>OY728164.1:1049839594-1051298724 GCA_963277665.1 Viscum album | reverse complement strand
AACCACACTCGGGGAATCATGAGAGGACACAGGAGAGACACAAAACAAACCCAAAACCACTCCAAGAGGGCCTCTAGTCTGAGAGATGCCTCCCAAACTTGCTCTCAGACACTAGAACTTTTGAACCCGATGAGACTGGCACCAATTACCTACTTGGGGAGGTAGGAGTATCTCCAGGATGTTCACCAGTTACCCAGGGTCCGTTCTGGAAAAGATGAGAGGCGTCGTGGGGTAAGACCCTGGAAGCAGAGTGGGAGTCGCCCTTCTTGTAGTTTCTGCAGATGGATCTAGAGTGCCCCTGAATTCTGCATGAAGATAAAAACCTTGTGAAAACAGGGAACAAAATAGATTGTTCCCATGAAACATCATTCAACACTTTGATCACAAACTTCTTAGGAATAACAAGCAAAAGATCCATCTCAACACAGATCCCCGGTAGCATAATATCTTCACATGAGAGGGGTGCGATCATCTGTGCAAAGGAAGCCTCTGAGGGAGTCGCCAATAGCATGGAGGAAGGACTCATTCTAAAAAGGAAGTGGGAGCCCCAAAAATCCAATCCAAACTGCCGTGCAAGGACTCTCCCTCCCTTTATGCGCCTCCATGGACTAGGGGGCTAGGCTAAAACACCACCGCCCGAAGTAGCACAGAGCTTTTCACCAGGAAAATACAAAGTCTTCCTCCAAGGCCAACGATTTGAAACCATTGGGATAGCCCCTGAAATAATTGGGATAGAATATCCCAATGGTTTCACACATTTTTGGCATGATGAACGTTACAATATCCCTATACCAACAGTTCTACAGGAACCATTGGTATAGACTTCCTGAAGTTAATATATGTCAATGGTTTCATTGAAACTGTTAAGATATATATATATATATATATATATATATATATATACCAACTGTTCAAGAACTATTGGAATACATGTTTTCCAACATATAATCTATTCCAATAGTTTCATGGAAACCATTGGGATATAGGTATACTAATGGTTCAATAACCATTGGCATACACTCTCTAGTATATAATCTATTAAAACGGGGGGGGGGGTGTCCATGGGGGTGGGGGTGTTCAGGGGGTGGGGGGGGGGATGTCTAGGGGGTGGGGGTTCTATGGGGGGGGGGGGGGGGCTGTCCAGGGGGTGGGGTGGAGGTTTCGATTGGGGTGGGGGGTGTTCAGGGGGTGGGGGTGTTCAAGGGGGTGGGGGTGTCCAGTGGGAGTCCAAGGGGGTGGGGGTGGGGGGGTTGAGGGGGGGGGGGGTGAGGGGGATGTCCAAGGGGGTAGGGGTGTCCAGGGAGGGTGTGGTGGGTGGGGGGGGGGGGTAGGTGTCCAGGGGATCAGGGGGCTGTCTAGGGGAGTAGGGGGTGTCTGGGGGGGGGGGATGGGGGGCAGGGGGGGTGTTCAGGGGGGTGAGGGGGGTGTCCAACCCCCAACACCTTTGGACAACCCCACCCACTACACACCCCCACCCCCATGGACAACCCCACACCCCCTAGACATCCCCCACCTCCCCAAAAAACCCCCACCCCCTATACACCCCACCCCATGGACATCCCCCCAAACCCCCATGGATAGCCCCCCAGACACCCCACCCCCTGGACACTCCTACCCCCTTGGACATCCCCCTCACCCCGGACACCCCTACCCCTCAGACAACCCCTCACCTCCTGGACACCACCCCACCCCTTGGACACCCCTGGACACCACCACCCCCTTGGACAACCCCCACCCTCCTAGACACCCCCACCCCCATGGGCCACCCCCACCCCCATGGCTACCCCCACCCCCTTGGACACCCCTACCCCCTTGGCCAGCCCCCTCACCCCCTGTACACCACCCACACCCCTGGAAAAACCCCACCCCTAGACACTTCCACCCCTGGAAATCCCCCACCCCTGGACATCCCCTATCCCCCTAGACACCCCCACCCCCTTGGACACCCCCTAACCCCTAGAAATCACCCCTAGACACCCCCACCCCCTGGAAACCCCTTACCATCCTGGACAACCCCCTCACCCCCCTGGACACCACCCTTACCCCTAGACACCCCCTACCCCCTATAGAAAGTCCCCTCACCCCCATCGACACCACCCCCACCCCCTTAGACACCCACTGGACACCACCACCCCCTTGGATATCCCCCACCCCTAGATAGCCCCCAACCCCCTGGACACCACCACCCCCTGGACACCCCCAACCCTTGGACACCTCCGACCCCCCTTGGATAGACCCCTCACCCCCCTGGACACCACCCTACCCCCTATACACCCCTACACCCTTGGAAAACCCCCTCACCCCCCTAAACACCACCCCACCCCACTAGACACCCCTACCCCTTGGACAACCCCCTCACCCTCTGGACCCCACCCCCACCCCCTTGGACACCCCTAGACACCCCACCCCCTTAGACACCCCTAGACACCCCCACCACCTTGGACAGCCCCCACCCCCTGGACCCCCCACTCATGGACACCCCCACCCTCCAAAAACATGAAAGTACATGCACACACACATGATAGAATACAAAAAAATCACAAACTTGCATGATATCACTTCCATTTTTTATTTTACCAGAAAATAATATAGCATGGTATAAAAGAACACTATGGCACTTATCATGATAGCAAGAACAAAGATGGAAAAATAACATCTCAAAACATAAGTTTAGGTCATCACGAAAAATAAAAAATGAAACTGAGGCATGTGATGATTAATTTAGTATTACGAGTCGACCAGATAGATCTGGTGATAATAAAGATGACGAATGATGTTGAAAAAATGAGGTTTAAGGGAACAAATTTGAAGAATCCTTTTTAGGTTTTCTACATGAGAGAGACAAGTCCCAGGTCACCCAATCGAAGAAAACAGAATGATCAAATACGGGGCATGATTAATCATTTAAAATATTTATCACACCTATTCAATAATCGATGTGATAAACTATTTTTCTATGATTATAACATCGATTATTTAATAACCGACGTAGAAATTTTTTTTTCACGTTGGTTATTTTATAACCGACATGATAAATCACCAAGATTTTATTTATCATGTTAGTTGTAAAATAAACAACGTGATAAAGTGCCCAGATTTGATCTTTCATGTCGGTTATAAAATAACCGACATGCTAAATCTAATCTCGGCGATTTCTCATGTCAGTTATTTTATAAATGACATAAAAAATTGATTCTCAAGATTTACCACATCGGTTATAAAATAACTGACATTATAAAACAATTTTTCTAGATTTTCACTTTGGTTATATAGAACAGATGTGAAAAACACCAACGTGTTAAATGTGTTTTGCACTAGTGATTGACAACCTCTTTCTTTCCCTCGCAATCACGATCTTGGTGCCCTTTTTCACCACACTTGTAACTGACTCCCATTCCCTTCAAGTAAGTACCGAGGTGTTACTTCCCACATTTACTATTGGATGGAAATTAAAATTTTCCCTTCTTCCCCTTATTTACATTTCCAGAGTGTTCATCATATCTATTCTTCTCTTTCTTTTATTTAAATTCGTATGACTTAGAGAATTTTTTTTCTATCTTGATAGCACATGATACAATATCTTCGTACAATGAGAAGGATTCTGAGACTAATTCTCGATGGAGAAATGGTTTTAACCCATCAAAGAATTGATCAATCTTGCTTCTGGGTTTATGTATATAATTTTCAGCATGACTTAGTAACCTTGTAAAGTTAGCCTCATACTTTGCGACATTCACATCATTATTTTTCCTAAGACAGAGAAATTTTCTTTCCATATCCGCTCAATGGTCATGAAGAAAGTATATTTCTAAGAAAATCTCTTTAAACACCCTCCATTCCATATTTGATACTTCTTCGTCCTACTTTGTGTTTTTAATTAATGACCACCATCGATCTGCATCTCCTGAGAGGCGATAAACTTCCGTGAAAACTTTTTCCCTTTCACTACTCCCCAAATCATGAAATATTTTCTCTAAGTAACTTATCCATTGCTTAGCTACAAATGGATTTGTAGTCTCATTTAATGTTGGTGGTTGTTTCGTCAGGAAGCGTTCTAACATTAATCCTCCGCGTTGTGGATCAGGGTTCTCCATATGGGTAAGGTTATTATTCATAACCTGAGTGAGTTGTCCCAGTATGTTTATAAGTTTTCCAGCACCGGTTGCATCACTAGCTCCACTATAATTCTCTTGAGTAGGAGGTAAATCCCTAAATGGATTACGTTCATTGATACAGTTTCCATTGCTTCCACTACGAACCATTTATAAACAATGGAATACACTATATTAGTTTATGAATCACAATACATAATTCCAAACTAGTAAAATACCTCACATAAATTGAAGAGTTTATGCATACAATCCATAATAATAATAAAAAATCTTTGAGGAAGTATTTACTCATAAATCCTTTATAATGGTTTGTAAAGAAAATGTGAATTATCCTAAGAATATCCCCCGAGAGTGTCGTAAACAAGAGTGCATCAAGGCTCGTTGTCATGTACTAGGATACCCCAGGTCAAGCCCAAAACGCCCTTTTGGAGTTTTCACTCCTAGGTACATCTGTTGCAGAGCCTCCTATATTTTCTCGTATCCAGATAGTGATGTATTTCTTGTAAAATACACAAAATATCTGCATTACCAAAATTCCAAGAATTTTTTCTATTCTAATTGTCAAATACTATCTTAGGGTAATGTTATCTAATCATAGTTTTTCTAAATCTAGCTTCCAAGGTTTGTACTAAACTTTCTCTGACACCAACTATAACATCCCAACCCTAGTTACCCAGAGTCAGTGAATTATTACAAAACATTGGCATGAACACAAGAGATAAAGTCTCGAAAGACCGATTATTTTAGTAGCCTTGTAAGTAATAGATACATATATAAGTTTTACATTACATCATGAAATTAAAAAAACATCATTGTTTCCCCATTGACCACACTCATATTCTTTGGCCTATCCATGTAGGTTAATCATAGTATACTTCTTCACATCCTAGGAAAAAGAAAACAAAAGAAAGGAGTGAGCCAAGATGCTTAGTAAGGATAAAAATATTGTGGAAACTATCATAAATAAGTATTAACATTTAAGGCAATGTATAAGAATAAAAAAAACCTTTTATAATTAAAATTCAGAATAATATGGAAAAGATAAATCAAATAATTCCATTTACTTATTCACATGGATATTCTGCTAGTCTAATAATCACATGTAATATAAATAACTAATTTTATAATGATGGAATGCATAATACCAGATATCATAACCACATATTCAAGGCCTTGTTCAATACTATAAATAATATTTTGTCAAGTCCTTGTGCCAAGGCACTAGTTTATCTCATGAGACCTACCGATTCATCAAGGAGCTATAGCGGGCTCCACCCGTCACTTACTAAGTCCAATGCATTCCTCATATGAAAAGGTTGAAACATAAAATAAACATTCATATTAAAACTAGAATAAGAAATTTTAATACATTAACCATAAACCATGAATGGTATAAAAATAAAACATCCACAGTCAAACATATCACAAAACTTTCAATAAAATATGGAAGATTGTATCATAATAAATCAACTTCAAACAAGTGTAAAATCCATCAAAGGATGTTGACATTGATTAAATCAAAACTATTTGAGAGAAATATCTCTTTATATTTTGAAATTATTTATAATTCACATAATTATAAAAGAAAATATTTATTTTGAAAATATTATTATAAGCTTGTAAGGGAAGCTTAAAAGGTGTTATAACAGCAGAAAATAGCCACACCGCTGTATATGTTAAAAATAATTCTTACCTTACACTGAATGGGCCGAAGGCCTTTATTTTTATTGATTTTTGATAACCCCACTTTCAAGGGATGAGGGGGAACCATTACAATGATTATAATATTAGAGATTACATGAACCATAGACTTAAGAGATTACATGAATTGAAGGTCTTTGGGAATTCAACCAGACTATAGCTATAAGGAACTGCCCCTCCCCAGCATTTGTATCATGATGGTATCTATCCACCTTCGCATGGACTTCTGGGTAGGCTTCCTGTGCAAGAACAGGCTAGTCCCGATGGCATAGCCATAACCTCTCGTTCTTCCAAATCTATTTGGTTCTACTCTAGTGAGTGTACTTTCTCTAAATCCTCCTCTACGACTGATCTTTTTTTTTAGAGTTTGTTTGGGGAAACTTCACTAATCATGTGGCCCAAAGGCCTTAGGTGGCCCGAAGGCTTTAGGTGGCCCGAAGGCCGTAGGTGGCCCGAAGGCCTTAAAGGAGGCCCGAAAGTCTTACTGACCTGAAGGCCTAGGTGGCCTGAAGACCTTAAGGACTGTAAGCCTGAATAATAGTTAAATCATTGTTATTGAATTATAAAATAACCATATACATAAATATGATATCATATATGATCTTATAATATTTCTTTATTAATAATATTTTAGTAGTATCATTATTTCGGGTGTTAACTGATTCATTTTACTTTATATGTTTTGTTATATAAGTCATGTTTATTATGGATAGGATGTATTTGATTCATATATAGAATGATATTAAGTTCTTTAACATTATTTTTAATCATCAAATGAAAATTATTCTTGAATGGTTACGATGGGGAAATGAATCTTATCGCGTTTGTGGAGACTGTAATCTGTAAGTATGCACGAGCGATAATATCATTCTAATGATGGTAAAAGCGTATGTAATTGGATGGTATATCATATATACAGAATAATTAACATGTTGTATTTATAATTTTAATCAATTGTACTCATTATTATACCCATCCAAATAATGAAGTGTTGAATAACAAACTACACCACGACATGCAGACGACAAGCCGTACGTACACACGTATGGTGACTTTGTCATTCATAAAATGGATAGAATAATGAATATGGTTGTAAAATATTTATAATAATATCACAGTATGTATAAGGTACTAGAGTTATTACTTTGTCATGGAAACAACAAATAAAGATGAAGTGGAAGAAGAAAATAACTTTGAAATAAGTGATGAAATTATTACCTCTTCTTCGGGTGCTTTCTTTTGATTTGTAAAAAGGGATACTTAGGTTAGATTCTGATCAAACTAAGGCCTCTCGATTTAATTAAGGGTATTTGGGAGGATATTTGAGCAGGGGTTGGCTGAGCCAAATGGCTTTGGAGGTGTGAGTTTGAGAGAAGGGGAAGTATCCTTTTATAAGAGAGGTGAGGGTCACTTTAGGAAAATATTGAAATATTAATTTATTATACAATCATATTCGGTTTATAATGGTTCCAAAAGTATTTATTTTTAGGAAAAGGTGGGGATGAGTCTAAAACTCTCAAAAAATAGGTTTTAGTCAGGTTTAGGTCACCATATTAACATTATCTTTTAGATTAAACTCTTAGTTAAATGGTTTAACTTTTACCATGTATTCTTGTATTATTATAATAAATGGTTAATAAAATTACTATAAAGATCCAAGATAACCCCAAGTGGTTAATTATTGACATATCTAACCTTATTTAAGTCCTTTTTATGAACATTATATTTTTAGGAATATTATATTAATTAATAATATAGTATTTTTTTTAAAAACTCATTTATGTCAAATTTTTACACTATTTAGTATTTGGTTTTTTTTGAAAGTCAACAAAACTTGATAAATTCTAAAAAAATTAATTAAATAAATCCTAAAATGTCATAATAAACTATAAAACTAGAGAAATGCATCAAAAGTCTCAATTTACATTTATTTGTATATTTATAATATCAATTATTTTAATATTTTATTAATAAGGTAATTACTACATCATCATTGTGTCATAAATAAATTTAATTATTTAATGTCTAAAAATTATAAATAAAATCCCATTATAGTATAATTTATCTTATGTATAGCCCTATATTAAAAATGTTTTAGTTATGAAAATTTGAATTTAACACTTTTAATTCTTCTTTAAATAAAATATCAATATATGTCCTAATCTAATCCAAGTGGATCAAAGAAGATCATATTTTATTCATAAGGTTTATTTTGGTCTAAAAAAACTTATACAATAGAATTAGGACATGTGTTAGGTTAATTATAATATCATTTTGACCCTTAATTACACTATTTACTTTTAACCGTGGTAAATAAAATTCAAAAGTTACTATTCACCAAAAATTGTTTTCATCCTATTGAACCAAATTTTACTTACTAATGTCAACCGTGTCTCTAATATTTTTTAAATTCAATTCACATAAGCGGTAAAATTAAGTTTTATGCAAATTTGAAAATGTGCCTAGAAGGTGGGTAAAAGGTGTTAAATAGGTCAATAAAATTTTATATATCTAATCCTATAATAAAATGGCTCCAATGAATTAAATTGAGCTAATATAGGTATTATGTATCTATTTTGACCTAAAATAAATTTAAATAAAATAAATAATTATTTAAATAAAAATTAGGGTTTAAACAATATCGCAGTGTTTTTAACTATTCATAAAAAATTGAAAGTTTTCAGAAAAATAACAAAAAATCACCCTAAGCTAATTTTGATATTCCAAATCCAAAAATGAAATCAATTTTGAAAAATAATATATATATAATTTCTAAAAGTGGGTATTACTATTCATAACAGCTAGTTTTCATTGTTCATGGTGTGTTAGAACTTGAAGTTGCGAACAACGTAAGCTATTGCATTATTCAAAGAGAAACGTATCGTGGAAGCTTGGGGCGTTTCAAATAAGATAAGGAATAAATATTATCATAGTTTAAATTTAAATTAAATATAATTATTCATACTATTATGGTTACTTTGTTTCTAGTCTTTGTTAAATTTTATTAACCCTTAATTAACCTATTTTCCTTTTACCATGGGAATTAATATTTACTAAGGATACTATTCATATTCTTGAAAAATTAAGTTGAACTCATTACCTAATATTAATTATTATTTTTAAAAATATGGGGTCTATTTTATCAAAATAAATTTATGGAGGTGTAAGAATTTAATTTAATATAATATCCGCAAGCATGATTGAAAGCAGTTTTATGAAAAATACAATTTTTAAGGAAAACATGATTTTTATTTAACTCTATAACTAGTAATATTCATTATATGAATTTAAATTCCTAAATATAGATATATAATATAAAAATTATACTTATATAATTTATCATTATGGGTTATTTTAAATAATTAAAATGGAGGAACATTATATATATTAAAATAGTTTTTAGAAAAAATGCATTTATATTCCTAATACAGTTTAAATATGACTTAAATGTAATTAATTGAACTAAATATGACTATATAATACTTATTTTACCTTGAAATCAAATTAAAATAATATTGGTACTTTTATATTACTTAATTTATCAAAAGAAATGACAATTTTTCTTAAAAAATGATATTTTCACTATTTTATGAAAAGTTTATATTTTTGAAAAATAAAATAAGTTAACCCTATGTTAATCTTGATAAGTTGATATAAAAAATGGTGCTCATTTTATGAAATAAATTTTCTAAATTTCCAAGAAAATAATTATAATATTTTTTTTCATAAAAAAAGAATTAAAAAATCATTTTTGAACAAAACATTTTTTGAAGAACAAAGAGACATTACCAAAAATTGATTAGTTATTTACTAAGTATTTATCAATTCATTTAGGATATATATATATATATCAAAGATTTTATAATCGTAATAAAATAAAAAAAATTAATAGAATGGTCAAAATGGTCATTTTTAAATAATCATCGTCTATTTTGGTTCGGTGTTGCATATGACATATGCTATCATACATAGTTTTATCTTTTAAAAAACTAGGGTTCTACTCACATAAATGGTGTAAAACCCTATGTTTCAAGTAAGTAAATATTTATTTATTTATGTTAAGTCTGTAAAGTTGTTAGGTGAATTTTTGGAGGGTTTGGATTTTTTTGGAATGTTTTTTGGGGATTTTCTAGAGGTGCAAGTTTTGAGAATGGTTAGTACAAACCGTGAAACTTCTATAGGGAACCGTGAAAATATAGGTAGTGGGTTATGGTTGGTCACATGGTTAGGCATACGTTTTGTCCAAACCATGGAGCCACCTAGGAGTAACTGTGCTTTTGGGGACATAGGCATTTGCACAGTTAGCGCATGATTTTCCTAACCATGCGACTAACCATGCATGGTTAAAAGTTAGATTCTAAAAAAGTGGATCTAAATTTTTTTAGAAAAAAATTCACTTGTTTTCCTCTATTATGAAAATACAAGTTTTTTCCTCCTAAAAAATTCTATGGAGACTTTCCCCTTTTATCCAGGAGTGATCTGTTGAAAAATCTTGGTGCATTGAAGGCTAGATTTCTTGGTAACTCTCTGTTCTTGGTGGGTTTTCTTAGATATACTAATCATAATTCTCTTGGATTCATATATATGATACATTGGAGAGATATATATATATTTTTATGCCAATAATTATGATGTTTAGTATTTTTATGTTAGGTAACGAGATCTAAGGCAAGTTTTTGGAGATTCAACCTGGTTTTGTTGATGTTTTCTTGCCATTATTCGTTCCCGTTATAGTTTCTGAGGTAGGTGGATTCAGTATTGACTCCTCTTATTATAACTTGAAGTATTTATTTAAAATTTATTTTTTACTTGAAATTTATTTTGAAACTGTTGTGAAATGATCGACGAAAACCCTCTTTAGTGATGGTTTATAGAATTGTGAAAATTGGGTGTTTTGGTGGAAAGTGAAAGTGGTAAAATGATTTTAAAATGAAAATTTTAAAATGGGTGTTTGGTTTGGATAAATGGAAAAAAAATTCAATAAAAGTAGAGTTTTATTTAAATGTTTTGGAAAATATAGTTTCATCATAGTTGTTGGATTAAATGGTTACGTGCGAGTTGAATGGGATGGATATTAGTCACAAAGTACCACCATCAAAGGGATGATGTATGGATGTGAAGTTCAAACATAAATGGTAAACACCAAGATTGTTTATGTGTGTGTGGGTATGTGAAATAGAATGAGTTATGTAAAATGAAATTAAGAAATGGTTAAATGAATTTCTTGGTTACTTTCCCTGGAATGAATTTGGTTGGGAAAACTGTTTTTGTATGAAAACTGTCTTACATAGAGATGGTTTGGCTTAGATAAAAAATATTTTGAATTTGTTTATATAAATTGTTTTATATTAATATTCTAAATTGTTCTATAATAGTGGAATGAGTAGGGAAGTAATTTGGGTAGAACCTACTGAGTTTCATTACTCACCCCTTGCTTTGGAACCCTGGTGCTTTTTGAATATATTATTTAAAAACATGTTTTGATAAATGAATATTTGAAAAGCCATAGGTTATTCTAAAAAAATACTCAACAATATAAACATTTAATAATTAATTCTTTAAATCCATTTGATATATTTTTTAACTAAGCTATATTTCCAAGGTTATTTATATTCTAATGGCTTCAAGTCTAGCTACTGTTGAAAATGTATATTCATAATCAACATCTTCCTCTCAACTATATCCTTATGAAAAAAAACTATCTTTATTTATAATTATTTTTCTAGATTTATCAACCTTGTTTCTATACAACAATTTAGTACCAATAGTTAGATAGTGTTTGGGTCCCTCAACCGGTTCATTGAATTTGTTTCTTTTAAATTGATTTAATTCATCTTTCAATGATTTTACCCAATGTTCATCAATAATTAATTTAGTAATGTTCTTGGGTTATAGATAAGAAAAGTAAGCTTTATTTTCAACTCTATATCTAATAGAGTCATTTTTAATTAATTTTTTCAAAATCACCTACTAAAACATCTAAGGGATGGTACTTAAAGGTCTTAATAGTTCTAGTAATTAATGTTCCTGGTTCTTCTAAGTACTATTTAAGGTATTGATGGATAGACGAGTTTATGTTGGGATATTTATTAGTAAAATTAGTAGTATGTTTTGATTTCTTAGAGGTATTATTGATATTCATATTTGACATATCATCCTCAATGTCTTATAAGTAAAGTTTAGGTTCATATGGATCTATCTCATAAAAAAGTACATGAATAAATTACTCCATAATATTAGTCATTTTATTAAAGAACCTATATGATTATAGTATAGGTTGAATAACCTTGAAAATTTACTTCATCACTCATTATTTATTTTTTTCCATATTCTGTTTTTTATTAAAAATATATAATTTAAAACTAAAAATGTAAAAGTGGATAACCTCAGGTTTTATACCATTCCATAATTCATTATGAGTCTTATTTAAAATAGGTCATATCTAAACTGTATTAATTACATAACAATATATATTCATATATTCTTCTAAAAAATAAATAGGTAAGTCATATTCACTAAGAATGACCAAAGAAATTTCTTAGAGAGTTCTATTTCTCCTTTCTACAACCCCATTTTTTTGAGGTATCTGAGGTGAAAAGAAATTGATATTATAACCATATTGTAAAATAAGTTTTATGTTTCTTTTCCTTTTTACAAAGATTTCACACTTTATCTTTTATGAATTCATGTTTTGGAAAGTCCTTAAATAATATTTTCTTAGCTAGATTTATAATTGAGTGTGTACTATAGTGACCATGTATCCCATTCCATAACTAATATTCTCAATGAAATAACTTAAGTAGGAAATATTTTGAGAAAAAAAAGAATCTAAATTTATCGCATAAATATTATCATTTTGTAAAGTAGTAAAAACTAAATCATGATTAGAATGATAAATATTACAAGAATTATTCTCAAATTTAACATGAAATAAATCATCAAAAAAATGATTAATACCAATAAGATTATATTTTAATCTATCAGTAAATAAAAATTTGGAAATGAGAATATTTTCATAGTTACCAATTTTTCTAAGACCAATTATTTTTCTATTTTTATTATCACTGAAAGTGACATGTTATCCATCCATTTTTACCATATTATTAAAACTCTAGTATTATCAAGTCATATATCTAGAACAACCACTATTCAAATACAATATAATTTTATTGGATCTTTTAAAGCATCTTACCAATAAAAAATTAATAATGAATTTATTTTTGGTACCCAAAATTTATTGGGTCTATAAAAATTAGAAAAAATATTTGAGTATCCATATTTTTCTTATAATATTATTAACATCATAATTAGTAGATATTGATAAAAAAAATAATTATCAGGTTCAAAATTATGATAATTGTTTCCATAACTAGAAGTTAATTTTGTCTTACAGTCTAAGGTCTTATTTTTGTAACTAAGAATGAAGTAAATTTTATACATATTCTTTTGTTTTATAGATGTTTATCCTATAAAACTACAAGGTTTAAGTGGTTTTTTATTTCATAATATTATATTAAAAGTATCATTCCATCAGTAAATTTCTTTAAATCCCTTTTGAGTTGTTCATTTTAAAATTTCAACTCATTTTTTATTTTAATAAGTTATAATTTTTCTTTATTTTCAATAGTAATATCACTTTTGGAATAAGTAGATAAAGAATGTATAATTTTTAGATTCTAATTTTTTCGTTTAGTTCATTATTAAATCATAGATAATTACTCAAATAATTCTTCTTTTTAAATTTCAAAATCATATTGAAATTCATTTTAAAATAGAGTAGAATTAGCAGTGGTTACCTCATATGTAGTGACCATAAAACCCAAATTAGATTTTTCACATGAATTATACCTAGAGTAGTCTAAATCACTAGATCTGTCCTCTTAATAACTCTAGGTATATTTTATTACTTTATTGGGTTTCCTTTCTCTATCATCATACTTATTTTTTTTACTTTAAATTTATATAATCATCCTTGATATGTTATTTCATTTTTAATCCATAGAAGGTAATTTATCCAGATGAACTTTCCTATTTCTAGTATCTCTTTTTTCATATTTTCCTTTTTAATTTTAATTTTCGAAAAAAACCTATTCTTATAGAAATTATTAAATCTCTCAGTTAGATGAATTATCTACCCATAAATTTATAAATTTTATTCACTAACATTAGAATCATCCTTGATTAATTCCTTTGATTTGGACTCATATGTATTGAATGTAATATTTTTATTCTTTAGTTCAACATATTCATTGTCTTCATTAAGTTATTCTTCACACATTATTGAATTTCCAATTTGTTCCTTTAATTTAATCTTATTAATGTCACATGATTCTATGATGGGAAATTCTTTACTTCTCCATCTATAAGGTAGAAATATCACATCTATTGTAACGCCCCGACCCCAGTTACCCAGAGTCGGTGCATTATTACATAACATTGGCATGATCACAAGAAAGATCAAATCTCGAAAGACCGATTGGTTTATTAGCCTTGGAAATACTAGATATATTCATAAGTCTTACATTACATCATAAGGTAAAAAAAACTACAACAACATCTTGTCTTCATATCCCCTCATACTATCCCTGTAGGTCATTCATAAATTACTTCTTCATAATCCTGGGAAAAATAAAACATTGAAAGGGGTGAGCTCAGATGCTCAGTAAGGATAACATTATAGCAGAAGCTTTCATAGATAAGCATAAACACTCAAGGCAGTTTATAACAAAAGCCTTTTAAACTTGAACTTCAGCATAAAATGGCAAAGATAAAATAAAACAATGCCATTTACTTACTCACATGGATATTCTAATAGTCGAATGATCACATGCAATATCAATAACCACATTCATAATGATGGAATGCATAATTCCAGACTATCATAACCACATAGCCAAGGCCTCGTGCCAAGACTACAAATAATATTTTGCCAAGGCCTTGTGTCAAGACACTAGTTTGTCTCATGAGACCTACCGATGCATCGAGGAGCTATAGCGGGCTCCACCCGTCACTTATTAAGTCCAATGTATTCCTCATATGAACAGGTTTAAACATAACATAAACATTCGTATTAAAAATAGCATACAAAATGTCAATAATTTAACCACAAACCATGAATGGTATAAAAATAGCACATCCACAGTCAAACATAACTCATTTGATACAATATGGTAGATTATATTGTATCAAATTAACCTCAATCAAGAATAATGAAGGATTTTGACATAGATGAAAATAATCATTAAAAATATTCGAGAGAAATATCCCCCTTTTTCTTGAAATAATTTAAAAGTCACACTATTTGTCAAGAAGCCATTTAAAAATAGATTTTTGAATCAAAGTGTCCCATACCACTTTGAAACTTTTTAAAAGGAGTTTTAATTTTAAAACTTTAATGTCCATATAAATAAATCCTTAAAACCATTTTTAAAACATGGACATTAATGAGAAAGATTTAGATGAATAAGTCTTTAAAACATTGAAAAATGGTATTTTAGTTATAGATTCTAACCAAAAGAGAGACACTTGAATACAAATAATTTAGGTAATAAAAACATTGTAATATCATGAGAATAAGGTATTCATGATATACTATGTCAAATTACATTATATACACCACATAAAAGTGATTTGGTGTATATCAACAAAGAAGTCTCAATGGAATGTAAATTGAGATGAAATGTCTCATAAAGGCCGTATCCTTAGGTTAAGGATAAATCAACGACATTGTTATGTGTGAAAAATATAAATAAACTAAATATTATTGGATATTCAGTGTTAATAAATCAAAGGATATTCACACATAATCTTATAAAAACAACACCAATGAATTGGATGTTTAACTCAACAAAATGAGAGTGAGTTAAAATTACTCTTATCAAATTCATATCGATGACTTGAAAAATTATAAATTGAGTGATTATGTGTATCAAAATTATATCCATAAAAAAGGTGAGTGGAAATTATGACATAAGAAAATGAATAGTTATTCCACACATAATCTCGGAGTAAAATAATTAATGAAGTTTGCGTAAAGCCGAATAAATGGAAATTGAAATTTCAAATTCCCTTATTGATTTGATAACATACAAAACATACAACCATTAAAGAAGGATAATAAAATGATGATGTAAATATACATGAATTAAAGTATATTACACAATTAATACAAACATGGGCAGTACACACACCACATGTAATAAATAAGTGGTGAACAATGGAATTCTCACAGAATTAAAAGTGAGATAAGAAACCCCTTACCTTGTACTTTTCCTTGGTTGGGGGTAGGTTAACCTCCTGTATAATGTTGAAATAATTGTTATTAAATTATTCATGAATCATATACATTAATATTATATCATATATGATCTTTTAACATTGTTTTGTTAATAATATCTTAGAATTATCGTCGTTTCGGGTGTTAACTTACTCGTTTTCTTTTATATGTTTTATTACGTAAGCCATGTTTGTCATGGATAGGTTGTATATTATTCACATCCAGAATGATATCAAGTCATTAAACATTATTTTTAAATCATAAAATGATAATTATACTTGAATGGATACAATAGGGAATGAATCTCATCACGTTCGTGGAGACGGTAGTCCGTACGTACGAACGAGCGACAATATCATTCTTTTGATATTAAAATAATATACAATTTTATGTTATATCATATATACAGAATCATTATCATGTTATATTTATTATTTAAATGAGTTAAACATCATTATTATACCCACCCAAATAATAATATATTGAATAACAATTACACCACGACGTGGAGACGGTAAGTCGTACGTACGCACATATGGTGACATGTTATTCAAAGGGTGGATAGAATACTGAATATGGTTGTACCATATTTATAATAACATCACAGTATATATAAGATACTGGAGTTATTATTTTAGAATGGTAATAACAAAGAAAGAAGAAGTGGAAGAAGAAAGGAACTTGAAAAGGGGTGGTGAAAACATTACCTCTTCTTCGGGTTCTTCCTTTTGATTTGATCAAAAGGGATCCTTAGGTTGCCTTTCTGATCAAACTAAGGCCTCTAGGTTTTAGTGAGGTAAGTTGAGAGAGTATTTGGGCAGGGTTTGGCTGAACCAAAAGGATTTTAAGGAGTGAAGAAATGAGAAGGAGGAGTGCCCTTTTATAAGAGGGGTGAGGGGCACCTTTGGAAAAGTTAGAAATATTAATTTATAATAAATTCATATTCGGTTTCTAATGGCTCCAAAGTTGATTATTCAACGTTTAAGGTGGGGATAGGTCGAAAACCATTCAAAAAATAAAATTTAGACAGGTTTGGGTTACTATATTAACCTTATCTTTTAGTTTTAACTCTTAGTTAATTAGTTTGACATTTACCATGTCACTTTGTATTTTTATATTATATAATTAATAAACTCACTATATACATCCAACCGACCCCCAAGTGGTCCATTAATGATATAAATATCATGATATAAGTCTCTTGGCAGAACCATAGATTTTTAGGAATATAATATCAATTAATAATATAATATTTGTTTTAAAAACTCTTTTATGTCAATTTTGACACTATTCAATAGTTGATTTTTGTGAAACTCATAAAAGAATGATTACTTCGAAAAAAGTCAATTAAATAAATACTAATATGTCATATTATCCTAGAAAATTAGTGTAATTCATTAAAATTCTTAAATTATATTTATTTGGGTTTTTATAATATCAATTATTTTAATTTTTCATTATTATGGGAATTACTACATCATCATTGTGTCATAAATATATTAAATTATTTAATGTCTAAAAATTATAAATAAAATATCATTATGTAGGAAATATTATTAGATTTATAATGAATATTTACAATCGAATTTATCTTATGTATAACCCTATATTAAAATTTTTTTAGTAAATAAACTTTTATTTTAACTCTTTTAACTCTTCTTTGAATTAAATAATAATAAATGTCCTAATCTAATCCAAGTGGACCTAAATGATAATATTTTATTCCTAAGGTTGTTTTTGGTCGAGATACACTTGTCCAATAGAAGTAGGACATGTGTTAGGGTAATATTAATATCATTTTTACCCTTAATTACCCTATTTACTTTTAACCGTGGTAAATAAAAGTAAAAAGTTACTATTCACCAAAAATTATTTTCATCTCATTGAACCACATTTTAATTCTTTATATTAACCGTTTCTCTCGGATTTTCGAAATTCCATTCACAGAAGCGGTAAAATTAAGTTTTATGAAAAATTCAGTTTTTTTAACTACCACTTAGTAGTTTCACTATTCATCAAAAATTGAAGTTTTTCATAAAAATGCCAAAATTTCACCCTAAGCTATAATTGATATTATGAATTCAAAAATGAATTCCATTTTGAGAGATAGAATTTATAAAATTTCAAAAAGTAGGTATTACTATTCATAACGGCTAGTTTTATTGGTTGTGGTGTGTTGGAATCTTGAAGTTGCGTACAATGCACGCCATTTCATTATTCGAAGGGAAAAGTACCATGGAAGCTTGGGGTGTTACATTCTCCCCTCCTTCAATAAATTTCATCCTCACAATTTTTAAAATTGTTCTTGGGAATATAATGGAAAGTCCCACATCAGAAAAAGGGTCAATAAAACTATCACTTTAAAAGAAAGGAAGGGAGGTATAAAGGTCACCCAAGATAACCCATACTAGGATTCCATGTAGGAAAACATGGATATGGATGATAAAATAAGTGTCAAGTTCTGATAGAGAGGTATAGAAATCATGATCAGGAGAAAGTTAACAATAAGAAAACCACAAAATTGTGTTGGGACAAACGATCATTAGTCTCCTAGTAGAAAAAGTAAACAAACAACATTTTTTTGTTTTAAATTATATTACATAAGGATGATGAATTCATTTATGATATTGACTAAGAATATAAAGATATATACTTACTTTTTAAGTAGAGTTTCATTCTTTAATAAATTTACACCACTAACTCATTTTTTTAAACGATGAGTATTCAAGAAGTCTTGGTCACACTGAAAGAGCTAGAATAAACTTCTATAGAATCACATGATCCATGTGGGATGAACTATATATTTACATTTTCTTTAGAGATTAATCAAAACCAAAATGGTTAGTACAAGATCTAATGATCCCCCAAAAGGATATTCCTTCAGAGAAATAAACACTAATCTTAATTTCCAAAATTAAACCAACAATACCCCAAAGTTAAATAAATACCATTCAATAATCAATTGTCCATAAAATCCTTCAATATAATCAAAACTAATATTGAAAACCAAAACATATTGAGAATTTAGTCTTCCACGTTAAATTGTATCTCCAAATGACATTAATTACTCTTAAATTCACATACTTAAAAGTAATTAGCCTAATCATTTCCATAAATAACCCAAATCATTTTAAATCCACAATAAAAACATAGATAAAAATCCACCATTACTCCTCAAATGAAATCCCATACTACTCTATTTTCTTTTGGCATATAGTGTTCTCAACAAAGCGAACAACTTCCAAAATAACATTTATCACTTAATCACCAAATCATTTTCCTATACTAAGGGTATTCATTTGGTAAGACATAAGATCCCAAATCAAATTATTATTGATCAATAAAATCATTTAACTAAAAAATAATAGTCACACTAACTAGGGACTTCACGTAGTCCAGTGGTAGGTGATAAATCCCAATCGCACTTTGGTTGTGGGTTCGATTCCCAAAGCTTTGTCCGACGCGACGGGTTGTCACACGGTCTATGTGTTGTCCTTTTTCAAAAACTATATTTTATAACATTACCAAAATGATATAAATTCCTCAAAATAACCATAACATAATTTAACCACAAATTTTATCTCATACGTTGCATTTTCATCCCAAATTATAATAATTTGTAATTTCCTCAAACCCAATGATCATATAAAACCAAACGATTATTTATAACTATATCCACAAGAGAAAAGATAATTCTTCCATAAATATCATTCTCACATGGCAAATGTTAGGGTTACAAATACACGGTAAAATTATTCGAAATTAAACCCTTCAACAAGGATCACTAATAATTTTTAAACATTTATCCAACCATTTATTTCCACATAGCTTTTTCTATGACCAAGAAAATATCCTATAGAATAGGACATTCACTCGAGTAATGGCCAGGTCCCCTACATTTTCGGCAAATGACTATAAATGGATTCTTGGGACAATTTTTATCTTCTTCCATAGTACTCTTCATTTTTCTTCAGCAATTCCTCACTTTATGTCCTTCTTTCCCACACGTAAAGCATTTCTTTGTCCCATTGAGACACTTTCTTGGGTGTCTCCTTCCACATTTCTTGCATGATGGAAATTGAGGATTTCTTTCTCCATGGTCTCCACTACTGGAGCTCTTATCATTCATCACCTTTCTCTTCTTTGTTGAGTCCGGTAATTGGTTAATATATATATTGTTGATCATATTTTTGGAAAATTGATTTGGCATAAAGACGATATCCTTTACGCCTATCAAAATTCTATTTTGTTGCTCATTGCCACCACCGTTCCCACCTTGTACATCATTCTCAAAGTAACTATGACTTCCTTGGAATCCAGCCATTGACTAAAACCAGAAAGCATTGTGTGAGTAATAGTATTCATACAATCATTTAGAGACTAACATGTCACCATATTCTCAATTTAAAACACATTAGGATTAACCAAGGTCATTTAATCTCATCTTATATATATAATACTTTAAATCGGTTTGAAAAGAAAATGTAAATTATCTAAAGCATATCCCCCTGGAGTGTCGTAACCAACAGTGCAGCAAGGCCCGTTGTCGTGCACCAGTTCCCGTTCGAGTTTAGCTCAAAGCGGTGTTTTCGGGTTTTACCCCTAGGTACATCTGTGCCAGACCCGCCTCTACCTGCTCGTATCTAGATAGGGATGTATTGCTCGGAAAACTCACAAAATCTCTACAATACCAAAATTCTAGGAAGTTCTTCTATACTAATCCTCAAATTATCTCTTAGGGCTATGTGATCTAATTAGAGTTTATCTAAATCTAGCTTCCAAGGTTTGTACTAAACTTCCTCTGATACCAACTGTAACACCCCGACCCTAGTTGCCCAGAGTCGGTTCATTATTACATAACATTGGCATGATCATAAGAAAGATCAAATCTCGAAGGACCGATTGGTTTAGTATCCTTGGAAACACTAGATATATTCATAAGTCTTACATTACATCATAAGGTAAAAAAACTACAACAACATCTTGTCTTCATATCCCCTCATACTATCCCTGCATGTCATTCATAAATTACTTCTTCATAATCCTGGGAAAAATAAAACACTGAACGGGGTGAGCTCAGATGCTCAGTAAGGATAACATTATAGCAGAATCTTTCACAGATAAGCATAAACACTCAAGGCAGTTTATAACAAAAGCCTTTTAAACTTGAACTTCAGCATAAAATGGCAAAGATAAAATAAAACAATGCCATTTACTTACTCACATGGATATTCTACTAGTCGAATGATCACATGAAATATCAATAACCACTTTAATAATGATGGAATGCATAATGCCAGACTATCATAACAACATAGCCAAAGCCTCGTACCAAGAATACAAATAAGATTTTGCCAAGGCCTTATGCCAAGACAGTAGTTTGTCTCATGAGACCTACCGATGCATCAAGGAGTTATAGCGGGCTCCACCCGTCACTTATTAAGTCCAATTCATTCCTCATATGAACAGGTTTAAACATAACATAAACATTCGTATTAAAACTAGCATACAAAATGTCAATACTTTAACCACAAACCATGAATGGTATAAAAATAGCACATCCACAGACAAACATAACTCATTTGATACAATATGGGAGATTGTATTGTTCAAATTAACCTCAATCAAGAATAATGAAGGATGTTGACATAGATGAAAATAATCATTATAAATATTCGAGAGAAATATCCCCCTTTTTCTTGAAATCATTTAAAAGTCACACTATTTGTCAAGAATCCATTTAAAAATAGATTTTTGAATAAAAGTGTTCCATACCACTTTGAAACTTTTTAAAAAGAGTTTTAATTTTAAAACTTTAATGTCCATATAAATAAATCCTTAAAACCATTTTTAAAACATGGACATTAATGAGAAAGATTTAGAGGAATCAGTCTTTAAAACATTTAAAAATGGTATTTTAGTTAGAGATTCTAACCAAAAGAGAGACACTTGAATACAAATAATTGAGGTAATAAAAACTTTTTAATATCATGAGAATAAGGGATTCATGATATACTATGTCAAAGTACATTATATACACCACATAAAAGTGATTTGGTGTATATTAACAAAGAAGTCTCAATGGAATGTAAATTGAGATGAAATCTCTCATAAAGGCCGTATCCTTAGGTTAAGGATAAATCAACGACATTTTTATGTGTGAAAAATATAAATACACTAAATATGATTGGATATTCAGTGTGAATCAATCAAAGTATATTCACACATAATCTTATAAAAACAACACCAATGAATTGGATGTTTTACTCAACAAATGGAGAGTGAGTTAAAATTACTCTTATCAAATTCATATCAATGACTTGAGAAATTATAAATTGAGTGATTATGTGTATAAAAAGTTTATCCACAAAAAAGGGGAGTGGAAATTATGACATAAAAAAATGAATAGTTATTCCACACATAATCTCGGAGTAAAATATTCAATGAAGTTTGCGTAAATCCGAATAAATGTAAATTGAAATTTCAAATTCCCTTATTGATTTGATAACATACAAAACATACACCCATGAAAGAAGGACCATACAATGTTTATGTAAATATACATGAATTAAAGTATATTACACAATGAATACAAACATGGGCAGTACACACACCACATGTAATAAATAAGTGGTGAACAATGGAATTCTCAGGGAATTAAAAGTGAGATAAGAAACCCATTACCTTGTACTTTTCATTGGTTGGGGGTAGGTTAACCTCATTTATAATGTTTAAATAATTGTTATTAAATTATTCATGAATTATATACATTAATATGATATCATATATGATCTTTTAACATTGTTTTGTTAATAATATCTTAGAATTATCGTCATTTCGGGTGTTAACTTACTCGTTTTCTTTTATATGTTTTGTTATGTAAGCCATGTTTGTCATGGATAGGTTGTAACTTATTCATATTCAAAATGATATCAAGTCATTAAACATTATTTTTAAATCATCAAATGATAATTATACTTGAATGGATAATATAGGGAATGAATCTCATCACGTTCGTGGAGACGGTAGTCCGTACGTACGCACGAGCGACAATATCATTCTTTTGATATTAAAATAATATATAATTGGATGTTATATCATATATACAGAATCATTATCATGTTATATTTATTATTTAAATGAGTTACAAATCATTATTATACCCACCCAAATAATAATATATTGAATAACAATTACACCACGATGTGGAGATGGTAAGTCGTACGTACGCACGTATGGTGACATGTTATTCAAAGGGTGGATAGAATACTGAATATAGTTGTAACATATTTATAATAACATCACAGTATATATAATATAGTGGAGTTATTATTTTAGAATGGTAATAACAAATAAAGAAGAAGTGGAAGAAGAAAGGAACTTGAAAAGGGGTGGTGAAAACATTACCTCTTCTTCGGGTTCTTCCTTTTGATTTGATCAAAAGGGCTCCTTAGGTTGGCTTTATGATCAAAATAAGGCCTCTAGGTTGTAGTGAGGGAAGTTGAGAGAGTATTTGGTCAGGGTTTGGCCGAACCAAAAGGCTTTGAAGGTGTGAAGAAATGAGAAGGAGGAGTGCCCTTTTATAAGAGGGGTGAGGGGCACCTTTGGAAAAGCTAGAAATATTAATTTATAATAAATTAATATTCGGTTTCTAATGGCTCCAATGTTTATTATTAAAAGGTTAAGGTGGGGATAGGTCTAAAACCATTCAACCAATATAATTTAGACAGGTTTGGGTTACTATATTAACCTTATATTTTAGTTTTAACTCTTAGTTAATTAGTTTGACATTTACAATGTCAGTTTGTATTTTTATATTATATAATTAATAAACTTACTATATAAATACAAGAGACCCCAAAGTGTTACATTAATGATATACCTATCATGATATAAGTCTCTTTGCCAAACCTTAGATTTTTAGGAATTTAATATCAATTAATAATATAATATTTGTTTTAAAAACTCTTTTATGTCAAATTTGACACTATTCAATAGTTGATTTTTTTGAAACTCATAACAGAATGATTACTTCAAAAAAATTCAATTAAATAAATCATAATATGTCATATTATCCTAGAAAATTAGTTTAATTTATTAAAAGTCTTAAATTATATTTATTTGGGTTTTTATAATATCAATTATTTTAATTTTTCACTATTATGGTAATTACTGCATCATCATTGTGTCATAAATATATTAAATTATTTAATGTCTAAAAATTTAAAATAAAATATAATTATGTAGTAAATTGTTTTAGCTTTATAATTAATATTTACAATCGAATTTATCTTATGTATAACCCTATATTAAAAATGTTTTAGTAAATAAACTTTGATTTTAACTCTTTTAACTCTTCTTTGAATTAAATAATAATAAATGTCCTAATCTAATACAAGTGGACCTAAATGGTAATATTTTATTCCTAAGGTTGGTTTTGGTCGAGATACACTTGTACAATAGAATTAGGACATTTTTAGGGTAATATTAATATCATTTTTACCCTTAATTACCCTATTTACTTTTAATTGTGGTAAATAAAAGTAAAAAGTTACTATTCACCAAAAATTATTTTCATCTCATTGAACCACATTTTACTTCTTTATATTAACCGTGTCTCTCGTATTTTCAAAATTCCATTCACAGAAGCGGTAAAATTAAGTTTTATGAAAAATTCAGTTTTTTTAACTACCACTTAGTAGTTTCACTATTCATCAAAAATTGAAGTTTTTCATAACAATTCCAAAATTTCACCCTAAGCTATAATTGATATTATGAATTCAAAAATGAAGTCCATTTTGAGAGATAGAATTTATAAAATTTCAAAAAGTAGGTATTACTATTCATAACGGCTAGTTTGATTGGTTGTGGTGTGTTAGAATCTCGAAGTTGCGTACAATGCATGCCATTGCATTATTCGAAGGGAAACATACCGTGGAATCTTGGGGTGTTACATCTATCCAAGTGAAATCCTTATGCTTATAACTTCATTTAATGTATAATACATTTTAGAAATAGTTTCATCAGGTTTCATATTAAAGGAATAATAATTCATATTATATGAACATAAGACCATTTATTACACATTTTATGTACCTTCATGAGATACAATAAGATTATCTCAAATCTTGTATAAAATATCACATATAGATATTCAATTGAATTCATCTTTACCCAAAGAAAATAATAATTCATTCTTAGATTTGTAATTGAAATCCTAATAAGGCTTAATTACATCATCCTAGTTTTTTCTAGAAGCCTTGGGTTTTTCATATTAATATTCTATATTACCCCAAATATAAAAACTCATGATTTATAGATAGAATTTCACTTTTTTACTTTTAACTAGGCATAATTTTGAACATTAAAATAATGATATTGATTAGTAGAATTACCTTCAGTTCTAACATCCATAAAAGTTATGTAATAAATAAAAAAATAAAGATCTTTACCTTAGTATTTAATCAAGGTAAAAAGTAAATTGTGATTAGTAAAACAAGTAAAAATAGATATCCTGAAATAAATAATTACCCAGATACCGAATGTTGGTTCGAGTGGAATGTTTGAGAGGGTGAATTGAGATTTCAAGAAAAAATTCTATTCTGAAAATTATAAATTTAAACTCTTCAAAAATTGATAACTATCCTATTTTAAAAATATAGTAGTTATATATAATTTCATACTTTAAAATAGTTTCATAAAGTCATGATCAACACCCAGTTAAAATTTTTTAAATCAGAACATATATATCACTTATAAATGAAAAAATAGCGAAGTATGTTTTTGAAAAAATAGTTTATAAATCACTCAGTGAAAGAAATGACTTTAAAACACATAAAAGAATTTAAACAAGGGCTTATATTTAAGATGGAGATCACTATTATATTATTAATAGTAAGATATCACCATACATGTTTATTATATATAATAAATAGATCCAAAACCTAAATCAAGTTTGATACAAAAAAGTACACACAAGGTAGTCCAGGTTAAACCTAGCCTTATATATAGTTATTCATGGGATAAAAGAGTAAATAAAATAAAGATAAATAGTATCTGAGTACTCTTATTTACATAGTAGGATAAGTGATAACTTGTATACAATAAAAAAACAATGACTAAAAATATAATGTACAATAGAGATAATAAATAAATTATGATAATTTTGATTCAACTCAATCTCTGACCGTGTTTGGTTGATCAATAAGGTTTCTCTGCTTTAATGATCTTCCAAATTAACAAAGATAAAGTTCAATTGGTAGTAAAATTTTCTCTTAGATTTTTCAAATTATTTTAAGAAAATAAATATTCATAGATTGAGTAGGAGGTGGCATCCGATTATCCAAATTAGTTACTTTTACATGTGAGGCTTCCTTATATTTGCTAAGAATGTTTATCAAATTATTAATTATAAGGTAATTAAAAATAAATATTCATACAAAATATAAAATCTAGCATTCATTAAATATTATAATTTCAATTCCAAAATATAGCCATTGTAAATAAATAATCAAATATCATTTGAAATAGGAATGACCGATCCATCAGTGATGTGCAATTTATTGACTTTAACGTGTGGTTAATCTATGAAGTATATTTACCATTATATAGGTTTAAGACTCATTTAGTTACCTATAGACATGGTTTATCTTACCCTTATATAGATTTAGAGTTTATGATTTTACACTTATGTAGGCTATGGAAAATATGAAAGTACCCTTATATAACTCTATATTCTTTGAATGAAATTTATATATCCACCCTTCCATAGAAATGTACTTTACAAAAATCTACTTTATTATTATAAAAAACAACATGGTTAGTTAAAGAATTCATGGGGTCAATTGGATAGGTATTTTCAATTGAAAGCATTCTTGGGGTTTATCCAGTTGTTAGAAAAATTATGACATTGTTTGTCAAGGTTAGTTGAAATACTCACATGGTCAATTATCTGCATGATTAGTAGAAATACTTATTCTGATCACTTGAATATATTGTTTAGTTGATATGATACTCAGAAAAATTTCTTCAAAGTCACTTCATTCATTCACACAGTTACTCCAAGTGTTCATTTAATCGATTGGTTGGTCATACAACTGATCTTGAGTAACACATGACCGATCCAATACTTAGCATTTTTCTACCAAAAATAATTCTTCTATAATGAAACATAGAATATGTTTGAATTAAAATAAACATGACGTGATATCATTGGATTACTCCAAAATTTTGAATACTCCAGAGAACATATTCTTGGTGAATGGTCTTGTTTCATAATACTTTATCTCTATAATCCATGATTTTTACTAGTTATTCTTCATAAGAGGGATCATGTTCCGGATCTACTACCAATTATTTTATTATCTGTGAAGGTTTAGGTATGTACTTCCTCAGAAGAAATACATGGAACTCATCATAAAATTCAAAGTGGTTTTATGTATGTTTATGTATATAAGCTACTATACCCATATGATTAATGATTTTGAAGGGTCCAATGTATATAGAGACCGACTTTCCCTTTTTTTTGACTTTGAGCATTTTTAATGTGTAACTAAATGGTATGAATCTTCTCAATCATTTAGTGAGAAATATATAGTCCTAGAATCTTATTATTTTTTAATACATTACAACATTTATATTTATACACATATTTTCATATTGATCCTCATATGGTACCATTTGAATGATAAAATAGAAACTATTTTTATATAAGAACTCTTATAGAGGAAGGTGCTGATCCCAACCACCATTAAAATCCATCAAGTTGGATATAAACATATATTTTAGGGCTTGAATTCCCCTTTAAAGTTGTGAATCATTATTAGGATAACAATTAGTTATAAATCCCATATTTTTATCAAATTATTATTAAATACTTATCCATAACATCAAGGTAGACCTCAAATCTCAATCAGATACAATTGAGAGTAGTACACCATGAAGCCTTACCAATTCCTTTGTGTATATCGTGGAAAGTTAATTGAGGTATAAATATTCTTAAATATAAATAAAATTCACCTACATCATAAGTTGATTATCTAAAACCCAAATAAAAGTATGGACTTTATAGGTCTTAATAATACCTTTAAGGAGTTCCGTAGTGATTTTTTCTCATTTCTGTACTGGTATGTGTAATGGTTTCATCATCTGATAATTTTTTTTATCATTATGAATTAATTTTTTGGGAAGAAAAACATCGATATATATACTATGAAATCCCCCTTTTCATGTTGTACCACCAGAAATGATCCTTAATATATCTACACATCTTTGTGCTTCTAGGATGGATGGGGAATGATGAACCACATGCTTCATAAAACATCCCCTTCTTCAATTTTAGTATTGAAGGGACACATATTCATTTACCAAATAATATAATTCCATAATTTTCAAGGTTGGTATTTTTAATATTATTTACCTTATTATATATATATATATATCATATTTATACTCCTCCTTGATCATCATATGGTTAGATGGATGGCCAGTCAGTTGGGAAAGACAATATCCCCTTCCATTATGATTCTCAAGTCCATCCTTTGAAAATCCATCTGTATTGGGTCACTTTTAATCCTCATCATAGATAAGGTAGCATTATCTTACCTAATCAGAGAATAAAATACCTTATTTACCTTTCCATGATGGTAATTTATTGATTAGTCATACTTCATGATCAACGCTAACCATCTCTTTTAGAACATGTTCAACTCCTTTTATGTGAATATTTACTTTAATATATTTTGATTAATATATATATATATATCACACTATTCACTATAGTAATAATGACTTTATATCTTTGATTAAAATATTACCACTATAATTTCTAAACCATAAACTAGGTAATTTTTCTCATGAACATCTAATTGTCGTGAGGCATAGGTACCACCGAGTTATTTTTCAAGAAGAAACATCCCAATCCCTTCTTTGATGAATAATTGTATATCTCAAACCATTTTCCACTATAGGTTTGTGTGGTTATAGGTGAAATGAGTAAACTTATATTAATCTCTTTGAAATTTTCTTCACATTTATCTATGTAGAGTAACTTGAATCCCTTCCGAGTAAACTTGATTAGTGGATTTTACCATCATGATAAATTTCTCCAAAAGAGTTGATAGTATCCACAAAATCTAATAAAACTAAAAATATCTATTATAGTGGTTGTTCTGGTCCATTATCCAATCACTGCTATCTTTTAAGGATCTATAAATATAACCACACTTGTGATTACATTACCCATGAATGAATCTTTTTTGTAGTAATAATTCAAATTTTCTAAATTTAGTGTACAATTTATAATTTCTCAAGGTATTCAACATAATACTATAAAGATATTCATGATCCTATTTTATATTAGAGTATATGATAATATCATCTATAAATACCAGCATAAACTAATTGAGGAACTCCCTAACTACTCTATTCACCAAATCCATGAACATAGTGGGGGGGATTTATAAGTCCAAAAGTCATCACTATGTATTCATAGCATACATATATTGTATGGAAGGTTTTCCTATGTATATTATCCTTTTACACCCTTAGTTTATGATATC
Organism: Viscum album; assembly: GCA_963277665.1. Classification (NCBI taxonomy): domain Eukaryota; kingdom Viridiplantae; phylum Streptophyta; class Magnoliopsida; order Santalales; family Viscaceae; genus Viscum; species Viscum album. The sequence goes on along the minus strand of OY728164.1, from coordinate 1,051,269,076 downwards.
TAGGTCAAATGTTAATCTTTAATAAGTATTTATCCCCTTATAGTTGACCGAACAAGTCATCAATATGGTGTAGAGGATGCTTGTTCCTGATCCCGATCTTGTTAAGTTTATGATAATCAATACAGAGATTCATTTATTCATATTTATTATTAATAAAGATAACTGGTACACCCCATGGTGATTCAATTGTAAAAATTAAACCCTTATTAATATTCTCTTAGATTTTATCTTTCATTATCTGAATTTAATTGATTATATTCTAAAACAAGTATTTAATATATGTATAATAGAAGGAATGAGTTTAATTGAAAAATCAACCTCATGATCCTAGATATGACCAAAAATATATTTAGAAAATACATTTTTATATTCTTATATAATAGAATTATTTTCAATATCAAGTTCTTCCCCAAACATTTGAACTAAATATCCCTCATTATTAGGTAACAAGACCCATATAAGGGAATTAACCTACATGGGGATTTCATAATCACCCTTGCACCAATATATGATCATGGTTTTATTTGGGACATGAAAAGGGATTTCCCTATCCCAACAATTAATATGGGATATATGTAGAGAGAGGCAATCCATTCCCAAAATCACATCAAATTCAACTTAAGAGAGAATAACATGATTCAAAGGAAACAAATTACCAAAAAATTATATTAGATAACAGTTGTAGAATTGCGGTGAAATCATCATACCGCAAAGTATTTTCAATGATATTTCAATATATAATTTTTAGGTTTGTGAATTGATGCACTAATTTTTTTCCAGATATGAAAGAGTGGGTGTAACCAGAATCAAATTATACATTTATTATTCATGAGTAGATTATGAGTGTACCTTTCACCACTTGGTTTTCATGACCCGCTTAATTTGTTTTTATTATATAACCATTCTCTTTATCCATTGTATTTATAAGTTTATGATGTCAATTATCATCATTAACCTTTGGATTGGTGCACTGGTTAGTGTAATGTCCATAATCATTACAATTGATCTATTGAAGTGTGAGTAGTGCATTAGGTTTATCTTTCATTTAATCCATTTCATTATTTGTAATCTTCATATGTATTTAGTATTTATATGCTTAATTGATTTCTCTCCCATACTTATATAATTTTTCTATTACTTTGAGAAAATTACCTCTATGCTTCTTTTATATTTTCTATATGTAGAAAGATGAATTTTATTTCCTCTATAGGGTTAATCACCCAGGTTTCCACAAAAATCCATTTTACCCTTCTTTTCCCCAAAACCATAATAATAATGAGAGTATATAATTTCAATTTCCACCTTGAGAGCACGTCAATAAATTTCTCCATAGTTACCAAAGTTCCTTATAGATTACATTTTTAAAAGACTTGGTTTTAAGACACTAAATAAATGGTATATTTTACTTTTAGGGTTAATAATGAAACCATAATAATTAATTTCAATACTCATGAAGTTTTATTCATATGTACCAATGGATATATATTACTTTTTCTATAGATCAAGTAATTCTTGCTCCATTTTAGTGTTTGGAGTTTATAAAAAATATTTATTGGAAAATATATTCTCGAAATTATCTCATTACTTAGAGATGATTTCCTCCTCCTATCACATATTCTTAATGAGAGTACAACATTGATCTAACTCACCTTCAAAATGATAAAAAAATAAAACAACCTTTTAATTATTCGAGAACTGGAGAATGAAAAAACATATTTTCTATTCCATTAATCCATTACTTAATAATTACTTGACCGGAAGATCCATTAAAGTAGGGTGGATGTTATTATATGAACGACTCAATGAAAAGTTATTAATTCCTTGGTGTGTTTGGGAGTTATAAATAGTTTTTTTATTGTTCATATCTTTAAAATGTTGGGTGAGAATAACTATGATATTTTTTACTCTATCTCCCATTCTATTTGGTTTCCCACTGGGATATTAATTTCATTTTCCATTACACCTTTTATTTACTTGATTCCTCATAGTCCCCAATTTTTTTTTTATTTTAAGTATTAAATGATAATATCCATAATAAAAAATCATATGATAATTAAAATCAATCATAATATGTCTCTAAATATGAAAACTTTAGTTAAACCTATATAATATCAGGTTAAAATTATGACTCTCTTGGTTTATCCTATAATATTTTTGGTTTAACAATGGTTTATTTAAGTTTTATCCCCTTATTCATCCTAAATTAATCACCAAAATTAACTTCATCCCACTCTGATACCAACTGAGATGACCCATCCATAAAATAATGTTGGAAATAAGGTGATCCATTCTGAAGATTATGTTTTTTGTTATTAATACATTTCCAAGATGATCAAGTAGTTTTTATTTTAAGGGATATGATTTATAGGATGTAGAACGTAAAAAGAGTATTTTACTAATATTGGATAAAATTTAAAAGTTTCATAGTGTTTTCTATTTTTTAGTGAAATTTGTTTGAGGGTTTGTCAATTTTTGGACCTTGTATGTTTAAAGGCATCTATGATGTTTAGTGAAGTTTTTAGGGAAAATAATTTTTTTCATGTTACACTTACATGAATTCATTGTATATGGTGATTGGATATCAAATAAGCACACAACTATGAATGTTTCCTATGTGAATTTGAAAATAAGTGGTAAGAAATGGTTCAGAAAACACATAATGTGTATACTTTGTGAAGTCACAAATAAAGCAATTTATGAAATATTGATGGTTATTTATTTAGGTCTACAAATGATAGTCCCATATATCACTTACACAAGAAACATATTTTATGTGATGTGGTGATTTTTGAACTTATTAATGTAAAATATAAAATTTTTATCTCATTTTACGGAGTTTTCCATGGGTATTTTCCTTTAAATACCCCACTAATATACTCATTAAGAACTGAGGATTTAAAGTAATATCAAGATATTAATCACAATTGTCATATTCATTCTTTAAGTAGATATATCATGAAGTAAAGGAGTCTGCAAAGTTGTTTTTGAGGGGTATTTTCACATAATAGTTTGTGAACTTGAGTTCCATAAATATTTATTTGATGGAGAGTTCTACAAAGTAGAATTTTATGGAATAAATCCTTAAATAACTGTATTGAAGCATTATTGTGAAGGAAATTTATGAATGATAAGTACTATGAAGCAGTAGAAAATGGAGTTAGCACAAAGACAATTTACGAGTCACTATTTAATAAAGTGGTTCATGAAGCAATATTTCATGAAGAAAGTATAAAAAGGGAGTTATGTATAAGATTTTTATGAAGCACTATTTTTAAGAGAATCAATTACTTGGTGAATAATATACCATATAGAACTCACACACAAATTGCTAAAGACTATTCTAGATATTGGGGAACACATTAGATAATAATATCTTAATGGTCACGATATAAATAAAATTACACATTATTGATGAAAATGAGGTGAAATTTAGGTAGATAAATTGAGGAAAATACTATCCAAAGTAGTGAGTGAAGGATGAGTCGATTAAAGTGATTCAAGGGAGTCAGTACACTATTCCCTAAAAAAATTACGAAGTATGTGATCTGAGAGAAAATTGAACATTGTGACATCCCTGACCTATTTCACTCATGATAAACTGAAATGAGTCACCACATGGCCTCAAACACATCTCCCCATATTCTAGAGGATGCTGACTAACAGCAAGGGTGAAAAATATATCATGGGCAGACTACACACTCTAGATAGAGTAGAAATAAAAAATATATTAACAAATATATCTATCATATTCCAATACAAGTACATAACAAGGACAATGAAAAATAATCCAAAATATATAACCATGCTGAAAAAGAGGCAAGTTAATATAGTAAACTAGACAAATACTGAAAATAATCCCATAAAAAAAGATAAATACCAATTGGTTATGAGGACACACCCAATATCATCATCCATCATCCAATCTTGATATACCTGATCACCCCTCATAGATAGGGACATTTACCTTAACCTTACCTAAAACCATGAAGTATTCTTGGGTACCAAAGGAGTCCTGATTTGAGTGGAAGTAAAACTTAGTTGTGTAACACTAAGGGTGTCTGAAGTATATCTATTCAGAATATAGTATATACTAATTGGTATACCTTCAACCCTAAAGAAAATAAGTTTTCACCTAACAATGTAGAAAAATATATATACGACTAAACCTCAAGAAAATATGGTGTGACCTAAAGATGTAAAACATTTTTTATTCCATCAACCCTCAATTCATGCTTTGGCTAGTGCTAGACATCACTTCTCACAATACCATAATAATTTTTATAAGTATATTGGTATATCAAATACTTGGAATTACATTAAGGTCCCCAACAGTAAAAATCATAATGTAGAGCATACTAGATCCTTAAAATCACATCAAGGTCCCTCAAGATTAATAATCATAATAATGTGCATACTAGATCCTTGGAATCAAAAAAAGGTCCCCCAATAATAATAATAATAATGGACACACCAGATCCTTGGAATTATTTCCAAGGTCCCCAAACCACAATAATAATGAGCACACTATATCCTTAGAATTAAATAAAAGGTCCGCCAATTATAATAATCATAGGCATGTCATATCCTTGGAATTATGTCCAAGGTCCCCTAACCATGATAATAATGGGAACACTAAATCCATTGAATCACATCCAAGATCCCCCAAACATAAAAATAATGGGCACACCAAATCCTAAATATTACATCTAAGGTACTCCAATAAAACAAAAACAATAACTATGACAACCCTACTGTTTATTACACACTTAAACATGATTTATTACATAAAATTAACTTGATACAACATAGAAGATCAAGAGGTCTGGTGTCTTTGGGGCTTAGTATAATTACATAACAACTTAAAACATGAAATAAAACATCTTTATTGAAAACTTCCTTTACATGACCACTATATTCCCTCATACTTAGCATTGTATGGGATAACATGAAGAAATGCATAAGAAAAGGGTGATCTATAAATCCCAGTAAGGGAATAAACATGGAATAACACGAGGAATACAATACATGTTATACAATAGGAATATCAAAGGTACACAAGAGAAACATGAACATAAAGGCATGATAAAACATGATAATCATAACATGGAGATGTAACAACAACTCTCAACATGGAATTAGCATGAGCCAAGGCTCATTGCACATGGATAATGAGTAAAACCTCATTGCACATGAAGCAGAAGTAAAAACTATTTGAAATTGAATTATCATGAGTCGACACCCATTTCAAATGACGTATCATGATACTATACTTTACCCAATGCATTGGAGCGCTATTAGGGTGCACCCTTCGTAATCGTCTTATTTCATGTATAAGTGTGCCACATAGATCATACAACATAGATTCATTATCATAATAATTCATTACAAGAATAAGAGATGTGAAATAAATAAATGTAAGTCCTCAATAAACATGTGCATAAAGGTGAATACCCTTGATAGGGGAGTGGGTATGGTATTCACTATACAATGATTTTGGCATGAAAATTTTTGTGTAATTTCGGCAGCATAATGACATCAAATAGAAATTTGTAAAATTGGTTGATGATACTGAAAGGGTTATCTCATCATTTATACATTAAATAGACAATAATGGGATCATGGGATATAATATACCAACATATGGAATGGAATTTAGATGCATAATATAAAAGAATTTCTTGAATGTAAATGAGGAGAGAGAAATTCCTTATGGAATTTCGGCATGGTAACATGTATACATAGAAGGCATTAATGAGAGAGAAATGGGGTCTCTCATCATTCAAAAATGAAGAGGTAATTATGTGGGAGGTGAAAAATCATACCCCAACATTTATAATTGAAAATAAAAGGGCATAACAATATTAAGAAATTTGGATAAAAAGAGGAAGGAAGGAATCCCTTACTCGGAAGTGTGATCCAAAAGGCTTGGGAGGGGCTTGAGAGAGGCTTCTTGGGAGATTGAGGCGCCTTGGGAGGATTCTATAGAGATTTGGTTAGAGTTTTGAAGAACTAAAAGGGATTTTAGTGAAGAGGAAGTGGGATATTGGGTGGGTTTATATAGGAAAGGAGAAGGAATTCATTATTATTTAGGTTTGGGACACCTCACATTAAACTAATCAAAACCACAAACCTGATCATAGTTTTTGCACATGGATTCTTCCAAAGTGGAGTGGAAAATAATATTTTATAATTCCAATTTCAGAACTTCTTAAAATAATATGGTTTCTTATGTTGAGGTGAGTCACACTCTCAAGGAAAAAAATTTAAAAATATAAAATGTTTTATAAGTCATGGAGGTTCCACTAAGGCATTATAAAATTGATCAAACAAATATAAAATCACATATTTTTAAATATAAAACATATATTGGCCAGAAATATCATTAATAGTATTTTATTACATAACTATTGGGTCATTATGATGTCATCAAACACATTATATATTTAAATGGTATTTAATTTTTACCCAAAAATTTGACTGTCTCAGAAAATTATGAAAAATTCACCATTGTATAATTTTGACATTATGACTCCAAAAATAATATTCATTTTATATAAATAATTTTCTAAATATTTTAATTTTTACTTTTAAAATAAAATCCTACTTTTATCGAAAATTTATGGGTTTTGATAAAATCAACTTTCAAACCTTAATAAAAATTACAATTGCATTCATAAAATTATATGATAATTTATATTTAATAAAAATTAATTTAATAATAATAATAATATTTTATTAAAATATTTTTTAATTCAAAAATTGATTAATTCATCAAAATATATTTCTTAGTTGAATATTAAGTAAAAATACTATTTGCGCTTTAAAAAATATTTACAAAGTAACAATAATAAAATGAATATATTCATTATTATATAAAAAATTAATTCACATATTCATAGTGATAAGGTCTTGTTACATAACCCCTTATAACACCTACATAAGACCGAAGGGTAACGTGTGCTACGGTGGAAGACTCTTGGGGTTGCTTAGATAACATCACTCAAGTGGTAATCTATATCAACAACTAGATCTCACATAGGCGGTTCCGTTCAAGATTAATGTGTTGAAGTTCATCTTGGGCTTAGTCAAGAAAGAATCCCAATAATGCCATCTCCTTTCTGAGCTCTGACAAATGGGGTTCGTATGGAGCAAGTCTACTGGATTTGGGCATCACTTCCTTTATCTGAGTAAATTGGATTTGTCAAAGCCCTATATTTATACTAATAATGTGATCACTATTCAATGAATTTATTAGCAATGGTAACAATTCTTAATATTATTTTAATATCCAAAAACATAAAACCAAATAATTTCATAAGTTTGATATATGCATAATAATACATTTAAATAGTTCAAGAGGAATTTTCATTGATAAATGTTCAGGTCATTACAATCTTCCCCCCTTAAGAATTTTCTCCCTTGAAATTTATTTTTCCCATACTAAAACAGATGTGGGTATCTCTAATTCATTACTTCCTTCGATTCCCACATCGATTCTTCAAACTTGTGGTTTCTCCACAACACCTTGATGAGGGGCATTGTCTTATTTCATAGAACATTTTCTCTACGATATAAGATCTTCACTGGTGTCTCCTCATAAGAATGATCGTCCTCTAACTTTACCACCTCTGAAGAGAGTACATGTGAAGGGTTTGGTATGTAATTTATTAAGAGAGATACATGAAAGACATCATGTACTTTGGCTATGGTAGGTGGAAGTGCTAGTCAATAGGCCATAACCCCGATGCGATCAAGAATCTCGAAGGGACCGATGCACCTTAGACTTAACTTCCCTTTCTTTCCAAACCTTAGGACCTTCTTCCACAGAGATTTGTGTAGAAATAACATGTCTCCAACTTTGAACTAAAGGTATCTCTGATGGTTATATGCATAAGTCTTATGTCAACTTTGGGATGCCTTGATATGATGATAAATGGTTTTCACCTTATCCACCATTTCTTTGACCATTTCAGGTCCTAGCAGCTTACGCTCACCAACTTCATCACAACACGCCGATGTTCTTCACCTTTTCCCATAAAGGGATTCGTATGGTGCCATTCAGATGCTTGAGTGGAAACTGTTATTGTAGGAGAATTCAACTTGTGTAAGATGTTGGTCCCATCCTCCTTTGAAGTCCATATAACATGATCGTAAAATATCTTCCAGTGTCTGAATAGTTCGCTCATATTGGCCATCATTTTGAGGATGATAGGCCGTACTGAAGTTCAGTTTAGTTCTTAGATCATGTTGAAGACTTTTCCAGAACTTCTAGTTAAATATCGGATCATGATTAGATACAATATATAGTGGTACTCTATGCAACCTTACCACTTCTTTTATGTAAATCCGTATAAGTTGATCCAATGAGAATTCCTCTTAAATCACAATAAAGTGATATGTCTTCTTAATACGATCCACAATGACCCATATAGCATTGTTTCTTCTGGATGTCCTTGGAAGTCTAGGGACAAATTCCATGGTAATTTTGTCCCACTTCCATGTTGGTATGGGTAGTGGTTGCATCATCCCCTTATAATTTTTCCTCTCAGCCTTCACTTGCTGACATACCAGGCACTTTGATGTATATTCAACAATCTAACTCTTTATATTCTCCCACCAAAAGTTTTCTCAGATATCTCGATACATCTTTGTGCTCCCTATGTTAATAGAGAAGATTGATCTATGTGCGTCATTTAGAAGCTCCTTCTTTATTTCTGGATCGGATGGTACACATAATCGTGACCCAAATCTCACAATTCCGTCCTAGTAAACCATGAACTCTAAGGATTTCCCATATCTAATAGCTTCTACCGTTTTCATAATTTCCACATCCTTTTTTGAGCATCCTTTATTTTCTCCATGAGGGATGGTTGAGAAATCATTTGAGAAAGGATTGATGATGTTCCTACATTATTTATTCCCATATCCATCCTCTAAAAATCTAAGAAGATTGGATCCTTCTCAATTCTCATCAATGATAAAATCACTGGATCCTTTCTACTTAGAGTATCTGTCACCTTGATCGCTTTCCCAGGGTGGTAATGGATTGAGAAGTCACAATCCTTAATGAGTTTTATCCAACTTCATTGGTTCATATTAAGATATTTTTATGTGAATATATATTTGAATCTCTTGTAATCAGTATATATCTCACACTTCTCCCCATAGAGATAATTCTGCCAGATTTTCAATGAAAAGATCACAGATGCTAACTCCAGATCATGTGTGGCATAGTTATAGTCATGGATTTTCAGCTACCTTGAGGCGTATTCTATCACTTTATCATTCTACATCAACACACAACCCATGACCTTCTTCTAAGCATTACAAAATATCACAAAAAATTCTCCACTTGTGGGTAATGTGAGCACAGGTGTAGTGATAAGCCTCATTTTTAAATCCTTGAAGCTCTCTTTGCATTCATCACAGCAAGAAAACTTTACTCCATTCTGAGTTATCTTTGTAAGAGGGTTTGAAAATCATGATAATTTATCACAAATCATCAATAATATCACACCAACCCCAAGAAGCTACGTATATCTGTTACCAATGTTGGCCCCGACCAACCTTCAATTGCCACTATTTTGGAGGGATGCACAGATATCCCATTGCTTGTGATTATATAACCCAAGAACGAGACTTACTTCAACCAGAACTCACACTTGATGTACTTTTCATAGAGCTTCTCCTTTCACAAGGTCTCTATTAAAATTCTTAGATTCTCCTCATTCTCCTCTATTTTTAAGTATATTAGAATATAATCTATAAATACTACCAAAAATTTATCGAGGTAATATCTAAAGACTCTATCCATCAAGTCCATAAATATTTATGGAGAATTGGTGAGTCCGAAAGTCATTACTATGAATTTATAGTGCCTGTATGTTGTATGAAAAGCAGTCTTGGGGATATCTTCCTTCTTCACCCTTACATGATAATATCCCAACCACATATCAACCTTGGATAAGTATTGTACTCCATGTAGCTGATCGAATAAGTCATCAATTATAGGCAGAGGATACTTGTTCTTTATCATGATTTTGGTGAGATCACAATAATCAATGCAAAGACGCATTGAGCCATCCTTCTTCTTGACGTAGAGGACTCGTGCACCCCATGGTGAAGCACTTGTGCGTATAAAACCTTTATACAGATTCTCTTGTAGTTGTTTCTTCAGCTCCTCAAGCTCCACAACATCAATTCTATATGGAGTCTTGGATATTGTAAATTCCCTAGGTATAAGGTCAATTGAGAATTCAACATCTCTTCTAGGAGGAAGACTAGGAAATTCTTCTGGAAACACTTTAGCGAATTCCCTCACAATAGGCATGTCTTCAAGGATGGTTGCTTCCTTGGACTCAATCATCTAATCCAGATACATGTGCTCATAGGTTAGTAATATCTATGCTTAAGATGATGGAACTAAAGAAGATTCATCCTCCTCCTTGCACATGTAGAGAATCGGTGGTCGATTCTCCACATGGAGAGTGATTTCTCTATCACAGAAATTTATGTTGGATCTATATAAGGAAAGAAAATACATGACAAGAATTTCATCAAATTACACTATAGGGATTATGATGAGGTTCGTCGGGAAGTTCAATCCACAAATTATGAAAGGGGGGGAGTTATATTCATGGGATACAATGGTTTCCCCATTTTCCATACTCACCATCATATTTACCTCCATGATTTGTGGTTGTGTTTATATTGTTCTACTAAACATTCGAGATATAAAAGAATGAATAGAACTAGAATCAAAAAGTACGTTTTCTATTCTTGAATGAATAACTAGTGTATCTGTCACCACTTTGTTGTCAGGGTTCATTTTAGTGGTAGTGATGGAAAAATATCTCCCTTGATGCCTTGGAGGTTGTTGGTTTCCTCCGAAAACCCTTGACTTAGGGCACTGATTTTCAATGTGCCCGGGTTCTTTGCAGTTGAATCAATGAACAACATGTTGAGGTTCAAACAGAGTGTTCCACTCCTCTGTTGCAGCTGTGAGTTTTTCTTTTCTGAAGTTAACATCTAGGTGCCCTTTTCTTCCACACCTAAATCATTTCCTCACCCCCTTTAGGAAATATTAGGGGTTCTTCTTTCCACACCATTGGAAAGTGGGGTGCTGTATTTTCTTAGCACCATTGTATTTATCCATCGGACTACCAAAATTGAAGTCCACCTAACACTTCTTATCGCCATGATAACCCTGAGTTTTTCCAATCTCCATTTCGACTTTGAGGGAACATCATACAATTTCCTTATAGATCTCAAATTCCCTGATCTCTAAAGATTTTTGTAGGCTAGGTTTTATCCCACTAAATAAGCGGTCGACCTTGTATTCGGGGGTAACGACAAATCCAGAAGCATATCGTGCAAGCCTTGTGATGTTTTCCTCGTAAGATCTGACAGATTCGTCATCTTTTTTCTTGAGGGAAAGGAAGTCCCTTCTCATCTTAAGCCAGAGGGTGCACGAAAAATATTTATCGAAAAACATTTTCTGGAAATCCATCCATTACAATGCCTAGATATCCTCCTTAGGCTTCTTTTTTTATTAATATCCACCATTGATCGGATTTACCCTTCATATGATAAGCATCCAGAAGAACCTTCTCTTGTTCAGAACATTGATGGATGAATAAGATCTTTTCAATGAAGTTGATCCATTTTTAGGAAATTGAGGGATCAAATGATCCATTAAAATTAAAAGGCCTTTGTCTCATGAAGCTTTCGATAGTGACTTTTTCTTTCTTAGGTGGGGTTTATCATTCCTCTTGACCCATGTTTCTACTAAAATATTGAGTTAACTTAGAGATTATCAAGAAAAAGTTCGTGATTCCCGCTCCCATTGGATTGGGGAACTCATTAAAATAGTCATCGCATTGATCTTCACATCGGTTGTTATCTCAAGTCCTCCTATTACTATCCATTGGCTGGAATAAATGGAAAGTTAGGGGTAACACATAAAGGGTAATCCAAATAAAAAATAGATGACTTATAAATTACTTTTATTTCCTTAACTTGTGAATCTATAATCTTCAATTTATGTTATCCTTGATCTACTTTATAACATGTATTCCTAGAGGCATTTTTTTTAAATTACCTTAATAATGGTTCATACTAAGCTTGTTAATTTACTAAAGTATATCCCCCAAGAGTATTGTAACCAAGAGTGAATAAAGGCCCATTTTCATGTACCAGGATACCCCGGATCAAGCCCAAAACTCGTTTTTAGAGTTTTCACTCCTTGGTACATCTATACCAGAGCTGCCTCTACCTGCTCATATCCAAACATGGATGTATTTTCTTAATAAACCACTTAATCAATACTCAATAAAACGTAAGGATGTTTTTATATTTAGTCTAGTCTCTAAGGCTTCAGTAGGGTTTTCTAATCCTAATCCCAAAAATAACTAAACCTATCCTCTGATACCAACTGTAACAACCGGGTCCAGGTGGCGGCACAGACACCCTGCCTTAATAATGGTTCATACTAAGCTTTTTAATTTACCAAAGCATATCCCCCGGGAGTTTCATAACCAAGAGTGAAGCAAGGAACATTGTCATGTACCAGGATACACCAGATCAAGCCCGAAACTCCTTTTCAGAGTTTTCACTCCTTGGTACATCTATGCCAGAGTTGCCTCTACCTGCTCGTATCTAGACATGGATGTATTTTCTTGATAAACCACTTACTCAATACTCACTAAAACATAGATATGTTTTTTATATTTATTCTAGTATCTAAGGATTTACTAGGGTTTTCTAATACTAATCCCAAAAATAACTAAACCTATCCTCTGATACCAACTGTAACAACCGGGTCCCAGTGGAAGCACAAACACCCCAACTTAACATGGTCGTCAGGTCCTGGCCGGCCAGGTACCACTAGTTGCCCCGCAGACACGTGGTCCCCACCCAAGGGTCCTCCCACATGCCCGAACAGGTCATCTGAAAAATGAATGTCCCTACATGCCTACACATGTCCTTTCTAGTGTATTCTTAGTGGCATGTTTTTTAAATTCCCTTAATAATGGTTCATACTATGCTTGTTAATTTACCAAATAGTATCCCACAGGAGTGTCGTATCCAAGAGTATAGTAAGGCCCATTGTCGTATACCGGGATACCTCGAATGAAGCCCGAAACTCCTTTTCGGAGTTTTCACTCCTTGGTAAATCTGTGCCAGAGCTGCCTCTACTAGCTCGTATCTAGATATGGATGTATTTTCTTAATAAACCACTTACTAAATACGCACTAAAACGTAAGGATGTTTTTTATATTTAGTCAAGTATCTAAGGCTTCACTAGGGTTTTCTAATCCTAATCCCAAAAATAACTAAACCTATCCTCTGATACCAACTGTAACAACCAGGTCCCTGTGGCGGCACAGACACCCTACCTTAATAATGGTTCATACTAAGCTTGTTAATTTACCAAAGCATATCCCCTGAGAGTGTCGTAACCAAAAGTGAAGCAAAGTACATTTTCAAGTACCAGGATACCCTAGATCAAGCCCGAAACTCTTTTTCAGAGTTTTCACTCCTTGGTACATCTGTTCCAGAGCTGCCTCTACCTACTCGTATGTAGACATGGATGTATTTTCTTGATAAAAAACTTACTTAATAATCACTAAAACATAGGGATTTTTTTTATATTTAGTCTAGTCTCTTAGGATTCACTAGGGTTTTCTAATACTGATCCCAAAAATAACTAAACCTATCCTCAATACTCACTAAAACGTAAGGATGTTTTTTATATTTACTCTAGTATCTAAGGCTTCACTAGGGTTTTCTAATCCTAATCCCAAAAATAACTAAACCTATCCTCTGATACCAACTGTGACAACCGGGTCCCTGTGGCGACACAGACGCCCTACCTTAATAATGGTTAATACTAAGCTTGTTAATTTACCAAAGCATATCCCCCGAGAGTGTCATAACCAAGAGTAAAGAAAATCCCATTTTTCAAGTACTAGGATACCCCAGATCAAGCCCGAAACTCTTTTTCGGAGTTTTCAATCCTTTGTACATCTGTTCCAGAGCTGCCTCTACCTACTCGTATGCAGACATGGATGTATTTTCTTGATAAACAACTTACTTAATACTCACTAAAATGTAGGTATGTTTTTTATATTTAGTATAGTCTCTTTGGATTCACTAGGGTTTTCTAATACTGATCCCAAAAATAACTAAACCTATCCTCTGATACCAACTATAACAACTAGGTCCTAGTGACAGCGCAGACACCCCATCTTAACATGGTCGTCAGGTCCTAGCCCGCCAGGTACCACCAGTTTCCCCGCAGACATTTGTTCCCCACCTAAGGGTCCTCCCACATGCCCGAACGAGTCATCTAACTAATGACTGTACCCACATTCCAACACATGTCATTTCTAGTGTTCTTTTTCCTCACTCAAACACACCATGTGAAAATTCCCAGAGGGTCACCCATCCTTATCACTACTCTAGGCCAAGCACACTTAACAGTGGAGTTCTAATCAGGCTGGCTCTTGAAAAGGAAGGTGCACCTTGTTCATAAGAGTCATATCATTTATTCATTTAACCCTTTATAATTCTGGGGTGTTACAATAACCCTCCCTTTATAGACAAACACCCCCTTTTGGGCCCTACATCTCAACCTAGGAAGTGCGCTGCACTTAAGGCTGGGTACCACCTCTGATACCAACTACAACAACCTTGCTCTTTATTACACACTTAAAAATTATTTATTTCATAAATGTTACCTGATACAACATAGAAGATCGAGAGTTCTAGTGTCTTTGGGGCTTAAGATCATAACATAATAAATTAAAACATGAAATAAAATATCTTTATTGAAAACTTTCTTTACATGACCACTAAATTCCCTCGTACTTAGCGTTGCATGGGATAACCTAAGGACATGCATAAGAAAAGGGTGAGCTATAAAGCTCAATAAGGGAATAAACATGGAATAACATATACATGTTAGAAAATAGTCATATCAATAGATCACAAGAGAAACACAAACATAAAGACATAATAAATCATGATAATCATAACAGGGAGATGTGGCAACAACACTTAACATGGAATTAGCATGATCCCAGGATCATTTCACATGGAGCACGAGTAAAGCCTCATTGCACATGAACCACGAGTAAACCATTGTTTCAATTGAATTATCATGAGTCTACAACCATTTCACATGATGTATCATGATACTATACTTTACCCAATGCATTGGAGCACTATTAGGGCGCACCCTTCGTAATCATTTCATTTCATGGATAAGTGTGTCACATAGATCTTACAACATTGATTCATTAACATAATAATTTATTCCAAGAATAAGATATGTGTAATACATAAATATAATTCCTCAATAAACATGTACATGTGCATAAAGGTGAATACCCTTGATAGATAAGTGGGTATGGTATTCACTACACAATGATTTAGGCATGGAAATTTTGGTGTAATTTCGACAGCATAACGACGTCAAATAAAAATTTGTAAAATGGGTTGATGAGAGTGAAGGGGTTATATAATGATTTTTACATTAAATGAACAGTAAGGGGATCATGGGACATAATATACCAACATATGGAATGGAATTTATATGCATAACATAAAATAATTTCTTGAATGTAAATGAGGAGAGAGAAATTCCTTACGGAATTTCGGCATGGTAATGAGTGTACATGGGAGACATTAATGAGAGAAAAATAGGGTATCTAATCATTAAAACATTAAGACAGAAGTATGGGGGAGGTGATAAATCATACCCTAATATTTATAATTTAAAATAAAAGGTCATAACAATATTAAGAAACTTGGATAACAAGAGGAATGAAAGAATCCTTTACTTGGAAGTGTGATCCCAAAGGCTTGGGAGGGGCTTGAGAGAGGATTCTTGGGAGCTTGGGGTGCCTTTGGAGGATTCTAGAGAGATGAGGGATAATTTTGGAAGAAATAAAAGGGATTTTAGTGAAGAGGAAGTGGAATCTTGGGTGAGTTTATATATAAAAGGATAAGGAATTCTTTATTATTTAGTTTTGAGACACCTCACATTAAACTAATCAAAACCAAAAACCATTCCATGGTTTTTATCCATGATTTTTTCAAAGTGGAGTGGAAAAAAATATTTTATAAGGACAATGAATTAACTTGTTAAAATAATAGGGTTGCTTATGTGGAGGTGAGTCACACTCTCAAGGAAAACAATTTAAAAAGATAAAATGTTTTATAAGTCATGTAGGGTCCACTAAGGCATCATAAAATTAATAAAACAAATATAAAATCAATTTATTTTAAGGATAAAACATATATTTTCCGAAAATATCATTTATATTATTTTATTACATCATTATTGGGTCATTATGATGTCATAAAACACATTATATATTTAAACATTATTTAATTTCTACCCAAAAATTTGACTGTCTCGGAAAATTATGAACAATTCACCAATAGATAATTTTCGCATCCTGATTCCAAAAATAATATTAATTTTATCTAATTTTTTTTAAATGTGTGAATTTTTAATTTTAAAATAAAAACCAACATTTATAAAAAATTAATGGGTTTTGACAAAAATAGATTTCAAACTTTAATAAAAATTTCAATTGCATTCATAAAATTATACGATAATTTATATTTAATAAAAAGTAATTTAATAATAATAATAATATTTTATTTAAATATTATTTAATTCATAAACCATTAATTCATCAAAATAGATTTCTTAGTTGAATATTAACTAAAAATATTATTTGCGCTTTAAATACTATTTACAAATTTAAAATAATAAAATGAATGTATATTCATTATTATATAAAAAATGAAAATATTTATAGTGATAAGGTCTTGTTACATAACCCATTATAACACTCACATAAGATCGAAGGGCAAAGTGTGTGATGGTGATAGACTCTTGGGGTGGCTCGAATAACATCGCTCGAGTGGTAATCTCTATCAACTTCCACATCTCCTGTAGGTGGTTCTGTTCAAGCTTAACATGTTGAGGCTCGGCTTGGGCTTGGTCAAGAGCGAAGACCAATGATGACACCTCCTTCAAAAGCTCTAAAAAATGGGCTTTGTATGGAGAAAGTCTACTGGATGAGGCCATCACTTCCTTTGTCTGAGTAAATTGGATTTGTTAAAGCCCTATATTTATACTAACCATGTGATCACTGTTCAACAGCTATATTAGCAACGATCACAATTCCAAACTATATTTTAAAATCCAAAAACATAAAACCAAGGAATTTCATAAGTTTTATATACCCATAATAAGATATTTAAATATATCAAGATGAATTTTCATTAATGAATGTTTGGGTCGTTACAATAACCATGAAATCAATTTCATAATAATAAGTTCAGTATTCCATTATCCAAAAATAACCACATAATCAATTTAATAATCAAGAGTTCAATATTTCAGTACCTATCAAATTAAATTTACTAAGAATTCATCAATTAAACACTTAATCAATGGTCATCAATAAATCATTTAATTTAATTCTCTTAAGGATATGATAAATCTTAAAAACATTAAAAAAAATCACTAGTCATTTATTAAGTCCATGACACTCATAAAGTCACCACTTTAATTACCTTTTAATTTTAAAATGTTGGTACACCTTACATGGGGTCCTAAGTCCTGGTCTTTATATGCCAATATACCTCTCAAAGCC
The DNA here is from genome assembly GCA_963277665.1 of Viscum album. Lineage (NCBI taxonomy): Eukaryota > Viridiplantae > Streptophyta > Magnoliopsida > Santalales > Viscaceae > Viscum > Viscum album. The sequence goes on along the minus strand of OY728164.1, from coordinate 1,051,251,398 downwards.
TATGGGAAGGTCTAACACATTAAATATTGGGTTTAAATTCTTTCATTAATTAAAAAGGATAAACACTCATTTCTTCATATTATGTAATAACATATTATAGGTTATATTATAATTATAATTATCTATAATTTTGGTATATAAAACTAAGAAAACTAAATAAGATCATTATGCGTATGGTATAATGATATTACAATTAAATCAATTCATAATCATCCATTAATTTGTGTATGTTCTTATTTGGGTTGGTTTAACCACATAATTGAACAATGCTATAAATTTATATCATATATGACCATGTCAATTTAATCTATTTAAATATATAATATAAATATGTAAATAATTATTTGTTGGTTTTGTAATTGTAATATAAAAATTTAACTCAGTATTTAAGAAATCAACCCTTTGTTCGCTAAGAATCTTAAAAAATGATCATTACGAAATTCATCTTTAAAGATTAGAACCAAAACCCCCATAAAATAAAATTATAAAGTTATAAATGGTTATAAAAGTAAATTAATTTACCTTTTATGATCTGGTAATTATGAAATTAGTGATAAGAATGAATAATAACACCATGATTATGAAACTGTTTAAAATGTCCAAGGTTACTCAGACCCGATATGGAAAATAAATAATAAAGTAAATAATATACATGAAGGGAATAATTATAAATGAATCTTATAAAGGGTTATATATATGAAAAAAGTTATAAAATAGGTTATTAAGGTATTTATGTTTGTTATATAGGATCTTAGAGTGCATTCAACTATGTGGGAAAACAAGGTAAGAGTTTCTTTTTATCATTTTCAACTACATATGACATATTTTATATTATGAAAAATAATTTATTTTATATGGTGTATTCACTACCAAATTGATTTAACATATAAATATATCTTCTATTTCAAGATATTTTAATTTCCATTTTATAATCTTCCTATAAGGATCCTTAATTCTTAAGTTACTAATTTCGTAAGAGTTTCATCAACTCAGTTTCCAATTTATTGGGCCATAGAATTTCTTACTTTAATATAATATTCAATTTTTATTTGATCCTAAAAATCCCATATTTTTAGGTTATTTAAAATTTTGTCTAGGAAAATTACTTCTCATCATAAATATAATATTCTTTGATAAAACATTTTCCAAAATAAAAGTGTAACATTGATTAAAAAAACTCTCATTATTACCAATGATTCTTATCTTCCATGTCCATGTTTTCCCATTTAAAGTATTTTATCTGATTAAATACAAGTATATTTTTCCTCATATATTATTTATATTTTCCTTTACATTTTTTATGAAATGAATATTCTTCAATGTTTTTTATGTGGTTTTATAAAGAAATAGGCTGAAAATATTACTAAAGGAATTTATTTTCATTATTTACCACTCCAAATTTATTAGTTTGATTTTTTATTTTCAAGCATATTTTATTTGGAACTATTTATAATAAAGTTTTCAAAATTACTCCTTTTTTTACTTATAAACTTTTTTTGAAAATAATTTTCAATTTATCTTTTATAACATGGTCGAAAAGGTTTTTTAAAAACTTTTGTATTTTAACTTTTATTTTTTATCCAATGTTTATCCCTTATTAAGTGATGTTTTTATGAAACTATATTTGTTATTATGATATGATTCCATTTAGAGAATTATTTTTTTGATATTTTATGATTTCTTAAGTTCATGTTACATGTTATTTTTTAATATTTTAAGGAACCATTATTTTTCCATGGGTTATTTATGATACAACAACTTTTTTCTTTCAATTAGCACACATATGTATGGATTGTTAATATATGGGTTAATATATAACCTTATAAAGCATTATTTAAGGATTTATATCTCATGGGACCAGGATTAAAATCATTTAATTTTTTTTATTAATAAAATTAAGAGTAATTTTTTTATTCATAATATGAAGGGTGAACACTTTGTTTGTTTACAATATGACGAGGGGATTTTTTTGTTCACAAAATGAAGTGTATAATTTTTTTTGTTTACAATGATATATTTTACCTATTCTTATATTTGTTCCAAATATATTTATTTTAATATGTTTAAATGGAATGTTATATTTACAAGCTATATGCCTATGATTATGTGCCATGGATCATGTTTATTATCTCTTGACTTCTCACTATTTATCCATGTTATATATTTTTTTCATTTGAGATTGAATTTCCTTCTATTATTATTTATGAAAAAATATTATTATTTAATGTTATTTTCAATAGTAAATTAATCTCAAACAAATTTTCTCTCATATTATTATGATCTATCCCATGATAACATGTTGATAAGTCTTCCTTACTGAGAGTTCAAGATCACCCTTGTATTATGTTTTATTTTCTTAGTTTATAAAGATAAGTATATTCTAGGATATTTCTATAAGTGGATATTATGTAGTTATAATATGGATAGATGTTCACATGAATCATAAAATAAGTTTCTTATGTATCCAATCCTCAAATACACTAAAACTTCTATTCTTGGGATTGTGAGGTGATTTATGAGTTTTAATGTTTATATTATGGTAATGTTGTAAGATACACATAGTTTTATCTCAATTTTTATTAAATATAGTGTTTAAAGAAAGTTTTTTTAGAACTAGATCTAGGATTTCACGTCTGGGTCACATTAATTTGTATTATAGCATGATTTTTTTTATTTTAAGGATTAGTTTTTTTATTTATTTTGGGCCTTCTGGCCATTATTTTGGGCCTATGAGTCTTTGAGACTCAGGACACCAAGGTCTTCAGGCCATAGGTTCTTCATGACACCAAATTCCTTCATTCCACGGGTCCTTTAGGCTATAAAGCCTTAGGGAAACATGGTTTTAGGTCTACCTAAGGCCATTGGGCCATCGGGCTTCTAGGCCAGAAACAACCAAGAAGCAGCCCAAGAAGACTACATAGGAGAAGTCCCCAGAAGAGGATTCAGAGCAAGTATCATCCACCATAGTAGATATAACAGGATTGAAAGAATATGAGGGTATGAAAATTTCCATTGGTACCAGGCACCATGTATCTCTTTATAAGTAAATACTAGATGATCATCTATGTGAGGAGGGGAGATAGGAATGTAGATGATACAAAGGGGTAGTTCAAAAGTATAGAATGTTTTTTGGACCTTAAATGGTCAAGTACTAGGCCTTGTGCATCTGGGCATTCAGGTCATGCATGATCCTTGTTACTATGGGTTTATGGGTCATGTAAGGGTTATACCTCAACCCTTAAAAGGGGTATTTACTAATAAATAAAAATCTAAGGCCTTCAAGATTTGGATTTTTTTTATTTTTTTGGATTAGGAATCAATAAAATTAGAAAAATACATAGGTATAAGTCTAAGGAATATTTTTAGGTACATGATTAACTTTTTTGTTAAAATAGATATTATATGGCTCTCCTAGAAATAATATCTCTATCTAGATACTATAAGTGGATGAATGCTCTGACATAGATTTACCTTGGGGTAATAATCCTAAATATAGAATATTAGGTATTAAATAAACCATCACCTAATTCCTGATAAAGAGTCCAAATTACACACATGGTTTGAAACTTCAGGGGATATTATTTGGTCAATAAAAATATATTTACAAACCATTATAAATGATTTATTTATTGATTACTTTAATGTATTAAGTAATGAAGTACAAGATAACATAACTTAAAGCAAAGTAGATTAAATTTAATTTATTAAAGAATGAAATAAATGTGTAATTAGAGAAGTAATTTTAGTATTGAGTTTTCATATGATCATTTAATTTTTTTTTATTAATAACCATTTTTTATTTTAGTATTTGGTCAAAACCAGATCACAAAAATGAAGAAGGGAAAGGTATATATCTAGAAACCACTACTTCTAATAATGTAATAAGGGAGAACACTTAAATGGTTGAGAGTTTTAGTATATTAATGTTATGAGGACAATTTTTAATTTCCTAGTCACACTTGAGGTCATGAGGATGAAATCTTAATAGAAATTAAATCTTGATACTATTAGATATTTTCAGAAATGAGTGGTATTTATCCAAAATATTCTAGAATATTATAATATTTTTGAGGATTATGTGAAATATATAAGGGTTGTTCTTTATTATTTTTACTTTAAAGGTATGAAAACAAATGTTAAATGGTATCAATAACCTTTAAAAATTATATTATGACAAGGTTATATTTTTGGGGATTACTATTGGAGAACACATGATTGAGGTATGGATAACACTTAGGTTTAATATATACTTGTTATAGAGGTAATACACTGTTTATTTTTTTTATAAAATAAAATTAGATAGTATTGATACCCTTGGAATTAATTATTTATTTAATAAAAAATTTATCCATGATATTTTTGGGTGAATTTTTTGGGATCATGATATATATTGACTATTTTTTGACTTTATTAACTAGTGGTTGAAGATAATAGTTATTTTTTGAAGGAATATATGATTTAGTTTTGGTCTAATTTATTTTATATTCAAATGGTTTTCGAAGAGTTATGTTATTGAAAATTTATGATTAGGTTATATAGATATATCAACGTATACTAATGTATGAATGGATAATTTTATTTGAGTAAAAATAAGTAAATTGATATAACCAAAGAGAGTAAAGTAGATGCGATATTAGAAGATATATACCAAATTATGGATATATTAATAATACCCTCACCCAGTCTTGTTGATAGGAATAATTAAAATTATAATGATGAAATTAATTTAAGAGGGTTGGGGAATGTAACTTTTGATATTTCACTATACATTTTACTCAAATATGTAATGTGTTTGATACCCTGAACCACAGAAAACACAGAACTAAAATGAATCCATGATATGTTTAGACTGTTAAAAAAATTTACTTAATTAAAATATTTGAATATGGGTAAATTAATTACAAAATTTATTAATATATATATATATATATATAAAGTTTATTTTATATAAATTTTTTTACTTCATTATCGTGTTTAAGAATTTATCTTTTTAAGTAGCATAAATTTTTTTAAAAGAAATTATTACATGGTTAATAAATTATGATTTTAATAAAATATAATATTTTTGTATTAATTATATCTTTATTATAGTTTTATATAAATTAATAATAAGAACAACTAGTATTTTAAAAAGTTAATTTCCCATAAAAACAATTTTTCATTATATCTCATATTTTTATTTGAAAGTTAAATTTATAAATTTTTGAATTTGAATATTAATTTTTTTTTCAGATTTGTAATTTTAATATTTTATTAATTTTTATTTTTATTTATTTTCTTAAAAGATTTTATTTAGGTGATTAGTGAAAAATAATATTTTTACAAATAACATGAATTTTATGACATTGTTAATGTATAAGTATGAAGTGAAAATACATGAATATTTTTTATAAGAACAACCATGTATTTTATAATTTAATTTGAAATCATAAAAAATTTTATTTAAATTTATAATCCCATATTTCATATTTTTCAAAAAATTGTTTTTAATACATTATAAATTTATTATTTTAAAATTAATTTTATCACTTTTATAAATTTAATATTATTAAATAAATTTTAAATTTGGAACCCTTATATCCAAATTATTTAAAAATTAAATTTTAATTTTGGTAATAAAGGATAATTTACCTTAGATAAAAACTAGTTACCACGGTAAAAGTTAAAATCGTAAAGGTAAAAATCTAAGAGAAAAAGACCTAAAACATTTTTAAAATATGCATGAGAATATATTTTTGAGGTGTTTATTAAACTTTTGACTTATCATGTCTATTATTTATTAATTATTGAGAAAATTATTTTGAGATTGACTTCCCATTATTGAAACTTTTGGGGTATTTTCAAAAATGTCATCCCTTTACCCTTTTTAAAGGGAATATTTTATCCTCACTTTAACTCACATAAAAACCCACTTATTTCAAATGAAAATAATTCCAAAACTCCATTAAACATTCATATACAACTTCAATAGGTTATTTTTTTCTCAAAATACCATCCCTCAAATGATTAACCAGTTAAAAAAAAAAGATAATTCAAGTAGTGAGGTATAAATTTCTAACCACTTCTTTCCCATTTATATTTTTTTATGTGTATTTATTCTTCCTAAAATTATATTAAACCATATTAAAATGATAAAATTAGTATCATTATTAAAATTTTTGGTTATTATAATGATGGTTTAATAATTAACCACCATTCCTTCTTCTATTAAGAAAACCAAAACCATTATTCGTGTGATGTGAGGATTACCTTCTCCATGAACTAACATGTTTTAATTTTCCTTAACCTCCTTAAAAGACTGGTCTTGACAAGTAATTTAACATATAATAAATATATTTATTACATATTATAGATTCTAAAATGATAAATAATATGAATATTTTCCCCCATTCTATGGAAAATGATATCATTATCCATGCGTATGTGTGGACTACTGCTTCCATAGGACAATTGATTTCTGTTTTTGTCCTTTCATCACCTCCTTACATGTATGGTTATTATAATGGTTTTAATGGATTAATATAATATTTATAAAATTGTTAAGGATTTTAAAAACAAACTGGATGACCAATTAAAAATATGAGCAATAAAAAACCAAGGTAAATTCAACCGTCTAAAAGAGCATTCTATAACAAAAAAATGAATTATTCATATTATGTAATAACTTATTATTTGTTATTTCTCATTATAATTCATTAAATTTATTATATATAACACTAATAACCACTAAATACGATCACTATGTTTCTTTTACAATGATATTATAATTAAATCACTTCATAATCACCCATTAATTATTGTTTTTGTTGATTTGGTTGATTTAACCACTTACTTTAATAATGCTATAAATTTATATCCTAAATAAATATGGGAATTTAATTTATAGTAATATATGATATAAATAATTAAACAATTTTTTTATTTAATGTTAATATAAAAATTGAAGTCATTATTTAAGAAAATTCCATTATTTCTCTATGAATAATTGAAACATGATCATCATCAAATTTACCTTTAATGATCATAACTAAAAAATCACATAAAATTAAATTATAAAATTATAAATAATAATATAACATCAATTATAATACATTTTATTATCTTTTAATGATGTTATTTGGGATAATAATGAATAAAAAAGTCATGATTACAAAACTATTTCAAAACGACCAAGGTTAATCACACATGATATTAGAAATAGATAATAAATTAACTAATATACATAGAGGAAAATTATAAATTAAGTTTATAAAATTTTATTTATATGAAAATGTTTCTAAAATAGGTGATTAAGATATTTATGTTTGTTATATAGGATCATATAGTTTATTTTACTGTGTAATGAAATAAGGTAAGAGTTTCTTTATTTCATTTTCCACTCCATGGGACATGTTTAATATTGCACACCATAATTTATTTTATATGGTTTATTTAATTCCAACTAATTTTAACATATAAAAATATCTTACATTTCATGATATTTTAATGTCTATTTAATGGTTTTATTCTCAGTCTTCTTGATTCCTAGGTTATAAATTCCATAAGAGTTTTATGGACATAATTTATGAATCATTAGACCATAGTATTTATTAATTGAATATAATATTAATGTTTTATTTGATCCCTCCATTACATTATCTTTATGTTATTTTATAATTATTTCAAAGTTAAATCACTTCTCATCATCAATAAATACTTCCTTGATAAAATATTTTCCAAAATAAAAGTATAATATTGGTAAAAAGAACTCTATTATTACCAATGTTCTTATCTTCCATGTCCATATTTTCCACATAAAAGTCATTATTTTAATAAAATAAAAGCATTTTTTTCCTCCTATAATATTAATATTTTCCTTTACACATTTTATGAAATGAAATTTCTTTAATGTTTCTATAATGTTTTTTCAAAAAATGGACTAAAAATCTTAATAAAAGAATTTATTATCATTATTTACCAATCTAAATTTATTAGATTTATTTTTGTTTATTTTTTAAGGATTATTTATTTATAAATATTTATAATAAAGTTTTCAAAATTATTACTATTTCTTTATCAAAATATTTAAAGTGATTTTAACTCTATCTTTTATAAAAAGGTTTAATAGTTTTTTTTTGAAAACTTTGGTATTTTCATTTCAATTTTTTCCAAGGATTATATCTCTTGAAGTAATGTTTTTGTGACCCATTATATTTTATTGTGAAATTATTCCTTTTGGAAAAATGATATTTTTGATATCATGTTATCTATTAAGTTCATGTTATGTGTTGTGTTTGAAAGGTTTAAGAAACCCATTTTTTTATATGTGTTCTTTATGATATAATGAATGTTTGTTTTCAAGTAGAACACATATGTAAATATGATTTATGGGTGTGGTAATATATATCCCTCCAATTCATTAGTTAAGGATATATATCTCCTTATAGAATTATTTTAATCATGTAATTTTTTTATTCACAACATGATGTGTAATTTTTTTTTGTTCACAATACGAAGGGTCAAAAGTTTGTTTTTCACATCATGAATTGTGGATATTTTGTTTATTCACAACATGAAGCATGGAAATTTTGTATTTTCATAACCTGAAGCATGGGAATTGTTTTTTCACAACATGAATCATATATTTTTTTGTTCACAATGTTATATTTTCCCTATGCTTATGTTTATTCTAAATTTATTTGTTATGCTACGTTTCAAGGGAATGCTACATTTCAATGAAACATTAACATCATTACGCTACATGGATACTATTTAATATCTCCATATTTCCCAAAATTTCCCATGTTATATGTTTTATAATATTACATTTTATGTCCTTATATTATTACTTGTGAAAAAAATATTATTGTTATGTGTGTTTTTAATATGTCATTCTTCCCTTGTTTTTATTTTCTCTAAAGATTATGATATAACCTTTGATAAAGTTTTTACATATCTTTCTTAACAAGATTTTGAGCTCACCACTTTCTTATTTTTGTTTCTTTCTTGGGTTATAATGATGATTATAATATAATAGATGTATAGAAGTGAATATTTTTTGGTTTGAATGTGAAGAAATGTTCATATATATATATCATAAAATAAGTTTCTTATATAGAAAATCATAAAAAATGATAAAACTTATGTTCTTGGGATTGTGATATTATTTATGATTTTTAATATTTATCTTATGGTAATGTTATAATATAACATCTCCATTCTTATAAATTCTAGTGTCTAAAGAATGTTTTTTAGCATTAGGTTTAGGAGTACGGGTCTGGGGCGCATCAATTCGTATTAGATTAGGGTTCAATTATATTGCAGATTTGTTTAGTTATTTTTGGGGAAATCTTATTTTATTAATCAATTGAAAATCCTTAGTATAATTATGATATATAGTTATAAGTACATGATAAATTCGTGATTTTTTGGTAAAATAGAGATTGTGCAGTTTTCTTGGAAATATGATCCTTGTTTGGATACGAAAAGTTGACATAGGATTTGGAACAGATGTAACTAGGGGTAATAATCCTGAAAATATAATATTTATTATTAACTAAATCATCACCTGGTGCATGAGAGGGATTCCTAATTTCACACCTAGTTTGAAACACTGGGGTAATGTGCCTTGGTCAATCGATTATCATTACGAAACATTATAAAGAATTTATTCTCTAATTATTTTAAGGGATTATGTTAATAACTATAAGAGAACCAAAATTAAAGAAAATCATGTTGAGATGAATATATAAAAGGATTGAATAAAGGTTTAGTTGGGTAATTCATATTAGGATTGAGATTTCATATGATCATTTACATTGATTTTATTGATAACCATTTTTGGGTTTTAGAATTTAGTTAGAATAAGATCGCCAAAATGAGGCTGAGAAGGTATGAATTTAAAAAACACTATTTATTATATACAAATAAGGGAGTATACTTTAATGGTTGATAGTTTAATTATATTATTTTTATAATGAAAAATTTGAGTTTTCTAGTCATACCTAAGGCTGTGAGGAAGAAATATTAATTGAAATTAAATCTTGATACTCCTAGTTATTTTCATCAATGAGTGATAGTTATCAATGATATCATGGTATATATAAAAAATTTATGATAATTATTTGAAACATATAAGGATTTTTCTTTAGTAGTTTTACTATAAAGGTATTGAAACATATATTAAATGGTATCAATAACTTTGAAAAGTGATTTTATGATAAGGATATATTTTTGGAGATAACTATTGGCGAAAACATGATTGAGGTATAAATAACTCTTATTTTTTATTTATTCTTTCTGTTGAGGTAATAAAGGGTTGATTTATTTTTGAGAAAAGTAAGTTAGATAGTATTTATATCATTGGAATTAATTAATTATTTAATGTAAAAGTGATCGATGATATTTTTGGGTGAATGTTTTGGGATCACTGTATACATAGACTAGTTTGTAACTATATTAACTAGTTGTTGAAAATAAGAGTTAATTTTTGCAGGAATATATGATTTTTTATGGTTTAATTTCTTTAAGATTAAATTTTTTTAGAAGAGTTTTGTTATGGACAATTTACTGTTAGTTTATATATATACCATGGTATATGATTGTTTAAATGGATAATGTTGTTTGAGGAAAAATAAGTAACTTGATACAACTTAAGAGAGTAAGGTTTATTTCATATTAGAATTTATATACCAAATGATGAATATGTTAGGAATAACCTCAATTAATTTCATCCGTCAATAATAATTAAAATTTCAAGGATGTAAATAATTTAAAGAGGGGGGTGGGGGTGGTATAACGATTCAAGATTTCACTATACATTTTCCGTAAATAAATAATATGTTCAATAGCTTGGTTCATATGAAACGATGATAAAAATGAAATCATGATATGTTTATAACATTAAAAATATACATTGAATTAGTAAGTACAAATAGATTTAATCGAATTACAAAATATATTAATATATATTTATTAATAAAGGTTATGTTATACAAATTTACTTAATTCATTATTGTGTTTAAGAATTATCTTTTTATGCACCATATATTTTATTAAATGAAACTAAATATCTTATTAATAAATTATTATGTTAATAAAAAAAATATTTATGGAATAATTATATATTTTTTAGTGTTTTATATAAATTAAGAATAACAAAAAGTAGTATATTAAAAGGTATCTTCCTATAAAAACAAATTTTCATTATATCTCATTTTTTTATTTAAATGTTTAATTTTCTAAATTTTAGAATTTTAATTTTAAAAAATTAAATTTATTTTTGGAATAATTATAGAAATATTATATTAAGAATTATTTTTAATATTTTTCTAAAATTATTGATTTTTAGGTGAATAGTAAAAAATACCGTTTTTACAAATAACATGAATTTTATGAAATTATTTGTGTATAAGTATTAATTGAAAATACATGAATTTTTTTTAATAATAAATATTTATTTCATACGTTAATTTAAACTTTTAGATATTTTTTTTAATTTTATCCCACATTTTACATTTTAGAAAATAATTTTTATGTTTCAAAAAATTATTTTTAATTAATTCTAAATTTATTATTTTAAAATTAATTTTATCACTTTTAGGAATTTAAAAATATTATATTTATTGAAAAAATATAATCATTAGGTCCATATTATATAAAATTAAACATTTTATTTCTGGTCATAAAGGATATGTTTCCTTAAGTAAAAACTTGTTACCACAGTAAAAGCAAAAATTATGAAAGTAAAAATATATGAGTAAAAGGCCTCAAACATGTTTAAAAGAATGTGTGGGGATTTTTTGTTTGATAATTTTATTGAAATTATTACTCCCCTCTCCATTATTCATCAATTATGGAGCAACGTTTCTTAAGATTGACTTTCCATTATTGAAAAAATTTAGGCATTTGCAAAAATGGAATCCCTTTTCACTTATAAAAGGGATCTACTCTCCTTGATTTCTTTCACTCAAAAAACACTTATTTATACCCAAAAGCATCCCATAACTCTCATAAACATTCATATACACCTAAAATAGGTTTTTTAATCTCAAAATACTATCCCTCAAAGGCTTAACCCCCTTTTGTAAAGGTGACAATTCTAATAGTGAGGTATAAATTTCTAACAGCTTCTTTCTTATTTCCATTTATTTATGTAAATTTATTCTTTATAAAATTATGTTAAAAAATATTAAAATTATAATATAATTATAATTATTATACTATTATGTTATTATAATTATGGAAAAAGCATTAATCACTTTTCCCTTTTCTATTAAGAAAATAGACTCCATTATTCATGCATTGTGCGGAGTACCTCCTCTGTAAAGACCCAGAAATTTCAAGGGAATTTTTTTTTTCTAAATTTTCTTTGGGATTTTACAAGAATGCAGTTTCTGAAGGCACCTGATTCCGAGGCTCAGTGTGCCCGGAATCATTTTCTGAAGTTTAGCTCGGGTACGTTCAGTGAACGAACGAGCAAGTTTTTCTAACTTTTGAATCGGTGCTCGGAATTGAATTCTGAGGGCACCGGTGGAATCGCAGCGCTGATATTTGCCTAGAAACACCTCTTCCGGAGCTGCGTTTTCTCGGGTGTGGTTTTTAATTTTTGGGCTTAAAGTTAAGAAATAAAATAATGTGGTATGACAAACTTTATTTTATTTCACTTAAAGCTGCTTAAAGCCATTTTAAGCTGCTTAAGCTGAGTTGAAGTGGATAGGGTGGAAACCAAAATATCCTACCCTCTTGGTAGGATATTTGTGAGGTGGGGCCCACATGAGCCCCACCGTTTCTTTCCCTCTAAGTAATGCACCCGCGAAAATCGTTTTTAAATAAAGTCAACTGATGCGTTTTCTTAAAATTCTAAACGCCCCTATTAATTGGGCTGTCAAGTCGTACCATTAATTCATCGAATTAATGGTTCGTTACTTAACTTAGAATTTTCTAAATATTGGCATGAGAATAAAATAAGACCAATACTTGTTTACTCTTAAGGGTTGCTTGTTGAGAGAATTGGGAGATTCTTGAAGATCTTCACCCTCCTTCATGAAGAACACGAAGAACGCGAAGAACGCGAAGAACGTCGGCCTCCGACGAAGGGCGACGAAGAAAACCAAACCCTCGTAGATCGACGATGTGATGCCGACAGTTCTCCCTCTATGACGCTTCTTCCACGACGATCCCTCCCCGCGACAATCTTCGATCGACAACTTGGGTAGGGGGTTTACGTGATTTTCCTTACGTGATTCTCTTCCATCTTTTATCCGCAATATTTGGACCGCCTGATATCAGTTAACGGGAGGAGGACGGACCGCACAAACACGGACGTCCCCCTCCCTTTTTGTTTTCCTTGTTGTTGCTGATCGAATGAATGGATGTGCGACAACGTCACACCGCGCAGGATCGAGCGGCAAGCATGCACGACATCGTCACGCTGCGCGGGATCGAGCGGCAAGAATGCGCGACATCGTCACGCCGCGCATTAAATTTTTTTTAAACTCTCGTGCGTGGGTATTTGATTTCAAGGCGTTCGTATAATTTATTTTGGATAAATTATACCCTCGTCAATGATTAAAATAATGTGTTTTTTTTTATTTTCCAATTGATAACACCTAACGCGGAGGTCGTGGGCCGAACAAACACGGCCCGACAACCCTCCGTAGCTTGTTTATCAATGTGTGGATCAACGAATGACAACGAAGCAGGCCTCTATGGTGTTTGAGGGCCTTGCAGTGAAGATCGGGTCCCAGGAGGACCACTGGCGAAGACCGCACGCAAAACGGACCACCGGAGCACGTCCGATGGTCCGCGGAAGCTCCCGCCGGCGGCTGGAGGCAGCGGCCGACCGCCAGGCGGCGGCGGTGCCCGGCGCGCCGCCGGAAAAACCCACCGCGACTGAAGTCGCGCCAGCGGGGTAGGTTCCGCAGCTGCGCGGAACCGAGGGGCGGGACGCGGCCGGCATGCCGCGTCTGGGTACCGCAGAGCGGCCCCCGTGCGGGGGCCGCGGTTCCCTCGCTCGGCCGGTCGACCGAGCCGAGCCGACCCGCCGGGCCGGGTCGGACCCGGGTCGGGTCAGACCCGGATCGGGTCGACCCGGTTCAGACCGACCCAGGGGGGTCGGGCCGGGTCGGTCCGGGCCCAGACCCCCCTTTTTCGGACCGTTTTCAGTCTTTTTCCCATATCTTGGGCTACAGACCTCCGATTGACGCACCGTTAGTGGCGATACAATCCTCGGATCGAGGCGGTCGTTTCGACATATTACACTCAAGGTTTCGGAGAACTTTGGGTTCGGCCGGGTTGGATCGTACACGAAACCAACCGGGCCCTCAGAGCAGAAACGGGTATATATTGAGCACCGGACAGAAGATTGACGTGCTGTCAACTTTATTAGAATCCTCTTGATAAGATGGAACTTTTGGCATGCCCCGCCCAAGGTTTTTACTCAGTTGGAGTATGGCCGGGTTGGATTGTACCCGAAATCCAACAGGGACCCTCAAGCGGAAAAACTGATATCTTTCAGACCAGACGTCTATTTAACAAACCGTTAGCGGAGTTGTTGATCCCATTGAGAAACAGTCCCTATGAGTATACCCTATGAGAGTTCGGGGTACAGTTGAGATATGGCCGGGTTGATTCGCACACGAAACCAACCGGGTCCTTGTGACGAAAATGTTAATAACTCATAGACCGGGCGTCCGATTGACGCGCCGTCTGTTGCGTTGAGACCCCTATGAGGAGGTGGTATGTTGAGATAATTCTTACTGGGAATTTGTGTTACTTGGAGCATCGAACAGTAGCTCGTGGAGCAGACCCTCCCGGAGGTGAGCGTGCGGAGTACGGAGACCGTGTAGCCGGCTGAGACCTGACGACTGCTTGTTCGATTAGTTTCGGAGTGACTTGAATAGCCTAGTGGGGAGCACCAATTTGTGATGTGGAAGACCCACAACTGAGGAGAACTACTGTGTGAGGTGGCAGACCCGTGGTACTCGACAGGAGGAGTACCTCTGTAGGCTATGAGGGGGAGCACTACTGTGTGAGGTGGCAGACCCATGGCAGGAAGCACTACTGTGTGAGGTGGCAGGCCCGCGGTACTCGACAGGAGGAGTACCTCAGCAGTCTTAGATTGGTGAGCAGTACCTCGGAGCCGTGACAGGACCACTGTACTCTCCAGAGACGGAGCTCTTCATCAGTTAAAGTTTCGATAATGAAAATCCCGGTTTGAGCTGAGACTTTTGACCTTTGTGTTTACCTCATGATTGAGATGGGTCACTTGATAACTTAGGTATATGTATGGGCATATACCTGGGTAGGGGTTATTCGTTGATTTCATGATCGTGGTGTTTTCCTCATGATTGAGATGGGTTACTTGATAACTTAGGTATATGCATGAGCATATACCTAAGTAGAGTTTATCTGTTGAGATATTCTTTGTGGTTATCCTTGTTGGTTTTAGTGATACCTTGAGGGTCTCGGGGTCCCTAATGAGTATTGTTATACTCAACCCTGCACGGGATATGCCCGCACCTCGTTGTGTTGGTTGCAGACGACGGGCAGAGCTGACGGAGGCCGAGTGTTCAAGGACTGTACGGTACTCGGAGGTGGACCACTCGACGAGTCAGTATCCCGTGGTGGACGATCCAGGAGCTGCGCTATCTGTACCTACCCTTCAGGTAGGATCCGTGGTGTACGATCCAGGAGCTGCGCTATCTGTACCTACCCTTCAGGTAGGATCTAAGGAAGACGACCCAGGAGCTGCTTCCTTCCTTCCAACTATTTGTCTTTTTTCTGTTGTACTTACTTTCAGTTGGGTTTGTATTCTGGCCGATTTACTTTTCAGCACTTTCTTTTGTACTTAGTGTTTTACATCCGCTTGTACTCTGTGGTGTTTTGTTTACTTTTATAAAGGCAATACCTTCCTAGTTATCGGGATTTACGTCTTTGGTGCTAGTCACCAGCCCCTGGCCTATGGAAGGCGGGCTTGGGGTAGTCACGGCACAGGCCCCGAGGATGGGTCGTGACAAATTGGTATTAGAGGAGTCAAATCTACCATAGAACTTATACTCTGATATTTTTTTTTCTTTCTGTGAAGCAATAGTGTTAAGTGTACCGAGTGTGGTTTTCAGTTCAGGGAGTCCAGTGTTGGTGCGGGCGGCCGACGTATCCATACACCAGGACCCCGACAACTAATTTCCGACTTTGTGCATGAAGCCACTGATTGAGTGTGTGTTTCCATAAGTTTTAAAAGTCAGCTCAAACCAGGTCATCTCACCCGGTATAAATCGTTTGACCGTGTCACGTTGTTTCTTTCAGGATGCGTCCCCGTGGACGACCAGCTAGAGCCCCGAGAGTGGTACGTACTGACAGCCCGTCGAGCGACGAGGCCTCAGTACAGGGCCCTATCCTAGTTAATTCACCAGCGGAGGCACCAACGGTATTACTACCCGTTGGGCCACCGATGCCACCATCCCCAGCAGCAGAGGGTGCATGTCGCTTGAGCGCACTGCACGAGTTCCAGCGCCAGAGGCCACCTAGGTTCCAGGGAGGGACGGACACGCAAGCGGCTGAGGATTGGATGGAGGCTGTGGTGAGAGTCTTCAGGATAGTGGGGACGCCAACAGACTTCATGGTGATCGTTGCAGCCAACCTTCCTCAGGCAGCAGCCGCAGATGGTGGAGTCTGATGCTCCAGATACATGACGAGGCGAAACTTCTATGGGAAGACTTCGAGAACCTGTTTCGGGCAGAGTTTGTACCAGCCACCCTTTGAGCGGTGCGTATACAGGAGCTACTTCAGCTGCGTCAGGGAAGCATGATAGTGGCGCAATATTCAGCGAGGTTCACATACCTCTCGCGCTACTCCACAGATATGGTACGGGACCTGTTCTTCAGGGCCCGAACCTTTGAGCAGGGGCTCAGGCGAGAGATTAGAGCTTCTGTTATTTCTCACAGCATCCCGACGAAGACAGGGGTGTTGGAGAAAGCCCTCCTAGTGGATAGTTTCCTTGCTGAGCAGTTTCCAGCAGTAGGACCCACCACTAGTCAGAATGCGACAGAGTCTTCTATAGCAGGCAATAGACAGATGACGCAGAGGTCCAAGAGGACCAGACCTACAGGTGGTCGACCGCATGACTCATTGTTGGTAGTACGAGGCACCAAGGGGAGGGATAGAGCCAGACCTGCCATGCAGTGCTACTCCTGTGGCGGGATTGGTCACATAGCACGTGACTGTCTGGCCCGCCATGCAGATGACCAGTGGATAAATGAAGGACATCCCAGGCAGATGCAGAGGTTCGATCGAGACGGACCGCAAGGAGCGGAAGGCCGAGGGAGAGAAGCTGGTCGTGCAGCTGGAGGTGGACGATGCTACGAGGTGTTTCCACCACCACCACCAGGAGGTCCACCCCGACAGCAGGGGGTTGGTGGACATGGGAGAGCTCAGCTTCAGGAAGCTGAGGCCTACGATCATGGAGCTCCGGAAGTAGATGGATAGGAGTAGAACTGGTGGATACGTCCCTTGTACTTCTAGTTCCATATTGCTGTTGTATTCGTGTCTTTGTACTATGAGATGCAATAATAAAAAGGCACTTATCTTTGTGATGTTTTCTTCCTTCCTTTTTGAGCACTAAGAGGTTATGGTTTAAACTGCTGACTTGGCCCTCACGTCTGAAGATACCTTGGGAGAAGACTCGATAATCACACTTATGCTGACGGTGTGGTCAGACCCTCCAGGAGAGAGTTTCGGTTGAAATCTCTTGGTGGCAGCGTCGAGGACTTATGACGTTAGTTTGAGTATGGAATGAGCAATAACTGTTCATACTCAAATTAACGGTTTTAGGCAAACGTCGGGATGGGTTTTCCTTGGTCGGCGGAAAGGAAACCCAAGGCAGCACAGGATAAACTCATGCACAGTAGGGTGCGACCGATCACTCTTGAGTCAGTCAACCTTACCCTCATGGTAGTAGTCATTTTGAGTTCCAGTTCTAAACAGGAATTGGAGACCTCTGGATTTTGAGGATGACGATCAGGTCCTTATACGAGTCTCACCTTGACAAGGTTTACGGAGATGTGACCAAGGAGTCAAGTTATCTCCGAGGTTCAGTGGACCTTCTTGGGTTCTCAGCTCGGTAGGCGGGGTGGTTTACCGCTTGACCCATCCACCTCAGTTGCACCAGGTGCACGACGACTTCTATATATCTCTACTGAGGAGATACGTGCTCGACCCTTCGCATAGCATCGACCATGGAAAGCTAGACGATGGCGATGGGGTGTCTTTCACGGAGCTTCCAGTGGGGATCGAGGATCGACCGGAGAAGATCCTACGAGGATGATTGATTCCTCGGGTGCACTTCTTTGGCAGTACAGGAACCTCCAAGTGATCACATGGGAGCGGAAGGCTTAGATGCGTGAACAATACCGCTTTTGTGACCCTAGATTGTGTTGAAGATTTACGGGGACGTAAAGCCCTAAGGTGGGAGTAATGTAAAGACCCGGAAATTTCAATGGAATTTTTTCTCTAAATTTTCTTTGGGATTTTACAAGAACGCAGTTTCTGACGGCGCCTGATTCTGATGCCCGATGTGCCCGGAATCATTTTCTGAAGTTTAGCTCGGGTACGTTCAGTGAACGAACGAGCAGGTTTTTCTAACTTTTGAATTGGTGCTCGGAATTGAATTCCCAGGGCACCGATGGAATCGCAACTCCGATATTTTCTTAGAAACATCTCTTCCGGAGTTGCGTTTTCTCGGGTGTGGTTTTTAATTTTTGGACTTAATGTTAAGAAATAAAATAATGTGGTATGACAAACTTTATTTTATTTCACTTAAAGCCGCTTAAAGCCATTTTAAGCTGCTTAAGCTGAGTTGAAGTGGATAGGGTGGAACCCAAAATATCCTACCCTCTTGGTAGGATATTTGTGAGGTGGGGCCCATACGAGCCCCACAGTTTCTTTCCCTCTAAGTAACGCACCCACGAAAACCCTTTTTAAATAAAGTCAACCGACGTGTTTTCTTAAAATTCTAAACACCCCTATTAATTGGGCTGTCAAGTCGTACCATTAATTCATCGAATTAATGGTTTGTTACTTAACATATAATTTTCTAAATATTGGCATGAGAATAAAATAATACCAATACTTGTTTACTCTTAAGGGTTGCATGTTGAGAGAATTGGGAGAAGCTTGAAGATCTTCACCCTCCTTCATGAAGAATGCGAAGAATGCGAAGAACACGAAGAACGCCGGCCTTCGACGAAGGGCGACGAAGAACGCCAAACCCTCAGAGATCGACGATGTGACGCTGACAGTTCTCCCTCTGTGACGCTTCTTCCACGATGATCCCTCCCTGCGACAATATTTGATCGACGACTTGGGAAGGGGGTTTACGTGATTTTCCTTACGTGACTCTTTTCCATCTTTTATCCGCGATATTTGGACCGCATGATATTAGTTAACGGGAGGAGTCCAGACCGCACAAACATGGTCGCCCCTTCCTTTTTTTTTCTTGTTTTTGCGGATCGAATGAATGGATGCGCGACAATGTGACACCTCGCGGGATCGAGCGGCAAGCATGCACGACATCGTCACGCCACGCGGGATCGAGCGGCAAGAATGCGCGACGTCGTCACATCGCGCATTCAAATTTTTTTAAACTCTTGTGCGTGGGTATTTGATTGCAAGGTGTTCGTATAATTTATTTTGGATAAATTATACCCTCTTCAATGATTAAAATGATGTGTTTTTTTTATTTTCCAATTGATAACACCTAACGTGGAGGGCGCGGGCCGAACAAACAAGGCCCGACAACCCTCCGCATCTTGTTTATCGATGTGCGGATCGACGGATGATGACGAAGCAGGCCGCTATGGCGTTTGAGGGCCTTGCAGTGAAGATCGGGTCCCGGGAGGACCACTGGCGAAGACCGCACGCAAAACGGACCACTGGAGCGCGTCCGGTGGTCCGCGGAAGCTCCCGCCGGCGCACCGCCGGCAAAACCCGCTGCGGCTGAAGTCGCGGCGGCGAGGTCGGTTCCGCGGCCGCACGGAACCGAGGGGCGGGACGCGGCCGACATGCCGCGTCTGGGTACCGCATAGCGGCCCCCGCGCGGGGGCCACGGTTCCCTCGCTCGGCCAGTTGACCGAGCCGAGCCGACCCGCCGGGCCGGGCCGCCCCGGCTGGGCCGGGTTGGGCCCAACCGGGTCGGACCTGGATTCGGGTCGGGTCGACCCGGTACGGACCGACCCAGGGGGGGTCGGGCCAGGTCGGTCCGGGCCCAGACCCCCCGTTTTTGGACCGTTTTCAGTCTTTTTCTCATATCTTGGGCTACGGACCTCCGATTGATGCACCGTCAGCGGCGATACGATCCTCGGATCAAGACGATCGTTTCGACATATTACACTCAAGGTTTTGGAGAATTTTAGGTTCAGCCGGGTTGGTTCGTACACGAAACCAACTGGGCCCTCAGAGCGGAAACGAGTATATCTTGAGCACCGGACGTCCGATTGACGTGCCGTCAACTTTATTGGAATTCTCTTGATAAGAAGGAACTTTTGGAATTCCCTGCCCGAGGTTTGGACGCATTTGGTGTATGGCAGTGTTGGATTGTACCCGAAATCCAACCGGGCCCCTGGAGCGGAAAAGCTGATATCTTTCAGACCAGACATCCGTTTGACGAACCGTCAGCGGCGTTGTTGATCTCTTTGAGAAATGGTCCCTATGAGTATACCCTATGAGAGTTCGGGGTACATTTGAGATACGACCGGGTTGGTTCGCACACGAAACCAACCGGGCCCCTGGGACGAAAATGTTAATAACTCATAAACCGAGCGTCCGATTGACGCGCCGTCTGTTGTGTCGAGACCCCTATGATGAGGCGGTATGTTGAGATACTTCTTCATGGAACTTTGTGTTACTTGGAGAATCGACCAGTAGCTCGTGGAGCGGACCCTCCCGGAGGTGAGCGTGCGGAGTACGGAGACCGTGTAGCCGGCTGAGACCTGGCGACTGCTTGTCCGATTCATTTCGGAGTGACTTGCATAGCCCAGTTGGGAGAACTACTTTGTGAGGTGGAAGACCCATGGCGGAGGAGCACTACTGTGTGAGGTGGCAGACCCGCGGTACTTGACAGGAGGAGTACCTCTGTAGGCTATGAGGGGGAGCACTACTGTGTGAGGTGGCAGACCCATGGTGGGAAGCACTACTGTGTGAGGTGGCAGGCCCGCGGTACTCGACAGGAGGAGTACCTGAACAGTCTTAGGTTGGTGAGTAGTACCTCGGAGCGGTGACATGACCACTGTACTCTCCAGAGAAGGAGCTCTTCAGCAGTTACAGTTTCGATAATGAAAATCCGGGTTTAAGCTGAGACTTTTGACCTTTGTGTTTACCTCATGATTGAGATGGGTCACTTGATAACTTAGGTATATGTATGGGCATATACCTGGGTAGGGGTTATCCGTTGATTTCATGATCTTGGTGTTTTCCTCATGATTGAAATGGGTTACTTGATAACTTAGGTATATGCATGAGTATATACGTAAGTAGAGGTTATCTGTTGAGATCTTCTTTGTGGTTATCCTTATTGGTTTTAGTGAGACCTTGAGGGTCTCGGCATCCCTACTGAGTATTGTTATACTCACCCCTACACGGGCTATGCCCGCACCTCGTTGTGTTGGTTGCAGACGACTGGTAGAGCTGACGGAGGCTGAGTGTTCGAGGACTGGATGGTACCCGGAGGTGGACCACTCGACGAGTCAGTATCCCATGGTAGACGATCCAGGATCTGCGCTATCTGTACCTACCCTTCAGGTAGGATCCGTGGTGGATGATCCAGGAGCTGCGCTATCTCTACCTACCCTTCAGGTAGGATCCGAGGAGGACGACCCAGGAGCTGCTTCCTTCCTTCCAGCTGTTTGTCTTTTTCTGTTGTACTTACTTTCAGTTGGGTTTGTATTCTGGCCCAATTACTTTTCAGTACTTTCTTTTGTACTTAGTGTTTTACTTCTGCTTGTACTCTATGGTGTTTTGTTTACTTTTATAAAGGCAATTCCTTCCCAGTTATCGGGATTTATGCCTTTGGTGCTAGTCGCCAGCCCCTGACCTATGGAAGGCGGGCTTGGGGTAGTCACGACACGGGCCCCGAGGACGGGTCGTGACATCCTCCACGACACAATGTGTTTGATTTTACTTCACCGCCTTATAATACTAGTAATAATATAGAATTTAACAAATAAAATTTTTATTTATGACAACTTTTATATTTTTAATTTTCAAACCACATTACTCCTTTTTTGTTTATTCTATGGATATGAAATCATTATCTTTTCTTCATGTAGACTACAATCTATATGGGATGATTGATTTCCATTTTTATTTTCATCAACCCCTTACATGGATCATAATTATAATTTTTTTAATGTATAAATATGATTTTATGAAATTTTTAATGTTATTTAAAGATAAATTGGATAAATTATTAGAAATATGATCAATTAATAACCATGGAAAATTCAACCTTCTAAAAGAGCATTCTAAGATTAAAAAATTATTTTTTTTCATATTTTATAATAAATTATTATAGGTTATATTCTTATTATAATTATTTATAACTATTATATATAACCCAAATAAATACTAAATAATATTATCATTATTCTGGTATAACGATACTATAATTAAATCACTACATAATAATCTATTAATTATGGGATCTTATTTTTTTAGGTTGGTTTGAACACCTACTTGAACAATGCTATAAATTTATATCATGGATGATTATGAGAATTAAATTTCTAGTAATATATGATATAAATAATTAATTAATTATTTTTTTCATTTAATATTAATATAAAAATTTAACTCATTATTTAATAAAACACCCTTTCCTCACATAGAATCATCTAAACATGTGCATCACCAAATTAATCTTCAAATATCTTAACCAAAAATAACATAAAATAAAATTAAGAAATTATAAATAATTATAAAACATAAATTATAGAACCATAATGTTTTTAATGATTAAATTTTTGGTAATAATTAATAACAACACCACAATGAAAAAACTAGTTTAAGATGACCAAGGTTACTCACACCCAATACTAAAAATAGATAATAAAATAACTAATATATATGAAGAGAATAAAATTAAATGAAGTTTATAAATTTTTTTTATAATTTTTTTTTCTAAAATAGGTGATTAAAATATTTTTATTTATTATATAGAAGATTATAGTGCATTTGACTAAGTGGCAAAACAAGGAAAGGTTTTATTTGTCTCATTTTCAACTCCATGGGACATGTTTGATATCATGCACCATAATTTATTTTATATGGTGTATTAACTAACCAATTACTTTCACATATTAAGATATCTTTAATTTCATGAGATTATAATATCATTTTCATGACATTCCTATCAATATCCTTGACTCGTAGGTTAGTAATTCTGTAAGAGTTTCATCAACTCAATTTTTGATTCATTGGGTCATAGTCATTCTTATTTTAATATAATCTTCCAGTTTTTTAATCCAAAATTACCATATTTTTATGCTATTTTCTATTTTTTTAGAAATTAATTATCATAATAAATAACCTTATCATTGATAAAACTTTTTTCAAAATAAAAGTATAACTTTGGTAAGAGTAACTCTGATTATTACCAATTAATCTTCTCTTACATGTCTATGTTTTTTCTATTGAAAGTATTTTATTTAATAAAATAGTTGTATTTTATCCTCTTATATTCTTTATATTTTTATTTATAAATTTTATTAAATCAATGTATTTCAATGTTTCTATGATGTTTTTTTAAAACATCTTAAAAATATTTATAAAAGAATTTATTTTTCATTATTTAACACTATAGATTTATTAGATTGTTTTTTTTGTTTATTTTTAGGGATATTTTATTTATAACTATTTATTTTAAGGTTCTCAAAAGTAATATTTTTTCCTTATCAAATTTTTTAAATTAATTTTCACTTAATCTTTAATGAAAAGGTTTAAAAGGTTTTGTAAAAACGTTTATATTATCAATTTTATTTTCAACCAATGTTTTAATAACATGAAATTATGTTTTTATGACTCTCTATATGTTATTATGATAATATTACATTTTTAAAATTATAATTTTGATATCACGTGGTTTCTTAATTTCTTGTTTTATGTGGTATTTAAAATGTTTAATAAACCCATTTTTTCCATGGTTTCATTATGATAATTGAGTGTTTATTTTAAAGTGATACACATATGTATGAATGATTGATGATTGAGGTCCTATATATCAATCCAATGTATTGATTAATGATTTATATCTCGTGATACAAGGATGTTAAACATGTTTTTTATTTTTCACAACATGAAACATGGACATTTTGTTTGTTCACAATATGAATCATATACATTTTTATTGTTTGAAATATAAAGCACGATCATTTTGTTTGTTCACAACATTAAGTGAGGGAATTTCATTTTTTTCCAACATGAATCATGTGTATTTTTTTTCGCAACATAAAGTGTGATCATTTTTTATTCACAATTTTGTTATTTTCTTTTTCTTATTCTTAATCCAAAGTACTTTATTATGCTATGTTTCAAGGGAATGTTATATTTCCAAGACATATACCTATGATTATACTCATTGTATCATGTCTATTATATCATGATTTCAGAATCTTTTTTCCATGTTATATGTTTTTTCATTTGATATTACATGTTCTTATATCATGAGTTGTTGAAAACTCTTAACATTCCATGTTGTTTTTAATAATTAATTACTCTCCTAGTCATGTTTTCTTAAATACTTATGATCTAACCCTTGATAACATATTGAAAATCATTTATTACTTAGTGTTTGAGATCACCCATTTCTTAAGTTTTCATTCCCTAGGTTAAATATATGAATATAAACTAAGATATGTCTAGAAGTGTATATAATGCGGTTAAAATATGGAGAAATGATTATAAGTATTATAAAATAAGTTGCTTATATAGCTGATATGAAAAACCCTAAAACTTCCATTCTATATATGGTTATATAATTTATCAGTTTTAATTTTTATCATTTTTTAATGTTGTAAGATAAATATATGTTCATATCACTTTTTATCAAAGCTAGTTTTTAAAGAAAGTGTTTTTAACACTAGATCTAGGAATGTAGGTATGGAATGCGTTATACTTCCTATGAGATGAATGAATCCTAATGTGATGGGATATTAAGTTCCATTTAGTGATGTATCATATATATGATTTTGGGTTGAGAATATGTTCTTGTAGGCTAAAATTGAGTTATTGTATGGGTTTTTTCACTAATGATCAATGGTTTTATTGTGAGGTGTGCAATAACATTGTTTTAATCTTAGTTTTACCTTTATAAACCTTTTAGAATCACCCTTAGATACTCTTTGAGTAGATTTTTAGAGGATATTTAATGTTTTAAGTAATGTTTTAGAGGTATATTGAGATAGCACTAACCACATATTTAGAGATATTTTAAAATTTCAATTGATGACCAACTTGGTTATTAGAAGATAAAATATTATTGGATCATCGAATGGATTAAGAGATTTTGTGTGGTTGATATTGTTTAAATGTATTGATCTAGTCATCATTGAGTATTTATGTTTTGTTAGTTATAGGATAACTAATAAAAAGTGGTTAGTTAGAATATTGGTTGTGATCACATGTATTTTTTTTTCAAAATACTCAAGCCTTCCTTTTAAGTTGGGGAGCTATATTATATTTCTAGGGATGAATAGAAAATATTAGTGAGATATGGAAGAATTTTTTGAGTGAGACTCACAATTTTGGATGACTATTTTATGAACATCTTAAATCCCAATGCTTCATGGATTTATGGTGGATTCCCTTGTTGGTTGTTCCAAGGTACCGACATGTTTGATCCCCTTGATGGATATCTATGGATTTTTTTATTCTGAAAAAAATAGTTTTAAGGTGTGGGGATGTAACGGTACTGGTATTTAACCAATAATTTATTTTCATATGATTGGGATATTTTATTAAAATTAGAGTTTATAGGTTTTTATAATATATTTATCTAAATGAAGCACTTTAGTGGCTTGGTTTATTTGCATAGATGGATTTTTAGAAAAATATTATATTTTATTAAAACAAAAGAAATAGTAAATTCAAAATGGTTGGGGTGACATATTATAAAAAAAATTTCACCATTGAGTCTGGAATGAAGTTTTACCCCAAGGTATGACTTAAATAATCTTTAGGCATGGTCTTTGTTGTGTATAGTATTAGTGAAGTAAATTTTAATGAATTACTAATACCAATAAAAATTTATTTTATATTTATTTAACATAACTCCCCATTATATAGAATTATTTTATAAGAAATTGAGGGGTTTTATTTGGGTTGATGAAGGATTCATATTCCATGTAGAGAGGATACACTAAGGATAAAATATTTCTTTCTAGAGCATAAAAATAATAACAGTTCTTTAATATGAATCTATAAGGACCTGATCATTATTCATACCATAATTTCATTATTAAATAAGAATTTATTTTCTTATATTCTCAAAGAAATTTTCATTTATAGATTTTAAGAGAATTAGGCCCCAACTATTACGTAACAAACCCATACATTATATGATTGAAACTTCCTCTTAGTATCAATTTTTCCCTACTACAAAACTTTCAAAATTAAATATTTTTTATTTTCATGAAATATCTTCTTGATTTTCAACTTGTCATCATAAATTTTCCCACTCATCCTTAAACCCGATTAAAAGAATTTGAAAATGTGGGATAAACATAAGAATATTAGTAAGATAGATATAATAAGGAAGAAGAAACCTACTAGTACAATTTAAAAACATGTGATCATATAATAAAGTTTTCCTTTAACATAATAAAAATGGAGGTCAAATAGTTATTTAATTACACATAAAATTTTCTTTACTACCCAAAGTTTTCATAAAAATAATCATAATAAAACATAAATATAAAATTATAATTCTAAGAGTTTCATAGAAAAAATGATAAATAATGAAATAATTTTTCCAAAAAACATACCTTTTTACCCAAAATAGAATAATAATTCTTTTAAAACAAAAGATCATTATATCTCTTTATGAAATAAAATGATTTCTTTAAGAAATAATAAGAAATAATATAGAATTAATATAGTTTCTTTGTTACATCATCTTCATGGAACCAATATAAGAACCCTTATAAATGGAATAACCTACATAGTCAACATGTAATATAATTATCTAGGGAACATAATCATTACCCAATGAAATGAAGAGTTATATCTGTCTCACCTATCATAATAAAAAATTTCCAATGATAATTTCATGAATAAAAAATCTTAAACCTGCACATTTTCATCATAAATCCCTTGAAAAACCCTTTTAAACCCATATAAAAAACACTTTCTAATATTGAAATACCATTTACATTTAAAAACCCATTTTTGAAACAAAAAATACACAGAATAATGGGAAGAAGGGTTTTTCTTTAAAGAAAACATGGAAGATTATAAATTATAGAAAGCATAAAATATCAGTTTTAGTGGTGAGAAAATTCATTGATTTCATATATGTTATAATAGAACATCCTTTTTTCCTTTTATAAAGAAAGTCAAAAATGTTTCGTATAAAATACATAAAAATATACCTTCTGAATTTCTTTAAATAAAGTCAAAATAGAAATAAAATTTCATTAATAATTCATTTTTACCATAAAAATATATCTATAAAATAATGTAATTAAAATATTCAGAAAATAAATATTTTAAACATTCAAAATGCGGTTTTAAGGTAAGGTGTCCCTTACCTAGAGTCAGACCTGTTATGTACGTTATTTATCTTCCTAAATAATAAAATTATTTTAATTATTTAATTTCATAATAGCCTTTTTAAAGTTCATTATTCCTTATATTTTACTTATATTCATGTTATACTTAATTACTTAATTGATTAAGTTTACTTCATATGTTTTAAGGATGTTTGTTTTATAAGTCCAAAATAAAATCACTATATTGAATTTGGCTAAATAGATCATGATTATAAAATTTATAAAATATTAATCATGTTATAGTTATAATTTTTATTCATTTATTATACTTTTAGAAGAAAATATGTATTGTGTTTATGAAAAATGAATTACATTACAATCATGGATATGGTAAGTCATATATACGCATGAGTAACATTTCCATTTTTCAATGAATATAAGAGAAATAAGGTAAGTATAATTTTATATTTATATAATTATTATTATATCATAAATAATATATTATTTCATTAAATCCTACAATATAATTATCTATGTGATTCGATGATGGAAAATAAAATACATCATCTCGTGAGGCAGAAATCCAATATACAAAAAAAATGTGTTTTTATTTTTCTCTTAGATTGTAAATAAAGAAATAATATATTTATTTTACCCTAAAATAATTCAATTTATATAATATATGTCATATTATATAATTTAGATCTATAATTTTGGATATTAATAATTGGTTATGATTGAAAATGTATTACATCAGTTTGCAAGGAGGTAGTCCACCGTACACATGAACTGCAGTTTAATTTTCCATTAGATGAAGAAGAATATGGATTAAGGTTAATTAATAAACATAATTACATATTAGTATATGGAATATAATTTTTAAATTATATTAACATTTATGGAATAGTTTTTTATGGATGTATAAGAATAAATAAAACTAAAACATTCGGTTAAAAGCCATACCAATTCTTTAGAAAACTTTCCTTGATCGACCCCTTAAGCCCTCTAAGGTTGACCAGATTATAAAAATAATACATCTAGGAAACAAAGAAGAAACTTAGTAAGGTATTTGGGTAGGTATTTTTAGAAATAAATTGATTTAGAAGCATTGAGAGTAGATGAGTGGTGATGTCCTTTTTATGTGGGGGAGGGGATACACTTGAATTTTTTTAAAAGATTAAAATATTTTAATGCCTTACTAAAGATAGATAGATTTAAAATGGACAATTTAAAAATTAGAGATGATATAAGGTTAAAATATTTCCTTAAAATTATATTTAGAATAGATTTTATGTCATTTTAACTCTTATCATTTTTGTTTGACTCTTCAGTAAAAGAGTTTTAACCATAATCACGGTAATACATTTTTACTATTCATTATGAACAAACATTAGGTTAACCTTTTTAAATAATATTAATTGTGATGATTAAAATATTAAATAAATTTTATCTAATTTAATTAATATAAGTGGCATAATTTAATATTAAAATTAAACAAGTTAAGCGCAACGAAAATCAGTTTTCCAGAAATAATGTATTCTTAAGTATAAAAAGTTTTCATACCACAATGAAGAATTTTTTGGATTAAAATTAACATAATTTGATTATTAATAAAATAAATAAACTAATTTTACTTTTAAACTATTTTTAAACATAATTTAACTTTAAGAATTCTTGAAACAAAAAGGCATTTTCAATAAAAATCAGTATCTTCCAGTATTCATTTGAAAAATCAATATTTTTATAAAATTATAAAAAAATAACTCAAAGTAAATTTTTGAATGATAATTTCAAAAAATAATTTTATTTTTTCAAATAATTTCTTTGAAAGTGATATAAATTAATTATAATATTTTCTCACAAAAAGCAATAAAAAACAGTTTTGAGGATAAATGTACTTTTGAAGAATAAAATGAACTATTATTATTTATTTCACAATAAAATAATTATATAAATATTAATTAATTAAATTTAATATATATAATCTTCTTATTTTATTATAAAAAATTATCAATAGTGATAAATTTTATCTATTAAGATAAAAATACATTTCATAGATAAAAATTGTTTTATTCAAAATTTCATTTTTTAAAAGTTTTAGGGTCAGAGAACCTTTTATAAAAATGAAAAGAGATAAGAGAATTAAGAGAGGAATGGGTAAAGAAATTCAAAACATACCTCAATAAAAATCTAACGACAAACAAAATGGAATAAATAAAATGAAAAATTTAAAAATTACACTCAGTTTGATAAGGATCACCTTTATCACCTTAATCAGATTCTTCACTCAAAGAGATGAACCTATTTGAGTGCATAAAAAATATAGCATCCATTAGAGTTTACCTTGTGATCATCATAGGTATAATATTTAATTAGTCCTTTATAGGCCTGATTTTCATCATATGTCGTGAATGTTCCTTATCATTTGTATGTTTTATTGGGATCAATTTATCTCTGTAAGACGTTCTAGTCCTTTGTACCTTATCATCCTCATCAAATTCTGAAGTGTCTCCCCATTTACTATTGGATCCTAAAATACCGATTGAATACTTGATGAACAGAAGAAAATGAATATATTTTTTTTCACCTGCACATCAAATATTCCAACCTATATAGGTCGAGCATCAGTCCCATGTTTTAAATCACAAGTTTGATCATCATAATTATTTAGAGAAAATGTACCATTTTGGAGAGTATCTTCTATTAGTGAGACTATAAATTTTATGAACTACTCCAATACATTCAATGAACCTAGACCAGAACCAAAATTATATCTTGGAAAGTGATAAGCTTCAGAAAAACTACCTTGATACATAACAAGACCCTATTTACTAGGTTCTTATCCATTTCTAGATAGGCCCATATTATCAGTAGTTCCAAGAAGCCCATGATCTCCAGAAGGTTCTGTAGAGAACAAACCTCCTAGTTCCCAACCTGAAATTGAAGAATACACTTTCACGTAAATAGAATCTATGAAATTAACTCCTTTTTAATGGTCTAAATCAAAATCATAATTCCCCTAAGGAATCAGCTGATTTTGCTGAGCGAGAGGTTCTAAAGTATGAAGAGACCTTTTATTAACTGCTTTATTTCTATACCGATTGAAGTTATTAAGACCCGAAACATCAACACATTAATTATTCATATTCCATCTACTTGTGAAAATAGAGGAACCGTGTCCCTTAATGGAGAAAATTTGGAAAGTAACATACTTTATGTAGTATTTCCTTTCATGTCCTGTTGTTTTACAATCATAGAAAAATAGTTCTATCTTTTCATTATAAAATCTAATGATAAGTTCATCAGATAGAGTGGATAACACCAAACTCTTGTTAAAATTGAGCTCAAAACATTTTCAATAAGCACCCTAGAAAATTGTTCTAATCTAGACTCTTCAGTTTTTCTATCTATTTTGATATGAACTCCTACTGCAATAGGAATGTAAAAAAAAATTGGATGCCAAAATATGCAATTCAATCCCAATAACCTCACCCAAACTTTCTCACAAGTATTTCTTACCTAATATGGGTTAAAAATAGAATTCCATTCTTGGATTCAAAAATATCATGGCTTCAGAGATATTGAGCTAAAGGCCCCATGCCTTATTCTTTAACTCTGAACTCAAGAATTGAATATGAAGGTACCATGCCCTACTAGAATAAATATTAATTTTTAGAAACCCCAAATAAAGGATAAATTTTTTACTAGAACTTACAAATTTCATAGGTTATGAACTTTTGTAAGTACAATATTCCCAATAATGTAGTTTTGACATATTTTCAGCCTCTATGAAATATAATCCTTCCTTGAAATAACTGGAGTAGTGTCCATTTTTGTGTAAATCTGGTCTAAATCATAATCTTGTAGAGATGGAAAAATTCATCGATTATTACAGTAATACCTATTATTCTTGGTCTTATATCTATAATATAATGTAATCCAAGTAGAAAAAACATATTTATTTAACTGCCACTTATCAAGAACCTTATTCAATGAGATCCAAGCCCTGTGCAGTTTTTTGGCCTCTCTGCCTCCTATCGAGGCATTTTCAAGATGAGACACCAGTGAGGGTTGAACTCTTGAGATCTACTCAAATCCCAAAAAGTGTCGTAGATCCATCTTATACTCTATATGTCTTCACTATCGCCATCGCTGATAAAGGACTCCCAACACCACATCCTTCTCCTCCCTTAATAATATATATTTTACTCTCAAATTATTTTATCTTCATTTCCAACAAATTGATTTTAAATATAACTAATAGATATATATCTAACAACTATATATATAATTACTATACATACACAATGACTATGTGTCAAATGAACATATATATAATGATAATATAACTTTACTATATAAATCCTTACATGATTTACTAAAATTTATTCATTTACTTCTCTGTTATCATTTCATTTACATTACTAATTATTTTAATTGTTTCTATATTTTCAATTTGGGTCACAATATTTATAGAGAACCATGGGGATAAATATTTTATGTTTTTAATATTTTTTTATATGTGCTCATTTACTCCACTTTTACTCTTCTTCATGTTGTTTCATATTGAAACCTCATAATGTATTAGTGTTTTCCTTCATTTTATAAAAGTATCATGGTTCATTTTATTTGGATGTTTCATTTATAAGAAGATATAAAATATAATATTAATTTAAAGGATAAATAAATATTGAAATATTAGTTTGATACGTTATTCCAACCATAAAGATATTATTTCATCATAATTTTATCTCATACCCCAAAAAAGGGTTTAAAACATTTTTAGAATCAATTATAAGGAGTGTAACATAAACATATGATCATGAAATGAAAACCATTTTAATATTTAAAAATACCTTTTTTAAAAACACAACATAAAAATGGATATTGAAACATTTTTTTGAAAATAGGAGAATGAAAATATAAAGGTCACTTGAAATAACATGTTACTAAGTTCCCAAATAAGGAGATCATTAGTGGGAAGTGAAAATATGGACATAGATAAAAAATCACATAACATACAACAAATAATAGAGAGTAATAGAGAACGTGGTCATGGGAAAGTTAATGAACCCAAAACTATAAAAAATTTTGTGATAAATAGTACCATCAATTCATAAAAATGAGGTATTAGGATAACATTTTTATTTCAAGATCCATTTATTAGATTTGAGGTATTCTTTTAATATCAAGATAGAGAACACAAGAAAATATACGTACTTGATCTATTTACATTTAATAATCACCATTTTTTACATAGGTTGTGATTATATCAATTTCCAATTCGATATAATCACTTAATCTAAGAAATTATTATAAAAAACTGATTTTTTCATTCTTAAAGCACTAAAATAAACTTATAATGCATCACAAGATCATCAAAAGGATAACAAGTTACTCTATGTATCTGTAGATATTAACCAAAACCAAAACGGTTATCATAAGCTAAAATAATATCCAATATGAAAAAACATTAATATAAAGAAACTCAACATTAATATCTAAATAATCAATAATAACACCCAAAGTTCCGCTTAAATAATTAAATAAATTAATATCGTTAAGATTCTTTCAAAATATTCCTATGTTTAAGACTAAAAAATCAGAAGTATCTGATCATAAATTATTTCAATATAAAATTAAAATGTATCTCTAAACAAAATTATTCACTAATAAATCTATTTACCAAAAAATATATATGCTTCAATCATATTATCTCAAAAATATGCTAATCTTTTCAATAAATAACCCGAATCACCACAAATCCAAAAAAATCATATATACTTTCAAAATATAATTCAACCTTTATTCATACAACAAAATCCCATATTAGCCAAGAGTATTTTCATTTATATAATGTTACCAAAATAGTGTAATTTTTTAAAAATAAAACTACTCACATATTTAACAAATCACTTTTCAATCCCATGGTTATCTATATGATAAAAAATGTCCCAAAATATAATAACACTTTTATCCTAATTAACCATAATTACCTCAACATAAAAGATAATATTAACCCTAAAGTTTATAAATAAATTTAAAATTATTTCAATAATTATCCCTCAAATTACATTTTCATTAAAATACAAACTAAACCGAGGGATTGTATTACCGTAAATGTCACCCAAATACTCTTAATCATCTTCAAATCCACTCATGTAAAACCTCAAAGGGGTATCTATGAATTTGAAATTATGATAATACTTAAACTAATAAATCCATGATAATCCTTAAATTTCATATTATTTAATTAAAACTACCAATATTATTATCCATTTGAGTCGGTGATGTAAAATAAAATACACCATCTCACAAGGTGGTAGTCTGACCTACACACAAGTAGTGTATTGTTTTGCTTTGGATTTTAAATAAGGAAGTAAGATATTTATTTTAAAATAACCTTATTGAATATAATATATATATATATTTATATATCATGTTATATCATTTATATTTGTTAATTTAACCATCCATAATAGGTGGTTATGGAAAACGAATTACACAGGTTAGTGAGACAGTCGTATATCGTACACACGAACGATGGTTTTTTCCCATTAGAGGAAGAAGGATACAGATAAAGGTGAAAAAATAAACATAATAAAATCATAGTACATGGTAGGTACCGATGTTATTTTATCACAATGTTTGGAATAGTTTTTAGGGAGGTAGAATAATAAATTAAACTAAAACATTTGGTTAAAATCTATACATCTTATTTAAAGAAATTACTTTACATTACATGTTAAACCCTCTAATGTTGGTATTATATAAAAAATAACACATCTCGGATGTAGGGAGGGATTTTAGGAAATTATTTGTTAATTTTTTTACTGAAAAAATGGATCTTGAATTGTGGAGAGGAGAGGAGAAGGGGTGTGCTTTTATAAGTGGGGGCGAGGAAACATTCAATTTTTAAAAAAATATTTAAATATATTAATATATTACTCAATTCAAATGGATCCAAAATGAACCATTTAAAAATATGATATGATACAGGTTCTAGATAGTTCTATACAATAATATTTAAACATGTCTTTAAATCATTTTAAACATTATGAATTTAGTATAACCCTTAGTAAACAAGTTTTAGCCTTAACCATGGTAACTCATTTTTAAGTTTTTTACATTTAATTATGAAAAAATTATGTTAAAATAATTATTTAATATAATTTATTATGAATCAAAATATATAATCCAATTTATCAAATTAAATTAAAATAATTTCCTGAATTTTATTTTAAATTGATCTTTAAAAAGTAATGAAAAGCAGTTTTTTCGAAAAAAAATGCCTTCTTAAGAATAATTTTTTTTGATAAGAACATAAATTAAAAAATTAATTAAAATTAAAATAATTGGATTATAAATAAAATAAATTTACTAATTTTAATTCTAAATCATTTTAAAACAAAATGAAACTTTACAAATGCTTAGAATGGAAAGACAAATTTCAATAAAAAACAATGTTTTTCACAATTCATTTAAAAAACAAATCTTTTTTTTTGAAAATTCACAAAAATTAACCCTAATAAAATTTTTAAATTCTTCTTTTAAAAATTATGTTCATTTTTTAAAATAAAATTTTTAAATTTGAAATAAATTAATTATAATATTTTCTTTTAAAAAGCAATAATTTTTTTGAGGAAAAATGTATTTTTGAAGTAGAAAATGACCTTATTCTCATTAATTTTATAATATCCATAATTAAATGAATGTTAATTAATTAAATTTAATATACTTAATCTTTTTATTTTCTTATAATAATTTATCCCTAGTGGTAAATTTAATCTATTAATATAAAAACACATTATGCACATAAAAGTAGTTTTATTAAAAAATATATCTTTTACCCTCAAATGATTTTATCATCATTTATAAATAATTAATGGTTTGTAAAACTAAAAGCTATATATCTAATATATATATATATATAATGGATTTATATACAGAGTGACCATTTTTCCAAAGACCATGTATATAATGGCCATATTGTATTTCTATTTGTATCCTTACACACTTCATTTAAATTTATTCAATTAATTATCTCTCATCATATAAATTGATGTAATAATTATTTAAATTGTTTCCTTAGTTGAATTTGGAGTCACGATTTTCATGGAAAACCATTAGGATAAAGATTTTTTTGTCTGTGTAGTTTTTTATATATGTGTGTTTTCTCCAATTATAATTTTCTTCATGTTGTTTCATTTTGAAACCAAATAATGTATTAATGTTTATATATCATTTAATAAACATATAATGTTTAATTTTACTTTTATATTGAATGTATCATAAGATACCAAACATAAAATTCATTTAAGAGATAAATACATATGGAAATATCATGGTATTACAAAATCTTTAGCTTCGATTCTAATATCCTCTCTGGTTATTCTATACTATTTTTTTGAATAGTTGAAATTCAATTATTTTGTTCTTCTTGTTTTGAGGAACCTAATTCCCTTTTCATTTTAGAAAAATGATTAACTGATCCAAAGATGTCTTTTAAAATTTTTTTAAAGATTAAAACTTATCTCTTCGATTCGAAGGCCTTACTATTAGAGTTAGATAAAAATATTTTAGATCCATAAAATATTTGATGATATAAATAAAATTCTTTAGGATTACTTGAAATACTATGAATATATTTCTAGGAATATTATAGTAAATTTATACGGAAGTTTTTAATGATTTCTTGATATCTACTTTCCATGAAAAAATAATGATACCTACCACATATATCTTGAAAGGTCTCAACTAGAAAAATATGATTAATTTAGAATCACTATAAATATAGTTATGGGTTGTGAGAAATATCAGAGAGAAGTTTCCTCATTATTCACATTCACTCTAAATTTTAGGCACTTAGATTCCAAATAATGATGTTTGGTGATCGAATATATAATTAGAAGGTCAGAAATACCTTATGTATAAGATTTGGTTCCCTTACAAGGAGTTAAAACTTTTTAGACTAACATGGATGTTTTTGAATGGATAAGTACAACAAAGAAAAATGAGCACCAAGGTAAAAGATCTAGGCTATTTATTTTTCAATTAGATAAGAAATATTTTTCCATTTTAGACCTAATTTTGGGTGAGTAATGGAAACAACCTCTGGAAGTGTGATTTTTTAAAAGGATCAATCTAACAAATCAAAAATTATATATTGTGCCACAAATATCATACATAGGGTGTATATGAGAATCAATTTGGCCCTTAAATTACCATATGATTAACTTGATTAGATGATGACTATGGTAGGGGATTTACCATTCCATGTTCTTACATATGGACCACCCAATTGTATGTGTAATATGATTGGATGGTGAATAAATTACCAAGCACTGAGCATGATATAATCATGCATAACAAGCATGTGGGGGTTCAATGCGGCACCCTTGTACTAACTGAAAAAAATTAGGCATGTGTGGTCTTGTTTAGCCTTTAAATTAGACCCTAAAAGTTTCATTGGAAACTAAAATTGACATCAGGACCAAAGAAACTATGTTTTAAAAATTTTAGTTCATATGATGGATAATTTAATAAATTTATGATTAAATTAGAATAAAAAATTATCATTATTTCATAATAATATTTTTTATTCATTGAATGGAACTGATACTGTGAAATATGTCTATGGTGTAAAGACCCGTAAAATTCAAGGAAATTTTTTTTCTTAATTTTCTTTGGGATTTTACAATAACGCAGTTTCTGACAGCACTTGATTCTGAGGCCCGGTGTGCCCGAAATTTCTATCCTAAGTTTAGCTCAGGTACGTTCAGTGAACGAACGAGCGAGAATTTCTAACTTTTGAACCGGTACTCGGAATCAAATTCCGAGGGCACCGATGGAATCGCAGCACCGATATTTGATTAGAAACGCCTTTTTTGGAGTTGCGTTTGCTCGGGAGGAATTGTTAAAATTTAGGGAATTAAATGTCAGGTAAAATAAATTGTGTGCAAATTTATTTTATCCTTGGTAGTTAAATTCTCTCATGGGAAGTTGTTAGTGGGGCCCACAACCACCCAACTTCCCATGTGTGGTTATGAGGGAGGTGGGGCCCACATGATCCCTCATCTTCTCATATTCCCTAACTCCTCAAATCTCCCTCTTAAGTGTGTAACCCTTAAAAATTACCATTTAATTTGTGACCTTCCCTCTCCCCACATTTATTCAATGCCAACTCTTTAATTTAATTAAGTGAGTTATGTATTTGAAATTTGTAATTTTGAAAGGTATGACTTAAGATAATAAAATGAGAGGGATCTTATTTTATTAGGTTGGCTTGTGGTGTAAGGGGATTAGGGAGAAGGAAACTCTAAGTCTTGAAGTTTATCTTCTTCCTCGTCGTAGAACGCGAAGAACGCCGAACCTTTGACGAAGAACTTCGTCACCTCAGAGGGGAGTTCGTCGTACCATATTCTTCCCTCTCCACAGCCGGTGAGAGATGCCATCCTCAGAGATCGACGATGCGACGCCTTGTACCGTGATGCCGACGACTCTCCTCTCCGTCATGCCGATGACGCTTACGGAGTCTTCTTCCGCGACGATCTTTTCCACGAAGAACCTTTGTTCTTTTCGTTATCAAGGTAGGGGTGTGTTTTTATTTGAGCAACGATGATTCTTCCTTCCTTTGTTTATCTTGACCCACTTTCTACCAAACTAATGTGGAAGGACCAGGCCAAACGAACACGGCATGATCCCTCCGCCGTTTTTGTGAATGTTTGGTGGGATCTTCGTGTTCTTCATGGGTGACGAACACCGGAACGATGCTAGTTCGTTGTGCGATGCAATGATACCAATTGAAGATCCAACATCATGACATCCTAGAGATGGTGTGACGACGATAGCGGGCGACGGATCAAACCGGAACGGGAGAGACCGTCTCTTGACCGTTCTTCGAGCACGTGAATCAAATCGTGATTTCGGAGTAGATCGGAGGCCCAAAAACACCGGAGACGATTACGGGACATCGGGGAAACATAGTGTCCGAAGTTTCGTGATGAGCGGACCGTTAGAACAAAGAACGGACAGCACGGTAGGCGCGCTGGCCGGAGGCGTCGATTCTGGAAAATTCCAGAATACACGGCGTGTTCCACTGACGAACACGCCGTGTAGTGTGGGTGTACTGCGGCTGGAGTTATGGGTTTAGACAAGTAACACACGGCGTGTGACCCTGACCACACAACGTGTAATCTCTATGCAGATTAGCAGAAGCAGCTTCAGAGGACTCGGCATGTAATCTGGGGATACACGGACATGTATTTGAGTACACGGGTATGTACTCCACCACACGACCAGGCATGGACAGCATACATGGAGCCAACCAAGATGTTTGGCCACAACGTGTAACCATACCACAGGCCGTGTACTTACTTTTTACATGAACAACCCATCTACACGGGCTGTGGAACATGGATAGTACCCATGGACAGAAGACATGGCGTGTAACTATACCACACGCCGTGTACTTACTTTTTACACGACCAGCCCTACGACACGGGCCGTAACACATGGGCAGTACCCGATGTCAGATGACACGGTGTGTATCATATATCTACACGTCATGTACTTTTGGAAAATGGTTTGGTCGTCTTATTCTCGGTGACTTGGGCACATTTTTCTTAGTTTTCCCCTAATATGTAGGATGAAACGTTGGGTTACATCATCCCTGGACTTCGTGATGGTTGATGTGTCCATCCCTTGACTCGAGGAGAGGATCCTCCCGAAACGAGCTTGTTGTGTGCGAGAACCCTAGAGCTGGCTGCGACTGCGATGATGGAGACTGTATAGAAATCCTCCGTGGATTCAACGACAACGACTACAACACTCAGCAATCCTACGTGGATTAGTGCTACCGATCCTGTGTGGGTCCGATCCTATGTGGGTCATCACTCAGCGGTTCTGTGTGAGCCAGAGCCTACAGATCCTGTGTGGGTCTGATCCTGTGTGGGTCTTTGCGGGGGTGAGTTACCTATCAATCCTGTGTGGGTCAGATCCTTTGTGGGTCATTGCGGGGGTTA
Organism: Viscum album; assembly: GCA_963277665.1. Classification (NCBI taxonomy): domain Eukaryota; kingdom Viridiplantae; phylum Streptophyta; class Magnoliopsida; order Santalales; family Viscaceae; genus Viscum; species Viscum album. The sequence continues at coordinate 1,051,211,638 of OY728164.1, read as the reverse complement.
GTACCTATCGATCCTTTGTGGGTCCGATGGCTTAGATGAATCAGTGGATATACCTGATCATCTCTATCGTCATATGAAGAAGTATACCTGTGTGACCTGAATCATGTTTTTATTTCCTTTGTGGATTGTGTTGTGCTATCCTGTGTGGATTTTGTTTTGCTTTCCTATGTGGAATGGGTTGTGTTTTCCTGTGTGGACTAGGTTGTACTTGGGCTCGGAGGTTGGAGCAGACTGGAATTGATGACTTAGGTATATGTATGGGCATATACCTAAGCAATGTCAGATGTTACTTTGCGATTGTATCTTTCCTTTGTGGATTATCCTTTGTGGATTCTAGGAGACCTTCGGGGGTCTTGGGGTCCCTACTGAGTAGCTTATACTCACCCCTGCACGGGCTATGCCCGCACTATGTTGGGTTGGTTGCAGACGAAGGACAGCGCTGATCATGGTTGAGGCTTGTGGAGAAGGACGGTACCTGGAGGTGGACCACTGGGCGGGACGTACTCGGACCGAACGACTGGACCCTAGGAGCTGTGGAGGCCATCTATACTCACCCTTCAGGTGGGACTTCATGTGGATGGCTCAACGTTGCGGATTTACTTTTTGTTGCTGTTTTCCCTTTCGAGTTGTACTTTACTTTCCGTTGGGTTTGTATTCTGGCCCACTTACTTTTTCCGCACTTACTGTTGTACGAAGTTTTTACTTAGTGTTTACTTCTACTACTTTCTTGTGGTGTTTGTTTACTTTACAAAGGCAATGCCTTCCCTTTTTTATCAGGAATTACACCTTGGTGCTAGTCGCCAGCCCCTGGCCTATGGAAGGTGGGCTTGGGGTAGTCACGACAAGGGACCCGAGGACAAGTCGTGAAAAATTGGTATCAGATGAGTTTGGTTCTACCATAGAACTAAGGACTCTGATCTTTTTCTATGTGAAGCAATAGTTTTAAGATTATTGAGTGTGGTTATCAGTCCAGGGAGTCCTGTGTTGGTGCGGTGACCGACGTATCCATACACCAGGACCCTGACTTCTGATTTCTGACTTAATGCATGAAAACATTGATTGCATGTGTGTTTCATGTTTTCTTTGTGATTACTTTGTGTCAGCTCACCAGGTATACTGTTCGGACTGTGGCACACCTATCTATTTTCAGGAGGGCCCCATGATGTCAGCCAGCTAGGGTTCCGAGAGTTGCGCGTGATGACAGCCCACCGAGCGATGAGGCCTCGGTACAAGGCCCTTTGACAGTAGAGGCACCGGCGGTACCTCTACCCGCCAAGCCACCGATGCTACCAGCCCCAGCCGCTGATGATTCACATCACCTTAGTGCACTGAACGAGTTTCAGTGCCAGTGACCGCCAAGGTTCCATGGGGAGATGGACCCCCAGGCAGCCGAGGACTGGCTGGAGGCAGTGGTACGGGTTTTCAGGTTAGTGAGGGCACCAGAAGACCTCATGGTGATCCTCGCAGCGAGCCTACTGCACGCGGCAGCAGGCAAATGGTGGAGCTTCATGCTCCAGGGGCATGATGAGGCATCTCTCCTCTGGACGGACTTTGAGAGCCTCTTCTGCTCGGAGTTCGTCCCAGCCACCCTCCGTGCGGTGCACATCCAGGAGCTTCTACAGCTACGACAGGGCAGCTTGACGGTCACCCAGTACTCGACGAGATTTACCGATCTCTCGCGCTACTTGATATAAATGGTACAGGACCCATTCTTCTGGGCCCGGACCTTTGAGCAGGGATTGAGGCAGGAGATCAGGGCATCGCCGATCTCCCTCAGCATTCCGACACAGGCAGGAGTACTGGAGCAATCTCTTCTGATCGAGAGCTTCCTTGCTGAGCCTACATCAGCAGCAAGACCTACCGTAGGGTGGTACGTAGCAGAGTCTTCTGCAAAAGGTAGTCGACAGATGTCTCATGGGTCCAGGCAGACCAGACGCTCAGGCAGACGACCTCTGGACAGTGGCTCAGTTGTACGGGGCACACAGCGTGGATCCAGTCTTTCGAGAGGCAGACAGTGCTATGCATGCGGCGGGTAGGGTCACATGACTCATGACTTCCCGACCCGCCATGCCGAGGAGCAGCAGACGGTTGAGGGGCCACCCAGGCAGAGGCAGAGGGTCGACCTTGGCGGTCCACAGGGAGCAGGCGGACGAGGAAAAGGAGCTGGCCGAGCAGTAGGTGGTGGGCGACGCTTTGAGGCTCTACCACCACCACCACCAAGAGGTCCACCCCGACCACAGGGAGCTGGAGGGCAGAGACAGGAATAGCTCCAGGCAGCAGAGGCCTATGACCACAGCGCGCCCGAGATGATTTGAGGTACTATCTATGTCTATTCCACCCTTGCTGCAGTACTTATAGACACGGGAGAGAGTCATTCTTTCATAGCCGCTAACCTTGTTCAGAGCTCGGAGATTCCAACAGATCCGTTGGCTTGATCCTTACGGCTAGAGACTCCTACGAGAGAAGACACGACGATTACGCACTGGTACAGGTAGTGTGAGCTTACTCTAGGAGGCGAAAGCTTCTGCTGGGATCTTATTGTAGCGGCGTCGAGGCCTTATGACTTCATATTGGGCATGGATTGGTTATCCATAGTCCATGCTCAGATTGACTGTATTAGGTGCAAGTTGCGATTTGTACGCACCGACGGAAGCAGGTTCACCTTCACCGGTGAGAAGGGAGCCTTTGCAGCACAGGATGGACTTCTACAGAGGAGAGGAGAGCCCATCACTCATCAGTTGGCTAGCCTCATCCTTAGAGGAGTTGACATGCGGAGTCCTAGTTTTCCTGCAGTGGTGGATCAGTATGCAGACGTTTTTCCTGACGACGTTCCAGGACTACCTCCACGTAGAGAGGTAGAATTTTATATTGAAATGTACCCTAGGAAAACCTTGATATCCACTCCAGCTTATCGGATGGCCCCCTCCGAGCTTCGAGAGATACAAGTACAGTTGGAGGACTTGCAGGGAAAGGGATTCATCTGACACAATGTTTCACCCTAGGCTTCCCTGATTTTGTTCGCCAAGAAGGCAGACGTGAGCTTGCGACTTTGTGTCGACTATCTTTGCCTGAACCAGGTGACACTGAGGAACAAGTATCCACTACCGTGGATTGATGACCTCTTTGATCAGCTCAAGGGAGCACAGTGGTTCTCGAAGATAAACCTCAGGTCAGGCTATCATCAGCTCAGAGTTCGGGACGAGGATGTGCAGAAGACGACCTTCAGATGTCGGTATGGACAATATGAGTTCTTGGTTATGCCATTCAGCATAACTAATGCTCCAGCAGTGTTCATGGCCCTCATTAACAGGATCTTTCAGCCATACCTCGATCGATTTTTTGTGGTCTTCATCGACGACATTTTGATTTACTCGACCACTTTGGAGGAGCACGCCTACCACTTGCGGGTTCTACTAGACACATTATGAGAGCACCAGATTTATGGAAATCTCTCGAAGTGTTAGTTATGGATACGCAAGGTCCACTTCTTGGGGCACATAATCTATGAGGTGGGAGTTTCAGTGGATCCTGTGAAGATCGAGACAGTGTTATCTTGGGATCCACCCAGGAGCGTGATGGAGGTGCGAAGTTTCTTGGGACTAGATGGATACTATCAGAGATTTGTACCAGAGTTCTCCAGAGTTGTGACACCACTCTCAGCTCTTACGAAGAAGGGGAAACCCTTTTTGTGGTCAGAAAAATGTCAGCAGAGCTTCCAGGACCTGAGACAGAGATTGACCAACACACCTATCTTGAGGTTGCTGGAGGAGGGAGTAGGGTATGTAGTCTACTGCGATGCATCAGGGACCGGACTCGGATGTGTCCTGATGCAGGAGCAGGTAGTGATTGCCTATGGATCACATCAGTTGAGGCTGCATGAGCAGAACTACGCTACCCATGACCTGAAGTTAGCAGCAGTGGTCTTCGCTCTGAAGATGTGGCGACACTATCTGATGGGCGAGCGCTTTACAGTCTTTTCTGACCATCAGAGTCTCAGGTACATCTTCTATCAGAAAGACCTGAACCTGAGACAGCGGCGATGGATCGAGTTCCTCCAGGACTATGAATTTGAGATAGTCTATACTCCTGGGAAGGGGAACGTGGTAGCCGATGCTCTCAGCAGGAGGACGGGCATTCGGCTACTTGGGGAGGCGACAGAGCAGCTAGCCGCTTTGTGGATATCCTTTTTCAATAGAGATGGAGCAGCTTTCCTTCAGTCTCTCACAGTCACTCCTCCACTACTACAGCGGGTCAGAGAGGCACAGCGTGGGGACGCCGACTGTGAGACGCGGCGTGCACAGATATCCTCAGGACAGGCACCTTATTGTTTCTCCTTAGGAGGAGAGCATGAAGTCCTTTTCAGAGGACGTACCTTGGTACCAGTTGCTTTATGAGAGGAGGTGCTGAGAGAGTTTCACACTTCTCCTTTTGTGGTACATCCTGGAGTGGCGAAGATGTACTAAGACCTCAGACGACAGCACAGGTGGCCGGTCATGAAGAAGGTTGTGGCATAGTTCGTTTCTCGATGCCTCACTTGCCAGCAGGTGAAGGCAGAGCACCAGGTGCCAGCAGGCTTGGTACAACCCTTGGAGGTCCCAGAGTGGAAGTGGGATGGGATATCTATGGACTTCGTGACTGGACTTCCATGCACTTCCATAAGTCACGACTCCATTTGGGTGATTGTCGACCGACTCACCAAGTCGACACACTTCTTACCCATCAGAGAGTAGGGCTCAGTGGAGAGCTTGGAAAATATCTATGTTCCGGAGATTGTACGGCTTCATGGTGTTCCATCATCTATTGTCTCTAATCGAGATGCTGGATTTACTTCCCGGCTTTGGAAGGGGTTGTAGGAGGCGTTCGGGACGCAGCTATGTCTGAGCACCGCCTTTCACCCTCAGACAGATGGTCAGACGGAGAGGACCATACAGACTCTCAAGGACATGCTCTGCGCATGTGTCCTCGACTTTGGTCACAGTTGGGAGGACCACTTACCCTTGGTGGAGTTCGCGTACAACAACAACTACCACTCCACCATCGGGATGACACCATACGAGGCGTTGTACGGATGACCTTGCAGATCTCCTTTGTGTTGGACAGACCCTGGGGAGTCAGCACTTGTGGGACCAGAGATGGTCCAGGCCATGACAGAGAAGGTCCAAATCATCCAGGAGCAGATGAGGACAGCTCAGAGCCGGCAGAAGTCTTATACTGAGATAAGGCGGAGGCCACTGGAGTTCGAGGATGGCGACCACGTCTTCTTGCGGGTCTCACCTCGACGTGGATTACAGAGATTTGGACAAGGCAGCAAGTTGTCTCCAGGCTTCATCGGACCATTCCAGGTCCTCAACAGGATTGGAGAGGTAGCTTATCTCCTGGCTCTACCACCTCAGTTGCACCGGGTGAACGACGTCTTCCACATATCTCAGTTAAGGAGATACGTGCACAACCCGACGCATATCATTGACCACGGGGAGCTAGACAATGATGATGGGGAGACTTTTACGGAGGTCCCAGTGGAGATCGAGGTTCGACAGGAGAGGGTCCTACGTGGACGGTCGATTCATCTAGTGCGCATCAGATGGAAGCACAGGAATCTCCAGAAGAGCACTTGGGAGCCGGAGACTCAGATGCGTGCTCAGTACCCACTTTTGTTTCCCTAGTTTTCGATGTATCTTTACGGGGACGTAAAGCCCTGAGGTGAGAGTAATGTAAAGACCTGTAAAATTCAAGGAAATTTTTTTTCTTAATTTTCTTTGGGATTTTACTAGAATGCAGTTTCTGATGGAACTTGATTCCGAGGCCCGGTGTGCCCAGAATTTCTATCCGAAGTTTAGCTCGGGTAAGTTCAGTGAACGAACGAGTGGGAATTTCTAACTTTTGAACCGGTACTTGGAATTGAATTCCAAGGGCACTAATGGAATCGCAGTGTCGGTATTTGCTTAGAAACGCCTTTTCTGGAGTTGTGTTTTCTCGGGAGGAATTGTTAAAATTTAGGGAATTAAATGTTAGGTAAAATAAATTGTGTGCAAATTTATTTTATCCTTGGAAGTTAAATTCTCTCATGGGAAGTTGTTGGTGGGGTCCACAACCACCCAACTTCCCATGTGAGGTTATGATGGTGGTGGGTCCCACACGAGCCCCCATCTTCTCATATTCCCTAACTCCTCTAATCTCCCTCTTAAGTTTGTAACCCTTAAAACTTCCCATTTAATTTGTGACCTTCCCTCTCCCCACATTTATTCAATGCCAACTCTTTAATTTAATTAAGTGAGTTATGTATTTGAAATTTTTAATTTTGAAATCCACGACTTAAGATAATAAAATTAGAGGGATCTTATTTTATTAGGTTGTCTTGTGGTGTAAGGGGATTGGGGAGAAGGAAACTCTAAGTCTTGAAGTTTATCTTCTTCCTAGTCGTAGAACGCGAAGAATGCTGAACCTTCGACGAAGAACTTTGTCACCTTAAAGGAGAGTTCGTCGTACCGTCTTCTTCATTCTCTGCAGCCGGTGAGAGATGTCATCCTCAGAGATCGATGACGCGACGCCGCGTACTGCGACACCGACGACTCTCCTCTCCGTCATGCCGATGACGCTTACGGAGTCTTCTTCCACGACGATCTTTTCCGCGACGAACCTTCGTTCTTCTTGTTATCAGGGTAGGGGTGCGTTTTTATTTGAGCAACGCTGATTCTTCATTCCTTTGTTTATCTTGACCAGCTTTCTACTAAACTAACGTGGAAGGACCGGGCCAAACGAACACGGCCCAATCCCTCTGCCGTTTTTGTGAATGTTTGGTGGGATCTTCGTGTTCTTCATGGGTGACGAACACCGGAGCGTTGCTAGTTTGTTGTGTGACGCAACTATCCCAATTGAAGATCCAACATCATGACGTCCTAGAGATGGTGCGATGACGATAGCGGGCGACGGATCAAACCGGAATGGGAGAGACCATCCCTTGACCGTTCTTCGAGCGGGTGAATCAAATCGTGATTTCGGAGCCGATCAGAGGCCCGAAAACAGCAGAGATGATTACGGGATGTTGCGGAAACATAGTGTCCGAAGTTTTGTGATGAGAGGACCATTATAACAAAGAACAGACAACATGGGAGGTGCTCTGGCTGGAGGCGTCGATTCTGGAAAATTCCAGAATACACGACGTGTTCCACTGACGAACACGCTGTGTAGTGTGGGTGTACTGCGGATGGAGTTTTGGGTTTAGAAAAGTAACACACGGCGTGTGACCCCGGACACATGGCGTGTAATCTCTACACAGATTAGCAGAAGCATCTTCGTGGGACTCAGTGTGTAATCCGGGGATACACGGACATGGATTTGAGTACACGGGTATGTACTCCACCACACAACCAGGCATGGACAACATACATGGAGCTGACCTAGATGTTTGGCCACTGCGTGTAACCATACCACATGCCGTGTACTTACTTTTTTCACGAATAGTCCATCGACACGGGCTGTGGAACATGGATAGTACCCGTGGACAGAAGACACGACGTGTAACCATACCACATGCCGTGTACTTACTTTTTACACGACCAGCCCTGTGACACGGGCCGTAACACATGGGAAGTACCCAGTGTCAGATGAAACGACATGTATCATATATCTACACATCGTGTACTTTTGGAAAATGGTTTGGTCGTCTTATTCTCAGTGACTTGGGCATGTTTTTATTGGTTTTCCCTTAAGACATAGGACGAAACGTTGGGTTACATCATCCCTGGACTTCGTGACGGTTGATGTGTCCATCCATTGACTCGAGGAGCAGATCCTCCTGAAACGAGCTTGTTGTGTGCAGGAACCCTAGAGATGGCTACGACTGCGACGATGAAGACTGTACATAAATCCTCTGTGGATTCAACGACGACGACTACAACACTCAGCGATCCTACGTAGATCAATGCTACCGATCCTGTGTGAGTCCAATCCTGTGTGGGTCATTGCTCAGCGGTTCTTTGTGAGCCAGTGCCTACAGATCCTATGTGGGTCCGATCCTGTGTGGGTCTTTGCGTGGGTTAGTTACCTATCGATCCTGTGTGGGTTAGATCCTTTGTGGGTCATTACAGGGGTTAGTACCTATCAATCCTTTGTGGGTCCGATGGCTTAGATGAATCAGTGGATATACCTGATCATCTCTATCATCATACGAAGAAGTATACCCGTGTGAGCTGAATCATGTTTTGCTTTCCTTTGTGGATTGTGTTGTGCTATCCTTTGTGGATTTTATTTTTCTTTCCTGTGTGGACTGGGTTGTGTTTTCCTGTGTGGACTAGGTTGTACTTGGTCTCGGAGGTTGGAGCGGACTGGAATTGATGACTTAGGTATATATATGGTCATATACCTAAGCAGTGTCGGATGTTACTTCATGATTGTATCTTTCCTTTGTGGATTATCCTTTGTTGATTCTGGGAGACCTTCGGGGGTATCGGGGTCCCTACTGAGTAGCTTATACTCACCCCTGCACTGGATATGTCCATACTACATTGTGTTGGTTGCAGACGACGGACAGCGCTGATCGTGGTTGAGGCTTGCGGAGCAGGGCGGTACTTGGAGGTGGACCACTGGGCGGGATGTACTCGGAGTGAACGACTGGACCCTAGGAGCTGTGGAGGCCATCTGTACTCACCCTTCCGGTGGGACTTCCAGTGGATGGCTCGACGTTGCGGCTTTACTTTCTGTTGCTGTTTTCCCTTTCGAGTTGTACTTTACTTTCAGTTGGGTTTGTATTCTGGACCACTTAATTTTTCCGCACTTACTGTTGTAGCCAGTTTTTACTTAGTGTTTACTTCTACTGCTTGCTTGCTCTGTGGTGTTTGTTTACCTTACAAAGGCAATGCCTTCCCTTTTTATCAAGAATTACACCTTGGTGCTAGTCGCCAACCCCTGGCCTATGGAAGGAGGGCTTGGGGTAGTCACGACACGGGCCCTGAGGACGGGTCGTGACATATGGGTCCTTGTGTATCATGTTGAAAAGAGGGGAAGACATAGTGAAATTCATATTTTAAGACCGAGATGTTAGTATTTCTTGGAAGATGATATATTATTGTTATTAATAAATAATAATAACAGTTTAAGGACACCTACTGAATCCCGATGGAGGAGCATGAATTTCTCACATGGATGAGTTACTTAAACCATGAATGGAGGGATTAGTCTTTATTGATGGATTAATTGATGTCATACATGTTTAATATCAAAGAATATAGAATCATTAATCTTTTTAATGAATTATCCTAATGTATAATGATAACAGTAGATGGGTTTATAAAATTCATTTCTAGATAGTATATTTTAGATTGTGATTACATGTGAATGCAATTTATGTAGAAAAATCAATTTATTAAAGGAAATGAGTGTATTATAAAAATAAGAAAAATAATAAACAAAGCGACCTAACTACATTGAAGTAATTCTAGTAAGAAATAGTGGTTTCCTTATATGTGTTATCAAGGATGGAGCTTTGTAGAGATGACTTGTTGATATACATGTAATCATTTATAGAAATTATGAAATTTTATTTTTGGGAATAATAAATAAGATTTTGAAATATAATGGGTGGTATGATAAATAAATAATGGAAATGAAAAGATGATGTGATCATAGGATGAAGATTCCCTTCAATGGTGTGACATTATTATTATGTAAAGAGGGAGGTTCTTAATAAATTATTCTAATTAATAAAATATAAAAATTAATTGAGAATTAATCCTTACAGACTAAGGTATTATAGTAATTATGATAAGGGGCCAAATAAAATATGAGACTATCTGGGTAATACAGTAGAATAACTTTAGTTACTTGTAATGATGTAGATTAAGATCTAAGTTAGTAAATTGGTATCTATTTGGTTTTTATATTCCACTAAATAATTCCATATTTTTTTCATCATTAAATTATTATCTCTAGTATGTGGAGATGTATGTATGAGGAATCCATTTGTGGATACAATGAAATCTAGATATGATAAAGTGGAATATAATACTGGGAATGATATGATATGAGTAGTAGGATAATTCATTTACTAAGATTCATATGTTATGTAATTATTATTCACTCCTTCTGAGTTTGGTTGGCAGGAATCCATTGAAAAGGATGTAGCAGCTGAATTTCTACTCGAGGAGTATGGAGAAAATGATAGGGGGATCCTTAATTATGATCGAATGTTTATAAACAATTGTATTGAGACTTGATTAAATATATGAGATAATAATATCTATGGTGATTGGATATGACAATGGATCTCTTTTACACTCACCCTCCATCTAGGGTTGAAGTGGGATGATAGTTAATATACCCTTTCTTACCCACTGATATGGTTAGAGGATAGCGATGATGTATACATGTATTTAAATATACTCACCAATTGATTTAGGATTATATAGGTCAAAAAAATTTAATGGATAGTTTAGGAAAAATAATTCTTCCCACATCTTTGGTATATGATAGATAAATATATATAATTTCTCCAGTATCCCCTATAAGACCACTTGATGGATAGGATAAGTGTAGATGAGTAGTTTCTCTAGCATCACAGTTATGAGAATATGATATATAGTAATTCACTAGAGTGGTGAAACCCAATATCTCCTAAAAAATCGGTATGAAGGTGAATAATGATGCACCAAAAACTATCTCTACTCCTTCCCACTACTTTGGGATTGGGGTACCTAATATATAACTACATCCATGGAGATGTGTATTTTATTTATTACTCTAGTATATATCTTTACCATTAGATATGTATATTTCTTCTTGAATTCGGACTTATATAAATTTATAACATTTGAGATGTGTAGTATTCTTGTTGAAGATGTGTATTTCTATAAGTACTTCTGAGATAGATGGAGAAGTGTATTTTCTCTAGTAATTATAATATTTTTTGTATATTTTTATTTCCTTTAAAATATCATGATTAGTGAATCTAGGGTGAGTTACTATGTGTTAAATATTTTATGTGTTAGAAGATACGATTTTTGTTCACTTGTTTGTAACATTTTTATTTTGATAGAATGATAAAAGTGAGTCATAGGTTTATTAATCATGATAGATCATAGTTATGACTATTTATGATGTTGTGTAATGAAAGATTGTCTACAATTTACTTCCTATTAATTAACAAAAACATTATATGTTTATGAAGATGATTCACTACTTGTGATGACCATACTTGGTATTTTTATAATCACCCATGCATGCACACTTTTGCATGTTCACCTTGTGTCCATGAAATTCATCTGATATGGAAGGATGGGTGATCATGGTTCCTTGAGATAGATTATGGATTTAGATAGATGGTGGAGCAGATAACTCTTAATGATGAACACTCCCCCATAATCTGGTCTAGGATTACGTATTTTCGGGATGTGTGAGTTGTATATAGGGTTTCATTTATATCAGTTCCCATTTTATCTTAGATATTATTATATATATATATAATTTATTTTCCAAATTTACATTTAAATCAAGTATTTTAGACCTTGGATATATGATTTTTGGTAATATATTTGTTTGAGAAAATGCACCCCCTGATATGAGGATACCTCAACAATGGTCTTTATCACTTATCCTAGTTGAGGAAGGCTTAGAAAGTTCACTTACTAGTAAGAAATGATGTGAAAGCATTATATTAGAACAATAACATAGAGTATTAATTTGGGAACATTTGAATATTGTTTGGGATTTTTTAGAACAGGTCTTACAAATTATCTATAGTACATGTTACCATAGTAGAGGAATATGAAAAGAATGGGGAAATTGACATATTCTTAATCCTTGACCTCTTTAAGGACACATGACTAAGACCTTTATATATATGAAATATGAATGTAAATGAGGGGATTATGTATCATACATATTTAATAAATTATTTTTTTATTTCATGTTTTTTTATTGTATACATAGATAGTCTATGTTTCCAATATTGACTAGAGATATATCAACATCCATCATTTCTATGAGTATGAGGTTGAGATACTTTCTAGGAGGTAATGGATAGATATTACCATGATTTTGACATTTCTTTGTTCATTTGGGTCTATGAGTATAGTCAATATATAGATAGAAGATCGCAAACTATGTCACAACTCTAGATAAATAATTTTATAAGGCTCTACCAGACGCATATAGTAGTATTTATATATGGTGGTGTCGATTAACCATGGGATGATAGATAAATTTAGAGACATATTATGAATTTATCTTGGTTGTGTTATGATTTATTTAAAATATTTAATTTTTTCATGTCATATATTTGAGATTTTATAGGATTATATGAGGTATTAAGAGCTACACCCCTAAGTCTGAATTGATTAGATTGACACTAGTGTGTGTTTTGATATTGTTGGATCCCTGTAATTAGAGTAATACATCACTAATATATTGGGATTTGAGATATTCGCAATAGTTAGGGACTTTATTTTAGAGAATTATTTTAATAATAGTAATTATTAAGGATAACATACAAGTAAATTCTTTAAATAGAATCTAATAATGAATTTATTCATAATTTTAAAACATATGACTCTACATGATAATTTTCTATAATGATTATCATTTAGGATGAGGCTACTGCTGATTTGGGATCTATTTATACGAGGTTAACTCACAATGGATATTCATGTGATGATGGTAAAAAAGATTATTGGCATCAAGAAATTCATGCCACACACTTTTCCAGATAATCCATAACATTGACCCCACTAAGACAACACAAGTCAAGTTTGAGAAGATAAGTATCTCCATTTCTAAATAAGAATATAATGAGGTTTCCATGTGCCATATGATTGTTTACACACACTGAGGGATAAATATTCGTAAAAAAGTTTGCTTGTCTAGTTATGTGGGGGTGATAACCTCCTACTAGGAATAGGCTGTGGATTTCACACATTACCAATGAAAAGGGTTTCATGAATGTGAACCCCATTTTAGGGATATTATAGGAAATTTGGACCTTTTAAAACAACTTTTATTGGGGGAACTTTTGTCCAGAGGCATAATTTTCGTTTTAAGATTCTATTTTTCTGGTTGTTGAGATAAAATTGAATTATGGATCAAAATTTATGGTTTTTTGAAGTTGGATTGCTATGTATATTCTTTGGAATTCATGCCTATTTTCAAGTCTTCATGTACAGGTTTACCTATTTTCCCATCCTAGTTGACCATGGTCATTCACCCAACCTACACATCAAAGTCAAGATACTACAACCAAATCTACATATGTGTGTGAATTACACAACCGTCTACCGCAATCCATTTCACATACACACACCATTGTCATACCTAACTCACCTTCACCTAATTCCCCATATTTTCCTAAAAAAAGGACCCTTTGGATCCCCATTTTTAATTTTTGGATGACAATGAGATGCCTCGATTCTAAAATCACCCTAGCATTAAACCAAAGACTACAATTTCCTCTAGATATATCAATCAAGATCAAAATAAAGGTAAATTAACCAAAATAAAGGGTAATTGGGTTCCTCTAAGGTTAATAAATTTAAAAAAATTGTGAGAAAATACTTCATCCTTAGATCTAAAACACTAGTGTAAAGTAACCTTACCAATAAATATGCTAGATCAATATTCCTCCAAAAGAATTTGTGGACTCCCTTAACCTCTAGAATTAATCCTCACCCAAGTTACATCATTAGGGCTCCATATCACCATAGTATCACTAGGGTACCACTTAAACCTAGTTCCATCACTAGGGAACCAACTCACCTTATTATCACTAGTGCCCCAATTTTTACTATTTATATCACTAGGGAACCAATTATCCCTAATATCACGATAGAACCACTTTTCCCTATTTCTATCACTAGGGTGAAACTTCTATATAGTATCAATAGAACACCACCTCACCCAATTTTCATTATTAGGGAACCACTTCACCCTAGTTTAATCACTAGGGTATTACTTGTCCATAGTATAACTAGGGTTCCACCTCACCCATTTTCAATCACTTGGATTCCACTTCAACCTAAGATCACTCAGGTGCAGCTTCACTCTATAATCACTATGGAAAAGAACCTTATTTGGCCATAAATAGGGACAAATAACTTTTCTATCCCTTTTAGGGGTGAATCCTCCTTTGATCCCTCCACTTAAGAAAACCATCCTCTTTTACTCCCACAATAGGGTACCATGAACGCCCAAATTTCAGTGGTAGAGGACCCCTTCTCCCAAGTATCCTAACTGGGCACCCAATTATCAAGGTATCCTCAGAAATAACCAAATCAACATGAATAGGGAATTTACACAAGCATTCAACTTTTCAATCATATATTCCCTTGATAAAAATAATATTCTAATAAATTCTACCTAACTAATGAGACCCTTAGGTTAGTCATGATCCTGTACTCCCATGATAATCCAAGTTAATATTGAGAGGATAATGGTGATACTTTCCCAAGATCATGTAGCTCAACTTGGATGACCTAGGCCCTTTCTCTATCATCCTAGGTGATTGGTGGATGAATTTGTCCAATCAATCATCCATGGAAATCTGGGAATCCTTTATAGGTGTAAGACCTAACCATATTCCCATTGATGATTTTTCACTTTGAATCATCAGTGATCTAGGAAAATCTATAGACTGGTAGAAAAAAACCAATGATTTTTTCCTATTTAATAATCCATTTTTATCTCTCATATAATATGGTTAATAAAATTCAATCTCATATTTATCACACTTAACGTGTCTCATGTGGTATTATTGGTTTTACTTAATCATTTCATTAGCATGATCGAGATTCATCATAGTTAAAAATAGGTAGAACCTTGTATTTGAAGCTCTATGAATCTAAATTTTGTAACATATATTATTACTTCATGATGTTAAACTACATGTATTGGTCCTATCATATGACCATAAACTGTGTAATTTTAACTATATGGGATTTTATTCATGTTAACTATGATGTGAAAGATATCTATTTGAGGCTTAATCCTAGCATCCCAAAACATGAAGTTTCTATTATTTGATGATAATAGGATGAATTTTTTTACCTTGAGACAATATACTCCTCTTAGTTTCCTAATACTACCCTTAATTGAGATAACAATCATGGTTTCATTATTTTTGGGTCTCTTACAATGTGAAGGACCCTACCTAAGCTTGGAACCTCATATATGATGTCTGTAAGAAACCCTTGTGATGAGAATGGGATCACCAAAACCTTCCTTAGGTGAAGAGACTATGGTGATCATGATAAAATTACTCTAGGTGATGAACCTGGTACCCCCTATGTGATGAGCATAATATCTCTTTATGTGGATGATCATAACATTAATCATCTTTCTATGATGATTATCTAGAGATGCCTATGGGGATGATCTATGGAAGAATCTATTGATGAGGTTGGGATTTATCTGGTGATGATCCAAGTATGCCAATAGTCATGAGACATAGATTATCTATCATGCATTATGTGATTATCATGAGATTACTTAAATACATGATATGAGGAAGATGATATGAGACTTCTGTTAGGTTCATTCACTAACTAAATATTCTACTTTTGAGTTACTTATAAATAGGATGAACCAGAAATGGATTCTCATGCGTAAGTACCCCAACAACCATTTCTACTAACCTTTTACCTATTTTCCCATTCCAATTTTAATTAAGCTACTTGGAAACATTCATGGTTTCATAACCTTAAAAGTAACCATGATTATCCTAGAAAAATGACCATAAAAGTTGCAACATGACTCGATAAGAATCAGTAAAATATGTGGGTTATGATTCCCTCTGTATGGATACATAGGAATACACTTTAATGGGCCCAATACCAACACCATAAACATATAATAAATACGTGAAAGGTGATAGACTATAGAGTGATCAACTATGGCTATAAATCGTAGAATCAAAAATTAATAAGAGAAAGAAAGATAAAATATACTACATAGAGACATTAACATTAACACATAGTTTATATTAGATCGTTGGTACAAAGGTACATAGTCTCATGATAGGATTTGGGAAGGATTTATAGTCATATATTAAAACTACAAGTTATTTAAAAAGTTGTAATGGATCCCCTAAAAAAAGTTTTATGAGCATGACCTCCCACCCTCTCAACCAACACACATTCAAAAGAGTAACTTGGTAAAAGGAACCAGTGATTAATTATATCTAGAAACTATTTTCATGATTATGACCATGTTAGTACACCATGGATGAGGGGGCTATCAGAGTTTCTATCAAAAAGAGAATGGTGAATTCTATGTGAATCCTTTAACTATAAAATCAATCATTTGAGTATTCACTCTTATTTGTCATACTACATTGATGGGTTTCTTGTTTTTATTTTCTAGGACATTCAAGACTCTATAAAATCTAATTAGAATTCTAAAAATCTCTAATGAATTATAATATCATTGGATAAGCTAGTGGTACCAAGAGGGACACCTCAAGACACTATTTACCACTAGTTGACATGCCAAACATACACCTAAACTACCATAGAGACCATGTCCTCATGGTATTGATGTAAATTACCCATAAATTAATGCCTCCCATTCTAGTTGGTAAACACTATGACCTATTAGTACCATCTCAATGGATTAATCCTAAACTTGGAGGTATCCTGAGAGCACATCGATAGGATGAATCCCTACAGACCATCCTACTGTTGATTGTATATAACGAAGTTGATGGAACTAATTACCACATCCAACCAGTTATGGAGCCCATCCCCAAATCACAATAACACTTTACTCTCGTAAAATTGGTATTTGGAGGATTAAACCCACCACATCAAGGTATCCACCAAAGATCTTCTGAGGAGGGATATTATTCATTGTGTTTATCATCTAGACCAAGGGACCCACAATGAAAGTCCATAGGGAGAAACCAAACACTGTAACTCAAGATCAAGTAAACATCCCTTATAATTTTAGCATCATTGAGACCCATCGTTATATCCCAATATTTGAAAATTCTAGTTCCAAATCAACACTTCATAGAAGCATCATGACTCATTATTATTAGCCATACTGGTAACAAAATCTAAGGGGGGAACCCAACCCTTAGAATTGAGGTCATTTTTTACCATTTTTAACCATGTAGAAAAATAAAGTATCATCAAGTGAGAAATAATACTCCATGATTATGGATAGTTATCCTCTAAATAAATATATACTTATTATCACAAGTTTTACATCAATAAATTTCATAAATGTTGAACTGATTGATGTTGTAGACTATGATACTATTAAGAAGAAACCATCTCACCCAATGGCCCAATGAGAACCATCCTACCAAATGGTAAAACGAGATCCATACAACTAAGAAAGATTTATTTTTTATGGTAATAACTAGTTCACATCTATCAATGTTATATGATTAATTAATATACATTCTAATGAGGGAACTTTACTAAAATATAATCCTCTATTCTCACTGGCATGATATCAAATAGGTTTGAATAATTTTAAACTGGTCCTGATGAGTATAATCTTGATAGGGATGATCATACACTTGTATAATATTCTTATCCTCAGCAGATTTTCCCATCCTCAAATTTTATCACTGGAGAATAATATCTTGGTAATAATAAATTCTCCTATAACAAATATTTCATCAACCATATTGATGCATCAGAGTACATTGTTAATAGAGAATACAACCAATATCAATAGCAGATCCCATCACTATATTCTATAATAGGGCTACCATAATCATAAAAACATCTCACCCTTAGGAAAGGAAAAGGTGTTAATAATTATTCTACCTGTCATCCCCTTGATGATGATAAGGATATCTTCATGAAGAATAAATCAATCAGATCCGTCATGAAAATGAAGATCTACATGAATTAATGTAGAAGTTTCTTAAAATATTTTTCCCATTTTTAAATGAAAAAATCCTATAGTAGAGGTCCTCTTTATAGTAAAGTTCCCTAGTCAATAGGTATGGGAGAGTTTTCATATTTTTCACCCCCTCATCAGGTGTAGTTCATACATTGATCAACCTTTATGAACACCACACAGTCCCCTAGACACTCGAAGTTAATTTTTATAGGGGTAGAACTATCAGTGTACCAATATTCAATAGCTTCATCATCTGATCCAAAGATTATTGAGATTGATACACCACAATCTAGATCTCAAATTCAACCACATTCCTATGATAATAAATTCATATGTGGTACTTGGTGGAAGAGGTGTTTCCATCCATCTCGTAATGATAAGTGAAGCAAGGTATATAACTTCGAACAAAAGTAAGTTTATAGGTATTCTTCCATTTCATTGGTGAATAATTTGATCAATTTACCAAGGATTATAAAACTGAAAGAAGTGGATTTATGAGACAATTTCAGTTTTATCCTATTATAGATTTTTAAGGCATACAATAATGAATTAATTCATCATTTAAAGATTGGATAAAAAAGTATTTAGATGAAATCAAGATAGAGTTATACAATCCTAATGATCATGAAAATATAATAGAAACACCACCTCCTGTAAAGTTATGTTAGACATATATATCCTTGAAACATGATGTTAAACCGCATGACATCAAAGTCCTAGATGCATGACTTTAAACTACACAATTAATGTCTTAGTTTCATGAAACTAAATTGTACAACCACGAATAAATTATCTGATGCATGAATTTAAACTATATAGTAATCCATCCTCACCATATGATGTTAAACTAAATGTCCCCAGTTCATTCCATATGATTTTAAACTGATTTGGTTTAGTTGTTATCATATAAAAATAAATTTTGCAATATATGTTCATTCTATATGACCTGCCTTCCCATTTACATATCATCCAGATCAATATAAAAGGTTTCGAGTGTATGGGTTTACTAGCTCATTATATGTTTTATAAATAAAATCTATATTAGGGAAATTCCATCTCATATCATCCTGGTACTAAGACATCATTCACATTAGGTTTCTTTCTATCTCTTTCCAAGACACCTTTCCATTTCACTTCTGAATCATTTCATATGAGTTAGCTCTGCATGAATAATGAAATGGACCATTTCAATAACTACATATGGCTTGATTCATATACTTATAGGATATGTATTTATGTATAGACTACTTATTCCAGACCTAGACACAAACTTTCGTTTCATCCCATTTCTCTAGTTTAATATGGAACTACAAATACCTCTTCTTGTTTTGATCATATATAAAATTTAGAAAATTACCTCTCCCTATATTTGAGATAGATCTATGTGGGAAATAATTTTTCCGAATTATTTGTGGAGTTATTCTTGAACTAATGGGATATATAGCAATGTTCAAGATTCTTAAGCTTAGTCTAGCTATAAAAATGGAAACACCCACACCTTGTCTTAGTACGTGACCCGTCACTCATTTGTGTTGGTTCTTTTCCTTACTCAATACGAAGAAGAGTTTCTTACACATTTCCTGAAAATAAAAGATGTGAAAGAACAATCAAAATTCCTTGCTATATGATAATAAAATGAATTACATATGAACCTTACCATATTATTATAAACTGACTGGTTAATGTTAATACTTTTTTCCACTGTTTCATGATTCAAGTAGTCTTCCAATTTCTTATTTTTATCACACTGATCATGAACCACATGATCTTAGAATTTTTGGTTGATCATTGTGATTAGAATGCGCTAGATTAATTGTGACCAAAATAAAGGAGACCGAAGTCCTTGTAACATTACATTAAACTATATGGAATGCTTTCATTTACATATATTGTTAAACTACATAAAGTTTCATCCCAGTTGTATAATGTTAAATTATAAAACATTTATGGTACATACTATAAGACCTCAAAATTATTTGAGTATCCTTCTCTATATATACTAGTATCTTTACAGGAGATCTTGATTCACACAAGTTCCCTACCAAAACATGGGTCTCACCTATAATTGTATGGTTGAATATGAAAATACCATTTTTGTTCAAATTCCCTTGTTATTCTAGGTTCCACCTTTCCTAGATTTGTGTGAATATAAAACCCTTTCACCCATACCATTTATGATCTAGATCTACGTGGGAAGCACATGGTATATATTTTCTTATTTATAAACCTATGCGGAGAAGTAATACCCCCTATGTGCAAGATCTCACTATTTTTGAGATCTATATTTCTTCATAGGTGTTATATTTATGATTTTATTTACCCTCTATGGTGTTTTGGGGCATCTAAAATTTTACATGAATAAAAAACCTATATTTAGGAATAATTTTCTAGTTTTTAGGACTTCCCATTCACTACTAGTCTTCCCATGATAAAATCTATACTTTAGAGTAGGTATAAAAATTTCCCATTGAACATTGTTACATTATAGTGTTTGATTTTACCCTTATCCATGTTAGGTCCCTTGATAACCCTATATTTGAATTAAGAAATAGAATTCTCTTTTCCATGAGAAATATCTACGTATATCTCTTCACATATTGTTCCTATTTGTATGACCTTAAACTAGATGGCTTCTAAGTCTTTGGTAAATGACATTAAAATATACGATATGAGGTCCTAGTTGCATGGACCTAAACCACATGACATGAGGCCCTTTTCACATAATGTTAGTTTATATAGTGAATGTCCCATCCTTTATGACCTTAATATTCTCAAATAGGTTAATCAAAATTGATCTTAATCAATGATCAAGATACCCACATTACATCTTGAGTTTCCACCTCATTCCGTATTTGGTTTAGTTTAATATCTTATTCAATTATAGTATATTACTCTTTCCAAAATTCATTATATAGTACATGATTATGTTTCCACTGATTTTTTTAAAACCTTTTTGACATCCCCTATTTCATAAAACAAAAATCATAATTTTGATTACTAATTCATCATCACACAAACACCTTGAGTAGAGACATTTTAATTGGAATCCTTGAAAATCTTTAGCTAATCCTCTTGGTACTTACTTCCATATAAATTGGTAATAGGGATTTATTGATATTAATAGAAACCCATTGAATGGTGAACAACATAATTTTCTTTGATCCTTTGAAGTAACCCCTTGGGAATATTTTCCCATAGGAGAGGCCCCCCTTAATCTCTATATGATATTTCTTGATGATGTGGAATTGGTTTATGCAATTACTAATGGACAACCTACTCCCATCAGTCATAATTCTAAAACATATGATTCATAAATATGAATGAATAGTTTACCTTATCTATTTCCCCTTGTTTAAATAGATATAATTTATATTTTGGTTTTATACCCATATACAGTACATACATTATTGGGGAGGATCCAAATCCAATGAGAATAAACTACAAGACATTTTTTCAGAGCTGCATGATCTTAAAATTCATCCCTAAATAGTCTTAGTCATATAAACTTAAACTACAAGTCCTATAGTTCTTATCCCAGGATTCTAAAATACGTGACTTGTATTTCACCCCACATCAATTTAAAATTTTTATAGTGGTTCATCCGACATAGACCTAAACTACTTGGAAGGGTTTAATCAATATAAACCATATCCAAATGATCATCCTATGTGTAATAAAACAATATATATATAGGGGTTTCTTTTTCATCCCATAGAGATTTAATAGTAATGGATATACTAACAGAACCTAATATCACGATTCACTGAAACTATGACCAAAATTTATCTATTATAAAATCTAATAGTGTCTTGATTATTTCTATTGCATGATATGTAGTTATTCCAAAATCACTTATCTTGGGCCCAAACTCAAATTCAAATCAAATCCCAACTCGATATTGGTGCCTAAGTTTCTATTGAACCAAATTTTCCTCCCCTTTCATGGAATTAAGATATAATAATCTCCCTTTTGTATGATCTGGATCTATGTAATAATCCTTAACATATTTTTCTTTATCTATATGACTATGATATGATGAAATATCCCCCATATTAATGAGTTTTCCGAGTGTGTAGGACCTCAAATTCATGTTGACTTCCCCTCCATAGGTCCGCCACTAATATGAACCCATATCATTTTGTGAATGAGATAGATCTACACAAAGATCCTACAAAATTCTATCACTGCATGACCATAAACTATAGGGAACATGAGTCCTTGATGCATGAAGTTAAAACACAAAATATATGGTCCACCCTACATGACCTTAAACTATATATATTGGCATGTCTTATACTATCCAACTTTCCTACATGAGAGCCAGATCCATATAAGGAGACATGGAATGTGGTATATATCCTTAAATATACAATAGGTTTGAATTATCCATTATAAAGGAATCCTTAAATATTTATCCTGTGAATAATACATAAATATTCATTTGGTTTCAATCCCATGCCTGAATAAAAAATACCCCTTCCATACATATGATATAGATCCACATAGTGAGTAGGTTTTTATAAACTACATGTGGATTTATTCCTACCATCTCAAGAAATATAATGATTACTGAATATCCTATCCTAGTCCTAGATACAAACATACATATCATATTTCATTCTAATAACCATGAACTTAAACTATGTTCACCCATTTATGAGATATTATATAGTAGTTGTTGGACCTCACATTTATGTCAGGTTTATCTAGACCTTTTACTATATAGACTGTCTCACCTTTTGGTTAAATATGTGTAATATTAAACACAATAAATAGTGGGTCAAATTTTTACAACCTTGAAATATATCCCTTTATAGACTAAATTCCAAGACCCTTAAATTGAAACTCAAATGAGTCACAAAGGCTTGTTATACTAAATTCCCATAATGGGAATCTTTATAAAAATTAAAGTATATGTTCACTATGAAGTTACCTTTCATGGTTTATGAAAGAGTAATAACATAAAATGAAAAATGAACAAATATTTCATGGGGCAAGACATGAATTGAGAAAAATTCAATATATTCATTCTATACCCTACTAGTCTAGGAAAAAGTTAGAGCAGATCTTCATTGCACTTCACAAGTGAGTTTAAACTTCTCCATCTGTACTTTTTCATTCATGATAAGAAAAAATATTCACATTGAGTATAACACCCCTTTAAGTGATTGTGTACTTAGTAATTTTATGTTGTATCTCTTATCCCAATGAATGTGCTCAATACATAGTGGAAAAAATTAGGGTGACCAAACCATCCTTGAATATATTGTTATCTATGAACCTAATTTATACCTTTTATGTCTAAATCACCAATCTAATTCATCATGTCAATATAAGCCTCTTGGAAACCTACAAATTTAATTCAATTATTCCTCTTGGTTACCCCTTCCATATAAATATTTGGTAACATTGATTTATTGATATGAAAATACCCATATAGGAGGATATGGTAAATATGACAATTTCCATTGAGACTATGAAGTAACCCCTAGGGGATGTTTTATTTCCAAAGTAATGGCTCCCATTAACCCCATGAACTATTTTATAGTGGTGTGACACTATTTTCCTCAATTACTAATTTTAAACCTAATCCCACTAGTTTCTATTTCCAATTTATTTGGATATTCTTATGTTATGATTTACAATTCCCATAGTTTATTTTGGGGCCCTTGAAGTTACACACTTTTGAATCATAATCATTTTCAAAATTAGATTATGAAATCCTAATTATGAACAATTATAAATCTGGGGTGGCATATCCCATGAAGACACTAATACCTTTAGAGTTGATTATTCTTCTTTGAAATACCAAATATTTAGTTGAGATTATCCTTTTAAAAAATTACTATTGGGTATTTGGTCCTCATCATGTGACCATAAACTATACGACACAACATTCTAAGAAATATTACCTTAAATTAGGTGCACCCATACATGATTTTGTCTATCCTATCATTTATATCTACATTTACACCAGGTTATCTAACCCTTATTGGATATTCTATCTCATTGTTCAAGTAAAATTTTTCTGAAATTTAAACATAAGAAACCTATGGTCTGAGCACTATGAACATAAAACATATACACTATTTCTCAAGGGTGTCTACATTCATGATGTTGGGATATATACTCATGTTGGGTGTTTCTTCTTCCATGTTTTCATATAGACCACCTAATATTCTATTCAAAGCTATTTGAGCATAAACACCAACCTCATTGGTCTAAATTACATGACCTTAAACTGCCAAAACAAAGATACATAATAACCTCTAACTTGAAAACCTATAAAGGGATGATAAGAAAATATTTTAGTCTCTTATTTATAAGAAATTCACTTATCATGAACTAGGAAAAAATGAGAATAAAAAAAATAAACAAATGAAAATAAATAATATTTGTCAGGTCAAAACCCATAAAAGATGGTATGAGAAAAAACGATGTTTTTACATACTAGGCCCCTCCATCAGCGGATTTGGAATTTTTTTGGGTAACATCCAAAATGTATAAAGATTGCAAGGATGACCATTAAACCATAGAAGACAATGAGCCATGACCACTATATCCATCAACGAAGGAAGAAGTTAAAGCACCCTTATGCTGAGGGTATATAGTATTTTACATATGAATTGAAACTCCATGGAATATAGTCCATCATGCATGAAGCTTAAACTATATAGAGTAGTCTGTATCATGAAACCTAATATTATGACATGAGATATAGATCTATGTAAGAAATCAATGATATCTGGTTTCGTATCCATAGTCCATCACTAGTATAAAAATGACCCCTTTTTCTGGGGTGATCTCACTATCTACGTAGAATTTTCTATAAAGGCCTTAAACCAAGATGAGATTTTATCTTCTTCCCTATGCATGATCTAGATATGTATTAGGAGTGTTTTTGTAAGAAACCATTTCTTATTCTTGAGGTATGGGTTTCTACTTTTCCTTTTTCCCTAAGTGTTTTTGAGAAAATAAGGAAAATGGGGGAAAATACCAAATTTTATGGGTACATGCCGTGTAATTTTCAACACACTGTGTACTTTATCCATGTGGGATGAGTAAACAGGGCGTGTAGGCCTGTCGGTGATGAAGGGTGTAAAAACCAACTATACACTGTGTACTTTTCAACACACCGTGTACTTTGGCCATGTGGGATTAGTACACAGGGCGTGTAGGCCTGTCAATGATGAAGGGTGTAAAAACTGACTACAATCCATGTACTAGGTATTTATACACCGTGTAATCAGTCGGCAGGTGAACAGTAAGGCAGCGGAGGCAGCTTCCAGCTGAGCAATAATACACTCCCTGTATTCAAGAATACACACCATGTACTCATGCCGACAGATGAATAGTTCCGCGGTGGAAAGAAGCCGCCAGGGGAACAATTTAAAAAATGAAAAGTACAAACCATGTACATGATAGTACACTTTGTGTAGTCTTGAAATTTCACTTAAAATAGGTTGTAGACTCCTCATTAGAGAGAGGAGATAGAACCGCCATTTGGAGATCAGGAGGACGACCGAACCTTAGAGGATCACCTGATCGTGCACTGGGAATTCGATTCTTCCTCCGTCAATCACGTTGGGACCGTAGGGGTAAGCCCTCCCCTCTCCTTGCGCTGTTATTACCAATTCTTCCTCCAATGGAAGTTATTTATATTGGAATGGGAATTCCTTTATCTCAGATTTACGCCGTTCTTGGTCGTTTCGAGAGGCTCCGTTTTTGTATATTGATCAGAGGATATCAAGGTGGGTGGTCTGGTGTTTATTTCCAACTGTTGATTTGAATTTATGTACCATTGTGCTACAAACTAATGTTTGGGGTGTCTTATGGATGTGAACTTTGATTAAAGTTACCTAGAATTTCATAGATAAACTTTTGATAAGTTAAAACTGTTGTTTGGGATCACTTATTGGGTGCAGGATCACCCCGGGGGTGTGTTCCTCTGTTTATCCATTTGGACAGAATACCTATGGTTATACCGTGAATTTTAGCATGTTTTGAAATTTCCTTGAGAGGAATTTTATATAATTTCTTGCTTATGTGTTGGGCTCAGCCCGGTTACTTGTATAGCCTGAGGGCAGTGTTCTTTTAGAGTGTGGAAAACCATTCTCATTCCTGTGGGAAGTAGTTTCTATGCACGTGGGAAGTAGTTTCTATTCACATGGGCAACAACTCGTACACATGTGGGCAATATTCGTTATTCCTGTGGGTAGACACTTGTGGGTTTCAATTCTGATTACCTGAGGGTAAGGATTGCATGTCTGAGGACAGTGTTATCATGAATATTCACCATGGTGATTTCTATATGTTATCCCTATCAAGTTAAAGAACATGCTTGGAATGGTTAAAAAATATTAAAATGGAAATATAACTGGTAGATTTAGTTACCTTTGAGTACTTCTTAGTTTATTGAATTTACTTTTGCACATTGATGTTGCACATTTTCACTGACAGTTGGGCACAAGCCTTTGCTGGGTGCCTACTAGGATTTATTTATCACACCCTGTTTGGGTCATGTCTTCATCCCAAACAGACTATATTGATACAGGTGTCGATAGGGGCCAGGATCCCTATACAGGTACATGACTGTACCAAAAGAGTAGGAGAGCATGGGACCGAGCTTAGGCTTACGATGCTACTGCATTCTATTTACCCTGCTTTGTATTGTTTGGATGTACCTTGTACTTTGAGTTATAGTTTATTTTATTGAATTTTATCCTATTATGGATGCTGTCATAGAATTAGTGACATGCTGCATCTTTGTATATATGACTGTTGTTTCTCTTTTACTTCAGTTGTTCATTTCTAGCTTCCGCTTTTTAATGTTATTTTTTTTTCTGATGCGCTACAATTTGACAAATGAGGGCATAGTTTCCCCACTATTAGACCTGGACCCTTGCTGCTAGTCTGTAGCCTCTGGAATTTGGAGAAATTCACTTGAGGTCATATGACCAACCATGTTCGGGGCACCCGTTGTGTGGCTTCTGGATCCGGGACGTTACAAAGTGGTATCAGAGGGGTTATTTTCTTTGACTTACTGTTTGAAGCCTTATTCAGGGATATGACAGAAATGGTGGTTGGTAATAAGTTGTGCTCGGGATTAGGTAACCCATATACAAGGAAAATCTAGTCTACCTCATTTATTGCAATTTTCTTGATTTTGAAAATTTGACAGTAGACTTGATTTTCACCGTTGGGTGACACACTTGTGATTGTGTTGTTTATTTGTTATACATGGGTTTTATTTAGTTGAAACCTGATGAGATGAGGTTATTCCATCTCATGCATCATTTAGGCACATGATAGAAATCATATGTCATGCATTCTTTCCTTTCCATGTAGATTCATTAGAAATTGCATGTTGTTGTGATAGTTGTTGTGCTTGAAAAGCATGCTGTTGTGATAGTAATTTTGATAAATACCTGCTATTTGATAGGGTATTGTTGTGTGAGGTTTCGTATAATGAACTCCAAACTTTTGTTTTTGAGGAGTATGGGCCCTCATTGACCGAAATTTGGTGGACCATTGACTGTTTACTCTATTTATAACATGTATAAGATGCCAAACATTGATTTGCGGGGAGAATGGGCCCTTACAGATCAGAATTTGGCACTTAGGTGTTGTTTTCAGTGCTTTTCTGAGATCTAGAGTAGTTTCGAAGGCTTATTGTTTGGAAAAACCCAGATTACACACCCTGTAGTTTTGATCACATGCCGTTTAATCTTTTGTTCGGTAAGAAAGGTAAAAAAATTTAAGTACACGCTGTGTAGTCTCTTACCAGGTCATAGGTTGTGTGCGCAGAGACACGGGATAGGGAAGTTTTGGGGGGAACACGCTGTGTACTGGTTGTACATGCTACGTAGTGTTGACCCGGTATCCAACCATGTAACTAACAACACAAACGATAGAACCTTAAGACATACACGTCGTGTCGACCTTGAATACGCCGTGTAGTATGACCCAGGTACCCGGCCGTGTCACTAACAACACGAGTCAGTGTTATCTTTCCAAGTACATGTAGTGTGCCTATGGGACACACTGTGTAGTTTTGTTTTAGGAGAGACATGTGGCTTAACCGTGTAGAAGGACTCAGGAAGGGAAGAAGGATTCATGTACATGCCATGTATTCAGAAGACATGCCGTGTGTTTGGGGTGTTACACGACCAGTTTTAGCTGGAGTACACAGCCATGTGGATGGCCTGTGCGAACACGCCGTGTAGTATTTATACACACCGTGTAGTCAATTTTTGTAAATATTGAATGCTTTCTTTCTTCTGTTCCCTTCTTGGTCTCCTCGTTTGCAGTCTTCGATATGTCTGGATCTAAGGTGTGAGGTTGACCTTGTAGAGTCATGCAAGCAAGACGACCACCAGTTGTTTTCCAAGAGAGTGGCAACGATTATACTCTAGAGACGGTAGGCCGTGGGCTTCTAATGGAACCTCCAGCTATGCTAGATGCAGCGCCAGCCGTTATACCAGACATAGGCGCGGATGCGTAGTTCCGTGTAGGCTTCATGTGGTTTATGCAGACCTTCCAGGGAGCACCGACGGCTACCATATCTATGGGAGAGCTGACTCGTATATTCTAGAAGAAATATCCACTTACATTTTAAGGGGATGGTGGACCACAGGCTATGGAGTCTTGGTTGGGTTCTATGAAGTCTAATTTTGAGCATCTTGAGATGCCTCCAGGGCGGAGGTTCAATCTTTCTACATACATGCTGCGTGATTCTGCCAAGAGGTGGTGGGATGTTACCACCCAGACTAAGAATCATCGAGATATGGGGTGGGAATATTTTCAGGTAGCTTTCTATGAATTCTTCTTCCCAGAGACGCTGAGGGTATATCGAGCTCGGGAGTTCCTAAATCTGCAGCAGGGCGCCATGTCAGTGATGGATTATTTTGCCCACTTCACCGAGCTTCATCATTTTTCACCTATTCTGGTGGGTGATGAGACATTTAGGGATATACACTTTGAGGATGGTCTTCGATATGACATCTGAGCACTGGTGAATGTTTTCAGGTTGCCTATAGTGCATGCTATTGTGAACCAGGCACTGATTACTGATCGGAACCTGCAGGAAGCTAGTGGTGTGGGCCAGGGCGGTTCGACATTAGTTTCTGGTACTATTTCTAGCAATAAGAGGAAGAGGAAGATGGACTTCTCTCATGGTGGTAGTACTATCCAGAAGAATACTTCAGGTGTCCAGGTCATGTGATACCAGTGTGGTAAAGAGGGTCACGAGAGACCGCAGTGTCCATGTGACCTAGTGGAGTGCCGAGCTTGCGGCAAGATGGGTCATCTCTAGCGTTTTTGCAGGGCGTTTCCACCAGTGGCTAGTGAGAGGAGTTCTGTGCAGACTCCGTGTGCGGGAGTAGGACCAGCAGCTTGTTACCAGTCGGGCTATTGGAATGCGTCAGGGCGTGCAGGCTGAGAAGGTGGTTGTGGTCGTGGTAGCCAGGCACTAGGATCTCAGAGGCAGCAGGGCGGGTCAGGTCAGGGTAGCCAGGCTGTGTCGCAGGGTTGCGACGTTGGGCAGGCATATGCAGTGCAAGAGACCCAACATGACTAGGATCTATGACCTTCCACTTTTAGAGGTACTATTCTAGTTGCTTCTATTTTATATTTTTCACTTTTTGATACTAGTGTTACACATAGATTTATATCTGTGGCTATTGTAGATATTCTTGGGCTCTGTGTTTCTTCTTCTTCTGATATCATTATTCTAGACACACCGTTGGGAGTGAAGATGATAGGTGTGCATCAGGGAAAAGATTTCCCCCTTGAGGTTGGTGGTTGTCACTTCTTAAAGGACCTATATGTCTTAGAGATGACATATTATGATTTCATTCTCGGTATGTACTGGTTGGTACCCTTTTGAGCCTCTGTAGATTTCTATCGTCGCAGGGTGAGTTTCATGTCACCAGAGGGAGGAGAGTTCCTATAAAATGGTGAGTGGGATGTCCAGGAAATCCAAGATAGACCCGAGCATCGTGAGAGAGGTGGAATGATAGCCCAAATTGTGAGTTTGTATCTGGATGATCAGGGAACTTATCAGAAGGATTTCCCTCCAATGGTTGATCATTTTAGGGATGTCTTCCTGGATGACTTTTCTAGTCTACCTCTGAAGCGTGAGGTGGATTTATCTATTGAACATGTGCTATGAGCAGCATCGGTGTCCATTACTCCTTATAGGATGGCCACACCTGAGTTGAAGGAGCTCAAGAGGTAGTTAGAGGAGTTGCAGGCAAAGTGTTTTATCCTACCTAGTACTTTTCCTTGGATTTCTCCAATCCTTTTTGCGAAGAAGGCGGATGGTACCCTCAGACTCTATGTGGATTATCGGAAGCTGAACCACCTAAAGGTCAAGAACTGATATCCCTTACCAAGGATTGATGATATTTTTGATCAACTTCAGGGAGCACTAGTGTTATCAAAGATTGACTTGAGATCTGTATATCATCCATTACACGTTAGACCATCGGACATACCGCTTACAAATTTTTAGAGTAGATATGGTCTATACGAGTACATTGTTATGCCGTTTGGACTCACGAATGTGCCAGAAGTTTTCATGGATCTGATGAATCATGTTTTCCTTCCTAATCTTGATTCTTTTGTGGTAGTCTTCATGGATGATATCTTGGTGTACTGTCACACTCGACACGACCATTCCAACAATCTTGAGATCATATTGAGTACATTGAGAGAGCATCACCTATATGCTAAGCACTCAAAGTGCCACTTCTGGATAGACTAGAATCACTTACTGGGTCATATTATCTCAGAGGAAAGAGTTTCAGTAGACCCAGATAAATTGAGAGCAGTAGTTTCCTGGGAGCATCCTAAGAACGTGTTTGAGATACGTAGTTTCTGGGGGTATCTAGTTACTACATGCAATTTATACTGGACTTCTCCCACTTAGCAATGCCATTGACGAGTTTGACTAAGAAGGGTGTGATGTTTGTTTGGTCAGAAGCTTGCGATACATCCTTTTAGGAGCTAAAGGGAAGGTTGACATCAACACCAATTCTGATACTTTCAAAGCAAGCGAAGAGCTATACAGTTTACTGTGATGCATCAGGTATTGGGATAGGAGCAGTGTTAATGCAGGGTGATTGATTTGTTGAAAATGGGTCTCGGTAGTTGATGCCATATGATAGGAATTACCAAATTCATGACTTCTATTTGGCTGCAGTTGTTCATGCGTTTTGCCGTTGGAGACATTATCTCTTAGGAGAGAATTTTGTGGTTTTCACTGACCACAAAAGTCTCAAATACATCTTTACTCAGCGTGACTTGAACCTGAGACATCGAAAGTGGGTTGAATACCTTCATTCCTTTGACTTCAAGCTTTCCTGTACACCTAGTAAGGGTAATGCAGTAGCTGGTGCACTGAGTAGGAAGACTCAGACACAGGGAGTGCAGGAGTCCAGTGGTGAGTGACAGCTTATGGCCTTGTTCTCTGAGATGCATTTGAACGTTCATGATAGTTAGGGGAAAACCTATCTCTATTCCTTAGATGTGACTTCTACCCTCCTAGATAGAGTGAGGATGAGAAAACTATCGGATTCAGAAGTCCTAGTTCTACGGGAGTCGGTGGCAAGTGAGGACCCTCCTCCTGGATGGATGATAGGCGATGATGAGGCACTACATTTCCATGTATGAGTGTGGGTTACTGGGGATATACGCAAGGAGCTAATTTGGGAGTTTCATGCTTCAACATGGGCAGTTCATCCTGGGGTTACCAAAATTTACCGGGACATGAGACGCCAGTATTAGTGGCCATGTATGAAAAGAGAGGTAGCTGGTTTTGTTTCAAGATGTTCCACCTCTCAGTAGGTGAATGCAGAGTATCAGAGGCTAGCTAGACTGTTATAGTAGTTACCTATTCCATAGTGGAAATGGGATGATGTTGCGATGGAATTCGTTACCGGGTTTCCAAGGTCACCTCGAGGAAATGATGATGTGTGGGTTGTTGTGGATAGAATTACGAAGGTAGATCACTTTTTTCTGATCAAGGAGACCTTCAGTGTTGATGAGCTCCGGAGGAAGTTATATATCCGAGAGGTAGTACGTTTTCCTGGGGTCCCTCGTTCTATCGTTTCAGATAGGGATGCCCGTCTTACGTATTGTTTCTGGAAGGTCTTTCAAAGGGAACTAGGTACATAGGTGCTTCTGAGCATAGCTTACCACCCTCAGACCGATGGCTAGTTAGAGCGTATGGTACAGGTGCTTGAGGACATTCCGCGTGCATGTGTCCTGGACTTTGGGGGATCTTGGGAGAAGCACATACCCTTGGTCTAGTTTTCCTACAATAATAGTTTTCAGGAATCTATTGAGATGGCACCTTATGAGGTATTATATGGTAGGACATGCCGATCACCTTTGTGGTGGATAGAGGGAGGTGAGGAAACTCTACTGGGACCACGTCTCGCGCATGAGACTTCTGAGTAGGTCCATTTGATTCAGAAGTGGATGGCTACTACACAGTCTTGTCATAAATCTTATGCTGACCGCTGCAGATGACCCTTGGAGTTCGTGGTCGGGGATCAAGTTTTCTTGTGTGTTTTGTCGAGGTTGGGACACATGTGGATCAAGAGATAGGGTAAAAGTTTGCTGAGGTATGTGGGGTCATTTGAGATTCTGGAGAAAGTTGGGTCGGTTGCCTACCGGTTGTAGTTACCACAGCGACATCGGGCCATGAATGACGTCTTCCATGTGTCTCAGCTGCACCGTTATCATTCAGACCCGTGTCACATTTTTCAGCCCGAGGAGGTTGAGCTACAGGTCGATACATCCTTTGAGGATCATCTGATTCATATTGTTGATAAGAGCACGAAGGTTTTCTGAGGCCGGCCAGTTCCTCTCGTTCGGGTGCTATGGCAACATGGTCGAGTGCAGGACGAAACCTAGGAGCGGGAGACTGACGTACGTGCTCAGTGGCCAGATTTTTTCATAGATTTATCTTCTCCACCCTTGGAAGGGAAATTTGGGGACGAATTTCTTTAAGCTGGAATGTTTTTAAGAACCTGGTTCTTATTCTTGAGGCACGAGTTTCTTCTTTTCCTTTTTTCCTTAAGTGTTTTTGAGAAAATAAGGAAAATGGGGAAAATACCAAATTTTATGGGTACACAATGTGTATTTTCCACATGCTGTGTACTTTGTCCTTGTGGGATGAGTACACATGGCGTGTAGGCCTATCAGAGATGAAGGGTGTAAAAACCGACTATAGGCCAAGTAATAGGTATTTACATGCCATGTAATCAGTCGGAATGTGAACAGTAAGGTGGTGGTGGAAGCTACCAGCTGAGCGACATTACACGCCATGTATTCATGAATACACGTTGTGTACTCATGTCGACAGATGAACAATGCCACAGTGGAAAGAATCCACCAAGGGAACAGTTTAAAAAAAATGAAAAGTACACATCATGTACATGAGTGTAAATGCCGTGTAGTCATGAAATTTTTCTTAAAACAGGCAGTAGCCTTCTCATTCGAGAGAGGAGGAAGAACTGCCATTTGGAGCTCAGGAGGACGACCAAACCTTGGAGGATCACCCAATCATGCACCAGGAATCTAATTCCGCCTCCGTCGATCACATTGGTACCATATAGGTAATCTCTACCCTCTCCTTGCGATGTTCTTACCAATTCTTCCCCTAAGGGAAGTTATTTACGTTTGAACAAAAATTCCTTTATCCCAGATTTACGCCGTTCTTGGTCATTTCGATAGTGTCGTTTGCGTATATTGATCAGAGGAGATCAAGTTGGGTGGTCTGGTGTTTATTTCCAACTATTGAGTTGAATTTGTGTACTGTTGTGCTATAAACCCATGTTTGGGGTGTCATATGGCTGTGGCCTTTGCTAAAAGTTATCTAGAATTGTATAGATAAACTTTTGATAAGTTAAAACTGCTATTTGGGATCACTTCTTGGATCTAGGACCACCCTAGGGGTGCATTCCTCTCTTTAGCTATTTGTCCAGAATAATTGTGGGTATACCGTGAATTTTAGCATTCTTTGAAATTTCCTTGAGAGTAATTGTATATAATTTCTTGCTTATGTGTTGGGATCGACCCCATTACTTGTATAGCCTGAGGACAGTATTCGTTTAGCCTGTGGGAAACCTTTCTCATGCCTCTAGGTAGTAGTTTCTGTGACTGTGGGAAGTAGTTTCTTTGTGTGTGGGAAACACCTCGTATGCCTGTGGGAAATTTTTATTATGCCAGTGGGAAGACACCTGTGGGTTTCGATTCTGATTACCTAATGGTAAGGATTCCATGTCTGAGGACAATGTTATCATGAATATTTGTCATGGTGATTACCATATTTTATACCTTCTAAGTTAAATCAAAGGCTTGGCATGGTTAAATGAATATTAAAATGGAAATATAACTATTAGAGTTAGTTACTTTTGAGTACTTCTTAGTTTATTACATTTACTTTTTCACACTGTTGTTGCACATTTTCACTTACATTTGGGCACATGGATTTGGTGGGTTCCTATTGGGATTTATTTCTCACACCCTATTTGGGTCATGTATTTGGCCCAAACAGACTATATTGCTGTAGGTGTCGATAGGGGAAAGGGTCCCTATACAGTTACATGATTGTAGCAAAGGAGTAGAAGAGCATGCGATCGAGCTTAGGCTTGTGATGCTGCTGTGTTCTGTTTACTATGATTTGTATTGTTTAGCTGTAACTTGTACTTTGAGTTTTATTTTATTGTATTGCAGTGTATCCTGTTCTGGTTGCTTTCATAGAATTAGTGACATCCTGCATCTTTGTAAATATGACTGCTGTTTCTATTTTACTTCAATTGTTCATTTATTTCTTTCGCTGTTGTATGTTATATTTTTTCCACTGTGCTACACTTTGACAAATTAGGTTACATTTTCTCCACAATCAGACCTTGGCCCTTGATACTAGTCCACATCCTCTAGTGTTTGGGGAAATGCACTTGAGGTCATGTGACCAACCGGGTTCGGGGCACCCGTTGTGTGGCTTCTAGATCTAGGACGTTACAGTTTTATGAACCATGTGTCACTTGATTCCTATTCTCACAGGATATGTTGTGATTTATGAATCTTATATTTATTACCCAACCATAAAATCTCACTAACATCCTATCCCCCTAACATCATATCATTTTTTCATACCAATTCATGTCTTGTTTTCCTTTATTAACCCTTTTCTAGTTTGTAAAAATCCTTCAGTCAACTATTCCTATTGAAAAATTCAAAATCCTTGAGTAAATTATTCCTATTGGAAACTTCAAAACCCTTAAGTTGATTATTTATATTGGTAAACCAAACACCTTGATTCTATATTATCCTTTTGGTTCAAAAATTCCTTGAGTTGAGATCCTCTTTTTAGAAATCATGCCCCCATTGGTTATCCAGCTCCATAAGTCTACCAGAAGTTCAAGAAATATAGAAATATTTTCTATGTTACCATATAATTGGATTGTTTTAATTTTGAATAAACTAAATTCAGGGGGGTGGGGGTGGGGGGGGGGGTTAGCAATAAGAAATTCATTCCATGAAATTTTACATGGAATCTATAATATAGTCATCACTCAGACAACACAAGTCAATTTTGAGTAGTAAAGTATCTCCATGTTTGAAGAATCAGTGAATGAGATTTCCATGTACCACATGATATCTCACACACCATGGGATAAATATTCTTAAAAAACATTTCCCATTACAATGATGTGGGGATGAAAACCTCCCATGATGAGTAGGCTATGAATTCCACACATTTATGATGAAAATTGTGTCAAGACTATGCAACACTTTTTTATAGGTATTCTCAGAACTTATTATCCTCATAAAAAATATTTTATGGAGGAACGTTATATCTATATGGTAGTTATCTTTTTAATATTATATTTGACTTGCCAAAAAGCCAAAAAATATTTATATATAAAAAGTTAATATTTATTAAATTTGGATATTTATGAATATACCTTAGAGTCCATATCTGCGATCAGGTTTTCATACGCAAGTCTACCTAGGCACCCAGCTTACCCACCCATGTTTATTCACCCAAACACAACTTATAATTCAATCTACCCCACCCCAGTATATATGTGTGTGTTATTTTCACACCGCTTTTCCATACCTCAATTCACATTTGTGCACCACTTATCTGTAAAAATCTCTTTATCACAGGTCCCTATATTTTTATATAAATAGGAACTTTATGATCCTCATATTCACCTTTTAGAATATGAATACATGTCCCAAAGCTATGCTGACTCTATTCTCATGTAAAAGTATTTAATTCCCCCAAGGTAGCTTAATCAAGATCAAATCCAAGAG
This sequence comes from Viscum album, assembly GCA_963277665.1. NCBI lineage: Eukaryota > Viridiplantae > Streptophyta > Magnoliopsida > Santalales > Viscaceae > Viscum > Viscum album. Next base: position 1,051,175,464 of record OY728164.1, on the reverse strand, counting down.
AAATAAACCAAAAGAGAGGTTAATTGGGTTTAATACATTTAAAACCAATTCAAGAAACTATATTTTCCCTATTTCTATAACACTAGGGTAAAATAATCTTACCAGACAATAAACTAAATCACCATTCATCTAATTTAATCCATTGAACTTCATAACAACTGGAGTAAATCCTCAGCCAAGTTCCTTCACTAGGGATCTACTTCTCCCTAGTGTCACTAGGGTGCCCCTTGACCCAAGTTACATCACTAGGGAACTACCTCTCCCTAGTATCAATAGGGAATCACTTTTCTCTATTTTCATAACTAGTGTACTATTTCACAAAAATTCCATTACTGGGGTGCCACCTAACCCTAGTATCTCTAGGGAATCTCCCTGCCCAAGTTCTATTTCTAGGGTACCACTTCACCCTTGTTCCATAACTAGGAAGCCATTTCTCTCTATTATAAATAGGGTTCCACCTCACCTATGTTCCATATATAGGGATCCACTTCATTCTAGAATCACTAGGGCACAACTTCACCCTAACAACACTTGGGTAAAACATCTTCTTTACCCTCAATAGGGAAAAATATATTTTTTAGTACTAACTAGTGTGAATCATCATTTCAAATATTCAATAAGGAAAACCTTCCTATTATTCTACCATAATATGGAGCCATAGACACACTAATTTTAGTGGTATATCACATCTTCTCCCAGGGTTTCTACCTTGAACCCCAATTATGAAGTATTCCTCTAATACCAACAGATACCCATAACTAGGGAATACACACAAGCATGTGTCCTTTTAATAATGTATTCCCTTGATAAAAGGCATATCTTGAGAAATAATTCTTAAGTAATAAGACCCTCAGGTTAGTCATGACCATTAACTTACTTGAAAATGTGAGTTTATATCTACATCATATTGATGGGACTTTCTCTAGCTCATATAGCTTTAACATGGCTGACCCAATCTCAAGATTGATTAACCTAGGCGATTGATAGATTTCCTTTCCCACTAAACAAGACATGTAATGTTGGTATTATTTTATTTGTGTAATCCCAAACCATTTCCCCATTGATTATTTACTTACTTTATATCATCAGTGATCTAGGGATATTGATGAGCCGCCATTCACAGGGCTCTCAATGAACAAATTTTTGAACTGAAATTAATGAATTTGTAGTGGAGTGTGTTTCTATTTATAGAGGTAAATGTTTTGGACATTTACTTTTCTTGTTTAATGGGTTCTATTTTTGGAAACAACAATTAGATTTTATAGGTCTTAAATTAATTCTTAAATGAATTGGCATGTCCTTGGATATCCCAACACCTCCTGTTAAATAATTATTTTATACTTTTATTCTATTATTATTTCTCTATCCAAGTGAAACCTAACTTGATTATCCAAACCTAGAAGTTTCATCTTGATCATAGTAATATAGTGATCAATGTAATCTCTAACCACCTAACCCAGTGATTAGAGATATCTAATCACCCTTATATCAGCCCACTACTCATAATCAAAAGTAGCAGATAGAACATAAGTGGCTTGTGTGTGAAATATAGAGGAATTGGAAAGATAAATTCAAAAGGAATAAAAATATAGTTTTAAAAAAAATTAAATAAATATAGAGGGTTGAAGAAAATATACATTCAATTAAAATTTCAAATTCATCAATAGGGAGTAAGGGGAATCTCTTCTACATAACCACTAATAAATTATTATACCATCAAAAGAGTAATTATAATAGATTGAAATGCAATAAAGTAAATAAATAATATAAATTCAGCTCTAGATCATGAAATCATTAAATATTCCCCCTATATTTACAATAAAGTTCCCTTTTTATAACACAATGATCATAGGTTATTCATATTCTTTAAACTTTTATCCATGTGGGTGGAATAAATATCTTTTACATATTTAACAATTCCATTATTTCCAAAACATTCCTAAAATTTCATGCTTGAATTACTTATTTTGATAATATCTATGTGTAAAGTTATATGGTCTAGATCTTCTTAGCTGGGATAATCTCAACTCTTCCTAGATTAAAGCATTCCCTTCCCATAATCAAGCTCTGTACACCCTCAAGAAAAACCATGAGGTAAAACGATCCAGTGCACCACAAAAACAATGGAAGAGGAGTGTTACTTGGAATTATTGCCTATGTAAGGGAGAAACAAACATTGGAGTGTGACAATTTGAATTGGGAAGGGCCCGCTACAATTATGGGTCTGTCGTGTTTGTTTTCAAAAAAAAAATCCTGGTCTATCTCAGGTTAAGATGGATGAAGTGGTATGGTCGGATGATCAATCATGGGAACCCCAGGTAATAACTTGTGGTATTTTAAGGATTTTAATCCTTATATTAGTCATCTCCTCTATAAATGGAATCATATTAAAGGCTTATGATACTAGAAAATCTTTATGATCAGATCTAATGTCTTATTCTCCACCTGACAAAGCCTTTTGTTGGATAGATCCTCAGAAATCTTAAAATCTTGAAGTATTACGAAGTTGTACAAAAATTTATGATTAGATGAAAAGAATTACACTCATCTTGGAAAAACTTACATTGGGTTAAAAGGTTTATAATGGGTAGGGAAATTTTTTTATGTTTCCTCCTTTTTCATTTTTCCTAGAAATCCTAAAAATGAAATCTCTCTGTACATGATTTATTAAATTAAGTACAAAATGAACTCAAAATCAAATATCTTCAAAATATATTAATCAAAATATCAATTTATGTTTTTAAATTAATTAAACATGAATAAAATAATTAAAGATTATTTTTTTATCCATTTAAAATTTTAGTTACATATTTCCAAAAGGTATCAAACCTGTATGACTTACCTCTGATTGAAATTAATTAGGGTGTTAATTTCAATGAAAATTAGACTAAATTTTTGAAATATTTGGGTCAATCACTCCCCTAGTCTTAAACTATTGAACTATCAAGAAATATAATGAATTAAATTTATTAGAGATAAATTCCTTCCTAGCCATAGGTATACAATTGAGAGAATAATACAATCACAGATTCCTCCATCATTTTAATTATAAGGCCACCTTTGTGATTTTAATTCATGGTATCATTAAAATTTAATTAAAATTTATAGTTTTAGAAGTAAAATAGATATATTTAAGTTGAATTATAATTTTAAAAAGTGTCACTTCCACTTATCCCACTTTCCTAGGTTCTAAAACTGGATTTACAATTTCCATATAATTGATACAACTCAAATGAAATTTTTATAATTCAATTCCCCCCTTCTCAACAAGATTCAATATTACCCTCACCTGAATGAATTCAGTTTTTTACAACTAAGAACTTATTATGTTTTTCCCATAAATGTATGTTCTATGAACCATTAAAAACAATTATTTAATATAATAAAATGGTATTTATTCATACAACCATTTCCAAATGTATAGAATATTAATTTTGAGATCCCAACTTCCCATTTTACTCTAGCTTTAAATGACGTATATCAATTTATTTTGAGTTTCATCATAAGTTGTTTAAAAAAAGGAAAAGTTACCTTGAATTAAGTTCAAAATATGATTGAAGTCATGTTATAATTTAAATTTTATAAATATATTTTCACTCACACTCCTTTTCCTAGTTCAAATAAAAATTCTATTAGAATAATAACCAAATTTACTTAGTTATCATTTAACTCTAAAATTTTTATAACCAATGAAATACATCTATTCTAGCATGGTATTTTTCCTAGGAAATACATTATTTGGATCCTGTTTTCCTATATAAAATAAATGTATAATTAAAATTATAAACCAAAATATATTATGTATAGGTTTTGAAATTTTTTTTTGAACACTAAAATTTATTTATTTTCCTCTCCCCCACACTTATACCTGCCATAATTCCATTTAATTCCATCATGTATTTGTTTGATGTCAACTAAAATATACATGAATGAGATTCATGCACACATTAATATGATCCATGATATATATATATATATATATAATATGATATTATATATATAAGTGTACATTTAATACATGCATATGATGCCCGCAGGGGCTGGGTGAGTTGGTTCAAGGCGGTGGCGTCCTGTCTTTGAGGTTCCGGGTTTGAGTCCTCAAAAAGGCAACGTGCACTATATGCCAGCGATCCTCTCGTCCCCTCGAATCCATGTGGAATTAGCCCAAGCCCAAGGTTTGGCCACCTTGGGCCTAGCTGGGGACGTGCAGCGCACAGGTGGGAAGGCCAGCTCAATACCTCGTTACCCAACAACACGTTTTGCCCGCGAGGGCTGGGTGAGTTGGTTCAAGGTGGTGGCGTCCTATCGTCGAGGTTCTGGGTTCAAGTCCTCACAAAGGCAACGCACACTATATTCCAGTAATCCTCTCATCCCATCAACCCCGTGTGGAACTGGCCCAAGCCCAAGGGTTGGCCACCTTGGGAGGCCAGCTCAATACCTCATTACCCAACAACACATTTGCCCGTGGGGGCTGGGTGATTTGGTTCATGGCGGTGGCATCCTGTCATTGAGGTTCCGGGTTCGAGTCCTCGCAAAGGAAACACACACTATATGCCAGCGATCCACTCGTCCCCTCGACCTCCTATGGAACTGGCCCAAGCCCAAGGGTTGGCCACCTTGGGCCTATCTAGGGACGTGCGACACGTAGGTGGGTAGGCCAGCACAATACGTCGTTACCCAACAACACGGTTCCCCTTGACCCCACGTGGAACTGGCCCAAGACCAAGGGTTATCCACCTTGGGCCTAGCTGGGGACATACGGTGCGCAGGTGGGAAGGCCAGCTCAATACCTCGTTACCCAACAACATGTGCCCGCGGGGGCTGGGTGAGTTGGTTCAAGGTGGTGGCGTCCTGTCATTGAGGTTCTGGGTTCGAGTCCTCGCAAAGGCAATGTGCACTATATGCCAGCGATCCTCTCATCCCCTCAACCCCGTGTGGAACTGGCCCAAGCCCAAGGGTTGGCCACCTTGGGCCTAGCTGGGGACATGCGGCACGCAGGTGGGCAGGCCAGCTCAATACCTCGTTACCCAACAACACGTTTCTCTGGTAGTGACAAGAAGAATGACCGTGGGGCTGCAAGAACCTCATACAGTGACATAGTCAAATGTGGTCAGAAGAAATTGTCTGGAAGTGAAGGTGCGGTTACTGCCCCACCAAAGAGGAGGCCACTAAAGGACTATTCTCACTTACCGAAGCCGGTTTCCACCGGGTCCTCGGTCAAGAAGTAAAAATGGGATGTACCTATTTCTAAAAAGATTCGTGAGAGAAAGAAAGAAAAGAAGGGGAAACTCACTATGGAGCAACTGGATCTCAGATAGAAGTATTCCACGATTCTAAAACCATATGATATGAACTTTGAACGGGAGTCGGCAACTACGGAGGATGTGCCTTATTATGGAGGTGGAGATGATTATGACTACTATGATATGTAGCTCACCTTTTCTGATTGGCACTGATATCTGGATATGGATGCATGGTATCCCTGTACTCTTGAATCTGATCTCTTGTACTTTTCTTTTATTTTAATAAAGGGTCAGAGGTCTCCCTCTGACTGAGCGTTTCGGGTAATACATGCATGTGGTTGATTTATTTTTCTTTAATGATATACATAAGAATAGTATATATATATATATGATTCATATATTATTTATTTCTCCCAAAGAATTTATTCATAAATTACAATCCATTAGGAATGGATTAATGTATTTTAATTATATTAAATGAAAATATTAAATGAATAATAACCTAGCAGTCATAAATTCATATGATGTGAGATTCTGTAGACTTTGTATATATAATTGGACATAATACTCTCCTATTTTGCATGTGTGTGGTGCAAAGTCCATTAGCCTCTGCAAAAATAATCTTCCCCATGAAACTCTATTTATATCATTTGAGAAGGTGTTATCACCCCTTTAGTTTTAGATTATCCTCTTGATATAATCGTTGATCAATTGTCTAATGTATTCCCTCAAAGGTAGAGTGTTTTTTCACTGCTCCTTATGATATTACTCAAACACTCTCTATCGAATGGATATATAAATTACTATTGTTCATGAATTCCGAGTACTCTATTTTTTATATTATTTATACATTGATTCTTGAAGATAAATATTCTTCTTTTTTGAGTTTTCTTACATTTTAAATGGTCATTATATGACCATATGAAACCCATTAGTAGTAACAAAGTAATGGTTAAATATATAACCAATTTTTGGGAACTCTCACACATGAACGATGATGATGTGTGGATCTCCACGCATTAGATCTATTAAAATGAAAATAGTTTCATAAATAAAGAGTTTGGGTAAATTATTACATTTATAGGTTCATATAGATGTCATGTTGGAATTGTTCATATGAATAATCTGGATTTCTCCACATATTAGTGTTATGATAGTAGGTTATTCAAGATTTTAAGGTCTTTAAATCATTAGTTTTTAACAAAAAATGAAAGAAAAAGTTTTTGTATAAATGGAGTAGGATTAAAAACCCTTATTTGAGCTATATAAGAGAAACAATCATTTTCCCTTATTCATGTTAGATACATAAAGTTAGTACCCTAACGTTAAATGCCTTCATATGGGTAATATCTATATTACCTTTATAAAAACTTGTTTTGTAAAGGTAGTACCATTATGAAAGGGGTTTTGTGTAAAGGTCTTTAGAGATTTACCCATATGCATAAGGGTATTTGAGATTCTATGTAAGGGTCCATAATGTTTACCTTTACATATCATAAGAATTTTGGAGACTATCTATATGTAAAAAAGTTATTTAATAGTAATCTATGTGTCACCTTTATATAGTGTTATTGAGCTGCATAAAGGAATCCTTTAATATTTTCCTTTACGATATGTTTTAGAAACATCATTTACCCTTACATAGAGTGTCCACATAAGAGTAATTAGTGGATAACATTACACATAATAGTGGTTCTGTGTAAGGGTAAACAATTTTTTTAATAATTGTTTTAACATATCAAATGTTTTTTATAGTTTATAAATTATTTATAAAGTTTGTTAAAAATGTATTTTGAGAATATTTAATTTATAATGATTTTATAAATTAATTAATCACTTATAAATTATTTACAATTAATTAAATAAATGTTTATGATACATTTTCCCCAATTATTAAAGGGAAAAATTTCTAAATACCTTTTTGACATATTAAATGTAATTCCATATGATCTAGAAATAAAAGGTTTGTTGAGAACTCATAAGAGGTGATTTATAAAGTTTTAATAAATTTCAAAATATATGATATTTTGATTATATAAAATTTTTATATAATAAATTTTGAATTATAGAATGTTTATAATTCATAAAATATCATGTAAATTTATTTAATATAAAATATATAGGGGTTTATATTGAAATAAATACAAAATATTTATACTTTTTTTAAATTACAAAACTTTTACTGTTATAATTTACTTATTTATTTTTTGTATATTTATCTTATTTTGGAAATAAATAAATTGTTTATTTATTTGTTAAATTTACTTGAAATTCATTTTTAGTAAATTTTTTATGGAATATGAATATTGTGTATGCCCATTTACATGATAAATTGCTTCAAGTATAGATTCTTTCATATTGTGATAGGTTTGATGTGATAAAATTTAGTTTTCATTTACCTTAACCTTGATTATTTATATTTGTTATGATTTTTAGAATAGAAGATGGGAATACTTTGTGTATATTAGTTGTTAATGTTTTTATAAATTTAATTATATCTTGAGTAATGTCCCACTGGGTAGAGGGACTTGGGGTTGGATCACCTACATTCATGATGATTTCTTTGGTAAAGAAAGTGAATGGGGTTGGATATCTATTGCTCCAAGATTACTCATTTGAAGTTTTTCAATATCATATAACTCTATGAATTTATATGAATCATTCACAGACCTTATTCATATGATTCATTTGGATATGTATAAATATATTATTTTTATGTTTTTGAGTGATTTACACAAACTCATGGGTTTTTTAATGAGTTACATATTAATATGGAAAAACACAGTAATTTGGTGTATGGAAAGGGATTTCCAAAATTAAATTGTTATAATCATACATACAGAAAAGGAAATAAAACATGAAATGATAAAGATTATATATTATTTAATTGTTATGAATTTAATATGCACTTGATGTGCATTAAATTTATGAAAATATAACCCTTCAAATATTAAGTGTGAAATTACTTCCAAAATGGAACTTTTCAAGACCTAGATCATTTAAAAATGTAGGTTCTTCCCAAACAGGGTTCCCCTGACTTATCTTGTGTAAATAAAAAAGTGATTGATAACACTGGATCTTTCTTAGTTAGGTAATTTTCAATAATGGTTCCCTTTTATTTTGTTTGGTAAGTATGTTCATGGATATAATTTTATGTTTCACTTAGCTTGGAAATATTTATGAAGGATAACATAAGTATAGAGCCGAGTTTATCCATATGATGGATTTGGGTAAATAATTATCTGCTCAATTATCCAAGATTCATAACTATTGTGATTGGGATGATTCCCTAACAAAATAATGATGTAATGAGAAGAATTTATTAGTAGACTCATTAATTAATTTAATATGGTTCTCGGATAACTAAATGGATATGATATATGTGGTTATCATTTTTAGTCAATGAAATATAATGTAAATTCAATGATTAGAAGATATAATACATGATACCGACTTACTGATATTCATTTGTTATATATTATGGTACGCTTAACCCTAATAATATTGAGATAAATAACATGTATGACCTATAAAATAGTTAAAGTTTTGTATCTTTGATTGAGAAGAGTTCTCAAGGAGAAACATTCAGACTACCCAAATGTAAATGTTTTAGAAATCAATTTCTCTAAATATAACTCAAGGGTATTAGATAGTGGGTGTGCATCAAAAATTTGTGATGGAAAACACCGACTCAGAGATAAGAGGGTATTTATGAAGGGTGAAGTATATCTTCATGTTTTCAATATAGTAAAAGATGATGGATTATAGTTTGGAACTTATGATCTGATTTTTCCAAGTGGATTCATCCTAGAATTGATAAACTGTTATTTTGTTCCTTCCATAAATTGAATTTTATTTTTTGTATTGTTTGGAAAAGATGGGACTTTCTTAAATGTTTAATAAAATGAGTTATTATATATAAAAGAATGAAAAGTTTTTTGGAATTGGGAATATAATGAATGGTTTATATATTTTAGATAATGATAATCCTATTTATAACATTCTGAATAAGAATGTTTGGGTTGATTTTAATCCCACCTAAATGTAAAATTTTCACCTTGGACATGTAAATGAGAAACAATTCCAAGGACTACATAGATATATATTTTTGGACTTATTATATTATGAATAATTTAATACATGTGAATTTTTTATTAGGAAAAATGACAAAGTCACCTTTTAGTAGGAAATTTTAAAGGGATACTGGACTATTGTATCTCATACATAGTGATGTATTTGAACCAATGAGTACACTATAAAATAGTGGTTTTAGGTAATTAGTTACTTTTATCAATAGATTAAGTCATCATGGGTATGTTTTTCTGATTAAACACAATTATTAAACTCATGAAAAATTCAATTTGTTTAAAAAAAGTATAGAATAAACTAGGAAAATGTTTTAAATTCCACTAATCAGATCAGGGTAGTGAATAAATGAGCTAGGTATTCATAGCTTATCTAAGAGTTTATAGAATTGATTCAGAACTCACTCCTCCTAGATCACCAATATAGAATGGTGTACCTAAAAGTAGGAAATATACCTTATTAGATATGGTTCAATCAGTGATGAGTTTATGTGACATTCTTATAATGTTTTTGGGATATTCTTTGGAGTTTACTATATTCTAAATAAACTGTGTTCCATATAATGCATTCATAAAGTCACCATATAATATATATCCTAGAAAACATTACATTATATTCTTTCTAAGGATATGGAGTTGAAAAAAATTCATATGATGATTGGATTGAAAAAAACATGACCTAAAACAAAACAAATTCTTATTTGTTGGTTATCATTAGGAAAAAATGGGATATTATATCTATAATACTATTAAGAAAAAAGTATTTCTGTCCTGGTTTCGACATTAATTGAGATGGAACACATTAATAGAGGTGTCAGTGGGATGAAATTTGAACATTGAGAAGTTTATGACCAAAAAACATAAATGTTTTTTGAGATAGAGAGTGATATGTTTCTGAAAACAATCTTGGAAGAAGAACTAACTCAAGTGATAAAAGAACCTCAAAGACCTAGTATTATTCATCTGAAACTGGAGAGATATGGATTTCTCATGGATAATGATGGTGAATAAATGTTCATAAAAGATAAACCTACATCCTATCAAAAATCTATTGATAATTCTAATTATGAGAAATGGTTAAAATATATGGAATGTAATATGGACTCCTTGTACACTAACCATGTTTGGAACTTGGTAGGTGCACTTGAAGGGGTGATACCTATAGTGTAAAAGTGGATTTTCTATAATAAAACTAACTTGGATGGTATAGTGTCGTCCTATAAAGCATTCTTGTTCAAAAAGGGTTACAAATAAGTTAATTGTATTGACTATGAAGATAATGCTTTACATGTTGTAATGATAAGTTCCATTCAATTTTTTCTATCCTTAATATCTCATTATTATTATGATATTTATCAAATGATTGTAAAAACCACATTCATTAATGAGAATTTAGCTGAGGACATGTATATGATACAACTCAAGGGTTTTGAATTTATAAATGAGAATTCCAGGGTTTAAAATTTGCAATGGTCCATATATGGGACAAAACAAGATTCTCAAAGTTAGAATATCTAGTTTGATGACATGATCAAAGAGTCTGGTTTCATCAAGAACACAGATGATTCTTATGTATACAAGAATATTAGTGGGAGTATAAACATTATTTTGAATTATATATATATATATTAAAAACTTATAATTGGAAATGATGTCTTACCATTTCACTCTATGAATATGTGGCTAGGTAAATGTTTCTCAATGAGAGACATGGGTGAAGCATATTACATACTTTATATGATGATCTATAGAGATATATCTAAGATGTTTCTTGAAACGAGTTATAAAAAATATATTGTTAAAGTGTTAAAGTGGTTAAAAATGGAGAGCTCTAAAAAGGGGTCCTTACCCAGGTTTCATGGAACAAATATTAGAAATATCTGAGATCCTTATAAAGAGTTAGAAAGGATGGATAAGATTTTGTATACCTCTTCCATAGAATCTATCATGTATTCCATGTTATTTACTCAACATGATACCATATATTCACTGAGAATAAATTGTATATACTGATCTAATCTTGGTTAATGTCACTGGATTTCTATAATCAATATCCTCGAGTACATGAGAAGGACTAAGTATATATTCTTGGACTTTGGAGGAGAGGATGATCTCTGTGTAAAGGGTTACACATATGCTAGTTTCTAATCTAATAAATATGATATGAAAACTCCATATGGATTAATTTTTCTAAAATTATAGAGTAATAAGTTGAAAGAGTTCCAAAAAAGACACCATAGAGGACTTGATAATAGAGGTAGAATACATCACTAAATCATATGCTCTGAAGGGAGATTTTTGGACCAGGAAGTTCATTTTTGAACTTGGAGTGGTTCCTAGAATTGAGGGAGAAAATAAGATATATTGTTACAACAATGGTACTGTTTTTTAGGATAAAGAACCCCTATATCATAAAAAGACCAATAAAATCCTTTGAAAATACAATAGAATATGGGAGATTGTTAATAGGGGAAATTTAAAGATCAATTGTGTGTCTATACTAGAGAATATAACAGATCTATTGATGAAACCATTACCATGGATATAACAATATGGTCATATAAAATACTTGGGTGTTATAAACATGAAAGATTGGTTATAATGATTGTGAATGTATCACATTATTATAATAAAGTCAATCCCCAATTATCATTTATTCATGTGTGCTGAAATTTTATTTTACATGAACTATCAAATGATAACATCCCCTCAAAGTATGAGTTTGAGTTGTCCCTAAACAATGACCATTATAGAGTATTATGGGTTTTAATTATTTGATAAGGTTATCAGGAATATAATCCTTTGTTAGTTGAAAATAATTGTATATGGGATATGAAGAATAGATTTATGAGTTAATATGTAGATACTTATTACTTAGATTGATCCACCAAACTATATATCTTGAATTTTTATACATTAATTGATATAATTATGTGTTTTTGGTTATTATAAGTCCTTTTTACCTATTCTTAGTGAGATACATAGAATGAGAACCTTCATACTTTGATACCCCACTTATATAACTCTATATGTTAACTTAGTAAATACATGTGTGGTTAGGTATTGTACTGATTATTTCATCGGTTGGAGTACAACCAAGATGAGATTTGTCCACTTGTATTAAAAGTTAAACACATATGAAACTTAATTTAACTATACTGAGAAAATTACAAGACATTCTTAGTTTTTCTCACATATAATGTGTTGAACTATAAGGATAAGTTACATGTGATGTACTTATAAGATAGATTAATGACATGTGATGTGTTCATCAACTTTTTCAATCTTTTTTAGAGAATTCAAAAATATTGATAGAATATTACTATATTGATGTGTTCCATGTAAATTGGTTGATATATGTCATCAAAAAATGGATTATATAGGTATACATATGATTCATATGATGCATGTTATAGTGGAAATGTTCATATAGAGATATGAGTATGTTTGCAGGAGATCTCATTAGATCCCTTAGTAGCTTGAGTAGCACTTATTCTTTGTAAGAGACCATTATTTTCTTACATATTTTAAATATAGATTTTATACTTATTTTCAATCCCATTAAAGAACCAAAAGGTTAAAAATTTATGCCATTGGATAAGGATTATATTTCAGAAAAATTGTTCAAAATGAAGCAAGTTTGATGAAAAATCATATCCAAAAGAGTTTTGATGGATTAACAAAAAGTTGTGATGTTTTTCATAATGTCTTAATGAGATTTTAGTTCAAATGGGATATTTTTGGATGTGAAATAAAATATACATGTATGAGATACATGTAAAAATTCATATTATGTATGATATATATATATATATATAATATGATATTCTATATATATAAGTATATATTTAATACATGCATGTGATGCATAAATTTTTCATACATACGAAAGATAATAATAGTATATATACTTATATATGACATATATTATTTATTTATTCCAAATAGTTTATTCATTATTTTCAATCCTTTATGAATTTATTAAGGGTTTTGAATTAAATCCATTTAAAATATTCAATGAATAATACCCCAAAAAATCATAAATGAATACGATGTAATATACCTCAAGAACCATTTATATAATTAGATGAGATACTCTAATGTTGGGTGTGTGTGTGTGTGGTGAAAAGCGTTTGAGCCTTTACATACTCTATTCTTCCCAAAAGTCTATTTATCTCATTTGAGAATGTGCTAACACCCCTTCAGCTTTTATGTATCCTCAGAATTTGATTATGGATTCAAAAGATAATGTCTTCACTTGGAAGAATGGTGATTTTGTTTACTACACCTCATGATCTTCCTCAAAAAATCTCTATGGAAGGAAGATGGAAAATTATACTGTTCCTGAATTCTAAGTAATCTCTTTTTCATATTATTTTTACATTGATTATTATAGATCTACCTGAATATTTTTTGTTTTTTATTCCATTGAAAATTGTAATTATATGATCATATGAAAACCATTAGTATTTATCAAGAAAATTTAGTTTTATATAGTGAGTATACAAATAAATATGAGGGAAAGAGACAACATGAAAGTTCATTATTCAATGGAATTATAGAGGATTTTAGACTCCTTTATTGGTTATTTCCAAAATATATTTATTGAAATGATCCACTTTTTGGCCATCACCTTAAAGGGTTTGTTTGAATTTTCTCCCTTTATAACAATTAATCCAAATATAAATGTGTTATTTAATATATATGGTCCATTCCACTCAGTATGAATTTTACCATGAATTTAATTCATTATTTAAGAAAATAATATCTTTTCTATTATACTTTAAAGTTATTTTCTAGATAATATTTTCATGGATATATTTTGAATTATCCTTGTATATTATGTAATTATTATAAGCTTCCATTATTATTTCCTCAAGATCCTTCATATGTATCTTCCTCTATTATCTAGATTTTCTAAATTATAGGTTTACCCTTTTAAAAAAAATAATCCTTGTGTTGTAACTTAATTGGGAAGTAGTTATTTCCATAAACAATTATATATGGAGATATATATAGTGGGGTTTTGTAAGAAGTTCTATAATCCCATAATTTATCCGAAAATCTTCTCATTCTTTTCCTCTATGGTGGGTTGTACTATTTTCCCCAAAAGCCTCATTTTCTCTCTTGGACACCTATAATTTCCTATTTGTTTGTGAGTGGTAGGTAGTTGAGGTCTTATGGTGAACTCCTTAGTTCATCATAAATGATTCCATGTTCTTATTATAGAAATTGGTTCTTTATTCACTTATTTTTTATCAGGATACTATAAATCTAGAATTTTTTTATAAAATCAATGAAAACCATAGAATCATCAGTTCTAGTTTCTTTTTCCTCAATATATTGAGAAACATAGTCCACTGCAAATAATATATTTGAGAAAAAAAATCAGATAATAAATAAACCCATGAAATATAATCCCTTAAAATCAAATATTTAACAAGAAAACAAATATTTTTGGGGGAATTTCAAGTATTTTAGAAACCCCGCAAGTAAGTTGAAAATTTGGACTGGCATTAAAAAATTTATATCATTCTTTGAAAAATTATTACTTGAAAAATTCATCTTTTAACACCTTAATAATAGTTTTCTAAAGTCCAAAATATCCTCCAAATGAATGTGTATGAAAAAATATAAACACATATTTAATTTCTTCTCTAAGAATAAATCTTATAATTATTTGTTCTTCGTATAGTGAAAGTGCTTATTGAGGTCAATACTAGTTAAGTATTTGTCATATTCAATGTATCATTCACATATTATACAAGTTATAAACATCATTATGAATGAATTTTTTTAAAATAATATGGAAAAAGAAGGTGGTTGGAACCAAAACGATACATTTTCAATGTAAATTTATAATTAATTTAAATAGATTAGAAAAATGAATACATCAGTATTGAGATATTTATTCACTGAAGTATTGATTGTATAAAACCATATTTAGTCAACCATTATTGATCTTTTAGGATCAAAGTATAAAATTTGTCTAGTGGTTATCTACATGTGCTCATATGATCTTCAAGTAATGTCGATAGATTTATGGGTGTTAGCACAATAGATAGATCATCTTGATCATTATGATGATTCCTTTAGGATTTAATAATCATCCTTGTATTATCATTCTTTAGATGACGGTGGAAGAAAGAGATTCACTTGGGTGTTATTTAGTCTTGGTCTTGAGAGAGAGAGATGTAGATTACATTGTGTACAATGATTCTCAATTTCTATCAATATCTATATAATAGATACAATAATCTATTTATAGAGATGTTGTTAAGATTAAAATATTATTTAATTGAAAATCAAACGTTAAATAATATATTGTTCCTTATGTGAACCCATTCCATTTAATAATAATAATAATATTATTATTATTATTATTATTTTCTCATGGCATATGATAAGTGGAGAAATCATTAATATTATTTTAACAGTTTTAAAATTAACATTTATCATCAAACATAATCTAGGGTTGTTAATACTCTACATTATTTATTGAATACTCAAATTAATATTTTATCATTTATTAAATAAATAAATATTATATATCCATGGTATTAAATAATTACCTTTAAAATAAATAATTATTTCATTTATGTGATCAATAAATCCTTAATAAAATTATTTCTTGATCTTGAGAATAATATTTATTACTATAATTAAATTCAAATAAAATAAAATTTAAATTAATTGAAGTGCTTAGTGTCTGGACTTAAAGGATTATTTCTCAGTGGATTTAGGTAGGCTTCACCTAATGTACAAGATTACTACCTTTAAATGGGTCAAGGAACCTAAGTGAAAGATGTTAACGTCACAACATCTATAATCACACTTGAGTTACCACTATTTAATATAATCCATTTGTCATGATACCTCATCAAGAAGGGTTCACACTTATATAATCAATATATACACATGTACTTCTTTGAATATCTAAAATAAAATCATCATTACACTTTGTCCATAAAATTTAATGTGAGAGTTCTATAACAATAAAGTGAATAAGATATCAACATCCAAAAATATTGAAGGGAAAAATCCTTCTTTGACTTATTCATTAATAACATGTCATTCATGACATACCCAAGGTATCCAAATTCTTCATAATATTTTTTCATCCTGGTTTATGAAAATAAATGTAATTTCTTGAGTCATAAAATATATTACTAATAATATTAAATTTTAAGGACCATTACAAAATCTCATAAATATTAATATCCTATGATGCATAAACATGCAGAATTCCTACTTTCGGGATTGTTCTCATAATCTCCCATCTTGGAGACTACTAAGGTGAAAATATATGAGAAAAGTATTATATTATTATGAATACTCTCACCTAATAGTCAACATATTAGTATCCTAAAAATATTATATTATCCAACCATAATAAATTATTAATAATATCTTTTGGTAATTTTAAGTTTCTCATCATAGGAGAGAACTACTACAACCTTTTTTATTTGAAAAATACTCTAGAAAATTATTTCATTAAAGTCACATAGAACTATAAATTATATGTAACCGTATATTTCAATTAATATTCATTTCTTGTAATATATATTAAATCCAAAGTACACATAATTGGTTCTAGTATACTAACTCCAACAGACTCCCACTTGGACTAGAGACAACTTCCAGTGAATTTCAGTTCACTAGAACTCAAATGATGACCTTGTTTCTATATAGCTATGGATTTAATCAAGGGGTCCTCAAAATTGTATTCAATGGATAATATGCTTACTGTGACTTCACCTATCCAGGAAAAATTCCCCATGTGATGATATTTTTAAATTATGTGCTTCATCCTCTAATGTGATCTTGGATCCTTTTCAAGTGCCACAACCGTAATATTTTCAGAATATATTGTTATAAGATCTTTATTTATAGAAATAGAATCAAATTTTGGAAAAAAATTTCATATCAAAAATTCATAATTAGCTACATTAGAAGCTAAACTATACTTAGACTCTACTATAGAACATGAGACCATTTCCTGATTTGATCCCTTTCATCTCACAACACCACCATTGAGATTGAAAATATATCCAGACCATGATTTTAGATTGTCTTATTTTTTTTATAAATAATCATATATAAATACCTTAAAAATAACATCCAAGATTTAGTGGTTACTTTATTATATTTTTATTAGATACAAGCTATCAAATCCCAAAGGACCGAATAGTTTAGCAGTTTTGGTAAAATAGATACATGATTGAATCTCACATAAATTTTTAAACATAAAAATAAAAAAAAGTATTTTATTTGTGAAATCAATTATTCTCTATATAATAACATTTTATAATAATTATAGTATAATTATTATCACCATGGGGAAAAGAAACATAATAAAGGGGTGAGATCAGATGATCAATAAGGGTATGCATATAATTAAAGGTAACATGGAATAAATAAGGAACAACTAATATGGTAGGAAAAAATGATGATTAAATAATAAAATATAAATATTCACATGATATTGAAAATTTTACATGGATATAATAATAATAAAAATAATCACATGGATATCAATAGCTACTTTAATAATTATGGAATGTAAAATGGTGGACACTATAAACTTACCACCGAGGCCTTTTATAAGACTTTTATATAAATGGGTGAGGCCACATCCAAATACCCAACATGTTTTATCTCATGAGACATACTAAATCATTGAGGATCTATGTAATTCCATGCCCTAACCATCACTTAATAAGTCCAATTCACTCACCATATGAATAAACCATAAATTTTAATCATCCTACCTTAAAAATAAATAACTATAAGTATTGTAAGAACTATCATATTGAATATCAACAAATTTCCTAGTTAAACTGGTCATAAACCAAAATGAGAAATACGATGGATGGAATTATTAGAGAATATCCTTATTAAATAATAATATTCAACAATTTATATTGAAATATATAAAAATACTTTAAAAATATCACTATAAAACATCTAGAATAAAAATAATATTTTCAATTTGCAATCGATTATTTAAAATATAGAAATATCTCAAATCTTAAGGAAAAAAATTTTATTTGAAAGGAACATTGAAACATATAAATAAATATTTTAATAATTGGTTGGTTATTATTGCGATAAAATTTATTCATGTAGTGTATGTTAAAAAAATATTATTTTTACATTTTTTATAAAAGTTAAAAGCTACATCATTTGGAAAAAGAAAATAGATTCATTTCAATATTGTTTTGTAAAAATTAAAACCTGGGAAAAAATTAATTTAATAATACATTAGATAATAGTAAAACATTTGTTGTTTTTTTAGTAAAATATACATGGAAGAAAAAGATTCCAGATCGAGTATAAAAACAAAGAAAGTTTTCATTAAAAAATATTATTTTAGCACTGTGAGAAATTGAAGAGAGAAAAATAAAAGAAAAAATTTTAATTTCAAGAAATAATAAAATTATAAAAAAATAAATTGGGTTTAATATATACTAATCAAATAATCCACCTAGTGGATACTAAAAATCCACAATAGTAATGAGATTGTGAAATAAACCCTAATCTCATGTCTAAATTCCTTAATATGTGTTCAAAATTAAAATATAATAAATATATATTTATTATAAATATATTCTATAACCTTAAAAATATATATCATACCATATATTATTTACTTATAGCCTTTTATCACCCGTTTATTAACAAGTTTTTATTAAAATTTTTGTTTTGGGTGATAAATGCTTCGTTTTTCATGTATGTTTTGGTTTGGTAGTTTTGGTCCATGTAATTTGATCATGGTTACATAATATCCATAATTTTAATAATTATATTAATATTATATATATTTATTATATATATATATATTCATAATCATCTAGAAAATATTGATATAGAAAAATGAATGAAACTGTTCATGGAGACGGTAGGTGGCCCACAAATATTAATAATGTTTTCACTTTTCAACAAATGAAATGAAATAAAGTTAAATAATAATTAACCTTTACTGAATAATTATTACATAATATATATCATATAATTTTTTTAAATACATCCTTATTACCATCCATTTAAATTGACAATTAAAATCGAATCACATTGCTTCATGGAGGTAGTAGTCCACACACACACGCACGAGCAATGTTATCATTTGTCAACAGATAGGATGGTAATAATTTAGATATGATATTATAATTTTAGATGCATAAATATTTCATAAATATAGTATATAAAAACTAAATCCATCATAATAACCATCCTTGAAATCTTGTGGTGAAAATGAATTTTACCACTATTTAGAGGCGGTAGTCCACACACACACACGAGTGATACTTTTTCATCCAATTTGATGGAAAAAAGATTGTATAATGGTGTTTTCATAATTATAATAAAATTTATGTATATTTATAATATTTAATTTATTATATTATGATAAATAACAAAATTTTAGTTGAGGTAAAATAATAAGTAAAATGAAAGTTATCCTTTAAGGTGATTACCTATTCTTTGAAATATCTCCTTCAGATATCCTCTTAAGGACCCTTGGGTTGGTATTTTTAGATGGCCAAAACACTATAACATATATATGGATGTTTTAGAGAGATATGTTTAGGGCTTGAATGGTGTAAGTGGCTTAAATTTCTGTAAAAAAATAGATGGAAGGGAGTGTTGGAGAGGAAAAACATGGGATTTCTTAATATTCTAAAATATTATAATATCATTATCAAGAAAAATGATTCCAAATGGATTGATGTTAGAATTTTGGATATTATTAGGTCAAAATACTTCAATATAATAGTATTTATACAATCTTAATTGTAAAAATCACAATTATCACTTGGTTTAACCCCTGATAAACCTGTTTTAGCCTTTACTGTGGAAACAAATTTTTACTGTTTTTTTCTATTCATTATGACAAAATGGAAAGTGGTATTATTAAATAATTTGGAAATTATAATTTAAAATATTAATTACATTTTATTAAATTCAAATCATAGATGTGGAAAAAATTAATTTAAAATTAAACCCACAAAACTGAATAAAAAGTATTTTTCCATAAAAAATGTTTTCTTAATTATAAAATGTTTTTATAATAAAATAGAACATAAAATTAATTTCAATTAACCTATTTATATTTTTCTCAATATAAATGAACTAATTTTAATTTTAAAATAATTTTAAACCAAAATTTAAACTTTTAAATGTTCCATACAAAAATAATGTTTTCAATAAAAATCAGTATTTTCCACTATTCATTGAAAAATCAAATTTTTAAGAAAATTCCCAAAAATTCACTATAAGATAATGTTTAACTTTTTATTTTAAAAAAAATTCAACTTTTTCAAATTGGTTTTAAAAAAATTTCATAAATTAATTATATTATTTTCTCACAAAAATTTAATGATACCATTTTTGAGGGAAAATGTATTTTTGAAGCATATAATGACATTAATAAAAATTGAATAACAATTTATTAATATATTATCTTATTCTATAAACTCTATAATTTATTTTTTTAACTCATTTATTCCTATTCATATATTCAATTTAACAACTATGTTACAATGGTCACATTTAAATAATAATATTTTTATAGTAGTTGTCTTAAAGATTGGTGTTGCATGTTAATCATGCTATTAAACACTTCACATTATTTAAAGAGAGATATATCTTAAAATCATAGGTTATTTCATTATAACCACATTAAAAAGAATTTACCCCTCAAAATTACATTACAAAAATATAAATAAATGAGGATATCTCTATTTCATCACATCCTTGGGTTCCCATGTTACTTCTTCACATTTATTATTTCTTTAGAGAACTAGGTTAATAGTATCGTTCCATAACAATTTATCTCTACAATAAAATATTTATTATATTTTTTCCTCAAAAGTGTGATTATAGTCAAGTATTATGACCTCTGAGTTCAGTACATGTGAAGGATCCAGAATATACTTCCTCAGGAGAGATACATGGAACACATCATGAACTTGAGAAAGATTTGGTGGAAACACTAAGTGATAAGCTACCATCCTAATATGATCAATAACCTCAAAGGGGGATATATAACTAGGGATAAAATTTACCTTATATTAAAATTACATTACCTTTTCCCAAGGATAAATTCATAGAAATACATTCTCACCAACTTTAAACTCTAGATATCTCTGCCGACTCAATATAACTTTTTTTGTCAACTTTTAAGCTTAACTTATGTGTTATTTAATAGGTATAACCATATCTTCAATTTAATCAGCTGAAAAATCTACAAATAGATTTATTTATCTAAATTTATTATATCACATTGTAGTTCTTCACTTCATACCATAGAGGGATTCATAAGGATCCATCTGAATACTCTAATTAAATCTATTGTTATAATAAAATTAAAAAAAAGAAAGGTGTTATTCACAACTAAATTTTAACTAAATTTATAAAGAAATAAACATTTCATATAGAGTTTTAATGGTCTTATAATATTTACCATATATCTGAGAATGGTAATCATTTCTGACACACAATCTATATCTAGATCTTACTGAATACATTGCTAGAATTTTGAGGTAAACCTTAGATCCTAGTTGAATATAATATAATGTGGTACTTTATGAAACCCTACCACTTTATAAATGTATATTATGGGAATATGATCATGAAATAAATAATCTCTGATATAAATGAAGTGTGCTAACTTGTTAAGGATATCGAAGACATCTCAAATATCATTATGGCATTTTGATGTTTTTTGGGAGTTCGATGATAAAATACATGGTGATGTTTTCCCATTTACAATCTAGTATGGGTAATACTTGTAACATTCCATTAAATTTTAGTCTCCCAACCTTAACATTATGAAATACTTGGCATCAAGATATATATAGTGTAATACCCATTTTTGTATTATCCCACCAGAAATACTACTTAACATCTCTATACATCTTCAAACTTATAGGATGAATAAATTAGGACAAACTATGATCTTAATCCAATAGAAACTTCTTCAAGTATGGTATTTATGGGACACATACTCAGTTTCCAAACCTTATCACTCTAGCATGATCATGTATGAAGTCAAGAACATTCCTCACCATCTTCTATATTTCCAAATCTTCCTTATATTTATTCTTAATCCTCTTGTGGATGGTTGTTTGAACATTTATCTTAGAAAGATATGATATTTAATTTTTCCTCATGATCTAAATATATATACCATAAATATCGGATCTATTTCATCCTTATCATGGACAAAAGATCATGTTATTTCTAACTCAGATCCTCAACTTCCTTGTTTGCCTCCTTATGGTGTTAATGTATTGATAAATTATAATAATTGGTCAACTCTAACCATTTATTTGGTGAATATTAAAATATTTTTGTGTAAATATATACTTAAAACATTAATGATCAGAATATATACCACACCTTTCACTATGAAAATAAAACATCTATATATTCAATGAAAATATTACCACTTCTAACTCTAGATCATGAGTCACGTAATATTTCTCATGAATTTTTAATTAGTGAGAGGCATAATCTATCCCCATTCCATTAAACATGAGGATATATATTCTAGTCCATTATTTGATAAATAATTATAGATCATTAAACCTTCTACACTATCGGTTCATCTAAGCACAAGTGTACTGACCAACCTTCAATTTAGTTTTTTGGAATTTTCTTCACATTAATATATCTATAAGAACTTAACCACCTTCTAATTAAATTGGTGAGTGGATTCTATAGTCTTGAAAAATTTCTCACAACCCATAAATAGTATATAACCAACCTAAGAAAACTATGGATCTCAATTACTATTGTTGGTCTAGGACATTGTCTAAAAATTTCTATCTTTAAATTATCCACTGATATGCCCTCAATTGAGATTATATGACCCAAGAATTAAACTTTGTGATGCTAAAATTCACACTTGATAAATTTTTTATAAAAATTATTTTTTATCAGGGACTTTCCCACAATTCTAAATTATTTATCATGATATTACATACTCTTTGTATATGTAATAATATCATCAATAAATACTACCAAAAACTAATCAAGGTAATCTGTAAAGACTCTATTTATTAAATCAAGAAATATGGACAGAACATTGGTAAATAAAAAATAAAATTACTCTAAATTTATAATGACCATACCTCATATAAAAGGTAGTCTTGGTTATTTCCTCTTTACTGACCCATAGCTGAAGATATCTAGATCAATGATCAATCTTGGAAAAATATTGATGTCCTCATAATTGATCAAATAGATCATTAATACAGGTGAGAGTATAATGTTTTTTAATAGTGATCTTGTTATGTTCCATATAATAAATTCAAAGATGAATCGATTCATCTTTCTTTTAAATAAAAATAATAGGTAAACCCTATTGAAAAGAACTAGGCTGAATGAATCCATTAACTAGATTCTTCTAGTGTTTCTTCTTCAATTATTGTTACTCAATTGGTTATATTCTATATAAATTATTTGAAATAAGCATATCACCAGGTATAATCTCTATAGAAAACTAAACTTCATGATTTTAGAGAAGTCTAGGAAATTCATCAGGAAATACTTTAGTATATTCATGAACAATATTCACATTTTAAATAATGATTTTCTCCCTAACCATTTGAGACAAATATCCCTCATGAATTATTGTAAAAACATATATAATGTAATTAATTTCCATTGTAATTTCAATTTCATCCTTGCACTGCTAGATGATCAAAGGTTGATTTGGGATATCAAATATAACTTCCCTTCATCAAAAATTAATATTTTATCTATATCGAGAGATCCAACCCATACAAAAAATTACCTCAAATTTTACTAGAAGAAGAATAACAATTTCCAAAGAAATACAATTCTCACAAACTACTATCATAGAGTATTTATAGAATTAATATGTGGTCATCCAACCATGAGAAGTTTTCACTGATAAATTAACATCTAACTTTGGTAGTGGTTACTTGATTCCTATAGAAAATTTTTCATATATGAATGAGTGGGTAGAATTTTAGTCCAATAAAACATTTCAAATCTTTGAGCAGATGATAAGTGTACCTTTAACCACATCACGTAGAGATTAATATTCAACAATAGTAATTTTATAAGCATAGAATTATGCATTTGGATTCTTTTAGGATAAGTTACCATGATGTTTGGGGTATTGGTTGGATTAGTGGAAAATCTTATTACTGTTAATGAAATTTACTTTTATTGATTCTCCCTTAACCTTCCTTTTAGGAAAATTATGAACTTTTTTATCCACACTTGAAGTAAAATACTTATCCTTATAATCATGTACCAACATTGTTCCTTCTACAAGTATCACATGTTAGAAAATTACCCTTTCTCTTATTTCCCTTATCCATTTTTTTCAATGTCACCATCTTCTTTTATTTCTTTCCTTCAAAGCCATATTACATGAAGAATTATTTATATATCTTGACAGTACATGATATTTCATCCGCATATGATGGGATATTTTGGGAGAGTAGTTCCCTTTAAAGGATTTTATTTATCTCATCAAATAAATGATCAATATTGCTATTTTGATTACATAAATAGTCTAAAAAAATTATCTTATACTTAAAAAATTTCTTATTCCCTTTTTCTTATATTTAATAATTTTCTCTCCATACCCACTCATTATTAATGTGGAAAATAATTTTCAAAGAAAAGTAAGTTAAAATCCTTCCACTCTATGCTTGTTATTTCATCATTATCCTTCGTGTTTTGAATCAATGAAGAAAATTGTTCTTCATCACCTATGATATGATAAAGTGCCCTGAAAACCTTCTAAAATTCATTATTTTGTAAATCTGGAAATATATTTTCTATGAAAATTATCTATTACTTAAATAAAAAAGGATTTTTGGTTCAATTAAATGATATAGGTAGTTTTTATATTTAATTAGGTAACATTGTTACACCACATTGGGGATCAACATAATTATCTATTTTAGGAAAGGTTATTGGTTATAACAAGAACCAACAACAACAATATAAGTATATTTTTTAGGTCCATCTCCCAATCCAACTACATATCCATATTCATTATCTTTCCTAGGAGCTAAATCCCTACATAGATTATGTGAATTAACATAGTTTCCATTCCTTCTTCTGGGTTCCATTTATAAACAATGGAATACTCTAGAG
This sequence comes from Viscum album, assembly GCA_963277665.1. Lineage (NCBI taxonomy): Eukaryota > Viridiplantae > Streptophyta > Magnoliopsida > Santalales > Viscaceae > Viscum > Viscum album. The sequence goes on along the minus strand of OY728164.1, from coordinate 1,051,149,993 downwards.
TACATCATAACATTATGAATTAAATTGTACAATTTTTAAACTATTAAAATGATTAAAATAAATTGAAAATGTATGCATAATTAATCTCAAAATAATAAACTTGGTTTGTTTTGGAATACTATAAAAAAAATATTTTTAATACTTTTATAATGTTTTTTAAATTAAATGGTAATTAACCTAAGAATATCCACTAAGAGTGTCAAATCAAGTGTTCAGTTTGGGAACAATCACCTTGCACCAGAATAATGACTAGGCTATACTCGACCAAATATTTTTGGGGTTATTACCAATTGATTAATATATTCCAAAAACATCCAATTGTAGTATCTAGATAGAGATTTATTTCTAGAAAGACTACATAATCTCAACATTACCAAAACTTTAGGATATTATTCTATACTTAGACTTATCCTCAAAACTAGTCAGAGTGTCATTTTACCTAATCTATGTCTTCCTAAACCTAGTTCCTAAGGTTTATACTAAAATTTATCTAATACCAACTATAAAGACCATGAACCTAATAGGACAGAGCCAGTGATTAATTTATTAAATTTTTACTACATACAATAAATCTCATCTCAAAGGAACAAATAGTTTAGTAGTCTTGGAAAACTAGTTACATACTTGAAGCTCACATACTTTTTAAAAGATAGAAACAAAATAAAGTATTTTATTTGATAACTTTATTATTCTCTCCGAAATATCATTTAATATCAATAATAGTATACTTACAAAAATAATAGGTAAAAGAACATAATAAATGGGTGATCTCAGATTCTCAGTATGATTATTTATAAAACTTAATCTAACATTGAATAAATAAGTAATTAATAATATAATAGAAATAAATGATGATTAAATAATGATATATAAATAAAAAATGATTTTGAAAATTATACATGGATATCATAACTATTAAAATAATCACATGGACATCAATAACTGATTTTGTAATGATGAAATGTAGAATTACAAACATCATAAAATTACTGCTGAAGCCTTGGCCAATACATGTATAAAAATGGGTAAGGACTTAGAAAAACACCCAAACTTTTATGTCTCATAATACCTAAAAATTAATGGAGGGTATATTTGATTATGAGCCCCACCAATCACTTAATAATTTTATTATATTCATTGTATGAATAAACAATATAAATTAATCATCATACCTTAAAAATCAATAGCTTTTCATATCGGAAAAACTAGCACACATAATGGTAATAATTTCCCCAGTAAAATAGATCATAAACCATCCAGATAAATTTGGTGTGTTGTATCATTATATTGTGTCCATATTAATGTATAATATTCAATAAAAGATGTTGAAATATATGAAAATACTTTAAAAATATCACTAGAAAATTTCTTGAGTAAAATACACTTTTTTACTTTGAAATCACTTTTTTTAATCTAAATATTTACCAAATTCTAACAAAAAAAATTTATTTGAAATGAACAGTTGAAAATTGTACAGGAATATTAAAATTTTTGGGTTTATGATTGTGGGAAATTTGTCTCATGTTGTGTATGTTAAAATAATGTTTCCTTTTATATTTTTAGTAAAAAGGAAAAATTACCTTATTTAGAAAATGAAAAAAATTATTTTCAAAGCATTTTTTTAAAATTAAAACATGGGTAAAAGTGTAATTAATTAATCATTGAATAATTTTAAAATATTATTTTAAAATATTTTATGCTAAATATGGAAATTGAAGAAAAATATTTCTGATCGGGTAAGAAAAAAGTAAATTTTCTTTAAAAACATTTATTTTGGTATCTTGAGAATGTAAATAGAGTTAAATGAAAATAAAACATGTAATTTATATAAATAAACATAGTATAATAAAATATATTTGTTTTAATATATAAATATCCTATAATTACCCCATCAGAGACGAAAACCTAAACAACCCTGAATAAAGATGAGATTGGGAAATACACCCTTACCCTAGGTCTAACTTCCTTCATATGTGTTCAAAACTCTTTTATAATAAATATTAATTTATTGTAAATATTTTATAGAACCATAATAATATATATAATATCATATATTATTTACATGTAACCTTTTATTACCCGTTTATTAAAAATTCTTTTTTAAAGTCACTATTCTTAGGGACAATTGCTTCATTTTTCATGTATGTTTTGTTTCAATAGTTTTGGTCCTTGTAATTTTATCATAGTTACATTAAATAAATAATTTTAATAATTAAATAAATATTATATATATTCATTATATAAATATTTATAATCATCCCTAATATAATGTGATAGGAAAATGTATTACACTATTCATGGAGATGATAGGCTGTGCGTAAACATGAACGATGTTTTAACCTTTTGATTGATGAAATGAAATAAAGTTAAATATAAATTAGAATTTTAATAATTATTATTACATCATATATATTTATTACATCTATTATTATTACTATCCATGTAAATTGAAAATGAAAATTGAATCACATCGCTTCGTTAGGGTGGTAATCCACACATACACACGAGAGACATTATCATTTTTCAATGGATGGAAAGACAAGAAGAAAGATATTATATTATAATTATAGGAGAATAAATATGTTTTTAATTACATATATAAATATTAAACCCATCATAATAACCATCCCTGAAATATTTTGATGGAAAATGAATTGTATCGCTACGTGTAGGTGGTATTCCACATATACACATGAGCGATACTTTAGCTTCTCATTTGATAAGAAAGGGCATAGATAATGGTGTTTTGATAATCATAAAAACATTTTAGTATATTTATTTTAATTTATTTATTATTTTATGATAAATTAATCATATTTAAATGAGGAAAATAATATATAAAAAGAAAGTGATTGGTTAAGGCAATTACCACTTTATTTAAAGAAATCCTTTAGATAACCTATTAAGGGCCCCAGGGTTGGTATTTTTGGAGGAAAATGAACTATAAAACGTGTATAATGATGTTTAAGAGTGGGGTTTTTAGGTTTTGGTTATTAGAAGGGTCACAAAGTGGTGTAAGAGTGCCCTTTTATAAGTGGGGCAGAGGAAACACTTGGGATTTCATAAAAGATTAAAATATTATAATGTAATTATCAAGAAATATGCTTCAAAATGGAAATATGTTAGACAATGGGATGGTATGAGGTCAATATATATCAATATAAATGAAATAAATCTACTTTTAAAATAATTTGAAAACTAAATTCGAACTTTAATATATTTTAAACAAAAAGACATTATTCTATGAAAATCTGTACTTTTCACTATTTATTAAAATTTTTTTTTAGAAAATTCCCCAAAATTTGATCTAAGATAATTTTGAAATGATTATTGAAAATTTTAATTTTAATTTTCAGATAAATTTTCTAAATTTGTTATGAATTAATTATATTATTTCCCAAAAAAGTAATAAAAACCATTTTTGAGGGAAAATGTATTTTTAAAGCATATAATGGATTTAATAAATACTAAATACTTATTTATCAATATATTATATTTATCTAAAAACTTCATATATTTTTTTCAAATTTGGTTATTCATACTAATACTTCTAATTTAATAGCTATGTTATAATCATCATATTTAAATAACAATATTTTTACAATACTTCACTTAAAGCATGACCTTTCATGTTAGGAAAGCTGTTGAACCCATAAAATTATTTTAAGATAAATGTATCTTAAAATAATATGGTTTTATAGAATCTATATATCCCCTAATTAATAGATCCTAATGTTCTCTATAAACCAGGAACATATCCTCTTCACCAAAAATACTTAAGGGTAGTCTTAACTTCCATCCGATGGTGATCACTTGGTTCGAATTGATATATTCCTTCTAGGATTAAGGATTTTGAAATATATATCCCAGTGCATAGTATAACATACATGACTAAAAAATTTTATAATGTGTATACAATCCTTTCTAGCTCTTTTATCTCGACATGTGTTTGAGGGGAAATTTTAATTGAAAGAAAAATTCCATGTGACACTAGAAACAATCCCCTCTTGGATTAGTTAACACCAATTATTTTTTTCACCTTGTCAATATAGGTGATTTGACTTATACTGAGCTTCATCCTAGATCTGTCATATTGGATCATAATCCCAATAATACATTTTGTTTCACCTAATTACTTCACAGAGAAACATGTGTTCTACCAAGATCTTACAAACTATAACATTAGAATTTTTTCCAATAATTTGTATTCCATCAAAATAAACTATTAAGAAAACAACAACACTCCCACTAAATCATTTATATTAAAAAGGATCAAATTTACCCTTTATGAAACCAAATTCCATTATAGCTTCATCAAACTGAATGTTTCATGACTTGGATTCTTGTTTTAATCCATAGATGGATCTCTGCAACTTTCATACATTGTTAGAATCCTTTCGAGTCACAAACCCTTCTAGTTGTGTCTTATAGACATCTTCCTGAATGTTCCCATTAAGGAAGGATATTTTGATATCCATCTACAAAATATCATATTCATGTTAAGATAATATGAAATGTATAATTCTGATGTATTTTAGCATATGAATCGGTTAAGAGGTTTCATTTTTGTCTATATTCTGATTCTATTTGAACCCATATAAAACTAATCACACATTACAAGTACTTAATTTTCCTTCTATATTTAGTTTATTTTAGAAATAACATTTATAAGAAATCATCTTTACTTCCCCTAGAGGATCTACCAAAACCCAAAATTTGGTTTGATACATGGAATCCATATTATAATTCACAACTTCTTAGCACTTGGTAACTTCTATTTCATTTTTTACTTCCTTTTCAGATATAGGATCATTATTATAAAAAATTACAACTAAACATTCCTAGTGAGAAGAAAACTATATATTTAAGGTTATCTATTCTCTCTTGTACTCCTACTTAGTTCTTGTGTCTCTGGAATGTTCTCTTCTATGGGGATTTGTGGAATCTATTCCTATACTAATTCTTGTGTATCATGATCCTGGACTTCATTAAATTCTATCTCTCTCCCATGATATATTTTAATGATATTATCCTTCTCAATGAATGTTGAACATTTATCAACCAAGAAATTTTAATCTGATGGGTCATATAGGTAATATCCCTTGCTTCATTAGGATATACTATAAAGATACACTTAGTACCATGGGGTGAATTCATATTTACAAAAAATTCTTCTATAAATTCTTCACATACCCAGACTTGTACATGAGAGAACATGGGTTTGTTTTTTTTCCAATGTTCATATACAATTCTATTTTCTAATTTATTTTGAACTCAATTTAGAATATTCATTGTTGTTTACAATTCATATCCCCAAAGGGATAATGGAATACTCACTTGACTTATCATTGATCTCACCATGTATGATAGGGTGAGACTCCTCGTCTTACATACAATGTTCCATTGTATTGTATAAGGTTATGTGAATTGGGATAGAATCCATAAATATCTAAAATAATTAATGAAGTGTTGGTTAATATATTTTCTACCATTGATTGAGTGAAGATTCTTAATCTTCCTACCAATATGGATCTCCACTTAATTCTTATATTCCTTTAATATCTTAAAAGAATCTAGATTATACCTCATTAACCAGACATATACATATCCACTAAATTCATTATTAAAAGTTATGAAGTATAAGTACCCACCCATATCTCAAAATGGAAATATCTCACACACATTGGTATAATGAAACTCAATAATCTTAGTGGCCCTTTAAACTTTTCCACTAATTAAAAAATTGTAAATTTTTATTATAAACAAGAAATACATACACCAAAGGGTTTTAGTTCAAAATAATATAAATATTCATCTTGGTGTAATATGGTAAAAAAATTACCATTTACACCACCTCATTATTGATTCCATATTTGGGTGTGGTATGTGTCTTGTGAACTATCTTCATTATCGATTTCCATAACTTAGTTTTTGTAATTCAACATGTAAAGACCATTAATTAAAAGTTAAAAAATATAAAAATAGTTATTTTTTAAAATAAAAAACTTTTATTTCCAAATTTGAAGATAAATCTATCTATATATGTTGTACATCTCGTTCCCCTCGTTGTTTGATTTTCATGATCACAATCACCTTATTGTTTATCTAATTTTGTTTTAAGTGTTTTTGGATGATAGGCATTCATTTAAGGTGCCAAGGATTTGGGCCAAGAAGGCCAAGAAGGCAAAAAGGCCAAACTGGACTGAAATGCAGTCCACCGGCCAACCGGTGGATTCACCACCGGCCAGCCGGTGGCACCTGGGAAGAAGGCTGAGCTTCTGCCTCAGCACCGGCCAACCGGTGGCCTTGCACCGGCCAGCCGGTGGCCCCCTGCCCAAACAGTATTAGCTACTGCCTCACCACCGGCCAGCCGGTGGCTCTGGCACCGGTCGACCGGTGGCCCCTGGACAGGAATCCAATGACTTTTTGCAAACACCGGCCAACCGGTGGGACTGTACCGGCCAGCCGGTGGACCAGTCAAACTAGCCGTTGGCTTTGACCAGTCAACTCCTTTTTGGCCTCCAACGGCTCCGAGGCCTTTTCCAACGGCTCCAAAGCCCTCCAACGGATACTTGAAGGTTCTTAGCCTATAAATAAAGGCCTAGGAAGCCCCGGAACGTCACCCAAGCCACCGGACACATTGTTGATCATTTTGGCGAAGCTCCGGCGGATTGTTCCAAGAGAACCCCAAGTGCTCCATCCATTTCCACATCCAAGAGCACCACTCAAGAAGCTTGGGAAAGCACGCTACATCAACTCCATCATCCAATTGGCGCCCAAGTCTTCCCAATCACGGTTTTTCGTGTTTTATTTATTTTGAGCTTCAATTTGAGTTTGTGCCTACAAACTCCCAATTTTCTCATCCCCTCTTTTCTTTGGGTTTCACATCACCACTAAGGTGTGACAAGGTTGCCAAGCTTTCCTTTAAATAGCTTGAGACATAGGTGAGCTATCCTTCACCTGTAAGAAGGATAGTGGGTTCTTGCTAAACCATCAAAAGCAAGTGGGTTCTTGCTTAACCACTAAAAGCAAGCTGTAATAGGTCCTAGTGCTACCTCAAAGCCTAGTGGGTTTCTTGCTAAAACCATTGAAAAGCAAGCGGTAGGAATCTCTCAACGATTGAGTTGGGAGCGGAGACGTAGGCCGGGTTTTGTCCGAACTCCGTTATCAATTTCTTGTGTGATTGCCTCCTTTATTTCCGCTGCATCTTTACTTTGATTTCTTATTTGTTAATCAATTTTTTTAAAAGGCAATTCACCCCCCTCTTGCCATCATTCCCCGTTTTCTCCGACCGAACATTTGGTATCAGAGGACGTATTTGAATAATTCCCTAACCGGTTTCAAATTAAAGATCCTTTTTTTTGATGGCTTCTACCGCTTCTTCCTCTGAATCCCCTGAGGGCTATTCTTTGGATCGTGCTCCATTCTTTGATGGAGCCGATTATAGTTTTTGGAAAACCCGCATGACCACATTTCTTAAAAGCATTAGCTATCCTATTTTTAAAATTGTCATGCATGGTTTTACTCTCTCTTGTCAAGATGAATCTAAATGGACCCCCGTAGACATTGCAAATTTTGAGCTTGATGGCAAAGCCATGAATGCTCTTCATTGTGGCTTAGATCGTAATGTTTTTGATCATATTTCTTCTTGCACTTCCTCTTATGATATTTGGAAATGTTTAGAGCTAACCTATGAAGGTACTAGCATGGCTCAAAAGCAAGAACCAGCTCAAAAGCAAGAACCCGCTCGAAAGCTAGAACCCGATGCAAAATCCGTACCCGTTTGCCCACCTCACAAGAAAAGGGCCAAGAAGAAGAAGAAGAAGGCTTTAAAGAAAACTTGGAGTGATAGCTCCTCCTTCTCTTCTTTCTCCTCGAGCGACAATGGTAATAATTGCCTAATGGCAAAACACGAGGTAACTTCTTCCGATTCCTCATCCTCCTCCTCTAGTTCTTCTAATTCATTGAATCATTTATCCTATGAAGAACTCTCGCACGCAAGAGATCAATTGGAAAAAGGTTTTCATGCTTTATCTTCAAAATTTGTCGCTTTGAAAAAGAATTTCAAAAAACTTTCCTCCGAAAAAGACCAACTTCTCAAAGAGAAGGAGGAACTCTCCCTAAAAATCCAAAATTTTCCAAATGTTGATTCTATGGAATCAACCATCAAAGATCTAAGAGAGACCCTAGCCAAGTTCACCCAAGGTGAACAAAATTTGTCCAATCTCCTTGGTTCTCAACGTGTTTCTAGAACCACACATGGACTTGGCTATACCAACCAAGCTTCCTCCTCCCATGCACCCACTATTTTTGTAAGGGGGAGCTCCGAATTTAAATTTTGTAATTATTGCAAAAAACCCGGGCACCTTATTTATGAATGTAATTGTAAAAACGCCCGGTACGGTCAACCCAAATCGATTTTCTATTCGGACGAATTTTATAGGAGAAGACCCGCCATGAGACAAGTGTGGATTGAAAAATCCCTTCTAGCGAGTCTCTCCGGGCCTAAAATCATCTCTTTTCAAAATCCCTCTCCCCGGTGACTTTTTGTTTTTATTTAGGGGGAGTTGGGTTTGTTTAAGCCTTTTTTTTTCGATTCAAACTTTCAATTTCAACTCTTGGTATCAAATTTTCAATTCAAAATTCTCAATTCAAAATTTTCATTCAAAACTTTGAATTTCATTTGGTTTCAAATTTTCTATTCAATTTTTGATTCAAAACTTTCAATTCAAACTGTTATTCAATTTTCATTTCAAAATTTTCAACAATTGGTATTATTTTCAATTGGTTTAAAATCCTGATTTTTCAATTCTCAAAATCTTGTTTTTCAAATCGTTTCCCTCAATCAAGTTTTATGCCCCATTCTATTTTGATAATCACAAAGGGGGAGAAATTTCTTGATTGATTGGGGGAGAATCCTTTTCATCGTGCTTAGCATTTCCTTTAATTTAAGTATTCTACTTTGATTGTTTTGGTGATTGTGATCATCAAAATAGGGGGAGATTGTTGTACATCTCGTTCCCCTCGTTGTTTGATTTTCATGATCACAATCACCTTATTGTTTATCTAATTTTGTTTTAAGTGTTTTTGGATGATAGGCATTCATTTAAGGTGCCAAGGATTTGGGCCAAGAAGGCCAAGAAGGCAAAAAGGCCAAACTGGACTGAAATGCAGTCCACCGGCCAACCGGTGGCTTCACCACCGGCCAGCCGGTGGCACCTGGGAAGAAGGCTGAGCTTCTGCCTCAGCACCGGCCAACCGGTGGCCTTGCACCGGCCAGCCGGTGGCCCCCTGCCCAAACAGTATTAGCTACTGCCTCACCACCGGCCAGCCGGTGGCTCTGGCACCGGTCGACCGGTGGCCCCTGGACAGGAATCCAATGACTTTTTGCAAACACCGGCCAACCGGTGGGACTGTACCGGCCAGCCGGTGGACCAGTCAAACTAGCCGTTGGCTTTGACCAGTCAACTCCTTTTTGGCCTCCAACGGCTCCGAGGCCTTTTCCAACGGCTCCAAAGCCCTCCAACGGATACTTGAAGGTTCCTAGCCTATAAATAAAGGCCTAGGAAGCCCCGGAACGTCACCCAAGCCACCGGACACATTGTTGATCATTTTGGCGAAGCTCCGACGGATTGTTCCAAGAGAACCCCAAGTGCTCCATCCATTTCCACATCCAAGAGCACCACTCAAGAAGCTTGGGAAAGCACGCTACATCAACTCCATCATCCAATTGGCGCCCAAGTCTTCCCAATCACGGTTTTTCATGTTTTATTTATTTTGAGCTTCAATTTGAGTTTGTGCCTACAAACTCCCAATTTTCTCATCCCCTCTTTTCTTTGGGTTTCACATCACCACTAAGGTGTGACAAGGTTGCCAAGCTTTCCTTTAAATAGCTTGAGACATAGGTGAGCTATCCTTCACCTGTAAGAAGGATAGTGGGTTCTTGCTAAACCATCAAAAGCAAGTGGGTTCTTGCTTAACCACTAAAAGCAAGCTGTAATAGGTCCTAGTGCTACCTCAAAGCCTAGTGGGTTTCTTGCTAAAACCATTGAAAAGCAAGCGGTAGGAATCTCTCAACGATTGAGTTGGGAGCGGAGACGTAGGCCGGGTTTTGGCCGAACTCCGTTATCAATTTCTTGTGTGATTGCCTCCTTTATTTCCGCTGCATCTTTACTTTGATTTCTTATTTGTTAATCAATTTTTTTAAAAGGCAATTCACCCCCCTCTTGCCATCATTCCCCGTTTTCTCCGACCTAACAATATCAAGTCTGGAAATAGAAATAATGTTTTTTAGTGACTAGAGTAACATAATAACGATATGTTAGATTCAAGATAATTTGTCACGACCCGTCCTCAGGACCCGTGCTGTGACTACCCCAAGCTCTCCTTCCATAGGCCAGGGGCTGGCGACTAGCACCAAAGGCGTAAATCCCGATATAAGGGAAGGCATTTCCTTTATGTAAGGAAAGAAACAACATAGAGTACGCAAGGTGAAGTAAACACTAAGTAAACTGAGTACACAAGTAAGTGATGGAAAGTAAATGGGCTAGTATACAAACCCAATTGAAAGTACATTACAATTGAGAAAAAGGAAGTACAACAGCTAAAAGGTAAGAAGCAACCACCGAGTCGTCCTTCGGAACTCCCACCTGAAGGGTGGGTACAGATAGTTCGTCAGCTCCTCAGGTCCAGCCGTCCGCTCTGAGTACATCTCGCCAAGTAGTCCACCTCATGGTATCGTCCCGCTCCACAAGCCCCAACTACGATCAGCGCTGTCCGTCATCTGCAACCAACACAACGTAGTGCAGACATAGCCCGTGCAGGGGTGAGTATATGATACTCAGTAGAGACCCCGAGACCCCAGAAGGTCTCTCGAAATCCACAAAGGATAAACCATTGGAAAGATACAAAACATGAAGTATCAATCGTCTCCACTTAGGTATATTCCCATACATATACCTAAGTCATCAATTCCAGTTCTGCTCCAACTCACGAGACCAAGTGCAACCCAGTCCACACAGGAAAGCACAACCCAATCCACACAAGAAATGACAACCCATTCCACACAAGAAAACACAACCAGTCCTCACAGGAAAGCACATCCTAGTCCACACAAGAAAGCACAACCCAGTCCACACAGGAAAGCACAACCCAGTCCACACAGGAAAGAAAGTCAATTACATCAATGATAATGATTTAAATTCAAGAATCAGCTCACAAATGTATACATCATTTTTAAAGCAAAAGAGATGATCATATGTAGTTACTGATTCATCTAGCTGGGATCCATGTAGGATACTAGACCAGCTAAGCTATCAGACCCACGTAGGATACTAGTCCAGCTACTCAATCAGACCCACATAGGATACAATAATAGAGGTCAATACTGTGAGACCCACGTAGGATACAAGTACAGTAGTCATCACCGCCAAACCCACAGAGGATTCCAGTATGGTTGTCATCCTCATCGAACCCACAGAGGATTCTAGTACGGTTTTCATCATCGTCAAACCCAAAGAGGATTATAGTACAGTTTTCATCGTCATCGAACCCACGAAGGATTCCAGTATGAAAGTATTCACCGTCGAACCCACGGAGGATTCCAGTACGAAAGTCATTGCAGTCGCAGCCAGCTCTAGGGTTCTCGCACACAACACGCCCATTTTGGGAGGGTCTGCTCCATGAGACAAGGGGGGTCGATACATCAACTGACACGAAGTCCGGAGTTGATGTATCCCAAAGTTCCGTCTCACCAATAGGAACTCAACGCGACAGACGACGCGTCAATCAGACACCCGATATGAGAGTTATTGGCTTTTCCGTTCGAGGGGCCCGGTTGGGTTTTAAGTCAAAACCAACCCAACCGTACTCCAACTGCGTCAAAACCTCTAGTAGAGTAAGACAAAAGGTCTGTCTCACTAAGAGGAAACCAACAAAGTCGATGGCACGTCAATCGGACGTCCGAAGCTCAAGTTATAAGCGTTTCTGCTCCAAAGGCCCGGTTGGTTTCGTGTTCGAACCAACCCGGCCATATCCCAATTTCTCCAAAACCTTCACTTTAATATACCAAAATGACCATCTCGATCCAAGCATAGCATCACAACTGACGGTGCGTCAATCGGAGGTCTGTAGCCCAAGTTACGGACATTTGAACGAATTTGCCCATTTTAGGGGGTTTGGGCCCGGAACGACCCGGCCCAAAACCCACTGGGTCAGCCCGAACTGGGTCGAGCCAACCCAGGTTCAGGTCCGGACTATCGGGCGCGGCCCAGTCCAGCGGCTGGGTGCCCTGGACCAGTGCGAGTGGCCCGGCTCAGCTGGGCGCTCGGTCTGTGACCGAGTGGCGTGAAGGGGGGGCTCTGTCCCCTTGCCTTGTAATGGCGGCCCCACATGGGGGGACCGCCTGTGCACCACCGGGGGTTACGAACCCCAGAATTCTGAACGGCCGGCCTGGTTGATCGGCCGGTTCCGTCACCGCGGGACCCCGCGATCCCGCTCTCCAAGCGCCAGCGGCCGGTTTATCCGGCCGCCTCCAGGTCTTCCGCTGCGACCAAAGGGCCGTGACTCTTGATGCTCCGGTGGCCTGGAGTCTGGCCGCCCCCTATCAGTGACCACCGCGGCCTTAGGTCGTGGCCCTTCTTCGAACGGCGCGGCACGTCGTCGGCGCGCCCCTCCGCCGCGACCCCTGCTTTAGTCGCGGCCCTTCAAGATGCTCCGGCGCGGTGCAACGGTGCCGCACCCCTCCGGCCGCAGCCCCTGCTCCGGCCGCGACCTCTTTTGGCCTTAATGGAGTGGCGCGACGGCGCCACCCTCCTTCACCGCGGTTCCCTCGTTTCCGCGTGGTGCGACGGCACTACGCCGTCACCGTTCCAATCCACAACGAAGGACAACAGTAAAAAGGGAGGAGGGTCGACCATGTTTGTGCGGTCTGGTCCCCTCCCTTTAATTGATAGCAAGGAGATTAAAGATTAACAATGAACGCCAAAATATTCATGAACATAAAAATCAAACCCCTAACTCGAAGAAGGCGTTCGTCGGTGTCGCGGTAGACGGCGTCACGGTAGACGACATTATGGAAGACGGCGTCGCGATAGACGTTGTCGCGATAGACGACATCACGGTAGACGGTGTCATGGTAGACAACATCGTAGTAGACAGGCGTCGTTCCGTCAACGTCAGGAAGGATAAAGCCGAGGGTGGCGTCGACGTTCTTCGTTCTTTGTCAGAGGAAGAGGAAAACTCTCCAAGTGCTTGGTTCCGTGCTTCGTTGATAGCGTTCCGCCGCTTGCAGAAGCCATCCAGAACTCCTCCCCCTGGCCTCCTTTAAATAGGATTCGTGGGTTTGTCGTTGGCACACAAGTCATAAATGGGGGATTTATGACATAGAGCCCCACTCAATTAATCCCCTGCGGTGGAACATTAAAAAGAGAGGAAGGATCCTCATTAATTAAACATGTTGGCATTTAATTAAAGAGAGGGAGGATGGTTCCTCATAAACTTGAGGGGTTGAAATGTATTAAAGAGGGAGAGGGTGTTTAATGGGGTGTTAGGAAATTTTAGGAGGTCGGGGCTCATGTGGGCCCCACCCCACTTCCTCACAACTTCCTTTTTCATAACTCATAAACCACTAGTGGCGTAATAAAAATATAATTCTAAAACAACTATATTTTTATTCCTCGCATTTTTAAAATATCATCCCGTGCAAACGCAACTCCATAAAAAGGTGTTCATAAGAAATTACCGGCGCTACGGTTTCATCGGTGCCCTCAGATTTCGATTCCGAGAACTGGTTCAAAATTTAGGAAAACCCGCTCGTTCGTTCACTGAACGTACCCGAGCTAAACTTTGAAAAAAGATTCCGGGCACACCAGGCCTCGGAATCAGGTGCCCTTAGAAACAGCGCACTCATAAAATTCCAAAGAAATTAAGAAAAAAAATTCCCTTGAAATTTACGGGTCTTTACATAATTCCTGTCAGCAAAGTGAGGTGGTAGCATCCAGTAGCCAAAACATTAATTCTAGCTCTGTTGAATGATCATTGATCTACCTCACCTCATACAACATTCCACAATATAATTCGGTCTTATATTTGGATACATATGTGATAACTATATGTTATATATGATACCTAATTTTTTGAAATAGATAGATTACACTAAAAAATGAATGCACCAAAATATTCCACTTGATTATTTTTAGGGTTTTATTTTTCTTCTAATGTCCCCTCTTACCACATGAAAAATACAAAACATTTTGTTCCCTTGCTTACCTCTTGATCCACCTCTTCTTGGAAGGATATTGTGAAGAATATCTAGACTCGGAGTTAGTCCTAGGGTTCTTATCCTAGATCTTGCTTTTATTTACCATAATAAAAAATGGATTTTAACACTTCATATCCTTATCAATTTGGATAAATAAAATGATATGTTATGGGAGAGGCTTCTTTATACCATACATATTATAATTGAAAAAAATTAGAGAATCTCAAAGGGAGTGACGAAAGAATTATATCAGGGAACAGTTCTTCAAGAAGATTAAACCCTAGAACATATAGGCACTCATTATACCAAGAAATGTTTTCCACGTGAGGCCCACATGGTTCAGCTTCTAAAATAATTCTCATGAATTGCTGATCAGAAATCAGAAACCATCCATATCGTGATATATCCTAACATAGATCACAGAGATGTTGGAGAATTCAATAGGCATCCAAGTTTTCATTTGAATTCATGGGATTATTAGCAATGGATGAAAGAATTAAAAACTGAACTTCAATAGAATCACCAAGGTTTTTACCATAGACATATAACTCCTTATCACATTCCACCTTTATAGGTAGATCAAGAATTGAGGATTCTAGCACATAAGACTTACATTCCTGGTGCAATAATACTTTCAAGTGTCTAAACCATTCATGGAAGTTACTTCCATTTAAGAGATTTAATTTCTCCAAAATATATTGTAGGGATAATGGGGTTGATGACATTTTCATTACTCTACAATAATAAGAGAGAATATTATTATTACTTATCATTATTATAAATTATATGAGACACAATAATTGTAATTTTGATTATTCTTCAAGTATTTTATCAAGTCTCAAATACCCTCACCATTAAATTTGGAATGACATGTTGTGTTCACATGATAGTAGAAAGAATTCACATTTACCTTCTTATAATCTAGATGGAGGCCCTGAGAATTATAAGAAAGTATTTTGGTAGGTGGTATTTCCAGCTACAAACAAGAAGCTCCTTGAACCCTTGAGTGGACTCTTCAATACAGAAATCATAACTCTGATTTCTTTAACACTTACCTCTAAATTTTTATTATATAGAATAAGTCCCTAAAAAAGTATATAAATTTAGTTAATTTGACCAACCATCTTAGTTAAGTCTTCCATATAATTAAAATTTACCCCAGAGGAGGCTGAATTGATACTTTAAATATGGATTCATCTTAATTCAGATGATGGAAGACTTAATGACTTAATATTAACAAGAGGGTTTTTTGATTATTATGTTTAATTTTTTATTGTTTTATCTTTTACATATAATTTTAAGATTAAGTGGATTGTAATTTGGGAATTATATATGTTCTGTTAAAACATTTATGTATAATCTATTTTCATTAATTCTATAGTTGAATATTATTTAATTTATTTATATGATTGTGGTATTGTATCCATAATATAAATCTTATAATAGACATAAAATAAATAAATAAATAAATAAATGACATGATCATGAGCATTATATAATATTTTATTTATTGAGTGGAAAATAAGTCAACCTATAAACCTAAGGGAAAACTCCTTATATCGGTCTTGGTATGATTTTCAATATCCCACCTATCCATAAAAGTATTTCTTAGGTTGGCTTCACTATAGTTATGTCTTGAATTAACACCATGCACCTTTGAATACTACTTTTATTATAAATGTTTTATAACTCACACATAGGTGAGGGGAACTAAATGATTGGTTACATGTAATTATACAAAACAAACTTTGACACAAATGTCTTACATAACAAATAAGGGAGAGATAACACACATAAAATCAAAATTAATTTAATAATAAATAATAAAAAATACATAAAATAAAATAAATAAAATATAACTAACATGTACTTAGGTTTGGTCAAAGATCACAATAATTCATGTATAAGTAATAATTACTCATTTAAAATAACTAGCTACCATTTCTTTCAATTTTTTCTTTAATATGATAAAAAGAAATTGAATTAATTAGATTAATTATCTTATTAACAAATAAATTAATTTCATCTTATTCGATATAATAATACTAAAAAAACCTTATGATACCATTTTAAATAAAATAAATAATTTAAATTTATTAAAACTTAATAAAATAGTACACAACTTTGTCCTTGGAAGAAACACAGAAAGTACCAATCTAGATTACTCATTGTCGTTCAAAATATATAAAATTCACTCATAAAATATAATGTGCACATGATATGTGTCATAATATCATGGTTTTCACTACTAAATTATTTCCACACAAAACACATTAATATTATTTTTCCCATATAATTTAATGTGTTAAGTCTTTAGTATGAAATTAACATACATCAATTATAGTTTGAAATATTATAAGAAATTAATTAAGAATTTAAAATAATATAAAACCTAACAAATTATATGTTCTATCAATTTAATGAATCATGAAACTCATATAAATGAAATTTAATGGAGTAATTAATTAAATTTATTATTTTTTCATAAGTTGGTAAAGAAAACATCATGTGCAAGCTAGCTACCTAACGTGTACTTTTCTTCATCGAATATTTGAAGTACATGCCTACGGAATTTCCATGAACTTCTTCTGGACATTTTGGAAGTATATAAAATGTATAAAGAATACATTATGTGTAAAAAACGTTACGTGGCTTTCATCCTATTTGTGATACCTATTTTTTTATTAAAAAAGGTAAAGGGGACAAGCTCCCATTTATTGAACAAGAAAGAAACTCCTTTTGATGGGAATAAGGGGAACCCATTACAGAGACAAATGAAAAACATCAATAAGAACAAGCCACACGGCCAACTAGGATCCAAGAGTCAGAAGGAGAAAAAAATCAAAGCAAGGTCAAGCCAGAAAGTCTCATCATCCCCTAACTGAAAATGCAGCAGTGGAAACTACCCAGATGACGCGTCACCCCTCTGCGATGAAGTGTGTCATGATGGAAACAGAACCATAGCAGTGCACTCCTCCAAATTATACTGAAATTTGAGAGTAGGACTGGATGATAGGTTCCATCACACCTATCTCTCTTTCAAGCCACCCCCCGATGGTGCAGATGAGAGACTCACTGTACCATCAACCTCATGCGCCGCAACATCCGTCCGAGAACACCGTGCAAGTTCAGTCAGGGTAACCATCCATCCAAAAGAATAGATAGCTGAATGATGGGTGTCAAGACACCCATCCCTCCATCGAGGTCGCCCACCCAACACAATCTACAACACAAAAAATTCCATCCAAATGCAACAAGACCAACAACAAGCTCCCACCAGAAAATTTGCTTCCAAATGACAATCCGATCCAGAAAAAGAAGAAATGAGAAATCCAAAGAAATGTAAGAGAAACAGCATCCAAAATCTGCCAAGAAATCACCAAAACTTGATCCAAAGAGAGACTACAAACAAAAACATCCATCCCAAAACCATCAAGGTAGCAGCAGAGTCATCAAACCATGAGAACCAGCAGAACATCCCGAGCAGGTAGCAACCAAAGAACCTCAATAAGAAAAAGGAAATCGACAACCCCCAAAATCTAAATCCAAATCCTACCTCCAATCCATCATAAGATGCCGCTCGAAGTACCCCAAGAAAAGCTCAGAGTCCTTCACCACCGTGCAAAGAAGCATGACAACCATGTGGTCTCAGATCTGAAGACAGATCAGAAGGTAGGGATGGGTACCAGTCCACACAAGGAGGAATAATCCTCCGCCCACAAGACCCAATGTTCGAGAAACAAAATCTTCGAACTCCCCTGGGTAACCACAGTGAGGGGAATGAATCCATCATCAAAGGATGATGGGATGAAGTGAAAATGATGTAGACCCGTCTGAATCAATCAGAATGTGATAAAGCCGGTTTGAAGCTAGAGAAAAGGAAAGACACAGTCGATGTCATAAATCCCAGTGCAGTAAGAATCACACAACCCACGACCTCCCCTCAAAGACTCAAGACCATAATCCACCGTCCAAGAGACATCAGAAAAAAAGCTCATGGGAAAAACTCAAAAAATCCAAAAAATTGCATCCAGGCTCATTGCAAATAGGTCCACCATAAAAATTCACAACACCCAAGAAAAATTGATCTTCAAACTGTATCATCTGGATGAGGCATCAGGAGAGGAAACATGAAAACCACACATTGCTACAAAGTGTCAGTGGGGTATAGATCTAAAAATCAGATCAAAACCAGTGGAGAGGACAAGGGAAACAACAGGAGATCCAAAATAATGACCGATGAAAAAACTGTTCTCAACCAGTGTGGAAGCTCATCCATCGACACCCCTGAGGAAATTTCAGGAAACTGCCATCAAGCAGGTTCAACATCACATCTCGAGTAGATATCAACTAGTGGATCAAAGAAGGCATGAAGAAACGACCCCACAGAAACTGCATACCTCCAAAAATCCATAGAAGTCCATCACTCGAAAGAAAACTGAACAACTCGGTGTCCTTCGTCTTCGTGCAGAGGAACTTCAAGCGTGAAGAGCCTCCACCACCGCTGGAGAAGGGAAATGTTGTGCAAATTTGAAAAAGACCAAAGGCAGAGATGTGCCACATCCCACTGTTGTTGTGTCTCCACCCTCAATACCTCAGAGAGTGGAAGCACGCGAGCATCCTCGTTTGACCCAGAGAGTCAGGAGACAACGAGGAGAAACACGTCAGAGCAAAGGATGAGTGTAGCATGATGGAATCACACAGGAGGCGAGCAAGGAGAAGGATAAGGCCGATGAGGACCACCGGTGAAGAGAGGCTGAGGTCAGAGTAGAGTCACCAATGATCGGTTGGGTGTACCGCGCATCACAGAACCCTAATTACGCCACTCTCCAAGAGAGTGCGGAGCTATCCATGTTTGTGATACCTATTAAATACACACAATTTCTTAATTACACAATGCATCCTGACCTCTAATTCTATATCTTAAAAACAAATTCACTACATGGAATGTATGTAATATACATGGTGTGTAGTCTAGAAAAACCATTTATCACCATGAATGGTCATCACATGTTGAATTTATTATGCACAAAATGTACTCCACACATAAAAACCTAGAGTCCACGCAAGTGTCCTGGTGAAATGAACAAGGATACATGACACGTGACAAATGAGTACATCTTTTGTAACCTTGTATCATCTAACCAAAAATCATTTACACCATAATATGAGTTATTTAGATGTGTTATTGATTAATTATTAACCAATATTGGTTATTTGAGTGAGAAATGAAGAGGAGGAAGAAGAAATCTCAATGATGGATCAAGGATGAATTAAAAAACAAAATGAAATTTAAAATATAAAAGTTTAATGATCAAAAATGAAATAAATAATTATAAATTTGAATGTGATCACTTTGATACTGCTTTTTGGTTATGATAATAGTAGAGGTGCTTATCAGGGATGATGTAGACTCAACAATTATTGGATTCGATGGATCATTAAAATATTGTACACGATTCAAACTTAATGAAAAGTGAAAATTTTAAAATGATATTGAAAAATAAGGTCTTAAAAACTAATATAATACAATTTCATGTTAAATATATAATAAATTTAAATATATCAGAAGAAATAATACCCCAGTCTTGAGATCTTTATTTGATGAAGGTTCTGATTTTCTAAAATCCTTTTCAATCAATCGGCATTTCTCTAGGAGGATCTGAGTTTATAATCCCTCTAGAGGTGATCCATATATGGTCGTATGTTCTCAAAACAACTCTAATAGATTTTTGGGTTCTAGAATGGTGGATCAACTATATTTCAGTGTTTTTCATGATCACCGTGACAATTGATTCAGGGCTAAAAAATCTTCCTTTTACTATCATTCTTGAGAAGATAGAGGAAGAAGTATAATCTATGAGAAATTATTTAGTTTCAGTATTAGGAGATAGATTTAGATTATATTGTTCATAATAAATCTGTATTTTGATCAATCTATACACAATAAAAAAATCATCTATTTATAGAGGTAGTGTTAAATTTGAAATATTATTTAATTGAAAAAAGGCCCATAAATAATATATGAAAGCTTATATGACCCCATTCCATGTAATAATAATAATAATAATAATAATATTTTCTCATGGAGTGCTTTAATTTCTGTAATGATAAATATTTTTTTTATATCCTTGAAAAATAATATTTATCGCTAGAAACAATCTTGTTCTACTAGTCATCCTTAGTATTTATTGAATACATGAATGAATATCTATTTATTCAATAAATAAATAAATATTATATATCCATGTAATTAAACATTTACCTTGAGAATAAATATTTATTTAATTTATGTGATTAATAAATTTGGAATAAATTATTTCCCATTCTTGAGAGTAATATTTATTCTAATAAATAAATTCAAATAAAATTTAATTGAGATAAATAAAAACATTTACTATGTAACCCTCTAATATTATTTATCATTGGAAGTAGACAGGATTGCATAAAGTCCAATTTTACTATCTATAAATGGGTTAAGGGATGAAAAATAAAGATTTTAATGTTGTAACATCAACAACCACATGCAATCACTCACTATGTAATATAATTTTTTTATCATGATATCTAATCAAGAAGGTTGCACACTTTTTTGTCAACCTATATTATTGATACATCATTAGTTGAATATCTAAAATAAAAGCATCATTACACCATGACCATGGGATTTAGTGTGAGTGTTATATTTAAATCAAATGGTCAAGATATTAACATCCATCAATAAAGTAGGGACAAATCATTCATCAAAATATAAATTAATAACACATCACTTGTGACACACCCAACATATAAAACTTTTCCATGCACTATTTTCATCATGCCTTATGAAAATTGATTTTAATGTTGTAGTAATGGCATGAATTAATAATAATATTATTATCTAAGTAAAATTACACAAGATCACTGAAAGAAATATCCAATGACACATAAATATGTGGAATTCTTATGGGGTGTATGTTCTCATAATATTCTATCTTAGTGACTACCAGTTATGAATGTCAAGATATAAAAGGTCATATTCTTATGATTACTCACATATAAAGGTCAACATACTATGTTCCTCATTATATAATGTTATCCAACCATTGAATAAGGTTTAAAAATATAATCATGGAATTTTAATGGTTCCCATTACAACAAGGAACTGTTATTCCCTTATCATTGTGAAAAATACTCTTGGACATTATTACCTTAAAGTCATGAAGAACTATGAATGATATGTAATAATATATTTTAACTAATATTAAATTATTTGAATATAAAATTTATTCAAACTACAGAAAGTTGGTTGTTGGACACCAACCCCAACACTGATTACTTCATCCTTTTAAATATTGCATACATAAAAATCCTCCATGACATAATATTTTAACTTGAATTTCAATTTAAAAGTGTAATTATTTATAAAGGATTGTACCTTTTATGTGACTATAAAATTCACTTGATTAGAATAATGTGGCACTTGGGTGAATTTTTATAGTCTCTCACAAGGGAAGCAATTATATGAGTTCATCTCAGTTAGTGGTTCTACATCAATAGTGTTGGGTAATCTAATCATGTGTTCTATAATAAAATTTTCATAGCCCTTATTCTTCTTGAGCTTCAAGTTTAATTGTAATAAAACAAACATCCATATTAATAGACTCAAGTTTTATTTATCTTTTTTAATTAAATACCCGAGTGCTTCATGATCATAATAAGAAATCACTTTACTTAATAAAAAGTAAGATTAAATTTTTTTTAAAGAAGAAAAAAAATGATAAAAACTCATTTTTTGTTGTTGTGTGATTAATATATGTGGTTTTTAGAATCTGATAAGTATATGATATCACTTTCAGTATCCCATTAAAATTTTAGGATAATACATATCTCATATCATTTTTTTGAATCATCACATATTATATTGAAAGGGAAATTACAGTCTGGTGGATATATTATGGGGGTTGTGGTTAGGAACCCTTTTAGTTTATCAAAATCTATATTTCATGATTCATTAAATAGAAATAAATGATCTTTATTTAGATTATTTTTTAGAGGAAAATAAATCTTCCTAAATTCCCTAATATATCTTCTGTAAAATATTTCATGGAATAAAAACAATCAGATATGTCTCATAGTGGTAGGGTAAGAAAGGGTAGATTTCACGTCAATATTAGGCCTTTCCAAATAAATCCAATCATTAGAAATTACGTGGACTAATTTATTTCATTTCTCTACCATAAAATATAATTTTTTAAAGCTTCAAAGTAGGTTATTCTCAATGAATTTTAATAAAAAAATTTCAAAACATTCAAGATATGTTTCAAAGAAAGTTTCATAAATATTAAAATCATCTAGAAATACCTCCAAGAAGCTCATAATAAAGTATAAAATTATTATTATAATTAAATTTTGAAAGGTATATAAAGAATATAAAATACCTAAGGTCATAATTTAGTAATAAAAAATACCAAACAATCATGTGAATATAGATTGTTATTATTAATTTGGACCTACTTGAACTTGAAAATCTCAAGAAAAACCATCAAAGAAATAGTATTAATAATTCTCAAATCATACCTCTAACATTTGGTCTATGAAAGGTATTAGGTAAGTGGTCCTTCCATGTCACATAATTCAATTTTTGGAATTCAATGAAAACTATATATCTATTATGAATCCTTGTGGTAACTAACTCATTGTTCTCATTTGTTAAATTTGTGAATCCAGTTTTCTTTTAGGTAATTTGAATGGGACTTTCCCATTGCAAGTTTGAGATTGAGTATATGATTCCATCTCTTAAAAGTATTTATAATTCCTTTTTTAAAACATCTAGGAGGGTTGGGTTGATCCACCTTTATGGTTGTCTAAAATATTTATATTCCCTTCCAAGAAAAATTTTATGCATACATGAAATAGGGAAAACCCTGGAATGACTCACAATGTTCAACTTATTTCTCTAATATTCTATTTCTAAATTTCCTAGAAACTAACTTCACTGAAATATAAATTAATGTAAATTATAATCAATATTTTATTATTTTTCTTTATGTAAGTATATTTTATGTTGGATAGAATCATAATCGATTCTAATTTAGGGGGTTTTCTAATGATGTTTTCAAATCAGTGTTGTCCATGCTTGCATCTGACACATGTTATGTTGAAGTTTCAGTAAAATATTTCTGTAAATCGTGAAAATAAATTTAATAAACTTCTTCAAACTTGTAAACACATAAAAAAGATTATATATTAATCTCATTTTCAAAAATTCATTCATAAAAAAAATCAAGAGTTTCGAGAGAATCAACTAAATAAATGATTTTATTAAAAATTTTAATTTCATCATTATAACAATAAGGCTCCTCAAAATGGTTAAATATATTCATACTTATCTACTAATGGTGTTATTTCATTGTATCAAAAATATTAAAATTAAATTGATTCTCTCCAAAAGAAATTTAAAGAGTTCCCTCATTAATATTCATTATTGTTTTAGTAGTCTTGTGAAATGGCATACCTAGAATGATTGGAGTGTTCAAAATATATAAGTAATTTGGGAGAAAAAATCATTTTAAACATAGCTGTACATCCTCTTTAAATACAACTAGATAGTTCATGGTTTGGTTATCCAGTTATATATTCACTCGGGTAGGTTTGAGCTATTCTATTTATAGGAAAGAATAAACTGAATAAGAAATTACATCAACACTCCTAGAAAAAAATATGTATTGAAAAACTTTATTTCCCCTATCAATCATGAGGTGTGAGATGTAAGACCATCCCAATATTCTCATTATGGATAAAGATATTGTTTCTACCTAACTAGTTCTAGGGAAACCCTACTAGGATATCCATTCCATTTCACAAATCCCAAGACCACCCAAGATATCCAATAACCAGAAACAATACCATTGAACTATGGTGATATAGTCTCCATTTATGTCAGCCGCCTAATGTTATAAAGAGAACATATCTTGATCATATGAGGGTGAATTCCATCCTACAACTTCTACTCTAGGGACAATTTGTTCCTATCCATATACCCTTTCCTATGAAATTCATACTAGTATTCACACATGCATAAAAAATAATATGAATTTATATTAAGGGGACCAATTAACTTTGAAAAAAAGATACCATCCAATCCAAATTAACTCAACTAATATCATTTGTTCCTCACCCTAGATCCTACCAACACATTATATCCTAATACAAAATAAAAATTACAAATAAATAACTATAAAAATATATAATCAGATATTTAATTAAAAAAAGGAGGTATAATTGATAGAAAACTCAATAGGAATCCCCAATTCCCTGAAATAAACCAACCCTAGGCATCCATCATCCAATAAACTCTTATATCCACTGCACAAGGAATCCATATCATCTGCTGATGTTTTATCCATACTCTGGTGAAATAATAATTGAAAACCTAGCCTAGATTGAACCAAAAAAATAGATATTAAGGGGTAACAAAAACAGAGGAAAGATGAAATATCCTACCCTGAATCCATAGAAGGGAACACTAAAAATCATCCCCTCTTATGGGTAATTATAGGCAATCAAGGTAGGGTGATAATTGAATGAAATGACCTTTTATCTACCCATGTTTCACCTAAAATATCAAATTCTTTAACCAAGAAAGATAAAAATTCCATTTTCTAGAAAAAGAATATAAGCCTCATTCATAGTGTAAATAAGGAGGATCATGAAGTAAACCCCCATTAACCTGGAATTCTCATAGCATGACCCAGTTTCATAGTGAAAAAACCTCCATGTAAGAAAACCCTCATGAGGACATCTGATCCATTAAAGTTTGACACCATATTCACATACCTTTCATGGTGAAAATCCCTAGTAATAGTGGCATCCATTGGCTTACAAAAAGTAACAAAATGAGCTGCCTAAGTCACAATATGAATTTCTACAGACTGCTAAAATTCAACACCCAACCACCCAATCATTACACTAACACTCACTGTGCACCCTTGGTACTCACCAGGCTTAAAAAAATCCAAAATCATCTCTTTGATATTTCATAATTATTTTATTCCTAATATGAATCCCAATTCAATATTTGACCCATTCTCTAGATCAAAATTCAAATTCCTACTAAAAAAACAACCTAGAAATATAAAAGTGATTAAAAACATCCCACCATAGGGATTATCATCCTATAGAAGAATTAAATTTCCCTACAAACACCACCTAGACCTACCATGGTTGGGAGTTCACCATCAACCCACCATCTCCCTCCTCTGAATACAAAATACACTTCCACTTCACAACTCAAAGAAGAATGTTTACGATTCACTAGAAGTCAAGCCACACACTTTCCACCAATGCTAACAACATGATGAAACTTACCACAATAATATCTCTTAAAAAACTATGGTGTATTCAACCAATTTATCTTGTGTCCTATGGTGCTTTCCACCATAATTCACTTATCACAACATACTATTTAAGGATTTGGTTCTCTCCTCATTAAGAGTTTCCTACTAAAAACTCTCTCCCAGTGGTCTATCGACCCAAAAAATATATTCTAAAAATTTCCCCAAAGTAGTTTATACCTCACCATATCTTATTCAATTCAATAACATTGAAAAAACCTCTCCGACATGGCTTCTC
Source organism: Viscum album (assembly GCA_963277665.1). Lineage (NCBI taxonomy): Eukaryota > Viridiplantae > Streptophyta > Magnoliopsida > Santalales > Viscaceae > Viscum > Viscum album. The sequence continues at coordinate 1,051,124,120 of OY728164.1, read as the reverse complement.
CCTGAAACTATTGGTCACACCCACCAATGTGTCATCATAACACCTCATCAGATCATAATTCCTTACCTTAAATGGTCATTATGAGACCTTACAACACCCACATTAATGTATGAAATTTACTATTAAGGTAATTCCGTTGTTGTGCCACCAACCTCTACTCTAAACATAATTCTCTCACCTTAAGAAATGGTGAACTCCAATCCAACTCACTCTCATATCACAACAACACTAACCTAATCCCAATGTTTATGTATCAAATTTTAAAATAACTATATTTTAATTACAATTCTATTATTTACCAAAGAAATAGATCACATTATATTTACCTGCACATATCCATTACGATACCACCTCGACCATCAACCAACATGTATAAGCACCTCTATAAAATTTGTAAAACAGTGGTTAAACACTCACAACTGATATAATGATCACCAACATAGGATTACCATCATCATCTATATACCAAGAAAAATTACAATAATAAATGGATCATACTTTTTCTATTACTTCTTGTATTGAATGGATGTGACTGTGCTTCCCATATTTGAGCACTAGAAATAACAACCATCTCCCATTCTTGAATCACTGGGAACATTTTTTTCTATCAATTAATGTTGTAATACCAACTTTTTTAGATTCCATTACAACATTACTTGAGCAATAAGTTAAATATGTCTCATCCAAAGTCCTCTTTGACAAAAAACCTACCAAGGAGAAAAACATTGGGTCGTCATTCCTGAGAGTGTCTCACCATCACACTACCACTGAAACACTATCAAAATTCATAGAAAACCAAAAAAAATATTAATGGACTCACACAGGACCCATTCATCATCCCAAAATACATACAACATAATATATTACCAAAAAGGACCATACTCATGAACCAAGACATTTCATAAAAAGTTATATCATATGTCAATATTCTCCCCAAGGAAATGTGATCCCCTAGGAACCCTCTCATAAGTTCTCTATCATGATCCTACTAGGTCTCACACAAACCCAATGATTGTACACTTATGTATAATTCAGTGACACACTCCAACTCATTCCCCCACGAGTTATTCCCCATTAAACCTAGGCTCATGCATCTAACCCACTAGTCATGATATAATGCTTTTATTCTCCCCCGATAGCTCTTGGAATATCAATAATTTCATTTAGAACCACATGATCACTCACTACACAAGTGTCATTTTGAATCCATGAGTGTCTACCCATGCATTCACCTAAAAAAAGAAATGGTCCAAACATCCAACCAATATCACCCTCTTAATACTGGCCTCAATACCAAAATAACCTAGAGTGCCTAACACCTCATGAACCAAAGGCATGTGAAATATCTTTCCTAAACCATATTAGGGTTTCCAACATCCATTGAAAAATACACGTATGTACTCATATCATTACTTAGTCATTACATGAACTAACTGATCTATCATCATATCATCAAATTCCTACAATAAACTACTAAGTATCTCCATACATCCCTTGATGAATAAATTTAATTTACATCACCAAAGAAAATATCACCATAAGATCCACATGAATTTATATTAGAATAAAAAATAAGTGGTTCAATTGTATAGGATGAGATCCACATGTTATATGAGAAATATCTATATATGTTATTGTTAACACTTTAAACATATAACTTCTATCATCATAAAATCCAATAAACCAAAAGTAGAAATATGTTATGTGATTCCTACATGCCAGATATGATTCATTAACATGATAAAATTTATATTTGGATAAGACACAAAATAATAAATACTATCTCTATTAAACCCATAATATTAAATATCCATCTCATCCATAATAACACAAATCAAGAACAACAATCCTGTCACCTTGGTAATTAGGACATCCAACTAGAAAGGTGTTCATGACTCAACAGTCCGATGTCCATCAAAATACCTAACACTTCCCTGGACCACCTATCTACCATCTACCCAAATAAAAAAAAGATTTTATACCACTTTGTTATTCCCTAACCAAGAATTCATATATGGTCTATTGTGCCACATGGCATCAAGTGTGCCTCCCTATATTTCATAGGATACTGACTAGTGGTGAGGTCATAATATATACAATGGAGAGACCATTACCTTGAATTATATTCGTAAAATAGTTAAAACTAACCAAAACAATACCCATCAAATAATAAAAGTAGACATAGTCAATTAAACAAAATTCTATAATAAATGTACCATATGTACTCATATGAAATAATTTTCATGCCAATATAAAAAATTTATTTTCTATTGATCCAATATCATATAGAAAAATAAAAAATCATAAAAATAAAAAATTTTCCCTACTATTGTCCTCAGGCCCCAACATTCCCTATATCCTAATACACTTGATCTGTCTTATACTGATTCTCTAAAAATATGTTCTCTAACTTGAAAGTAGACAACAAGGTCTCTAGGTGCATTGGGGTGAACGTGTAGGGTGTGATAAATACATCATAATAGGTTCACGCAAAGTTCCACTAGTATACACAATCATATATGTGTATGCATGAGGAAATAGATATGCCACACAAGCACCATGGATGTTTTCTTCTAATGAGGACAACACAAATACCTATGTGTCAGGTAAACATATGCTAACCATTACACCACAAAACCAGATCATACATACTTCAATACAAAGTCAGAATCCACCTCATCACATTGTTCCATCATCTATGTAACTTATCCCATAACTGAGGGATCATGGTAGGGTGCCATCTAAGTCATGACCATTACCTAATGGGGAAGGGTAGGGTTCTATGTCCAAGAACTATACACACCTTCTCACTCAAGTTAGTCCCACATTTAGTATTGTACCAATATCATCTCACTCATGGTAAGGTCCATCCATTGAATACCACATAACATATGGACACCTTCTCATGTATGGAAGTATCGTCATCCAATCCTGTATAACAACACATCTTGGACCCTTTCTCATTTATGTATTCTAATCCTATCACATCACACCCAAGACCCTATTTCACTCATGGAAGTCTGATCACTACCATCTAACTCATGGTAGGTCCTGAATATCCCATCTCACTCATAGAGTTTCCAATAGGTCTCAAGGCACACCATCTCACTTATGGTTAATTTGAACTTCATGTATACTAATTTCCATCTCACTCATAGAAATACATCTAGCACTATCTAACTCATAGCGGGGCCATGCCTTAGGATCCATCCCCTACACGAGAGTCTATCGCTTATCACAAACATAATCACATAAAAGTATAAAAAAATAGATCCCATAACCTATCATAAAACTCAATAGATTTTTAAATAGTATACAGGACACTATTTATATATAACCTTTCTCTTTTCATCAAATACATCTCAGATTTCCTATTAGAGAATCCACTATGGTCATTTAGACCTATCCTAGTCTCTGATCTTCAGTACCAACTCACATCCATCACCCATCAGTGACACCACAACCCATGGATTATCTAAACCTCAACCTTAGGAATTAGTGTCTAATCCCTATCTAGATTAACATATTAACCTAATATTGATACCTCATAGACTATCTAGAGTCATCTCACACAAAACCCCTTGTAAACCTTTTTCCAAGTCCCAAGAAAAATACCATGACCCACACTCAGGTATCATCTCATGTATTTTAAGGAAGAATGCTCAACCGATCAACAAGAAGAACTACATATATATCATATATATATATATATCCATTCCAAGATTCATTTTACAATTCACATCACTTTATAATAAAAATACACCCTCAACAGGGTCTCACTCACTAGGTGTGAGATGTATGGACATCCCACTCTTCTCACTAGGTATAAGCTTTTCATTCCTTCCAAAATATCCCTAAGTAAACCATACCAGGATACCCACATCATGTATCACAACCCAAGACCACCCAATATATCCTATCAACTCATCTAACACCTTCACCCCTTGGTGACATAGTCACCAACAATCCCAAATTCCTAAAGAGATAAAGAGAAATTACCCTATGTATAAGAGGATGAACACCATCCTATCTTTTCAACCAAAATCACTATTAGTCCTTAAACATATACCTGGTCCAATGAAATGCATTTAAGAAATAAGGATCATGTATAAAGTGAAAACATACCTTTAACACATAGTTACCATCTAACAAGTGCCTCACATCACCACATACAAGCTCGTCTGTGCCTCATCCAAGATCATACCTCCACTTGAGATCATATATCACATGAAAAATTATAAATAATTAATTTAAAATATATATCTTTAATTATTTAATTGAAACATCGGAGGTATAATCTATGTAAAACTCATAGAGAATCACTGTTTCACTGAAACTACAAAAAATCTCTAGTATTCATCCACCCAGGAATTTCTCTAGCCACAACACATGAAACCCGATCATATATGGAATATTTCACCATTATAAAGTGAAATAATCAATGAAAAACCAGCCTAAACTTAATATGAAAAAATGTTATGAAGGTGGTAGAAAAATGGAGGAATTATGGAAGATCATAACTTAAGTATTCCTAAGGAGATGAAAAAATCACCCCATCTCAAGTGGGATCTATGGAGATCAAGAGAGGGAGATAATTGGATGAAATTGATATCTCATGATCCCCCATTTCCCCTAAAATACTAAATGCCCTTGATAAGGAAAATATGAAAATTACCCAATCTAAAAATAACCACCAAGACCTCATTAATGGTGTGAAAAAAAGGATCATAGCACAAACCACCCCTTCACTGACATTCTTGCAGTGCAACTTGGGGCCACAGAGTGAATGCCTTTGAGGAAAAAAATCTATTTCTAGGACCTTTGTCCCTTAATGAAATGATTCCCTATAATCAAGGATTTTTAAAGTTCAAACCATTAGTAAGAGGGACATTACGTAGCCAAAAACTATTTATGGAATTAACCATTTGGATTTTAGTGAAAATTGTTGTAAGCTAATGAATTTCATCATTAAACCTCCTTTCAAATCTCCAATTATCACCCAAGCACCCATGGAACTCACTAATCTTCAAATAACATACTAAATAATCTTATTGAGATATATTAGTTCTTGGATTCCTAATCTAAATCAAAATTCAATATTTGACCCATACTCCAGAACAAAAATTCAAATTCCCTCTCAAAATAATGACCCAAAAATATATGGGTAATTATGAAAAAGGACATTGGTGAGTGATAAGTTGAAGGATATGAACCATCATTTTTTATCATATGGGTGATATTTCACCATATCGGCTCTAATTTTGGGTGAAGTATAGAACAATCCCCCAGTGGTGTGAATTTTTACCCCTTTAGGATATAGTAGATTTGATGGAGCAGATTGTTCCATGTTCTCCATATACAGGGTGTATGTGGGCATCACTGTGGCCCTTCTATAACCATATGATTGAATTGAACATATGGAGATAGATTCTAGGGAACAATAATTCCAAGCCCCCTGACATGGTCCACTCAATTTCCTAGAAATGTGTTTGAAATATGAAAGAACTACCAATAACGAAGTGTAAGATAGGTACACATAATGGGAATGTGTTGGAGACACACAAAACTCCAAGACTAGTTAAGATTAATTGGAAACATGAGGGTGAATTTAGGATCCAAATCAGACCTTGAAAGTTATGTAAAAATCCATGGGTATCTTGTTGACAAGTAGTATGGACTTAGGGAATTGAAAATTTCAAGGCCAGGATGTTCATATTTCTCCCAAGATCAAATAAATACAATTATTCATAAATTATAATAATATTTGAAGTATAATTGATTATGATCAAGGTATGATTTCCAATTTATCACGTGGATGAGCTATTTGAACCATGGGAGGTGGGATTAGTCCTTATTAATAGGGAAGTGGGCGAGATACATGGTTCATTTCAAGGGAGAGAGAGAATTGTTGTAACACCCCAAGTAAATAAAGAATATTGAATTTTCATATTTATCCATATTTTTGAATAAAATGTTAATATTAATTTAAAGGGAAATCTATTCTCGATGGTGTATCCAATACACAACAATGAGTTTCTTGGAAATCTTACGCTGCACTCTAATAACAAAATAATATTATTTTAAATGGTAGTTAATTCATAGCCATTGTAATGGAGGGAATGAACATAATTAACTAAAAAATGATTATATATGTTTGTCAAATATTTTTACTTGTTTCCAAAAAATGTTAGAGGCTTAAAATGCGAATAAATCCAATTTTAAGTGTAAATATTCTAATATTATTTAAAAGGTCGATTAACCGCCTTTTTGTGGAGAACCCTTTTTAAATTCACTTTTTGAAAATTTTATATGTTATATTGGACCAAATAAAATCATTCTTTAGAATCGGGACATCAAAATTCACTTTGGGTAAATTTTTGTTATTTTTCTGATAAAGATCATTTTAGTGAAAATGTTGTATTTTAATTCAAAACCACCTTTTAATCTGATTTATTTATATGTATAGATTATCTTTTTAATTGGGGGATTAAAGTTTATTTAGAATATATTTTTACCATTTAATCCAATGGTGGTCATTGGAATTAATTTCGTTTTGAAATTTGACTTAATCAAGTGTCAATCTTTTAAAAGATATTGTTTCTTAAAAACACGCTATTTGTTTTGACAGCGAGAATTAATTATTAAATTAATTAATGAAACTTATATGTTTTGAATTTTTTAAAATGGAAATAATTTTTGAATTAGGAATATCTAATATAGCTTAGGGTGATTTTTTGGTATTTTTCTGAAAAACTTCAATTTTTGATGAATAGTGAAACCACTAAGTGGTAGTTAAAAATGTGATTTTTTGTTTAAATGAAACTCTACCACTTTTGTGATTTGATTTTAAAAAATCCGATATATATGGTTGTCATTAATATGTAAAATGTGGTTCAATGGGATTAAAATAATTTTTATGGTGAATAGTAACTTTTAAGTTTTATTAATCTCGATTAATGGTAATTAGTGTAATTTAAGGTAAAAATAATGTTATAATAATATGAAATTACCTTGACACATGTTATACCCTTATTGTATGTGTCATGGCCGACCAAAAAAATTCATGGGTCAACTTGGGGACCCCATGGAGCCACTTGGGTAAGAAAATGACATTAATAACTTTTTATTTAAAGTTAAAATAAAAATGTCACAAACATGTATTGTTTTACTAAACTAATTTTTACATGGGGTTATACAAGTCATATTTTTGACTATAAATATTAATTAGAAATATAAAAAGATTTCCTACATCATGATATTTTTTTAATAATTTTTAGACATTAAATAAATTAAATTATTTATGACACCATGATGATGCAACGATTACCTCGTTAATTAAAGATTTAACTAAAATGAGAAGATAAGGTAAAATATAAGACTTAAACTTGTCAAAAACCTATTTTATGGGTATATTTAAAACTATTATCACCTTATCCTAGAAATATATAATTTTGGGACCTTTAATATTCGAAAATCATTTTATAATAAAGTAACATTTCAAGACTTTCCAAGAGTGCCCCTCCTCCCTCTTATAAAAGGCCCCTACCTCCACCACCTTACCCACCCATCTCAAGCCATTGGCTCGGACACTATATGCTCATTTTATCTCTCAAAATCCATCTCTTCATCCTAGAAGCCTTCCCTTAGGCAGAAATCTCTTCAAAAAACCCTTTTGGTTCAAACCAAGGGCAGTTACCCAATTTAAAGGTAATGTCTTCTCTTATGTTCATTTGTTTTATTTTTCTTCTACAACCCCATAAAATATTTTTATTCATTTCTTTTATAACAAAAAAAATATATTAACTATACTAGGATGTTGTTATGAGAAATATCTTAGCTAAACTTACACACACCTCCGTCTAATGGTTAAAGAACATACTGTTTCTGTGGATGGCGAATTACTGCCTCACGAAACGATGATTGTTCAATCATCTCTTAACACCTTTCATGATGGCCATTATGATGTCACTGTTTTTTATATATGATATATATGGTATTTATGTTTTCTATATGTTTCGGTATTTTATATTTAAAACATACCTTTATGCTTTTCATGTTGTGCAAATGCGATAATTTCTTACGAGGAAGTGTGGACTACCGCCCCCTCAAGTGATGTGACTCGTTCATGCAATTCATGGAATGTATAAAGAATTAAATTAATGAAAATATGTGACCTATATAAAATATATATTAATCTGTAATTATAATATATATTTCTCTCATTTATTTTTAATTCCATTAATATGACAATGAAATGAAAGTAGCGTTCATGCGTACATACAGCCTACTGTCCCCATGAACGGTGCATTTCATTTATTTTTATCTCAAAATGATATAGAATAGTATAAAATGAATATTTACTGGATATATATAATATTTAAATCATTAATACTATTCTGGAAATTAATTACTTATAACTACATGGACAATCATTTTCAAACAAGTTCATTTTTGACTCATGTACCAAACATCGACAAAAACGTCTGATATGAACTCACATTATTAACCAATTATTATAACATTATAATATGTGATATAAACTGAATAATAATCTCTAAATTAGGTCCTTATGAAATTATAAATTTTCCAAACTTTATTATTCAGGAATATAATGAAACGAACAAGACAAGTCAGACTTGAGGTAAGGGATCCTACCTTTCTCTTTCTTTTTAAGAACTCTCTTTCATGTCATTTCTTTTAAGCTCATCTTTCATATGTTGGGGGATGTTATTTTATATTACTATTACTGTAAATTGTATTTTCATATGATGATAGACCCTATTTGATCTCGTCAATCCATTTTTGGAAGTTTTATGAGGCGTCGTTAGGCTGCCGAGTTTTTGTAAGGGATTTTTCATCTCACTTTTATTCTAGTGAGATTTATGCTACATTTGACACTATTTACTTTGAGTGGTGTATTTACTTCCCATTATTCTACTCTTTGTGTAATATACTTTCGTTTATGAGTATTTACATCAATGTTGTATAGTCCTTCTTTCATGGGGTGTACGTTTTGGAAGTTACCCGAATCAGTAAGGGAACCTTTCACCCTCCTATTTTTAAGAGACTTCTTTTTTTAGGTCATTTAATTTACATATTCTTATGTTGGTATATGTTCTTATATACCCTTATTTTTGTAAATGATATTTCCAAGTGATGAGATACACTTTTTATCTCTCATCGACTCATTTTCTGAATTTTAAAGTGACGCCGTTAGGATGTCGAATTTCTGGAAGGGAACTTCTTAACCCAATTTAAATTATTTGGGTTAAACCTATACTTCTTGATTATGTCATACTATGAATATGTGTGTATTAACTTTGATTTTTTTACACCTAATATCCTCTTATATTGGGTGTATTTATATTTGTCACACATAATTATTTAATTGATTTATCCTTAATCTAAGGATAATGACTTTGTAAGGGACTTTGTCTCAATCTCCTTTAATAGAGGCATATTTTGTTTTATACACAACTTTATTTTATACGGTGTATAAACCACTTTGAATGTTACTTTTATTCAAAAGAATCTTTTTTCTACGAATCGTTTTACTAAATGACAAAAAAGAATGTTTATTTTAACGTACGTGGTGACAACGACATTTTCCGCCGCTGCGAGTATTATTTGGTCTTTGGATTCCTCAAAAAGCCGTAATGTTTTTAAAATGAAATAAATACCATATACTCTTTTATGTATTTTGGTATTGAAAATGGTTTTTATAATGGATTTTTTATTTCAATATATTTAAGTGATATATTGTGATCAAAATGTGGAAATGTTTTCTTTCCGTTATATTTGTTTTATGTTTTATGATTTTATAATGGTTCTTGGACATTTGAAGGATGGTTACGTGATAAACCATATGACGACAGGTGCCATGAATACCAGGATGGGTGGTTACGTTATAACCTGTAATGCATTGGGTATTGAAGTCGGCCGTATGGCTATTCCATTTAGTGATATGTGTGGAAGTTGACCGTATGGTTATTCCATTTAAGTATGTTTATGTCCCAAGTTACCTTTATATGTTATGTGTTCTTTATATGGGTTTTATGGTAATCTTTTGGTTACAAAATGGAAGTAATGATCTTTTATTTAGTGAAGAGTTTTTACTACTTTATAAAGGTGAAAATTATTACTTTGATAAAGTATTCATGGTTTACTTTTTGTTTTGAAAAACTAACAGTTTTCCTTCTTTGTGTATCCCTTATTGAGCTTTTTATGCTCATACTAAGTTTTTTTTGAAATGTTTTTCACAGGACATAACGTGAAATAGGGCCAAGGATGAGATCAAGGAAAAGTAGTGCAATCTTAAACATGGAACTAGATATGACTCTTTTTTTTCAAGAGTTCATGTTTTGTAAAAAAAGGGAACTATGTAGAAGTGTCTACTTTATAAACCGTTCAGATGTAATAGTTATGTCCTAATTCTCTAAAAATCTAAACATGAAAAGATCCTCCATGTGAATTATTCATTTAATTAAATATTGGGTAATGTTTAAGGCGGGGGCCTTGTAGTTGGTATCATAGGTTGGTTTAGATAACTTTAGAGGTTAGGTATTCATTAAGCATAAGTGACATTACCATAATGGTTAGGATTTCAGAAAGAGTCATAGTTTTAGATAAAGTGAATGAGTAAGTATATCTTAGTGTTTATCTTCCTAATTAGTACATGATAATTTTGTTCATATACTCACACTGACATTTTTGGTTTTAGTAAATGGATGGATCTAGCAGGCACCAATGTGACAATGGGTTTTAAGGAAACTGTGGTGATTCTCTGATTAAAAGACTGGATGAAAAGGGGGATTCAATGAGGAATATCTTGGTTATTCTAAACCAACTATCAAAGAGTCATTATTAACCACTTGAACCTTAGCGAGTTCTCTGATGCATCATGTATGAGAGAACCAACTCGATGTGGAAGTTCAGGTAATAATTATAATGGTAACCATTAGGGTTTATATGTTCCTTACTTTTGAGGTAATTATGGGTTACTATAAGATGGAAAATGAAAGGAATGATGTAAAATTGAGGTTAAATTATGTTATGGTTATTTTTGAAGATTTTAAATATTTTTGGGGAATGTTTTAAGGATTATATAGTTTTGTAAAAAAAACAACACCCAGACCGTGCGACAACTTGTCACGTCGGACAAAGCTGTGGGAATCGAACCCACAACCAAATTGGGACTGGTATTTATCGCCTACCACTAGACTGCGTGAAGTCCCTGGTTAATATGACAAATTATTTTTAGTTAGATGATCTTATGAATCAAGAATAAGTTTAATTTGGGTTATCTATGGAAATTATTTGCCAATCATGGAGGATATGTGATTAGGTTAGTTACTTCTTAGTATGAGACTTTAAGAGTAACAAATGTTATTTGGAGATAAATATTAATTTTTACCTTGGAAGACTATGTGATTAAATCTTTAAAATATTTTTGTTTCAATCTTATTTTGGTTTACTTTTAAGAATTTTCTAGACAAATTTTTTATCAAATGGTATTCCTTGAACTTTTGTTTTTGTTGGACAAAATTTGGAGATTAAGAATAGATTTTATTTTTTATAAAGGATTATCCTTTTTGGGTATTATCTGATCTCGTACTAACAATTTTTGCTTTTCGTAAGGGTCTAAAGATATGGGAAGTGTATAGTTCTCTTTTTTAGATTAGGTGATTCTATAGAAGTTTATTATAGCGCTCTTAATGTGAACAGGTCATCCTAAATGCTCGTCTTTTGGAGAAAATATGAGTTTGTGTAAGAAATCTAGTAAGAGATGAAAGTCTACATGACAAGTAAGTATGTTCCTTTATGATTTAGTTAATCTCATAAAAAAATTCCTCAATGAAAATTAACTTAAAAACAAAAATGTTCTCTATTAATGTTTCCTACTGGGGAATCAAATACCATTTAACCCATCACCAGTTTGTGATTTTCTGGAGGTTAACTTTCTGCTAAACATGTTTTCTAGCACTCTTTATCAAAACATGACCCTTTGTTTTCTCTTCCATGTCCATGTTTTCCTACATGGAATCCTATTATGGGTTAACTCCGGTGACCTTTTTACTTCCCTTTCTTTCTTTTAAAGTGACAGTTTAATTGACTCCTTTTTTCGATGTGGGGCTTTCAATGATGTTTCCAAGCCCAATTTTAAAATTGCGAGGATGTAATTCCCAAAAGGGGGGAAGGATGTAACACCCCAGTTAAATAAAGAATATGGAATTTTCATATTTATCCATATTTGTGAATAAAATGTTAATATTAATTTAAATGGAACTCTATGCTCGATGGTGTACCCAATACGCAACAACGAGTTTCTTGGAAATATTACATTGAACTCTAATAATAAAATGATATTATTTTAAATGGTATTTAACGCCTATCCGTTGTAATGGAGAGAATAAACATAAATAACTACAAAATGATTATATATGTTTGTCAAATATTTTTACTTTTATCCAAAAAATGTTAGAGGCTTAAAATGCGAATGAATCCAATTTTAAGCGTAAATATTCTAATATTATTTAAAAGGTCGATTAACCACCTTTTTATGGCAAACCATTTTTAAATCCACTTTCTGAAAATATTATATGTTATATTGGACCAAATAAAATCCTTCTTTATAATCAGGACATCAAAATTTACTTTGTGTAAATTTTTGTTATTTTTTCAATAAAGATCATTTTTAGTTATAATATTGTATTTTAATTCAAAACCACTTTTTAATCTGATTTATTTATATGTATAGATTATCTTTTTAATTGGGATTAAAGTTTATCTAGAATATATTTTTACCCTTTAATTCAATGGTGGTCATTGAAATTAATTCTACTTGAAATTGGACTTAAACTAGTGTCAATCTTTTAATATATATTGTTTCTTAAAAAATAGCTATTTGTTTTGAGAGTGGGAATTAATTATTAAATTAATTAATTAAACTAATATGTTTTGAATTTTTTAAAATAGACATCATTTTTGAATTCGAAATATCAAATATAGCTTAGGGTGAATTTTTTGTATTTTTTTGAAAAACTTCAATTTTTGATCAATAGTGAAACCACTAAGTGGTAGTTAAAAAACTGATTTTTCATTTAAATTAAACATTACCACTTTTGTGATTTGATTTTCAAAAATCTGACATACATGGTTGTCATTAGGATTTAAAATTCGGTTCAATGGGATTAAAATATTTTTTTGGTGAATAGTAACTTTTAAGTTTTATTAATCGCGATTAAAGGTAATTAGTGTAATTTATGGTAAAAATAGTGTTATAATAATATGAAATTACCTTGAAACATGTCCTACAATTATTAGATGTGTCATGGACGACAAAAAAAATCCATGGGTCAACTTGGGGACCCTATAGAGCCACTTGAGTAAGAAAATGACATTAATAAATTTTTATTTAAAGTTAAAATAAAAATGTCACCAACCTATATTGTTTTAATAAAACAATTTTTACATGGGATTGTACAAGTAATATTTTTGACTATAAATATTCATTATAAATATAAAAAGATTTCCTACATCATTATATTTTTATAATAATTGTTAGACATTAAATAAATTAAATTATTTATGACACCATGATGATGCAGCAATTACCTCATTAATTAACGATTTAAATAAAATGAGAAGATAAGGTAAAATATAAGACTTACACTTTTCAAAAACCTATTTTATGGGTAGCTTTAAAACCCTTATCACCTTATCCTCTAAATATATAGTTTTTGGACCTTTAATATCCGAAAATCATTTTATAATAAAGTAACTTTTCAAGACTTTCCAAGAGTGACCCTCCTCCCTCTTATAAAAGGCCCCACCTCCACCAACTTACCCACAACACTCAAGCCATTGGATCGACCAAGATCTGGTCACTTTATCTCTCCAAATCCATCCCTTCATCCTATAATCCTTCCCTTATGCAGAAAGCTCTTCAAGAAACCCTTTTGGTTCAAACCAAAGGGAGTTACCTGATTTAAAGGTAATGTCTTCTCTTATGATCATTTGTTTTATTTTTCTTCTCCAACCACCTAAACTATTTTTATTCCTTTCTTTTGTAACAAAACAAATATCTTAAATGTACTAGTATTTTTTTTCTGATAAATATTCGAGCTACACTTACACACACCTCCATCTAATGGTTAAAGAACATACCGTTTCTGTGGATGGAGAATTACTTCCTCACAAAACGATGATTGTTCAATCTTCTCTTAACACCTTTCATGGTGGCCATTATGATGTCACTGTATTTTATATATGATATATATGGTATTTATGTTTTCTATATGCTTCTGTATTTTATATTTAAAACATACCTTTATGCTTTGCATGTTGTGCAAATGCGATAATTTCATACGAGGAAGTGGGGACTACCGCCCCTCAAGTGATGTGACTCGTTCATGCAATACATGGAATGTATAAAGAATGAAATTAATGAACATATGTGACCTATATAACATATATATTATACTTTAATTATAATATATATATCTCTCATTTATTTTTAATACCATTAATATGACAAATAAATGAAAGTAGCGTTCATGCATACGTACAGCCTACCGTCTCCATGAACGGTGCATTTCATTTCATTTTATCTCCAAATGTTATGGAATAGTATAAAATGAATATTTACTGGATATATTTGATATTTAAATCATTAATACTATTCTTGAAATGATTTACTTATAACTACATGGACAATCATTTTCAAACAAGTTCATTTTTGACTCATGTACCAAACATCTACAAAAACGTCTGATATAAACTCACATTATTAACCAATTATTATAACATTATAATATGTTATATGAACTGAATAATAATATTTAATGGATTTCCTTAAGCAATTATAAATTGAAAAAATTTTATTATTCAGGAATATAAAGAAACAAACAAGACAAATCAGACTTGAGGTAAGGGATCCTACCTCTCACTTTCTTTTTAAGAACTCTCTTTTATGTCATTTCTTTTAATCTCTTATTTATTATGTTGGGGGATGTTATTTTATATTACTCTTACTGTAAATTTTATTTTAATATGATGAGAGACCCTATTTGATCTCTTCAATCAATTTTTGGAAGTTTTATGTGGCGTCGTTAGGCTGCCGAGTTTTCGTAAGAGATTTTTCATCTCACTTTTATTCTAGTGATATTTATGCTACATTTGACACTATTTACTTTGAGTGGTGTATGTACATCCAATTATTCTACTCTTTGTGTAATATAATTTCGTTTATGAGTATTTAAATCAATGTTGTATAGTCCTTATTTCATGGGGTGTACGTTTCGAAAGTTACCCAAATCGGTAAGGGAACCTTTCACCCTCCTCTTTTTAAAAGACTTATTTTTGTTAGGTAGTTTAATTTAAATATTCTTATGTTTTGATATGTTCTTATATATCCTTATTGCTCTAAATGATATGTCCAAGTGATGATATACCCTTTTTATCTCTCATTGACTCATTTTTTGAATTTTAAAGTGATGCTGTTAGGATGTTGAATTTCTATAAGGGAACTTCTTAACCCAATTTCAATTATTTGGGTTAAACCTATAATTCTTGATTATGTTATACTATGAATATGTTTGGATGAACTCTGATCGTTTTACACTTAATATCGTCTTATATTTGGTGTATTTATATTTGTCACACATAATTATGTAATTGATTTATCCTTAATCTAAGGATAACGACTTTGTAAGGGATTTCGTCTCAATATCCTTTTATTGAGGTATATTTTGTTTTATACACAACTTTCTTTATATGGTGTATAAACCCCTTTTACTCTTACTTTTATTCAAAAGGAAACTTTTTCTACAAATCATTTTACTAAACGACAAAAATAAATGTTTATTTTAACGTACGCGGTGACAACGACTTTTTCCGCCGCTGCGAGTATTATTTGGTCTTTGGCTTCCTCAAAAATCCATAATGTTTTTAAAATGAAATAAATACCATATACTCTTTTATGAATTTTGTTATTGAAAATGGTTTTTATAATGGATTTTTTATGTCAATATATTTAAGTGATATATTGTGATCGAAATGTGGAAATGTTTTCTTTCCATTACATTTATTTTATGTCTTATGATTTTATAATGGTACTTTGACATTTTACAGGTGGTTACGTGATAAACCATATAAGAGTGGTGCCGTGAATACTAGGACGGGTGGCTACATTATAACCTCTAATGCATTGGGTATGGAAGTCGGCCGTATGGCTATTCCATTTAGTGATATGTGTGGAAGTCGACCGTATGGTCATTCTATTTAAGTATGATTATGTCTCAAGTTACCTTTATATGTTATGTGTTCTTTATATGGGTTTTATGGTAATATTTTGGTTACAAAAGGGTAAGTAATGATCTTTTATTCAGTGAAGAGTTTTTACTACTTCATAATGGGGAAAAGTATTACTTTGATAAATAGAGATGGATAATTTTTATAGTATACCTAATGAGATAAAATAATAGATAGGATATTTAGAGATTATAAATTCCTTAAGCATATCCGTTATGAGATTACAATGGATGATAATTCACCTAAGTGGTGAAAACCCTTCTCTCCCACGACAAAGAAATTGAGGTGGATAATAATGCACTATATATTATATTTAATCATTCATACTAATATGAGAATAGTTTTACCTAATATAAACCCATAACCATAGTTATGTGTATTTATGTTAGTATTATAGTATATAGCTTTAACCATAGATATGAGTATTTCTTCTAGAATATGGGAATGTATACACTGTTAAAATTGGGGGGGGGATTCAGTTGGAGATGTGAATTTCCTTGAACACATCTAAGATATATGAAGATGTGTATTCTTTCTAGTATATACATGATTAAGGAATACATTTATTTCATTTTTCATATCATGATTTGTGCATCTAGGATGAATTTCTTGGAAGTAAATCTATGATGGTTCAAGAGATATGGTTTTGGTTTCCTTATTGATAACATTATTTTTTTTGGAGAGAATGATGAAAGATATCCATGGGTGGATTTATCAATGTGAATCATGACAACAAATATTGATGATTCTGGGTGATTCTAAGTTATATATTACTTTATATTTACAAAAATAGAATAGGCGTTTATGGGGTGAGCTTACTTCTTGGGACAACTATGATAGGTATATTTTTTTACTCACCCTTTCATGTAAGATTTCACATTGTTCAATGTAAATCCATACTGATTAGCTGATATAAAGAATGTAAGATCACAGATTCTAAAGATGGATAATATATTTGGATAAAATGTGGAACAAATACCTCATGTTTATGGACACCCACATATATTTTGGACTGGGATTACATCTTTTGGGAGTGTGTGAGTTGTATATGGGGTTTCTATTGTTTTAGTTCCCATAATATTTTAGAGATTTTGTTATATATATATATATGTATATATATATATATATATGTTTTTTTAATTTTCTTCATATTTAAATTTAGTCACTCATGGTGAATTTTGAATATATGATAGCAGGTGACAAAAATATTAGTGGTAATAAAACCCTTGACATGAAAATACCTCAGTGTTGGTCAATATCCCTTAGCCTAGTGAAGGTTGGATTAAGGATTTCACTTACTAGTAATATAATACATTAAATATTGGAATTATAGAGATACAGTAGATTATATAGTTAAATATATATGGGGATTTTTTAGTATAGATTATATCATGTCTTATAAAGGATCTCTTGTATATGTTTTCATAATCTAGAAGTCTATGAATGATGTAACAACCGATGTATTCTTGAAGACAAATATTATTAATGGCACATGAATGAGACCATATTTTATTAACTATAAATTTACATGGGATAACATATCATATATATCTAGGGAATTATTTTGTGATTTAATGTTTAATTTGATTGCATTTGCAGATTTTTTACGTGATCCATATTGTTGGTAGATCGATTGACATCCTTATCATTTTTTATGAGTATCCAGTCATGATATTGTTTAAGATATAATGGGTAGGTATTTATAAGGTTATCTCTAGATAAATAATTTCAAAGGAAATTTTTATACTCATATAGTATTATTTCTAGAGGTGGTATCAATTTTCCACATGATGATATAGAAATTCATCGATGTATTCAAGTATGTTTCTTAATCCATTGAGATGTTTATTTCCTATAAAATTCAGAAATATATATTCTCATTAGCGGTAGTTTAAAATCTCACCAAAATAATAAGTTTTTTTAAATAATGGTAGTTTAAAACCACCACTATTTGAATAATTTTTTAACAAAAAATAGAGGTGGTTTCAAATATTAATTATTTTCAAAACATTTAGAACGGTTTAAAACATAAATGAAAATAATCAATGCTAGTTTTATTTTCCTTACCAGTGCATACAAAAAATCACTACAAACAAGAGAACATGTCTACTTTAGTGGTAGTTTCTCATAATCACATATAATTCATTTAAAGTGGGTTATAATCAATGTTATTGAAAAAATAACCCCTCTAAATGAAATATTTTTTATAGTTAATTATAATATTCAATAGTTTTCTTTGGGACCCTGATCAGTGGTTTCATTGTGAAGTGTTTAACTAACTTGTTTTCTTCTTAATTTGACCCTTATATGACACTTAAAATAAATATTGGATACCCTTAAAGTAGGGATTTAGAGGATTATTAATGTTTTAAGAAATGATTTAAAGGTAGATTGAGATATTGATTTCCCCTTTTTGAGATCTTTTGAAATTCAATTCATGAACATCATGGATATTAAAATATGACATTTTTATGGATCATTTATTGAACCAATAAATTTCATGTGGGTGATATTATGTAGCTATATTGAGACTCTCATCAATGATTATCAATGATTTTTTAGTTCTTGGATATCTCATGAGAAGTGGTTGGTAAAGATTTTGGTTGCAATAAAATGTATTTTCATGAAATACTAGAGCCTTCATTTTTTAGGTGGGGATATTTATGCTCTTTAAAAGGATAAATGGAAAATTTTAGTGAGATATAAAAGATTTTGTTGAGAGATAATATCACTTTTATATGATGATATCCTTAATATTATAAATTTTTATGTTATTTGGTTGTATAATGTATTTATTTGTTGTTTGTTTCCTGGTACCAACATTTTTTATTCATGTGATAGATTTATTTTGTTTTTTCTTTTTAAGGATGAAATTATTTTAAGTAGAGAGGATATACCAGTACTATTTTTCACCAAGTAATTCCTTTAACTAATATTGGTATCCTATGTTTTAATTAGTGTTTATGGGTTTATTAGGACTCACTTAAATCTATATGAAGTTCTTTAGTAGCTTGGTTGATCTCAATGAGTGTATTTTTTGTGAAATATTATTATTTTTATTAAATTGGATAAAATAATAAATTTAACTTTATTAAGGTGTTATATTTGAAAAAGGACCACACCATTGTACCTGTAGTGATATTTTTACCCTAGGGTAAGAGTTTTATAATTTTTGGGCATGACCATAGTTGTGTGCATTGGTGGTGAAGTTAATTTTAATGAATTGTCAATAATAATAATATTTTTTACTATTTCTTTGACATAGATCCTACTTATATAAGTCTATTGTAAAGAAAATAGTTGGGAGAGATATGATTTATAAAGAGGGTATCCACTATTTAGGGAGGATTCAATGAGGATCATAGAACCATTTTTGGATGATCATTAGAGCACTAAAACATATATGATTCTTTGATCAAAATATTTGTTTTTGATCCCAAACATTCTACAATTTTTCTATAATCTTTTCATTAAATTTCCCCATGGAGTTGTGATTATTTTTTCTTCATTTTGAGAGGAACCTATTTCCCTAATAAAATTTTAAAAATTATTCATTGATCCAAATAAATATTCGGGAAAAGTTTTAGAGAGAAAAAATTATCACATTGATTCTGAGTCCTTACTGTTGAAATAAACGAAAAAAATTTAGAACTTTAAAATTGTTTATGAATAAAATAAAATAAAATTAGATTAATTAATATATGATGAATAGATTTGAAGAAATATTATAGATAATTTTATTTCTATTTATGATGATATATTTATATCTTATTCCAATAATTGGATCACGATACCTACTATATATTGCTGGTAAAGTATCAACTAGGCAAACAAATTGATTTTAGAATCAATATAATTTGGGTTTTGTTTTGGGAGGAATGTTAGATATAATATTCTATAATATTTTAATTTTCCATAATATTTGAGTACATTAAGTCCAAACCATGATGAATAGAGCCTGGTTGTGAAACTAAGAGGTTGGAAATACCAAATGTATGATATTTGTTGTTCATTTGGGGTGATAAAACTTGGTCAAACCACAATAGATTGTAGTTAATGGAGAGGCACAATGAAATACGGAGAGTTGTGTTGTGGGGGCTTTGAGCCATTTATTTTTCTATTAGATGGGAAATATATTTCCACATTAGCCCAATGTTTTGTTGAGGTGCAGAACAAAATCCATAGAAAAATAAATTTTTATATTTTTACAATATGGAAGATCTAATGTCATGGGTCATTCCACAACCTTTTTATATTGCATTTATGTGAGCATAGACATGGACCTTCAATGGTATTATAATTGAATTGATCTAAGAATGATGGCAGTGAGGGTTTTCCACACAATGCCCCTTGATATGGACCACCCAATCATGTGGAAAATATAACTGGATGATAAAGTAACTCTCCAGAACTGAGTGTAGGTGATTCAAGTATAACAGGAATGTGAGGGTTCCATGTGAAACCCTTGTATAATTTGAGGCAAATTGGCCTTTTGAGCTTGTGTTTATGCTCAAAATTAGACCCTGTAAGTTTAATTGGACACCGAATTTCATCCCATACTAAATCTTGATTTTTTTTGTACATTATTATATTTTTTTATAGAAAATTTATTTTATTAATGATAAAATTATTATAAAAAATTATGATTATTTAAAAATAATAATTTATATTCACTGAAATAATGTGGTTTCATGAATCATTATCATGAGTCCCTAGGTACCATGTCAATATGTAGGTTGGAAATTGTATAATACAGATTCCAAGTCTGCTATATTAGTATTCCATGGAATATCATATAAATATTATTATTAATACATTATAATTACATTTTAATGGTAATTATTGAATCTCAAGGGAGTAACATGAATTTTTCAATAATATGAGTTGTTTAAATCATGAGAGGGGGGATTTGTCATTATTAACATCACCATGGACATGACATGTGGTTCATAGAAAAGGTTATATAGAATAATTAAAACCTATAATGAAGTATCTTTGGATATATATGGGTTTATAATATTAATTTCATGAAAAAATATTTTAGATGATGATCCTATGTGAATGAAATAGATGTGGATAATGAAATGAAGTAATAGAACTGAGTGCATTATGGAAATGAAATAATGAATGAATAAAGTGACCACATTACCTAATTAAAGTATGTACTATAAGTAAGATATATTGGATTCATTATAGGTATTTTAAATAAAGGAACTATGTGGATATATTTTATTATCATATATTTAATCATTCATAGAATCTATGAAATTTTATTTAAGGGAATAATAAAAAAGTTGTTGAAATATAAAGGGTATTATGATAAATAAATAATATAAATGAAAGGATGTTAATAAATTAAGGTTGGTAATTCCATTAAATTTTGTTTCATGATTACAAAAGAAAGAGGGAGGTTCTTAATGAATGTCTTGTAATTGATCAAATTAAAAAAAGGAATGGAGAATCGATACATAGGGATATGTTAGTATAATCTTTTATATAAGGCTTTAGATAATCTATAAGAATTGATAGGTAATTAAGTAGGATAAATTTAGTTACTTGGTTTGATATAGGTGAATATTCATGAAAATAATGTGGTATCAACTAGGTTTTGATGTGCCCAATAGAATAATTTAATAACAATTTTTATTTTTATTTAATTATAATCAATAACATGCAATGGGGGTTTATATAAAAAAACCTATTAGAGGATAATTTTTAATATAAATATGGTAATTTGGAAATTAATATTGGTTATGTTATAATATTACTAACAATAAAATTCAATAACTACTATTCATCTATTATTGAATTATTATTCACTCCCTCTGAGTCTAGGAGGTGGAAATTTGGATGAGGAGATGCAGTAGATGGATTTAAAATTAGGAAATATGGTGAGTGATAAGAGATCATTGATTATGATTGATGGTGTGTAATTTTTTTCTATGAGATGTGATGAAACCTATGACTAATAGATATATATGGTGACATGATATGATGGTGGATCTATTTTTAACTCACCCCATGTCAAGGGTTAGATTTGGAGAAAAGTGATGATACCCTATCTTACCCACTGTTATGGGTAGAGAATAATGATAAAGTATTAAAGTATCTTACTTAACTCACCTACTTCTCTAGGATTAGATAGATCTAAAAATTTTAATAAATGGTTGAGGATGAGTAATTCATTTGACATATCTGATATGTGAATGGTAGATATGGTTAATTACTTTAGTATTACTGTTGTGAGAACATCATATATGGGATAAGTGGATATGAGTATTTCCTCCAACATATCAACTTTGATAATGTGATGGATGTTAATTTACCCAAATGGTTACATAGTTTATCTCCCACAACACATGGTTTTAGGTGGGTGATGATACACCATATGTTATCTCTACTCCTTCCCACTACTTTGGGATTGGGGGTTCCCAATATATAATTATAGAACTATATATGTGTGTTTAATTAAGTATTATACTATAAATATTTAGTCTTATAGATTTATATTTTCTACAGAATCTAGATATGTATACGCTGCTATATTTTTAGATGTGTATTTACTCTATTAGGTGATTTCTATTTCCTTTATCACTTTAAAGATTAATAAAGATGTGTATTTACTATAGTACTTACAAGTTTGGAAAGGACATGTATTTACTATAGTATTTCATGATTAGTGGTGAATTATTAGGTGTGAAATCTATGATGGGTGTGAGATTTGATTTTTTGTTCCCTTTTTAAAAAAAATTATTATTTGGTGAGCATGGTCAAAGTGAGAAATAAGTTGATTTATGAGAATGAATCTTTGATATTATTTTTGATGGAATCAGATAACATCATATTTTCAAAACATTAATTTATATTGATACATGTAGACACTAGTTATTTATTTGGTTAGATCATTACTTTATAAAACCATAATGATCATTCTTATACTCACCCTCACATGCACACTTGTGCATTGTTATTACTTTATCCATAAAGATCATCTAATAAAGTGGATGGATAATCATAGATATTTTAGATGGATGGAATATTTAGATAACTTTTGGAGTAGTTCCCTTTGATGATAAGCACCCTCGTGACTGTAGGATTTATTTTTCATCTTTTCAAACCTTGTGAGTTGTATCAAGGGTTTCATTTTCATTTGTTCCCATTGTATCACAATGATCTTATTATATATATAATTTTTTATATTGTTAATATTTATATTTTAGGTATTTATAGTAGATTTCATATATATTAATTTATATGATAGGTTCATTAGAGTTAATTTTGACCATGATGTAATGATAAATCAAGAAAAATTGTTAGCCATGAGCCTAGTGGGGGATGGAATTGGGAGCTCACTTATTTGTAAGCCAAGACCTGAAAAAAACTATATATCATGCCCATTCTACAATGTATAGAAATAAGGGAACAATGAAACAATAAATTTCTTATCTTGACATAATTATTTCCAAAACATTAACTTAAAATAATATTTATAATATAGTGAAATAATATAATTTTATAAAAAAATAACAAATAGATTACAATTATTGGGAGAATCAATCATATCCATATATTAAGATACAAGTTTCTACCACTTTTATCAAACATTTTTTTAGACTTACTCTAAATTGAATAATTATTAATCTCTAATGACTCCCATTTTATAATCACACCATTATGAAATAACCATTATGAGGATTCAGGTTCTTATTTTAAATTCCTTCTCATAGTAAGGGTTTGGTTAAGTAGTTAAACTCAACCCTTTCCCCCCATCACCATATGATTTTACTTATAATTATTCTATATAACACGAATCATATTTTC
Organism: Viscum album; assembly: GCA_963277665.1. Classification (NCBI taxonomy): domain Eukaryota; kingdom Viridiplantae; phylum Streptophyta; class Magnoliopsida; order Santalales; family Viscaceae; genus Viscum; species Viscum album. Next base: position 1,051,099,988 of record OY728164.1, on the reverse strand, counting down.
TATGTAATTTCTTTGAATAAAAAAACTTTTTTATATTTATTTCCTTTTTATCATCATTGGATATTAAGGATTTATCACAGTGATACTCCCATAGAAACAAAAAACAAGGCTTACTTATTTCTCTTAAACATTGTCACTAAATTGTTAAAATATTTCACTCATTATGATATTCATTATATTTTTCAAAATAATATTTCATTAACTCCTGAATTATTTATTCTATAGAGTACTATTTTAAGTCAAATAGGTCTCCTCAATTGGTTTTCAATTTATAATGTAACCTCATATAATATCACCCTGTTAAATTTTTTACTTATTGGAGTGAATAATTATCCTCCTAATTTTGGAAATTGTGTTGTTAAAATATTAAAACAATTAAAAATTCCATTATTGGTTATTTTACATCTCTCACACACCATCTTAAAGTAATAAAATCTATTATGAGGAATTATATTTGAGATATTCTTATCTATTGGTCATTACATACAAATATTAGGCTTTACCTCTTCAAAATGTCTCTCTATGACTTCCTAAAATATTTATTTTATTTAAAATGAAATGATACATGATAACATATAGGATTTATGTCCAAAGCTAAAACAACACTAACATTTCCCCACTAAGTTTGATGTTTATTCTATTCAATATGTTTTATCTAAAATTGATAGATTGTTATTTTAGAGAAGAAAGATTAATAAGGTGGTTTCTTCTTGGAGATATAATTTTTCTAGAGTTATTTTATATTCCCTTTGATTTAGATTTTTTTATCCATTAGTTTTATACAATATTTTTCTTAAGTATATATAGGAGGTTTACTATTTGTTAAAATAAATTTCTAATATTTTAATTGTTCTAAAATAGTTTTTACCTTATTATACTTTTGACTAGTATAAAATAGATCACTAAGGAATACCAATTCTGATTTTCTGATAAAATGAGGTCTTTGGAATTTAATACACTAGTACAAAATATTTGTATAAATAACTATATTCTCATAAATTTTAAGGATTTAAATTTAAACTCAATAAATTTATTAAAATATACTCGTAAATTATTAAGAGTTTATTTTATTCCCATGGTGTTTATTTTCTTCCTCCATTAGTTATTTCCCCTTGATTTCAACCTCAATTTCAAGTTTATATTATATTCAATCACGTTCATCAATATAAATCATTAAGAATTTAATTTTATCAGAATAATCTCCCTCATTCACAGGAAACTTATATTATATACCTTTATGATATTTAATTTCATTATTAAACATTTTAGTATTCTTTTTTAATATGTAATTTTGTTCAAATAGTGATTATAACTAAACTTTAATCATATTATATATAACTATGATTGACATCATAAGCATTTCTAGATTATTATTGTTTCATTTCTAACTAATTCAAGACTCTTCTCATTCTTCTTTAAAATGATTTATAAATGTTTTTTTGAATCTCTTTAAACTCACCTTTACTATTATCAAATTCATTTCCTTTGCTGAAACTATCTTCATCAAGTATTATTATAACAATTTTCTTCTTGGTTTTAAAGAAACAATTATCATTATTATATTTTTCATTTCTATAAACTTTATTTTTAAACTCGATCTCATACTTATCTTCATCTATAAAATCATCATAATAATTTGTTAGATAGTTCACAAAAAAAATCTAACTCCCCTATATATAAAACATTATAAAGGAAATTTATTTTAATAATTTTTTATTCCTTATATAAATTCCTTCACAATTATAGACATGATATAATAATAATCTTTATTTTGTTATTTATTTTTATATTATTTCAAATAATATTTTTTTTACCTTTTTTTACTTCAAACTCTACATGTATTTAAAATAAATTTATTTCTTCTCTTAAATTTTCTTTTTGAAAATGGATGATTTTCTCATAGAATAGAAAACTAATTTATTTTGTAGATAATTTAAAGGTAATTGATCACTCTCCAAATCTTTAAGTGATAATATTTTTGTATCAAATATTTCAAGTAAGATTCTCAACATTTTCCTTATGAGAGTCAAATAAATTATAATTTCATCACATACCCTTATGGTTTTCATAATATGATTGATCATATTGAAGAAATAATTAAAAAAATAATTATTCAATCTTCATTAATATTCAAGCTTTTATTTATGTTTATTTAAATTACATAAATAATTTTCTTATAGAATTCATAAAATTTTTATAGATTATCATAAATTCTTTTTTTTTGTCTTACAACCCATGAATTTAGCAACATTTTTTTTTCAAATTATAATTAGAGAATAAAAACTATAGCTCTGCCATAATTTTCTAAACACTTATTTTAAAAAATAGTTATGAAAACACCTATATCAAGAAAAATAAAATACACTATGTAAGAATTTAGTAATTTTAAATAAAGTGATAACAAATATGGGAGAATTATCTCTATCCAAACATAATATTTCATTCCATCAAAGGTTGGTATATATTTATTACTCACAATGTTAAAAAATTTCATTCTGAAAAAACAAACACCACTTCCCAAAACAATGAATAAAAAAATAAAAATACTCTCAAAAAAATCCAAAAAGGAAAACATTGGCTCTAATACCACTTTTTATGTAATAAAGAAACACATTTTTAATCTCATAGAAAGAACTTGATATTTTAGAGATCTTGAAGCCAATGATAAGTCTCTATGAAAAACTACCTTTAAGATAATATATAATATGGTGAGAATCGATTTTATGATATAAATAATACAAGTAATTAGGAATTTTATTTATTTTATTATAATTAAATAAAAATTAATATATTTGAAAAAAATAAAAAAATATAATTGAGAATTTTGATATAATTTAAGGATTTATTATGATCGGAATTCTTATTATCCACCAGGAATATGGGGAATAAATAAATTATTATGAGAAATAATGTTTCAAGGAGAAAAATATCCATATATTATATTCATGATATATAATTTATCATTTCATGGTGTAGACTATGGTTTCATTGAGTAGAGTAGATTTGTTTTATTCAAAACATGAAATTGCTACTGGAAATAACTTCGACATTTTAACATATATCATTATATGGAATAAACTTTATCATGGTGTTGAGTTACTCATGTGAGTAATCAAAATGTAAATCAAATTTTTTTTTACTCAAATACTTATAGCACATGAATTGAATATTCCACCTAAACAAAATATTATTTATCTCATCTCAATAGAATGTGTAACTTGTTAGTGTTACATTGAGTAAATTCTAAAGAATTAAAATATTTAAATAAAATATATATAGTGATGTTAGTTTATAGAGTTATAAATTAAACCACAAAACAAATACATTATTATGGGATCAATGCTTCTCAAATGGTGGTTTCCACATGAGTATCATAGTGGGAATGATGCTATGAAAGGTAGTCTTATGATAATTTTTAATAGAGTTTGTGATGAATATATGAATAGTTTCTATTTATGTAAATTCATAAGTGGTGAAAAATTATTTTATGTGTGTTGTGGCTATTGAGACGATATATCTAGAATTTTAAGAGGAAGAAATTTTTTCAAGTAACTTCAGTTTCCTTGGATACATGGAATCCAATTATGTTGTATTCTATTTCCAACTTAAAAATCAATAAAAGTATTCATGATTATATGATAAACATATTATAGGAAGTACTACGAAGGTTTAGGATTAAATTAATGTTATTAAAGATGGGTTTTGTTAATATTGGGAGTTATAAAAGATACCACACCATGTTATCATATATCAAGTTTTTTTTTAAAGAGTTTCTCTGTAAATTAGTTTTTTAATTATCATATCATAGTATTTATAACTAATTCATGATTTTATAGTTTAATATAGTGGTACTTAAGTTGGAAGATAGGAAAATTTGATCATGTTGTGATAATTTATCATGATTTTGTTTTGGGTTGTGAAAGTCATTACTATAAGGTGATTAAGTCATGGTTTGTATGTTTATTTTGGAAATGAATTCATCCAATTGACATTTTTTCGTAATTATTTCATAATTTTTTAGTGGTAAAAGAATAATTCAGTAATTTCATGAGAAAATCATATTATTTAATGGTTCGAAAGTAATAGGTGATGAAGGAATCATTCCATAGTAAATTTCAATATAAAATAATACTTTTGAAGAGGATTAGATTGTCATAATAGTTGAGATTAACCATTTTTGAAACCACTAAAATCACGTTATAATTATATGTATCACACTATGTTTTTTTTAAATTCTGACATATATTTTAAAATTAGGGAGAATTAGGGTGACAAAGGTTGGTAAAAGTGTCTCTGAAATTGTATGAGACTAAGATAGATGTGACTCAACCTATAAAGGAGAGGAGGGGAGATAGAATAATTTTCTTAAATTTGAAACATCATTTCATTAATTATTAAAGGATGATAACTTCAGATTGATTTTTTACTATACATTAAATAGGAACGAAACTTGTTTTTTTTGTACATAAATATTCTGAGTATGTTATTAGTGCTTCAAGTAAATAACATTTTCCCTCAAAGTTTAATGTTGAGGAAGTGAAGACTTATTGAAATAAAAAAAATTAATGAGAAGAAGAAGTGATCAGAGAAGATCATTCATATATATTGAATTTATTTAATCTATTCATATGTATGAGATAACCAAAAATTTCAAATGACTTTATTTGTAATGAGTGAATGTTTGTACTCTACTCATTTTTAGACACTATATTTCTCTAATGAATCTTGTGACCAGGGGTTTTTCTTGGTCATGCCAAGTTTATATTCATTTTTTATTTTTTTATGAACCTTATAAATGATGATATATTAACATTTCTTTTGATTATCACCATTACTATGGTAAATTAATAGTTTTGTAAAATAAAAAAACAAATTAAATTTAAATATTTCTTAAAAGTGAGAATAAATTATAAAATTGTTTTTTGATGTTGAAAAGTGCATATGAAGGGATAAACAAGGGTGTCAAGGCTAAAAATACATATTGAGGATATTTTAGGCGTGTTTTGGGTTTATAAAATATATAATATGAGAGTACCCAATATATATGGGTTTATTTAATTTTTCATGCTTTGATTTTATTGGTCATGGAGTGAATAAATACTTATAGATAAAAAGTTATGGCCGTTTAAAGTTGTAATTCTGAAAGATGCCCGAAAAAGATAGTTCTGAAGAAAATTCTAAAAGTTCAAGCATATCTTAGTTGTGAGAGATTGTTCTAGAGGTTCCATACAAATATATATTTTTTATGTAAGTAGGAGTTACATGAAATGAATTTGGAGTTCCACACAACTCCAAATTTATAAAAATTCACCAATGATGCATGAAAGGATACCCCATGAGTTTGAGGCCTATAAATACCACCTCAAACGAATTACTGGGTCAAACCACTTGAAGTAGAATGGTTACACTCTAAATAAACATAACTCATCCTCTTGTAAATTTTCTAAAATAGATACCTACCATGGATCCCCATAGGTGAGGAAGTTATGTAAATTACCTCACATAGGTTCCTTATAAAATTCTCCCATGTTTGGGATGTGTTCAAACAACTTTCATACATGAAAAATATAGTTTATGCTAGAGGTACATTCTTTATATATCTCCATGTTTTTTGAGACCAAAAACTTGAAAAAAATCCCAATATTGGCCAGACATGCAACACACTTGTGCTAGGGACCCTAGTGTTGTGAAATTCTGAACTTTATGTAACTCCAAAATTTCTAAACCCCACATCATGGACCCCATTTAATGCTTCATTTTACCAAGCATAGTTTCATATAAGTTTATGAATCATGGGTTCCTTATATAAATGATATGGGTTTACTTATGAAAATATCCATACACACAAATTTTCACATCAATAAAAAGTAACTATCCATTTCCAACATAGGTACATTTGTTAAAAAAGTAAATTTTCTATTGGTGAAGTATTTTACCAAAAAAACTATCCCATCACTATATTTTTGGTAAAATATCTATCGCTAAATGTTATTGCGATGGATAAAATATTTCTATTATAATTATAATAATACTAATAGTTACAATATATGTTGGTTAAAATGCATAGAGACATATTTATACAAAAAATTTATCTGTTGACAATATTGTTACCAATATTTATATTTCCATTAGTAATATTATTAACAAATATTATTTTATCCATTATTATAAGCAATACTAACAATTAATATCTGTTTATAAATTGTATTTTAAATTTAAACTTTTATGTATTAATTTATATATTTCTTTATAATATTTTATATTATATTTATTAATATAATTATATATAATATATTTATAATTTTATAATAAAATAATTATAAAATTAACTTATATAAAACTCCAAAAAATTCATGATTTATTTGAAAAAATACTTTCAAACATAATTTAACCCCATGTTCAAAATCTTTTAAAGGACATTGCAATCTTGTTTAAACCTAATCAAAATCAAAGAGACATTACATGAAACTCCATCAAACTTCATCCAAAATGTATTTCTTAAATGTATAAGTTATCACCATCATTATCCAAACTGGCCATTGGGTTTGCACATGTTGTTCACCAACTTAGTCATCATGGCCATAATGGTGGTGATCATCTACAAAAGTATCACACTTGCAGCATGACATAAGACATACCCAATTTCAGGAATAAGTGGTTTGAAGTAGATATTCATTCACAATATAGAAATGATTCATAAAATCTAAAAATAATATATGTGTAAATGAAATCTAAAACAACTTTGTTTTTTCAACTTCAGATCCAAATTTAATTAAATCAATTAAATTATTTCTATTCTATAGTGAGAAGGGGAACATGAATGATTACCTCCTAAATTTTTCTATGAGGAGACAATGGATGAAATCTCACAAAATGATTTAGACTTCTTGTGTGCATTCAATACCAGAATATTGTGGTGGATTCTTGTGTAATTCGTGATGAGTCCATCAAATCATTCATTACTTATCTAGTAATCTAATTACTTTTATGGGTATTAATGAAAGACAAACAATAATTTTTTTTGTTCTTATAGGTATAATCATGCACCTACATCACAATGAAACACCTAAATTTTATTGAGAAAAATGTATATGATGTATTTAGGAAGAGAATGTACCAACCTGAAGGTTATGTGCATGTTCTATGGTAACAAGATCAGTTGGTGTTTATAAATATTTATTTTCACAAGAAAAATGGTATAAAGTATACGTCAAATACCACAAATAATGTTAAATATATCAATTAAAATATAAAATGTTTCAACCCACTAAACAGGTTGCATAACATGATAAGAAAACTCCAAATGTTTTAACCCACCAGCTAGTTAACCTAGTGAACTATGGGAATCAACATTTCCCCTTTACAAACATGATAAAGGAATTAAAAATACCACATTATCAATAATTAAAAATACTATATTTAATTACATGTTCCAAAATAATTATTACATGAATGTGATGGTGCGTTAAAATCACTCCAAATGTTTTATTGAATCAAGACTAGCTCTAGAATCATAATGAGAAATTAAATTCTTCAATTGATCGTTTATTGAACAATGTTCATAGATCACTTGATCATATTTTGGTTATTTTATCTTTTCAAACAATACTTGATCGATTAAATTATTTATTTCTTGGAAAGTAGGGTGCAAATTTATATTTCAAACCACATCAATATAAAGAGTAATGAAGAAGAAATAGGTTGGTGAGATCACTAAAACATCAATAAGGAATCAATATATCACCTTAAACATATGTTCTTAGAAGATCGAAACAATATATTTCAAACATTCGATAAAGAAACATTCAATATATTCATGATATGCCCTATAAAGGCATAAAATTTATCCTACCACTATAAGAAAATAAAGGGTTCACAACGATTTTCAAAATTGATGAGAAATTATCCTAAAAAAACATTTCACGATGGTTCTTAACACTGCCTCTAAACATGTTTTTTATTTTATTTTATTGAGGTGGTTTTAAAAAAGTGCCTCAAATCTATATTTTTTAGTTTTTTAATTTTTTTAAATTTACTTTTAATGGCGGTTTAATAAAAGCACCGCTAAATTAATGGGAAAAATAATAAATATCAAATATTTAAATATTATTTATTATAAACAGTTATGATTTATTATTTATGTTAATTTATTTTTTTTATATTTTCTAATTTTAATTAATTATAATGTGTTAATTATTAGTTATATATAATTATCAGTTAATAATTAATTGAAACTTAAATTAATTCTTCTCCAAGATGAAAATTAGAATTCACTATCAAATGACTACAACATTTGATTTGAGTAACCATTTTAACTCAAAAAACTGTCATATAGAAATATTTGAAATGAAATACAATCACATTAGATAATAATTAGGTAATAACTAATAAAATAAAATTTATTACAGTTTTAAGAATAGTCAAAAATCAAACATCAACATAAAACTATCATAACTTTTGATCTGAGTATCCGTTTCGGATCTACCACACATCAAATTGAATCATGCGATGAGTTCTACACCATGATAAATAATGGGGACCCTGATCACTTTTCTTTTGATTTCAAAATAGGCCCTCAAAGCCTCCAAAACTGAGTTTTTTGTTCAGATATGATGATTTTTGAATATTTGATGAGATTTCATCTTTGTTTAAGGGTTTTTTACTTTTCTTTTTAGGCTATATAGGATATTATTCCTTTGATTTACATTCCAATTCATTTTATAGTGTTGTAGTTTTGGTGTTTTTTTTCATTTTTTGATTTATTATCTGTTAAATATCTATATTTGTATGTACCTTTATAGATATATGTATATTTATTTATAATTTATATATATTTACCATTATTTCATTAATGTTTATTTATTTATTTTTTATTATTTATTATTTAGTTATTATTTATTTATTTATTCGTTATTAATTATTAATTATTAATTTATTTATTATTTCTTAGTTATTTATTTTTGATTATCATTTATCATTATTAATTATTGTGTATTATTTATTTTTGTTATTTATTGATTATTTATTATTTATTTAATATTTAATAACTATTTAATTACTATGTATTTATTATTTATTTACAATTTATTTATAATTTATAATTTATTAATTTGTTAGTAATGATTTATTATTATTTCTTACTTATTAAATATTTAATATTTATTTATTATGTATTTAATATTTATTTAATATTTTTATATTTATTATTAATTAATTAATTATTATCAATTTAATGTGTATTTATTTATTTTTCAATTGTTATTTTAAATTAATTATTAGTTAATTATGATTTATTTATTTATTATTTGTTATTTATTCATTGTTTATTATTATTTATTATAATTTACTATTTTTTTTATTTTTGATTATTTGTTTAATATTTAATTAATATTTATTTATTAGGAATTTATTATTTATTATTTAGTTATTAGTTATTATTTATTATTATTTATTAATTATTTATCATAATTATTTATTATTTATTCATTATAAATATTTAATTATTATTATTATTGTTATTTATTTATTTCGAATTTAATATTTATTTCTTATTTTTTATTTATTTATTAATTAATTATTTAATATTTATTTATTTATTTATCACGTATTTATAATTTATATATTTATTATATATTTATTATTTATCTATTATATATTATTTATTTATTACTTATTTATTATATATTCATTATATATATATATCATTTATTATTCTTTGATATCATTATTTGTTTTTTATCTGTATATATATAAGTATATTGCACACTATTTTCTCACCACACGAAGAGTTTGCTGGAGTTGTAAAGTCTTCGTAGAATATCTAGGAGGTTAGTGGTTCAAATCTCTTCCAGCATATATATATCCCAAATTTATGAATGACATATTTCATATATGACATATACATGTATGGTAAGTTAAATAAGGAACACATAAATAATAAATATTATATAATAGTAAATAATGAAAAAAAAAATAAAAAATAAAAAAAAATAAAAAATAAAAAAAATAAAAAATAAAAAAATAAAAAATAAAAAGTAAAAAATATATAAAAATATTAAAAATATATAAAAATAATAAAAAAAAATAAAAAAATTAATTTAATTAAATATGCAAATCAATAATAAAAAATAAAAAATAATAAAAATAATAATAAATTAATTAATTACAAAAAAACCTCCTTAAAAAACCATCGTGAAATGATTCCAAACACCCAAATATTTGGTAATTTGTGAAAGCATCGTGTATCATTTTGTGGCGGTTTAAACTGCTGCTAAATGGAAAAAATCATCGAGAACCACATTTTTTTAGTGTACCTCCCTTTTTCAACATAAAATAAAATCATAACCATTTATGTATCATTATTATCATCACGAGACACATATAAAAGATGTTTAATAATACCTTCAAAATTTTTCATGTGCAGAAATCATTAAGGATATACAAAATATAAATTTTTTAATAAAGGCCATATATAATTATAAATTATAGAATATATTTGGAGAAACTTAAATTTTATAATATTCTATATACATAATCGAATTACCATGAAACATAGACACATGTTTGATATTTGAACCATCATTGCCCTTACCCCCCATTATAACCCAATAAATCATGAGCATGTCATTGAAATCCTATCTAATGGTTGGAATTTATGATATTTAAGACAAACAAACTTTGTCTAAATTTAAAATCAAATGTTCACTAAAACATATACAAAAACATATGATTAAAGGAAGACTAAATGTTCATTAATAAAGAGTTTTTTGTATTTTTTTAAAAATTGATTGAACTCAACTGAAAACAACCATATATAAAGTGAATTTTAAAACCATGATTAGAACCATAGGTTACTTGGATAAAGGGGATTTTGATTTTTTTCAGAAAAAATCACCGTGTTTTTTGAAAATAACCCATAAAATGTACAATATAATCAAAAGTAAAATACTCCCTTCACTTGAACCTCTATTTACCCTAAAAACCAATAAAAAGGAGGTATTCGAAACAACTAAAATGTATTTAAGAAACCATAGTCACCCAAATCCATGACAACATATGGCATGCCTAGAATCTAAGAAATAATTTTTGTTTAGCTAATTAAGACTTTGAGGAGTTGTATAAATTGTATTTATAAGAAAAAAATATTACTCACTACTAAATTTCTATATCAGGTAGAATAAAAATCATCCTCATAATCCTAAAAAAAATCTTCACATTTTTGGCACCCCTAAAAACCAAATAATGTTCCCCTCTATTTGAATGGTTGTGCTTCAGGGATTTTGGATCATGTTTCAAATGTGGATAAATAAACCAAAAATTTCCCCTTGAAATCCTATATATCATTATTATTGGAAAACAAGATCTCATTAAGTATCATCATTTGATTTCCCTTCAACATAGATGTAATCAGCTATCGTTGTTTCACCGGATCTTTGGAATTTCATATCATTTGTGTCACATCAATGGAATAAGAGAGGTAACCCACCTCATTATATTTCATGAAAAAAAACTCACCCCACCCAACAATCCCTAAAGTGTCCCCAATTATACAAAGAATGAAATCATTCACCTATAAAATTATGAATTCATATCCCTCAATCCTTGAGTATTAATGATATATGGATGCACATGTTTTGAATTAATATAGAAATCCCAAGGTGAACTTTATTCTATAATACCCCGTAAAATATTTTCCAAAAAAAAACAATCAAAGTATCAAGAATTCCTTTTTTGTTGATATCACCATCATTTAATGGGAGGGATATTTTCCATTATAAATGTATTGTAAATCCATTTTCCACCAACTACAACTAAACAAAAATTATAGAACAATTTCTTTGTTTTATTATGAACTTCCCTTAGTGTTTGAACAAGTATTAGTATTTGGATAGAAGATAACAATTTTTTTTTGATTTTCAATCCAAATTAAATGTTATAATTCTTTTTTATTCCATTATTGAAGATATTTTATTGATTAAATTATCACATCATCAAATTAATATCCATCCCTATATGATAGGTAAATGAAATTATTTTAACGTAAAATCACTCATGCTAATTATCATATACTATTCAAAGATATACTCTTTAGTATAAAATTTCCCATTTGAATACATAATATCAACATCATCACTAAAAATTTAGTCAGCCTTCCATCCATGTTCTATGCATTCAAAACTATTTCCTTAAAGAGGGAAATTGACTTCAAATTCCCAACTCATGTTATTTTAAACCATTACATTTCAATATATAAATCTATTCCATCATACATGACAGTGTGAACATGCCACATTTAGAAAGCATACCATAAAGTAATGTTATATATTTTGGATTCTATGAAGCCATTTCAATGTAATATAAATTAAAGGTTCAATGTAAAAATCTTCTATATTGATTTTTGATTCAATTATCAATTCCAAATATATAGGTAAAATTTTTTATGATAACTATAAACTAATATTTATAGACAAAAAATTAAAAATTAAAAATCATAGCTATTTATAAATAGAGGATGTTTCTTAGTATTGAGAACAATTGTGGATCACAGATACTTTGATTCTGCAAGAGTTGTTTTTATTACATCTTTTTATTATATTTTTTGTAACATACCTCCCCTCCTCATTATCTTGAAAATGGGGAAGTAAATTACTTGGCCTTAAGTGACATCCCAAGGAACCAAAGGCTGGAAATAAATGTCAAATGGTTCATTAACAAATGGGGGGTGATTTTCCTTTTGAATATAAAACAACCCAACCAAGAATACCATAACAAAATACCACTACATGATACATGATAAAAATGTAAAACAACTCAATGTTACACAATTGATATCAAAAATAAAACTACAACAAAGGAAAAAAACTAACATCAATATACATAGTAGAATAAAAATCCAAAAAAACTCAATGAAAACCAACATTAATTAAAAATATCCAATATGATCCATGATTCAACTCCACAAAATGACCCAATTATCATGATGCACCACTAAAAAGTTTGATAATTTACCTTTTCCCCTATTCTGAAAATGATATCTACAAAACAAACCAAAGTGCCAATGTAGGGGTGAGTAATGAAACTCAGCAGGCATTCCCCAAATTATTTACCTACTAATGACACTATGATATAACATGTTACCACATTTATATAATAAATCTAGATAAAACAATTTAAACTAGTTTCTATCAAAGCCAAGTAGTTTAACACTAAAATAGTTTTCCATACTAAAACTGTTTCAAATGAAAAAACAACCAAAAAATATTTTGAACCATTTGACATTCCTTTTTGGTATACTAATTCCATGATTCACCACACACCCACACATTCATGCTTCTATGATAGTTCTATACTCATGAGTGGTTTCTCATCCATCTACTAAGTCATTACAATCTAGTTAATCTCTTTATGACCAAATGACACACACCCTTTATCTAGGGTCACATCACTTTGTACCCCAATGGTACATGACCCTTATTCAGGGTCACATCGATGTAATGAACTCACACAACCAAAGTATTCCAAAACCTTTTTGAACCAATTAATTTAAACCATTTCAATAAAACTGTTCTTTTATTGAAAACCTTTTAAACAGAAAATTTCAACAGATTTCAATAAAATCATCCTTTTATTGAAAACATATCAATTAAATAATTTACCAAAAATCCATAAAATATATATTTTAAAATCAACATGCTAAAATATAGAAAACCAGGCACATTGAACAACCACTTTCTACAATTCAACAGTTTCACAAAGAAATCCGCAAAATACTCAAACCATCACTAAAGAGGGTTTCTACCATGAATTTCACAACAATTTCACAATAAAATCTAATAAATTTAACCAATTTGAAACTAATTCTTCAATTTCTAATAATATGAGTCAATAGTGAAGCCACCTATCATGAGAATTATGGTGAAAACGAAGAATAACATGAAAATTCCCACAAAACCAGGTTGAATCTTCAATACACACCATAGATATCTTATCATATCATCAACAAGGAAAAATATAACCATTATTGGAATAAACAAACTTATATCTATCCATATTGGGATAGATCTAAAAAATAGAGATAGAGAAGAAAGTAGATCCCAAAAAAACCATGAAAAACTACCAAAAAGGAGACTTACCCTGGAAAGCAGGTTTCAACACACAAAGAAAAGCCTCTAGATCCCTTCTAGTTCTATGTGGAAAGGTTCCAAAGATTTTGGGAGGGATAAATCTCTTGTTACGGTCGATTTAGAATAAAAATTATGTGTTAAAACTTAATCTCGACCTAGATCCTCTTTTTTAGGATCTTATTTCTAAACTGTGCATGGTTAGTTTCATGGTTAGGAAAAATTTTACACAAACAATGTTCCATCCACTACCTCAAAGAGGACCTCACATAGTTGGCCTACATGATTAGAAAAACTATGCGCAAACTGTGCAAAATCCCACTATCAAACTTTTCACAGTTTCTCCTAGGCAGCTACACAGTTCAGACATACTTTGTGCCTACTGATGCAATTTCTCCTTCACCCATGCCTCACGACGAATGGTTTCCTATAGGATTTTCATAGTTTCCATAAAACGTGATCAAACAATACAACTGTATAAAATCACCTAAATCATTCCAAAATGTTTCTAAACCCCCTTAAACTTCACCCAAATACTTTGTAAACTTAAAAATAATAATGAAAAGGTTACTTACTTGAAACTAGTATTGGTAAATTCCCCCCCCCATTGGACTTTCTATACCCGAAAAGTAGAAAACCATCATTTCCCATAATGATTTTGGGTCCTTTCATAATTATTTATTTTCTCCATTACCAAGTCTCTTCATGAATCTTATCATGTTTTTAGAAAACCCACACTAGAGAAATGATTTTCCCATGCAATAATTTTTATTGCCTATCCACAATCCACACTTGCATTTGAAACAATAAATCATTTGATTCTAGGTCAACGTGATCCCATCTAGTTGGGATCAGGTTGATACATTTTCAACTGAGATAAATGAAACATATTATTCATAGTACTGAACCATGGTGGTAATGAAAACCAATATTTTCCCTCTCAAACCAGTTATAGTATCTCGAAAGGTTCTATGTATCTAGGAGATTACATGTAATACTTCCTAAAATGATGATGTCCATGCCTGGGAGATATTTTCAAGAACACATGATCACTAACCTCAAATAAAATTGACCATTGCCTATGATCCACATATGTTTTATGATAAATTTGATCTATCTCTATCAGTTTCCTGATCAAATGAATCTTCTCCATTGTTTTTTGGACAAGGCCAGACCTAACTAGAGAAGTCTCACCTATTTTCACCCAAAAAGTGTGTAAGGACAAGGACTACCATACAATGATTCAAAAGGATCCATATGCATCGAGGCCTAATAACTATTGTTATATGATACCTACATTAATGGTATGTGCTCTTCCCATGATCTAAAAAAATCCATTACATAATCCCACAACATTTCTGAAAACATATTTATTATTCTTTTGTATTTCCTATCCATCTGAAGATGATACACCATAATCATAGTCAACTGAGTCCCAATGTATTTCAGTAAGGATTTTATTAAACTAAACATAAACCTAGGTATCTATCTAAAACTATCAAAATTGGTACCACGTCTCTTTACCACTTATCAGATATACTTTTTTTTACAAATCCTATACCGTATGAGATTCATGAATTGGAATGAAATGGACCAAATTTTTGAGTGGATCAATTATCAAAAATTTGGAATAGTGTTTATAAACCATTCATGGGAGACCTTTTATAAAATCAATATCAATCTTCTCCCACTTCCAAATAAGAATAGGTAAAGACTTCAACAAACCTGTTGGTTGCTGATGTTCTTCTTTAACCTGCTGATAAGTTAACAATATTGAAACAAACTTAGAAAACTTTATTTTCATGAAGAACCCCCAAAAATTTTATTTTCAACACATTATAAATATTTTTTATCCGAGTATTAACAACCCATTTTGAATAATGGTATGCATTAAGAAGTAATTCCTGACAATACATATGTACAAACATTTAATTTTAAAACCAAAACATTGAACTCTCATCAAGATTCCATCCCTCAAAGGTCTCTCCGACATTGATTTTTTTCCTCATAGAAACTCATTCAGAATCATACATCTATGTCTTTTTTACCATATCCACCAAATTAGGAACAAACGAAACTGGAAAGAAAACCACAGCCTCAACACTATCTTCAAATTCCATGTGCATATTGTCTAGGACCAACATCAACTTCCATTCATATGAAGCTTCTTTTTCCATCTGAGAATAGGACTTTATGATTAATTATTCCACCACTGAATTGCTTTTACCTGGTGTATACATCAAGTCAAAGTTATAATTTGGAGATACTCCATCCATATTCATTGTCTTAGGTTTAAATCCATTTGTGATAAAATAATTTTTACGATCTTATGGTCTATAAAAACTCTGAATTTATCTCCATATAGGAAATGATGTCAATTATTCAAGGAATGCACTGCAACAACTAACTCCAAATCGTGTGTTGGGTAATTATTCTCTTGAAAATGTAACTATCCTATTCCATAAGAAACAAAATGTTATCACTAAATGAGAAATTATCCTAACCCATATCCCTAAGCATCACCGTACACCACGTAGCCTTTTACTAATTTTGGAAAAATAAATATTGGTGTTGATGTAAGGCTAACTTTAAGCTATAGAGAATACTTCTTACATTTCATGTTCAATTAAAATGGAACATTTTTATTTTTAAATGTTTTCATAGGTTAATCTAGTTGTGAGAAATTATGAAAAAAGAATGGGTAATAACCAGCTAGACCACAAAAACACCATATATCAAAGAAATTATTTGGTGGTTTCCAAGAGATAACAACCTCTATCCTATTTAGATCCATAGAAAGACCTCTTTTAGAGATTACATGGAATCAAATCATACCACTTTTATCCAAAACACACACTTTGATATCTAGGAATACATACTATGATCCTACAAGATTACCAACACTGTCTCCATGTGTCACTCATTCTCTGTCCATGTCCATGAATACACCAATATGTCATCCACAAAACCACCATTAAATAATCTATATATCTCTAGAATATTCAATTAATCAATTCCAAAAATACCAATGGTTTATTTTTGAGACTAAAAAGCATTACCATATATTCATAATGGTAATATCCACTCCTAAAATATGTATTTGGAATATCCTTATTCTAAACTCACAATTGGGGATATTCTGATCGCAAGTAAATTTTGGTGAACCATTGAGTTCCATTAAATTGATCGAATAGATCATTAATGGATGGAAGTGTATAAAAATTCTTTATCACAACATGGTTAACCATATGATATTCCATATAAATCCAAATACTTCCATCCACCTTTTTGAAAAACAAGATCAGTGGTACCCACAGAGTTGTGCTAGGTAAAATGAACCCTTTTCCTTCTAGTTCTTTTAAGTGAGCCTTCATATCCATTAATATTGTTGGTTCCTTTCAGTAAGATGGAAGGGAAATAGGATTGGTCCCTAGGATGATATCAATCATAAACTACATTTCACTTTTGGGTGTAAACCTTGAGAAAGTTTTGGAAAAAACATCATGAAACTGATCAAATACTACTAGAAAACTATTATTAATGATCTCTTCCATAAATTACGAATTAAGCACTATCAATTAGTATGAGATCATTCCAAATTATGGTTTCATCAAGATCGTTGCACCTGCCTTTACATTTTGGTCTTCTTTAAAGAGATACCTGACACTATCATTAGTCATGAAACTAACCGTGTTGGTATAAAAGTCGATGTGAGCCTCGAACATTTTCAACCAACACATACCCAGGATTATAGGATAGAATTAAATCGCAAGAATATAGTAGTCCCATATTAGACCAGTTCCATCAATATTTATAGATTATGATATACACATAAAGGCTCGATATTCTCTTTTAACAAGATAAGTTTGCAGTTTTAACACAACAAGAATCATTTCAACTTTCAAACATATAAAATTGACTATATGAGAAGAAATAAAGGAATCTGATTTACCTATATCCAAAAAATATTTTATAAGGGCATCATTCAAAATAATCATACCTCTCACCGTTTATGGTCTATATCGATCATCCAAAATAACCTGCTCAACTCCATATAATTACTTTCTCATGAAACATTGTTCTTTATTTCCTTTTTGATATTTCCCATGTTGAAAAGACATTGTATTCCAATAATCACCCTGTATAGATCTATTTTGATGAATATTATTGTTCTTCTACACTTTTATCGACAAATGATTTAATGTCTTCAACACATGATAGGTGTCCCAAGCACCCGACCGTGAAGCACTATGACAATAGAGTTGAAGATTCTTCAATCTGATTGAAATTGTGTCATGATCTATGTGGTTATGTACACTATTACTTCATGTGGTTGAATGAAACACATTAGAAACATCTAGCTTTACTCTTAGGTCTTGTAAAAAGATTTACCAATCCATCTGTTTAATTCTGAGTCATCCCCAAACATTAGAAATTGATTTAACTCTTATGCTTTATCCCAACATTATAGTTTCCACTATTTATTATAGGTATCAACATGATCCCTCCACTAGTAGATCCTGATATGTCCCTTTCTTTCACCATTTCTCTATTAACCATCTTCATATAATCTGTTATACAGAGCACACTACTCTTATAGATAATCTCCTACCTCATCCATGATTAAAAGGTTAATTCTTTCGAGGACACACCAATACCAACTTTCGGAGAAAAGAAGACTAAATTCATAAATTTATGCACATAATTTGTCATTGTGAGGCTCTCCTATTTCAAGTTGAATAATTCGGCCATTCTTGTAATTCTTAACGTATGCAGATAGAATTTTTTATTAAACAATTTTTAAAAATCCTCTTATCTAGGACTTGGTATAATTTAGCATGAACCATTAAATCCCAACACTAGTGTGCAAGATCCCCTAGCATATATGTTTCTAGCTTGAGTTTCAGGTCTGCTGGTGTGCCAGGGAAATTGAAGATACGATTCATCCTATCAAGAAACACCTCATCCTTCTTTGGTTCAAAATCACACTAAAAGATGGGTGGATTATTATTTTCTAACTGTATAGATTTATCCACTTTCTTTGGTTAATGTCATCAATTCCCACTTTCATCAACTTTAAAATCTTGGAAAATACTTTGAACAAACTATTGGTTCACCTGTGGATCAGGTGAAACCACATTCTCAGTAGCTTCCTTTGGTTGGATTCAATGATTCCTATTAGGTTCCATATTATATAAATACAAAGAAATCCATAAGTCTCACTCACTAACAACTGAAATATTAATAATTTCAAATTATACCACATCATACTATTACAAAATTTCTTTCAAAAATACAAAATTTTCCATATTTAACCATTTTAGATGATTCCACCATACTTTTGAACATCAATACATTTTCAAACTAACTATGTCATGCCTTTTTCAAAATATTACATTTGAAAAAAAATTCAATAGTTTTCAAAAATAATAATTTTTTACACAATCAAAAATCATTACTCAAAAAGAAATATGTAATCATAGTGGGAAGTAATTTCTAAAATGCATTTCATGCTCGTCTCATTCGATAAACCCATTACAATGAGATTCTAAATCCTATAATTTTCTAAAAAAAACTTGTGTACCCTACTCCAATGTAACTTGAATATCATCATAAAAAGGTTAGCTACCTATTCTTTATGCTCTACATTTAAAGTCCCAAAATCCTACTCCATTGAACCATCCCAACTTGAGGAATAAACCAGAATGAAATTCAACTCCAAGACTGATAAAACTGATGACCACTTTTTAGTCAAGTGCTGAACAAGCTAATGCCACTTATAACATCGAACCCCACCTCACTGGATTGATATGGTGTACAGAAATTACTTGGACTTAAGTGAAATCCCTAGGGTGGTAGAGGCTAGAAATAAATTTTAAGGGCTTCAATAATATATTATAGATGATTTAGCCTTTTGAAGATAAAAAACACCACAAAACATACCATAACAAAATACCACTACATGATGCATGACAAAAATGTAAAATATAACAA
Source organism: Viscum album (assembly GCA_963277665.1). NCBI lineage: Eukaryota > Viridiplantae > Streptophyta > Magnoliopsida > Santalales > Viscaceae > Viscum > Viscum album. Next base: position 1,051,079,874 of record OY728164.1, on the reverse strand, counting down.
TGTAATACCATTTATATCAAAAATCAAATTAAAACAAATTATTATTGTGGAATAAAACTAAAATCAAAGTACACTTTGGAAGACAATGCCAAAAAAACTCAATGAAAACCCACATTACTCCAAAGCTCCAACATTATTTATTCTCCAACATGAAAAAATGGAAAAAGTATCATGATGCAACACTAAATAAGTGTGATACTTTAACATTGTATGTGTCTTTATTAACTAAATCTACAAAATCACTAAAGTTATAAAGTAGGGGTGAGTAATGAAACATAGTAGTATTTCCCTAAATCACTTCCCTACTAACACCACTATAATTGCCACACCCTCCTACTTAAATTAATTTTTATTTTATTAATTCTTGGCCGGGATTCTCTCTCCATGGTTTGAACAGGGTCCCAGATCAAAATTGATGACGTTAAATGTTTTTTGATGGGTTTCGAACCCGTGCGCGGTCACCCCACATTTGGCGGTTGCCATGCAACTGGCCCTAGCGAAGTGAAATTGTTTATTATCATTATTATTATTATTATTTTATTATCATTATTCTATATATTATTATTATTTTTGTGTTTTTCATTATTATTATTTTTATATTTATTATTTTAATGGTTAATAAATTTTATTAATATTATCTTTATTATTGTTAATTTTATAGTTATTATTATTCTGGTATATTATTATTATCATTATTTTATTTCTGTCTTTATTATTTTATTTTATATTTTATTTATATTATTATTTTATTATAATAAAATGAAAAAAACAATGCTAAACCTAACCTAATCCCATCCCCCCCCATTTACCCCCTGTGCAGCAGCGCCTCCTAGAGTGAGTTGCCCCCTCCCCATGATCCGACCTCCTGTCCGCGCCGCCTCCCCCGTCTGGTGCCTCCTCCTCCCAGCGGCGCCCCATCCAGCCACCCTCTCTACCAGTGTGTACCAGCCCCCCCTATTCCTGTTGTACGCCGTGGCCCGCACCCCCTTCTTCCTGTAGCAAGCCACAGCTTACACCCCTCCTGCCCTTCTTCGCTCCTCCCCACCGGTGCCCACTACTGCGCCCTGGCCATCCACCTCGCCCCGACTAGCCTCTGCCTCAGCCCCCTTACTCGGTCCTCTCCTCTGCACTGCCTCACTCATCCGGACGCCTCCCCCGTTCGGCCATCTCCTCTTTCCAGTGGCGCCCCGTCCAACCTCCCCTCTACCCTCTCCCGCCGACTGCACCATCCAGACAGCCGCCCCGCTCCCCGTGGTAGCACCTCCATGCCGGTTCCAGCAGACCCCACTCGGGCCAGCCACCTCCTCACCAGATCTCCGACCTGCCACTCTGTTGTCTGTCCCATGGCTGACCTCCCTCTTGCCAGCGCACCCCACGACCGACCTCCCTTGCGCCAACCACCTCCGCTTTCACCTCCCCGCCTTTGGCCTCTCTACCCCGGCCAGCGGCGCATCCAAACCCTCATGCACACGAACAACCCACTTCCATCTTCAGGTATAATTAATTAATTAAATATTTATTTATTTCCATTCCTTTAATTATTGGTTTTTATTTAATTTGGATAATCTAAATTCTATTGTGGGTTGTGTTTCTGTGTTTTTCTCATTGTTTAGCGAGCGCGGTTGCTCTACAGGGATTGTTCTTCCCTCTGTCGAAGTTTTTCATGTCTGTGATGATTTGAGGTAGGAGAAACCACATTTTCATTTCCGATTAAATACATTTAACTCTTGGTTGATTTTAGTTAAATACTTGACCTGTTTCTCATTCTTTCACTGTAATTATTTAATATGTTATTGTGTTTTTTTTCAATTTATTGGTTTTGTTAGAAATAGTTTGAAGTATTTTTCTTTCTAGTTAAATTTATTTGTACTTATGAAGGTTCCGTTTTCTGGATTCGAAAGACTATTTTGATAGTGTTTTCGATATGAAAATCTTTTTGACATTATTCTCGAATAGTTTATCATGGAGTTTTCTAGATTTGGGTAACTTTTTTTGACCTGGTTATAGAATCGTTATCAAATCATGTGGTTTTTTATACCGATTATTTATCCATTGTTTGGTCTAGTTATGAAAATTGTTTGTAAATTGGTTTGTCGGTTCATAAAAGTATCTGTAAACTAGTTGATTCTTTGTAGTTTTTTATAAATTTTGCAGTCGGTTTATCAAATCATGTAAAAGTTGTGAAACTTATTTTGTTATGGCTTTGGTGTGTGTTTTCGTCTAAAAGAGGATTTTGAGTGTGTTTACTTTGGTAGTTATGGAATAGTGATTGTGTTAAGATATTTTGAGAAGGGATTGATGTTTCCAATACAAGGTTTGGTGTTATTTCAATTAAGGGGAGTGGTTGATTTTGATATTAAAAATGGTTCTTGGATCCAAAAGGATGGAGGCCCTTTTGTGTGTTTTCAAAGAAGTGGTTTTAAATGTGTTCCTAAAAGATTTGGCCCATTTGGCTTTATAAATTTAAAAGAAGTACTGGTAAGATGTTTTGGGTAAATGAATTTATATATGTCAACTCAGAGGCCCATTTGGAACCTTCAATTCAAAGGCGTTGTTTGGGTAATGTTTTTGGATACATTGGACTTAACGACCCATTTGTCACTTTCAACATTAGTGTGATGTTTGTCTTGATTCTTTGAAATGACAACGTCTTGATTACTGTATTTCCATTTAAAAACTTTAAAATTTTGAAAGCGGTATCAAATGGTTTTAAATGATTTCATGGCATGAAGTCCCGTTTGGCACCTTTGATGATATGGTGTATATATATATATATATATATATTGGGGAACCTCTATAGGGGGGATATCCCTTATGGGTTATTGTATAGAGTGTCTGTGTTTGGGGTAGGCAAGTGCAGTGAGATGAGTCACATGTGCGAGGGACTCCTACTTACATAGTATTGTTGACGCTCCTTTCGTCACAGAATCTAAATATTGGAAAAGGGGAAGATCTGAGATTAAAATGGTTCGACCTTTGAAGAAAACATCAAAAATCGACAAAGGGATGAACAAGGAGAAATTTGCCCATATGCCGCGCAAGTTTCCTCATGGTCGCGCAAGTGGACTTGCGCGACACACTTTGGCACACAAGTGACTTGCGCGACCTAATTGATAACCGCCCGGTAACCAGCTGGGGTCTTCTCCTGCCTATAAATAGACCCCGTGGGCCCCCCATTAGAGGGAGGATTTTTTTTCTAGAAACTCAGATTTAAGCTCCGGACGCCCAAGTCTCTTTTAAAAGCTTTAGGAACACTTATAAGGTAATTTCTTACCTAGAACGGAAGATCTAAAGAGGAGGAGGGAGGCCTAAGTGTTGAAACTCATCAACACTTGCACGCATGGGTGGCCAACCCTTAAGGGAAATGGCCACACTTGCGCGCTGCCTTACTCATTCGATAGAACTTGCGCGTCCCTTTTCTGGAAGAACCTCAAGAGGATTCTAAAGGTCTTAATCAAGAGTCGCTCAAGTATTTCAATGCTGGTTGAACATCGCGCAAGTACCCTACACATGTCGCACAGGTATACCTGCGCGACCAATACTTGCGCGCCCACGCAGTACCTGCGCGCCTTCCAAGAGTTGCGCGCCCCTGCCTTTTTGGGTGCCCATATTGCCCATTTTACCCCTCTTAATCCATTACACCTTTCCCATTCAAGATTCAGTCTTCAAGACACTCTTCAAAGCCATTTATGGCATGATTTCTTGATTTGACTTCCTTATCTGAAAGGAATTATGTGGAATATCTCTCAAAACTTAGTGATTTACATATCTTTATGTCACTAAAGATTGAGAGTTCATTAATTCAACCTCATCCTTTAAGATGAGAAAATTCTTAACCTGAGTCTCCTTTTCAGGAATAATCCCCAGTTTTAAGTCCTTTAACCTGGGAATCTTCTTCAGGAGTAAGCCCCAAATTCTTAAAGTTCCCAAATCTGGGCATCCTCCTCAGGAGTATGCCCCAAACCTTAATCCCTTAACCTGGGGCTCCTTTTCAGAAGTAAGTCCCAATCATAATCCTTTAAGCTGGGCTTCCTTTTCAGGAATAAGTCCGAGTCATAATTTTTGGGATTCCTTTTCAGGAATAAGCCCCAAGTCACCTAACCTGGGCTTCCTTGTTAGGAATAAGCCCCAGTCATAAATTTTGGGCTTCCTTTTCAGGAGTAAGCTCCAAGTACCTTAATTTCTCTTTAACCAGTCCTAATTTACCTTTGATTTGGGATTCCTTCTTAGGAGTAAAACCCAATCATCAACCCTCTCATAATCTGGGTTTCCTTTTCAGGAATAAGTCCCATGTTAGAGTATTAAAATATCCATGAAGAATATATACCTTTATGGACCTTGTTCCTAGATTTTCTCCCTAAAGTAAATCATAATCTTCATTTATCTGTGTAGTCAAACATACATAAGCCCCAAACCATTTCTTATGATTACATCTTCATGGCCCAATTGTCTATTTAATTACCAATACCTCTTGTTTCTCACACCGAGCATGAATCACGTGAGCTTAGAGGGTAAAAGTAATTATTACATCATTCTTTAAGCCATCAATCATAAACATCATACTCCCTTACTTGAACTACATGGGTTCTGATTCCTTTTCCAAAATAAAGGATACGTAGGTAGCCCATCTGCAGGTTCGATCCCAACTCTAAAATAATCCATGTTCTTTTGAATGACAATAAACTTCAAGTGCCCCACTGAGTGGCTTCAGAACCAGCCTGGTCATCATAATGACCAAGAGACTTTTATATAAATGTTTTGAAGGATACCATTGACCAAGAATCTCTAAATGAATACAGATGATTCTCTATTGATGAAGAACCTCGAATACATATAAAAGATTCTCTAAATTTCTTAAATATTTAATCATTGATTGTCAAAATTGAAGGAAAGATCATTTTATACTTGGTAATGTAATAAGGATTCACGAACATAACTTAAATCTATAAAGAGAGTCTCGGAGTAGACAATAATTCTCCTCAAAAAGGTATGATGAGTCTGACCTCCCATCCTCTCGACCAATGCAAATTCCTAAGCCTTATCAGTCCACAAACTAATGAGTATTTACCTTTGGAAAGTAGGTTCAAATGGATGTGGAATCATTGGATGTTTCTGGTTCTACGAAAAAACCCGTTAGAAACCGATCGGAACGTTTGTATCTCCCATCCAGGAGGTCATCCCTGAATTCTGAGGGAAACAAAAAATGGTGAACCCGACGTGAATCCTTAACCAAGTTAAAATGATGTTTTACCTATTTGTTAAGCCCCTATTTTAAACTCAATAAGAGGGATAACAAAAACAATCTTTGACATGTGTGCTCATCCAAAATATGAAGTGGCTGAATTTATCTTGATTACGTCTGTTATATCAAACAGGCAATCTTTTCCAAGATCTTCTGTATTTTCATAATGGCTGCTCTCAAATTCACACCTGTGAATATTGCTGCTGCAAATACCACTACTGCTACTCCTACTGGATCATCATCTACTCTGAGGATGACATCACCTACTCAGCATCTTCAACGCTGGGTATCAAATACGCTGGTTAAGGAGTACCGTCAACACGGTACCATCCCAACTCTAGAGGCTGCCCGACAGGCCCTCCAAGTGAACAACTCACACAGGTCATCCGGACAACGACAACCAGTGATCAAGAGGTAGGCAGTGCTGACTATCGTCTCCAACCGTTTCAGGTCGTTATCCCCAGAACACAATTTCCATTCGCTCCCTTACTCTGAGGAAGTGAATGAGCAGGTCCCTCAGGGCCTTAATTCAAAAAGACAGGAGTCCTTCCCGAGGTCTCCCATCAACAATCACCGCCAGACTCGTGCGACAGTGTTCCCTCAACATGATGAGGGTACCAACTCCAGGAGTTCAGCTCAGGTTCCTCGAACCCGAGCAGGTAAGACTAATCGCCAGAGGCGGAATCCGGTCAACAGTGGGCAGATTCTCATCCCTTCCATCTCCGGAGAAGTCCACCAACCTAACTTGGTGGAAAACAATGAGCAGGCACACACACCTGCCCGTTTTAATTCCGCTGTCCAGCAGACTCGTCTGGCAGCACCACGCCAATCCCGCCAGGCAATTCCGGCGGAGTACTATAGTCAGGAACATACACCTTCTTATACATCATCAGTTAGTCAGCAGGCTCGCCTGAATACATATGATGGATCTCGTCAACCGCGTTTGGTGAAGTGTAATCAGCAAGCACATACACCTTCTAGTACTAATCAATCCTACCAACAGTCTCACTTGGTAGCGCACAGAGAAGTCAGTCGGAAAACTCCGATGACAAACAGGAGGCAGACTCAACTCTCTGCCTCCACACTTGAGTACTGTCAGGATTCACTGACAGGAAAAGGAGGACAGGAGCATGCACATACACCTACTCCAAGCCCGGAATGGACGTATATCCCTGTTCCGGCAGCTGAAGTCACCAAGCATATTTTGTCAATGGTGAAAGAGCAGAAGCAAATTCCTGCCCATATTCTGGATGCTTGCCATGATATTATAACAGTTTCAGCATCATCTCAGGGAAAGACACATAAATCTATCCCTAGTAGTGGAGTGACACATCAACGATTCACTCCAGAACAGACACACACATCTGTTCTAGTTCAAGAGGGTTATAGGGCGTACTCCCCCATATCATACGAACAACCAAATCAGGCACATACACCTGATTTGAGTGGAGATTGTCAGCCTAACCAGACCATCTTTCCTGATCAGGCACATACACCTGCTCAGAGTAACCACTTTTGTCAACAAGTGGTTTCCAAAGAGAGAAAGAAGGCATCTAAGAAAAAGATCCACCCAGCACAGTCAGGAGATCAAAGGCCAATTTGTAACAAGGCCTTGCTCGATGCTGGAGTTTTTGAAGCCCTCAGACATTTATATGTTGGAATTCAAGATTCTACTCCCTCAGTTCCCAATAATGGGAACATTAATTCTGAAGTTATTCAATAGACACTTCCTCATGAAGGCTAGATTCGTTACAATTCGTTCAATCTTGAAGTTTCGTCTTCAGATGAGAGCCACAGGAACCCTCTGTGTGGTCAGAAGACCAAGGAGAAAGAGATCCCCACTTTTGTTGTAACCCATTATCGTGGTCCCCCCCATGATGATGAATTTTGCTGCGAAAGTCCTCTCCGCAGTAGTGATTCACATTACCTAGAAAATACTCTAGTAGACAATGTAGTGCCGAGAAAGCCCTCTTATCTTGAGGAACTTGCAAATGCGAAACCAATCATGTTTGATGCTTTATCGCTTGCAAGTGAAATACTTTATCAATCAAAAGATATCCCAGGGTGTAGGTCATTCTCCGAACCACCCCTAAGTCATGCATCTTCTAGTTTGATCAATGATCTCTCTACCAATCTTGTTGAATCTGATGAAGCAACAAGGAAACACCAACTCTGGTCAAAACAGGTAGAAGAATCTTCATTTAATGATGAAGAGGAAATGCTGAACATGAGGAAAAAACTGGCGAAAAGTGAGGTACCAGTCATGTTTTGGCCTTTGGCTGACTCCCAGTATGAAATTCCAAAAATGTTGACGGAAGATGAAGTCCATGATATTCATCTCAACATATGGAAAAATCTTTGTCAATTAAAGAAGAAGGTATTATCTTATGATGAATATGAAAATCATCTTAAGATAATAGAAGGGCTACAACGTCAGATTGATTTGGCATCTCTATCAGTCTCTCGGTATCCAAAGGCTGAAAAGCAGCAGAGAACCCTTCAACGTTCAAGACTTGGCGCACTATGAAAATTGCGTCAGTTAATTTCCAATGCCCCATCTCATGTTCATATCAGAGGATGGGGTGTTCACGGAGCATTACATTTCACAGTGCTTTCCAGTCAGCAAAGCTCGCTGAAAATGGTCTCATGCAATGTTATTGCCCATGGACGGCCACAGTCAATGGGCTTTGTTTATAATCAAAATCTTGCTCAAGAACAGGCTTCAACTAGTTCCTCTCAAAATCAAGCATATAGAGAAGAAGTTGTTGAATTGCTCTTACATAAACCAGGTGAGAATATTGCACAAGCCTCTCATATGGAGCAAACACATCATCAAATGACAGAAGTTTCGGAAATCATCCAATAGTCTGTTGAACCAGGTGAAAAAAGTGGATACAGGTTAATGCATCCAGCTAATTTCTGAACTAAGATTCACAAGATCAAGAGAGACTTTAAGAAGATCTCAGACATAGCATGTCAAGAGCCACCCCAGCTTGTCAGACTAGGGACACCTTTAACCCAACCCTCAGAATCAACAATTGAGATTCGAGGAGTTGAGCGGAAACAGTAGGAACATCCCCAGTTCACGAGACCGGGGACTCTTTCAAATCCTCAATCCCCTCCTCAGAGAATGTCGGTCTTTTCTCGATTGGGGAAGAAGCCCCAAGAGGAACGAAGAGCCAAATTATTAGGAGATTCCCTCCAAGTTATATCTCGTCAAGAAGTTCCTAAAGGATTGAATCAACAAAAGGCAATGTCTCATCAAAGACATGAAAGAAGACAATATCACAAAAATGTTGATAGAAGGGATGCAATGCATTATGCATCAATCAATTTCATCAATGCCGTTGTTGCTAATCCACCAGAGGAGGCTCACTTAGGGGACTCAGATAAAGAGTGTCCTTCTCAAGAAAATGTATGCACCAATACAAATGAAGAAGGTGTGCGTACACGAAGTCAAAGGACTACTCAGAACCTAGGTAATCCTTTGAGTAATCAGCTTCCCTCTCTACAAAAATTATCCAACAAAGGGAGGGGAAAGAATCAGGTTACATATCCTTCCTCTGGAGAGGGTCAATCAATCTCATTAGAGCAAAGGTTTGCAAAACAGGAGGATGAAATGAAATAATTAAGAAGGTTGAATGCAGAACTACTTCAGAGTAGTCTTCTTCTTAAGAATGCTGGAGTCTGACAGCCGAAGGAATTTGTTGAAGCTACTGAGATGGATCAGGAATATCCTCCTTTATCAGTACACCCTCAGAGGTCTAATCCTATGGGTCAAACACAACAACGGTTGGCAGTGCTACCATCAGTTGCAGTACTAACCACCACATCTGTCCAAGCTCTAGTCATTGCACCTACCCAAGACCAAATTCAACCAGATGTTTCTCAAAAGTTAATAACTACTATTGAGTCATTAACAGCTCGGTTAGAAACTATGGAAGGGAAACAGGCGCAAGTTCAACCAGAAAAGAAAGTTTACCCTGAATGGGTAGATTCAATTTCTCCTCCATCCAGTTTTGGAAACCCTATTTTCCCTAATTTCAATGGATCAGGCGACCCTGAACAACATTTGACACATTATGTGTCTTGTTGTGATCCTATGATGGGAACTCCAGAGCAGCAAGAAACAGTGAAACTCAGATGCTTCGTGCGAACCTTGCAAGGACCATCTTTTATCTGGTATACAATCTTGCAATCCCGGTCAATCATCGGATGGGAGGATCTTCGCCAAAAATTCCTTCATCAGTTCAGCTCAACTTTGCCAAAAACGATAGTTTTCGATCTTACAAACTGCAAGCAAAGGGATAATTAAAGAGTCTCTGATTTAATTGTTCGCTGGAAGGGATTAACATATTCCCTGAGTTTAGCACTCTCTCAGGAAGAGCTATTGCCAATCTATGTGGCAAATTTGCGTGACGAATTACGCACGCCATTGATCCTTGTGAAATACATAGGAGGGTTTAAAGACCTTACTTCAATCGCTCAGTAGATTGAAATTCTCTTATACAGGCTAATCCTAAATCTCGTATAATTCCATCAGCTCCAGGAAGGAGAATGGGTAAAGTAGAAACTGCTACATTTATGCTTAAACAAGCGCCTGTACCTATTTCTACTTCAAAACCTTCATCTTCTCGAAGTGCTCCACCTCCTGAACGCTAACAATAAAGGCCGTTTCGTCCAATTGATCAAAGAGATCAACGACTAAAACAATTTGCGGATTTGAAGAGTAAAACATACTCTTTCCGAAATGAGCAAGTTCTTGGTTACTTCATTTCAGCTCTGGAAAATAATTTGGTTCAATTACCAGTGCCCAAGAGGCCAAACAAGGAAGGAGATGAAGACCGTCCCAATTATTGTCCCTTTCATCAAATGTTGGGGCATCCCATCCAAGAGTGTTTTTTCTTCAAAGACCTCCTGCAAAAGGTGGTCGACTTGGGACAAGTCAAGTTGAAAGGTTGTTCGACTCAGGTAGCATGTGTTACTGCTACAGTTCCAGAGGAGGAAGGTGAATGACAAGAAGTCAAAAGCAGAAATGCACATATGTATGATGATTGGATGGTTAGAAAGACAATAAATCGGACTCATACCATTTTGAGAACACAATTAAAGAAACCAATTGTGTCTTCTTCCATGAATATTGTGGTAAAACCCTCTTCGTCAGAGGGAAATTCCTCAAAGAAACGGTTTGATTCAAAGATGGAAAAAGAATCAGAAGAAGATGTGTCAAAGCCTAAATTGTCTTTGACTCTGGCAGACTTTATGCCATCTACTTCAAAGCCACGGGCACCACCCCATCAAACGGCACAGCCTAAACAAGCTAATCAGGCAGAGACTTTATCAGACAAAGAGTTAATCTTCGGTTCTGTTAATATGATTCAATTAACAGATCCGTATTCCAGTTGTAATTTCAATTTTGATGAGCCTTAATTCCCTGTATCAAATAAGGGAATCCGAGGAAGTTCCAGAGGTTTAGGATACAGGGGAAGACGTGGATCTTTCCGAAGCCACTACTCTAATTCTACCCCTGCTAGCACTGTGTATGCAGCAGAAACTCGTGGTAGAGCCCTTCAGCGAGATCAAAAAGAACAAGCAAGTTCTTCTACCAATAGCCAACTTAGTCTTGGCACAGTTATTTTGGATGACAGATTGAAGGTTCCATCTTCTTTATCTCAGCATGTAAATGGATCTAATTAGTCTAATATTCCAAAACCAAGGATGTTGACAACTTCTATCCCAATACAAGATGCATCAGGTTCCAAAGCATCTTCTTCCAAGGTACCTGCTAAACCGCATATTCCTGTTGGGAAACACAGAGCTCTAGATCAAAAGTATGATATATTGAAACACTTGGCCCAAGTACCAGCCAAGTTATCAATTTTGGATGCTTTGAATCTGTCAAAAGATCTTCGGGAAGCACTCATCGAAGCTTTGTCAAGTCCTCAGGAGTTTGAAGCTGAAATTGTTGCAGCTGAAGTCTATCACATAGAGTATAATCCTGCAGAATGCCATGCAGTGATATCTTTTACTGATAAAGATGAAGATGATGTTGTGCATGGACACATAAAACCTCTGTACTTATCTGGAAAAATCAATGGTGTAGATATCCGAAGATCTTTCATTGAAAATGGTTCAGGAGTCAACCTCATGCCCATTCGTACGCTTCGTTGGTTGGGCCTCACAGAATTTGATTTATCTCCTTCTACCATGATGTTACAAGGATATGATAAAAATGAACAAGAACCATTGGGTGAAGTTACACTCAGAACTCAATTTGGAGATCTTGTATCCAATTCAGATTTTATGATTGTTGATCAAGACTCAGCTTTCAACGTCTTTCTTGGAAGACCCTGGCTACATCAGCATGCGACTATTCCTTCATCATACCATCAATTTCTCAAATACTGTTTCAAATGTCAAGTTGGAACATTGTATGGTGATAAGGCCCCATTCAAGACATGTGAGTCTCAATACATTGAGGCGGAATTTTATCACATGAAGGGAAGAGAGAAATCCACAATAAAGGAAATTATCAAAGTTAATGATCCATATGGTTTAGAGAAGATTCCAATAATTCCATTTACACATGTGAGTATAGATTATGTGTTACCTATCAGTAAAATTGACAAAATTGGCCCAAATCAAAATACTCTTATGGAAAGATCCATAATGTCAATAACGGAAATCGATCCAGAAAACATGGGAGAAATCGGTAACCTACCAAACAGTGATGAAAGCACAAGTGGTGACGTTTTCATTTCATCTGCTGAAATCCAACAGGTCTATACTTCGCCAATCAGGCCAGAAGAAGTTATAGCAACATTGGAGGCGAATAATGATGACAATTCTCAATCCATCATCTCCTCTTTATTTCCCAAAGAAGACCCTTTATCATCAATAGGGTCCGAAATGGAAGCTTATTCTTCAAAATATGCAAATTTTGACATATCTTCTGATCATGAAAATTTCGTTTTTTCATCTACTATGCAAGTAGAAATGGAAGAAATAGCACATGATGAAGAGGAAGAGGAAGATCTTAGAGATGCTCCTCCGGCATTTGAAGAGGGTATCTCTACCACTGTGGTTGAACTCAGAGAAATAAATCTGGGTACAAAGAAAGATCCACGCCCCACTTTAATTAGTGCGGCCATGACCCTTGAAGAGTAAGAGATGTATATTTCTTTTCTAAAGAAAAATAAAGATATTTTTTCTTGGAACTATACAGAAATGCCAGGGATTGATCCTGATGTTTCTACTCATCATTTGGGTTTACCAAAAGAACATCGAGGATTTAAGAAAGCCGCGAGAAGAACACACCCAACTTATGCTTCCAAAATTGAAGCTGAAGTGGATAATCTCATTAAAGATAACTTCGTCAGAGAAGATTAGTATCCAAAGTGGTTGGCTAATATTGTCCCTGTAAAGAAGAAGAACGAACAAATTAGGGTTTGCATCGATTTCAGAGATCTTAATCGGTATTGTCCTAAAGATGATTTCCCAATTCTGATTACAGAACTCTTAATTGATGCGACGACTGGTTATGAAATACTTTCCTTCATGGATGGATATTCCGGATATAATCAGATCCAAATGGCCCTAGAAGATGAGGAATCCATAGCCTTCAGAGCCCCTCAAGGTGTGTTTTGTTACTGAGTGATGCCCTTTGGTTTAAAGAATGCAGGTGCAACATATCAACGCGCCATGCATCGTATCTTCAAACCTTTCTTAGGGAAGTTTGTTGAATGCTATGTAGACGATTTGGTGGTTAAATCCAAACAACATTCTAATCACTTGGCTGATTTGAATGTCATATTCCACAAGCTTCGACAACATAATTTGAAGATGAACCCCTTAAAATGTGCTTTTGGGGTAACCTAAGGAAAATTTCTCAGCTTTGTTGTACGCCATCGTGGTATTGAAGTCGATCCTGAGAAGACCAAGTTAATCCTTGGTATGTCACCTCCTCATAATTTGAAATAATTAAGAGGACTTCAAGGACACTTAGCCTATATTCAGCGTTTCATCGCCAATTTGGTAGGCAAAAGTTTACCCTTTACGAAATTATTGAAAAATGGAGTCACTTACCAGTGGACTGAAGAATGTGAAGAAGCATTTGATATTCTCAAGAAATACCTCTTGAGTCCACCGGTACTCATGCCACCTATTGAAGGAAGACCACTTATCTTCTATATGATAACTCTAGAGCGATCATTGGGTGCCTTTCTTGCTCAAAATAATGATGTTGGGAATGAAAATAGCCTCTACTATCTCAGTAGAACTAAGCTTAAAGCAGAAACCCGGTATTCAAGTATTGAGAAGTGCTACCTGACATTAATCTTTGCAGTTCAGAAACTAAGACACTACTTGCAACATCACGAGGTCCAATTGGTATCTCGCAATAATCCACTCAAATTCATCCTTAGTTGTCCAATGCTTACAGGACGTCTAGCAAGGTGGGCAGTTATTTTGCAGCAGTTCGACATTCAGTATGTGTCTCAAAAGGCGATAAAGTGACAAGCTCTGGCTGATTTCCTGGCTGAACATCCTTCAGTGGAAGACACGTGTTCAGATATTGAACTCCCTGATGAGGAAGTTTTCTCTATTCAAGAGAGTCCTCAAAAATGGGAAATGTATTTTGATGGTGCTTCCAGAAGTCCAACAGGGAAGAAAATGGAAAATCTTAAATTCAACAAAGTTGTTTTAGGAATTGGGATCATTTCTCCAAATAAGGTAGTGTTACCTTATTCATTTTTATTTTGGGAAGGTGGTACCAATAATGAAGCCAAATACCGAGCTCTTATCACATGCTTGGATTTAGCGCTTCAAGCACAAGTGAATCACTTAAAGGTGAAAGGTGATTTAGACCTGGTAATCAAACATGTCAATGGGGATTATGCCATCAGAAAAGAAGAATTAATCCCTTTGTATGATTACTTCAGAGAGTTAATGGCGGAATTCCCTTCAGAACCGACAATTTCTTATGTCCCAAGATTACAAAATGCTCAAGCTGATGCGCTGGCTAATATAGCCACAACTCTAGCAGATCCAAATTGGGACAAGACAACCATCAGTATTGCCCACCGTCGTGCAATTTCACCTTATGTTCAAGCCAGAACAGAGGAAATTAATGAAATTAGTCCCATTACAGAACCATATGGTCATACTACAGGATGGATGTCACCTATCAGGGAATACCTTCAAAATGGAACACTTCCACCTGATAGAGCCGAGAAAGAACAAATCTGGCGACGTGTAGTCAATTTTACTCTTTATGATAGCCCAAACCACCTAGAGAAAATTCTCTACAAATGTGGTTTTGATGGAGTTCTCTTCAGATGCATTGATGGTGAAGAGACAATGGCTGTCATGAAAGAAGTGCATGTAGGAGTCTGTGGTGCCCACCAGTCTGGACATAGATTGTCTGATCAAATTCGAAGGCTTGGATACTTTTGGACTTCAATGATACAAGATTGTGTTAATTTCACAAAGAAGTGTCATTCATGCCATGTACACGCCAACTTCATTCATCAACCTCCAGAGTTGCTTCATTCAGCTAAATACTCGTGGCCATTTGGCACATGGGGAATGGATGTGGTGGGACCTTACCCTTCAGCTACGACCAAGCAGTTTAAGTACATTATTACTACTACTGATTTCTTTTCCAAATCGGAAGAGGAGGTACATCTTAAAGAAGTCAGTTCTAAATGCATTGTTAGCTTCATCAAGTCTAACATCATTACTAGATTTTGTGTCCCTCATACCATATTGACAGACAATGGCACCAACTTCTATTCTTTTTAGGTGAAGAAATTATATCAAGAATACAACATTAAATCCAACCATTCATCTCGGTATCATGCGGCGGCCAATGGCCAAAAAGAAGCCTTTAACAAGACTCTTTCAAATATACTGCAAAAGATGTTAGATAAAGATAATAGGTCATGTCCTGATAAACTCTTTCATGCTTTATGGGCTTATCAGACTACCACCTGCAATGCAACGCGGTCAACTGCATATTCATTGGTATATGGAACGGAAGCAGTCTTGCCAATTGAAGTTCAATTGCCCTCACTCAGAGTAGCCATTTGTGATCGGTTATCTACAGATGAGCAATCCCAAAAGCGATTTAATGAATTGGAACAGTTAGATGAGAAAAGATTGTGCACTTTGCACCATTTGGAAATCTATCAGAATCGAATAGCATGATCTTTTAACAAAAAAGTTCATCTTCGTTCATTCATTCAGGGAGAATTGGTATTAGTTCTCAGAACTCCAATGATACCAGGAAAGAAACCTCCCAAGATTAAGTCAAAATGGGAAGGACCTTATTCAATACATAGGGTCTACTCCAATGGAGCTTATTCATTAATCTCGATGGATGGAGAACTCATTACTACTCCAACTATTTCCAGTTTTTTGAAGAAGTATTTTGTATAAATTACAAAGTATTCAGAAGATATCCCCGCAACATGACACTAAACTGTGCGGCACCAGTTCGTCCTTGCTATATGACGTTAAACTATACAGAAATGGTCCAGTATGACCTTAAACTATTCATAAGATGTCCCCACAACATGACACTAAACTGTGCGGCACCAGTTCATCCTTGCTATATGAAGTTAAACTATACAACAATGGATGTCCCCGCAACATGACACTAAACTGTGCAGCACCAGTTCGTCCTTTCTAAATGACGTTAAACTATACAACAATGGTCCAGTATGACTTTTAAACTCCTCCTTGGTCCAGTATGACCTTAAACTATTCAGAAGATGTCCCCGTAACATGACACTAAACTGTGCGGCACCAGTTCTTCCTTGCTATATGACGTTAAACTATAAAGCAATTGTCTAGTATGACCTTAAACTATTCAGAAGATGTCCCCAAAACATGACACTAAACTGTGCGACACCAGTTCGTCCTTGCTATATGACGTTAAACTATACAGCAATGTATGTCCCTGCAACATGACACTAAACTGTGCGACACCAGTTCGTCCTTGATATATGACATTAAACTATACAGCAATGGTCTAGTATGACATTAAACTGCAACTTCGTCCCACACGACGTTAAACTGTGAAAAAAGTTCCCTAAATGGTCCAGTATGACCTTAAACTACAACTAGGTCCTATATGACCTTAAACTGCATCTTCAACGGTCCATGCATATGACACTAAACTGTTTGCAAGTCCCTTACATCCAGCAAGACGTTAAATTGTGGCGTCCTAAATACATGACGCTAAACTGTATAAAATTCCCTTACGTTCGGAAAGACGTTAAACTACATAAGAATCAAAGGTCCTGTATGACTTTAAACTGCACCATCCACGGTCTATGCATATGACCTTAAACTATTCGCACTTTTGTCCAACATGACACTAAACTGTATCGTCCCTTTTTCGTCCAACATGACGTTAAATTGTGGAAAAAATCCCCAATGTGTCCAACATGACGTTAAAATGGTGCACTCTTTTGTCCTCACTCCATGACATTAAACTGCACAGTCCCCCCCCCCCTTTCGTCCAACATGACGTTAAACTCTATTGTCCCCATCGTCCTAACTACATGACTCTAAACTGTACAGAAAGTTTGTGATACGTCCTACATGACATTAAACCGCACTTTGTCCCTGCTACATGACACTAAACTGTGTAGCACCAATAGTCCTAACTGCAAGACTTTAAACTTCATAGTCCCTTCATATTGTCCCTTCTACATGACATTAAATTGTGCATCGTTAAGGTTGTTGCTACCTCTTGTTTCTCACAACGAGTATGACTCATGTGAGCTTAGAGAAAACCTCAACCATAACACTCTCTTTGGTCCGCTAACCATGTGTAAGTCCCAACAACATTTTTTCGGTCATTGTCCCGAAGAACAACTTGATCATTAATTCATTATTTAATTGAACTACACGGACTTTGATCCTTGCCTTCTAGGCTGGGTATGTAGGCAACCTCCCAAGGTTCAAGCCCAAAACCAATCTTTTTACATCGGTTCAGCTCCATATCATATGATGTTGATTCGTGAAACCTCCCTTAGAATCAATATCTTTACATTGGTTCACATTCATCCTTGTTATACGACGTTAAACTATACAACACTTTTGTCCGGTATGAAAATAAACTACAATACTCTTTGATTTCCTCATTTGAGAGGGAACCATTATTTACAGTGATTTTTCAATCATGTTTCATTTCAAAAAGACCACGTGCATACATGGTAAGGCCTAAACTTTTTATCTCGGGTTAAACCATCATTGTACTAAATTCCCCTTTCACCCTTCACATGTATGAACCAAATTTGTACAAAGGGTATATCTAGAACTACGTGGGCTTGATTCCCATCCTTATGGGATACGTAGGAACGTTCGAGTATCCCTCGAATCCAGCCCCAAGTCTTTTGGGCCTAACCCCAAATTTCACTTTCAGTCCCTTGGCTAAAAAGTCCTCATGAAAACACACACTGTGTATTCATTATTATGGTCCGAACTCTGTGACCCTAAACTAAGATCTCTCATGCTTTCATCCTGCATGACGTTAAACTGCATTTCATGAACTACGTATGGCTTCATTGTCATTCTTATGAGATACGTAGTGAAGTCCAAAATTTCAATTTAGGACCCAGCCACAACATGATTATGGTTATCATTGACCTATGTATCTCTATATACATTGTACAATACCCATCTTTATGTGTTATAATCCTAACCTTAAATATTTTGAGATCTTCATAACCCTTTTCATGACTTTTAGTAACAAAAATGTCAAACTTCTGAGAATTCTTTTGCCTAACTATGCAGTATGTGCCCATAGGTGGCCTTGCATAAACATTCCACATAACAGACTTGTCAGCTGAAGGATACTATTTATTTGACTATGTAGCCAATGCCCTTAGGTGGCCCTGCATAATTCAACCCCCTAACGGGTTTGTTAAATGATGGTAACTTCATTCTTGGGAAGAATGCCTCTTTTGTCCTTAATTGTCTTAAATGACGGTATGTAGGGATCTGCAAAAAAAAGCCATCCTTAACATATTTGTCCCATGTCCTTTTTCATGATCTGAAAGTATTCAAGTCTATGGTTTATACTCTCCATATTCTTCTTCCCTACATTTGGGTCAGACCTTCGTAGGAGTGATATCTATTCAATTCTTCGATAGTGTTGTTCAGAAATATCTTCTCCATATTCAAGTACCTCTTTCCATACAGCAAACTCTATACTTTAGAAAATTTGAATCTCCATAAACATTCACTGGCTTTTAGCACTAGGAAAGTAAATTTCTGAGAGTTCTTTTTCCTGACTATGCAGCACGTGCCCATAGGCGGCCTTGCATAAACAGTCCACATAACAGACTTGTCAGCCGAAAGATGTTATTTATTTGACCATGCAGGCAATGCCCTTAGGTGGCCCTACATAATTCAACCCCCTAACGAGTTTTGTTAAATAATAGTAACTTCATTCATTGGAAACTACTTCTTCTGATGCCTTTTTATCTCTTTTTCATATCATTCCTCAGATTCATATATTCTTAAATCCATAGTTTACATTTTTTTCTCCCTCATACATGAGTATGGTAATATGTTTTTAGATAAATTGTCAAGGAATTGAATCAATTTTTATCCATTTTGGTCAAATCTATTTTGACCTTAAACATTAGCCCCTTTATGTCCGGCGTGCATGACTTTAAACTGCCCACAAAAGACAAAGGAAATATGAATAAAAGTCAAGTTCCAGCTCACTAAACATACATTTAGTATGATTTAGGTAATATTGAGCAATTAAAAGGATCAAAGTTTGTAGGGTTATTTGTAATAATCCTAGTAAAAATCACACTATTCTTACTAGGCCCATTGGCTTAAGTAAATTTGAAGTAGGTAGCAAGAAAATGCAGGTACAAATGTTTGAAGATGAAAGTGTTTTTCATTGATACACAGGAGATAGAAGGACATCCATAGACTGGAGTCTCTTCTATTTTTCAAGAATTAAAAAAGGCTTTCAACATAACTCTTCATTTGATTTACGGCACCCCGAGCTTCATCAGAAACCACCTAGAATTCATTCATTCAACTGGATAAAATAAGAGATGCAGTGATACCAGCTCTTCTTGGAACAATTGAAAAAGAACGTTCTTGAGTGCGGTTTGAGAAAATTTTCTGCTGATCAAACAGTGACTCTGTTTCTGTCCAAGAGACATGGAAGATGGATACATGGATTTGAGAATGGAGCATTGGAAGTAAAGATCCATTTGGAGAGAGTACTCTTTTCAGATATTGCTCTAATGCCATGTTTGTCTTCTCTCCACCAACCGACAACGGAAAACATTTTAGCCCATGGGTTTTCCATTTTCATATCTGCAAGGAAATGGCATGGAAGGAGAACTTGAAAGTTCACACCATTGTTGTTTCTCTTAATTCACAACATAACCGAAATAGAGGAGTAGTAGTACAACTACATCATAGGTGTATAATTCTTTTCATTTGGAACATTGACTCCTTGCAGATGTCCATGACCACACAGAGGCAGATAAATGCTCTGTGGAAAATTAGGATGATATTTCTTCAAGTACTTAGCCAAATCTGGGAGAGTGCTGTCATAGATATCGTAGTAATCATGGCCAATGATGTTCATCATGTCATCAATCCACTTGCTAGCCAGTTCATCAGCCGTTCCAATTCCCTTGGGAATCACTGAATCTGCACAAAATATGAATAAACTAAATCTTAAATGAGTTTTTTTTGCATAAAATTTGTGAAGAAATTTGAAAAAATGGCTAAGGAATTAAGGCCCTCAAGTCTAAAAATTGGCGCGAAAGTGTTCGTGTGCCGCGCTAGTGTTTGACGCGCAAGTATAAACTGCGCAAATCCAGATACCTTGACAGCAGAACACCATCAAGGAAATATTGGAAAACAGAGCAACTTGCGCGGCTAAGATGACCTGCGCGACGAGAGCTCGAGAGGTTTGAAGTCCAGAAATCCAGATGCTTTGTACAGAGGTGAGGCCATGTATTTATAGACCAGGGGACCTATTTGTGCGCCGTACCCAGTGTGATCAAGACCTGCATGACACTCACTTGCGCGCCGCCCTCTGCACCCTGATAGACTTTCGCACCACCTGTTCTTTGGTTGTATTCGATTTCCTCAGAGTCAAATCCTCTATTTCTCTCCGGATCCAACTCTGAGGGGGGACTTTTGTTGACGCTCCTTTCGTCACAGAATCTAAAGATTGGAAAAGGGGATGATCTGAGATTAAAATGGTTCGACCTTTTAAGAAAACATAAAAAACCGACAAAGGGATGAACAAGGAGAAATTTTCCCATATGCCGCGCAAGTTTCCTCATGTTCGCGCAAGTGGACTTACACGATGCACTTTGTCGCGCAAGTGACTTGCGCGACCTAATTGATAACCACCCGGTAACTGCCTGGGTTCTTCTCCTGCCTATAAATAGACCCTGTGGGCCCCCCATTAGAGGGAGTATTTTTTTCCAGAAACTCGGATTTAAGCTCCTGACACCCAAGTCTCTTTTCAAAGCTTCCGGAACACTTCTAAGGTAATTTCTTACCTATAGCGGAAGATCTAAAGAGTAGGAGGGAGGACTAAGTGTTGAAACTCATCAACAATTGCGCGCCTGGGTGGCCAACCCTTAAGGGAAATGGCCACACTTGCACGCCACCTTACTCCTTCGATAGAACTTGCGCGTCCCTTTTCTGGAAGAACCTCAAGAGGATTCTAAAGGCCTTAATCAAGAGTCGCTCAAGTATTTCAATACTGGTTGAACATCGCGCAAGTACCCTACACATGTCGCGCAGGTATACCTGCACGACCAATACTTGCGCGACCACGCAGTACCTACGCGCCTTCCAAGACTTGCGCACCCCTTCCTTTTTGGGTGCCCATCTTTCCCATTTTACCCCTCATAAGCCATTACAACTTTCCCATTCAAGATTCAGTCTTCAAGACACTATTCAAATCCATTAATGGCGTGGTTTCTTGATTTGAATTTTTTATCTGAAAGGAATTCTGTGGAATATCTCTCAAAACTTAGTGATTTACATATCATTATGTCACTAAAGATTGAGAGTTCATTCATTCAACCTCATCATTTAAGATGAGAAAATCCTTAACCTGGGTCTCCTTTTCAGGAATAATCCCCATTTTTAAGTCCTTTCACCTGGGCATCTTCTTCAAGAGTAAGCCAAAAATTCTTAAAGTTCCAAAATCTGGGCATCCTCCTCAGGAGTAAGCCCCAAACCTTAATCCCTTAACATGGGCCTCCTTTTTAGAAGTAAGTCCCAATAATAATCATTTAACCTAGGCTTCCTTTTCAGGAATAAGTCCCAGTCATAATTTTTGGGCTTCCTTTTCAGGAATAAGCCCCAAGTCACCTAACCTGGGATTCCTTGTTAGGAATAAGCCCCAGTCATAAATTTTGGGCTTCCTTTTCAGGAGTAATCCCCAAGTCCCTTAATTTCTCTTTAACCAGTCCTAATTTACCTTTGATTTGGGATTCCTTCTCAGGAGTAAAACCCAATCATCAATCCTCTCTTAATCTGGGTTTCCTTTTCAGGAATAAGTACCAAGTTAGAGTATTCAAATCTCCATGAAGCACATATACCTTTATGGACCCTATTCCTGGATTTTCTCCCTAAAGTAAATCCTAATCTTCATTTATCTGGGAAGTCATACATATATAAGCCCCAAACCATTTCTTATGATTACATCTTCATGGACCAATTGTCTATTTTATTACCAATACCTCTTGTTTCTCACACCGAGCATGACTCACGTGAGATTAGAGGGTAAAAGTAATTATGACATCATTATTTGAGCCATCAATCATAAACATCATACTCCCTTACTCAAACTACGTGGGTTATGATTCCTTTTCCAAAATAAAGGATACGTAGGTAGCCCATCTGCAGGTTCGATCCCAACTCTAAAATAATCCATGTCCTTCTGAATGACAATAAACTCCAACTGCCCCACCGAGTGGCTTTAAAACCAGCCTGGTCATCATAATGACCAAGAGACTTTTATATAAATGTTTTCAAGGATACCATTGACCAAGAATCTCTAAATGAATACAGATGATTCTCTATTGATGAAGAACCTCGAATACATATAAAAGATTCTCTAAATTTCTTACATATTTAATCATTGATTGTCAAAATTGAAGGAAAGCTCATTTTATACTTGGTAATGTAATAAGGATTCATGAACATAACTTAAATCTATAAAGAGAGTCCCGGAGTAGACAATAATTCCCCTTAAAAGGGTGTGATGAGTCCGACCTCCCATTCTCTTGACCAATGAAAATTCCTAATCCTTATCAGTCCACAAACTAATGAGCGCCTACCTTTGGGAAGTAGGTCCAAATGGATGTGGAATCATTGGATGTTTCCAGTTCTACGAACAAACCCGTTAGAAACTGATCAGAACGTTTGAATCTCCCATCCAGGAGGTCATCCCCGAATTCCGAGGGAAACAAGTATGATTGTAACCACCATGGGTTCCTTGGCATCTTTTAAAGATCGAGTGATGGTTGCTGATCAACCCTGATTAGACAGGTTGGTACCTCTAGATTTGTTGTTAGTCCTGGCGGGCTTTTCCACTAGATTGGTCAGTTAGGGCAGCTAGCGGGTTATAGAATTAGGAGCTTCACCATATGCCGACAGGTGGTTCTGAAACCGAGTACGTCCAGGGGTCTTCTGGGGATGTTTAGGATCACCCATGGTTACTGGATCATTTTCATATGTTTTTTAATTTCCATGCACTAGTTTATTTTCAGATTGCACTTTTACTTGTTTAACTCTAGAAAAACATTGGTATATCCGGTTTTGGATTTTATTTATAAAATGACAAATGATTTTGGAAAAATGGTATTTGGAATGTGTTAGGTTTTTAAATGGGAAAAAATGTTGCTTATTTTAAAATGTGAAAAACCTACTTTTATAATTTTATTTCAAACTTGCGTTAATGGATTGATTAGGGAAGGGAGACGTTGGGTTCTATGGTTCATTTTCACAACCCTAATGAGAATTTTTAATTCTCACACCTATTTTATCATTCCAGTTGCAGGTTTCCTTACTCAGGTTTTCTTGGCTGAGTTTCTCATTGTTGGAGAAAATTCATCCTTTGGTCAGGAGGTGACCTGAGAGGTCACGTGGAGGTATGTTTAGTTTTATTTTCTTTCCGCTGCTAGTGTTATGTTTATCAGTTGTTTTTCTATATCTGTTTTCTGGTTTATTTGGGTTTGTTCATGGTACAAATCATTCCCAATGATTAAACATTGATGCTCGACACTGGTTTCTAGCCCATGGAGATCGGGAACCCCTTTCGGGCCATGTCGCAGACCGGCTCAGGTGACCGGTTCAGGGTCGACTCGGGTTGGTTCATGAATAAATGGTATCAGAGGAGCCCTTGTTATTTGGGGTATCCGGTAGATGGAGATTACGACTGCTGGGAATCAAGAGGTAGGTACGGGGAGGACGTCATGAACCCTCGCCCGTTTCGAACCTTAAGTCACTAGGGGTAGTCTGGGGATTGAGTACTTATTTCATTCTTGTTTGTTTTTATTGAGGGATGAAAACAGAGGAAAGTAAATGTCACATCGTGATTTCACATGGATTAGTGACCCATGTGGAGTCCAAGTACACAGTTTACCTTCCTTTTAGTTGCTGGCACTTACTTGGGGCATGACCCACTACCATGTCGCCAGGTTAAGCATGACTACTAGTCCCTCACTTCTGTAATTTGATGAAAGTTGTGTCTTTTTATGGTTCTTGTGGGTGTAAGTGCACTTTTGAAAATGAAAAAAATGGTTTTTTAAATGAGAATGATTTATTTTAAATGACTTTAAATTTTTGAAAGGTATTTTCAAAACTGAAGGCTCTTGGTCTAAAATCTGGTGGTTGCTTGGAACTGGTAGAGATATGGTTTGGGTGCAACCTCAGGTACTATTTATGAATTTTTTCACATGTGAGGGAATGCATGTGAAGTGTGTGTTGGTGCGTATAGATGAACGCGAATGAAGAAATGTGCAACAGTTCATGGGATTACTGGGGTGTGCACTTGGAATTTAAGGCTTGACCTTGTTTTTCATTTTTTTCTTCTGAAGTGGTTTTAAAAAAACAAAGGTGAAAATGATTTCTGAAAATTGAATTTGGTAATGTTTGATGGTCCATCTCTAGATGAATGGGATTTGGTCACCCCACCATCACTGCAAGTTGAGATTATGTGGGATGTCTTCAAATCTGTCTTCATCCGATGGTTTTTACCTGAAGAGGTGAAAACAATGAAAAGGGAAGAGTTCATGCGTATTCAACAAGGCCAACAGACTGTAATGACGTATGTTAACCATTTTAAAGAGCTTGTGTTCTTTTCTCTGGTGGGATCATCGCAGGATTTGATGAAGACTTCTCTCTTCATCGATGCTTCATCTAGAGATCAATGAGCAGGTGCTCCTTTCTAAAGACCTTCGTTTTGAGAAGCTGGTGGATGAGGCGTTCCTAGCCGAGTTGGTCTCTGGAGTGCAGGTTATTGGAAATCTAGTGAATCCAGTTACTCGTCAAGGTTCCCCATCTGGAAAGTAGGGTGTGCCAGAGGTACATATTTCGAAAGATTTGTCTGCAATGGTTCTGGCTTCTAGTTCGTCGGACCGTTCAGTGGTGTGCCACTATTGTGGTCGGTTTAGGCACATGAAGTTGTCATGTCGCATCCCTCCAAAGACATGTCATCATTGCGGGTACCTGGGTCATCTAGAGAAGTTCTACAGAAAGTGTCGCCTGAAGAAGATTCTTTGACCGGAGGAATTTCAGAGCCTGATAGTGAGGCAGGAGAAGCTTCAGCCATCAGATCCCCAACCACAGGCCTTGGGGTGAAGCTCGCACTCAGTCAAGAGTTTCGAGGGGTGTAAATCCTTGGTCCAGGTTTTGTGTTCCGTGTTGGCAGTGGAATATTGAAAGTCTTTTCATCCTTTATTTTTATTCTATTAAAGTTTTGACGCCATTGTAAGTTCATTGCTTCATCATGGAGTTATAATAGACATGTTCTGTTGTAATCCAATAGTTTTGTTTGTCGGATTATGGTTTTTAGAATCAGGTATTTTCTTAAAAGTGTGTTTGACCCTTGTATATGTTGGTCTTGGTTTAGCGGCGTTTGTTTGAAGATGTAGGTGCCTGCTGAGAAGTCAAGGATTGTGGTTATACTCGAGTTCACTATTAGTATCATGTTATTCTCAAAGGCAATGTCCGCTCATGCTATAAAGTTAGTTTGGATCTGTTGGGAGTTCCCATGTCGGCCCCCCTTCCTGGGGTGGTATGTTTGAGTGTTAAATTTCTGTATTAGTTGAATTATTATGGTGGGGAGAACCCCATAGTGTTCTACCTTTCTTTTTTGGTGTGATTACTTTTAGTTTCAGTCGGGAATAGACTCTTGTTCAGTCAGGTGAATTTCTGGGGGTAGAAATTGTCTGTGGTGGGGAGAATTGTCACACCCGCCTCCTTAAATTAATTTTTATTTTATTAATTCTTGTCCTGGGTTCTCTCTCCAATGTCCAAACTGGGTCCTGAATCAAAATTGATGATGTTTAATGTTTTTTTGTTGGGTTCCAAACCCGTGCGCAGTCACCCCACGTTTGGTGGTAGTCGTGCAACCTGCCCTAGCATCATGAAATTGTTTATTATTATTATTATTATTATTATTATTATTTTATTATAATTATTCTATATTATTATTATTATTAGTATTTTTATTATTTTTATTATTATTATTTTAATGGTTAATAAATTTTATTAATATTTTCATTATTATTGTTAATTTTATTATTATTATTATTATAGTATATTATTATTATCATTATTTTATTACATATTTATTATTTTATTTTATATTTTTTTATTATTTTATTATAATAAAAAGAAAAAAACTAAGCTAACCCTAACCTAATCCCTTCGCCCCCTTGTTTACCCCCTGTGCAACGATGCCTCCCAGCGTGTGCCACCCCCTCCCCGCGATCCGGCCTCCTATCCGCACTACCTCCCTCGTACGACACCTCCTCTTCCCAGTGGCACCCCGTCCAGCCTCCCTCTCTAACCGAAGGCACCCAAACCCCCTTATTCTTGTTTCATGCTGCTGCCCACGCCCCCTTCTTCCTGTTGCGCGCCGCAGCCCGCAGCCCGCACCCCCTACCCTTCTCCGCTCCTCCCCACTGGTGCCCCCTACTGCCCCCCGACCAGCCACCTCACCCTGACCGGCCTCCGCCTCGGCCCCTCTACTTGGTCCTCTCCTCTGCGCTGCCTCCCTCTATCACAACACGTCCTTGGGGCCTGTACCATGACTACCCCAAGCCCGCCTTTCATAGGCCAGGGGCTGGCGACTAGCACCAAAGGCGTAAATCCCGATAAAAAGGGAAGGCATTACCTTTATAAAGTAAACAAACACAACAGATTACAAAAGTAGGTGTTGAAAGTAAATGGGCTAGTATACAAACCCCACTGAAAGTACAGTACAACTGAAAAGAAATTACAACAGCAGCAAAGTAAAGCAGCAACCACCAAGTCGTCCTCTGGATATCCCACCTGAAGGGTGGGTACAGATGGTCTCCTCAGCTCCTCAGGTCCGGATGTCCACCCAGTGTATGTCCTGTCTAGTGGTCCACCCTCGGGTATCGTCCATCTCCACAAGCCTCCACCTCGATCAGTGCTGTCTGTCATATGCATCCAACACAATGTAGTGCGGGCATAGCCCGTGCAGGGTTGAGTATACGATACTCAGTTCGGACCTCAAGACCCTCGAAGGTCTCCCAGAATCCATAAAGGATAAACCAAAAAGGAAAGATACAAACATGAAGTATCAACCGACTCTACTTAAGTATATTCCCATACATATACCTAAGTCATCAATTCCAGTTCGGATCCAACTCTCGAGCCCATGTACATCCCAGTCCACACAGGGAAGAAGTAGTGATTGACTAGTCAAGACTCAGCTCACACAGGTATACTACTCACGAAGAAGGGTAGAGATGATTAGATGTAGCCTCTGAATCATCTCCTCTGCCGAACCCATATAGGATCCACGTACGGAAGTCATCGCTGTCGAACCCACGTAGGTTCCAAGTACAGTTACCATTGCTGCCGAACCCACGGAGGATCCAAGTACAGTCGTCATCGCCGCCGAACACATGGAGGATCGTAGTACAGTCTTCATCGCTATCGAACCCACGTAGGATCCAAGTACAGTCATCATCGTCGTCGAACCCACGGAGGATCCCAGCACGTTAGTCATCGCAGTCACAGCCCGCTCTAGGGTTCCCGTACACAGCGTACTCGATTCCAGCAGGGTCCGCTCCTCGAGTAAAGGGCTAGATACATCAACTGTCACAAATCCCAGAGTTGATGTATCCCAAAATTCTGACTCATCAAAAGGAACTCAACACGACAGACGACACGTCAATCGGACACCCGGTCTGAGAGATATTGACCTTTTGGTTTCAAGGGCTCAGTTAAAAATATGCTCATTCCAAACCCAGCCATTTTACGAAGTTTTCCAAAACTCACTTAGAGTTTTGAAAAAGGACCACCTCGTCGAGAGGGTCTTAGTGCCACAGATGGTGCGTCCATCAGACATGCGGTCTTTATGTTATTCACGTTTAAGTGAATAACTGGCCCGGTCCGTTAAGCCCAGTGGGCTGGCGGGTCAGGTTAACCCATTTTTGACGGGTCTGACCTGGAAGGGGTGTCAGACCGGCCCGAATAAATGCGAGGTTCAGCCCGTGGGGCGCATACAGGGCCGAAGTGGCACGACCCGACCGAATTTGCGTAGCACGGCCCGGCGGGGCGCGTCCCGGCCTAGCAGGGCGTGACCTGGCTGGCTCGGCCCGCAGGCCGAGCGATCTGAGGGGGGGAGGGAGGGGGGGGGGGGGGGGGGGGGTTGCCCAAACTAGAAGCTCCAAGCGGCGCCGCCCTCCCTAACCGTCCGGCTAGAGTCATCTAGCCTTCTTGCATAAGCGGCCCACACGGGCGAGCCGCGACTCTTCCAGCGCGGCGCCCTCCTAGCACCGTGACTTCTCTCCGCCCTGCTAGCCGTCGAGCTGGCCGATCCTTCCACCGAAGCGGCCAGTGAAGTGGGCCGCAGTTCCATCTGCACAGCCATTGTGACGGTGCCAGCTTCCTCCGCCATGTTCTTGTCATGACGCGACAACGTCATGCTTCCTCCTCTGTAGCCCACTTGGCTACGGCTTTCTTTGCATATGTGAAGGCGTCCCTTGCGCCACCGACCTCTTTTGCATTCCGCCACCAATCGTCGATTCCATAAAATTTAATCAAGATCAAACGAAGGGTCATCGGGCTGGGTTCGTTTGGCCCACGCCCTCCGATTTTAGAGATAAAAATAGGCTGAGACAATCAAGGTTATACAATGATGAACTGAGGAACAAAATTTAATCCATTAAAATTGAACATACCCCTTACCATGATAATTGACGTCGCACGTCGGGCGTCGCGGAAGACGGCGTCATGGGTAAAGGATTCGTAGGAAACGTCGGAGTGCGTCCTAGGAGGAAGCTCCGTCTCCTCACTTATTGTAGAGAAGAGAATGGATGGTACATCATAGTTCTTCGTGGAACCAGCGTTCTTCGTCGAAGAAGTCATCATTCTTCATTGGAGGGTTGGTGTTCTTCCCCAAAAACTCAAGAGCTCTCCCCAACTCTTCTTCACACAACGAAATCCTCCCCCAAAATAAAATAACAAGCTACCCTATTATTTTATTTAACACATTCCATTTAAAATTCAAAAATTCAAACCACTTCATTAATTAAATGTGTTTTCAATTAATTAATGAGAGGGAGAGGAGGTGGAAGATCTCATAAATGCTGGGAGAGTTGTCAACATTAAACAAGGGTGTTTAATGGGGGGGGGAGTTAAGGGAGTTATTTGGGGAGTTTAAAGAGGGTTGTGGGAGATGAAAGGTTGGGGATCGTGTGGGCCCCACCTCTCATATATCCACACATGTGAAGTTGGGTGGTTGTGGGCCCCACCAACAACTTCCCATGTGAGGGTTTAACTTCCAAAGTTATAAAATAAAATTTTTCCAGCAATTTTATTTATTTTAAACCAAATACCCAAATAATAATTCTCAACCTACTTAAAACGCAACTACAGTAAAGGTCCCATTAATCAATTATCAGTGTTGCGAGTTCATCGGTGCCCTCAGACTTCAATTCCGAGCACCGATTCAAAAGATATAAAAACCCACTCATTCGTTTACTGAAGGTACCAGAGCTAAACTTTGGAAATTGATTCCGGGCACACCGGGCCTCGGAATCAAGTGCCGTCAAAAGCATAGACTCATAAAATTCCAAAGTATTTAAGAAAAAAAATTTCCTTGAAATTTAGGGGTCTTTACATTACTCCCACCTCAGGGATTTACGTTACCGTAAAGCGACAACATAAACTAGAGAAACAAATGAGGGTATTGTGCACACATCTGAGCCTCTCACTCCCATGTGCTATCCTGGAGGTTACCGTGCTACCAACGAATGTGCACCATAGGAATCGCCCATCCATGTAGGACCCGCTCCTATCGATCCTTGATCTTCACCGGGACCTCTGTGAATGTATCCCCATTATCGATGTCCAGCTCCCCATGATCAATGTTGCGGGTTAGGTCGTGCACATATCTCCTCAACAGAGATACGTGGAAGACATCATGAAACCAGTGCAACTGAGGTGGAAGGGCCAGGAGGTAAGCCACCTCACTTACTTTTCTGAGGACCTAGAAAGTCCTGATGAAGCGTGAAGATAACTTTCCACCCCGGCCAAATATCTGTAATCCACCTCAAGGTGAGACCTGTAATAAAACATGGTCGCCATCCTCGAACTCTAGTGGTCTCCGTCTCTTATTATCATAGGACGTCTGTCTTCTCTGTGCAGTCCTCATCCGCTCCTGGATGATCTCCACCTTCTTCGTCATATCCTGAACCATCTTTGGTCTTACAAGTGTTGACTCCCCAGGGTCAGTCTAGCACAGAGGTGATCTGCAAGGTTGGTCGTACAATGCCTCATATGGTGCCATCCCGATGGTGGAGTGGTTGCTGTTGTTGTATGAAAACTCCACCAAGGGTAGGTGATCCTCCCAACTATGACCAAAGTCAAGGAAACATGCACGGATCATGTCCTCGAGAGTCTGAATGGTCCTCTCAATCTGGCCATCCATCTGAGGATAAAAGGCAGTGCTCAGGTGTAGTTGCGTCCCAAATGCCTCCTGCAACCCCTTCCAAAGTCGAGATGTAAAGCGAGTGTCTCAATTGGAGATGATAGACGATGGCACACCATGAAGACGTATGATATCATGAATGTAGAGGCGTCCCAATCTCTCTACTGATCCCTACTCTCTGATTGGAAGAAAGTGGGCCGACTTGGTGAGTCAGTCGACGATCACCCAGATAGAGTCTTGTCCCCTGGAAGTACGTGGAATCCCCATCACAAAATCCAAGGATATCCCATCCCACTTCCACTCTGGAACCTCTAAGGGCTGTACCAAGCATGCTGGTACCTTGTGCTCCGCCTTCACTTGCTGGAAAGCGTGGCATCATGAAACAAACTCTACTATAGCCATCTTCATACTCGGCCATCGGTGCTGTCGTCTGAGGTCCCGGTACATCTTCGCCACTCTAGGATGTATCGCTAAGGGGAAGTGTAAAACTCCCTCAACAATTCCTCATATAGTGAAAATGGTACCATGGTACATCCCTTAAAGAGGATGACATGCTCTACTCTATCAGAAAATCCATCAGGTACCTACCCTATGGAAATATGATCACATCGCGTCTCATAGTCAATGTCCCCACGCTGTGCCTCTCTGACTTGCTGAAGTAGTGGAGGAGTAACTATGAGGGACTGTAGAAAAGCTGCCCCATCTCTATTCACGAAGGATATCTGAAAAACAGGTAACTGATCTGTCGCCTCTCCATATAGCTGAATGCCCGATATCCTACTGAGAGAATCAGCCACTACGTTCCCCTTCCCAGGAGTATAGACTATCGGAAAGTCATACTCATAGAAGAAATTGAGCCATCCCCGCTGTCTCAGGTTCAGGTCATTCTATGAGAAAATGTATTTGAGACTTTGGTGTTCAGAGTAGACTGTACAACGCTTGCCTATCAGATAGCGCTGCCACATATTTAAGGCAAAGACCACTGCTGATAACTCCAAGTCATGGGTAGCGTAGTTATGCTCATGCTGCCTCAACTACCGTGAACCATAGGTGACCACTACCCACTCCTGCATCAGGACACATCTGAGTCTGGTCCCATATGCATCGCAGTAAACCACGTACCCAATGCCCTCCTCTGGTAGCCTCAAGATGTGCGCACTGGTCAATATCTGTCTGAGCTCCTGGAAGATTTTCTCGTATCTATCTGACTACACGAAGGGTTTCCCCTTATTCTTCAAAGCTGAAAGCGGTGCTGCAACTCTAGAGAAATATGACACAAATCTTTGATAGTACCCAGCCAGACCTAGGAAAATCCGCACCTCTGTCATGCTCACAGGTGGCTCCCAAACAAGTACTGCCTCGATCTTCACAGGATCCACAAAAAATCCCGCCTCTGAGATGACGTGCCCCAATAAGTGAACCTCTCGAATCCAAAACTGGCACTTCAAGAGTTTACCATAAAGCTGGTGCTCTCGGAGTGTGTCCAGTACAACCTGTAAGTGGTAGGCATGCTGCTCCTCAGTAGTCAAGTAAATCAGTATGTCGTCAATGAATACTACAAAAAAACGATTGAGGTAAGGCTGGAAGATCCTATTCATGAGACTCATGAACACTGCTAGTGCGTTGGTTGTAAGATCCCGGGACACCCTGAGAGGGGAGGGGTGAATCAAGGTGTCGACTTTTTCTTTTAAACTAAAGGATCTTGTTACCACGTAGGTAGGAACTAGTTGAACCTATATGATGGATATGATCAGCAATCAAACATTCACATGCAAAAGAGATGACACATCAATTTTTACTTGGTTCACCACTAAGGGCTACATCGAAGGAGCATATGCCGAAAAGTTGCCGGTCGTACCTAATTCCACTAAACTTCACTAGATGTGGATTACAATGGTTTGTGTACAGTCACTCTGTCCCAGGCACACTGCCGTTACAATTGTTCAGGGATAGCTCACTACGTCCCTCGGGTCACTTCCGTTGACTCCACCTGACTCACTGCCGTTGGTGAAGTCCCCCTCAGTTTATAGACGTGAAGGTATCTTCATCATTGATCAATGAAAATATCCCTTTTTTATGTAGATGCTCTATTGAAGTCCAACTATCACTCATTAACTGATCTTCATCTTCCATGCAGCTCCAAGACAATCAGCAAGCCCCAAAAAACACCAGGCGCGCAACACCAAGACGACGCGCAACTTTTAAGGACGACACGCAAGTTATAAATCGTGCGCAAGTCCTCCTCCAACACTTGCGCGACTCAACCTTCTTCGAAATAAAACTTGAGAGACTCAAATTATTTTCAACCCAAATATATTTTTAAAATTAATGGAAAACTATCGCGAAACTTCAATTCTGGCACACAAGTACCACCAAAACACTTGCGCGACTACTGGACGAGCATCAAACAACCGCCGCGCTGCTCCACCTTGCACGACACACCAACACTTACGTGACATCAAAACCTACACGACGGGAGCTCTTAATTTCTTCAATTCCAAAGATCATGTAGAATGAGGAGGGTGGTCCTCTATTTATAGGCAATCGGATACCCTGCGTGGCGGTGCACAAGTCTTCCCTTGGTGCGCAAGTCTCGACACGCAACCCTTTTGTCCTTTTAGACACTTGCGTGACCAACTTCCAAACTCTGGCGCCCCTATTTACTTTTCCATATTTTGATGATCAAAACACGATGGTCAAATGGCGCGCATCTTTTCAATCCTCTAAGGTACCGGCGCTTTAGTCCTTTCTCGGCGTGCAAGTCACTTGCGCGACCAAACCAATACTTGCGCGAACCTCTTTCCTTTGCCATATATACATGTTCTCATTCTGAAAAACATCAGGTGCACAAGTTTCCAAGCCTCCAAGGCCTCGGTGCGCAAGTCTCTTTGCCAAAAACACATTTCTCCAATGATCAATTTTTGAGGTCCAAAAATTTGGTAAACACTGCGAAACGATTCCATCTTCAATACTATTGCTTGCTTGAAATGTATGATCAATTTTCTGGAACACGTTCTGAACTTCCACTGAGGATTGACAACAAACACAAACCATACTCCAATTCATGCACCAAAAATCCATGGTTCCAACAATCTCCCCCTTTGGGTTTGTTGGAAATCAGCAAATAAATTAAATAAATCCACATGCAAAACCAAAAAACGCAAGAATCAACTCAGCTAACACTTTAAGTCTATGAGAGAAATGATCAGTGTTAAAAACAAGATATGAGGATTGAATTGGGATCCCGTTTTTTGGAATTTCTCAAAGACGCCCTGTTCGCTGAGTTCCCTTCTCATCCTCTGACTCTAAATTTATTCCTTTCTCCCCCATTGGAAATAAACCCAATGTCCGGTACTAGTTCATTGTTCAGCACAAACCACACCCCCTGGATAGTATCTCCCCCACAAACCTGCATCACAGCCATAAACAAAAAAAAGTTAACTAAAATGGGGAGAGGGGTATTGTGTAACCTCCTTATGCACTGGGAGGTGGCTGAACACCATGGTTCAACCGATGCTTCTCAAACACAGCCGTTGACAGTGGCTTGGTCAGGATATAAACCACTTGCTCATCTGTTCCCACATGATCCATTCTAATCACGCCTTTTTAAATATTTTATATGATAAAGTGATACCTGATTTCAATATGTTTTGTACAAGAATGATGAACAAGATTCTTTGTAAGATTAATTGCACTCTTATTATCACAGTAAATCACCATTGGTAGCTTCACCTCATCACCAATATCTGTCAATTGCTGCTTCATCCATAGCAGTGGAGTGCATGCCTTTGTAGCGGAGATATACTCAGCCTCAGCAGTACTAAGAGAAGTACTTTCTTGTTTCTTTTTCAGCCAGCCAACACTTTTATTCCCAATATAGAATGCACCACCGCTAGTGGACTTTCTGTCCAAAACATCGCCAGCCCAGTCAACATCAGAAAATGCTGATAATTCACTTTTCTTTCCTGCAGCAAAGTATAAGCCACAATTGTGAGTCCCTTGAATATATCTCATGATTGTTTTTACTACTACCATATGTTCCTAATTTGGATTACTCTGAAAGAGGGCTGCAAGACATGTGGAAAAGACAATATATGGCCGTGTCGCTGTCAGGTATAGTAGGCTCCCAATGATCCTCCTGTACATGGTGGGATCTACAGAGGTCTCATCATCCTGTTTTCCAAGTTTAGTTCCAACTACAATTGGAGTGGACATTGGGTTGGAATCTTGCATATTGAACTTCTTCAGTAGATCTCTTGCATACTTTTCCTGTGAAATGAAAGTGTAATCCATATTTGGAGTCACCTGCAGCCCTAATAAATATTTGAGCTCCCCAATCATAGACATTTTGAATTTTGTTTTCATGTGATTGGAAATTCGTCCACTGATTTATGCTTGCTACCTCCAAAAATAATGTCATCAACGTAGACTAGAACCATGAATTGATCTCTTGGAGAATTCTTCACATACAAATTGTGGTCTACTCCGCCTCTTTTGAATTCCAGTTTCTTGAGATACAAGTCAAGTCGGGAATACCATGCTTGTGGTGCCTGCTTCAAACCATATAGAGATTTCTTTAGTTTGCAGAATTTTGTTTCATCAAAACCAAGAACAAAACCCACTGGTTGTTCAATATAGACTTCTTCTTCCAGTACACCATTCAAGAATGCTGTCTTGACATCCATCTGGTATACTTTATATCCTCCTTGGAGTGACATGGAAAGTAAAAGTATGATTGACTCCAATCTATCCACTGGAGAAAAGGTTTCTTCAAAATCAACACCTTCAATCTGAGAGTATCCTTTACATACTAGTCGTGCCTTATTTCTGATAACACTTCCACACTCATCAAAATTGTTTTTGAAGATCCACTTGTACCAATCACATTGTGACCTTTGGGTCTCTGGAAAAGATCCCATGTGTGATTCTTGTCAATCTGATCTAATTCTTCATTCATGGCTTTCACCCATGATTCATCCTTTGCAACTTCTTCAAATGAGGATGGCTCCACAATAGATAGAAATGCAGATTGTGTGTTATTCCCCATCCTTATTTTTTGAGTGGGTGTACTCTTGTCCCCAATTATGTTGGATGGATCAATCTCAGCTCTTAGATTTCTCCTGTGACATTCAGTTGCATTCTCTTCATCCACAGTTTCTTCTTTCGATTCTTCTTCTGAGTCAACATCATGATGTGACTGCTGAGTGTTTTGTACAAATTCCTCTATTTCTGCATTTTTATTTTCTTCACATTCACTTTCTTCTTTACTTTCTATCACATCAGCATATGACATCCTGGAAGAATTTGTGGTTTTATCTTCAATTATATTAACATCACTACTTTTCACAATCCTTCCTAAATGATTGTTGAAAAATTTGTAGGATTTTATTTTCATTGAGTAACCGAGGAAAATTCCTTCATCTGCATTGTCGCCATACTTCCCTTGATTTCATTCTTTGTTCCCGATGAAGAATTTACATCCAAATACATGAAAGTATTTTAAAGAGGGATTCCGTCCATGACACAATTCATATGGTGTCTTCATCTCACCCATATAAAGTCCAGTTCGATTCTGAATGTATACTGCATCTTGAACTACCACTTTCTAGTAATGTCATGGAATACGACTCTCAATCAGCATTGTTCGTGCCATGTTGTTCACCTGTCGATTGCTACGTTCAACAACTCTATATTGTTGTGGAGTTCTCACAGCAGCTACCTCATGCTGTATCCCATGATTTTCCAGATAATTTTCAAATTCAATGGATGTGTATTCTCCTCTATTTTCAGATCACAACACTTTGATTTTTCATCCAGTATTATTCTTGGCGATTCACCTATATGCTTTCATGTAGTCAAGGACTTGTAGTTTCCTCTAAATGACCATAACACATGCCATTCTACTGTAATCATCTAGGAAAAGGACAAAGTACCTTTCTCCATGAGTTCCAACAACATTTATTGGCCCACATACATCTGTATGAATCAGATCAAGAAGGTGAGATGCCCTTTTCTTCTTTGGCCGATATGAACTGCAGACCAGCTTCCCACGAATGCAAGCATCACAAGATTTTTCACGGTCACACTTTAGGTTGGGAATGTCCCTAAAAATTCTCAATTTTTATATTTTCTCCATGTCTTGTTGATTGATGTGTCCCAGTATCCGATGCCACAAATTGATTTCTTCTTCAACAGTCATGTAACAGAAATTTTCTTCACTATCAACCTGATACAAGTTGCCTTGTGTTCTTCATCCCTTTATAAGTGAATTGCCAGTATTTCCCTTCATAGTGCATCCTTTTTGATTAAAATTAACTATAAGTCCCGAGTCACAGAGTTGACTCATGCTGAGGAGATTATGACATAGGCCATCTACGTAAAGGACTTCAGTCTTATTTAGTTCTCCATTAGCTAATTTGGTACTTCCACTCCCTTTGATTTTCAGGGGTCCATCATTACCAAATCGTACTGTACCATCAACCTTCCTTTTGATATCCGTTAGTAGGCCGACATTACCTGTCATATGAGATGAAGAACCGCTATCTAGAATCCAGGTACTGTTGTTCTTTGTAGCTTTGAGGGCCACCTCTACAAGGTTGGATTTCTCAATTTTCTTCCGTTCTTTCCATGAGACATTGGATTGATTATAGAGAACTGATGGACTTTCAATTATCTCTTCCATGTACCCAGGTTCTTCATAGTTGAAATCTTATTTGGGAGGAGAAAACTTGTTTAAAAGAACAACGTTGTCCTGCTGACAAGACTTGACTTGTCATGAACATCGATATGAGGTGTCCATGTCCCTTCTCTGCCTTCAATTAACAGCCTTATGACCAAAGTTAGAAAAACGAACACAGTACCCATAGAAATTGTTTTTTCTATAAGAATTAGGATATGGATGTGTTCTCCTCTGTTGAGATCTGATATCTTCTCCATTCAGATAGCTTTTTGCCTCTTCACAATATGACATGGTATGGCCCAGATACATATATAACTGACACTTCATGAGAGGAAATGTCTTCTCATTTGAATTTACCCTCATACCTTATTCCTTGGGAGAGCATTTAGACATCCTGTCATTTCTGAATGATTGAGGATAATTTTCAGTTCTTCTTTTAGTTTGGATTGAGGGTTCCTTTTTCAGCACTTTAGGCAATGTTTCAACATGTTCAACTTTAATCTTGTATTTAATTTGGATCTTTTCACTTCCATTAGTTGATGTCTCAGATTCATAGCTAATTTCACTCTTTCCCATGCCAGTGGGTCTTTGATTACTCAAGATTTTTCCAACCCCATCTGAACCACACTTGGCTCTCACCAGTAATTCTGCATCTGAGAATCTTCCAAAATGTATTTTCTTCTTTGATTCTTTTGAACTCGATTCAGTCTCAAGTTTACTCCTAAGAGTAACAACGTCCTCCTCAAGACCCTCAGTAGTCATGGACTTTTCCTCCAGTCTGGAGGTGAGATCATTGATGACATTTTCCTATTCTTCAATTCTCAGCTTTAGATCCACTACAATATCATTTCATTCAAGGATTTTAGATTGAAATTTTACAAATTCTTCCAGTTGTTCAATTTCAGCTTCAAGCTGATCAACATATTCAGTTGATTCCACAAAAATTGATTTCCACTTACTGCAACTCTTACATTTCATCTTAAGATTGCTAACAACATCTTTAAGTTGCAACTCAGGATTGACACTAGTTTTTAACTGATTGTCTCCACCATTATCTTCTAGTTTTTCAACAGTGGCATTCATGGAAGCATGGTTTCCAGTTTTAAATTCTAGTTCTTCTTCTTCACAGAATTCATTATCATCATCTTCTTCTTCACATACAAAACTCTTCTTCAGAAATTTCTTTCTCAATTTGATGTCTCCTTTATTGAAAAACCTTTTCCTAGGATTCTAGATGTTTTTAGCATCGCTATCATCATCATAGATCTTTGTTAAGAACTGAGAAGCAATGTTCCCGAATTTACCACAACAAAAGCAAGAAAGAGGTAACTACCCTTTGAACTTCCCTTTTCCCTTCTGGAATTTCTTTGCAATGAGAGAAAGGATTTCTATTTCTTTGTCATATTCACTACTAATATCTTTTTAAATTTTTAGTTTGTCCATGGCCTTGAATGCCATTTCCATGCTCACACAATTCGTAGCATCTTCTGGTTTGACTATCATTTCATATGATACCAAGGTGCTCAGAATATCATCTAGAGAAAGTTTCGTAAGATATATTTCCTCAAGGGATGACACCTTTGAATTGTACAGGGGTTGAATTCTTCTCAGTATTTTATTCACAATGTCAACTTCTTTGATTTCTTCTCCTAGGCCCCGAATTGCTCCAACCACTTCAGCAATTCGATTGAAGAAGGAGTCTGCATTCTCATCAGGATGCATCTTCAAATTATCAAACCTATTGTGTAGCACTTGAAGTTTCGCCTCCTTAACTTTTCTATCTCCTTCATATATGTTTTCGAGTTTAACCCACATGGATTTTTCTGATGTGCAATTCATCACATTTAGATAGATTTGATCAAAAAGGGCTGCGGTGAGTTCATTTTGCACTTTAGCAACTACGTCAAGAATTTTCCTGTCTGTGTCAGTCATAGCCAGGCCTGTTGGATCAGTGACTTGTATTCCTTGCATAGTAGAAAACAGAACTTCCATTCCAAGAGATCTTAGATAAGATATCATCCTGTTCGTCCAGATCTGAAAATTACTTCCATCGAAGAGAGGGACTCCCCTAACATTGACTGCATTGTCCATGGCGACAAAGGACAGATTCAACTCCAGCAACCTTTATGCTATGATACCACTTGTAGGACCCCGAGACACCCTGATAGGGGAGGGGTGAATCAGGGTGTCAAATTTTTCTTTTAAACTAAAGGATCTTGTTCCCACATTGGTAGGAACTAGTTGAACCTGTATGATGGATATGATCAACAATCAAACATTCACATGCAAAAGAGATGACACATCAATTTTTACTTGGTTCACCACTAAGGGATACGTCCAAGTAGCATACACCGACAAGTTTCCGGTCGTACCTAATTCCACTAAACTTCACTATATGTGGATTACAGTGGTTTGGGCACAGTCACTCTATCCCAGGCACACTAACTTTACAATTGTTCAGGGATAGCTCACTACGTCCCTTGGGTCACTCCTGTTGACTCCACCTGACTCACTGCCATTGGTGAAGTCCCCCTCAGTTTATAGACGTGAAGGTCTCTTCATAATTTCTCAATGAAAGCATCCTTTTTTATATGTAGATTCTCTGTTGAAGTCCACCTATCACTCATTAACTGATATTCAACTTCCGTGTAGCTCCAAGACAATCAGCAAGCCCCAACAAACACCAGGCACACAACACCAAGACGACGCGCAACTTTTAAGGACAACGCACAGGTTTTAACTAGCGCGCAAGTCCTCCTCCAACACTTGCGCGACTCAACATTCTTTGAAATAAAACTTGCAAGACTCAAATTATTTTCAACCCAAATGGATTTTGAAAATTAATGGAAACCTGTCGCGCAAATTTAATTCCGGCGCGCAAGAACCACCAAAAGACTTGCGCGACTACTGGACGGGCAGCAAACAACTGCCGCGCTGCTCCACCTTGCGCGACCCACCAACACTTGCGCGACTTCAAAACCTGCACGAAGGGAGCTCTGAATTTATTCAAGTCCAAAGAACATGTAGAATGAGGAGGGGTGGTCCTCTATTTATAGGCAATCAGATACCCTGCGCGGCGGCGCACAAGTCTTCCCTCAGCACGCAAGTCTCGGCGCGCAACCCTTCTGTCCTTCTAGTCACTTGTGCGACCAACTTCCAAACTTGGGCGACCCTATTTAATTTTCCATATTTTGATGATAAAAACACGATGGTCAAATGGCATGCAACTTTTCAATCCTCTAAGGTACCAACGCTTTAGTCTTTTCTCGGCACGCAAGTCACTTGGGCGACCAAACCAATACTTGCGCGACCCTCTTTCCTTTTCCATATATACTTGTTCTCATTCTAAAAAACATAAGGTGCGCAAGTTTCCAAGCCTCCAAGGCCTCGGCGCACAAGTCTCTTTTCCAAAAACACATTTTTCCAAAGTTCATGTTTTGAGGTCCAAAAATTTGGCGAACACTGGGAAACGACACAATCTTCAATACTGTTGTCTTCTTGAACTGTATGATCACTTTACTGGAACAAATTATGAACGTCCACTGAGGATTGACAAAAAACACAAACCATACTCCAATTCATGGACAAAACATCCATGGTTCCAAAAATCTCCCCTTTGGGTTTGTTGGCAATCAGCAAATAAATTCAATAGATCCACATGCAAAACCAAAAAATGCAAGAATCAACTCATCCAACACTCTATGTCTATGTGAGCAATGCTCAGTGTAGAAAACAAGAGATGAGGCTTGAATTGGGATCCCATGTTTTGGAATTTCTCATAGACGCCCTGTTCTCTGAGTTCCCTTCTCATCCTCTGACTCTAAATTTATTCCTTTCTCCCCCATTGGAAATAAACCCAAAGACCAGTACTAGTTCAATTTTCAGATCAAACCACACCCCCTGGATAGTATCTCCCCCACAAACCTACATCTCAGCCATAAATAGAAAAAAAAAAGTTAACAAAACTGGGGATAGGGGTATTGCGTAACCTCCTTATACACTGGGAGGTGGCTTAACACCGAGGTTCAACCGATGCTTCTCAAACACAGCTGTTGACAGTGTCTTGGTCAGGATATCAGCTACTTGCTCATCTGTTCCCACATGATCCATTCTAATCACACCTTTCTCAACATTCTCTTTGATAAAGTGATACTGGATTTCAATATTTTTTGTACGAGAATGATGAACAGGATTATTCATAAGATCAATTGCGCTCTTATTATCACAGTAAATCACCATTGGTAGCTTTACCTCATCACCAATATCTTTCAATTACTGCTTCATCCATATAAGTTGAGTGCATGCCATTGCAGTGGAGATATACTCAGCCTCAGTAGTACTAAGAGAAGTACTTTCTTGTTTCTTGCTCATCCAACTAATACATTTATTCCCAAAATAGAATGCACCACAACTGGTGGAATTTCGGTCCACAAAATCGCCAGCCCAGTCAGCATCCGAAAATGCTGATAATTCACTATTCTTTCCTGCAGCAAAGTATAAGGCATAATTGTGAGTCCCTTGAATATATATCATGATTATTTTTACTACTTCCATATGTTCCTCCTTTGGATTACTCTGAAAGAGGGCTGCAAGACATGTGGAAAAGACAATATCTAGCAGTGTCACCGTCAGGTACAATAAGATCTCAATGATCCTCCTGTACGTGGTGGGATCTACAGAGGTCCCATCCTCATGTTTCCAAGTTTAGTTCCAACTGCAATTGGAGTGGACATTGGTTTGGAATCTTGCATATTGAACTTCTTCAGCAGCTCTCTTGCATACTTTTCCTGTGAAATGAAAGTGTAATCCATCTTTCGAGTCACCTGCAGCCCTATGAAATATGTGAGATCCCCAATTATAGACCTTTCAAATTCTGATTTCATGTGATTGGAAAATTCGTCCACTAACTTCTGCTTGCTACCACAAAAAATAAGGTCATCAACGTCGACTAGAACCATGAATTGATCTCTTGGAGAATTCTTCACATACAAATTGTGGTCTACTCCGCCTCTTTTGAATTCCAGTTTCTTGAGATACGAGTCAAGTTGGGAATACCATGCTCGTGGTTCCTATATCAAACCATATAAAGATTTCTTCAGTTTTCAGACTTTTGTTTCATCAAAACCAAGAACAAAACCAACTAGTTGTTTAATATAGACTTCTTCTTCCAGTACACCATTCAAGAATGTTGTCTTAACATCCATCTGGTATACTTTATATCCTTTTTGGAGTGCCATGGAAAGTAAAAGTCTGATTGACTACAATCTAGCCACTGGATCAAAGGTTTATTCAACATAAACACCATCAATTTTAGAGTATCCTTTACATACTAGTCATGCCATGTTTCTGATAACACTTCCATGCTTATCAAACTTGTTTTTGAAGATTCACTTTGTCCAAATCACATTGTGAAATTCGGGTCTCTAGACAAGATCCCATGTCTGATTCTTGTCAATCTGATCTAATTATTCATTCATGGCTTTCACCCATGATTCATCCTTTGCAGCTTCTTCAAATGAGGATGGCTCCACAACAGATAGAAATGAAGATTGCGTGTTATTCCTCATCTGTCTTGTTTGAGTGGGTGCACTCCTATCCCCAATTATGTTGGATGGATCAATCTCAGCTCTTTGATTTCTCCTACGAGGTTCAGTTGCATTCTCTTCAGCCACAGTTTCTTCTTCAGATTCTTCTTCTAAGTCAACATCATGATGTGACTGCTGAGTGTTTTTTACAAATTCCTCTATTTATGCATTTGTATTTTCTTCACATTCACTTTCTTCTTTACTTTATATCACATCAGCATATGATGTCCTTGAAGCATTTGTGGTTTTCTCTTCAATTATCTAAACATCACTGCTTTCCAAAATCCTTCCAAAACGCTTGTTGAAACATTTTTAGGCTTTGTTTTTCATTGAGTAACCGAGGAAAATTCCTTCATATGCATTGTCTCCATACTTCCCTTGATTTAATTCTTTGTTCATAATGAAGCATTTACTTCTAAATACATGAAAGTATTTTAAAGAGGGCTTCCGTCCATGAAAAAATTTATATGGTGTCTTTGTATAACCCATATAAAGTCCAGTTCGATTGTGAATGTTTACTGTAGCTTGAACTGCCTCTTTCCAGTAATGTCGTGGAATTCGACTCTCAATCAGCATTGTTCATGCCATGTTGTTCACCTGTCGATTCCTACATTAAACAATTCCATATTGTTGTGGAGTTCTCACATAAGCTACCTCATGTTGTATCCCATGCTTCTCCTGATAATTTTCAAATTCAATGGATTTGTATTCTCCTCCATTGTCAGATCGCAGCACTTTGATATTTCGTCCCGTATCATTCTTGGCTATTCTCCGATATGTTTTCATGCAGTCAAGGACTTGTCGTTTCCGGTGAATGACCATCACACATGCCATTCTACTGTAATAATCTATGAAAAGGAAAAAGTACCTTTCTCCATGAGTTCCAGCAACATTTATTGGCCCACATACATCTGTATGAATCAGATCAAGAAGGTGAGATGACCTTTTCTTCATTGGCCAATATGAACTGTAGACCATCTTCCCACGAATGGAAACATCACAAGATTTTTCACGCTCACGCTTTAGGTTAGGAATGTCCATGAAAATTATCCATTTTGATATTTTATCCATGTCTTTTTGATTGATGTGTCCTAGTCTCCGATTCCATAAATTGTTTTCTTCTTCAACAGTCATGTAACAGACATTTTCTTCACTACCAACCTGATACAAGTTGCCTTCTGTTCTTCATCCTTTCATAAGTGATTTTCCTATCTTTAACTTAATAGTGTAGCCTTTCTGATTAAAAGTAACTATATGTCCCAAGTCACAGAGTTGACTCATGCTGAGGAGATTATGACGTAGACCATCTACGTAAAGGACTTCAGTCTTCTTTAATTCTCCATTAGCTAATTCAGTACTTCCAATACCTTTGATTTTCAGAGCTCCATCATTACTAAATCGTACTGTACCATCAACCTTCCTTTTGATATCCGTTAGAAGTCCAGCATTACCTGTCATATGAGTTGAACAACCGCTATCCAGAATCAAGGTACCTTTGTTCTTTGTAGCTTTGAGGGCCACCTCTACAAGGTTGGATTTATCAATTTTCTTTCATTATTTCCATGAGACATTGGATTGAGTATAGAGCACTGATGGCCTTTCAATTATCTCTTCCATGTACCCAGGTTCTTCATTGTCGAAATATTCTTTGAGAGGAGAAAACCTGTTTGAAAGAACAACGTTGTCTTGCTGACAAGACTTGACTTGTCTCGAACGTCGATATGAGGTGTCCATGTCCCTTCTCTGCCTTCAATTAACAGCCTTATGACCAAAGTTAGAACAACGAAAACTGTACCCATAGAAATTGTTTATTCAATAAGAATTAGGATATGGATTTTTTTTCCTCTGTTGAGCTCCTATATCGTCT
The DNA here is from genome assembly GCA_963277665.1 of Viscum album. Lineage (NCBI taxonomy): Eukaryota > Viridiplantae > Streptophyta > Magnoliopsida > Santalales > Viscaceae > Viscum > Viscum album. Next base: position 1,051,035,288 of record OY728164.1, on the reverse strand, counting down.
CCATTCAGATTGATTCTTTCCTCTTCACAATACGACATGGTATGGACCAGATACCCACAGAACTGACACTTTAGGAGAGGAAATGTCTTCTCGTTTGGATTTCTCCTCATACCTTTTTCCTTGTTAGAGTAGTTAGACATCCTGTCATTTCTGAATGATTGAGGATAATTTTCATTTCTCCTTTTAGTTTGGATTGAGGGTTCCTTTTTCAGAACTTTTGTCAATGTTTCAACATGTTCAAATTTCATCTTGTCTTTCTTTTAGATCTTTTCACTTCCAGCAGTTGATGTCTCAGCTTCACAACCAATTCCACTCTTTCCCATGCCAGTGGGTCTTTGATTACTCATGATTTTTCCAACCCCATCTGAACCACACTTGGCTCTCACCAGTAATTCTGCATCTGAGAATATTCCAAACTGTATTTTCTTCTTTGATTCTTTTGAACTCGATTCAGCCTCATGTTTACTCCTAAGAGTAAAAACTTCCTCCTCAAGACCCTCAGTAGCCTTGAATTTTTCCTCTAGTCTGGAGGTGAGATCATTGATTTCCTTTTCTTGTTCTTCAATTCTCAGCTTCAGATCCACTACATCATCATTTATTTCAAGGATTTTAGATTGATCTGTTACAAATACTTCCAGTCATTCAATCTCAGCTTCAAGCTGATCAACATATTTAGTTGATTCCACAACAATTGATTTCCACTTACTACAACTCTTACATTTCATTTTAATATTGCTAACATCATCCTTAAGTTTCAACTCAGGATTGACACTAGTTTTTAACTGATTGTCTCCACCATTATCTTCTGATTTTTCAACAGTGGCCATCATGGAAGCATGGTTTCCAGTTTTAAATTCTGGTTCTTCTTCTTCACAGAATTCATTATCATCATTTTCTTCTTCACAAACAATACTCTTCTTCAGAACTTTCTTTCTCAATTTGATGTCTCCTCTCTTGAAAATACTTTTTTGAGGCTTCTAAATGTTTTCAACATCACTATAATCATCATCGATCTTTCTTAAGCACTAAGAAGCAATGTGCCCAACTTTACCACAACGGAAGAAAGCAAGAGGTAACTTCCCTTTTTACTTCCCTTTTCTCTTCTGGAATTTCTTTGTAATGAGAGAAAGGATTTATTTTTCTTCATCATATTCACCACTACTATCTTTTGAAATTTTTAGTTTTTCCATGACCTTGAATTCCATTTCCTTTCTCACACGATTCGTAGCATCCTCTGGTTTGACTCTCATTTCATATGCTACCAAGCTGCTTAGAAGATCATCCATAGAAAGTTTCGTAAGATATCTTTCATCAAGGGCTGACACCTTTGCATTGTACAGGGGTAGAAGTATTCTCAGTATTTTATTCACAATTCCAACATCTTTTATTTCTTCTCCTAGGCCCCGAATTTCTCCAACCACATCAGTAATTCGGTTGAAGAAGGAGTCTGCATTCTCATCAGGATGCATCTTCAAATCATCGAATTTATTGTGTAGCACTTGAAGTTTCGCCTCCTTCACTTTTCTATCTCCTTCATATATATTTTCGAGTTTATCCCACATGGATTTTGCTGAGGTGAAATTCATCACTTTTAGATAGATCTAATCAGAAAGGGCCGCGGTGAGTACATTTTGCGCTTTAGCATCTGCATCAAGAATTTTCTTGTCTGTGTCAGTCATAACCAGGCCTGTTGGATCAGTGACTTGTATTCCTTGCACAGTGGAAAACAAAACTTCCATTCCAAGAGATCATAGATGATATCTCATCATGTTCTTCTAGATCTGAAAATTACTTCCATCGAAGAGAGGGACTCCCCTAACATTGACTGCATTTTCCATGGCGACAAAGGACAGATTCAACGCCAGCAACCATAATGCTCTGATACCACTTGTAGGACCCCGAGACACCCCGAGAGGTGAGGGGTGAATCAGGGTGTCAAAATTTTCTTTTAAACTAAAGGATCTCGTTCCCACATTGGTAGGAACTAATTGAACCTGTATAATGGATATGATCAGCAATCAAACATTCACATGCAAAAGAGATGACACATCAATTTTTACTTGGTTCACCACTAAGGGCTACGTCCAAGGAGCATACGCCGACAAGTTCTAGTTGTACCTAATTCCACTAAACTTCACTAGATGTGGATTAAAATGGTTTGGACACATTCACTCTGTCCCGGGCACACTTCCTTTACAATTGTTTAGGGATAGCTCACTACGTCCCTCCGGTCACTCCCGTTGACTCCCCTTGACTCACTGCTGTTGGTGAAGTCCCACTCAGATTATAGATGTGAAGGTCTCTACATCATTGCTCAATGAAAGAATCCTTTATTATATGTTGATTCTCTGTTGAAGTCCAACTATCACTCATTAACTAATCTTCAACATCCGTTTAGCTCCAAGACAATCAGCAATCCCCAACAAACACCAGGCACGTAACACCAAGACGACGCACAACTTTTAAGGATGGTGCACAAGTTATAACTGGCGCGCAAGTCCTCCTCCAACACTTGCGCGACTCAACCTTCATCGAAATAAAACTTGCACGACTCAAATTATTTTCAACCCAAATCGATTTTGAAACTTAATGGAAACCTGTTGCGTAACATCAATTCTGGCGTGCAAGTACCACCAAAAAACTTGCGCGACTACTGGACAGGCAGCAATCAACCGCCGCGCTGCTCCACCTTGCGCGACCCACCAACACTTGCGCGACCTCAACACCTACGCGACGGGAGCTCTGAATTTCTTCAAGTCCAAAGATCATGTAGAATGAGGAGGGGTGGTCCTCTATTAATAGGCAATCAGTTACCCTGCGCGGCGGCGCGCAAGTCTTCCCTCAGCGCGCAAGTCTCAGCGCACAACCCTTATGTCCTTCTAGACATTTGCACAACCAACTTCCAAACTTGGGAACCCCTATTTACTTTGCCATATTTTGATGATCAAAACACGATGGTCAAATGGTGCGCAACTTTCCAATCCTCTAAGGTACCGGCGCTTTAGTCCTTTCTCGGCGCGCAAGTCACTTGCGCGACCAAACCAATACTTGCACAAACCTCTTTCCTTTTCCATATATACATTTTCTCATTCTGAAAAACATCAGGCATGCATGTTTCCAAGCCTACAAGGCCTCGGCGTGAAAGTCTCTTTTCCAAAAACACATTTCTCGAAAGTTCAAGTTTTGAGGTCCAAATATTTGGAAAACACTGGGAAACGGTGCCATCTTTAATACCGTTGTCTGCTTGAACTATATTATCACTTTGCTGGAACACATTCTTAACTTCCACTGAGGATTGAAAACAAACACAAACCATAATCAAATTCATGCACAGAACATCCATGGTTCCAACATTGGTTATGCCGAAGGGCATAACCAAGAACTCATAGTGGCCATACTGACACCTGAAGGCCGTCTTCTGCAAATCCTCATCTTGAACTCTTAGTTGATGATAGCCTGACCTGAGGTCTATATTCGAGAACTATCGTGCTCCTTGGAGATGATCAAAGAGGTTTTCAATCCTCGGGAGTGGGTACTTGTTCTTTAAAGTCACCTGATTCAGGAGAAGGTTGTCGAAACATAGTCATAAGATCCCATCCTCCTTCTTGGTTAATTAAATCGGAGAATCCCATGGTGAAACACTGGGTCGGAGGGATCCCTTTCCCTGTAAGTCCTCCAGCTATACCCGCAGCTCATGAAGATCGGTGGGAGCCATCCAATATGCTGGAGTAGATATCGGTGTTGTCCCATGGTACAGGTCAATGTAGAAATCTACCTCTCTACGAGGAGGTAGTCCTAGAACGTCGTCAGGAAAAACAACTGCATACTGATCCACCACAACAGGAAAACTCGGACTCCGCACATCAACCACTACTAGGATGAGACTATCCAACTGATGTGTGATCGGTTGCCCTCTCTTCTGCGTAAGTCCATCCTGCACTACAACGGCTCCCTTCTCACCTATGAAGGTGAACTTTCTCCCATCTGTGCGGACACACCGCACTTTGTGCCTAATACAGTTGATCTGGGCATGGACTGTAGATAACCAGTTCATACCCAGGATGATGTCATAAGGCCTCGATGCCGCTACAAGAAGATCCCAGTCGAAGCTCTCACCTCCTAGAGTAAGATCACATTTCCGGCACTAGTGCGTAATCGTCTAGTCTGCTCCCGTAGGAGTCTCTAGCCATAAGGATCGAGCCAACGGCTCCATCGGAATCTCCGAGCTCCGAACAAGGGAAGTAGAAATAAAATAATGACTCACTCCTGTGTCTATATGAACTGCAGCAAGGGTGGAGAAGACACAGATAGTACCTCGAATCATCTCAGGTGCATCGTGGTTGTTGGCCTCGATTTCCTAGAGCTGAGCCTGCCCCTGTCTGCCAGCTCCCTATGGTCGGGGTGGTCCCCCTGGTGGTGGTGGTGGTAGAGACTTAAAGCATCGTCCACCATCTGCTACTCGGCGATCTCCTCTGCCCCGTCCTCCTGCTCCCTGCAGACCGCCACGGTCAAACCTCTACGTCTACCTGGGAGGTCCCTCTATTGTCTGCTGCTCATCTGCATGATGGGTGGGGCAGTCCCGAGCCATGTGTCCATGACCGCCGCATGCATAACACTGCCTGCCCCTCGTGTGGATGGCTCTGCTCCATGTTCCTTGCACATCCGAACCAGTATCCTGAGGTCACCCACCTGATGGCCTGGTCCTCTTGGACCTCTACAACATCTGTCTACTGCTGGCTGCAGGAGACTCTACTAGGTGTCTCCCTGCGGTGGGTCTCGCTGTTGGCATCAGCTCAACAAGAAAGCTCTCAACAAGAAGGGCTCGCTCCAGTACTCCTGCCTACGTCAAAATGCTGAGGGAGACCATCAAAGCCATGATCTCATGCCTTAGTCCCTGCTCGAATGTCCGGGCCTGGAAGAATGGGTCTCATACCATGTCCATGGAGTAGATTGAGAGGTTGGTAAATCTCACCGAGTACTAGGCTACTGTCATACTGCCCTTCTGCAGCTGTAGTAACTCCTGAATGTGCACCGCATGAAGGGTGGCTGAAAAAAACTCAGAGTGAAAGAGGCTCTTGAAGTCCGTCCAAAGTAGTGATGCCTCATCGTGCAGCTGGAGAATCAGGATCCACCATCTTCCTACTGCTATGTGTAGGAGACTCGCAGCAAGGATCACCATATGGTCTGATGGTGTCCCTACAAATCTGAAGACTCTGACGATAGCCTCCATCCAATCCTCAACTACCCAAGGGTCCATCTCTCCATGGAACCTGGGCAGCCTCTGTCGCTGAAACTCATGCAACGCACTCAGGCGGCGTGTACTCTCTGCTTTTGGGGCTGGTGGAATTGGTGGCTCAGTGGGTAATGGTACCGTTGGCTCCTCCGCTTTAATGGGGCCTTGCACCATGGCCTCGTCGCTCGGTGGGCTGCCATCTCGCACGTAGCTCAGAACCCTAGCTGGCTGCCTTCATGGGGCCATCCTAAAAAGAAACAGGTGTGCCACGGTTAATATAGTATACCTAGTGAGCTAACACAAAGCAATCACAAAGAAATCTTTTGAAACACACATGCAATCAGTGTTTTTATGCACTGAGTCGAAAATCATGAGTCAGGGTCCTAGTGTATGGATACATCGGCCGCTGCACCAACATTGGACTCCCTGGATTGAAAACCACACTAAATACTCTTAACACTATTGCTTCACAGAGAATAAAGATCAGAGTCCTGAGTTCTGCAGCAGAACCAACTCCTCTGATACCAATTTGTTATGACCCGTCCTCAGGGCCCTTGCTGTGACTACCCCAAGCCCGCCTTCCATAGGCCAGGGGATGGTGACTAGCAGCAAAAGCGTAAATCCCTATAAAAAGTGAAGGCATTACCTTTATAAAGTAAACAAACACAACAGAGTACAAAAGTAGGTGCAGAAAAGTAAATGGGTCAGTATACAAACCCAACGGAAAGTACAGTACAACGGAAAAAAAAGTATAATTGTAGTAAAGTAAAGCAGCAACCACCGAGTCATCCTCCGGATATCTCACCTGAAGGGTGGGTACAGTTGGTCTCCTCAGCTCCTCGTGTCTGGCCATCCACTCAGTGTATGTCCTATCTAGTGGTCCACCCCTGGGTACCGTCCAGCTCCAAAAGCCTCCACCTCGATCAGTGTTGTCCATCATCTGTATCCAACACAATGTAGTGTGGGCATAGCCCATGAAAATGTGAGTATACGATACTCAGTAGGGACCCCGAGACCCCCAAAGGTCTCCCAGAATCCACAAAGGATAAACCAAAAAGGAAAGATACAAACACTAAGTATCAACTGACTCTACTTAGGTATATTCCCATACATATACCTAAGTCATCAATTCCAGTTCGACTCCAACTCTCGAGCCCATGTACAACCTAATCCACACAGGAAAGAAGTAGTGATTGACTAGTCATGACTCAGCTCACACAGGTATACTACTCATGAAGAAGGGTGGAGATTATTAGATGTAGCCTCTGAATCATCTCCTCTACTGAACCCACATAGGATTCAAGTACAGAAGTCGTTGCTACCAAACCCACTTAGGATCCAAGTACAATAACTCCCACTACCGAACCCACGGAGGATCCAAGTACAGTCATCATCATTGCCAAACCCTTGAAGGATCCTAGTATAGTCTTCATCATTGCCGAACCCACATAGGATCCAAGTACAGTCGTCATTGTCATCGAACCCACGGAGGATCCCAGCATGGTAGTAATCACAGTCGCAGCCAGCTCTAGGGTTTCTCCACACAGCTTACTCGATTCCGGGAGGGTCTACTCCTCTAGTAAATGGTTCGATACATCAATTGTCACGAAATCCAGAGTAGATGTATTACGAAGTTCTAACTTGTCAAAAGGAACTCAACGCTATAGACGGCGCGTCAATCGGATGCCCGGTCTGAGAGATATTGGCTTTTTCGTTCCAGGGGACCAGTTGGAAATATGCTCATTCCAAACCCGGACGTTTACCAAAGTTATCCAAAACTCACTTAGAGTATCTCAAAAGGACCTCCATGTTGATAGGGTCCTAGTGCCGAAGACGGCGCGTCGATTGGATGCACGGTCTTTATGTTATTCATGTTTAAGTGAATAACGGGCCCGACCCGTTAATCCTCGTGGGATGGCGGGTCGGGTTAACCCAGTTTTGGCAGGTCCGACCTGGTAGGGGTGTCGGACCGGCCCAAAAAAATGTGTGCTTCGGCCCATGGGGCGCGGGCTTGCCTGAAGTGGCGTGGCCTGACCCGAAGTGGCGCGGCCCGGCTGGGCGCGACCCGACCGGTCCGAGGGGGTGGGGCTGGCTGCCCGAACCAGCGGTGCCAAGCAGCACCGCCCTCCCTAACTGGCCGGCTAGAGTCGGTCGACCTTCTGGCGCAAGCAACCTGCATGGGCAGGCCGCATCTCTTCTGGCGCGGAGCCCTCCTGGCGCCGCAGCTTCTCTCCTCCCGGCCGGCCGACGAGCCGGCCAGTCCTTTCACTGAAGCGGCCCATGAAGCGGGTCGCGATTCCTTCCGCACAGCCGGTGTGACGGCGCCAGCTTTCTCCACTGTGTTCCCGGCACGGCGCGACGGCACCGTTCTTCCTCCTCCACGACACTATGGGCCGCTGCTTTTTTTGTGTGTGCGACAGCGGCCCTTGTGCCGCCGACCTCTTCTGCATTCCTCCACTGATCGTCGATTCCATAAAATATAAACAAGATCAAACGGAGGGTCGTCGGTCCGGGTTCATTTGGGCCGCGCCCTCTGCGTTAAGTGATAGCAATAAGCCAAGACAATCATGGTTATACAACAACGAACCAAGGAACAAAATTTAATCCATTAAAATTGAACATAACCCCTACCTTGATAATTGACGTCGCACATCGGGCGTTGCGGACAATGGCGTCGTGAGGAAAGGATTCATAGGCGATGTCAAAGTGCATCCGAGGAGGAAGCAGTGTCTCATCACTTGTCACGGAGAATAGAATGGATGGCGCATCTTCATTTTTCATGGAACCGGCATTCTTCGTCAAGGAAGTCGTTGTTCTTCGTCTGAGGGTCGATGTTCTTCCCCAAAAACTCAGGGGCTCTCCCCAACTCTTCTTCACACAACGAAAGCCTCCCCCAAAATAAAATAATAAGCTGCCCTATTATTTTATTTAACACAAGAAATTTAAAATTCAAACATTCAAACCACTTCATTAATTAAACGTGGTGGCAATTAATTAAAGAGAGGGAGAGGAGGTGGAAAATCTCATAAATGAGAGGAGAGTTGTAAACATTAAACAAGGGTGTTTAATGGGGGGGGGGGGTTTAAGGGAGTTATTTGGGGAGTTTAAAGAGGGTTATGGGAGATGAAAGGTTGTGGCTCATGTGAGCCCCACCTCTCATATATCCCCACATGGGAAGTTGGGTGGTTGTGTGCCCCACCAACAACTTCCCATGAGAGGGTTTAACTTCCAAAGTTATAAAATAAAATTGTTCCAACAATTTTATTTATTTTAAACCAAATCCCCAAATAATAATTCTCAACCTACTTAAAATGCAACTGCAGTAAAGGTCCCATTAAGCAATTACCAGCGCTGTGAGTTCATCAGTGCCCTCGGATTTCAATTCCGAGCACCGGTTCAAAAGATAGAAAAACCCGCCTGTTCGTTTACTGAATGTAACCGAGCAAAACTTCAGAAATTGATTCTGAGCACACCAGGCCTTGGAATCAAGTGTAGTCAGAAGCCAAAGACTCGTAAAATTCTGAAGTATTTATGAAAAAAAATTTCCTTGAAATTTGCAGGTCTTTACACCCTTGTCCAACCACCTCCCCCATCCGGACACCTCCTCCTTCCGATGGGCCCCCTTCCAACCTCCCCTCTGCCCTCTCTCACCGACTGCACCTTCTCGGCAGCTTCCCCGCTCCCCACGCTAGAACCTCCTCACCGGTTCCAGCAGACCCCGCTCGAGCCAGCCACCTGCTCACTGGAACTCCGACCTGCCGCTCTGTCGTCCGGCCTGCGACCGACCTCCCTCTTGCCGGCGCACCTCGCGGCCGACCTCCCTTGCGCCGACCACCTCCTCTTTTACCTCCCAGCCTCTGGCCTATCTGCCCCAGCCAGAGGCGCATCCAAACCCTCATGCACATAGAAAACCCACTTCCATCCTCAGGTATAATTAATGAATTATTTATTTATTTCCTTTCCTTTAATTATTAGTTTTTATTTAATTTGGCTAATCGAAATTCCATTGCGGGTTGTGTTTCTGTGTTTTTCTCACTGTTTGGCCAACACGATTTCTCCACAGGGATTGTTCTTCCCTCTGTTGATGTTTATTGTGTCTGCACTCATTTGAGGTAGGTGAACCAACATTTTCATTTCCGATTAAATCCATTTAATTCTTGGTTTATTTTATTTAAATCTTTTACCTGTTTCGCATTCTCGCACTGCAATTAGTTAATATGTTATTGTGTTTTTTTTCAATTTATTAGTTTTGTTAGAAATAGTTTGAAGTATTTTTCTTTGTAGTTAAATTTATTTTTACTTATAAATTTTGGGTTTTGTGATGTCAATGACTATTTTGATTGTGTTTTCGATATGAAAATATTTTTCACATTATTCTCTAATAGTTTATCATGGATTTTTCTAGATTTGGGTAACTTGTTTGACCTGTTTATAGAATCCTTAACAAATCGTGTGGTTTGTGTATACAGATTATTTCTGCATTGTTTGTCCTGATTATGAAAATTGTTTATAAATTGATTTGATGGTTCATAAAAGTATTTGTAAACTAGTTGAGTCTTGGTAGTTTTTTATAAATTGTGCAGTCGGTTTATCAAACTGTGTGGAAGTTGTGAAACTTATTTGGTTATGGCTTTGGTGTGTATTTTCTTTTGAAAGAGGATTTTGAGTGTGTTTACGTTGGTGGTTATGGCATAGTGATTGTGTTAAGACATTTTTATAAGGTATTGATGTTTCCAATACAAGGGTTGGTGTTATTTCATATAAGGGGAGTGGTTGATTTTGATTTTAAAAATGGTTATTGGATCCCAAATGATGAAGGTCCTTTTGTGTGTTTTCAAAGAAGTGGTTTTAAATGTGTTCCTCAAGGATTTGGCCAGTTTGGATTTATAAATTTAAAAGCGGTACTGGTAAGATGTTTTGGGTAAATGAATTTAGACATGTCGACTCAAAGGCCCATTTAGAACCTTCAATTCAAAGGTGATGTTTGGGTAATGTTTTCGGATACGTTGGACTTGATGGACCATTTGTCACTTTCAGCTTTAGTGTGATGTTTGTCTTGATTCTTTGAAATGACGAAGTTTTAATTATTGTATGTCAATTTAACAACTTTAATATTTTGAAAGAGGTATCAAATGGTTTTAAATGATTTCATGGCATGAAGGCCCAGTTGGCACCTTTGATGATATGGTATATATATATATATTTATGGGGCACCTATATAGGGGGGATATCCCTTATATGTTATCATATAGAGTGTCCTTGTTTGGGGTAGGAAAGTGCGGTGAGATGTTTTACACGTGTGAGGGCCTCCTAATTACACAATATTATTTTAACCACCATGGGTTCCTGGGCGTCTTTTAGAGATCGAGTGATGGTTTCTGATCAACCCTGATTAGACAGGTTGGTACCCCTAGATTTGTTGTTAGGCTAGGAAGGATTTACCACTAGATTGGTCAGTTAAGGAGGCCAGTTGGTTATAGAATTAGGAGGTTCATCATACACCGGTAGGCGGTTCTGAAACCGAGTACATCTAGGGGTCTTCTAAGGATGTTTAGGATCACCCATGGTTACTGGATCATTCTCATTGCTTGTTTACTTTCCGTGCACTAGTTTATTTTCAGCTTTCACTTTTACTTGTTTTACTCTAGCACAAAATTGGTATATTCTGTTTTGGATTTTATTTATAAAATGAAAAATGATTTTTAACAAACGGTATTTGGAATGTGTTGGGTTTTTAAATGGGAAAAACATGTTTCTTATTTTCAAATTTGAAAACCCTACTTTTATGATTGTATTTCAAACTTGCGTTAATGGATTACTTTAGGAAGGGAGACATTGGGTTCTGTGGTTTATTTTGGCAACCCTACTGATCATTTTTAATGCTCATGCCTATTTTATCATTTCATTTGTAGGTTTCCTTACTCAGGTTTTCTTGGCTGAGTTGCTCGTTGTTTGATCAAAGTCGACCTTTGGTCAGGAGGTGACCTGAAAGGTCACGTGGAGGTATGTTTAGTTTTATTTTCTTTCCATTTCTGGTGTTATGTTTATTAGTTTTATGTATATATATATTTTCTTGTTTATTTGGTTTTTTTTCATGGGCCAAATCGTTCCCAACGAGTAATCTTTGATGCCCGACACTGGTTGCTAGCCCGTGGGGATCAGGAATGCCCTTCAGTCCATGTTGTGGACCTGCTCGGGTGACCGGTTCAGGGTCGACCCGGGTTGCTTCATGACAAAATGGTATTAGAGGGGTCCTTGCAATTTGGGGTATCTAGTAGATGGAGATTAGGACTGTCGGGACTCGATAGGTAGGTACGGGGAGGATGTCATGAACCCTCGCCCGTTCCAAACCGTGAGTCACCAGGGGTAGTCTGGGAATTGAGCCCTTATTTCATTCTGGGTTGTTTTTATTTAGGTATGACAAGAGAGTAAATTCGATGTCACATCTTGATTTCACATGGAGTAGTGACCCATGTAGAGTCCAAGTACACAGTTTATGTTCCTCCTAGTTGTTGGCGCTTACTTGGGGCATCACCCACTACAATGTCGCCAGGTAAAGCCTGACTACTAGTCCCTCACTTCAGTAATTTGATGTAAGTTTTGCGTTGTCTTTGTTCTTTTGGGTCTAAGTGCACTTTTGAAAATGAAAAAAGGTTTTTTGTAATGAGAACGACTTCTTTTAAATGTCTTAAAATTTGTGAAAGGGATTTTTAAAACTGAAAGCTCTTGGTCTAAAATCTAGTGGTTTCTTGGAACTGGTGGAGATATGGTTTGGGTGCAACCTTGGGTACTCTTTATGAACGTTTTCACATGTGAGGGAATGCATGGGAAGTGAGTGTTGGTGCGTATGGATGAAAGCTAATGAAGACATGTGAAACGGTTCATGGGATTACTGTGGTGTGCACTTGGAATTAAAGGCTTGACCTTGTTTTTTGTTTTTTTCTTCTGAATTGGTTTTAAAAAAAAGGGGAAAATAATTTTTGAAAACTGAATTTGTTTTGAAAAGTGGGTTTCTTATTTGGAAAGTGGACTTGAAAAAAGGTGGTTTTGAAATATAAAATGAAAAATGGAATTTTGGCTGTGTTTATACTTGCTTTTTTATTTTTAGGTGGTTGTTTTGGATGAAGGAGCATTCTTTGATGTTGCTTCAGCTTGATATTGGTTTTGGTTCTGTGTTTTATATGTTGTTTAGAAAACTCCACCGAGAAAGGTCCCCAAGGTTTCTGATAAGTCATGCCTATTTTTTGGTCCTTCTTAGACATTACCTATCCTTCACGATGACCAGGGTCCATTAGAGTCAGTAAAGTGGCTTGAAGAGGTCAAACACATCTTCAGGGTACTGGGAACTCCCGAAGCTGTCAAAGTGCATGCTTGTTTTGGTTTGTTTGAAGGTCTAGCTCTAGATGAATGGGAGTTGGTTTCCCCGCCATCACTGCAAGTTGATATGACATGGGATGTCTTCAAATTTGTCGTCGTCCGATGGTTTTTACCTAAAAAGGATAAAACTAAGAAAAGGGAAGAGCTCATGCATATTCAACAAGGCCAATGGACTGTAAAGGCATATGTGGACCATTTCAAGGAGCTTGTTTCCTTTTCACCGGAGGTATCGTCATAGGATTTGATTAAGACTTCTCTCTTCATCGGGGGTCTTCGTCCAGAGATCAAGTAGGGGGTGCTCCTTTCTAAATACCATCAATTTGAGAAGCTGGTGGATGAGGCGTTCCTAGCTGAGTTGGTCTCCAAAGCACAGGTTCTTGAAAATCTAGTGAATCCAGTTACTAGTCAAGGTTCCCCATCTGGAAAGAAGGGTGTGCCAAAGGGAACTATTTCTAAAGATCCATCTGTAGTGGTTCTGTCTTCTAGTTCATCGGACCGTTCAGTGGTTTTCTACCATTGTGGTCGGTTCAGGCACGTGAAGCCGTTATGTCGCATCCCTCCAAAGACATGTCATCGTTGCAGTTGCCGAGGTCATCTAGAGAAGTTCTGCAGGAAGAGTCACCTGAAGAAGATGCTATAACCGGAGGAATTTCAGTGCTTGACTGTGAGGCAGGAGATGCTTCACCCATCAGAGCCCCAGCCACATGCCTTGGGGTGAAGCTCGTGCTCAGTCCGGAGTTGCCAGGGGTGTGAAGCCTTGGTCTGGGTTTTGGGTTCTGTGTTGGAAGTGGGACATTTAAAGTCTTTTCATCCTTTATTTTTCTACTGTTAATGTTTTGACATCGTTTTATGTTCATTGCTTCTTAATGGAGTTATAATAAAAATGTTATGTTGTAATCTAATAGTTTTGTTTGTTGGATTTTAGTTTTCTGAATCGTGTGTTTTCTTAGAAGTGTGTTTGACCCTTGTATATGTTGGTCTTGGTTTAGCGGTGTTCTATTGGAGATGTAAGTGCCTGTGGAGAAGTCAAGGCTTGTGGTTATACTTGAGTTTACTATTGGGATCATGTTCTTCTTGAAGGTGTTGTCCGCTCGTGCTGTAAAGTTAGTTTGGATCGGTTGGGAGTTCCCATGTTGCCCCCCCTTCCCCAGGTGGTGTGTTTGAGTGTTAAATTTCCATATTAGTTGAATTCTTGTGGTAGGGAGAACCCCCTCGTGTTCTCCCATTGTTTTGTGGTGTGGTTCCTTTCAGTTTCAGTCAGGCATGGACTCATGTTCAGTCTATTGTTCGGTCGAGTGACTTTCTGCGGGCATAAAGTGTATGTGGTGGGGTGAATTATCATATCCACCTGCTTAAATTAATTTTTATTTTATTAATTCTTGGCCTGGGTTCTCTCACCAAGGTCCAAACTAGGTCCTAGATCAAAATTGATGACGTTTAATGTTTTTTTGTTGGGTTTCAGACCCGTACGCGGTCCCCCCACGTTTGGCGATACCCGTGAAATCGGCCCTAGCGTCATGAAATTGTTTATAATAACAATTATTATTATCATCATTATTCTATATATTATTATTTTTATTATTGTTGTTGTCATTATTATTATTTTTATAATTATTATTTTAATGGTTAATAAATTTTATTAATATTATCCTTAAAAATTTTAATTATATTATTATTATTATTCTAGTATATTATAATTATCATTATTTTATTCCTATATTTATTATTTTATTTCATATTTTTTTTTTATTATTTTATTATAATAAAATGAAAAAAACTAAGCTAACCCTTACCTAGACGCGTCACCCCCCGTTTACCCCCTGTGTAGTGGCGCCTCCCAGCGAGAGCCGCCCCCTCCCCACGATCTAGCCTTTTGTCCGCGCCACCTCCACCCATCTGGTGCCTCCTCCTCCTAGAGGTGCCCCATCCGGCCTCCCTCTCTAACCTCACTCACCATGCCCCCCTTCTTCCTGTGTCATGCCGCAGCCCGCGCCCCCTTTCTTCCAGTTGCACGCCGCAACCCGCAGCCCGCACCCCTCCTACGCTTCTCCACTCCTCCCCGCTGACACCCCCTACTACCCCTTGGCCATCCACCTTTCCCCGACCGACCTCCACCTCGGCCCCCCTACCTGGTCCTCTCCTCCGAGCCCCCTCCCTTGTCCGGCCGCCTCCCCCATCCGGCTGCCTCCTCCTTCTAGCAGCACCCCATATTACCTCCCCTCTGCCCTCTCCCGCCGACTACACCGTCCCGATAGCCGCCCTGCTCCCCGTGCTAGCACCTCATCGCCGGATCCAGTAGACCCTGCTTGGGCCAGCCACCTCCTCATTGGAACTCCAACCTGCCACTCCGACGTCTGGCCCACGGCTGACCTCGCTCTCGCCGGTGCACCCTGCGGCCGACCTCCCTTGCACCGACCACCTCCACTTTTTTCTCCCGGCCTCTGGCATCTCTGCCCCGGCCAACAGTGCATCCGAATCCTTGTGCACATGGACAACCCACTTCTATCCTCAGGTATATTTATTTATTTATTTATTTACTTTCCTTTAATTATTGGTTTTTATTTAATTTGGCTAATCGAAATTTTGTTTTGGGTTGTGTTTCTGAGTTTTTCTCACTGTTTAATGAGCATTGTTTCTCCGCAGGGATTTTTCTTCCCTCTGTCAATGTTTGTCATGCCTGTGCTCGTTTGAGGTATGTGAACCCACATTTTCATTTCTGATTAAATCCATTTAATTCTTGTTTGATTTGAGTTAAATCCTTGACCTTTTTTACATTATCTCACTACAATTAGTCAATATGTTATTTTTTTTTTCAATTTATTGGTTTTCTTAGAAATAGTTTGAATTATTTTTCTTTCTTGTTAAATTTATTTTTACTTTAGATGGTTGTGTTCTGTGGATGTTAAAGACTATTTTAATAGTGTTTTCGATATGAAAATATTTTCACATTACTATTGAATAGTTTTTCATGGTGTTTTCTAGATTTGGGTAACTTGTTTGACTTAGTTATAGAATCATTAACAAATCATGTGGTTTGATTATACAGATTCTTTATGCATTGTTTGGTCTGCCTATGAAAATTGTTTATAAATTGGTTTTCTAGTTCATAAAATTATTCGTAAACTAGTTGAGTCTTGGTAGTTTTTTATAAATTGTGAAGTTGGTTTATCAAACTGTGTGGAAGTTATGAAACTTATTTGTTTATGGCTTTGGTGTGTGTTTGCCTCCAAAAGAGGATCTTGAGTGTGTTTACTTTGGTGGTTACAGAATAGTGATTGTGTCAAGATATTTTGAGAAGGGTTTGATGTTTCCAATACAAGGCTTGGTGTTATTTCAAATAAATAGAGTGGTTGATTTTGATTTTAAAAATGGTTCTTGGATCCCAAAGGATGGAGGTACTTTTGTGTGTTTTCAATGAAGTGGTTTTAAATGCGTTTTCAAGGATTTGGCCCATTTGGCTTTATAAATTTAAAAGCAGTACTGGTAAGATGTTTTGGGTAAATGAATTTAGACATGTCAACTCGAAGGCCCATTTGGAACCTTCAATTCAAAGGTGATGTCTGGGTAATGTTTTTGGATACGTCGGACTTAACGGCCCATTTGGAACTTTCATCTTTAGTGTGATGTTTGTATTGATTCTTTGAATTGACGACGTTTTGATTATTGTATGTCCATTTATCAAATTTAATATTTTGAAATAGGTATCAAATGGTTTTAAATGATTTCATGGCATGAAGGCCCGGTTGGCACCTTTGATGATATGGTATATATATATATTTATTTATGGGGCACCTCTATAGGGGGATATTCCTTATGGGTTATCATATAGAGTGTCCGTGTTTAGGGTAGGAAAGTGCGGTGAGATGAGTCACGCATATGAGGGCCTCCTAATTACACAGTATGATTGTAAACACCATGGGTTTTTGGGCATCTTTTAGAGATTGAGTGACAGTTTCTGATCAACCCCGATTAAACGGGTTGGTACCCTTGGATTTATTGTTAGGCCAGACGGGCTTTTCCACTGGATTGGTCATTTAGGGAGCCTATTTGGTTATAGACTTAATATCTTCACCATACTCCGACATGTGGTTCTGAAACCGAGTACGTCCAGGGGTCTTCTAGGAATGTTTAGGATCACCCATGGTTACCAGATCATTTTCATTTCTTTTTTACTTTCTGTGCAATAGTTTATTTTTAGCTTTCTCTTTTACTTGTTTTACTCTAGAAAAACATTGGTATATTTTGCTTTGGATTTTATTTATAAAATGACAAATAATTTTGTAAAAATGGAATTTGGAGTGTGTTGGGTTTTTAAATGGGAAAAACATGTTGCTTATTTTCAAATGTGAAAACCCTACTTTTATAATATTATTTCAAACTTGCGTTAATGGATTTCTTCGGAAAGGGAGGCATTAGGTTCTGTGGTTTATTTTGGTAACCCTACTGAGCATTTTTAATTCTCATGCCTATTTTATCATTTCAGTTGTATGTTTCCTTACTCGGGTTTTCTAGGATGAGTTACTCGTTGTTGGAGCAAAGTCGGACTTTGGTCAGGAGGTGACCCAAAAGGTCAAGTAGAGTTATGTTTAGTTTTATTTTCTTTCTGCTGCTAGTGTTATGTTTATCAGTTGTTTTTCTATATATGTTTTCTTGTTTATTTGGTTCTGTTCATGGGACAAATCATTCCCAACGATTAAAATTTGATTCCCGGCACTAGTTGCCTACCCATGGGGATCGGGAACGCCGTTCAAGACATGTCACGGACCGGCTCGGGTGACCGGTTCAGGGTCGACCCGGGTTGGTTCGTGGCAAGAATAGAAAATTTTAGCACATTTAAATAAAAAATTTATAGAAAAAAATTCAAAGAATTTTATTATCAAATCCAAGCTATTAAAAACTAAAAAAATTTCAAACCAAAAATAGTTTCCAAGTTAAAACAACAAAAAAAATTTAAACCATTTCAAATTTCTTTTTGGAGTCCTCATTCTATGATTCACCATACACCCACACATGCATACTTCACTGATAGTTCCATACTCATGAGTGGTTTATCAACCATCCACTAAGTCATCACAAAGTGTCCAATATCCTTATGCCCCAATGAAACATGACCCTTATCTAGGTTCATGTCCCTTTGTAACCCAATGGTACACAACTCTAATTTAGTTTCATGTCAGAATAACAAACTCCCAAAACCCAAATATTACAAAACAATTTCAAACCCACTAATTCAAACCATTTCAATAAAACTATTTTTTTGTTGAAAACATTTCAATCAAACCATTTCAATATAATTCAATAAAATCATTATTTTATTTAAATGATATTAATTAAACCATTTACTAATATTCCAAAAAATCAATATTTTAAAATCAATAAAAAAGCACATTACAAAACCACTTTCCACAATTCCACAATTTCACCAAATAATAATAAAATTCTCAAACCATCACTAACTAGAATTTATACCATGTTTTCACAACTATTTAACAATAAAATTTAATAAATTTAACCAATTTGAAACTTATCCTTCATGTTATAATAATAGGTGTCTAGAGTGAAGCCACTTACCTCGATAATTATGGTAAAACAAATAATGACACAAAAACGCCCACAGAACATGATTAAATCTCCAAAAACCGACCATAAATATCTTCCCTTATCATCAAGAAGGCCAAATCTAACCACAATTGGTATAAAAAACTTTATATATATCCACATTGTGACTGATCTAAGAAAATAAGAGTGGTAATAAAGTATATCTAAGAGAATATATGAAAATATACCACAAAAGGATACTTTACAAGTGAATCAGACTTAAATTCACCAATAAACACCCTCAAATCACTTCTAATTCAATAGGGAAAGGTTCCACAGCTTTTGAGATTTATAAATCTCGAGTTAGGGTCAATTTTGAGAAAGAAAAAAGGGTTAAAAATTAATTCCAACCTTGATCCAATTTTTAGGATATTGTTTTTAAACTATGAATGGTTAGTTTTAGGGTTAGGAAAAACCGTGCAGTAATCATGTGCCAGACACTACCTCAAAGAGGACCTCTCATGGTAGTCCTATATGGTTAGAAAAACAATACGATAACTATGCAAAATACCACTCCCCCACTTCACATAGTTTCTCCTAGGAATCTGTATAGTTTGTACAAATGGTGCACCTTCATGTACAGCTTCCCCTTAGCCTTTGTCTCACTATTCAAGATTTTATATAAGAGTTTCATTGTATCCATATATAGTTCTCAAACCATTCACCTATAGAAAAGACCAAAAAACATTCTAAAAGGTTTCCAACCCCTCTCAACCATCAAACAAACACTTTATATACTTAAAAATCATAAAACAGGGTTACTTACTTAAAAACATGGGTGAAACATGTTTTGTGATACTTATTATGTTTTCATCATAAAGGAATAATCCTATCACTTACCATTGTTTAATTTTTACAAATATTACTGATTAAACAATTAGTAGTATAAGGACTTGGTTTTTGATGATCATATTGGTCGATGAAGTCTTGGGGATAAATATATGTCACTATTTATATTAATGATTAAAGAATTCATTTATTAAAACTTTTTTTTATTAGAATATCATCTAGATTATCCTACCATATTGGATTATGGGTAAATAATTTATAGTATTTAGAACATGGATTTGCATCTTAAATTTTTTAGGGATTGATCACCCATAAAAATTTATATTTTCTTTATTTGATCTATTTTTTTCAATAATAACATTATTTTAAATATTTTTTTATATTGCAGATTGGGTTTTACATTCACAATAATATTTTTTTATTAAAATATTATTTTAATTTGTATTTTATAGTTTTCATTAATTTCATCAAACCATCTAAAACAAAATATTATAAAATATATTCTTTTATAAGTTTTTATTCTTGAATGTTATTTAATTCTTCAATTCACTCCCTCTTGAAGTAGCCTTACTAATACATTATTATTTATGAGACAAAGGCCTTTTATTTTCCCTATATAAATTTTTAGTGATGATAAATAATTATGGATGCTAATAGTATTGAAATTCCTATAGAATGATTAAATTAAAATAGTCCACCAATTTTTGATAATATATATTATGAGAATTTCAAGGAGAAAATTGTGATGTATATTATCTACAATGATGTTGATAACTATATTTTCTTATATAGAGAATATAAATTTCCAGATATAACTATTTAAAATTTTTCTCATAATGAGAGAGATAATATTTGGTGGAATTACATGGATTGGAATGATTTACGACTTTCACAATAAGGAAATAGAAATAATTGGATTTATTGTTGTAATAATGATTATAAAATATTTATTAAGTTATATATTATTCATTTTAGAACAAATAATGTTTTGGTAACTAGAAAATCTATGTTATGTATTGGATATCATGTTTTAGAATTTATATTAGCAGGATATATTCATTAAATATATTAATGGTTAATGATTAATGGTAATAGGTTAAAATTTTGGGGGAGACTAATATCTCAAATAAAAAAATGGTTAATAAAATTTTAAATAACCATCCTAGAGAATGAGATAATTTAGGACATATTTTGAAGACACAAAGTACCAAACAAATTTGAAAATTAGTGTGTTAATTATAATATTAATGCTATATAAAATTTTTAGTTAGAATTATAAATCAAAGGATAAGAATAAAAAAAAGTATTTTCATTTAGTACTAAAAATAAAAACATTTCAAATGAATATGATGTTCAACTCAGTGAATATAAATTCAATCAATTTGAGAAAATAATGTGAAGTATAAAAGGGATAAAATTTAAATAAAAAAAAACTAGTTTACAAATAGATATATATTGATGTTTAGGAAGAAGAAATTATGAAAGGAATTAAATGATGTATAATTCTATGAATTCATGTAACTAGGGAATGTTAAAATATATTTCTATTGATTGATTAAAAATTAAAATGAACCAAGAAGATAATGGAAATATAATAGAATGTATGTTTTAAAGTTTGTTGAACAAGGGGTGATATTGATATTTTTTATTCTTAAATTAGTTTGGATAGTGATTATAGTTGAATGATATTTAGATTTATATTTACTAAAAATATAGAAGGTGAAATGTTCTTTATAGATATGTATAAAAATGATTTTACTGTTGAATCCTTTAATTATTTTTATTGAAATAGTGTAGAAGATATCTCACTACATACAGATTAGATGGATGTATATATAGGGAAATAAAAAATATTCAATAAAATGTCAGATGTAAAATACCAAGAAGAAAAAGTTAAACATAATATGTTTAATTAATGTTTTTGTAAACTAAATTTTAAATAATAACCTATTATTTATATTCCTATTATAACAATAAATAAATTGTAAAACCTATATAGGAAAGAGAAGGATTAATGAAGATTAGATCCAACTTTGAGTTGGGGAGGAATGATCTAGAGAAAACTCTTGAGCTATAGAAATGTTCAAATCCATTTTCCAGAAGTATAATCCCCCCCCACAAGAAACACATTTTCAATCAAATTATTTAATTTCAAAAATTGAACCTTTTTTACTTATTTTCAAATTCGAGGACTTTAACAAAAAAATGACCATTGAGGAAGCCTCAATATTTCAATACATAAAAGAATTTGATAATAATAATTATAATATTGTTCAGGATAAAAAACATATAAAATCACAATATTCATAAAAGGATTTAATAAAAAATGTCATACCATTATCCAGGAAAAGGAAATATATAAAATCATAAGATTTATACCACCACAAACCCACTTACGTGTAGTGTCATTTGGATTGAGGGAATTAAATTGAACATTCAGATAAATTTTGTGGCCATGAAAAAATAAAATATCATCATTATACCTATAATCGGATATCTTATTCTGCTATAATGGGAATAACATAATCCAAAAGGAAATACCAAAAATAATAATAATGTGACCACATTGCTATAACATATGGTTATAATGTTTTTTGACACATAGATTACTAAAATTAAAATTAAATTATATTTTAAATCCATGTTAAAAAAGTTTATGGGATCCAATTTCATATTATGATGTGATGATGGGTCCCCTGATAAAATAATTCTTATGATTTTTCAAAATTAGTTCTCAATTTTTAGAAGGTCCTCATAGTCACTTTGTAAAAAAATGAAGGACTAGAAAATGGATAAAAAATTACTTGCCTAAATAATTACTTATAATAAATGATTAATATTGAGTGGATGTTAAAAGTGGGGGTTAGTTGAGGAAACACAATGTGAGGGTGAATATATGATAAAGATGTGATGATTGAAAAAAAATAATGGGGAGGTTGAAAAAATGAAAACTGGGATGGAATGATATTGAAGTGGTGAATATGAACATGTGACATTGAATGCAATGTTGAATAAATCAAACATAAGAAATGATAAATGGTGTGGCATAAAACTGATTGAAATGAACTGGTGGATGTGAATGGTTAACAATTGAACCAAAGATCAATTTCAGTCGACTGTTTTAGGGTTTTCAGGGTATCATATTGGGGGAAGCTTGTGAATGGTAACTAGATTGGGAGGCATGTGGATATTTTCATAGGTATGAATTTATTAAATGTAATAAATAATTTCAAATATTAAAAAAAATATTTTTTAAAAATTATATATAATTTATATACTTCCATTTTTATAATTTGTAATTCTAGAATTGATATGGATTTTGAGTCATTAATAAATAATTTTATATTATATATATTTATTTCATTAATCATTATTAAATTATTAATATCATAATTAAAATATATAAACCATTGTTTTTTATCAGAATAATATTTTTTATTACTAAATAATTAATATTCATGTATTGAATAATTGTTAAAATATTTATTGTTAATATATAACTTATTGTGTCATGTTTTTTTAATTGTAAAATATTTGTTGGTAATAAGAATTAATAATAATATATTTATTTTTCGGAAAGAAAATTTTATTATAAATATAATAAAAAACCTATTTAACCATTATTGAAAATGTTTTTGGTGTTAGTCATTTATATCAACTGATATATAAGATGTTTAAAAAATGATGATACTAAAAAATAATACCCAAAAAACATAATATCTATTGGAATTACTCATATTTACTGACACATATATAATATATCACTAAATTTATAATGGTCAAATTTTTTTTTGTATTTCGTGGTCCTTTATTCCCAATCCCTCTAAAAAAATCACAGGACAGGTAGTCTCTATGACCGTTTCTCTAATGAATCGGCAATCTCACCTCCTGAACCTTTTCACCAAGCATGGTCCAAAGTGCATACATGATTGATATTCCATTGTGTATTCTGAGCAAAAAAACATATGTGTAATCCCACTCATCTTCTTTCAACTCATTAATGGACCCTTGGGCCTCCTGTTAGGTGTAAGTCCAAACATGACCTCTTAAAAAGAAACCACCCTTGTCCACCTAGTGATCTATGCTCCAATAAGCAGCCTAATTTATAATCCCTACTCTATCCCTCATTATTACCCCTTTCTAAGATGGAGTGTCTTTAACAAAATATATTAAAATATGACTTACCCTTTGTGATGGACATATGATACCCTATGTGATGAGACCATTATACCTCCTTTGATGAGAACAATTTGCCTCTTATAACGATCACGTGATAACCCCCATATTCTTAGAATACCAAAGAAAAATACCCACACTATCCCTTATTGTACTTCCTTCCATGATATAGTCATATTTACAACATGATGTTGAACTGTATAGTTCGTTCCAATCACATGACATTAAACAAAGCACCTCAAGCTACATGGGTTTTGATTCATTTCTTCTTCTATAATGCAAAAGAGGCCTCTACGAGGCTCAATACTAATAAAAAAACACTTAAACCCCCCTTAGGAGGTGGTATCTATGACTCTTGATAGTCATTATAGAGAAAAAACCACCTTTGACTAGACCATCCATAACTTTCAATAGGACATTAAACTACTGGGTTTTACCCGTTGGATGTAAAATATGTTCTAGACCATACATGACATGCATATGTGGATTCATCTACACTGGACATTACCTATAAAGGGACCATGATTTATGAGTATTTATAGAAGTATACCAACTATACATTAAACCATAACCCTCTCTTTTGTGATGAGCCCAAGAGGTCCTACGTGATGATCCCAGGACAACCTCACCTAATGCACCAAAAACCTTATCCTAGGTGACGATCTTAGGGTGTGTTAGGTGAAGAAACAAAGATGACCTATGTGAGAATCATAAAATGACTATTCTATGAGCCTAAGATATCTTCATTGTTTCATTAGGTGAAAAGTATATGTTCATTTTTCATGTGAAGAGGTTTAGTTTCCTTATGTGACAAGTATTGGAAGCCTATGTGATAAACATGGGATCATTCCATTCCCCCCATAGGTGAAAAGGCTAAGATTTGTAACCTGTGTGATGAGAACCAGATCCATATAGTGATAATCTAGGTATTCCATAGCTGATGAGACTAAGTTGACCAGTGAAATAATCAAAGGATGCCTCATGTGAGGAACCTGAGTTACCTCTATTGACAATCTAGGGTTACCCTAGGCAATGATCCTAGGATGCCTTATGTGATAAGAGTATGTTTCCTTATGTGACAAGAAAAATATTCCTCAAGTCCTTATCATGAGACTCCCAATGTTACAAATATAGGATGTCCTCATAGTCCAACCCAAGTAAGATATTTATAGTTGACCAATATACCCAATGATGTCTGATGAATCTTGAAGACTCATCCTATACATCATAAGGTGTTCTCCCTTCGAAGTAATCCAATGATATAATTAACTAAAGTATAATTGAATATAAATGTAGAAAAATGATTTAATATCATTTCATAAATATATAATGGATACCTAGACTATAAAACATGATCTATATAAGAATATAAAGAAGGAAGGGATGACATCCCATCATCACATTCAGATTAAGGAGTTGAAACCATCAACCCTTATGCTAATAGGCCACCCTCAATTGTAAAATGGGAATTTAAGACCACATGACCATAACATACAAGGATAAAACCAATGTTAGTGGTCATGGAGGAAAGTATCATAAAATAACGGAGAAAAAAAGGAAAAATAAGTGAGTTCAACATGTGTATGAGTTAATTTGTGATAAAATTTATAATGAATTTGTTTATGTGTATGGGTAGATATTAATGTGAATTTGTGAAGAGAAATTAAAAAAATTATCATGGAAAATAATGGATGAAATGTGAGAAATAATGTAACAACCACTTTTTATAAATGTCTAAATAAATTATACTATTTTTAATTTTAATAATAGTTGTATTTATTGTACAATTGTCATAATATTCATGGTCATGTTATATAGTGATGGGGATCTTTCATGTTAATAATTCATGCTAATTTTAGAATCCAATAGAAAATTCTTAGTCATGTTTGAAATCTAGGAACCAGGTATAGTGATTATGAATTCATTGAAAACCTTAAATAACATTATATTTTTATTCCAAAATTCATAAAATTGTGTACTTTTGTTAATATAAATTTTAAAATTATTCGAAAAAATGTTTTAATTTATTTTAAAAAGGTAATTATTGTAACACGCCAAGATTTTATGGTATGTCTCTTTAAAATTTAATCTCTTCGATAGCTTACATTGCACACAACACACAGCTTAAATGAAAAATGAAATATTATTATGTGATCATTATAACCTAACCATTAGAATGAAGGTTATGAAAAAGATTAACTGAATTATGAAAATATGGTTTACAAATGTAAATATAATTAATTCTTTGGTGAATAATTAATTATTAATAAAAGTAAAACACTTTCTGAAAATAAAAGGTAATCTTTTTTCGTAAAACTATTTAAACATGCACAAGTGTGTTTTATACCCAAAAAAATGAAAAAAATTATTATTTTTGGATTATTTTAATTATATATATATTTATATTATTAAATATAATTTTTAACATTTATCCTATGTGGTTTCTAGAAACATTATCAAAATAAATCCTATTTTACACATAAGAAGCTATATTTTTATAAATGCAAATTTTCTAGATTTTGATGGAAAACTTATTTTAAACTAAATTTTGAAAACTTTATAAAATATTTTTTTCACAATAAACTTCATTTTTAAAATATTAATTTAAAAATTATCTTAGAGTGAATTTATGTTATTTTTCTGAAAATATTTATTATCTAGTTAATAGTGAAAAATACAGATTTTTATAAAACACTCAATTTATTTATATTAACAATATATTTATGATTTTAATTTGATCTCAATTTAAATTAATAACTATTTATTTATAAACAATCTAATACATTTTTCAGGAATACTTATATCTTATTCTGGTATAAGAATTTTTTTTATTCTTAAAAATACATTTTAAATAAAGCTGTTTTTCATTGCATTTTTAAGGATTAAATTTAAATGAAAATCTAGAACTTATGTGTTTTTAATATTGAAAAATGGATTCCGTATTTATAATTACAAGTTTAAAATTTATTAAATTATTCCCTTTTAATTTTGACTGATATGAATAGTAACCTTGCTAATTTTTGTTAACATAGTAAAAGGAAAATTGATTAATTTAGGGTAAAATAACATGAAAAGGATTATAACATTATCCAAAAACATACAAAAATATTATTGGATTATTTATATTATACTTTTATAACCCAAGGTTTTAATTTGAGTTATTTAATGGATAATTATTCATGAAAATGACTTGTATATTATTTAAATAAAAGAAAATCACAAAATGTCACATTCTTTGTCTTAAACATCTCTTATGTGTACACATAGGGATAAAGGTAGTTTATATAGATATATATGTTTTAATTTTGAAATTAATTAACCTAGTTTATTAATATAAATTTATATATGATTTTAGGGACCATTTAGATGATGTTATGATATTTATAATATTTTATTTATAGAAAAGACAAATATGTCACATTCATATTTTAATAAAAAAAATTTAATATGCTGTGATTAAAAATATATCTTAGACTATAGATATAATTTAAAAATATAAAACATTTACGAACATAATGTTTTTATTAAATTTTTAGTGAATAAGTACCATAATTAATTATACAACAAGGATACAATAAACAATTTATTAATTAAACAATCCAATAAATGATAGTAAAAATATTAAAATAAATATATTTTGATTTAATTAAGGTGACCCAAAATTTTTATGGATTGTTATGAAATTTTATTTGTGTATTTTTTTTTGTTTTAATTTATCTTCATGCCTTGTTTTTCTTAAAGTCAATGTAATCCAGAGTGTCAAAATTGACACTAATGTTATTTTATCAAAATAAAAATTTATTAAAATATTTAAATTCATAAAAAATACCTAAAAATAAAAGGTGATTATTTTTTTGGTCTATAATTTTATAAATTATTCACATATGGTACAATTTAAATTTTTTAAGTAAAAATTACCATGTTTTAATATTAAATAATTTTTTACTATAACTATAATTAAAATAATTTAACTAAGGTCAATCAAAATGATAAGGTTAAAAATATAACAAAAAATTGTATAAATTTTATTTAATTATGATACTACAAAATTATATCATCTCATATTTTAATCCATATAAATTTGAGGGTATTTTGATAAGAAATTAATTTATTATAATTTAATATTTTAAAGAATTCCAATGGTGTCTCTAACCTCAATTATATAAAGGGTACTCCATCATTTTATTAATTTCACCACATTGATGCTTATATCTCAACCATACTCTAAGAAATTATATTCTAAAATTACTTATCCAAATTATGGAGGTCTTGGTATTCTAAAAAAACGAACTCTAGTCTTCTTAAAATGTGATATAAAGGACGTCAGTCGAAGAAGATGTAATTGTATTTACCATATATTTTACGTTTATTTCTTATTCTACTTCTAATATTTATGTTTTTTTCCATTAAAATTTAATAAAAATTGAATAATATATATGATTATATTTTATTATTATTATTGGAAAATCATATTCCACTTTTTATCCATCATATAATGAAATGAAAGCACCGCACGTGCGTACATATGACTTACCGTTGCCATGTCTTAGTGAAATTTTTTTTTATCAGCACATTTATTAGATGATAATATTGATGGAAATATTGGATATATATTATATTTATGATAGGACAATTATTTTGGAAAAATTAATATATTATTGACTTTCTTACTATTTACCCATTAAGTAAATGATACCATCGTTCTTGTGTATGTATGTCCTACCATCTCCATGAATCTATGTGATTAATATTCCATATTCACCATTTAATAATGATTATAAAAATTTATATAATAAATAAATATGTTATTTATGACCTTAATATCATTATCGATATGATGTAACTTTGTCTTATGCACAAGAACGAGGACTTACACGGCAAAACATGTATAGGAAAATGAAGTATTTAACACCCAAAGCGAGGGTAATGATGAAATATTACTAAAAAACTGGTGATAGGATGATATAATAGAATAATATATGATATCACAAATAAGAATTTTTTTTATAAATTAATAATATACTTTACATCATTATACATGTTTTTAAATCATGTTCAACTAAATGGAAATGTATGGTATGTGACTTCATCTCAATTTCACTTCATTGAGACTTACATGGTATTGTGCTCCTAATATTTTTTATGTGGTGTATATATTACCCCAATGAGAAAATTTTTCATTTTAAATTATATTTCCCTTAAATATCCACATCATGTATAAGAGTATTTCCAAAAACATATATCATTTTTACATATGATGTTTACTTTGAATATTATTTGATTAACAAGGAAAATATGGATAAATTATTATGATATACTCAATATGGATATGTTGATAAGGAATATTATTCATGAATTATATATATGTATGAATAACTCTTTGGACTTGCAGTGATGGGTGGTGCCTGACATTATTTACACTCGTGATGCTTTGACAGGTCTCATGAGTCAAAAAAGTTGGCCAAATTAAATGGGTTTTGACATGTTGTTTTAAACCGCATTATGAAATGTATTGAAGGTAGTGGTATCATGTTCTAGATATATGGTTTTTGATAATTAAGAATTTCTTTCATTCACTATTTAGTTATTAATATGGCTGATATTTTCACTATAAAATATTCTATGGATTAATTTTTATTCTTACTTTAGTGATTAAATCGAATGTGTTTTTCAGTTTTCTTCCTTTCCAAATTGATTATGCCTTAATTACAATATTTCATTTATTATCGATCCATGTTCCCATTTTATGTAACCCTTATTGAGAATTTTTTATCACCCTTTTATATTTTCCCTTCCCCATATCATGAAGATGAAATATTTGAATAAGTGTCATTGAAGACATTTTTTTTATTTTTTTGTTATATATTTAATTAATGATGTAATAATGGAGTATTGTATGTATATAGTTCTTCATAGATACTAAAATTGATCGATTATTGGTGATGCAATCTCTTGTATCTACGCCATTTCAATAAAATAACCATCGAATATGGACTATTGGGTTAAGGGCTGTTACAACTGGTATTAGATCATGTTAAGTATAAACCTTAGGAACTAGATTTAAGAAAACATATATTAGAGATAAAAACCCCATGAAATAATTTTTAAATACTCAAAAAACCATTTTCATGATTATGGGATTAGATAGACATAAATATTTCAATTTATGTTAAATTTTTTTACTATTTTTGAGATTATACATTATATTTCATAATTATGTGACCTAATATAGAGTAAATTTTCATTTAAGAAATGGTTCTTATCATAAATAATGGTAACCACATGAATTCACATAATCTAAAGAGTAATAATGATCGTTTCCTTGATGGGTTTAAGCTAATATTTTAAAAGGGAACTATTATCCCAAACATTCTCATCATATGAGGAAGAAATGTCATGTTCTAAAAATAAGTAGAATGAATTTTATAAGTATTATTGATTCATAGGGAAGCATGAAAACAAGATTAAAACTGGAAAAAATATGGATAAATTAAAGAAGATAAAGTAGTATTTTCCCACATATGATTATCATAGAGACAAACACCCTTGTACTTTATTAAAAGGAATGATAGTTTTCTATGATTGTGGAGATAAAGTCCACAATGCTTGGGATTTAAAGGTCAAGAAACTTTTTTCAATGTACAACGATTCAACTAAAATGAGATGAGAAACTATGAAAATAAATATCTTAGGAATCAATGGAATATATCCCAATTGAGGCTAGTGGATCATGTTGAAGCTTATGCTACTAACATATACAAAGATAAATAATTAATATGCTAATGTTTGTATTCAAGTATTATGTTATTTTAGTATTTTATCAATAATGACTTGGTTATAATAATTATGAGATATATAATTATTGTACTAAAATACTTCATCTTTATGGATTTGGAAGCATGTTAAGAATAAAACCAGTATCCAAGAGAAGTGATTTTTTTGTAAGTTGATGTTTTGAAAAGAAAATGATTTGGGAAAGATAAACCTAAATATGTGAGTGATGTTGAGAAAATAATAAATATATTTTTATGGGAAAATATTGGTGATAATGAATATGGTTAGTGATTTGATGGTTTAAATTTGATGGAATTATTTAATGTTTGGATTTAAGGAATATACTCAACAAACTAGGATTTTATTTTTGGAAGAATACATGTTTTAATGTGATCAAGGTATTAATATACTTGGCTTGTGAAAATAAGAGATAAAATATTTTTTGGGGGAAAATCTAATGTTAACGTGTTTTTCAAATTTAGTGACTTTGCTTATAAATATTTGGTCTTTGAATTTGGAAAGACATATTTTGGATGAGGCCTAAGGGTAACTAATTTTGGAATGCATTATGTTTAACATATGATATTATTGGTTGAGTTTAATGTATGATTTATTATCATGGATATCATGTGATAGAAATTTTAGTTTTAGTAATAATTTGATGGCCTAAATAATGACTTGTAGAACTTATGATTCATTAAAGTGATTTAGGCTTAAAAAATCCATCATGAACATTAATTTTATGTTTTAAGGGATGAAGTGAAAACATATCAAATCACAACCAATAAATTATATTACTCTTATGAAATGTAAAGAAATAAGCTAAGATCATATCTGTATAGCAAAATAATCCCTCAACTCTAGGGAAAATAATTTTGGAACAAAAGTGTTATCTATTTACTTTTCTTTTTGAGAAATCAAGGATATTTTAACCAATAACAAATGTACAGTTTTGTGATGGTCAAATTTCTAATGACCATGTTCTCTATCACTTCTCATCATAACATTATATTTTGATTTTTCTTCCAAGTCTGTGTTTTCAATTCCCACTATTCCTCTCTTAATCAGAATCCTAGTTTTGGGGTGACCTTTGCATTTCGCTTTCCATATTATTAAAAGGGTGTTTTATTAACCCTATTTACAATGTGGGTTTCCCACGAAGGAATTATCAAGATTCAACCTTTCATTTTTCAAGTGAAATTTAAATTTTCAAGGACATAATTCATTTATGGAGGGTATAATGAAACACTCAAAGATTTTATGGTATTTATCTTTTAAATTTGAACTCATAAATAGCTTACGTTACACACAACACCCAAATTAAAGGAAAAATGAAATATTATTATGTGATTATTATAAAGAAGATGTTAGAATGAATGAAAATGAAAATATTAATCAGATTCTTTTGCGACCAATTAATTATAAATGAATGTAAAACACTTTTTGAAAATGAAATTAAATCTTTTTGTGAAAACTATTTAAATGAGTACATGATTTTTATACCAATAAAATAAAAAAATTACTCATGTTGAATTATATTTATTATATATATATATAATATATTCAATATAATATTTATCATTTATACTATGTGTTTTCTAGACATGATATAAAATTAAATCCAATTTTATGCATAAAAGCTATATTTTTCTAACGGTATTTGTGTGGCCTTCTGATGAAGAACTTGTTTTAAAACTAAATGGTGAAAATTTAATAATTTATATTTTTTAAAATAAAATTTAAATTTTTACAGAATAATTTTACAATTATCCTATGGTTATTTTTTTGGTATTCTTCTAAAAATATGTTTTTCTAGGGTATAATGAAAAATTCCAATTTTTATAAGATTTTTAATTTTTTAAACTAAAAGTATATTTCAGTTTTGAATTTGATATAAATGGAACTTAAAATATCTTTGGATATAAATAATTTAATAAATTTCATTTTAATAATATTTATATCTTATTATGGTATAAGTACATTTTTGGGATTAAAAATACATTTTTAAACAAAAATGTTTTTCATTGTATTTTACGGGATTAATTTTAAATAAAATTTTAAAACTTATATGTTTCGAATATTGAAAAATGGATTCCATATTTTGATTAAAAAGGTAAAAATTTATTAAATAGTCCCAATTTCATTTTAGAAAATATAAATAGTAACCTTTGAATTTGTTGTAACCACGGTAAAAAGTAAATCGAGTAAGTTAGGGTAAAATAATGCGAGAAGGATTACAAAATTATAATAAAACTATACCAAATATTATTGGTTGATTTATAATAGAACCTTAACACATAATGTTTGAATTTGAGTTATTTATTGGACACTTATCCATGAAAATTACTTTTATATTATTTAAATTAATGAAAATCACAAAATGTCACTTTCTTTGTCTTAAACATCTCTTTTGTGTCCATATGGGTGCACATGTAGGTTATGAATGAATATATGTGTCCATTTTAAAATTAATAGAATAAGTTTAAATATAAAAATATATTTATTATTTTTAGGGGCCATTTGGATGAGGTTATGATATTTATAATATTTTATTTAAATAAATGACAAAGTTGTCACAATCATATTTTAATAAATATATTATTTTCAATATAATATAATTCAGAAGATATCGTGAACTATAGATGTTATTTTTAAAGATAAAATCTTTATATAAATCATAGTTATTTATTATTAATCTTTTGTGAAGAAATAATTACCTTAATTAATTATATTATGATGATAGGATAATTATTTTATTAATGAAATAATCAAATAAATGATATTAAAAATATTAAAATAAATATAATTTGAATTAATTATGGTTTCAAACTAATTTTATGTGTTATTATGACATATTATTAGTGCATTAAATGTTTTTTAAGTTATATTAATATCTTGTTTTTCTTAAAGTCAATGTAATGAATATTTTCAAAATTGACACTAGTGATATTCTATCAAAATAATATTCCATTAAATCATTTAAAATTCGAAAATAAAATATTTTCAAATAAATAGTTATTATATTTTTGGCCTAAAATTTCATAAATTATTAATTTATATTCCAATTGAAATTTTATATGTAAAAATTATTACCTTTGAATATTAAATAATTTTTTTACCAAAATTAAAATTAAAATAAATTAACCAAGGTCAATCAAAACGAAAATGTTCAAAATAAAATCAAAACATATATAAATTTAATTTTTTATGATATTAAGAACTTATATAATATAATATTAGGATACACATCCATTTTTTGGTATTTTAAAATAAAATGAATTTATTATAATTTATTATTTTAAGAAATTCATATGGTGCCCCTCACCTTAATTATTAAGGTGTAGTCCATCCTTCACTTCATTTCACCACCTTGAGACTTTTTGACCAAAAATACATTGAAAAAATATCTTATAAAATTAATTATCCAAAATTTAGAGGTTTTGGTATTCCAAAAACACTAACCCTAGTATTCCTAACAAGAGATCAAAAGGACATCTGCTGAAGAATAGGTAATCATCTTTACCGAATATTTTATGTTTATTTCTTCTTATAATCCATCATCTTGTTTTGTTTCCATTATAAAGTAGTATATCCAATATCATATATATTATGATATTTTATTATGGTTATGGGAAAACCATATCCCACCTTTTATCGATCCTACAAAGAAACAAAAGCACTATGAGTGCATAAATACGACTTACCGCCTCCACACCGTAGCGTAATTTGTTTTTCCTCAAAATTATAATTGGATGATTTTAATGATGGGAACAATGGATATATATGATTATTATGAAATGATATTTATTCTAATAAAATTAATATTCTATCCAATTCATTACCATTTCTTAATGAAAGAAATGATACCGTCACTCATGCGTACGTACGACCTACCGTTTCCATGACGCGGTGCGATTCATATTACGTATTGAACATTAAATAATGATTATAAAAATATATATAATAAATAAATATGATATATATGGCCTTAATAAAATAATTTATATAACCAAATTATGTTATATGCAAAATAACTGGTACTTACACGACAAAACATTCATAGGAAAATGAAGCAGTTAACACCCTCAAAAAGGGTAATGATGAAATATTATTAACAAACAGGTGATAAAATGATATAATAGAATAATATATGTTATCATAAATTTTAATATAGTTCTATTATGAATTAATAAAATGATTTAAATCATTATGATGGTGTTTAATCTTTTTTCAACTAAAGGGAAGAATAAGGTAAGGGATTTTGTCTCAATTTTCACTTCACTGAGACTTACTTGGTATTGTGCAAATAATAATTTTTATTTGGTGTGTATACTACACCTTTCATATATTTTTTATTTTGAAATTATATTTCCCTTAAATATCCATATCATGTATATAATTATTTCCTAAATAGTATCCCATTTTTACATATGGT
Organism: Viscum album; assembly: GCA_963277665.1. Classification (NCBI taxonomy): domain Eukaryota; kingdom Viridiplantae; phylum Streptophyta; class Magnoliopsida; order Santalales; family Viscaceae; genus Viscum; species Viscum album. The sequence goes on along the minus strand of OY728164.1, from coordinate 1,051,000,906 downwards.
GTTTAAATTGAATGTTATTTGATTAACTGGGGAAATATTGATAAATTCATATACTCTAATAAATACGGATATTTTGATAGGGAATATTGTTCATGAATTAAATATATGTATGTAGGATTCCTTGTGACTTTAGTGAAAGATGTGGCCCAACTATATATATTCCATAGATGTATAATCATATCTCATGAGATAAAACAGTTGTCGAAATTAAATGAGTTTCAATCTATAGTTTTAAACCATATTGTGAAAGGTATTGATGTTAGCAGTATCATGTTATAGATACATGATATCCAATAATTAATTATTTACTTCATTTATTATTAACTTATTATTATCAATGTGATTTTCACTATAGAAAAAAATCTATGTATGACTTTTTATTATCATTTTATTGATTAAATGGAATGTCGTTTTCTGTTATTTACCTTCCCATACTGATTATGCATTATTAAATATATTTCAACTATTATTGATTCTTGTTTATGCTATATGTAACCCTTAGTGATAATTTGAACTCACACTTTTATTTTTTTCCTCCCCCAGGTTATGAAGATGAAATTTTTGAATAAGTGTAAAGGAAGAAGTTTATTTTCCTTTATTATGTTCTATATTTAACTACCAATGTAATAAGGGAACCATGTATGTATATAGTTCTTCAAGACTATTAAAATGATCAATATTTGTTGATGTGATCTTTTGTATCTATTATATTACAATAAAATAACCATAATCTTTAGAATAATGGCGTCCAGGTTGTTATAATTATTATTTTAAAAAAATTATATTGGGTTTCTGAATGTATTAAAATAAAAAATATTTTAATTATATTTCTTAAATGAATTTATGTTGGGTGGGTAATTATTTATACACTTAAATATTTTTTATAGATTATAATAATCATGAAAATTATATTTATTATGGGTATTATTAGTTGGTATAATAGTAATAATTATTATTAAAATATTGTGTATTATTTAATGGTGGGGATTTATGTCAAGGTTTTATTATTATTATTATTATTATTATTATTATCATTATTACACCCACCCCTATGTGTTTCTTAAGGAGTTGGTGCTGATTTACATGAAACTACTTTTCAAATCTAGTTGAAAATAGATTTCTATGTTACTATACCATTATTGTAGTATGCTATTATAGTAGATTAGTTTTTTTTTGAAAAGGCCCACTGGGTTCTATTTATAAGGACTTCAAAACATGTTTTTATGGCCTTTAGTTCCTGTTTATAGGCCAATTGTTATAATATAATAACATATGGTAAGTATAGGTGGGTCAAACCTTTTGGAAGGGGGTGTACAAGTTTTGTAGGCCCTATGCTTGTGTGAGTGGGAATTTTATATAATTTTACCCCTAAATAAATATTTAGATTATTATTATTATAATAGAAAACTAGAGAGCGGGGATAGATCAAAATGTGAAAAAACTATTGGTTTTCCCCCTTCATTGGGCATGGTCAATGGGAGATGATGGATAAATCAACCATATCTTTCCCTATTTCATATTTTTGTTCCTCTAATAAAGAATAATAGAATATTAGTTGGTTTATTTATCCCTTTTCTTCTCCATCAACTTACAATTCTCTTTATATTCTTATATTTTCATAATTAAAAATTTCAAAATTTCTAGGGATTTTATTTGATGGTTTAGACTTGGGATTAATGAACCCTTAGTTTCAAATATTTATTTTTTGTTAGGACAGAAAAATATATTTAGGTTAACCTCACACAATTTAGTAGATGTTGAGGCTCCAACAATTTTCTACCTGATGAGTTAGTAAACATTTGAGACTTGGTGGAATATTATTTTTTCACTGGATAAATTATGTTTTTATATTTTTATGGTTTATTAGATAAACTTGATGGATTTTTTCCTCTATTTTGTGATGATTAAATTGTTAATGCTAATATCAAGATGTAGATGGTTCTATATCACTTCTATAATTTGATACAACCTTTTTATTACATTTTCTTATATTAAAATTATTCTTGGTTATATTTTTATACCATTATATATAAATAATCATGTTTTCAGTTTAAATGAGAGTTGTTTGGATACTTTAAATTTATAATTGTTTGAATGAAATTATAATTCTTATTTTTGGAACATGAGGTTCTTGATAAAATGTTTTTTTTTCTGAATTGGTAATGATATAATTGAGATAAAATATAGTGTTTTTATCTAAGGTTAAATTATTAAAACTGAATTTTAGGGTTTTAAATTATATTTTTAAATATAAATTCATGTATTAATTGAATGAAGGTTATGTTAATTTTTTTAACTCAATTATCCGGCCCCTTGTTATGAATTATGATATTATTGAATTAAATTTTATGAAATGATGTTATTACGATGTTGAAGGGGGCTATTTTTGTCGATGGTTCATAGAGGTAACATGAGAAATAATATAATTTTTTGTTTTATTTTGTTGGTTTTTTCTACCATAACACCCTAAAATTTTAGTTTAAAAGAATACAATGTGTAATAAATTTCTGAACATTCAACACCAATCTTTATAAAAATTATGATTTACTATAAAAGTAATATTATTTAAATGTGTCCATAACAACCTAGATGTTAAATTAAAAGTTATGAATATAAATAAATAAATTTTAAAAAATATGTATAATGGTTTCAAATAATTTAAATGTATTTATTAATTTATAATAAATTTGTACTCAATTTTTAGTAAAGTCATTTTATGCTTCAAAAATATGTTTTCTTCAAAAATAGTTTTTATTGAATTTTATGTCAAAAAATTCTAATTGATTTCTACAAATTATAGATATTTTATTTGATATATTTTGTTTAATTTTTAAAATTATAATTTTGATATTAGATTAGGGTAATGTTTTAGGATTTTTTTAAAAAGGATTATTTTTCAGATATTAGTGAAAAATACAATTTTTTGGTAAAATTATCATTTATTTTCATTAAATCTTGTAATTTAAAAGTAACATTATGATTTGAATTTTATATTAAAGTAAAATAATTCTTATTTATTTATATATAATATAATTAATCAGATAAAAATTAGCATCATATTTGATTTTGTTATAAGTTCATTTTTGGGATTAAAAACACATTTATCTAAAAATAGTTTTTATGTACGCAATGTGTTTTTATCTTAACAAAATAAATTTAATTTTTTTTAATGTTTTTAATGAAATTTATAAATAATATATTTAATATAATATTCTAAAATTCCTTTTATTACTTTCTATAATGCAAGGGGTGGAAGTGAATTTATTTTTATGCTTAAAAATTATTTTTTCTCTAAAAAATGATTTTTCACTATGATTCACATGGTTATTTTAAAAATAATTTCTAAAAATTATAGAAATTAAATTTTATAAATTTTATTCTTTATTTGTAATCATTATGGAAATTTCTTTTAATGATATAAATTTCATTTTTGGTTATAAGTAATAGTTAAAACAATGAAAATTTGTTGTCATGATTAAGGTTAAAATGAGTTTACTGGGAAGAGGGGGTAAAAAATGATATAAGTGTATTATTTACACTTAAACTTATATAATTATTAATTTTTAGAGAAATTTTGAACATATATTATATTAACATAGAATCCTCATACATTTTTAAGAATTATTTTTGAGAAATACATTAATTATATTAAAATATTTTATGCAATTCCATGTGTGTCCTCTCCCTCTCTTAAAAATCCCACTGAATCTCATATTTTCTTCACAATTCGAGGCAATATTACCTAAAAACTCTATAAAAATCCTCTCATTAAATCCCAAACAATGTTATAGAGGTTATTTTTTGATAAAAATACCATCCTTAGAAGTGTTAAGGTGTAATACAAAATAGGTTTTCTATATAAGTAGTATAACTCTTAGCTGAGTACTATAAATTTTCTTTCTTCCCCCACCTTATATAATTTTTTTATCCATCATAAAATTATAAATAAAGTATAAAAAATATGCATAGATGTTATTATAATGAAAGAGAAACTATTTCCCACCACCTTTACGTCAAATGGTATATAAAATTATCACATGTGCATATGAGTGGACTATGCCTCCACGCAGTGATATGATTTATTTTCCATCACCACCATTAATGAATATCTATAATGGTGGGTTTAATTTTTATATATGATATTTAAGGCATAAATATTCTTATTTAATTATAATAACTTATCTACCTTTTTACCATCCCATCTTATGTAAAACAATAACGTCGCTCATGTGTACGTGTGAACTACCACCTCTACCACGAAATGTGATTCATTTTTCATTTATGATTTACATGGATGGTAATAAGAACATATTTAATGAATATATATGGTATTAATGAAATAATAAATATTATTTACAAGTGAATTATTATTTACATTACTTTCATTCGATTCATCGCAATGTCATTTGTCCGAGAGGGGCCTGTGCCACAACTACCCCATGCCCTCCGCCAATTAGCCAGGGGATGGAGAGCAGTGCTGAGTAGGCATATCCCACAAATTGGAGGCATTATACTAATGCACATATACAAAGAAACGTATATCCAAACCCACACAATGCTGAAATTTAAAAAAAATGAAAAAAATACACGCATATCTCTAAGATCCCACACTAGAGTATGACAATAAAGTATAGAAAACAAAAAAGGGGTAAAAAACAAGGCCAACCAAAACTGTATAGAGTATATCCTGCTCCAAGAGCTAGGAATAAATCTAAAGTACACTCCTAGTAAACTCCATGGTCTGTAAAACTTTATATATGCTCTGCTCGCTCCCTATCCTCCTAGGACACCATCAAACGGGTCATCATTTTTACAAGACACGACACGTGTGGGAAAAAATATTGCATGGGTGAGTATAACAATACATATTAGGACACCCTAAAAACACTAAAACATTAATCACCAAGTATATTTTTCTCAATAAAATATTTAAAAATAAATTTATAGTAGAAAGAAAACCCATATATACTTAAGAAAGACACTATGCCACAAGGCAGTCATAACCAGCTTTTAACCACATGATTCTGATCTAAGAAATGCATATTTTGAGATAACTCACACCACAAGCCATGCAACCATCATAGACACTTTATTAAGATTCCTAGGTCATCTAGAACCACCCAAGGAAGCTCACTGGTCTAAGGAGACCATGATACATAGATAAGGGGTCATGCCCAGAACCGCTGGGGGACACAACGCACCCTGTCTGGATCAACCTACAACATAGGGGTTCATAGATAAATGATTCCACAAACCCTATAGATATTGTTTGATACATGGAGGATAAACATAATACATAGGTTATTTATGTTTATTATACAAACTCTAACCATGGATGATATAGGATCACACTCCAGTCTCGCGGAGGGACCCACAACACTATATGAGACTTGTCCTCTAAAAGGTACCACAATCTAGTGACGTGGATGTAATTACACATTATACACTCAAGGTGAAGGACCTTGGGAACACACTCAACCTATACTGGTCCAAAATAAGAAAACAAAGATCCTCAAGAACTCTTTATGGGAGTGCACGGCGTGTCCAAAGGGGTACACAGTGTGTCCAACTATTCCAAGTCCTACCCATGTGTAAGAACCTCACATGACTTGTATTATCCATATAAATGGTGTGTCTAATGAGTAAAAAAAGGTATAGACACAAATTATCCTACTCATGTTTCTTGGCCGTGTTTTTGTACCAAATTTTTGTCCATATACCTGTTCCTATACACCAATCCATATTTGTATGGGAGTACATGGAATGTTTGTGCCCATGTAATCCAACCCATATCCATGTACTTAAATAGTACACACCAATTCCACCAGGGAGTGTCACATGTTGTTTGAGAGTATTCACACACCGTGTGAGTGTAGTCACAAGCCTTGTGAGACTTATGTTCATCCTGAACCTAGTAGCTATTAAAGGGGCCCTCACATCGTGTAACACCAGATTACATTCTGTGTTTTTCAGGATTTTCTAGAATCCCATACTATCCTCCAAATGCCTCAACTGATTCTATGGAATTCGATCTGGTGGCCTCCTTTCCAGTAAACTAAATATCCAAGTTTTTTTTCCATGGGTTCACTGAATAAATGTGTTTCTTCATTAGTTTTTCTTGCAAAATGGATTGAATTGAAATTATTTATTTGATTATGAAGAACACCAATGGATGTGAAATAATGAATCATCCATCATCTAAATCACTATATATCCATCATTTTACCTCATTCATGATGTTCTGACCCCAGATCGATGTTATAATATCATTAGGTCATGAAATGGGTTCATAATGATCAATTGATCAGGAATAGTTGTACCCCAGGACAAATGAAGAATGCTTGTGGTTATTTATATAACCATGGGACAAAAGAATAAGAAAAAATTGGATGAATGATCCTTTATTGATATTCGTGTCATTCTCAATTCATTTCCGTAAGATAAAAAATGAAGATATTCAAGTAATTCTTCCAAATCACCCCGTAAAAAACCCATCCCTCAAATACGCATGATCCAATAATGAATCTATTGGTAAATTGATCCATGTTCATTATAGGAATCAAGAACGAAGAATAAATCCAAATAAAACAATTTCCTACCTCGATTCGGTTTGATCACTGATGAAGAATGATGCATCGTAATCATCATTGGTAAGATCCGTCGAACTAGTTGCGCGTCGATCATCGATCCACCATTTTGTTTCCATTCACATGATGGAATTATCTAGAGATATTTCCAGTGTTATTATAGAATCTACAATGTTATGCAACTAAAATTGGATTTCCAATACAACAATCTATTTAAAGATTTAAAAATCATTGCGTTAGTGAAATGAAATAAAATACTTTTATTCATTTCCACACCCATAATTAATTTTCTACAAAAAACCTAAAAAAACAAATGTTAAGTCATGTATAGGGTAAGAATTCTATTTTTAACTCAGAAATGCCATAATAATTTTGATCCAGGCTCCTATTTTGAAGTTATTCGACAATTTCTAAAAAACTGTGCAAGTGTACTATTAAATATATATAATATATTTCAAACATTTATTATAGGAACAATGAGATATTAAATCGAATTCCATCTTAATTTATGGTCTTGAAAACAATCTATATAATATTTATAAACAATACACGAAAAATCAGAGATGTTACACATAATGTGAAAACATCCCTCATGAGTATATACAGACTACCATCACCACAAAGTGATGTAATTAATTTATCCTAACTGCTTTATATTAATGGTTAAAAATCATATATAATGAATAAATATAATAATTATGGAATTATTTTAATTATATAAATTATAGAACCATGACCAAAGTACAAGTACCATAACTTTTGAACGGAAACATAATTGAAATCGAAACATTTGTCACGTGAAAACAAGAACTTTAATACATAATTTTTATTAAGTGGGTGTTGTAATGTTATAATTGGATCATATATGATATTATAAGTGAGTAAATTGTTCTTTTATATAATTACAATAAATATAAATTTATTATATAGGTGGATACACCACTTTTGAATTAATTCATACATAAAGTGAGGGTTCTTCATCTCAATATTGTTTTGTTGATAAAATTTTCACATTATGAACCTATTTATATTTATGAGGTATATATAAAACTCAATTTAAATATTAAATCATGTATAATTATTAAATAATTTTATTTAAAGTTAAATTTAAAATTCTTTTATCCAAGGGGTTACGATTTGAATGTTATCAAAGTGGTAAGGGTTTCTTATCTCGCTTTTTTATCATAATAAATATACCAAATTCACTTTATTTTTCTTTTATTTGGTGTATATAATAACCCTTTTAAATGTTATATCATGAATATATTTATATTCATAGTATTTAATGTCACATTTTAATTTACTTATTTCATGGGGTCATGATTCAGAAGTTACAACAATGGTAAGGGTTTTATATTACAATCTAACCTTTTAATGAGATGGTTTTCGATTAGATATATGATTATATAATTATATGATTTATCTCTCAAAAATATTATTAATTTTTTCCTCTCTCATTATTTCCATATATTATAATTTTTCCTTTCATTTTACACTCTATAAGCTCTCAAAATATTGAATTTTTTTAAAGAAAACTAATTTATTTTTTTATTCAGTCATAAATCCATTTATTAAATGATATATTTAATTTATTTTTTATAAATAAAATTGTTAATATTCTACAACGACTATTTAAATCAATTTTTTACCATTTTTTTATTTTTATAAAAATGTTTAAAAATAATGTTTTTATAATTTTTTGAATGACGTACTTTTTACAGAAGGTGTGAGAAAATTCATATTTTGATAGCTTCGACATGAATACAGTTTCCCACCATCATGACTAGTCAATGATTTAAAGCTTACATTAAAATTCTTCATATTCATTTTTCTAAAAAAATTCCTTAATATTTTTGAAACATTTATATTTTAAAAAAGTAATTTCAAAATGAAAAGAGTATTTTTCTCAAGAAAAAGATTTAGGGATATTTTAAACGAATTTTTATCTTTGAAAATATTCATTAATATTATATATAATTAAATGTGGATATGATCCAATAATTCCATATTTATTAATTTTTTTATGGTTTTTGATTATGATGATGAAATACCGATGGAACTTGTTTTCTTTTCCACAGGTTATGTTCTGATGAAATGATAAATTTTTTAATGATCTTATGGAATATATATAAATGAATTACAGTTGTTTTATCAGTGGGTCTATTATAGGGATATAATTAATTGGATAATGATTAATATTTTATGAGATCAATGGGTATATGAGAAGTTATCACTAGCCAAAATTAGGGCACATGGGTGGTTATTCCAAGCCCAAAGAGGGTTTACGGGTGGTTATCCCAATACCATCATGTGATAAATTTCTTAGTAGATAGATTTGAAAAATGATTTCAATGATTACAATTATGCGACACTTTATGACATTATTTTAGGACATTATCTTATTTTTATGTTTTTTTCTCGTGGATCAAATTGTTTTATTCTTTTATAAATCATGTATAACTGATTGCCAGGAATTATTCCATGATTAATGATTATGCTCTATGAATTTATGGGCATGTTTTTCAAAAGTTATGATAATGTGATAATGCCCTTATATAACACCTTGTTACCCATTTTCAAGTAATTATTGACCCTTTCATTGATATCTCTTTGTTTGGGTCTTGTTTTGGGGTTTTTTAAAGACTTGTAACATTTTTTTCAATGTTTTGGGGTATGGTCATAGTTGGTGCACAATTAAGGGAAACCATGTACTATGGACCAGGGAACCATGTGTAATACATTAGTGCACTAGAGTGGGGAACACAATTTCTAAAAACCATTTGACCTCTCCCTAAAACCAATCACCCTTTGATAGATGGGGTTTTCATAGATTGGGCATAACTAGTTTAACCATGTAGAAAACCTATTCACCCTTTCCTGAAGCCTGGTAAGGGAACACATTTAGGGTTTACGATTATTACTAACCATGAGAAGGAACCATGAAATTAGGATTTTTTTAATTCACTAAAATTTTAATTAAAATTATTGGGACCCTTTATAATATAACTAAAACACCCCATTAAACCATAATCAAACTCATTGTACTTTGCAGGCATTCTAGTGGATTTCTTGCCTCCTCTAACCTCTTATCTTGTAAATTGAAGTGATTGTAGAGAATAATGATCCATCTCTAGTATGTGGATTCTATACCACCTATATTTATATCCGTTTTAATAGTGATTAAGTCTTATGTTTTGATATATTATATCATTATTTTTAGGGATATTGGTTCTAGGGTTGATTCCTTGATCTAATTTGACTTCATTCTTCATTGGTTCTTCCCATTGTGGATTTTTATTTGATCATGTTATTATAGTTAAATGGTTTCAAAATGTTTTAAACTAAAATTAAAACCCTAAAATAATTTATTTAATTGAAATTATTTTTCAATTGATTTATAAATTATTTGATTCGAGATGATTTGAATTGTGATTTAGAAACGGTATGGAAATTGGGAAAACCCACAATTTCAATTGCATTGAAATTCTTGGTCAGATTTTGAGAAAAATTATTGATTGGAATAATAAATTATTTAATTAAATTATTTTATGTTAATTATATAGAAAATTGGATTTAAATAAATGATGATTTAAATGACATGTATTTTATGAAAACCTTCTATTTGTTTTTGAAATTGAAATGGTATATTTAAATTTAAAATAAAAATCTGAATTATAAATGATTAATTTATTTGAAATAATTAATTTTCCAATAATTTATTGATGTATTGATTGAATAGGACATCAGTAGTTAGTGGGTTATTAGGACAATCATGCTAGGAATCTAAATCAATAGAAATGGACTGATAATGATAACTCTAACTAAAATTAGTTCCTTATGATTGTCCATGATGGAATTTTGGTTTATTAGTACCACTAGAATGATCCTAGGTATGTTTGTACACACACTTGAGTCATGATATATGATTTCATACCAAAAGGTAATGATTATGCAAGATACTAAGGTGATTGGTTTTGAACTGATTATGGAAGCTACTATTTATAGAACTATTTAATTCATGCTATTTATATTATATAAATGTTATATATAAAATGTTCATTTAAACATGTTTTGATATATCTTTTATCAACATTATTTAGAATCATGTTTTGGATGAAAATATATAAGCATTTTTCAATTCCTTTTTATTTAAATTTAAATAATAAAAGGTTTAATTGTTATTGAATATATTATGGGACAATTGGTGAAACCCAACTAGGATGTTTGGATAACACCATAACTTTACCATTGAGATTTTTCAGATCTTGTTATTCTCGGTACATGGAAATGGAAAGAACCACTAATAGGTCGTGGATATGTTTTATTTTAAAGATTCTAGAGTGACAATGGTGACCAATGGAGCTATGGTCTACTTATTGAATGAGGTTTGAGAGAATATGCATTTATGGATTTTCCATTTAATTTTGGATAAAGCTTCACTTTGATACATTCATCTCACAATTTTTGGTACTTTTCTCCTTCAATAGTGTTTTTCATGCTAACTATATATTTTTTGTTCTTCCACAAATATATCTTGATGATTTTTTATTTTAGAAAAAAACATTCCCTTTGATATTTGATATGAAGCTTGGTGCATGTCACCAACTCATGGGGATCTGAAATTACCATCAGGTTATGTTAGGACTAGATTGGATATCAATATAACATGGTAACCTGGTTGGTTCTTGAAAAATTTTTTTCAAAGGGTTTTTCTCAGCCTCTAGTAGGGTAAAAAAACTGTGACTCAATATATGAACTATTTTACTAAACTTGTTTAACTTTCTCCTATAGTATTGATTAATGATAAACTGAAGGCCTGAATATTTCATATGGGTATTTAAACTATAATTCTATATCAAGTATTCATGTTGAAACTCACCTTTTATAAAAAATGTGATGTATAGGGTGTTGAGGGATGAGATGGACTTGGCTGGCAAGTCAGGGTTGATCTGAGTTCCATTTTGTCACAGTGGTAGTTCTATTAGTTCCTTTAAAATAAAGAGAATGCGTGATGAGTATCATGGTGAATATTGATAGAGGGTTTAATTCTGAACACTTTTAGTTCCTAGAATAGGACCTTTTAATTTCTTTCATTGTGTCAAGGATGGGCATTAAAATCAGGTATGTATTGAGGTACCAAAGATTTATAGTTCATACAGACACTCGGGTAACCTGAATAATTCAAGTCAAATATTTTATACTCAAAATATTGAAACATGCTCATCAATACCTAAAATAAATTTTATTCAATTAGATGCTTCATGAACTAAGGGGTTCCATCCAAATGTGTTTAGAAAAAAGATTTTTCATGTAGTGGAAGTTTCTCCGGAGGAAGCTGATGTAGGTCCAACAATAGTGAGAGGTACCATCACTATATATTTATCTCTAAGAACTACATTACTTGATATTAGTGAATCTCACTCATTTATATCAACTTTTATTATTAATTTTCTATGTCTTCCTATGAATCTTATGTCTTATGATATAGATATTACTACTCCCCTCAGAATGAAGATAGAAAAGGGTCTATGATGTCCCCCTTTCACATTATCTCTATCATAGATTGATCTCACTTGGAATGTTATGTCTATTAACATAAAACTTCTTGATTTTATTCTTAAGATGGATTGGTTTATTTATAATTAGGATCATATTTACTATTGTCTTTTTTGGGTATCCTTTACTTCACTTGATGGGGTTTTCTGTGTTTTTTAGGGATAATGGGACCCAAGTTCATATAGATTCATATCTAATTTTCTAGAGTTTGGTAGGGTAATATCAACACTTTGTTCTGTTATATATTAGGAATCTTTGAATGTTGATCTCTCTCCATTTCCATATAGTTTCCCAATGTGTTTCCATATAAAATTTCTACCCTTTTAATGATAAATGAAGTAGAGTTCTCTTTTGACTTGGTACCAAATACCCAACCCATTAATATTCCTTCTTCCTATATGGAACCAGCTTAATTGAAAGATCTAAAATCTGAGCTTGACGATTTTATGTAAAAAGAATTTATACACCAGAGTGTTTTACCTTGGGTAGAACCTATGATTTTTTCAATGAAGGATTATGGAATACTTAACCTTTGCAATGATTAATAAAACATGAATCAAGTTATGGTAAATAAAAATTATATTTCTCTTTAGATAGATGATTTGTTTTTCTAGTCAATAGGGGAAATTGGTTCTTTAAGTTTAATATTTTATTTGGTTATCACCGGTTTATAATTAAATAAATTGATAACCAAAATATCCCATTTTTAGAGTAGGTATGTCCATTATGAATATCTAATTATTCAACTTAGTTTAACTAGTGATCCTATAGTTTTAATGGAATTTATGAATCAGATATACCTTGAATATCTTGACTCATTTGTGGTAGTATTCATGGATGAAATTTTGGTTTAATCCAAAACCAAAAAAATACTATGTGCATCATTTGAAATAAGTTATAAAAATATTCACAGATCTCTAAATTTACACAAAGATTTATAAATAAATTTTTTGGAATCGAGGAGTGAATTTATTTGTACTTGTGGTCTCAGAACATGGTATTTTAGTCAATCCTAAAAAGGTTAAGTATATTATGACATGGGAGAAACCACATATTTCTTTCTAGATTCATATATTCTTGGGATTAAAAGGGAATTACTATCATTTTGTTAAATAACTCTCAAATATATATTCTCTAATGACCAATATCACACACGAAGAAGTGATGTTCTTGTGGGATTTGAAATTTCAAAAAAATTCAGATGAGTTGAAAAGTATTTTTAATTTTGTGTTGGTGTTATCTCTTTAAAATTGTGGGTAAGGATATGTTTTATTTTGTGACACATCCTATTTGGGTTTGGGTGACATTATTATGTAGGTTTATCATGTAAGAATATGGTTCTAGAAGCTTAGGCCACATGAGAAGAACTATCACACTCATGATCTCAAACTCAGAGTACGGTTGAATTTTCTTAAGTTTTGGAATAATTACTTTTTCTGAGAAAGGTTTAATGTTTATTCTAATAACAAATTCTCAAATTACAAGTTCTCATAAAATTATTTGAATCTCTAATATATGTGTTGGGTAGAGTACCTACTCTCCTTTGATTTCAACATTTTTTATAACCCTATTAATGTGAATGTCATCGATTATGCTTTGAGAAGGGAAAATTTGACCAAGAACATGAAATAATCTTCAAAATAGTGAAATATTATGGTTACATTTGCTAACTCACAAATGGTATTCTATGAGGATGTGGCTGAAATTATTTTGAAAAATGTTCTTTTAACCTCCTCTCTTATTGAGATTATTATTTAGGTGAAACAACTTAATGATGAATTCCATGGAGCTAGGGAAAATTTTTATGGTGTTGAAACTACTATGGAGTGGTCATTATTTTTTAGGGTATCCTATGTTTCTTGAAATAGTACATTGTACCATCACCTGTGAGAAAATATGTGTTGGTATATTTCCATAATTTCTAGTTGGCATTGCTCACTAGATCTAATAAAAAGTTCTATGATTTTGGTGACATTTTTGGAAAATAGGTATGAGTAAAGAAATCACTAATTTTTTTTCTCATTATTATAAACAATAACAGTTCAATAAAGAGAACCTAGAACCTTCAATTTACTTTATCCTCCTCCTATTCCGAATTGAAAGTGGGATGGGATTTCAATGGATTTTTTTGTTCTTTTACCATGTATCCCTCAAGGGATGAATGTGATATGGGTATTGATTGATTATACAACAAAATTGGATCACTTTATTCCATTTCATGATACAAAAAAAATTTAGGACTTGGTAAGTATCTATGTGGAAGAGATCATTCGATTTCACAGAGTTCCAATTTTTATAGTTTCTGATAGGGATCCCCATTTTACTTGTCATTTTTTGGAGAGGCCTCGAGGATGAAATAATATCCTAGGTTAGATAGAGAAAGTAATATCATCCAAATATGTATGTACAAATAGAATGAGGTATAAATATTTGTGAGGATATGATTCAGGCTTGTATTCTCAACTTTATTGTAGATTGGGATGTCTATATGGGACTGGTTGAGTTTTCCTACAACTATAGTTACCTATACTCAATATTAGTGGATCATTTTGTGGCATTTTACAGAAATACTTATAGTATCATATTTTATGGTTGGATATTGATGAAATTTCCATCATTAAACCATGTTTGATATAAGTTATGATAATAAAAATTCAGTTGATCCATGATAGAATTTTAACAACACAAATATGGTATAAATACTATATTTATAATCAATATAGATCTTTTTAGTTTCTAGTTGGTGTACAAATGTCTTTTATAGTTTCACCAAGTTTGGGTCACCAAAATTTTGGAATAAAGGGAAATCATACACCAATGTTTTTGGATTCTTTATATATTATTGAGTAGGTTTGGAAAGTGGATAATATTTTGAAAATTCCATATTAGTTGAAATCTATCCATAACATGTTTTATGTATCATAGATCAGGATGTATCTTTCAGACCCTTATAATTTATTGAGCTGGGAAGATCTTGAAATGGAACCTGATTTATCAACAATTGAGAATCCAACCAAATTTTTTGATTATAAGATGAAGGTTATTCATGAGAATATGATACCTATTGCCTATGTGATTTTGTAGCATGGTTCTAATTCACATGAGACTTGGGAGCATGATTTATTAGTGAGAGACAAGTTGCCTTATATATTTGATATGGAATCTTATTTATAGGCTCTATGGGGATAGAAATTGATTAGGTTGGGTAGGTTATAATGTCATGTTACCAGTTTTTTATGTACCTATTGTCCTTTATTTTTATCTACCTTTATTTAGGACTTCTTTAGGGTAGTTTTTGAAGACTATTGAAATTTTCTGGTAGCATTGGGGACTATTCATGGTGGCACATTGTTAGGAAAAAAAATGTGGTTTTTTATAGAAAATTGTGTGCCCTATGTTTGTGCACTGAAGGGGGCACATGGTTAGTGAAAACCATGCATCATCTCCCTTAAAACATACACCATGTGATAGAGGAGATTTTCATAGATTGTATAGTAACGTTTCATTATCTTACATGACTATTACACAATTTTAATTATAAAGAACATATTAGAATTATAAAACTAGGATCCAAAGGTTTAGTGTCTTGGAAGAAATAGGCTCATACATAACTTGAACATAATAAAACAAAAGAATTTATTTAAAAACATATTTTTTATCTTTCTAAATATCAATTTATCATTAGTAAATGTAGTCACTTGAGGATATACATCAAAGATAAGGGGTGAACAAAAAGCCTAGTAAGAGGATGAATAAGGAATATGAATCAATATAACATGGATGAGTATAATCAAAATAATAATACTATAAATAGAGTATTATCATCACAAACATGAGATGGGTCATTATATAAAGTCATGGAATGTGACAATACAGAAAAAATAAACTTAATGTATTAGTGGTTAAAATATCATACATAGTTGTGAATAAATATAACCTCATGTTCATGCATAAAATATGAGAATAATAATAACATCATCATTGTGAAAAAGTATAACATTATTTGCATGAATATTTCAAATTATCTCTTGAGATACATCACATTACCCAATTCATTTTAGGGAAATATAAATCCAGGCCCACCCATCACATCATAACATTTACATAATCAGGCATGCCACATTGAACATATAACAATCATAATCATAAAATAAACCATTAAATGGAATAGATTTCATAAGTATTTAATAAAACATACCTTAATTAATAAACATTGGGTCTCCAAAATGGAAAACAAAAAAAATTCTTGGTATATGAATCATTAAACATGAGTTAAGAAGAAAAAATCTCAAGAGGAGTCAAGATGTTTTTTGGAAAGAAGAGTACTTTTAGAAAATATATATATTTATCATAAAAAAGGTGGATATAATTTAAAATCATTTAAAATTTCAATTAAATTATATTTTAGGAATATTTAAATAAAAACCACACTTAAATTTGGAATGAACGAGGTTTAACTCAAAGAAAGGGAGTTGGGTTCAAGAATCCCCTTACCTTATGTTAGAATTCCTTCTGCACTTGTACTTAATATCATGGATAATAAAATTACATATATTAATTATTGAATCCTGAAACTCTTATAAATATATTTTATTTATCATAATTTTATTAAGTTCTTTTATGGTCATCTTGATGAGTTACTGAGTCTACTCTTTTCATTTTGGGACTATTCGTTTTTGTGGTTTATGGTCGGTTCCCATGAATATAAATCTGGGAGTTATTATCAAATGGGAATAAATTCTCTATATGGTAGATTATTTTTTATTAATGAAATTACATAATACTAAATGGTATCATAAATAATTTTATTATATTTTATGAGAATTATTAATTAGATAAAATGTTGTTGAAAATGTTTTAATTTATTTTGGTGGTTTTTACGACCATTAAGAACTTGTATCATTTTATTTTATATCATATGTATATATTGGATCCAATAAATGATAAAAGATATAATAATTATATAAATATATTATTTAACAATAATAATAGTTTTATGACTATCCTTGAATGCGGTAATGGAAAAGGAAAAATCATTGTCCATGATGGCGGTGAATCGACACATCACAGATGATATTTTCATTTTTTGAATATAACAAGAATAGAAGATGTTTGATGATTAATATTCCATTTAAAAAATAAAATTCCAATATATTTATAATAATTGAGTTATTATTCCACTTTTGATAGGGGAGGTGAGGAGGGTATAAGAAAAGAAAATAAATTAAAAGAGAAAGGAGGATTTTATCTCTCGAATACCATCTCCTTGATAACCTCTTTAAGGCACTTAGGATTGTTATTTTGGTGAGACTAGAAGATAGTAGACATGGGAAAAATACTTCATAAAAAATGGGCTGAATTTATTCAATAATTATGGATTTTTAGGTGTTTGGAGAATTGGTTGGGAGGGGTGATATTTATAGTGGAGGAGCGAGGTGTTTTTTTGATTATTTTATTCATTTTTTGTTATTTTGTCTAAAAAATATCAATATTGTAGATTCTCGAGAATAAATATAGTAAATAGGGAGGGATAGTTTGAGATAATGTTTCATACATCATCCATAAAACATCAATGACTAAATAAATCATGTATTTAGCTTATATCACAAATTTCATTATCTCACTATTGAAAAAAATTCAAATATTTTAGAAAAATATAAAAAATTACCCTAACCTTTTTTTGATGTGAATAATTATGAAATGAACTCAATTGTATGTTTTTCTCTAAATTATAGAAATTTAATTTTTAATTAAAATGAACATTTATTCAAAAATACTAATTTCAATATTATAACCGATTGTGTGACACTAAAAAAATAACTAAGGTCTCATAGAATTATCTTATAATTATAATAAAAAATAAAATTTTTTGAATATATTTTATTATAATAACTATTATTTTAAATCACTATATGACTTATAAAATAAATTGAAAAATTTATGTTTTACAAAATTATCAACACTTAATTTATCATTATTAATTTTTTTTAATTATATATTGATAAAAATATATCATATTTTTATTTATATGATACATAAATTTTATTATTACATTTATAGGTTAGGTAACTATTCTATTCGCCTAATTACTATTATTTATGGTCATATTAGCATTCTAATGTTTTGGTTACTGTTTTATTGGTAAAGGTTACTTAATTTCTATAAATATCACTTATTTCATTATTCACTTATGAGAATAATGTTTTTATTGAGATTAGTATGTGATGATTATGTTTCATAAAATAATTTCAAGAAGGGAAAATTACATTGAATATTTTTTGGGTCATTATGTTCTTCCTCCTTTTTGAATTTTTTTCCTTGAAATCTTTTTTTACATAGTAAGGTGAAAACTAGTGAGGATACTTATCCTTCATCACCTCCCCCAGATCCCATGTTTCTTGTTCATACTTATAATTTCTCTACAACACTTGAATAAGTCCACTCATTTTATTGCGTAGGACTTTGTCTCTGTGGTCTAAGAACTTCGCCAACTACTCTTTATAAACGAGATTATTCTCTAGTTGTGCCACCTACGGATTTTGTACATGTGAGGTGTTAAGTATGTACTTCCTCTGGAGATAGATATGGAACATGTAATGAACATGATTATTTTTTTGTGTAAGTTTAAGACAAAATACCACTTCTCATATGTGATCAATAATTTAAAATGGGCTAATGTACCTTGGAATAATATTCCCTTTCTTTCCAAACCGCATGAATCTCTTCCATAGTGACATTTGAAGGGAGGTTTTTTTTCCAATATAAAACTCAAAATTCCTTCAATGGTAGTCAGTATAACGCTTTTTATAACTGTTAATATAGTTGATATGTTATTGTATGTCTTGAATCTTTTCTTTCATCTCTTACACAAGATCAGGTCGAAGTACATTTCATTCACTAACTTCATCCACGCAAGTTGGATATCTACATTTCTTCCCATTCATATCTTTATATGGAGCCATTTTAATACTCAAGTGGAAGATTTTTTTATATGAGTACCCATCCAATGGGATATGGTAATCCCATACTCCTTTTAATTCCATTGATATGGATCTTATCATTTCCTCGAGGGTCTAAATATTTCATTCAGATTGGCCATCAGTTTGGGGTGATAATCCATAGTGAAATTCAATTCAATACTCAATTCATATAAAAGAGTTCTATATAACTTAGATATGATCCATGGATCACTATTAAAGATTATTGGAAATGTAACCCCATGAATACTGACCACTTTCTTCACATATATATTTATAATTTTTCAGGAGAGATGTCTTCCTGAATAGAGATAAAGTGGGAAGTCCCAGGGGGTTGATCCAACACAAACCATATCACATTGTTTTGTTTTTATTTCTTCAGGAGATCAGCACAAATTTTCATAGTTACATTCTTTAATTTCCACATGGGTAGCAACAATGGTTTCATCATACCTTTTTACATCTATTGATCTTCTTTAACATGATAACATACCATACATATTCAGATATACTCTAGAATATCCTTCTTTATTTTTTACTCTTGAAGTGTTCTTGAGGATCCTGGTACATTTTGGTACTTCCAAGATGGATAGAGAAAGGTGAGATATGTACATTATCAAAAAACACATTCATTAACTTATAGGATAAAGGCACACATCTTCTCATTCCAAAATAAATCACACCATCATCACTAATGTTGAACTAATGTAGCTTTCCTTCCTTTACTACATTCACCCTATTTTATAACTCCAAATCATCCCTTTGTGCCTCCTTGATATTCTCTTTGATATATTTTTGGAAAATAATTTGGGAAAGGTAGGATTTATTCCATATAACTATGATTTCCAAAACTATACTTTTCATATCCATGAATACGAGGTCTTTCCCAATCTGCACCAAGGATATAGTACTAGGTTATTTTCTACTAAGAGCATCAACTAACTTGTTTTCCTTTCATTGGTGGTACTGAATAAAGAAAATAAAGTTCTTGATTATCCGTAACCATCTTCTTTGATTCATGTTGAGCTTTTTATATGTTAATATATACTTTAGACTCTTGTGATCAGTATATATGTAACAATTATCACCACAGAGGTAGTGCTGCCAAATTTTCAATAAAAATATCATAGATCATAGCTCTAGATCTTGTGTTGGGTAGTTATTCTCATGGATATTAAATTTATATGAGGTTATCATTATGAATGAGTAAAATTCCTAATACTTTCTTTGAGTCATCAATTTATATCCCACAACTTTTTCCACTTGTTGGTAATGTGAGTACAAGTGTTGCGATTAACCTATTATTTATCTCCATTAATCTTTCCTCACATTCTTCTATTGAAACATAATTTACCTCTTGACTTGTTAAATTAGTTAGTAGGCTAGAAAATTTTGAGAAATTTCTCAAAAAACATAAATAATACCTAGTTACTCCAAAAACACTGTAGATTTTTGTTACAGAAGAGGGTATGGGCCATTCTATGATTGTCTTTATTTTTAAGGGTGAACATAAAGTCTTTCACTTGGGGTCACATTTCCCTAGAATGTGACTTTATTCATCCAAAATTAAATCTTTCTAAACATGGTATACAATATATCCTCACTTAATATCTTTGGAACGATACTTATATGTTCTCCATGTTCCTCCTTTATCTTAGAGTATATGAGAATATCATCGATATAAAC
The DNA here is from genome assembly GCA_963277665.1 of Viscum album. Lineage (NCBI taxonomy): Eukaryota > Viridiplantae > Streptophyta > Magnoliopsida > Santalales > Viscaceae > Viscum > Viscum album. The sequence continues at coordinate 1,050,980,100 of OY728164.1, read as the reverse complement.
AACCACAAAATTTTCAAGGTATTATCTAAAGACCCTATTAATAAAATCCAATAATATTGTAAGGGAATTTTTAGGTTTTAAGGGAATAACTAGGAAATTCCCATACCTTGTATGGAAAGTAGTATTATGAATATATACCTACTTAACCTTAAGTTTATGAAATCCAAAAAAATATCCACCTTTGAGAAGTACTGAGCTCCTCGTAGTTGGTCGAACAAGTCCTAAATCTTTGGAAAAGGGTACTTGTTCATTTTTGTGGTCTTATTGAGGTCCCATTAATTGATACACAACCACATTGATCCATCCTTATTCTAGAAAAATATCACTAGCATACCGTAAGGTGGTGAACTAGGGCGTAAGAATCCTTTGTCCTAGTTCCCTTATAGCTGCTTCTTTAACTCGTCTAGTTCAATAGGGGCCATCTTATATGGACATTTTGAGGTTGGAGTAGCTTAGGGTATAAGTTATATTGAGAACCCTATATGAAAATATGGGGGATGTCTAGATAACTCCTCGAGAAATACATCAGTGTATTCTCTAACAATTGGGATTTTTTCCAGGTTGATACATTACTTTGACTCAATCATTTGAGTGAGGTATACTTCTCCATAGGGAATCAACACCCACACCATTGATGGATTTTACAAAGGTGATTCATGGTCTTCCTTGAATTTCTATATAATTATGGGATAATTTAGAATATGAAAATATATTTACTTTTCAAGATATTTAATGTCTGATCTATATAATGAGAGACAATCCATGCCTAATATAGCATCAAATTCCACCATGGAAAGTATTATGAGATGCATTGGAAGAATATTCCCACCTACACAAATATGAGAAGAGTCCAACACTTGGGTTTCAATGATCTCACCACTATGTACTTTTATAAATATATCTAATTCAAGGTATTAGGGATTAAATTCAATGGTTCTAGAGAACATGAAGGATATAAATAAATGAATAGAATCAAAATCAAATAATAATTTTTTCCATTCTTGAGTTAATAATATGTTCACCTTATATGACTTCATTTTATTGCTACACATCAGTAGTAGTTATGTTATAAGATTTAACTTTGTCTTTTGTCTGTTGTGGCTACTAACACTGATCACCCTCAAGGATTTGAGGATTAGTGCACTAGCTTTAATAGTCCCCTTTATCCCTTTTGTTGAAGAACTGAATTTTGTGTGGTTCTATATTTTCCTCCATCATGTTGGACAGATTCGTCATGTGTCTCTAACATTCATGAGCTTGGTGTCATTCACTCCCACACTTGAATAATTTCAACACCCTTTTGAGGAAATTCTTATGATTCTTCTTCCAACAATTTTGACATGTGAGTGGGTTTTCTTTCTTTACACTTTTATCATTAGATCCCCTATCTTTAAACTTTAACTTTCATGTATTATCTCCATATCCATTATTACATTATCCAAAATCCATCTCTACTTTGAGACCACATCGAATATATTCTTCATAAATTACAAATAATAAGATAGATAGAGCCTTTTGAAGGTGTGGTTTTAAAACAATAAAGAATATATCTATGTTTCTATCATAGTTCAAACAAAATTTGAGTCATACCATGAAATTATTTTGAATTTTTATTCATAATCCATGTAATATTCACCTTTTTTTTCTTCATCTCTAGGAATTTTATATCCATATTCTTATGAAGAGTTTGATGGAAATACTTGTTATGAAATGATTTATTAAATTATTCCCACTCCATCTATTCTATTTCATCCTTTAGTTTGGTGTTGTTTATCAATACCCAAAATTTATTGGTCTCTCTATCTAAATAAAAAATAGATAGAGTTAAAATATCCTTCTTAGAACTATGGAGAACATAAAATATACTATCCATTGAGTTTACCCACTATTTCATGACTATTGGATTAGAATATCCCCTAAATGTTAGTGGGAATTTCCACATACAATATTCAATAGCCAGTTTCTCCCTCTTTGGGGAAGGTGAAAGTTCCAATTGGTTCAGGTTATTATTCATTACTTGAGATTTCTAGGTAACAATCGCCATGAAGTTTTGAAATCCACCTATCATGGCATTGGGGATGTCATTTGGGAAGTCATTATATTGTCCCTCACATCAGTTATTGGCCATATTTATAGTAGTTCCCATCATTTTATAAAATAAATTTTTTTTGAACAAAACAAAAGTATAAAAATCATGAATAAATAATTTATTCATTTCTGAAATTAACTCTAAAGGAATATCTTATGGGATTCCTATGTTTATAATTCTTATAAAAAATGTTTATTTGTTGTTTAAATATAATTAGTATGGTTTTAATGTTTTTTAATAACATTATCTAATCAAAATTACGAAATTAACTAAACTGTGCTCTTTTACCAATAATGGGGACCGTTCTTTTCCTCACATGACTATTATATAATTTTAAATATAAATAACATATTAGAATTTCAAAACCAGGATCCAAAAGATTAGTTTCGTAGAAAAATTAATCTCATACATAACTTGAAAAAAATAATAAATAATAATTTTTTTAAAAACATATTCTTTATCCTCTTAAAGATCACGTTCTCCTTAGTAAATTTAGTCACCTAAGGATATTAATATATGAAAACGGCGGATCTAAAATCACATTAAGAGGATGAATAAAGAACACAAATAAATAAAACATGGGTGAAAATAATCATCATTATCATAACATAAGAGTAATATTATCAATATAAACATTATAGGAATCATTAGATAAATTCAAGTTATGTGGAAATTCATAGAAATTAAACATCATGTTCTAGTGGTCAAAATTCCACACATTGTTGTGAACAAAGCAAGAATCATGTTTGTGCCTAACATATGTGAATAATCATGACATCATCATTTTGAAGAAGTATATTATGTTGTTTATGTACATTGCGCATTATCTCATAAGATACATCACATTACCCAATGCATTGAAGGGCTATAACATTTTAGTCCCACCCGTCACATCATAGCATTTATATTATGATAAATGCAACATAGAAATTATAAAAATCGTAGTCATAAAATAAACCATGAAATTGAATGTTTTTCATAAGGATATCATAAATAATATATTCATCAATCAAAATTGGTTCTACCAAATGAGAAAGGTAAAAACCATGATATAAGAATCATTAATCTTGAGTGAAGAAGATACAATATCAAGAAGACTCAAGATGTGTTTTGGAAAGAAGTGTTCTTTCGGAAAATATTTATATTTGACATATTTTTTTTGGAAACATATATATCATTGAAAATAAGTGGTAAGAACAATGAAATTAAATATGAGGAATTTTAAAACAATATCCACACTGAAAGTTGGCCTGAAAGAGGTATAACCCAACAAAAAGGATTTGGGTTCATGAATCCCTTTACCATATGTCTGAATGCCTTTTACACTTATAATTAATATCATGGATAATAAAATTAGACTCATTAATTACAGAATCCAATAACACATATACATTTCCTTGATTTATTTAATTTTATTAAGTTTATATATGTTCATTTTTATGAGTTATAGAGTTTAATCTCATCATTTTCAGAGTGTTTGTTTTTATTGTTTATGGTCGGTTCCATTGAGTATAAATATGAGGATTCTTGTAAAACGGGAATAAATTTCATAAAATTTATATTATTTTGTAAAAATGTTTTTTTTAAATTTATATCATATTATCATTTGATTATATGGTATGAGGAGGATTTATTTGATAAAATGTTGATGAAAATGTTTTTAATTTATTTTGGTAGTTTTTACGACCATTATGAACTCGTATAATTTTATTTAATATAATATTTATATATTCATTACAGTAGATGGTAAAACATATAATAAGTGTATTAAAATCTTATTTATCAATAATAATGGTTTTATGTCCATCCTTTAAAACATAAATGGAAAATGAAAATAATCCATGAAGGTGGTGACTTGGCACATCAGGAATGATGTTTTCATTTTTAGAATAAAAAATTGGAGAATATATTTGTTGATTGATATTCCATTAAAAAATCTAGTATATGTATGATATTTTTGTTATCATGAAAGTTTTTATAGGGTAGGATATTGAAGTATATGAAATGAAAATAAATTAAAAGGGAAAGAAAGAGGATTTTACCTCTTGAATATATTCTCATTGAGAACCTCCTTAAGGCACCTGAGATTGGTATTTTGTTGAGAAAAAAATTTATTGGACATGGGGAAGAGAATTGAGAAGGGTAATATGGAATTTTTTTTCAAGATTCAAGGATTTTGAGGTGTTAGGATAAGAGGTGGTGAGGGGTGGTATTTATTGGGGGAGGAGAGGGGTGTTTTTTGATTATTTTATTCACTGTTTTTATTTTTTTGGCTCAAGACAATGTATAGGGTTGATTACCATAACCAAATAAAGTAACTAGGTAAATATAATTCTAGAAAATGGTGCTTACATAATCCATAAATCATCTATTACTAAATAATTCATGTATTTAGCTTATATCATAAATTTTCGTATTTCACTATTCACCAAAAATTCAAATATTTTAGAAAAATACCAAAAACTAACCCTAACAATTTTTTGACATGTATTTTCCACGAATGAACTCCATGTTATGAAAGTAATTTTTGAAATATGATAAATTTAATTTTTAATTAAAATAATTCTTTATTCATAAAATAGTAATTTTTATATTATAATCGATTTTATTACACTTTGAAAAATTAACTAAGGTTTCCTAAAACAATATTATAATAATAATAAAGAAAAAGGAAAAAAACAAAAAAAATTGTTAAAAAAATTAAACAAAATAAAATTATAATTAATTAACTAAGTTTTCTTAAAATTAAAATTTTAATATATTTTTTTGAAAATAATTTTTTTTAAATAATTATATTAAATATAAAATTATAATAAAAAATTTATTTTTTAAAAAATTTACATCACCTAATTTGTAATTTTTAAAACATTTATTTACGTATAATTTGATATAAATATATCATATTCTCATTTAAAATATTACTAAATTTTATTTATATTTTCATAGGTGATGTCACTATTTTATTAGTTGGATTACTATTCCCAATGGTCATATTACAATTCCAACGGTCGAGTTACTATTCCATCGGTATAAGTTTCTTAATTTCTATAAATATCTCCAATGGCCAGAAGGACTTCATTTTTCTTTGTGATTATTTTGTTTTATAAAAAAAATTATAATAAAGGAAAATTCCATTGATAAAATTTTGGGTCGTTAAAGTTGGTTAATTGTTAGTCTATCTATGCATTCAATCTATTCACCCTTTACATAATCCTAGTATGTGCGCATGGTTTTGGAACAAAGATACTACTAACCATATTTTCCAACTAGGAAGATTTGTGTACAGGTTTTTAATTCTCTTAAATTTTAATTAAAAATATCAGGAGCCACGTTTAAGATTACTAAGACCCCATTCAACCCTAATTGAATTCCACAGATTTTGGAGGCTCTTTAGAGGATTTATTAGCTCCTCCAACCTCATCTATCGCACATCTAAGTACCATGGGAAGATCTTGGTCCCTCTAGAGTTTGTGGATCCTCTATTTATTTGGGCTTTCTATCTACTATATATCTATCCCTTATCAGAGTTTTCAATCCTCAAATATTTGTATTATTTGATCTTTGTTTCGATGGATCTTGATTATAGGGTTGATTTCTTGATCTAAGTCACATTTAATCATTATTATCATTTATTATTGAGGTTATTTATTTGATCATGTGATCAAAGTTATATGGTTTCAAAAGGATTTACCTTACAATTTAAACCCCAAATTGAATCATTGAATTGAAATGAGTTATTAATTGATTTATAAAACTTTTATTTGAGACAATTTTCTGTTTGATTTAAATGGGGTATGGACATTGTAAAAACCCTAAATTTCAATGAAATTTCAATTATTGGGTAGATTTTGAAATGAGAAATTTTTTAATGTAATGATTTTATTTTAATTATTGATAAAATTGGATTTATATGAATGGTGATTTTAAAGGAATGAATTTGATGAAAACCCAATATTTGGTTTTTAATTTGAAAAGGAATATTCAACTTAAAATTGGGTGTTTGAATTGAGAATGATGAATTGATTTTGAATGATTAATTTTACCATGATCCATTGATTGATTTATGGGGTAACATGTGATCCTAAGTAGCTAGTGTATGATTAAGACATTCCCACTAAGACTCTAGCTCCCTAAAAATGAATTGATGATGATGACTCTAACTAAACCTAGTTAATCCTGATTGTACTTTATGGGATGTTAATTGATTTGACTCATTGGGATGGTACTCGAATAATGTGCTCATATACTTGAGCTATGATTAATGACTGAATAATCTAAAGATCAGAGAGCCTAAAGATAATTTAACTCATAGAAAATGAACATGGTTAATGGTTTTGACTTGATCATTGATTGAAATATATGTATAACTATTTTATCATGCTAGTTTTTATATAAATTTTTTTATATAAAACATTATTTTAAGATTTTTTGAATATACCTTTATTTTACTTGATTTGAAATAATTTCTTGATTAAAAATATGTAAATTATTTTCCATTCCTTGTTTTATTTAAATTGGAATCATAAATGGAAAAATTGTTATATAATTGATTATGGAACACTTGGAGAGACCCTTATTGGGTTTTCATCCTAACCCTACATTTAGCTTTGGGTGTTTATAGATCTTTTAATTCCATTTCTATGTAAATGGAAAGTTCCACTAGGAAGAGGTGGCTATGATTGATCTCCGAGATTCAAGAGTGTTGATAGTGACTGGTGGAGCTATGATAAACTTGTTTCGTAGGTTTTGGGAGGCCTTTTAGTGATATAAATTTCATTATATTTTTGGTGATGCTTTACTTTGGGATGTTTATCCAACTATTTTTGGTATTTTTGTTATTGAGGAGTTCTTAAAATCTCGAATATGTATTGTTTTTTCTTACTCTATTATATCTTGATGTTTTTTCATGTGTAACAACTAGTCCCTTATATATTTTCTATGACTTTATGTTCAAGTCTCCAACCCCTTTGGATCATGAATACCCTTCAGGTTATGTCGGGACTTTCTCAAGTACCAGTGTACCAGAGTAACTAGGTAGGTTCATGACATATTATTCTCATATTATGCTTAAAAATGAACACTGATTATTATATAATATTTTCACCCTTACTGAGTATTTATGTCAGCCGTTATTATAATTACTTTTAGAAAGGGTATAAAGAAAGGTTTTTAGTATGTTATGTGTAATGAGGGTGTTATTTGTGAAGAACTTAGTGGTAGATGATGTAGGTATTTTATGTACCAACTGGTTATGTATCCAATTTTCCATATACAAAAACCATTTATGGTTCTGCTATTGATTGTAATTATTTTCAATGAATATTCATATAATAATATTTAATATTTATGTATGAAATGTTTGGGTTACCTTAGTTAATATCATAGAATGGTTTGGTTATTTTTGAAAAATATGATGAGAAAACATCAGTGAGAACTCTTAGGATAAGCCCAAGTATAATATAACATCATAAGTGAAGGTAAGGAAAGTGTTGTAAATTTCTTAGAAAATAAATCCCCGAATAGATACTATAACGTAGGTTCCTCTATGAAATAGATGCACTTAAGAGTAAAAACTCTAAATGGTGTGGATTGGATTATAACTCGATGATCACAGGTGCACAATGAGCGGGCCTAATATTTCACACTTGGTTAGACCCTCTTAATGGATATTCTTGTATTAATTAATATTTTAATTATAAACCATTATTATGGGTTTAAATATATGATAATGAAGTATGACCTAAGTTAAACCTATGGTTTCATAGATTTAATAGAAGGTGTCATGATTTAGACATACTATGAAATATTATTCTTTATTATATGATTACTCAATATAATTAATGTTTCTAAAACTTTACCTTTTGGTTTTAGTTGACGATTAGAACTATGAGAAATCATGTTAACACTAATTTCGATGTATTTAGATATTATTTTCCTCATGAGAAACCAAATTAAATGGTAGATTGATTGAAAAATATTGTGATTATGACCAACAATCTATCTTAATTTATGATGAACAACTTGAAAATATGTGAGTTTCTGAATGAACCAAAAAAGAGAAAAATGGTCTTTCATTAAGACCAAGGGGTAAAGAATATACAACATTCTACATATTTAGAATGTGGAATAATTACTTGGAAAAATTTATCAATGGAACGGGAAGATGTTTTATGTGTGGGAAATAAGGTTATAAATTTTTAAATTATTGTGGAAAAAATGAAAAGTTATATTAACACAATGGGTTGGAATAATTTTTTCCACATGGTTTCATTTATACTTGAATGTTTTAAATGTAGAATTTATATGAATTATACAAATCGATGTCATAGGGAGGAATCATTAGAAGAGGATCAAAAATGTTATATGAGTAATGGTTTTACTATTGACGATGAATAGTCTAAAAATGACATATGAAAGGTATGAATTATTTTTACAGTATTTATTATGTTAACAGTTGGAAACCTAACTAAATTAATATTTTTAAATCTTAGGAAATTATTCATTTATCATTAATATATGATGAAATAATTATAGGAAAATATGATAAATAATAGTTAATGGTATATCAATAAATTTGAATGATTAAAGTTTTTATGTATTGGATTTATAGAATCATAAAATTTATCAATGATATTATGATATTTTCTAAAATTTATGGGTATTATGAATAATATAAGGATTGTTATTTAGTAATTTTTATTATTGATTTACAAGCTTTTGTTTAATGGTACAAATAACCTAAAAATGTAATTTAATAGTACTGTGATATTTTGGGAGATCCCATGATTGAGGGATAGATAACCCTTAATATATGCTTGATATTGACTTGATAATGTTTAGTTATGATAAAAATTTAACTAATACTAGTAATGTAAATTGTATAGTATTGGAGGTAATAAAATTTATTTTTTATTTGTTGATAGAGTGATTTATGTTATCTTTAATGATTTTTTCTACATTTTAGGATTTATAGAATATATTGGATTTTCTATTAATTTATTCTAGGAAAAAGGATAGATTTAGTTTTTTGAAGTATATATATTTTCATTAAATACATTTAGCAATTTTATTAATTTTAATATTTTAGGAGAATATATGAAAAATTTATTCACATGTTTGGCATACAAAATTAAAAGCTACTTTATGTTGTTTGAGGATTAAATTTAAGTTGATAATAAAAATTTTGTACCATTTTCTCTAAATATTTGGGGTTTTAATACTAGTTAATCATGATTTGAGGAGTTTTTAAATTTAACTATTTGTGTATAGAATTAGGTATATCATTGGGTATAATTATTAAAATATCAGATAATAATATTTTAAAATATAGTTTATTCATAATAGTTATCTTAGCATGTACTAACCATTTTAGTTGTTTGATCATGAAAATTCACATTGTTCATTCATCATTTTAACATGAGATTAAAATAGGTGGACCCTAGTTGAAATATGAAACCAATGTTTGAAATTATGTTTATGGAAATGAATAAACCAAGTAGGTATATTTTAATAGTTTCCAATGTGAAATAATTCATAAAATATTGGAAAAAGGATATTGAAAATGAAAATTATTTCCATTTTAAAATTAAATCTGATGATTTTTTTTTCATTTTCACCCCTCGCTAATTTATGATTTTGTGGTCATTAATTTTCTCATGACTATGCTCTCTATCACTCTGTATTATTATTTGGACTTTATCATTCACCTTCGTGTCCATTTGTTCACATCATAATAATGTTATACTTATATAGGACCCTTATTATGTGTTCTTTTAGGTAACCTTTATGTTTCACACCCCCCCTTTTCAAAGGAAGTTTTATTATCCCTTTATATGATGTTGGTTTTAGACAAAGTTTTTTTTTAAATATTAAACCCTTGATTATATTGATAAGAATTATAAGGAAAAAATTATTTAAGGTGGGGGAGGTAGAATGTAAACCCCTATAAATCTAGTTTAAAATAATACTATGATTGATCACTTGATTAACATACACCACTTATATTTAAAAGAACAACGTTATACTATAAAAATAATATCATTGCACTATGATCGTTATAAACTAGCAGTTAAATTAGCATGTATGAATAGTAATAAACTAATTATAAAAATATATAAAAGGTTTTTAAATAATTCTAATTTATTTATTTATTCATAATAAGTAAATGCTCAATTTTTTATTTAGTCATTTTATGTATTACCAATACATTTTCTTCAAAAATGGTTTTTAATACATTTTATGCTTAAAAATTATAATTAATTTATATCTATTTATAGAAATTGAATTATATGGAATGAATATAGTTTTTTAAGAATGTACATGAAGAGACCTTCCCCTATAGGTAAAGGGACCTTCTCCATCCCTCACGGGTGACAAAACCAATTTATTTTCCCCATTTTCTAACCCAGACCTTCTTCCTTGCTTCCCCCGGATTTTATTTTTCCCTAAGGTCCTCGAGTTGTTTGAAGGATTCTAGGAACTATAAATATATTTGTCAAATTTCATGGAAACATATTCCCTACTGTATTTGACACTGATATCATAGTTCAAGAACTCATTTCCATTGGTAGACACTTTCTAAAATCATTTTTTCGGATCTTGGGGTTTATTGGACAAGGCTACGGTGGGACTTCTCAATTCCAAGAACATCATGGATTGGTTTTCATCTGATGAATACATGATTTTAGCCTAGTCAAGTGTCCCAAATTTTTTTATGTTTCTAGATTATTCCTCTTCAAGTTGTCTTATGACATCCATATGAAATGTGATACACAAACTATAGGTAATTTGGTAATATTCCTAGAACTCCCTCTTCCATTTCAAAATCCTGTGATCTTTTTTAATGTTGGTAAATCTCATGGGTTGATATCTGTTCTCTGATAGTAATAGTAGATAAATTGTTCACCCAATATATTTGTGAATCTTTGTCTAAGTTGATGTTTCAAAGAGGCCTACTGAGTTTGTCTGGGTTTCCGTAGGAGATCAATTTTCTTACAAACAATCCATTATGTTCGAATCCATGTTGGATTTCTATTATGATTACCAGAAAACGTGTCATTCATTGGTAGTGCATAGGTGTAGGAGGTTTAATTTCTATCAGACATTAGTGATGGGTTTGATGAACATTGATGATGGAATGGAAACTCATACGGATGGGGAACCAGTTGGGATAGAGCTTCCCTTTAGAGACACTACTAATTAGAAAAACTCATGCGGTCTTTCTAAGGATTCCCCCATATATAAATAAGTTGTATCTTCTGACCCAAAATACATATATATCAATTAAAATTATAACCTCAACCTATAGGGGGTGTGCGAACTAGGATTTGTGGAGGTTCTTTTGGCTATAGAAGCTTGGGGGTGTAAGAATCCCCTGAGAGAAAAAATTCCCCATTTAAACTATAAGCTGATGGAAGTGTCTCAGGATCCAAATTCAAGGATATATTTTCAAGTATGTATCATGATTTCGAGGCTTACAAGTCAAAAATTCCATCCCCAGATAATCCTTACTCCTCAGTTCCTTCCTTTGATGAGTTAGCGAAGATGAGTGAGTTGGTCAATAGTGAGGTGGATAAGCAGGCGAATGCTCATAATAATGAATGTATTCAATTTTAATTTAGAGTTGTAATAGATAAGTTTAATCCTCTAATTTGAATGAGACAATATCTCTAGTTCAAGGAGTGACTGTATGATGTGAAGCATCAAAGTCATTTATGTCCCGAAATTGATTTGCTACTTTGGTTGGAGTTTGAAAGGAGAATGTGGATCCTGAAGGATGTAAAACCGTCATACCATGTTAGAAAAGAAATAATATCTAGTCTCGATCTCCATAATTAAATGATAGTGAGGTTAATTCTAAACTAATAACAGATAATAAGAAATATCATGGTCACACTTTGGTTATAGATGGCTCAACAAAGGGGAAGAAAATAAGCACTCCCTTTAGAGATTTCCTATCCAAAGTGGTGTGGGAGTCATGAACTTGAAAGGAATATGAGAATACCCCTAAAAAACCATAACCATATCTTCAAGTTGGACAAATATTAATGAGATTGAAGCCAAATGTAGGGGGAAAAGAAGAGTTTCACCTCTCAAAAGGAAAACCAATAGGTTGAACTCATTGCTTCTAAAGAACCAGAGAAACATATCAAGATTATTCTTCACTCAAATGAAGAAATTCAGGATGAGACCATGGAGATTAATGCTTCAAATAAGGATAAGAATAAAATCTTATAGAGGGAAGTTCATTTTAAAGATAATAAAGTTTAAACATATTGGATCAACAAACAAGAACAGATCATAGCTGACGACATTAATGAAATGAAGATAAATGTAGAGGAATACATAAAATATTGAGAAAATATCAATAATCATTTTAAGGATCTTATCAGAGATTATATAGAGTCGGAGGTTCATGATCATTAATGGGTCTAATATTGGGTAAGTAATTCCACCAAATATAACATTGTTTTCAATGACTATGTGACCTCCTTTTGTGTTTCACTTCTTTTGGCATGAAATCATTTTGAGGATCTTATCAAAGATGATATAGAGTCATAGGTTCATTATATTAAATGGGTATTATATTGGGTAATTAACTCCACCAATTTTAGCCTCATTTTCAATGACTATGTGACCTCCTTTTGTGATATTCAATTGTGCTTTTCGTTTCCCACTTGGAATTTTTTAAAATGGTCTGAATTTTGTTAGGGCTGACACTTAACCCTTAAAAGTATTTGTATAAAATAAAAAATATGTATTAGTGGAATATAATTTTTGAAATAAAAATTTTAATATTATTATATGATAATTTTTTGGGTTTTTTCTAAAATAATTATTTTTTAGTGAATAGTAAAAATACCGATTTTTGTAAAACCGTCATTCCGTCTCACTAAATAAAGTAATATAAAAGAATAATAATTATTTTATAATTTTATATTAAAGGAAAATATGTATCCTTTAATAGTAAATATTCTAATTAATTATATAGAAATTATCATTATACTTTATTTGGGCATAATTTATTTTTTGGGCATAAAAATACATTTTTCTAAATACTGTTTTATGAAAATAATATTTCAATTATATTAATAAAATATATATATATATATATATATTACCTCTTTATTAAAATATTTATATTATATATTCAATAAAAAAAATTTAACATTGATTTTATGGGGTTTTCAAGGAATAAAATGGAAGTATATTTTATTTTATGGTCAAAATGAATTTTTCTAGAAACAGGTTTTCACTACAATTAAAATGATTATTTAAAAGTTAATTTATACCAATTTTAGAAATTTAATTTGAGAAAATATATTACATATTTTTAATATTTATTTCCATATTTTTAATTAGGCCACATTAATTTTTTTTAATAATGAATAATAAAAACCTGTTAATGCTGTTATGGTTAAAATGAGTTTACCATGGGGGGGGGGTAAAATAGGTGTTAAGGAAAATATTTACACTGAAATATATCCAATTATTATTTTATGTTTATATTTCATCCATATAATATCTTAAATTTCAATCTTTTTTCATTTGTAAGCATTATAATTAAGAATTACATTAATATATTTAAATGTTTTATGTAATTCTAAGATTGTCTTATCCATACCTTTAAAAAATACACCACCTATACTCTATTATACACACTTTAATAAACATTTAGATCAGAAAATACCTACCTATATACTTTCATAACATGCATACCTATTTCACATAGGTCTTATTTTGACCAACTATAACAATCTTAAAGGATTAAGATGTGAGCCAATGGAGGTTGTCCAAAGAAGAGGTATAACTCTTAATCGAGTACTATCAATTTTATTTCTTATCCCACATTATATAAACCTATTGTATATGTCATAAAATTATGAATATAGTATTTCTAATATACTTATATGTTATTATGATGATATTACAAATATTTTCCTCCCCCTTTCCATCAAATGGGAAATGAAAGTATTGCTCGTGCGTTCGTGAGGACTACCACCTCCATGTAGAAATATGATTCATTTTCCATCACCACCATAAATGTATATTTATTGTGATATATTTATTGTTTATATATAGTATTTATGACATAATTATGATTTTTTATTTATAATACCATATCTACCGCCATACTATTGCATCAGTTGGAAAACGATAACATCGCTCGTATATATGGACAATCACCTCCATGAAGCATTTATATTTTTACTTGATATGAATGGTAATAAGAAAATTTTTAATGAAAATAAATTATTTTTTATTATATAATAATATTTTTATGGGAGAGTTATTATTTATCTTAAAATTGTTCCATCCATGAAAAAGTGGAAACCTTACTCGGGTGTACGTATAAACTACCATCTATATGAAGCGATGTATTTCATTTTTCATCACCACATTATATTAATGGTTATAAAAGTGTATGTAATGAGTAAAATTTATAAATATGACATGATTAACATTATTAATATTATGTAACCTTGATTAAATTACAGGGACCATACTACTAAATGGAGAAATTCAAGAAAAAAATAAACAATTATCACACGGAAACAAGGATTTTAATAAGAATGTAATTATAAACGAGTGTTGAAATATTATTATTGGATCATATAATATATTATATGTTTTAAAATTATTTTTACATAATTTTTATAAATCTAAATTTATTATACATGAGTTCACAAAACATATAAATCAATCTAGATATAATGTAAGGGTTCTTCATAAAAAAAATTGTTCATTGAGACATGTTTGATGTTATTCACACATTTATGTTTATGAGGTTTATATAATAAAAATTTTAAATGTTATATCATATATAATTACTAATTAATTTTATTTAAAGTTACAATATAAATTATTTCACTCAAGGTATTTGGATTTGAAAGTTTCCAATGTGGTAAGTGTTTCTCATCTCACATTAATTTATATGATACATATGCACTATTATACACTTGTTTCTTTTATGTAGTGTATATAAATCCAATTTAATATGTTATATCATGAATCTATTTTTATTAATTTTATTTAAAGATTCATTTGTATGGGTTTTATGTTACAATCTTAATTTTTACTGGGATTATTTTTGATTAAATATTCTATATGGAAATTAGATGATATATCACTCATAAATTTTGTAAATTTTTTTATACTCTAGTTATTTCTATAGATTAAATGTTTTAAAATTATTTTCCTCTCTCTACATACCCAAAAGTTTTAACTAATGTTTTTAAGGAAAACCGACATTGTTTTTCCTTTGTTCGGGGATCTTTTTCTTTCATGTCCAAATATTCTTTAAAATTCTTCAGGAATGTTTTTAACATTATCTTACGATAGTATAAATTCAATTTTACTAATTTATTAATTTAAAAAAATGGTTAAAACAATATATTTTTTCTTGAATATGGTATTTTTACCAATGGTTTGAATAAAATACTTGTTTCAGTGACTTCAAAAGGAAAAGAATTTTCCATCATCATTATCATTTAATTCTTTGAAGTTTTATTTAAAATTTTAAATATTTATTTTCAAAGAAAATTTTATCCTTAATATTTTGGAAATTTATAGAATATAAATAAGTGATTTCAAAATAAAAAGGGTATTTTATTCAAGAAAATGTTCAAATGATATTTTATAGGTATTTTTATCTATAAAAAAATCTGTTGATGTTACATATGCTTCATTGAGGATATGATCTAATGATATAATATTTATTATATCTCTGTATGGTTTATGATTATGATGATGAAAAATTAATTAAACTCATTTTATTTTCCTTGGATTATGATATAATGAAATGATAAATTTTTTCATGAATTTTTGAAATATATGTTAATAGAATATTATTATGTGATGGGTGGATCAGTTATATCCCTTCAATGTATTGGGTAAGGATTAAATTTTTATGAGCTTGAAGGGTTCATGAGAGGTTATCCCATGCCCGAAATAAGGCACACAATAGTTTATCTCAAGACTAAAATAGGGTATAAATGAGGTTATTCAAAGCCTGAAATAGGTCACACAAGATATTATCCCATGACCAAATCGGGTAAATGGATGGTTATCCCAATCCCAACATGTAATTAATTCATTGGTATACAGTCTTGAAAACTGATTCTTATGACTATTATTATGCCATAATTTTATGACATAATCCTTTTCCAATCATATTCTCTAATGGTTAATGTTATTTGTTTCTTTTATAATTATTTTATTACAAACATCATAGCTATATTCCATGAATAATGATTATGATATATGAATTTGTTAGTATAATTTTCATATGCTAATATTATGTTACCAGATAGTTATACTTATTTTATTCTTAAAAATCATCATTGATTGATATCTCCCAAGTTTAACCTTATTGAGAATTTGATCTCACCTTTTATTATGTTTTATTTTCCCCATGATGTGAAAATAGGTTTTAAGAATGATATGTATAAGGAGGGTTCTAATTATGATGAAATTTATGTGAGATTATATAGATATTTTACGTACTAGTTGTTTATATTTAAATTTTTTTAAATACACTAAATATGTATGATTATAAGAAGTTTCATAATGATATTTAATGAAAATTAATATAATAAGATGTAATATTTGTATATTAAATATTGGGGTTCCCTTATATAGCTAGAAAAAATCTTGGTAAAACTTGAGTATCTAAGTGAGAGTA
Organism: Viscum album; assembly: GCA_963277665.1. Lineage (NCBI taxonomy): Eukaryota > Viridiplantae > Streptophyta > Magnoliopsida > Santalales > Viscaceae > Viscum > Viscum album. The sequence goes on along the minus strand of OY728164.1, from coordinate 1,050,963,328 downwards.
TAGTGGAATGTAAACAACTTGGTCGTGATTCTGTTCTAACTAGACTAGAAAAATATAAATATATATATATATATATATTTCCAACAAATATAGGGGAGTTTATTATACTAATATAGTTTTTTTTTCATTTTGGGAACAACACTTGTTCTATTTCACACTCCATGTATATGTAGTTGGTGGATAGGAATAGAGATCCAAGACCAAATTTTTAGGAACAACATAGATATCCAATGATGATTTAAAATTCATGTATAATTGTCATTTATTTTTATGGTATTTATTATTATTTTCTTGATGTATTATCTTTATAATGATTTTATTTCCTATATTTTGAGAAAAAAGATAATTTTTTTCTTTATTTTCCATACTAATTATTATATAAATGAAAGAAATTTCATAATTATTTTCAATATAGTATGATTGGTTTATCTATATATATAATTATTATAGATTCCTTTTGTGGTATCTTAATGGGTATGTTTATATAATGACCCCTACAAGTTAATTTCAATGAATATACATATATATGTTTTATAATATTTTATTACAGGTAAAATGATGGATATCTTCATAATCCTAGTTATTGGTGGGAATGTTTTCCCGTATAGAGATCTGAGATGGGTTGATGTTGGTCAAAGACATATATACTCCATTTAATCCATGATAATTATTATTTTTCATTATTTCTTTATAATGGATTATATAGATTTTATTAATTATTTTTTGTATGTAATTTAACATTATAACCCATACATATATTTGTTTCAATTTATTCTATATATGTAATGAAATCCAATTTATGGATTTATGGTAATTTACATAATTGTTTTTCCTGATAGTGAATTTTTATACCAAATTATTTTTTGTAGGATATGATGATTATGGAGAACATTCGTGAGGCTGCTGGTGAGTAACCTCATATTCAGGGAAAACCTATGATTATTTATTTAAAAGAAATAAAAATTAGTTTTAGAGAGTGTTCAACATATCATATATATTCATTATTTTATTTATTTATTTCACTCAAATTGGATTAAAAAATTATAAATTAATAATTCATAGATAAAAAATTAAGCTACTAATTTTATCACATATTTCATATAGAGTTGGAAGAATTATTAATTTCTATCAAGATATGATCAAATAATTTCTAGAGTTTCTCAAGTTAATGTTTTATAATTTATTTATAATTGGTATTATTCTTGTAGAAGAAGGAAATATGAAGATAATACATTTATTTAAAGTAAAAAATTTGGAAACAAGTTAGAGTATTTTTTATATTATGATGAAGTAGTTGGATTCATCTGAATTTAATGGCCGTATTTGACTCTCAATGAATAAATAGAAATACCTTCAAGTGAATTTCAACTTGAGTATATTTTAATTAACATGTTGGTTTTTTATATCAATGATTCTTAAGTGGATTTAAGGTATGTTGGATAAGTTTTATAATTGGTATAGATTGAAGATGTTTGATGAATATTGGAGGACTGTACTAAATGTAGTAAAGTAGGATAAGTGTATGTTTCATTAGACCATAAATGTTGTAGTGGAATGAAATTAATGACCTAGTGGATTTAGATATTAATAAAAAAATTATTTCTTAGACCATATTTATGTTATCATTATACTAAAATTACAATTTATAAGGAAATATGTTACTTTATAATCAATTTTATATAGTAACTTTATAGTTTTAACTATTGTAATTCTTATAGTTTTTTTATTTATTTTTCTATATTTCCCAATTTTTATTATGGAGATGATGTTTATTAAAATATGATTAATCCAAGAAGATCCATGGAATTCATTAAATCTATCTAATGTGATAATTTTTTTTAATATGGAATAATGAAATTTAAAATTATTTTGATGTTATTTTATGGAATTTAAGTGAGGCTTATTTTGAAATTAAAATTTGAGAGGTTTAGTTATTATTGAAGCTTGTAAAACAATATATTATTATTCAAAAAAGTAAGATATAAAGTATATGACTCATTTAATTTTTATAAGAATAAAAATTTATAAAATAACTTCATTGAATCCAAATTTAAGTAAAATCACAAAAATTAAAGTTTTAATTCTTGATATAAATAATTAGAGATTGTATTGGTTAAAGCAGAAATGTTTTGATATTCTTATTACTTTCTTAATGATCTAACTTTTTTTGATTCATGAATTATTTTAATTATACTGATTGAAGTATTGGGGTTAAAAATTTGAGTGAATTTCCATATAAATAAGATAGCTTGGTGATTTAAGAGTAAATGAGATTCTAAATTTTTCAAGAGTTACACATTTCATTTTCATTCATAAATATTTTTATCTTTTGATAGTTATTTTTAAAAAAATATGTGATTCAAAAAGATATCATGAATTTATTAATTTATTTTTTAAACTCTTTTATCTTTTTTAATTTGTGATAATACACATTGAAGTCAGTCGACTTTACTATTAATATGTTTATATAAATTTCACATTTTCATTCATTGGATTAAACTTGTGAATTATGTGGACATTGCTTACTCCATGTCATTCCAAGGAAGTAATCATTCATAAATAATTATGAGTCTTGTAAATATTATATATTAATGAATATTCTATTTATTTATCTCTGCCTAATTCTAATAAAATTCAAAATGATATTGTACATTATTTATTGAACTAATAAATGAAGATTAAATAATATGGTTTAAAAAATTTATAATTTTAAAAAATAAATATTAATTGGAACCCCTCTTAGAGTGATGTTATATCATTTTGAGAATACATCAATGAATTAAAATTAATGATGTACTATGAAGATTATTTATTTAACATAACATATCTCAATGAGATGTTATGGTATTATTCACTTAAAATATGGATGATTTTTTTTCATATTGTATAGATTATTGACATGTGAATTAGTAAATTTTTAAGAAACATTATCCATTTCTAATGACTATTGATTTATTTATCTAACTGAGAGGATAAAGTTGGTTCTTGATTATTTTGTTATATCAAGTCTATAATCACATAGAAGTTAATGATAGAGACATTTCTAAGATAGCTTTATAATATTGATATGAAATTTGTTAATTCATGTTAATTATATTTAGGGTTATAAGTGAACTAGGTGTATTAATAGGACTGATAAGTTTGGAATTTTAAACTTATATTGATTATTTTTTACAGTTTTAATTAATGATGTTTTCTTAATTGAAGACGGAGGACGACCACATTGATCATTTTATGATTGTTTTTTATTTTATTTGGAATAATAATTTGTGTGTAAAAATTTTATAGTGTCATTTTTACAAATTTTGAATTCATTTCATGGTAAAATATATCTAAAATCAAGGTTTTGTAATAAACCCAACATGGATTATGTATATTATTACTTGGAACCCACCAATGATTTTTTTGTGTAAAATTTTTTCGGTGTGTATTATCATTATATATGGTGTATATTTGAAGTTTCATAGATTGTGACTTAATTTACATATATAACATAGAATTATAAAGCAATTTGTTTTGGATGTTTTAGTGGTAGATAGTTTCTGAAATTCTGAAGAATAATTTGATGAGTTGATTTGATCAATGATTTCAAGAAGAATAAGTTCATTATATGGTAGAATTTGATGTATCTAATCAAAGATATGTATGTTTTATGATTTATTAGATAGAAATAATTTTTTATAGGTATATATTTTTTCATTAGTTCAGATATTATACTCATGTTTTATAGATTTAAATGGTGGTTTTTTCATTTACATTATTGAAACATTTCTTTTCATGGAGTTTGATTTATAGTTTAAACAGATCAATGAAACCTAACATATATTTTCTCTAAAATTTATTTCAATTTGTTCTTGAAAAAATGGTTGAAATTTGTTATGGATTTTGAATTTTATATCACAAATATATTTGGTATGGATAATGTGGTATATAGTGTTTTCAGTTATAATTCTTATAGATTTGTTTCTCATCAAGAGAGTGAAGAATGGAAGATGATTAAATTATTAACCAATTTTCATCCGGATATTAAGAAGAATGACATAAGATCATGCATTTAATATATGTAAATGATTTATTATTTTGTGTAACAAGTGTTAAAGCCTCAATGTGGTGGTCCTACAACTGATGTATGGAGAGATTGTATAATTTATGGAGATGCTTCAAATGGTCGGTATAAAACTAGGGAGTATCAAACTACTTTTTAAGTATGATTATATATTTCGCATAATATATGTGATAACCTAATGTGAAAATTTCATATTTTACCTCTAGTAGTGTATCTAGGGGTATTGAAGATGTATAATGTTATCAATGAATAGTATTGGTGTTATAGAATTAAGATATATAAGATAGATCATATATTTGATTGCTTTTAATTTCAACTATTAAGGGTGGATCATTGGGTAACAACAAGATTTTTATAACTATTGAGTATTACATAGTGGAATTATAAGGATATATTCTTTGATTTTTTAATTATATAACCTCATGATCTTAGAGGTTTTAATTTTATTTTAGTTATTGTAGACCAAATGAAGAAATAATATCTTTTATGACAAGTAGTAAAGAATAGTTTTATTGAAATTTTAGCTCAAATTATTATCCTAAAAATGATATTATAGAAAAAAAGTATTACACACATAATTATTACATAATTTTTTTTATAATAATATTTAATATATAACATCTTAAAATTTATAATTTTAGTATCTTAGAAAATTAGATTCATATAACAACATTAATACACATATGGATATAAATTTTATTTAAATCACTCATCATAATCCGCATATTAAATGAACATTACCTTAAATAAAATATGATCACATGGGAACCAAATTTAATTAAATAGTTTAATTCCCCAATATTTTAATATGAAATATCATGTTCAATAGCATATATGATATGCAATAACGAGCTTAAAAAAGAAAAAAATATAATTATCTAAATGAAACCATTATAAACTAAGCACTAAATTTGTGGGTATGAATAGGAATAACCAATTTATGAAATAAATATAAATATAAAAATCATTATAAATGTATTAAATAATTCGTAAGAAATAATCCCTGAATTTTTATTAAATCCATTTTATTCTTTAAAAATATGTTTTCTTAAAAAATGAAATTTTCTTATTTTTTGTGAGTGAATATTAAAATTAATTTATAGATGTTTTAGAAAATTAAATTTTAAAATGTAATTTATTATTTGAATTTATAATTTCAGAATTATATTAAAATTAATTTCTGAAAATTTTCTTAAAAGATTTATTTTTCATTGAATGGTGAAAATACCGATTTTTATTGAAAACCCTATTTTTATTAATGATAAGGTAATATTAAATTTTAGATTAGTTTTAAAATTTAATCAGTTAATTTTGATTTAAAATAATTCAATTAACCTTTATATATTGATTCTATACTTGAGATTAGTATACAAACATTTTATATTTAAAAGGGGAATTTTTTGAAAACCGAATTTTCATTATGTTTTTTCCTGTTTAATTTTATATTAAATTATGTGAATTTTTTGTGTTTAATATTTAAAAATGGATTCCATATTTAAAATCACTGATTAAAAATTTATTAAATAGGTCTATTTAATTTCTGGTCAATATGAAAGATAAACTTAGTAATTTTTGTTTCTACGGTAATGGGAAAATTAGGTAATTTATGGTTAAAAATAAAATGATAAGAACTATAAAATTACTATAAAACATGAAAAAATCTTGTTAAATTAGAACATATTTCCCAAAATCATACAAAGGTTTAATTTATGACCTTTTGAGGCCACTTGGATGAGATTATGTCTTTTTAAAATATTTTTTTAATGAAATGTCAATCATGTCATCCTCTTGATATTAATAAATATTTTTTTTAAATTGGACTATCTTGAGAAAAAAATCAAATATAAATATAATTTCAAAATATAAAGGATTTATCTTCCACATTTTCACTTATTTTTAATTTTTAGTTTACAAAAAAAATACATCAAATGCTTACACAAAGCTGATGTAGTAATTATTCAATTCATGAAAAAATAAATTATATGATATTGAAGTTATTATAATTAATATAATTTGATATTAATAATATGATCAATTAATTTTAAATATTCCCATGACATTTTAGGGAAATAACTATTTTTTTTATTTTTATATGATTTATTGATATTATTAAAGTCAAAGTAATGAATATTTTTAAAAATTGATATTATTGATATTTTATAGTAAACAATATTTTATTAAGTTATATAAAATTCCTAAAAATACTAAAGTCATCCAAATGATTTTTATAAGATTTAAAATATCAACCATGGTCTATGTAACGTCCCAGTTCCAGAAGCCGTCTAGGGACGCCCTGTACTCGGTTGGTCACATGGACTCAACCGCATTTCCCTGAACGCCATAGGCTGCTGATTAGCAGTGGGGGACTTGGGGGTGATATTGGGAAAACTATGGCCTCATTGGTAGATTAACACATTAAAATTAAAACACAAAGTAATAATGGAAGCTGTAAATATCCAACAACAGTAAACAGTAAAAGACTTATGAAGGAAACAACTGGAGCACATATATAAAATTATTCATGATACATATGTGTAGTAAAACATCCAAATAATTTATAATGCTAAAAACTATACTAATCCAAAGTATAGAAGAAAAAAAGTAAACAACTCCTCATAATTGCAAGCATCAACTTGGCTCCATGCTCTCCGGCTCCTCAGCAATCAAGTACCGGAAGTAGAAGGGAGATTTTCCTTATCTATACCTACAGTAATATAATCTATTTGGGCCTAAAAGCATGACCTAAACAAGGTGTGAGACTAAATCCCAGTAGGCAACCTCCACGAAATATGTGCCTAACAATCAGTGAATATATGGCAGGCAATAAGCAAATAAATGCACTAAACCAAGAAGTACTCAAGGTAAACAATTCCTACAGTTTCAAATCATTAAAAAACCACATAGAAAGTAAGAAGATAAACACAAACAGGTACCCCTACGGAAAGTACTCACAGCTTGTCCCCTCTGGTCCTACCTAGTAAACACAAGCAAGAAGATAACACACAGGTAACCCTCTAGGATGTACTCACAGCCTATCTCTTTTGGTCCTACCTAGGAACACAAGCGAGCCTCTAGGAACTTCTCTCAGTCTAACCCCTCTGGTTTAGCAAAAGCATAGACTCTCTGAGGAATCACTTGCCGTAAATTCCCTTTATAGTCTCGTATCAGTAACTAAAGGCACTCTAGGGAAGAACTTATGTCACATTCCCCCCGTGGCCCACGTCGAGGAACTACAGACACTCTAAGGAAGCACTTACATCAATTCTACCTTTGTTCTTGCATCATAAATAGAAAAGAAACTCTGGAGAAGCCCTTACATCCATGATCCCTATGTTCTATACACCAGGTTCTCATGGACCTATATAAGTAAAGCAAGTATAGTGAAGTGTATCGGCCATAGTAAACCTCAAGAACTACTTGGATAAACAATCTACATCATATCATCATGTCAGAACAAACACTCTATCCTATAATACTAGGCATGGGAAGTAAACCACATCCTAAAAAACAAACTAGACCAAATAGTCAAAAAAAAAACAATCATGCATGAGAAAACACTTCCAAAGAATAGAAATTATCCCTATTCATATTCAATTAATCTCTATTCAAGTGTACAAGCATAACAGGTAATTATCACATCTAAAACGGAAAACACGCAATACACATTGATGGGTACTGATGATTTCACACATATAACTCAAATAATTTCAACAGAAAGGATCAAATCACCAACCTCAGTGTTGGGATATTTCTATACGTGAATTTCAATCCTTGAATCTCCCAAGAACACTGTAGATCTACAAAATTGCCTAAAACGTTCAACTGAGGATAACTTGAGGAAGAGGAGGAATCCGGAATCAAAGATCAAGAAAAAGGAAGAGCTTACCGAGGAGATTCCAATGCAATCGATGATGATCAATTTGAATAATGAATGAAAAGTCGGTGGATCATCAAATATCTATGGCCATACGAAATCTCTCGGACGAGAAAGACCTAGAAGGAGGGTGTTCTGTCGATTAGACATGACCCCAGTCTGTTTAATGAAAAAAAAGAAAGTACACGTCATGTACTTTGGAAGTACATGGTGTGTATTTTTTGTTTCTGTACTCGGTTTTAGGAAGCCACTAGGTCACCCCTATATGGCCGTGTGCATGGCCTTTACATGGCCAGCACACGACTACTCACAATAATCGAGTAAACGACATGTACTCATAAAGTACTTAACGTGTACTTCAAAAATTACAAGATAATACTCTTTTTATTGAAAACATCAAGGAGAAGGAAAACATACTTGAAAAAAAGACCCGGGTTCTTACAAACTTCCACCCTTAAAGAAATTAGTCCCTGAATTTCTTAGCTTGGAAGTATAGAAGAAGAAACCTCAAACAGCTCTGACCACTGTGATCATACCTCAGCCTCTCTCTCCCAAGTCTCGTCCTGTACTCGCTCGTGCTTCAATAGCACTCGTACCAGAGGAACACAACGGCCACCAAGAACCTTCGTACTTCGATTGAAAATATTGATAGGATGCTCTTCGAACGACACATCCACTTTCAACTCAACCTACTTGGGTTTGAAGACATGAGACGGGTCTAAGAAGTAACACCGAAGCTAAGAAACCTAGAAAACATCATGCATAGCCCGATTCCTCTGAGGTAATTGAAACCTATAGGAAACTAGCCCAACACTCTCCAACACCGAAAATGGCCCAACGTACCTTGGTAAAAGCTTATCCTGCCTTCTAATCCTTTTGTTCCCCAACCTCTGTGTGACAGGAATAAAAAAATGATCCCCTACCTCAAACTCCAGAGGTCGTCTTCGCTGATCAGAATAAGACTTCTATCAAGACTGTGCAGTAGCCATCCTCTACTGAATCAACTATATCTGCACTATGGTCTCCTAGAAAAGACAAGGTCCCAACATAGCTGCGTCTCTTGAATCTAACTAACATAAGGTTGATCGACATGGCCTACCGTACAAAGCCTCATAAGGTTCCATCTGAACAGTTGTTTGAAAACTATTATTGTAGGCAAACTCCACAAGAGTTATGTGCTTCTCCCAAGTACCTAAAAAAATCAAGGATTCATGCTCGGAGAATGTCTTCAAGAACCTAAATCATACACTCGGATTGGCCATTTGTCTGTGGGTGGTAAGCTGTACTCAAAAGTATTTGTGTACCCAATGCCTTCTGAAGCCCCTACTAGACCCAAGAGGTAAAACGGGCATCCCTGTCTGAAACAATGGAGTGTGGAACCCCATGTAGATGTACAATATTGCAGATGTACAAACGTCCCAGTTCATCAACATTGAAAGTCTCCTTGATCGGCAAGAAGTGAGAGACCTTTGTCAATTTTTCAATGAAAACCCAAACTGCATCATTCCCTCAAGGAAATATTAGTAAACCTATCATGAAATCAATCACGACATCATTCCACTTCCAATCGAGAATGTGTAACTGCTGCAAAATCCCTAATGGTCATTGATGCTCCGCTTTCACCTGCTAAGAGGTGGAACACTTCAGGACAGAACCATCAACATATTTCTTCATACATGGCCACCAATACTGACGGTGTAGGTCATGATACATCTTGGTGACGCTAGGATGAACTGACCAAACTGATTAATGAAATTCCCACATCAGTTCCTCGTGTATGTCTACTGGAACCCATACGCGCCCCTGAAAACACAAGATTTCATCCTCGCTTATGGTCCATCCAAGAATAAGGTCCTCCCCTATCACGATTTCCCGTAGGACTAGGCCTTCAGAATCTGATAGCTGCCTCATTCACACTCAATTAAGAAGAGTAGAGGTAACAACTATAAAAGAAATAAACGTCTGCCCCTTCCTATCGTGCACCTCTAAATGCATATCAGAGAACAGAGAAATAACTTGCCACTCATTACTGGCCTTCTAAGCTGCATGTATCTAATTCCTCCAGCTCAGTGCATCAGCTACTGCATTGCCTTTTCCAGGCATGTAGGCAAGATAAAATTCAAAAGACTGAAGGTATGAAACCCACCTTCACTGTCTCAAATTCAAGTCACACTGAGTGAAAATATACTTGAGACTTTTGTTGTTGGTGAAAAACACCAAATTCTCCCCTGGAAGATAATGTCTCCAACAAAGTAAGGCATGACCCACTTACGCAAACTTGAGATCATGCGTCGGGTAATTCCTCTCATGTGGCCTCAACTGTCGAGACCCGTATGCAATGACTCCTTCTCCCTGCATAAGAACAGCTTCCAACCCTATACCTGAAGCATCACAGTAAACAATATAGCTCTTTCCCACCTCTGAAAATACTAGTATCGGTGTTGAATTCATTATACCTTTGAGCTCCTAAAAGGCTGAATCCCAAGAATCTGACCACATGAACTTTTCACCATTCTTATTAAAACTTGTCGGTGGTGCTGCTAGGCATGAAATGTCTTTTATGAAGCATTTTTAGTATCCATCCAGCACTAAAAAACTTCATACATCAAAGAATTTCTTCGCCTTCTCCCAGAAAACTACCGCTCTCACATTCTTTGGGTCTACTGATACTCATGTATCTGAGATAAATGACCCAAGAAGTGAATCTAGTCCATCCAAAAGTGAAATTTTGAGAGCATAACATATAACAGATGCTCTCTCTGTGTACTCAAAATGACTTCAATATAGATATCATGGTCATGTCGAGTGTGAGACTACACCAAGATATCGTCCATGAAGACAACCACAAAAGAATCCAAGTATGCATGGAACACTAAGTTCATCTGTTCCATGAAGACTCCAGGCACATTCGTGAGACCGAATGGCATAACCATATACTCTTATAGACCATAACTACTCTGAAAATATATAAGAGGTATATCATATGGTCTAACGCCCAACTGATGGTAATAAGACCTCATGTCAATATTCGAGAACACCTGGGCTTCTCAAAGCTGATCAAAGATATCATCAGTTCTAAGTAAGGGATATCAGTTCTTGACCGTCAATAGGTTCAACATTCGATAATTCACACAAAGTCTGAGGGAACCTTCTACCTTCTTCTAAAACAGGACAGGAGAACCCCAAGGATAAGTACTGGGTCGAATGAAACCCTTCGCCTTCAACTCCACCAAATGCTTCTTGAGCTCTTGTAACTCTAGTGTAGCCATCCTATAAGGAAGAATGGACACTGGTGCCACTCGTGGAACAAGCTCAATAAAAAAATTCTACCTCTCGCTCTGGAGGAAAACATGAAATGTCCTCTGAGAAGACATCTCGAAAATGAACCACCACTGGAGGAAAGTCTAATTTTGAAGTCCACTAGTCGTCTAGATATAGACTAGCAATATTAGTTGTAACTCCTCCCAACCCATGAGGCTCGAGTCCCGCTCTGTTTGACTAGACATCCCATTCGCCCTTATGAAGAAAAGATCCACCCTCTAGTGACGTGAAACTCACCATACAGTGATAATAGTCAACGACTACCAGGAAGGGAACTAAAAATTCCATTCCGAGAATGACATCATAGCCTGTCACTTGTAGGACATAGATATCCCATAAGAAGTGACACCCACCAATATCTAGAGGAATCTCCTTGCACTAACACACACTAGCCATTCTAGTCCCAAAAAAGTGTCTAACGTCAAGATATTGGGAGAAGAAATGATAAAGAGTTAAAGGCTCTCTAGAATATAAACAGATATAAAGATTTGGGATTCCCCTATATCGAAAAGAGCAGAAGATAAAATTGAGGCAACTAAGATCATATCTAGAATTGTGGAAGTTCTGGGATCCTGCTCTTACTGGTCCAGCTCCAATAAAAATGTCTGACCTATACTGTGGCCCCGTGATCCTACCTGATCACTCTGAGCTGATCCACCCTGATGTCACTGAAAACTGGGCGACTGGATACCATGAAAATGACCTCCACCTCGGCCTGAACGACCGGAAGAACTCTAGTTCCCAGACTGATGAGAAACTGGTGGTGCTTCTTCTGAATGAGGAATCATAGAAGAACCCCAATCACAAGTTGTTGGTTAAATGATCTGACAGAAGCGCTGAAGATGACCCATCTTTACACAATATTGGAACTCCACTAGGTCTCTAGGAAAATGTGGACTATATGCCTGCTCTTCCATCATTGGTAGCATACCACCTGGCTACCAGAATAATAGTCTCACCTCATCGGATCACCATGCGTAGACTCCCTAAAGTGCTTCCCGCAGTCAGTAGGAGGAATACTAACTCCCTATGTCTAACCGCCTTGGATCATAACTCCAAAATCCCTCAGATTCAACTTTGATATCAGCGCTCGGTTGACTATAGATGTGATGGAAGTCAACTTGAATCTGTTCAACTGTGACCGAATGTCCTTTCTGAGACCAATCTCAAACTTCCTTGTCAAGAACAACCCATCTCTCTGTAGAAAGGGTGTAAAGCACTACAACATGGTGAAATAAGAGAAATACTCCATAACAGAAAGAGTACCCTGCTCCAGGCTCATAAAGTCTCAGGCTCGATCAGCCCTCAAGGTCTCCAGGTAGAAGTATTCATAAAAGATACACTGGAACTCCTCCCAAGCCACAACCTGCTGATGCCCAGCATGTGAGACTACATCCCACTATCTCTTGGTGGAAGCCCACAGCATGTAAGTAGCGAGCTTGACCCGCCTTTCTAGAGGTGTCACCAGATGCTCAAAGATGGTCATCCTGGACTCTATCCATCACTCTACAGCCTGAGGTCCTCCTTCCCCTGAGAAAGTGGGAGGATGCTGTTGCTGGAAAACCTGTGTCAACTCTTCCATAGACGAGGCAGGCTGCAATACTCATCGGAAGGTTTGCATGAATCTCATAAAGCCTTCCCTAAACCGTGCATCATCACCTGTGTCCAGTATAACGGCTACTACCATGACTGGCACAACTGGAGGATCAGCTGGAAGACCATGATCTGCCATTTCCGGTGTTTGATCACTGCCTTGTATCTGGCGAACAACCGGAGGGCATTTTGGCAACATGACTCTACAAGGTCAAGTGAATACCTTAGATCAAGTTTACCAAGGACTGAAAACTATATGTGTAATAAGGGAAATAGGAGAAAGAAATCATTCTAGTTTTCCAAAACATGATTACACTACGTGTATATTCCCTACATGGCCTGTTAAGCTATTCACATGGGTGTGTACTTCTGGAACCCCAGGTCAGGTAACACCCAAAACACACGACATGTTGTCCTTACACACGGTGTGTACTTGAATCCTCTTCCCTTGCCCGAGTTATCTTACATGACTAAGCTATACGGTTCTCACAGAACATGACTACACGACGTGTTATTGATAGACACGATGTGTACTAGATGATCTTCACCTCACCTATGTCGTTAGTGACATAGCAAGTTGCATGACTCACACTACACAACATGTTCCATACAGACACGGTGTGTATGAAGAAGATTTTTCCGAACAGTTTTGTTCGTTACACGACCAGGTACTTGGGTTACACTACACGGTGTGTTCCAGACATACCCGACATGTATTAGAAAAGACTTAGCCGACCGTGTTGTTAGTGACACGGCTAGTTACATGGTTCTACAACACAGCATGTACAGACTCTATACGACATGTCCTATGAAATATTCTGAACCCCATGTTTCCACCCACACAGTTTGAGAAACTGTTAGGTAGTACAAGGCATGTACATATGGTACACGACGTGTAATTAAGAAAAAATTTTTCTTCCAAAACATAAGAACACATGGTGGGTGTTCAAAACTATAAGGTGTGTATTCTAGGATTTTCCTAACAGTGAACCTCAGAAACTACATCCGTGCCCATAAAAACACTAAAACAAACTATAAAGTGCCAAATTCTGATCCTTGAGGGCTCATTCTCCCCACGAATCAAAGCTTTGAATCTTATACATGTTATAATCAAGGTAAAAAAGTAAATGTTCCACCAAATCCCGGCCCATGAGGGCCCATAACACCTCAAGAACCAAAGTTTGGAATTCATTCAAAAAAAAAACTTACACAACAATACCCTATCAAACAACAAGTATTTTATCAAGGCAACTATCACAACAACATGAATACTCTACACAACATCTACCACAACAACATGAAATCGCTAATGCACCCTAAATGGCATGGTAAGAATGCATGACATGTGATTTCTAACATGTGCCTATATGATGCGTGAGATGACATACCCTCATGTCCTCAGGTTGCAACAGAAATAGAACATTAATAACATCAACAATAATAGCACAACACATGTGAGTCACCCAACAGTAAAATCAAATCAACAGTAAAATTGGAAAACCAGAAAAATTGAAATAAACGAGGTATATTGGCTTTTCCCTATACATGGGTTAGCTACTCCCAAACACAACTTATTACCAAGTACCAATTCCATCCTATAACTTGACAAAGGATCCAAACAGTAAGTCAAGAGAAAATAATTCCTTAGATACCACTTCGTAAAATCCTGGTTTTGGAAGCCATCCAGGGACGCCCCGTACCCGGTTGGTCACATGGACTCAAGAACATTTACCCGAATACCAGAGGATGATAATTAGTAGCTAGGGCCTTGGGTGTTATAGTGGGGAAACTATTACCTCATTGTCAGAGTAACACAATAGAATTAAAACACAAAGCAATAGTAGAAGTAGTAAATATCCAACAATAGTAAATAGTAGAAGATTGGTGAAGGAAACAACTAGAGCAGATATATAAAATGGTTCATGATACATATTTCTAGGAAAACAGCCAAACATGTCACAATGATGAAAACGTTACTAATCTGATTTCTTGACTTATTGTTTGGAGCCATTATCCAGGGATAGGATAGATTCAGTACTTCGTAATAAGCTGTTCTTAGAAGTAGCTAAACCGTGTATAGGGAAAAGCCAATCTACCTCATTATTTCAGTTTTCTGGTTTTGAGATTTTACGGTTGATATGATTTCACCTAGAGTGATTCACATGCCTTGTGTTGTTATTTTTGTTGGTATTTTGGTTCTATTTATGTCACAACCTGATGAGATGAGGGTATACCATCTCATGCATCATATAGGTACTTGTTAGAAATCACATGCCATGCATTCTTGCCATGCCATCTAGGGTGCATTACTGATTTCATGTTTTTATGATAGATGTTGTGTAGATTATGCATGCTATTGTGATAGATGCTTTGATATAATCCCTGTAGTTTGATAGAGGAATTGTTTGTTTTGTGCCTTACTTAAATGAACACCAAATTTTAGTTCTTGAGTTGTAATAGGCCCTCATGAATCGGAACATGGTGGATTATTGACTTGTTTCCCTTGTATATGATATGTAGGATATGCCAAGCTTTGGTTCGCGAGGAGTATGGACCCTCACGGTTCGGAATTTGTCACCTTCATGTTTGTTTTTCAATGATTTCTTGGCTTCGGTGCAGTTTCTGAGCTACTGCCAAAAAAAACCCAGAATACAGAGCGTGTACTTGACTACATGCAGTGTATTTTTAAACCGTGTCACTGACTATGTGAGGAGAAACATGGGGTGGTGAAATTTTATTCAGAAGCACACCATGTATAATCATTACACGCCGTGTAGTAGTGAGCTATGTACCCGGTAGTGTCACTAACAACATTGGTCAGGGATGCTTGTGTAGTACACGCCGTGTTGGGTATGAACACGTCGTTTAGTCTTGTTCTAAGTACCCGACCATGTCATGAACAACACGGGACAATGTTATCTCTCATATACATGCCGTGTTTGTTTGGAACATGCCATGTAAGGGTCATCCATGTAGCCAGCCTTATAACTAACTACACGGGTTGCCTAAACCTTGTCTAGTACAAGCCGCATCCTTAGTGAACATGTTGTGTAGTCTAGGGTTAAGAGGACCGTATGAGTTAGCTGTGTAAGGAGACTCAGGAAGGGGATGGAGGTAAAGTACAAGCCGTGTGTGGGGATAACACGCCATGTAGTCTGGTTTGTTAGACGACCAAGGGTGACAGAAGTACACGCCCATGTCAATGGCCTTAAGGAACACACCGTTTAGTTATTATACATGCCATGTAGTTGTGTTTTGTAAACTTGAGTGTTTCTTCCTCCTGTTTCCATTTTGCAATCTTGTGTTCCCTATCCTTGTTAATCCTAACTTAAGGTGTGCTTTTGATCTTTTAGAGCTATGCCTCCAAGACATCATCCGGTTGTACATCAGCTTCCAGATGGTGACCAGACACCAAATATGGCCGATCAGGGGCCTCCTGCTATGCCATCCTTGGCACCAGTAGTTATACCCGTTACAGGCACCGATGCGTAGTTTATGGAGGAATTCTTGAGGATGATACAGACCTTTCAGGGAGGGCTGCCTCCTTCCCCGTTGATGACTGAGTTGGCACGGGTGTTCCAGCAACATCATCTTCCTACTTTCTCAGGGGATGGAGGACCCCAGGCTGTAGAGTCATGGCTAGAGGCCACACTAAAGATCTTCTAGCATCTAGAGAGACCTCAAGAGAAGAGGGTGAAGCTTGTTACTTATATGCTCAGAGACACCGCCAAGAGGTGGTGAGAGGTGATCTCACAGTCAGGTCACTAGCAGAGTATGAGTTGGGATGAGTTTTGGAGCATCTTCTACGATTACTTCTATCTAGAGACCTTGAGGGCCGACTGAGCCCAAGATTTTATGAGTCTAGAGCAGGGTAATCTTTCTATTATGGAGTACTCGTCTCATTTTACCGAGCTGCAGTGCTTCACGCCGATTCTAGCAGGTGATGAGTTGTTCCTTGCTAGGAAGTTTGAGGACAGTCTCAGGCAGGAGATTTGTTCCGAGGTGAATATATTCAGGTTGAATTCGATATCCTCAATCGTCAACCAGGCAATGATCACTGAGCGCAATCTGAGAGATTCTAGAGCAGTGAGCTAGGGCGGTTCGACATCTAGAGTCTATGTTCCTCCTACTGATAGCTGGAAGCACTGGAGGGAGTCTGCTCGAGGAGATCAGAGTCAGCAGAGTGCATCTTCTGGTAGCCAAGTAGTATGATATCAGTGCAGGAGGAGTGGTCATACTAGGCCTCAATGTCAGAGAGACCCGATGGAGTACCGATCTTGCGGCAAGATGGGTCATTTTCAGCATTTTTGTCAGATCTTGTTTCCTTCATCTGGTGGTAGGGGTTCTTCTATGACCCCGCATACAATAGATGTATCACCAATTTCTCACCAGTATGGGAACTGGAGTTCTTCCACCCGTTCGGGACGAGGTGGAGGTCGGGACCATGGTAGTCAGTCACCAGGTTACCAGCGACAACAGAGTGGATCAGCTCAGGGTGGCTAGCCAGGGGTGCTGGGCCGCGGTACAGGCCAGAATTTCGCCATGGATCAGACACATCCAAAGCAGGATCCCGAACCTTCCACAGTTTGAGGTACTATTTTAGTAGCCTCAGTTTTATCTTCATCCCTTTTTGATACTGGTGTTCCACATAGTTTTATCTCTGTTGCTGTTGTGGAGAGCCTTGGGCTCTGTATCTTTTCGTCTGCCGACATGTTGACTCTTGATACACCGTTGGAAAGAAGGAAGTCTAGCGTACGTTAGTACAGAGAGTTCCCTCTTAAGGTTTCAAGGTGTCACTTCTTATGGGATATCTATGTCCAAGATATGACATGCTATGATGTAATTCTCGATATGGACTGGTTAGTTCCCTTCCAGGTAGTCATCGATTTCTATCACCGTAGGGTGAGTATCGTATCACCAGAGGGTGGATCTTTTCTCCATAGAGGCGAGTGATATGTCCAGGCGGGTAGAGCTAGACCAGAGCATCATGGGCTAGGAGGAGTTACAACCCAAATTGCAAGTCAATATCTAGATGACCAGGGGACTTCACAGTTAGAATTTCCTCCAGTGGAGGATCAGTTGAGGGATGTCTTTCCAGATGACTTTTCAGTTTTGCCTCCGGAGCGTGAGGTAGAATTATCAATTGAGCTCATTCCAGGAGTAGTACTAGAGTCCATTATTCCTTATAGGATGGCTAAACATGAGTTGTAGGAGATGAAGAAGTAGTTGGATGAGTTGCAGACAAAGGGTTTCATCTGATCCGATATTTCTCCTTGGGGTTCACCTGTCCTTTTTACGAAGAAGTCAGACAGTACCCTTCGGCTTTTTGTGGATTATCCGAAGTTGAACCAGTTAATGGTCAAGAATCGATATCCCTTGCCGAGGATCGATGACCTCTTTGATCAGCTTTGAGGAGCTCGAGTGTTCTCGAAGATTTATAAGAGATCTGACTATCATCAGTTTCAAGTTAGACCATCTGATATACCTCTTACAGCCTTCAGGAGAAGGTATGGTCTATACGAGTATACGGCCATTCCATTGGGACTCACGAATGAGCCAGCAGGTTTCTTGGCACTGATGAGCTGAGTTTTCCATCCATACTTGGATTCCTTCATGGTGGTTTTCGTGGACAACATCTTGTTGTACTCGCACACTTGAAACAACCATGCTACCCATGTTGAGATCATTTTGAGTACACCGAGAGAGCAGTAAATTTATGCTAAACTCTCGAAATGCCACTTTTGGATGGATTAGATTCACTTCTTGGGTCACGTCATCTTGGAGATAGGAGTATCAGTAGACCTAGAGAAAGTGAGAGATGTAGTTTCCTGGGAGCAGCCAAAGAATTTCTTTGAGGTGTGGAGTTTTCTAGGGCTGGATGGATACTACATGAGTTTCATACAAGACTTTTCATGCCTAGAAGCACCGCTGATAGGTCTGACCAAGAAAGGGGTGAAGTTCTTATGGTCAGATTCTTGTGAGATAGCCTTTCAGGAGCTGAAAGGGAGATTGACGTCAGCACTGATACTAGTTTTTCCAGATCCATGAAAGAGCTATAAAGTAAACTATGATGCTTCAGCTGTCAAACTGTGATCCGTGCTTATGTAGGGAGATGGGGTCGTTGCTTATGGGTCTCAGCTGTTGAGAACGCACTAGAGGAACTACCCGACACACGATCTGAAGTTGGCAGCTATTGTTCATGCCTTATGCTTTTGGAGACAATATCTTCTCGGAGAGCACTTTATGGTTTTCACCGATCACAAGAGCCTCAAGTACATCTTCACTCAGCATGTTCAAAATCTGTGACAACATAGGTGAGTCGAGTATCTTCAGTCCTTCAACTTTGAGCTTGCCTATATGCTAGGAAAGGGCAACACAGTGGCTGATGCGTTGAGTAGGAGAACTCAGATTCAGGCAGTTTAGGAGGCCAACAGTGAGTGGAAACTTATTTCTATGCTCACTGAGATGCATTCGGAGGTGAACGACAAATAGGGGTAGACTTTTCTATCTTCAGTAGCTGTTACCTCTACCCTTCTTGATCAAGTACGGATGAGGTGGCTATCAGACTCAGAAGGCCTAGTCCTGTGGCAGAGTGTGTCAGGAGAGGACCCTCTTCATGGATGTCCCTTGGGCGAGGAAGAAATCTTGCATTTCCAGGGATGCGTATGGGTTCCATTAGACATATGTGAGGAGGTGATGTGGGATTGCCATTCCTCAGTTTGGGAAGTTCATCCTGGCGTCACCAAGATGTATCGTGATCTACACTATCAGTATTGGTGGCTAGGTATGAAAAGGGATGTTGTTGGTTTCGTTATGAGATGTTCCTCTTGTCAGAAGGTGAAGCCGGAGCATCAGCGAAAAACATGGATTTTATAATAGTTACCCATTCCCGAGTAGAAGTGGAATGATGTCGAGATGGAATTCATGACCGGGTTACTGAGGTCACCTTTAGGGAGTGATGCTTTTGGGTTGTCGTCAATAGGATTTCTATGGTTGCTCATTTCTTTACGATCAAGGAGACCTTCAGTGTTGATGAGCTGGGACAGTCGTACATCTGAGAGATTATACGTCTGCATGGAGTTCCACAATCCATTTTTTTTCAGATAGGTATGTAGGTTTTACTTCTCGGTTCTGGAAGGGGCTTTAGAAGGATTTGGGTACACAATTACTTTTGAGTACAACATACCATCCACAAACAGATGGCCAACCCGAGCATACGCTCCATGTGCTTGATAATATGCTCTGATATTGAATTCTAGGCTTTGGAGGTTCTTAGGAGAAGCATATTCCTCTTGTGGAGTTTTCCTATAACAACAGTTTTAAGGAAACTATTTAGATGGAACCTTATGAGGCTTTGTACGGTAGGCCATGCCGATCACCTTTGTGCGGGCTGGAGGTGAGAGAGGCAGCTTTGTTGTGACCTCGTCTTGTTCAGGAGACCTCAGAGCTGATAGAGTTGATTCAGAAGAGGATGGATACAGCACAGTCTTGACAGAAATCTTTTGCTGATCAGCGGAGACGACCTCTGGAGTTCGAGGTTGTGGATCAGGTTTTCCGGTATGTCTCACCGAGGTTGGGACTCAAGAGGATTCAGAGATAGGGTAAGCTTTCACCGCAGTATGTTGGGCCTTTTGAGGTGTTGGAGAGAGTTGGGATGGTTTCTTATCGGTTGTAGTTACTTCAGAGGTACCGGGATATGCACGGCGTCTTGCACGTTTCTCAGCTCAGACGTTACTTTTCAGACCTGTCTCATGTCTTTCAACCTGAAGAGATTGAGCTCGAAGTGGATTCATCGTTTGAGGAGAATCCTATTCGGATTATTGATCACAGTACGAAGGTTCTAGATGGCCGGTATGTTCCTATGGTATGGGTGCTATGGCACCACGAGCGAGTACAGGACGAGACCTAGGAGAGGGAGGTCGATGTATGATCGCAGTGGCCGAAGTTGTTCAGGGTTTCCTCTTCTACGCCTCGCTAGGGAAACTCAGGGATGAATTTATTTAAGGGAGAAGTTTGTAAGAACCCGAATCTTTGTTTCAGGTATGTTTTTCCTTTTCTAGTAATTTTTTTTGAAAAAGAGGAAAATATGGAAATTTTCATAGAACATGCCGTGAACTTTATAAGTACACGTCGTGTACCTTATTGCCACACGAGTCCATGTTCTAGCCATGTCTGGGCCACAAACACAGTGTGTAGGGGCGATGTGGAGTCCGCTTAAGGTGGGGTATAAAACTTCCAAGTACACGCCATGTAACCCATAAGTACACACCATGTACTTTATTTTTTTATTAAACAGACTGAGGTCACGCCTAATCAATGAAAACACCTTCTTCTTCAGGTTCTTCGACCAAGAGCGCCCCGTATAGCCACAGACATCCTCCGAGCCCCCCGAGCCTCCGTCTATTTGCCAAATCGACCACCGTGGATTACGTTGGAACCACAATGGTGAACTCTTCTTTCTTATTGAGTCTCATTCCAGGATTTCCTCTCTTTCTCAAGATATCTTGAGTTGAACATTTTGTGTGTTTTCATAGATCTACGCCATTAAAAAGAGAATCAAGCCTCGTGGTTCAAGTATATTGATATTTTAGCACCAAGGTAGGTGGATTGTGCCTTAACTTTTTAATTCTTTGAGTTTTATGTGCAAATTTCCACCAATGCCCGTGAACGGGGTATTGTGTGTTTACCATTTTCCCCCGTTGTTTTCCTGTCTTGCTTGTATTCTTGTGTATAAGTAATTTGATCATGTTTGAGGATAGTTTCCATGCGTGGATGTTTTTACATGCCTTGTTCTTGTTATGACCTTTGGGTTTTGTTAGCCCTTGGGCGTTATACATGTTTTCCATGCCTTGTGACTATAGGATGGAATGATAATCTTGACATGCTTGTTGTTCTATAGAATATTTAGCCAAGTAGCTTTATAGGTGTACTTTGGCATTATAGCATTATTATGCACTGACTGGCATGGGACTGTGAGAACCTGGTGTTATAGACTATAAGGGATAGACCGAGTGAGCTTCCTATAGAGTCTTGGACATTATAAACTATAGGAGGGTAGAATTAGTGAGCTCTCTTAGAGAGTCTTGGACATTATAGACTTTAGGTGACAGACCGAGTGAGCTTCCCAGAGAGTCTTGGATATTATATACTATAGAAGGGTAGACCGAGTGATCTTCCTTAGAGAGTATTTTCTTTGTTTGAATTCCTTTAAAACCATTCCGGGATAGAGAAGAAATTGATTGAGTTAGCTTCCTTAGAGAGTCTGTGATAGACTTGAGACTATAAGAGGAATTGACTGAGTCAGTTTCCTCAGAGAGTTTCTAGACCTTGGGGCTATAAGAGGGTTAGACCATGTGATCTTCCTTAGAGAGTCCCATACTACCCTAGAATATAAGGAGAATTGATCGAGTGAGCTTCCCCAGGGAGTCTTATAATTTTGTATGACCAAACCAGAGGGGTTAGGCTGAGTGCTTTTCCCAGAGGGTTGTTGGTACTTCTTAGATAGGACCAGAGGTGTTGGATGTGTGTACTTCCCAGATGGGTTCCTATTGTGGTTAGTTTTTTGCTTTACATCTGCTTGTTGTTCTGTGAATTGATTACTGTTTTATATCATCCTGTTACTGCTTACTGGTTACTACCTACTATTTGCTTTTACTGCTTACTACTTACTGTACAATTACCTTCCATATGCTCACTGACTTTTAGGCACAGATCTTAGGGTGGTTGCCTATTGGGATTTAGTCTCACACCCTATTTGGGCCTTGCTTTTCGGCCCAAACAGACTATGATGTTGCAGGCATAGACAAAGGAAAGCAGCCTTCGACTTCTGGTACTTGGTTAATTTGGAGTAGGAGAGCATATGACCAATATTAGGCTTGCGATGATGAGGAGCTGTCTATCTTTTCTTTTGTACTTGTTTTAGTACTGTTTGTATTTCCAACATTGTGACCTGTTTGGCTGTTTTCCAAGATATTTATCATGCATCATTTCATATATACATATGTGCTCCAGTGGTTTATTGTTTTAGTCTTCCGCTGTTTACTTGTGCATTGTTGATGGATATTTACTACTTCCACTATTGCATATTTGTTTACATCTGTTGTGTACTCTTCCAATGAGGGAATAGTTTCCCCACTATCACACCCAAGGACCTCGCTACTAGTTGACAGCCTCTGGTGTTTGGGGAAATGCGCTTGAGGCCATGTGTCCAACCGGGTACGGGGCACCTCTGGGTGGATTTTGGAACCAGGACGTTACAACATTCTCAAAGGATTATATATGTTTTGTTTTATGATTAAAATTTTAATGTAACTCTCATGTATGTAATCTATTTTCCAAGAATACTAAACTGATCGGTCCATTAGGACTTGATTCCTTGTAATCACTCCAATGTATTAAAATAATACACCAACTCTAGGCTTCTGGGGTCCGGGCGTTACAACAGGAGGAAGGTATCATGGGCAATTTTACGGCCCTTGGAAACATATAATCCTAGATTTAACTTGGAATGTTTCTATGATATAGTTTTTAAAATAGTAAAAATGTCACTAGTTAGTTTTGGTCAAACACATTGGATCCATCTATGCTAAATCCATACCATAGTCAAGTTATAACTGAAAAACTAATTGGATTATACATGGATGATATGTAGAATTATTCATAGGGAAGTGGTCAAGTCCTTCTCAACTCTAATTAAGTTAGGTTCGTTCAATCTCACTTCCCATGATCAAGGTTATGCTGAAGAAAGTGTTGGACAAATATTATTGACCAAATTACTAGCTATAGGGTTACCAAGTTTCAATATAAATTTTCATTAGGTTATGAAAGACCCCTAATCTCAACCTCTAAACCTAGATGTATTATACATGCATGGTGGTGATGATAAAAAAAATGTAAATATTAACCATGTTGTGTATAATTGAGATGCAGTAGAAAATGAAACAATCTTGGATTAACTATGAAAGAATAAAACTAAAATAATTCTAAGAAATGAAAATATAACCAGAAACTGATATTCTGTGATGAAATAATTAGGAATGAGAAACCTTTAATCGAAACAACTAAGAAACAATCACAAACTTACTATGAGTAAAGAATATGTGAAGAATGATGCAAGATTTGATAAAGAACAACATGTGGTGCTGGAAACGAGCATTGGAAAAAATATATATAATGAAATGGGAGAAGACATAGTTTCTAAGGACTAAAAATCATAAGGATTCAGTTAAATAATAACATAAATTAAAGGATTCAAGTTTATAACAATATTTAATGATATATTTAGAATAAAAAGTGAGAAAAAAATAATTCTAAGCTTTCACTGCACATAGAGTGCTGAAAATATAAATAGGCTTTATAAGTTCATGACATGAAAGTACAAAAAATGTTATATTGGATTTAATGACTTGGGTCTAGAAATATTCAAGTCATTTAAGTTGGTTTCCCATCGGGTAATTCCGATCCTATTTTTCCATCGAAGGATTCATTCATATCTTTGACCAAGCGAGGCCTATAAACTCACACATTGTGAAATATCTTCACATCATATATAAATTCAATTTTGGAAGGATTATTATTTTTGAAAAGTGAACATCATTTAATGGATTTAAATGTTGTTTATTGTATTTACATTATGAAGAAGCTTCATTTTTCAGTCTTCCATCCTTAAGGAATACTGTGAATGAAGCCAACACACTGTGTATGTGATAAAAGGCATGTAAAGTATGTTTTCGAAACATTTTCAACATTTATTCCTTTAATAAGATAATTCAAAATTACTATAAAGAAACAAAAACCTAGTGCATTATCAAATAATTCATCAATAAAACTGAAATCAGTGTATCCAAAATGCATATACAATTTCAGCTAATCAATGTCCTCTACACATGAATAATTTATTGCCCTCTAGAAAAAGAATTAATATAGGTATTAAAAAAGAAACAATTTTTAAAATATAAAACATTCATTATAACCAAGAAAATAAAACTAAATATAAGAATAAAACATTAGTCCTCCAGAATCAATCCGGTAGAGAAATCTAGTCATGCACCTTATTTTATTTATTTACCAAGATTCATATTCTTTTAATTAAAATTTCATAACTAATTCTTAAATTCTATACCCATTTTTCAATTTACCTCATAATAAATTTTCTCTCATAAATAAAGGTAAAAATATAATTAAAGTTATTATCATACCATGAGTAAATTTTCCAAATCATTGGCTTGCATTGGTTCTATCATCTCCACTTCGTAAAGAAAATTAAAATTTTAATATGATTGAGGTAATATTTGTTGAGCCTCTTTTTCATGAGACCCTCCTTACATATTTCTATATTTATCTTATTGTATCCATGAATGACCTATTTAGGATGTATCTATTTCATACTGATTATCCTTTCCTACCCTTATGTTGACATTATACATTATTATTCTTTGAGTAAATGAGGGGTAATTTTCAGCTGATGGACATGCAATGTATTTATCAAAGAGATGTATTGGGTCATTTATACCCAAATGATATGATGTAATCCCTGATTACTATTGAAACCTTCCCCAGATAGCCCATAGTTGGTTTCTGATACACAATACACTGGCATGATTATAAGGAATCAAGAATCGAAGGACCGATCCGTTTAGTAGTACTGGTAAACCAGATACATAAATGAGTATTGAATAAATTAATACAATGATTACAACATAATTTTTTCCTTGTTTCTAAATAATTAACTATGAGGATAACTCTAATCCATCTGTTAAATCCCAACATATTATTCATAGAAAGATTCTTGTATTCCTGTGGAAATAAACATAATAAGGGTTAGCTCAAATGATCAGTAAAGAAAAAATAGAGTGGAAGCAATAATGAATCAACGAGAATAGTAAGTATGGCAGGGTAAATAAGTGGAAATATATTCCATTCAATTAACTAGATAAGGAAATATCAATATGGAATGTTAAGAAATAGAAACACATGAAATTTATTCAATGAAATTAAAATAAAATTTTTCCATAGATATTTCGATGCATTATCTCTTGGGTGAATAATAACTGAATCCAGAAAATGAAACACATCTATAAATATGTCAACACAAAATCTCATTCATGAAAAATAGTAGAATATAAAGGAAAAAAATTATTAATTATTGGACGTCATGTTTCCTATGTACACGGTACCTTTACCATCAAGACCATTCACAAGACTATTTAAAAAATGTAGGGTAAAAACCCAAATTATGCAGCTATCCAAATGACTCATCCCATGAGAGTCCCAATGAAACAAGGGGCTATCTATAACCGGGCTATGCCCATGTCATACCGGTCCAAAAAATTCATCATCTATCAAATAATTGATTAAAAAATGTGTATTATCAAATATTTGTATGGATTAAGTGATACAAGTTTATCAATATTAACTGAGATATTCAAATAACTATCAATGTATACAATTTATATAAAATGGTATGTGGTATAGGAAATATTTGTATCCATGATAAATGAAATGGATAATTTTGGGGAAATTAAATGTTCAATGATTACAAGATATTGAATATTTCAAGAGGGCTAATAAATAAATCAAGGAAGTTAATGTGCATACTATCCTTGAACAAATAAATCATAAAACATCCAGATCTAGATTAAGGTTAATATCAATACAAAAAATCCCATGTATTTTAATAATAGAGGGTTTTTGTCACTGATGAAATAAAAGAATAGATTTTAAAACTATTTTCAGGAAAATATCCTTTTCTTTTGAAAAACTTTTTGAAACTATTATTAATTAAAAATAATTTATTTAAACTTGAAAATGAGTCTTTAAATAAATTATGATGGATTAATTTGTACATTTCATATGAGGTAAAAAGAATATTCCTTTTGTACAACAAAATATAATAAAATTCCTTGTTAGGAGAGTGAAAAAAAGATTCATTTGAAACATTTTTAAAAGAAAAAAGGGTAAAAATGAATTTACAAAATCATTTTAGAATATTTTTTGAAAACCTTTTTATAAAACACGGTTTTTAGTAGAAAATAGGTTCTCTAACTAAGGAGAGAAATAAAATCGGGTTTTCTTAAAAACATTTTATAAAACAATTTTAGTAAAAAAGTGTGTAAGATTGGTACTAATAATTGAAAATGGTCACGAATAACTATAGGATAATTAATGTTTTTATTGAAAGAATATTATTTACTTTCCTTGAATGGAAATTCCATTTAATGATCATTTGTATAAGTCTTAAGGAAAATAATATTTAAGCATTCCAAAGTGTCCCATACCACTTAGAAATATTTTAAAACATAATCCTTATAAAGGAATCAAATTGTATGAATTTTTACAATATAATGAGAGTAATTTTATTCATGATATATCATGTAAATGGAAGTACATACCCCATGTAAAAGAAACTAGGTGCATAACAACACTTAAGCCTCAATGGAATGTAAATTGAGATGAGAATCCCTTACCTTGCATTTACTTTATGGTGAATGTCCTTTAAATTTTTATATAATAAACTTATGTTAATTTTATACCTTATTAGTAACATTTTTTAATAGTTACTTTTATTTTACTTATTTATATTTTGTGTACAACTACTCAAATAATTATGTTTACATTAGTTGTTTTGACCAAATTCGGTTTATGTGTCAAAACAACTATTGTTGGTCAACTATGTTCATTGGGTTAGTTATATAACATCTCTAGAATGATAACCATGAAATAATTATCATATTTATACATAAATTATAATTTTAAAATCAATCATTAAATATGGTTACAAAAAATGAATCAATATTACAATCATTGGATGGTAAGTCGTACGTACGAATGAGTAACATTCCTATTTTAAATGACAATTATAGATAGAAGATAAGTAACTAAATCATTCCCGAATTATAAATATATAATAAATACCATATTATTTAATATCATATAATTATATAAAGAATTATGTGATGTAAAATTAATCACATCATGTCGAGGATTCGGTAGTGCACACATCCATGAACGTCCTTATCTCTTTTAATGTTTTTGAAATTTTAATAAAGAAGATGCTATATATATATATATCTATATTATATTTACATAAATAAAATTATTTAATTAATATCATATAGATGTTTAATATGTCCCATATGTTTAATTAATACCATCCTTTAAACCTTCCATGTTTAATGTGAATGAATCACAATGCTTTGAGGGGGCAGTAGTCCACACTTTCTCAAACAATGTTATCGTATTAACACAAAATGGAAAGTATTAATGGTAGGTTTAATAAAAGAGTTAAATAAAAAATAAAAAATAAATATCATATATAATATATATAAGCATATTTTTAATCATAATGGCCACCATGAGAGGCGGTATAGAAACATTTGACAATCATCAGTTTGTGAGACAGTAATTCACCATACACAGAAACATTTTGTTCGTTACACATTAGATGATGGTGTGTGTAAGTTTATGTCCAAATATAAGAATAAAAACATCCTAGTATATTAAAAATATAGGTTTTGTTACAAAATAATATAATAAAAATATTTTATGGATTGAAGAATGAAAATGAAACTAGAGAGACTGAGAAAATACATTACCATTTAATTGGGTAACTTCTTTTTCTTTAGCCAATTGAAATCCATGAAAGGTATTCTTCCCAAAGGGATGATTCTAGGTTGACGGGATGGATTTTTGGAGGCAATTATAGATGATAATTTCCAAACATAATTGGTTGGATAGGTGTGAGGAATGGGTAGAGGTGGTGGCCTTTTATAGGGAAGGAAAAGGACTCACTTGGTATTCTTGAAAATAAGTTAGGTGTGCACATATTCTTACGTAAAAAAATTAATAAAAAAACACCAAAACTCATTAATGGAAGTTTACTGGACGAAATATGTCCAAAAAATGGGTTTTAGACAAGTGGATAAGTTATTCGGTCCCTTAAACATAGGGTTTTATTCTATTTTAAGCCTAATTACACCTTAATCATTATAATTAATTTTAATCACTTTCAATAATAATTATTCGACAAAATTTAGTTGATATTATTAGAAAAAAATATTATCTTTATTACATAGGTTTATTTATGATTTTCAAAATTCAAATCATTGAAGCGGAAAAACTAGGATTAATTCTAATCCCATAAACAGACAGATTAAGTGGTTTTAGTAGGAAATTGTTCAAAAGATTGTTATGTTATTATATTAAATTTAAAAATTAAATTTATTTTGTAGAAGTAAATTGTATGAATAGAATAATAATATATCCAATGTTAATTTAAAACAAATTTATAATAAAATTTAACATCAATAATTATTCAAATGAAAGGAAGTGTTTAACTAGAACGCAGTATTTTTCACTATTCACTAAAATATGAAGTTTCTCAGAATAATCCCAAAAATTCATCCTAATATTATCTTGAAATTTGAAATTCAAAAATAATGTTTAATTCCTCAAATGAAATTCATAAAAGTTTAAAAATTAAAATTTAAAATAGGTTCTCCACTGAAATGCGGTAAAAATGCCTTAGTAGGTTTTATGTGAAATATTGGGTTTGATCTTATAATATAATTACCAAATATATTGTATGAATATAAAAAATAATTGATTAAATATTTCACATATTCATTACATTAATATCACTCAATAATTGTAATTAATTTAAACTATTATGGTAAAACAACATTGTGAACATAAAAATGTTTATAATAAAATATATCCTTTTAATATTCAATTGGTTATTATATTCATTTCTAATTTATTTGTAACCAATTATCTAGTTGTATAAACCATATATTTTCATAATTTATTTAGTACTATTCATAAAAACTACATTATATATTATTATATTAAATAATAATGTTTTAATCATATATGGTTTCTCGGTAAGACTCTTTATTGCGTATAACACACGTCATCGAAGAAGGCCTTTATTGATTACAAAACAAGATATAGAAGAAGGTAGTTGTTTCATATGATATATGATAACCTGGTGTCATGTGAATTTAAAGCTAAATTGGTGTTCCATGCATTTAAATATGTATAATATATTTTAAAGAGTAAATATATTATAAAATATACAGATATTATATTTCGTTATGCATTTGTTGTCGCATGTCATGTATGCTATCAAACAAAAGATTCATACTTTTGTTTTTAGGGGAATCACATTATCCTCACCTTATTTAAATTGAAAACTCACAATTTAAAATCAATCATGGAGATATATTGTTTGATACTTCTTATGTTTGGAATCCCATATTGTGATAATGGTTCATAAGTAATCCTCTATAAAAAAGTGATTTTAATGTACAAAGGTCACATGGAATACCATGTAACCAGGTCTCTTAGTAGGAGAACATTAGTGAAAAGTAGAGATATATTCTTTAATTAAAAAACTTAAATATTTATAGGGATTGTATAAGGTCATCAATCAAAAACAAGTGAATGATCAATGGAACATTGAGCACCTCAAATCAATAAATCATTGATGATTTAGAAAGTCATAAGTTCAAAAGAAATTTAGGTATTAGGATGTTATTTTTATTTAAAATACATTTTCGTAATGTTGGGTAATTATTTTACTCACATTAAAAAAAATATTATTATTCTTACATGATAGGTTTCAATATCATATGAACATTCCTAACTTTTGGTTGTGATTTGATCAAATTATAATTTATCCCTTTACTCTCAAAAAAATTAATTACCAAAAATGATTTTTTATGGTTGAAGCACTAAAAAAACATTTAGAGTATTCTAAAGACTATAAAAGAGTGAAAAGTCTTACTATTTGTCTTTAAATATCTCCAAAAATAAATATGGTTAATATGTTAATTTCTAATCGTCAAAAGTGTTACTATAGGTACATCATTAATATTTATTCATTAAATTTTTTGACTAAAAACAATTAAAATTAACAAGAACATTATGTAGGATAGTGGTTGGAATGAAACCCTTATCTTCCTTCAGTCATGGGTTCAAGACACCCAGACTTGCCGGATTTTATTGGTTTTCACCTGGCTTATGAGTGTTCTTTTTCTATAACCATATTTAATATAATTTCCAAAATATATATGATGGACATCCTTGAAATTAGGATAATCATTTAATGGAATTTCAACTATGTTTTTAACACAAAATCAATACATAAATACTTAATCCACTTTTTCCACATAGATCCTTCATTGGTCTAAGTATTATCCATAATATCATTTGTATGATTCCTAATCATGACACCGTATCTTCAATCTAAAACACCTTAGGTTTAACCTTAATTATTATTTGTCAAATAATTTTAAAATTATTTACAATTTTTAGTGAATAATAAATGGATTATCCTAATAATATCCTCCAGGAGTATCAAACTAAGTGCGTAGTAAGGCCCGTTGTCGTGTACCAAGTTACCTCGAGTCAAGCTTGAAACACCTTGTCAAAATTATTACTCCTAGGTACATTTGTGCTAGAACCACATCCACTTGTAGTATCCCGGAAGAGATATATTTCTAGGAAGGCCAACATTATCTATACATTACCAAAATTATAGGTTTTCATATATACTTATCCAAATTATACCTTAGGGTTATGTTCTCTAATCTAGGATTTCTTAAATCCCATTACCAAGGTTGCTAAAAAAAATTATTTGATACCAACTGTAGTGACCCAGCCCTAGATAGACTAGAGCCAATGCCTTCTACTAAATACATTGGCATGATTACAAAGTATCAAGACCCGGAGGACTGATTAGTTTCGTAGTCTTGGAAAACCATATACATAAATTAGTATTGTATAAATTAATACAATGATTAAAACATAATTTTTTCCTTATTTCTAAATAAGTAACTATAAAGATAACTATATCCCATATATTAAATCAATTAATATATTTCATAGTATGCTTCATAGATTTTTGTGGAAGGAAATATAATTAGGGTGAGCTCAAATGCTCAATTTGGGAAAAATAGTTTTTAAGAAATAATGAATCAATGAGAATAGTCCGTATGGAAAGGTAAATTACAAGAAATACATTCCATTCAATTAATTAGATTAGGAAATATCAATATAGAAATTTAGTAAAATGAAAAAAATTATTTTTATTCAATGAACTAAAAACTAAATGTATCCATATATATGTCAATGCATTATCTCATGTGTGAATAATAACTGAATCTGGAAAATAAAACACATCTATAGATATGTCAACGTAAAATCTCATGGATGAATAATATTAGAATACAAATGACGGAAATGATTAATTATTGGACTTTATATTTCCTTGGTACATAGTACCTTTACTGTCAAGACTTTTCATAAAAAGGTTTACAAAACAGAGGGTAAAAACCCATCTAAGATGGTTATCTAAATGAATCATCACATGAGACTAACGATGCATTGAGGGGATAACTATAACTGGGCCCCTCCCATGTCGTACTAGTACAAAAAATTCATCATCTATAAAATAATTGGTTTAAAAATGTTCCTTATCAAATATCCATATTGTTCCAGAGATAAAAAATTTATCAATATTAACCCAGATAGTCAAATAACTATCAATGTAGACACCAAATGTAAAATGGTATACGATTTCGGCAATAGTAAAATCAATGATAAATGAAATGGATAATTTTGGTGAAATTCAATGTTCAATGATCATAAGAGATTTAATATTTCAAGGGGACTAATAAATAAATATAGGAAGTGAACATGAATATTATCCTTGGAAAAATAGATCATAAAAAATCTGGATAAATATTAAGGATAATATCAACATAACAAATCACATGTGGAGTAAAAATAAAGGGTTGTTTTCATTCATGAAATAAAAGAATAGATTTTAAAAATATTATAGAAGAAAATAACCTTATTATTTGAAAAAACTTTTGAAAATATTTTTCTTTAAGAAAATCCTTTTAAACATGAAAAGGAGGATTCAATGAAAATACGACGGATGAATCCGTACATGTCGTACGAGGTAAAAATAATATTCCTTTTGTATGGAAGAAGTTTAGAAAATGATTAATTAGGAAAGTAGAAAAAATAATCCTTTTAAACATTTTTAAAAGAGAATAAGGGTAAAATTTTATTTTCCAAATCATTTTAGAAATTTTTTTAAAAACCTTTTAATAAAAAATGTTTTTTAGAAGAAAAAAGTTTTTTAGACTAAAGAGGGAAATAAAGTTGATTTTTCTTAAAAACATTTTGTAAAACAATTTGAGTACCAAATTGTATAAAAATGGTACTAATAATTGTAAATGGTAATGAATAACCAGATGATATTGAAAATGTTTATTTAACAATGGATATTTAATTTTATCAAATATAAATTCCATTGAAATATCATTAGGATTATCTTTGAGGAAAATAATCTGTAAGCATTCCAAAGTGTCCCATACCACATTGAAATATTTTAAAAAATAATCCTGATGAAGGAATAAAATTATATGAACATATATAATATCATGATTGTAATTAGAATCATGATATATCATTTAATGGGTATTAATTACACCATTTAAAATAAACTATGCGAATAACAATAATTAAGCCTCATTGAAATTTAAATTGAGATGAAAATTCATTACCTTGCGTTTGGTTTTGGGTGAACATCCTTTAGATTTCTGTATAATAAAATTATGTTAATTTTATACTTTTTTCAGAAGATTTTTCATGTTTATAATTAATTTTACATAACTTATTACAATTTTTTGTAAAATTACTCAAACAATTATGTTTACATTAGGTATTTTGACCAAATTCGGTTTATGTGTTAAAACTACTGTTGTTGGTCAACTATGGTCATAGGGTTCATTATATAACATCTACTGAATAATCAACATGACATAAATATCATATTAATACATCAATTATAAATTTAAAATCATTAATTAAATATTTTTATAACAAATTAATCAATGTTACAATCATGGAGATGGTAGGCCATACGTACGTATGAGTAACATTCCCATTTTTTAATGATCATTTTGCAAAAAAGATAAGTAAATAAAATATTTCCAGAATTATAATTATATAATAAATACAGTATTATTTAATGACATGTAATTATATAAATAATTTTGTGATGTAAAAGTAATCACATCATATTGAGGAGGCGGCAGTCTAAACATCCACAAACGACGTTATCTCTTTTAAAGACTGTGAAAGGGTAATAAAAGTTATGATGATATATATATAGATATATATATTTCTATATTTCTATATTATATTTCTAGAAAGATAATTATTTCGTGAATATAATATTTATAATTTGTTTATTTATCTTTTTTTTAATTAAAACCATGCTTTATATATTCCATGTTTAGTGTGAATGAATCACAATGCTTTGAGGGGGTGGTAGTCAAAACTTCCTCAAAGGATGATATCGTATTAATTTAAAATGGAAATTATTAAAGGTAGGTGTAATAAAATTATTGAAGAAGTTTTAAGTCACAATAAATATCATATATAATATATATAAAAATATTTTCTATCATAATGGCCTCCATGAGAGGTGGTATTGGAAAATTGAACAATCATCGTTTCGTGAGGCAATAGTTCACCATACATAGAAACATTAGGTTTGTTACCGATTAGATGGTGGTGTGTATAAGTGTAGGTCTAAATATCATCATAAAAACATCAAAGTATATTAAGGATACTAGTTTTGTTACATAATAAGAGAATAAGGATATTTTAGGGGTTGGATAATGGAAATGAAACTAGGGAGATTGAGAAAATATATTACCTTATAACCGGGTAACTTCTTTTGGTTTAACCAAAAGGAACCCATGAAAGGTATTATGAAAAAGGTTAGGCTTCTAATTATAGGGTAGGATTGTTGGGAGGCCATATGGTTAGATATTGGTCAAAATTAAGAGGTTGGAGTGGTGTGAGGAATTGGTAGAGTGGTGGCCTTTTATAATGAAGGAAAATGACTCACTTGGTATTCTTGAAATGAAGTTTGGTGTGAACATGTTCTTACAGAACAAAAATTCATAAAAAACACCAAACATAATTTATGTAATGTTAATGGACAAAATATTTCCAACCAATGGGTTTTGGACAAGTGGCTCGGTCATTTGGGCCTATAAACTTAGGGTTTTAGTCCATTTTAAGCCTAATTACACATTAATCATTGTAATTACTTTTAATCATTTTCACTAATAATATTTTGTCAAAGAGTAAGTTGGTAATATTATAAAAATGAAATTATCCTTATTAAAATAGTGTGTGTAAAATTTTTAAAATTCAAATCATAGAAGAAAAAAAATAGGATTAATGATAATCACATAGACATACGAATTAACTGGTTTTAGTAGAAGAATGTTCAAAATATTCCTATGTTTCTATATTAAATTTAAATTTTAAATTGATTATAATGAAATAAATTGTATTAATGGATGAATAATTGATCTAATGTGACTTTAATAAAAATTTATAAATTTTTTTAACATTAATAATTTTTTAAACGAAAAGGCAGTGTTGAACTAAAAATAAATATTTTTCAGTGTACACTAAAAAATAAAGTTTCTCAGAATAATAAAAAAATTGATAATAAGATAATTTTTGACATTATGAAATAAAAAATTATTTTTATTCAATCAAATTCAATTAATAAATGTTTCATTTAAAATTGGTTCTCCATTAAAAGGATGTAACAATCCCTTAATAGGTTTTTATGTGAAATATTGGGTTTTCTATTATCTTATGCTTAACAAATCTATTTGATGAATGATAAAAATAATTTATTGTTTATGTAAATTATTTATTAAATTAATATCACTCACTAATTTTAATTCATTTAATTTATTAGGGTAAAACAAGATCTTGAACGTAAAAATAGTTTTCTAAAAAAATATTCTTTTGATATTCAATTGGTTCTTATATTAATTTATAATTTATTTGAAACCAATTATTTAGTTATATAAACCATATATCTTCATAATTTATTTAATACTATTCATAATGGCTAGTTTTTATCTTATTATATTAAACAATAATTTTTTAATTATAGGTTATTTCTTGGTAAGACTCAATATTGCGTATAGTGGAATCCATCGAAGAAGGTTACTTTTGCGTGTAACACAAGCAATAGAAGAAGGTTTTTGTTGCGTATGGTGTATGCTAACACAATTTCATGTTTATTTCAAGCTGACTCGATGTATTATGGGTTGAAATATATAAAATATATTTTAATTAGTAAATATATTATAAAGTATATGGATATTATATTACCTTACGTGGTTGTTGTCATGTGTCATACATGATATAGAACATACAATTATTACTTGGTTTTTTTGGTCATCAAAATTACTTTTGGAATTTTAAACCTTCTTTATTACTTTGAAATATATATGAAAAGAAAAAAAAGAAAAAAAATTTGGGCTATGTATTAGAAAGGTAAAAACCACCATTTCTAGATTGAGGAATCATTTGATGGATCATATGTGGTTAGGGGATGAATGTGAGATCCTTATTCAACATGAATACTGAAAAAAGAAAATATAATAATAATAAAAGATCATGATACATTTTTTGATACATAATTGGTATATTCATGGATCCACTCTAAGCTTCTTGGAGCATGGACACATTTTGATCTTTGAAGAGTTACGTTATTTCAATTATCACTACTATAATGCATTTTAATTTAGATATAATTCTTTAGATGAAATTTTATATACATTTTACAAATATTGTTTAAGGTTTATTAACAAATTATTTGATAATTAATTAGGTTTTGGTTTTTTTCCAGAATTAGGAATTCCTGACTTAAATGAATAAATGTTGAAAAAGTGCTAAAAATCCTTTACAAACCATATATCAAATACATAATGTTTAGGATTCATTCATAGCATGCATGCAAGATGACAGACCAACCAATGAATATTTTTTAGGATGTGAATACAACTCACAGTGTGTAAATCCATTACACTATGTCAAACATTAAAAAATTAGAATCCCACCAAAAGTGAATTCATACAAAACATGCTCGCTTCAAGGCCTTTCCTGATCAAAGATATGAATAGATTCTTCTATGGGAAAATAGAATCAGAATCACATGGTTGGAAACTGACTTACATGAAATGAAGATTTGGAGACCAAGCTTATTAAATCCAATACACAACATGTAAGACTTGAACACGATGTACTTTTCTGAGCCTACTATTATTTTCAGTGTTTCGTGTATAATGGAATCTTGGAACTATTTTGTTATCTCGTTTTTCTTTCATATTTTTCATTCATTCTTATTATAAACTATATTACTTTCAATAAATTTATTTTTTGTTGAATTCCTATGAGTTTTTTATCCTTATACACCCATTCTTCACCCATTGAAATTCAGATTTTGTTTTCTACGATCATTTCATTCATCACCTTCCATTCTTAATCAAATCTTACATCATTTTTCATACGTTCTTCATTAATAGTAGGTTTGTGATTGTTTATTATTTTTTTCTATTATATATTTCTCTTTATTCATTGGTTCATTATGAAAAGTTAGTTTCTAGTTAGATTTTTATTTATTCTAATTGTTTGATATTGATTCTTTCTTGGTTAATCCTATTTTATTTCTTTGGAAAATGGTTCTCAATTATGCAAAAAATTCCTAATTTTTTGCCTTTGGAATATCACCAACATGTAAAGATAATTCATCTAGGGTTCGAGGTTGAGAGTAGGGGTTTTCCAAACTGAATGAATCTTTATATTGAACATTGGTAACCCTATGTATAGTAATTAGGTTAATAATAATTTTTAATCACACTCCTTTACACAACCTTGAACATGGGATGTTCGATTGAATGAATATAACATAATTTTAGTTGAGAAGGACTCTAACCATTAGACTAATGATTTTTACATAGAAGACATTTATAATTCACTTAGGTTGTTTTCTATATCCTGAACATGAGATATATTCAATATAGGTAGATACAATTGGTTTGTACAAAACAAATTTGTGACCTTTTCACTGATTCCTATCTTATTCTATAAGGCCATTACAAGTTAAATCTAGGATTACATGTTGTCAAGAACACAAAAATTGACTATGAAACCATACTTTAATATCTGAATTAAAATATTAAAAAACATAGTCAAAGTTAAAAAGAAAACATGATGAGTGAAACAATGGAATCATTCTATGTATTTTGTTCTATTTACTGCTGACCTGCCAGTAGTCTTCATTGGGTCAACCTAAGACTTGCAATGGGCTCACTCACCAGGTGGTCAGGTCTCCATCGACCACTCTTGTCCATCTATCCCCCTTATACTATCTAGGTGGATTCATTTTTTAGGTTTATTCATAACCTATATGGACAATTTTTTACCAAACACCTTAAAATAAAATTCAAATAATAATTTAAGATTCAACATTATGAGTAATTAAATTGGAAATCTTCAAAATAAAATTTTTCATTAATTTCAAAACATTTTACTAAAATATTCATATTTTATAAAATTTAAGTAAAATAATATATTATATGGTAATATCCATTGAAATTTCTCAAAAAATCATTGAAAATTGATTAAAAATTTTCATGAAATATCTCTGTGTCAGTTTGAAGCTAAAGACGAACACAACATATCATCCACATACTGATGAGATATTAGAGAGCATGATCTAGATTTTATATGATATACTTCGAGAATGAATTTTGGCCTTTAATACATCTTGGTATTACCACCTATCCATTGTTGAGTTCTCATAAGACAATAGTTTCTAGGCTTCAATTCAAGTGGAACCTTTTGAGTCCCTTTATGGTGGGTCTTGTCGCTCATCACTATGTTGGCATGAGGTGGGTGAGGCAGAAGTAGTAGGAATGAGTATGGAAAATGATTCCTTTGAGAGAGTGTATTTAAACTTAGATTTGTTTTTTAGAGATAAAAATATGAATCGATCATAGGCCGATAGGAGGAGGAAACCCCTAGGGATTGTTATTGGTGACCCCCTTACGGAGAAATTCTCGACTAGGTAAATGATGATTACAGAAGCAAGAGAGTCTATCAATGACTATTTGAGATTATGGAGCATATTGTGATAGTGTAATACCATTTATATCTTCTTCTTTGATACATAGGTATGCATGTTTTGCTTCATGTATCTCAACTCTGGAGGTACATGAATGATCCTAGGCTTGTGTTTGGCTGTGAAGATGTTCGGCTAGAGTATGATACATTGTTTGTAGAATGACCCATGTAGATCATAAAATAGAGTGAGAAAGTGTTGTAATTAAATACAATACCAATTTTCAGAGTCCTATTTTATCCTGTACATATTCAGGAAAAGCGTTTGTAGAGGGAATTTGATATTCATGATTAATGTTCTGAGTTGATGGAGAAAGATTCCAAGTGATGCTTCTTGGGGATGAGAAGCCATTAAAAGGGGAGAGTGTAATAAAATAAAAAAATTTAGGTACATTATGATTTAATTTTATAATTTATTCATGTGTTTTTAGACTCTGAATTATTTTCAATGAGTTATAGGATTTTGCAGTTTTTTTTGAAGAGTTTTGGAGGATTTATTTTTTAGTACATTGTTAGAGGAGAATTTGACTAAACCATGTTGATACTCTAGAAAACTGTGTGGCTTGTGTCTAAGGAAAATCAAAGTCCGGTTAAGGAATATAGTTTATCAAACCAAGTATTTTTTCCCTGGTAACCATGAATCCAAATAATATTTAAGGAACATGGTTTATCAAATCACATTGCATTTACTAGGTAACCATGCAACTTATCCTAGTGTAAACATCTCATTTGGTGAATAGTTTGAAAAATATCCTGACCAAACCATGTTCATGTGAAATTAATGGTCATAATTCATCCTTTATTTTCTGAATCCTCTCTTTTTTTATCTCATTATTCCTATTACACATAGGGATCTTGAACTTGGGGACTCTAGCAGATCTCCTTAGGGATTTTTTTCCGTATGTAGTCCAATTTCGATAGATCTATTAGTGTTGGGTCATAGAAATCAAGGTTTGATATCTATCTTCACTAATTATTCATTTTACTTTTAGATATAACCTCATTTCTTTAAAATGAATTGTATTTATGGGATGTTATGTAATGATCTAGGGATTCTAATTTGATGTAATGTTGAATTATTTTATCTTTAAAGACTTGTGAGGGATCTACTGTGTTGGCGGCCTTCCTTGAGTCAATCTTAGATCATGAAATGTTTTCAGATCTCGATTGGTATGTTGGGGTAGAACTAATCCCATTGTATTATAATTTTCTTTGTTCTTAATTTACTACCTCTTTCTCTATTAATTGGGATCAGTTATAGGAGTTATTGGCATGTGGGTTAGATATAGTTGGCGTGAAACATGGTGAGGGTTATGATTCCTCAGTGAATATTGGAATAGGTTATAAAAAATCATAATGTAGGGAGTCCTTAACATATTATACCTTAATATAGATTCATTTAACATGTTTGATTATGGGTATGTTCCTACGATAGAGACCCACTATTGAGTTTTTTCACATGTGTGTTCATATGTGACCCATATACATATGTGTGTGTGTGTGACTATTTATATTCATCCTTTATGTGATATAGTGTCTATATGTGTTATTCTATGTTGTGTGTGATTGTATTTACTTTGGAGGTTTTTTTATGGTAGTATATTAAAGGTGGACTATTGTGGATTGGTTATACCTTATTGGGGAAACATATATGACGTGTGTTGATGACCATGGTGGAATGAGACATACAGTAGGGACACAATTACCTTATGATCTGAGCATAGGATTTGTGGGGGTACGATGAAAATGTGGCATGAACCAATTTAGAGATAGGGGTATGATGGCCTTTTGGAATGATTGGTTTAGATATGGGGCTTGGCATTCTTGGGGCCTGACTCGAGGCACATTATCCTTGTGTCTTCTCTTAGATATATGAGGTGGACTTGAGGTTTACCTATGATCATGAGTTAATTTATAACCATTATACTAATATGAATCTTAAGTAGGTATGAATGGAGTTCATGGAATATTGGTCAAGACATGTTCACTTCAAAAATATTTGGCTGTTTTCTTTTTCTTTTTTTTTCATTTAATTTTCCTCCATGTCATACATTTCTATATGCATGTGGAATTATGTTAAATATAAATTGTTAAAATCCTACTAGGTTTTAATCACACCATAAAGATAATCTTGGTGTATATATAGACATCATGATCAGGGATCCAGATAATGGAAAGGGCCCTGTAGTTGGTTGATGAGGTGCTATGAGTTGAGATATAAATGTGGCATTGGGACAAGCACCAGATGTTTACCTAAATTTATTTATTTATCAATTCTAATTGTTTGTGTTTACCTACTACATTGGGAGTTCATATGACTATACTTGTGTGACATTAAATGACAACTATTATAGAATTTTTTCATTTTATCTTGTGTTATGTTTTTTGGTTAGAATATATTTATATTGTATTATCCTGTAATGGCTATAATTATTGAGCGTATAGCTTCCCTTGTATGTTTGGACCCCCATGGTTAGTTTGCATCATCTTTCATATGAGGAGGTGCACATGATGTTATGTGGAATTTTGGCTCAA
Source organism: Viscum album (assembly GCA_963277665.1). Lineage (NCBI taxonomy): Eukaryota > Viridiplantae > Streptophyta > Magnoliopsida > Santalales > Viscaceae > Viscum > Viscum album. Next base: position 1,050,921,920 of record OY728164.1, on the reverse strand, counting down.
ACATGGTGATTCGGGCAGGGGAGTTACAATATTCATGTGGATAAATATAAATCTACTAATAAAATTTAATGATACATAGATATTTAAATTGAATTATATAGATTATATAGACCCTTATTAATATAAAGAAACCTAAATGAATAATTGGGAAGTGATCAAGAGAGGAATTAAAGGGATACCCTCTCAAACATTTATTAGGGTGTGTAGGGAGAAATCTTCAAATATTTAATAAAAAATGAAATGTAAATCCCCCAAAAAAATTCATAATAAAATTATACGAGAATCTATATATAACATTAAAAAATAATATTTTTAAAGAATATTTTGAAAAAGATGGGATCTTAAAGAGAAGGGTGAGCATCTCCATACAACATTATAGATAATAAAAAGGGTATATTTGAAATTAGAATAGATCCTAGAATTATGTAATAGATTTAAATAAGATAAAATATAATACATAAAATAATAATGATGAATGAGAGCATATTAGACCAAAAAGTGGGACAATAAAAAGAGAAATCCCTTACTTTAGATCATGTATTTATTCAACATGTGTAAAAATTCAATATAATGGGACCGGATACTATGAGTCCCTTATCGGATGGTGATATCGCCTCGGAATTTTAGGGCTCCCTCCCTAATCGAATTCTTCTTCCTCACAATCCACTGCTCTCTTCAGTTTCCTCTTCAATGCTTCAATGCTAGTTTGTTTGCTGCAGAGTCTTCTGGTGTTTCTTCATTCATGGAAGTTATTTTGTAGTTGTGATGTTCGTTTGGATGTGTCCTGATGGAAGGGGATTGTGTTCCTGGAAATTTTCAAGTCTCTCTATCGAAGCCCTCCTCAGCTCCAAATCTGCTCTGGATTAATGTTCCTTCGCTCCTATCCCTATCAGGTCTAGTGAGGTGGTTACTAGTATTTTTGGGTTGTGTTTTTCGAGTGGTTGATGGTCTTCTAAGAGAAACATCCTTGTTGTATTCTCTCATTCTATTGGGATCCTACTGGTGATTCTTTTCCTGGTGGATGGGTTGTTCACTGTAGATTCTTCTATTGGTTCTTCATTCGTGGTAGTGTTTTTGTAGGTGTTCTATTCATTTGGAGGTGGCTTGATGGAAGGGTATTGTGGTCCTAGAGAATGTTTAGTCTCCCTGTTGAAGACCTCATCCACTACTAAATTTCTCTGGCTTCATGTTACACTGCTTCTCTCCCTATCCGGTCTGGTGTGGGGGTTACTAGGAAATTTTGGGATGTGTTTTTCGAGAGGTCGATGGTGGTCCAAGAGGTGAATACTTGTGGGATTTTCCCCTTTCCTTAGGTCCCTGCTGACGACTCTTCTCCTGCTAGATGGTGTTTCTAGGTAATGGAGTTATTTTTCATTGAATACGGAGGTTGTTTTTCATAGGTCATAGGTGGAGAGCAATGTTGGTCCTTCCTCTAAGGTTTCGACAATTTTGTTCTATGATGGTGGTTTCATTCTCTGGTGTTTGTTATTGGTTGCAAGAAGATGAGTCAGTAATGATGGTTTGATTCAATTGATGGCTTCAACATTCGAGGTGGATGTTTGAACAACGATGATGGTGTGGTGGTGGATTGGAGATGGAGACTGGCAGCAAATGTTAGAGAAGTGTCCAAAAGGGAGGACTCATTGATGACGATGTTGACTGTGATGGAAGGAGGTGGTAGTGGTGTCAATGGAAAATGGATCAGGTTGGCACATGCGATGATGTAGGTAAGGCGATGGATAGTGATGGCGTTTGTTTCCAAGGTGATGTTTATTTTGGTGTTCTGTTTATGAAAAAAAGGTGATGATCACGTTGGGGGCGCAACTTGAGGAGGCTGATCGGGTATTCGTTTTCCAAGGTGGTTAACTGTCCACTATTTTGAATTTTGAATTTTCTTCTATGTGTTATTTGGATTTTAGTGATTTGGTATCTCATGTATGGTCCAATTCCCACTCACCCAAAAAAAGGTTTTCAAAAATCAAATAAAAATTTAATTTTTAGGAGGAGTAAACCTTCAGTATATCCAAATTTTATTTTTTAAAGTATTGCTTTAGAACTATTTCACTTTAAATTAAATTATTTATGGCCATTTATGTTAATAATTAACTAATTATCATAATTTTTTTTATAGATAAAATTTATAGAGGAATATTTGTTCGTGGTTATTTCAATATTATGATATGGATTATTTTTTTACACATGAGTTTCATCATCTCTAGAAACATAAAAATATTTGAAATGGCATATTTATATAGAATATATATTACACTAACAATCTATGATGGTGTTGATAGATAAATAAAATACCTCATCATTGTATGTGGTAAAATCAACCATGTCAGGATATATCGATGGAGGAGAGTGATAACACACACACACACAAACACATAATTTATAGTTTATAAATATTTTTTACAGAAACATAATAACATTTATGTTATATTGATATATTGTTTAATTTTTTTAAAGTATTGGTTTTCAATGTGAAAGGATAAAAGAAATATTGTCATATTTTAGGGAATACATGAGTTTTTGGATGCAATTTGAAAATAGGGGTGAGAGGGTAATTGTTACATGGAGGGAAGTGTATTTTGAGATAAAATAATGAATATAATATATTTCATTACCAAGACTCTCCATAGTGGTGTAATTTCTTTTTGTAAAATGGTATTTGACTAAAAATATATAATTTATCGACATTTAATCACATTAAAAACAAACATTCAAAATTTTAATAAAATATATAAAAAGAATAAAAAATAGTTTTTAAAGGAAAATATTAGGTTTTAGAATTTGAAAGATATTAAGATGCTTAAAAGTTTGATTTATTTCTTTTAAGTAAATTATTTAATTTAATAAACATATTTTGATTCATATAAACCATAATAAGAATCATTAGGTTATTTTTACATAAAAATGAAGTCATAAAATATATTGGGTAAGAAAAATTTTATTTTTATTGTTAACCTAATACTTTTTCCTTTTATAAAAATATTAAAAATTAATTCTTCACTTTAAAAATTTTAATTCCCAATTTTTAATCCATTTTACAAAAATAAATTTATAAATATCTTAAATTCAATATTTTTGTGTTGAATATAAAATACTAATGTTAAATAAATAACAACAACACATATTAATAAAAATAATTACATTATTTTTGTTAGATGAATTAAAGAATAATATTTATTATTTTAAATGATCATTTATCAATTTTTTATATTCATTCATTAGTATTTTTTTAATTATATAGTTTTTTAAATAGTCATCCACAATGATCATTTGGTTATTTTAATGGTTATGTTATTATTCTACCAATTATATATCCAATGAAAACCACACTCATTACAACAACCATATTTACTTTCATTGTTCTATACATATACCTCTTAAATCATAAATATTTCATTTACTTAATTTTCACTCAAGGTTATCTATATTTCTTTTTATAAAATTTCTAAATTATATATAATACTATTCTTCTTTATTTCAGTGATGTTCATGTAACATCCCCTAATATAGAACTCTCTCACGTGGCCAGAAAGGGTTTGTTATGAGACCTAAAGCATGCATACCAATACTCCAAAGGCTAGAAACTAGTAGTGGGTGTAACATCCCAGGTAAATAAAGAATAAAGAATTTTCATATTTATTAATATTTACGAATTAAATATTAATTTTAGTTAAAAGGGGTTTCTACGTTCGATAGCGTACTCGGTACGCAACGATGAGTTTCTTTGAAAACTTACGTTGCACACAAGTAATAAAATAATATTATTTTAAATGTTAGTTAACGAGTAGCCGTTGTACTGGCGGGAATGGATATAAATAACTAAAATATGATTATATATGTTTTTAAATGTTTTTACATTTACCCAATAAAAGATAAAGGCTTAAAATACGGAAAGAGTTCAATTTTAGGCATTTATACCCTAATTTTCACGAAAGGTCCACTTATCACCTTTTGACGGAGAACCGTCATTAAATATAGTTTTGATCGATCTTATAAATTCTATTGGACCAAATATAACTCTTCTTTAGAATCGGGACATCAAAATTTACTTTATGTAAATTTTTGGTACCTTTCTGATAAAGTTCATTTTTTTATGAATAGTGTAAAATGTTGTATTTTAATTCAAAAACTCTTTTTAATCTAATTTATTTATATGATTAGATTATCTTTTGAATTGGTTTTAAAGTGAAATTGTAAAATATTTTTACCATTAAATCCAATAGTGGTTGTTGGAATTAATTTCACTTTGAAATCGGACTTAAACTAGTGTCAATATTTTGATACTTATTATTTCATAAAAACACGTTATTTTCTTTGACAGCGGGAATTAATTATTAAATTAATTAATGTGACTTACATGTTTTGAATTTTGTAAAATAGACTTCATTTTTTAATTCTTAATATCAAATATAGCTTAGGGTGAATTTTTGGTAATTTTCTGAAAAACTTCAATTTTTGATGAATAGTGAAACCACTAAGTGGTACTTATAAAAAACTGATTTTCCGTTTAAATGAAATTTTGACATCATTGTATTTTGAATTTCAAAAATCCGACATACATGGTTGTCATTAAGAAGTAAAATGTGGTTCAATGAGATTATAATAATTTTTTGGTGAATAGTAACTTATTAAGTTCTTAATCGCGATTAGTGGTAATTAATGTATTTTAAGGTAAAAATAATGCTTTAATAAAATGAGATGAGCTTGAAACATGTCCTACCATCATTGGTTGTGTCATGGCCGACCAAGAAAATCCATGGGTCAACTTGGGGACCCCATGGATCCACTTTGGTTGGGAAATGACATAAATAACTTTTTTATTTAATGTAAAAGTAAAAATGACACAAACATGATATGTTTTACTAAAACAATTTTTACATGGGGTTATAAAGATCGGATGTTTGATTATAAATAGTCATTTGAAAGATAAAAAGATTTCCAACATCATAGTATTTTTTTTGTAATTTTTAGACTTTAAATAAATTAAATTATTTATGACATCATGATGATGCATCGATGACCTCATTATTTAACGATTTAAATAAAATGGAAAGATAATGTAAAATCTATGAACTACACATGTCCAAGACTTATTGTATGGGTGGATTTATAACCCTTATCACCTTATCCACGAATTATATCAATGTGTTACCTTTTAAAACCGAAACACATTTTCAAATAAAGTAATATTTCTTTACTTTCCAAAAGTGCGCCTCCTCTCCTCTTATAAAAGGCCCCCACCTCTACCACCTTACACACACTCTTCAAGCCTTTGGCTCGGCCAACCCCTGCCCATTTACTCTCTCCACATCCCTCTCCTCATCCTAGAGGATTCCCTTTGGGCATAATCCTTTCAAAGGAATCCTTTAGGCTCAAATCAAAAAGAGTTACACTTTTAAAGGTAATTCATTCTCTCTTGTTCATTTGTTTTATTTTGCTTCTCCAACCCTCTAAACTCTTTTTATTTACTTATTTTGTAACAAAAACAGTATCTTCATTATACTAGGATGTTGTTATAAGATTTATTCGAGCTACACTCTCACACAACTACATCAAATGGTTAAAGAACATACCGTTTCCGTGGATGGTGAAATTCTGCCTCCCGAAACGATGATTGTTCAATACTCATTTAACACCTTCAAAGGTGGCCATTATGATGTCACTATTTTTATATATGATATATAATATGTTTATTTTTTCTTTAATCTTCTGTATTTTTCATTTTGGGCATACCTTTATGGTTTCCATTATGGGTAAACACGATATCTTCATTTTAGGAAGTGCGGACTACCTCCCCCTGAAAGTGATTTGATTCGTTAATACCATATGTGGGATGTGTAAAGGAAAAAGTTAATGATATTATATATATTATTATACTGGAATTATAATATACTCTTATATCATTATGATTCCATTCCATAAAATACAAAATAAAAATGGAAGTAGCGTTCATGCGTACGTACTGGTACCATCTCCATGAACGGTGCATTTCATTTCTTACCTCTAAATGTGATGTAATATTATAAATACTTGTATATGATGAATATATATGATATATATGTTATCCAAATAATTAAGATCATTCTGGATATAATGAACCTTTGACCAAATTAACAACATGTAAGTGTAAGAAGTCTATTTTTGACTTAAGAACCAAATACCGACAAAATGAACATTATTAACTTAAATGATTACATGATGTTCATAACATGTTATAAACGGAATAATGAACTTGAAAAAGGTTCATAAGAAAGTAGAGATTAACTAAAGTTTATTATTCAGGAGATTAAAGAACGGTCGGGTCAAGTCGGATACGAGGTATGGGACTTCGTCTCAATCTCCTTTCATTGAGGCATATTTTATTTTATACACAACTTTCTTTTATACGGTGTATAAACCCCTTTTACTTTTACGTTTATTCAAAAGGAATCTTTTTTATACGAAGCGTTTACTAAATGACAAAAGGGAGTGTTTTTTTCGTACGTATGCGGCGACAACGACTTCTCTGCCATCGTGACCGTTATTTGAGTTTCGGCTTCCTCTACAAGCCATACCTTCTTTTTAAAAGAAAAATAAATACCATGTTTTAATTTCCTTTTATTTTGGTATTGAAAATGGTTTTCAAAATGTTTTTTGTGTTGTATTGATATCTTGTGATTGAAATGTGGAAATGTTATGTTTCCTTTATGCATGTTTTATGTGATACGATTATGTTATGGTTCTTGGGTATTATTATGAAGACGGGTGGTTCCGTGATAAACTAAGGGTGGGTGAGCCTGATATAGCTCTCCATTGCATTGGGTAACACGAAGGAGTGAAACGTTAAGGTTTCTCCGAAGAGATTTTTTGGAATATACTGTGATGGGTATTCCAAACGTAACCAAGAGGGTTACTCCCTACATAAGAATGTTATGAATGCCTCAAGTTACCTTTATGTCTTATGATTTCTATGATTTATTCATGATTTTATGAGGTATGTTAAAGTGCCTATGTTTTATGGGTAATGTATGATTTCATTCTTATATATATATGAATTCATGTTTCCTTTCCATGTTTTTATAACCCATACTAAGCTTTTTATGCTCATCCCAAGTTTTTTTGAAATGTTTTTCACAGGTCAAGGGAAAGGTACATGATATGATGATAATGTCAAGGAAGTGTCAAGAAATAATCCATGTTTTATTTTAAATGTGTTTCCATTGATGGGAATGAAGAATACTATCTTTATGTAAGCACTTTGTTTATATGTGGAATGTAATGAAAGTTTTATGATATAATTCTCTAAAACTCTAAACCCGAAAAGATCCTCAATGTGTAATCTTGTAATAACTCAAGATTAAGTAAGGTTTATGGCTGGGGCCTTATAGTTGGTATCAGAGGTCGGTTTAGATAAATTTAGGAGTTAGAATTCTATTAAATGATTATCCAAAAAAAATTCTTTGAAATGATATAGCATTTGAAGATTACCATGTTGCTTCATCTAAGACATGTTTTTTGAGAGTGGTTTTCTGCAGAGGAAACATGGAAGCAGTGCTAGGAAGGAATACAGAAGGAAATAACCTTCCGAATCAGCATCCAGAAATGGTCGGAATTGGAACTGAACAGTTTGTTGCAGTAATGGCGCAGTTGTCTCAAGCGATTAATGGTGGTGGTTTCCATGCACGAGATCAGCCAGATCAACCGCAGAGGAACATGTCAGTGGTGGAACATTTCATGAGGCAACATCCCCCTTCATTTAGAGGATCACTTGACCATGTGCAAGCTGAAGGGTGGATTAAAGCACTGGAGATGATTTTTGATGTCATGGGGTGTTCAGAACATCAAAAGGTTAGTTATGTTGTTTACCGTTTTGAAGGTGAAGCTGATCAGTGGAAGTCTATGATGAAAAATATAAGGGATAGTGATGAGATTGAGGATCTTCACTGGGACGAATTCAAAGGTATGTTTCTTCAGAAATCTTTTCCTAAGGTGGTTCATCTTAGGATGGAAAAACAGTTTCTATAATTGAGGCAGGAGGATGATTCAGTGGCTGCTTATGAAGAAAAGTTCACTCGATTGGCAAGGTATGCTCCAAACTTCATATGAGATCTTGATAGTAAAATAAACCATTTTTACTCAGGGTTAAAGCCAAAGTATCGAAGGGCATTAGCTTCTCGTGAGTTTAAAAGTTATGAAAAGCTTGTTCGATGTGCTGAGAAGGTGGAAATAGAGTTTGCCGATGACCAAGTGTTCTATAACAACCAACATAAGAAGAGACTGAGGTGGTAGGAGAAAGGTAAGAATTCTTCAAAAAAGTCTGATGGTAAGAGAACTAAGTTTCTAGTTTGGGATAAATGTGGCAAAAGGCATGCTGGGGAATGTCTTCTGAATTCTGGAAAGTGCTACCGATGTGGTAAGATGGGACATAAGGCTCGTGATTGCACTGAAAAGGATCAAGGTGAAGGTAAGAACAAATTTGATTTACAGTTAGTGAAATGTTATAAGTGCAATGAGATGGGTCACTATGCAAACGAGTGTCCGACAAAGAGCTTGAGTGATGGGAAGTAGTTAGACTACAAGCAGAAAGGGATGGTGAAATCCTTTGCAACTACTTCGACAGATGTCGGGCCATCAAATGAAGTTGTATCATCTCCAAGGAGCTCAGTATTTTTCAAAGATTGACTTGAGATCGGGGTACCATCAGTTGAAAGTAAAAGAAGCAGACGTTCTGAAGACTGCGTTCCGTACTTGATATGGCCATTATGAATTTGTAGTTATGCCTTTTGGGTTAACCAATGAACCTGCTGTATTCATGGACCTTATGAATAAAATTTTCCATGAGTTCTTGGATAAGTTTGTGTTTGTGTTTTGAGGTTTGGTAAGAGGTTATGTGTGCCATGTGATTCACAGTTGAAGAATGAGTTGTTATGTGAAGCTCATAGTTCCCCGTTTTCAGTTCATCCTGGCAGTACTAAGATGTACAGAGATCTGCGGGAGTATTACTAGTGGGATGGAATGAAAAGAGATATTGCTGATTTTACTTTGAAGTGTCTGACTTGTCAGCAGGTTAAAGCAGAGCGGCAGTTATCGAAAGGGATGCTTCAGCCTTTACTAGTGCCAAAGTGGAAATGGGGGGATATATCCATGGACTTTGTTGTGGGATTACCGAGGACATCTTGAGGTAATAATGAAATCTGGGTTATTGTTAATCGCTTGACCAAATCTGCTCATTTCCTTTCTATACGAGATACTTTCTCTCTAGATCAACTTTCCCGTTTGTATCTTAAAGAGATAGTCAGGTTACATGGAGTTCCTCTCTCCATTGTATCTAATCATGATCCCAGGTTCACATCTAACTTTTGGAAAGGCCTTCAGAAGTCGTTGGGTACGGAATTAAATTTTAGTATAGCTTTTCATCCTCAATCATATGGGCAGTCAGAACGAACAATTCAGACCTTGGAGGATATGCTACGAGCTTGTTCGATGGATTATCAGGGAAGTTGGGACCAACATCTTTCTTTGGTTGAGTTTTCTTATAATAAAAGTTTTCATTCCAGTATACAGATGGCACCATTTGAGGCATTATATGGGAAGCAGTGTCGAACTCCAGCATTTTGGGATGAAGTGGGTGAAAGGAAGCTGATGGGACCAGAATTGGTAGAAGAGATGGCAGAAAAAGTTCAGTTGATTCAGAAGCACATGAGAACAGCTCAGAGCAGGCAGAAGAGTTATGCGGATAATCGGAGGAGGGATCTATCTTTCTAGGTAGGTGATCATGTTTTTCTCAAGGTTTCTCCTTGGAAAAGTGTGATGAGATTTGGTAAGAAAGGAAATCTGAGTCCAAGGTTTATTGGACCATATGAAATTCTGGAGAGAGTTGGATCAGTTGCATACCAGGTGGCTTTACCTCTGAGTTTATCTCAGGTACACAATGTTTTTCATGTTTCAATTTTGAGGAAGTATATGCCAGATCCATCTCATGTTTCGAGTCCAGAGGTAGTTCAGCTGGAAGAGAACCTATCTTAGGAAGAACAACCAGTCCAGATTCTTGACCACAGGGAGCAGGTGTTACAGAATAAGGTGATTCATCCGGTAAAGGTTTTGTGGAAAAACCATGTGATTGAAGAGGCAACGTGGGAATCTGAAAATTCTATGAGGGATAAATACCCCCACTTATTTGGATAAGTGAATAAAGTTGCGAGGACACAATTCCCAAAAGGGGGGAAGGATGTAACATCCCAGGTAAATAAAGAATAAAGAATTTTCATATTTATTAATATTTACGAATTAAATATTAATTTTAATTAAAAGGGGTTTCTACATTCGATAGCGTACTCGGTACGCAACGGTGAGTTTCTTTGAAAACTTACGTTGCACACAAGTAATAAAATAATATTATTTTAAATGTTAGTTAACGAGTAGCCATTGTACTGGCGAGAATGGATAGAAATAACTAAAATATGATTATATATGTTTTTAAATGTTTTTACATTTACCTAATAAAAGATAAAGGCTTAAAATACGCAAAAGAGTTCAATTTTAGGAATTTATACCCTAATTTTCACGAAAGGTCCACTTATCACCTTTTTACGGAGAACCGTCATTAAATATAGTTTTGATTGATCTTATAAATTCTATTGGACCAAATATAACTCTTCTTTAGAATCAGGACATCAAAATTTACTTTGTGTAAATTTTTGGTACCTTTCTGATAAAGTTCATTTTTTTATGAATAATGTAAAATGTTGTATTTTAATTCAAAACCTCTTTTTAATCTAATTTATTTATATGATTAGATTATCTTTTTAATTGGTTCTAAAGTGAAATTAGAAAATATTTTTACCATTAAATCCAATAGTGGTCATTGGAATTAATTTCACTTTGAAATCAGACTTAAACTACTGTCAATCTTTTGATACTTATTGTTTCATAAAAACACGCTATTTGCTCTGACAGCGGGAATTAATTATTAAATTAATTAATGTGACTTATATGTTTTGAATTTTTTTAAATAGACTTCATTTTTGAATTCGTAATATCAAATATAGCTTAGGGTGAATTTTTGGTAATTTTCTGAAAAACTTCAATTTTTGATGAATAGTGAAACCACTAAGTGGTGCTTATAAAAAACTGAATTTCCGTTTAAATGAAATTTTGCCATCATTGTGTTTTGAATTTCAAAAATCCGACATACATGGTTGTCATTAAGAAGTAAAATGTGGTTCAATGAGATTCTAATAATTTTTTGGTGAATAGTAACTTATTAAGTTCTTAATCGCGATTAGTGGTAATTAGTGTAGTTTAAGGTAAAAATAATGCTTTAATAAAATGAGATGAGCATGAAACATGTCCTACCCTCATTGGTTGTGTCATGTCCGACCAAGAAAAGCCATGGGTCAACTTGGGGACCCCATGGAGCCACTTTGGTTGGGAAATGACATAAATAACTTTTTATTTAATGTAAAAGTAAATATGACACAAACATGATATGTTTTACTAAAACAATTTTACATGGGGTTATATAGATCATATTTTTGATTATAAATAGTCATTGGAAAGATAAGAAGATTTCATACATCATAGTATTTTTTTTGTAATTTTTAGACTTTAAATAAATTAAATTGTTTATGACATCATGATGATGCATCGATGACCTCATTATTTAACGATTTAAATAAAATGGAAAGATAATGTAAAATATATGAACTACACATGTCCAAAACATATTGGATGGGTGGAATTCGAACCCTTATCACCTTAGCCACGAATTATATCAATTTGGGACCTTTTAAAACCGAAACACATTTTCCAATAAAGTAATATTTCTTTACTTTCCAAAAGTGCCCCTCCTCTCCTCTTATAAAAGGCCCCCACCTATACCACCTCACACACACTCCTCAAGCCTTTGGCTCGGCCAACCCCTGCCCATTTACTCTATACACATCCCTATCCTCATCCTAGAGGATTCCCTTTGGGCAGAATACTTTCAAAGGAAGCCTTTAGTCTCAAATCAAAAGGAGTTACACTTTTAAAGGTAATTCATTCTCTCTTGTTCATTTGTTTTATTTTTCTTCTCCAACCCTCTAAACTCTTTTTATTTACTTCATTTGTAACAACACCCGTATCTTCAATATACTAGGATGTTTTTATAAGATTTATTCCAGCTACACTCTCACACAACTACATCAAATGGTTAAAGAACATACAGTTTCCGTGGATGGCGAAATTCTGCCTCCCGAAACGATGATTGTTCAATACTCATTTAACACCTTCAAAGGTGGCCATTATGATGTCACTATTTTTATATATGATATATAATATGTTTAGTTTTTCTTTAAGCTTCTGTATTTTTCATTTTGGGCATACCTTTATGGTTTCAATTATGGGTAAACACGATATCTTCATTTTAGGAAGTGCAGACTACCGCCCCCTGAAAGTGTTTTGATTCGTTAATACCATATGTGGGATGTGTAAAGGATAAAGTTAATGATATTATATATGTTATTATACTGTAATTATAATATACTCTTATATCATTATGATTCCATTCCAGAAAATACAAAATAGAAATGGAAGTAGCGTTCATGCGTACGTACGACTTACCGTCTCCATGAATGGTGCATTTTATTTCTTACCTCTAAATGTGATGTAATATTATAAATACATGTATATGATGAATATATATGATATATATGTTATCCAAATAATTAATATCATTCTGGATATAACGAAACTTTGACCAAATTAACAACATGTAAGTGTAAGAAGTCTATTTTTGACTTAAGAACCAAATACCGACAAAATGAACATTATTAACTTAAATGATTACATGATGTTCATAACATGGTATAAAAGGAATAATGAACTTAAAAATGGTTCATAAAAAGTAGAGATTAACTCAAGTTTATTATTCAGGAGATTAAAGAACGGTCGGGTCAAGTCGGATACGAGGTATGAGACTTTGTCTCAATCTTCTTTCATTGAGGCATATTTTATTTTATACACAACTTTCTTTTATACGGTGTATAAACCCCTTTGACTTTTACATTTATTAAAAAGGAATCTTTTTTATATGAAGTGTTTACTAAATGACAAAAGGGAGTGTTTTTTTCATACGTATGCGGTGACAACGACTTCTCTGTCGTCGTGACCGTTATTTGAGTTTCGGCTTCCTCTACAAGCCATACCTTCTTTTTAAAAGAAAAATAAATACCATGTTTTAATTTTCTTTTATTTTGGTATTGATAATGGTTTTCACAATGTTTTTTGGGTTGTATTGATATCTTGTGATTCAAATGTGGAAATGTTATGTTTTCTTTATGCATGTTTTATGTGATACGATTATGTTATGGTTCTTGGGCATTATTATGAAGACGGGTGGTTCCGTGATAAACTAAGGGCGGGTGAGCCTGATATAGCTCTCCAATGCATTGGGTAACGCGAAGGAGTGAAACGTTAAGGTTTATCCGAAGAGATTTTAGGGAATATACTGTGATGGGTATTCCAAACGTAACCAATAGGGTTACTCCCTACGTAAGAATGTTATGAATGCCTCAAGTTACCTTTATGTCTTATGATTTCTATGATTTATTCATGATTTTATGAGGTATGTTAAAGTGCCTATGTTTTATGGGTAATGTATGATTTCATTCTTATATATATATGAAATCATGTTTCCTTTCCATGTTTTTATAACCCATACTGAGCTTTTTATGCTCATCCCAAGTTTTTTTGAAATGTTTTTCACAGGTCAAGGGAAAGGTACATGATATGATGATAGTGTCAAGGAAGTGTCAAGAAATAATCCATGTTTTATTTTAAATGAGTTTCCATTGATGGGAATGAAGAATACTATCTTTATGTAACCACTTTGTTTATATGTGGAATGTAATGCAAGTTTTATGATCTAATTCTCTAAAACTCTAAACCCGAAAAGATCCTCAATGTGTAATCTTGTAATAACTCAAGATTAAGTAAGGTTTAAGGCTGGGGCCTTATAGTGGGATTTAGAAAATTATAGTGGGAAGAATATTACCCATAGTATGAAGTGTCATATCGGTAGAAACAACTCAAAACTAAATAAAAATAATCAAATTAAAGGCAGAGGAATAAAACAAAACAGGTTAACTGAATAATCCAATAAATAATAAAGGAATAATGTAATGATGTGTTGGAATGTAACTAAACGTAATTCTAGAAAAATAGAAGAAGAAGACCAGTATAATCAAATAAAAGATTCAAAGTCCTAGGTCCTAACACCCACACTTGTCCCATCTCCAAACTACAGCCCATCCAAAAAAGCAATCAACATTAAGGTCTTTTTACCTTGTCCAAATCTATATCCACAAAATATTTTTATGTATCAAACAATTTCCCAAATAATGTGTTATTATAACTCAATAGGTCGAAACCAGCATGCCTAAAAACACCATTCTAGTAAGAATTGTATGCAATAAAGTGATAACACGGTGTATTAATTAATTTAATAATTAAAAAAATTAAAAAACAATGTCATTTGGATCTGTGTTAGAATATACTTCTGTTTTTCTTATGAACATCCCATCCACATCCATATAACCAAGGTAAAATAACCTACATCAGAATCATCCTAGAATATATCTAATTAGGTCTTATGATAATGCCAACCACAACCATGAAATCATGGTATAGTCAAAACAATCTGGGGAAAATACCTATAATAATTACAACATTCTACTTCAGATCCCTATTAGCATTACAACATGTGACTGGGAATTTCCCACTCTCTATAATAATTATAACCTGACACTTGGCTGAGCTCGCTCAATATCATTATTACAACATATTGGTGAGAAATTTATAGGGCTGATCATGATATATAATAACTACAACATGGATCACAATCTCTTTCATACAACATGGATATCACAATATCACATCACTATTATCAATGGTTATTTATGAAAATTACCATTATTCTTTCATATGAAACATTCTATTTCATTAAAAATTGATGAAAAAATTATATTAATAAGTAATAATTACCAATTTAGGGATTCTATAATAATAAATCAGCCTAGGTAACATGTCATGCTAAACATACATTAAGATTTTTTCCAATTCAAGCATAATTTTGGTTCGCTCACACCATAGGAAACCTTAAACCATGTTAGATGCCTATTTAAAACAACATAAATTAAAGAATAATTCAATTTTTTAAATTTATTTATATGCATGCAATGACGGCTCAATCACAATAGTGCATAAACATGGAAATTATCAAACCATAGGTTTATGATTTAGACACCCTGCCTTTAACTAATGATCGAATAACACTTCTAATGGCCAATGCCCATGAGAAAGATGGTGTAGATGATTGCAAAGAGTTTCCTAGATACCAAATGATCAATATAAAAACCATAATGCAATTTATCAAGTAATTTCATTGTAACGATTTTAGAAGAAGGAAGAAACATTTCCAAAAGGGATTACATGGGATTTATTACACATCTGGGACATTTTAAAGGGATGTTGGAACCCCAAAATTTCGTAGAGAATTCCCAAGTTTGATAGTAGAGGATATGAATCCAAAAGAATGATAATTTATACTCACAACATGTTTAATATAGTAGGTTAGTAATTTAGACATCATGTATTGTGATTACACATTATGTAAATGTTTCTAATAGAAAACACTAAAAAACCCTTCACCTCATATTTTTTTTAAAAGGAAAAGACCAGGATTATTATTAAGAAAAAAAAGATTCAAATAAGTACAAAAAAGGGGAATGTAAACAGACAAAATTATCTCTCTTTATCATGGACACCAAGTTTTTTCCTCATCTTTTCCCCTATGATACGTTCTTTTTCTCTCATCTCGTTCCAAAGTTGGATGTTAATATGACCTCTTGTCCTGCCTCTGCCTCTTCCTCCACTATAAGCTTCTTGAATCTCATTGGCTTGTTGAAGAAGCGATTCTACATCTTCATCAGAACTGACCTCTTGAGCCTCTTCCTTCCTCTTCATTTGGTCTTTCTTTTCTTTCATCTTTTGACTTCGGGTTTTAGCATGTTTCCATTCATCTTCCATTCCTTTCTTCTTCTGATCTTCATTACCTGAGACTTACTGCACACAAACAGTTTCCTGTAAAAAAGGAACTCTTGCCTCCTTACTCACATCAGGGTTTTGCCTCAAAGTTTCCGGAGTTCCAGCCATGATAGGTGCCACTAGCTGAGTGTCCATAGAAGGAAGAACATTATGTCCAGCCTCCCCATGGAGAGATTCAGAAGCAGCAGTGCAGTTCTTTGTGAAAACATTCAAAACAGGGGCAACCACCAAAGAGGGTCTGTTCTGTACTGAGTCTAGAACAGTCACCTTGGGAGACTGATCTGTCCTTTCCACAGGGGCGCCCTTCACCTCATATTTATTATATTAAAACCCTCAAAAATTACATGACATGTAAAACCTTTACAAAACATATAAATGTTTCATAGTATATTTATTAGGCCATTTTCCTTTTAAAAAACATATCCTATTTTAATGTTTATCAACTCACCAAGAACCGATGAAATACATAACTCATTTAATCCCAGACTCTATTAACTCAAACAAGAGAACATCCCCAAACTATAGGTCATTTTCTCTAAAACATATCTTCTCACAGATACTGTCTAGTCTTTTCAAGTTTACTCATACCCAAGAATTCATTTATTCAATGGATAAGTTTTTACAATGAAACGAAAACTGAAAATAATATTTACAAAAAACTTTGAGAGAGACGTACCTAGAAATTGATGGGATCATACAACCTCCTCAGCTTATAACAGCTCTTCTCCAAGCTTCTCCAAGAATCACTATGAGGTCTTAGAAAAAAAATATTGAAACTGTGTTTGCCTATTAGAATCCCTCTCCCAGGTATCCTCCTAAACTCACCTGTGCTTCCATTGCACCTGAACCAATGGAATAATACTACCCTGAAGATATTTCTCACTATGATCCACGAACCTTAATGGATTCTACTTAAATTATATATCAACAAAAAGCTTGATGTTTGATATGTGTATTACATTGAAAGGGTCTGAATGTTATATTTTTAGTTGCAACACCTGGAACACATCATGCATGACACTATAGTGCTATGGAAGGGATAAATGGTACACCACTGGACTGACCCTTTCCATTATTTGAAACATCTCAACAAACATGGGTGCTAGATTTCCATATTTCTTGACATAGAATTTCCCCAACTTATGCGACACCAAAAAGAAAACATGATGACCAAACTCGAATTCCATAGGTCATCTCTGATGGTTAGCATACGATTTATTCTTTCTCTATATAGTCACCATCCTCTATCTGATCAAATGAACCTATTCAGATTTCCCCTACATAATACTAGGCCCAACAAGTGTCAACTCACCTACCGTTGACCAACAAATAAGGGAATGACATGACCTACCATACATAGACAAAAGATTTCCATTTAGATAGATGTGTGGGATATATTATTTTATTCCAAATTATTGATCATCATATATTTCTCCCATGAACCACCAAAATCCAAAACACAGGCTCATAGCATATCCTCCATAACCTTAATTGTGCACACATATTGACTATTAGTCTATAGATACTAGGTTGTTCTTAAAAGAACTCACAGTCCCCGAGTTTTTTTGAAGACACTTATAGAAATCCAATGTGAAATGAGGATCTCAATCTAAAACGATACTCCTCAAAACACTGTACAACCGAACATACTCACACATGTAAATATTTCTGAAATCCTAAACTATGAAGATTTACATGATATGTACGAAGTGGGATATCTTAGTCAGTCGATCCAAAATAACCCATAGAAAATTATTCTTATAGGTCATATTGTGTATCCCTATCACAAAATCCATAGTGACATGATCCCATTTCCACTCAGGAATGGGTAAATGATGAAAAGGACAAGATGTCCACTAAATCTTGACATTCACCTGATGACAAGTGAAGCAACTAGCCATGAATATTTCCCCATTTTTATTTATTCCTAAACACCAATACAATCTTTGAAGATCATGATTGATATTTATAGAACCATGATTCAACGTCCATCTAGAATCATGAAAGTCTCTCAACTATTCAAGCAAGCCCATAAGAACCCATACTCATCCATAGAAAAGAAGAGAATTCACACTTCCAAGAGACCTTTTTTTTGTATCCCCACCATGCGATTTTTATCTCAGAATTGATACCTTCATATTAGACAAATACTCTTTCTTAATTCATTATAAAAGTATGGGTATAATATATGTCAAGGTCAGTGTTAGTTTCCTCTGATGTTCATGAAAATATAGATGTATGTCTGTAAAGAAGTAAATTATCCACCGCTCTTTAAAAACTCATATACTATATCTACATGTGTCATTCTTCTCAAATCATTGACAATATTTTTTCCATTTCATGGGGTATAATCCAATTCAATGTCAAAATAATGTAGATACTTGAAAAACCTTTTCTTCCAAAGGTTCAGGTCCCACTAAACAAAGATGAACTTGAGGCTTTTGTAATCCATGTATACCACAATACTCTCACACATGAGATAGTGTATCCAACATCTCAAGGAATGTACCATTTATAGTAACTCTATATCATGAGTATGGTAATTCCTCTAATGATTTATCAGCTTTCTAGATCTATAAGAAACCACACGATCCTTCTCCATTAGAACTGCTCTGAGTACAACTTCATATGCATCACAGTACACGATATATAATTTTACCAACACAACTAAAGTGTGGATCAGTGCTCTGTTAAAACTTCCTTTTAGCTCCTAAAAAATATCTCTCATATGGACCAAACTAAAAAACGTCACCCCTTTATTAGTTAGCCAATAAACTGGTGCTACAAAACAGGAGAAATATTGGATAAAATTCTTATAGTATTCTAATAAACCAAAAAATATATAAATTTAAAATGTGTTCATTGGATATTTCCATGATATCATAGCTTCATCTTTCTCTGGGTCCACTAACACTCCTTCTTATATGATGACATGTCCCCAGATGCTCACATCATTAATATAAAAACTATATTTTGTTAGCTCAGTGTAAAGTCGATTCTCTCCCAATGTAATTAAGATAATATCAAGGTGTTTAGTATGATCATATTCTAACTAGGAGTAAAATCAGTTATAGTTGATGAAAACTACCACAAAATGACCCATAAACGGATGAAAGATCATATTAATTAAGGCCATGAATGCCGCATTCACATTAGTCAACCCAAACGACATCACTATGAATTCATACAATCCATACATCCTCCAAAATTTAGTTCAAGGAATGTATGATAATCTCACCCATAACTGATGATATATTGATCTCAATTAAATATTAAAGAAGATATTATCACCACTATACTTATTGAAAATATTGTCTATGTGTGGAAGATGATACCGATTCCTGACCATCATCTGGTTCAACCTCCGATAATCCACACATAAGTTCCAAGATCCATCTTTCTTTTTAGTGAAGAGAATTGGAGAACCTCTAGGATATATACTCAGATTTAAGAATATTTTAGATTCTAGATCTTCTAATAAAACTTTCAACTCTTGAATCTCTGCTAGTTCCATTCAGTAAGGTGGGATAAAAATTGCTTCTTCTCCAAGAAATAACTCAATCATGAACTTCAGCTCTCGCTCAGGAGGTATGCCATATAAATCATCAAGGAAAACATCCCAAAATGGTATACCACTTGAAGAAAAGAATACTATTACCTTCCACCATTATATAATTCAACTTTTTCTATTTGATACATGAGGAAATCCAATATGCACTAAACTGGTCCCGCACAACTAGCCTGGATATATCACTCACCCTGATGAGAATATATGCTTCCTTTTAGACATAGAAAAGTAACTATAAACTTGTAATAGTGGATATGAGGGTAGTATAGAACTAACCAGTATACACCAAGATTCAATACAAAGCCTATAATTTTCTACATAAATAGTTCCCAAAAGAAATAGTAACCCCCAATCTCTAGAGAACACACCTTGAAACATTTGATATTTTCAAACTGAACTCCCAATGTTTTGTCAATAGTTAAAACACCATCTATTATCTCCACATCTAATCCAAAACCATTTGTAAAAATAGAAGATAGAAATGAATGAGATTCTATTGTATCAAAAAGGTATATGATGCAAGGATCGTACATCTGATGGTAGAAGGCCCTGCATCCATGTTAGTTAGGGTAGTCTACATAACATGCAACTGATTTGTCCCTTTACCCCAAGCTCTAGTCCAACTACCTTGATCTATTTCCCTTTCCTGGTACTGAATATCATTAAATGGGGTACCACATCCCCTGCCTCAGACTTAACGACCTCTGTAACTCCATCTACTAGCCTATTGAGGGATAACTGAGCCCCCTCTCGATTCTAGTGTCTATCCTGGTCCTCTTATATTGGTCTTATATGTAATGTTCATATAGAAACATTGTGAAATTCCTTTTATTTAATATATAATAAACTATTTTTAGGGGGTAATGACACTACAGTTTCTTATGTCCAAACATACCACACTTATAGAAGTGGAATAAAACACAATTTTGATATCTTTGTCCACCTACCTATAAGCTCTACCCACTACTTCTTTGCAGGAAACTATCATAATGGAACTTATTACCACTTGACAAAGAACCACTAGATCACCCTTAAAAAATAGCATTACCACTTCTTTAGGTGTATCTCAGATTCCCTATAGTAATGAGTTTTTGATTCATCATGTACTCAAATATTCTTAAACAGAAAAAGGATACCAATGACCTGATCTCATAAATATAACCGACCTGGAAACATCTCACCTTAGAGATCTCATTAGCAACCAAATATGGAGCAAAGAACTATAGGTCGATAAAACATCTGGCATAGTCTAGCACTGACAAACCCTTCCATGTCATATGCATGAAGTCACAAGCTTTTTCAACCCTAATGTTCTTGAGATATGAATATCTGAGGAACTTTATCCTGAATTCCTTCCAAGATAGCTCATCATGTTTCCCAGCTTCATCTAGAATATCCCACTAACATTTGGTAGGTCTATAATGCATATAGACAACAAGATTCACCCTTCTATCTACGAGTGGCTTGAGATTCTTGAAGATCATTTAGACAGACTCAATCCAAAACATAGCTTCCTAGGGCCCCCATTACCTAGTAAAAATAGGTAGATGGTTCAACTGAAACTCTTTGGTCAGCTCAGTCATTAAAGGAATGGTATGAAAAATCTCCCCTTCTATGGTTCACATGACCCTTATGAAGCTCTCCTGAAGTTTAATCCCTATATGATCCTAAAAAACTATAGGCTGTTACAGTTCAGCTATGCTAGAAGTGTGATTTTCCACTCTCCTGATGTTTAAGTCAAAGTGGATGAGGAGAAATTTTCTATATAAGACGAACATATACATTAGAGAAGTAGATTACAACAAATTTAACCCAATATGTGACTACAATAGGGAACCACTATCTATTGGTCTCTCTAGACATGACTTATAAGTATTTTAGCATGACATTAAAAATCATTTCATTTGTCTAATGAAACAAATATCTCATATCACAGTTCTATAGGAATGTTTATTTCACCTGAAAAAATAGAAATTCCCCCATCATGAATAGTGCATGTCAATATATCCACACATGACTATTTTGATGAATGTATTCTCATATAATGACATATCAGGTCATGAGTAAAGAATTACAAGAAACCATAACATCATAAAACAATAACCCCACAAAACATGTGAGTTTCCCATGGTGAAATAACATCATGTACAACACGAACACAACAGAAACGACAATCCCATCCCATGGCACTCATATTTTCACCCCTGTACATGGGTCAAATACTCCCTTGCACAAGATCATTACCAATTATAGACACATCCTAGTCTCCTTCATACCTTTACCCAAATAGTAAATAAGAGGAAAAGAAATCCTATGCTTCTGATATGACTTTATGAAATTCTCCAATCTGAAACTCCTCACTTGGCCGGAAAGTATTGGTTACGAGACCTCAGTCACGCCTCCCATAAACCAGAGGCTAACGACTAGCAGTGGGCGTGTGTAATGTATAATGGGGATACTTTACCCCCTAGTATAAATTTTCGTAGTAGTAGAATTTTTTAAATAAATGTAAATAATCAAGGTAAATACATAGAAGAAGACAATAAAAAAGGCCAACTAAATAATCTATTAAAAAATAAAGGTATAATCTAATGTTTTTATGGAAGGTAAGTAAATTTCATTCTATAATTATAAAAGTAAAGGAATAAAAACCTCAAAAAAAGACTCCAATTCTTGGTTCCCAAACCCCAAAATAGTCCCATCGCCAAACTCTATCACATCCAGAAATAAGAAATCATCAACAAGGTCCTTCTACTTTGTCCAACCCTTTATACACGTAATCTTCTCAAGTACCAAATAGTGGCCTCAATAGGGTGTGAGTATTACTAAGTATATTGAAACTATTATGTATAAACAAAACTAGTCTGGTAAGTAGTGTATGCAATAATGAGACAACCATACATATTAATTACATTTACAATTAATATAATAAAATAACAACATACTTTAGATCTATGCTAGAATATCTTTGATCATGTATTACAACCATTCTATCCATGACCATATAACAAAGGTAAAATAACCCGATTCAACACCATTCCAGAATATCTCTAATCATGGATTACGACTTTGAAAACCACAACCATATAACCATGGTATATTCAAAACAATCTAGGGAAAATTCATATAAGCATTACAAACATTCTAGGCCAAAGACCTATAAGTATTAAAACATGGGAATGAGAATATCCTAATCTCTATAATCATTAAAGCATGGGACTGGGATGATCCATCTCAATATCATTATTACAGTATATAAGTGTAAAATTTCTAGGGTCAGGAATGATATATAAACATTATATTATAGAACAAAATCCCGATCATATATCCTGGATATCACAATATCACATCACAATTTTCAATGGTTAATTATGTAAATTACTATTCTTCTTTCATATGGCACTTTCAATTTAATTCATAATATATTTACAATTATATAAATAAGAAATAAGACATAATTTAAGGATTCTATAATAAGAAATCACCCTAGGACACTTGTCATACTTTTAAGATTTTTTCCAATTTAATCATAATATTAGTTTGCACACACCATGGGTAGCCCTAAACAAGGAAATAATCCAATTGCAAATAAGGTATTTCAAGAAATAATTATATCTGTTTATTTAATTAATTTTAGTGCATGAAAAAAATGATGCACTCAAAATATTGCATAAACATGGAAATTATAAAACTATAGGGTTAATATTTCAACCCATAACTTTAACCGACAATCCAAAAATGCTTTCAAATGCCAATATCCATGAGGAATAGGTGAAGATGATTGAAAAGAGGTTACAAGATAAAAAGTGATCAAGATAAAAAATGATCAAGATCAAAACCAACAGTCAAATCATTCAAGGATTGTCATCGCAATAGTTGGAAAAGAAGGAAGAGAAGGAAGAAAACTTACCAAAATGATAAAATAAGGATTTATCACACAAACGAGACATCCAAAAGGGAAGTTGACACCCCAAAATCACTTGGAGAATTATATAGGGTTTATAGGAGAGGAGATATAACCCAAAAAAATAAGAATTCATTTTCACAACCAGTTTAAAAGAGCAGGTTGGGCATTTACACTTCATGTACTATGATGACACAACTTGTAAATTGTTTTAATGGAATACACTGAAAAAAACATCACCTAAAATATATTTTAATAAAACCCTCGAACAATTACATAATGTTTAATCCCATTATATAGTGTGTAAATGTTCAAAAGTATATTTGTCAGCTAATTTTCCATTAAATTAAACCGAACCACTTTTAAAGTTTCCCAACTCACCAAAAACCCATGAAACATTTATCCCATTTATACCCATACTTCATTTACTCGAAATAGTGTAAATCCCTAAACTTTACATCATTTTCTCCAAAAAATCACTCATTAGAAATACTATCTGGGCTTCTTAGGTTTTCTAACACCCCATTACATGGTTTATTAAAATAACTGGTTTTTACGATGAACCTACAACTAAAAGAAAATATTATTGGGAAAATAAAAGAGATATATACCTGGAAAATGATGGGATATTACTATTCCTAACTATGGTACTCTTGATAAACCATAAACCATCATATTTTCAACTATTAATCATGTTTTTAATTATGATTATTATCTCATCATATGCTTTATAATTCATTAGAGTGCATTTTCCTTCATTTATAATATTATATGATGAATCAATAAAATAATTATTACTTATTATTTGGTGGATATGATTAATTTATAGTATATATTGTAATCAAATTTATAAAGAAGAAACATTTAAATATGATATTAATAATGTAAAGAAATAAAATTTGATTTTGAAAAATCATGGTCATAGAAAGAGAATTTGCATTGATTTACTCAAATGATCTTGTTTGTTCATGAAATTTAAATTTAAATCACATATATAGAGAAAATTACATAGAAAATTGGGAACACATTTATGTCTTAGTGTACCATTTCATTTATAAATCTATAGTTAAACAAAGAGAATGAGCCCACCATTTTAGGATATACTACGCACATTGAATCTTTTTTCAAAAAAATATTATCAATTACCCATAATTGAATTTTATTATAAAAAAGGAATAATTTAGTTATTATAATGAAGCTATATGATACATGATATGTTTAACCTTATCATTAACTATTTAGTTCGGTTAACATTGATGAATCAAATGTTATTGCTCCAAATATAGTGTAGTAAATTATAGGTTCGGTTCAGATGATCCAAAATACTATGAATAATATAAAGAGTATAAAAATCATATAAATATTAGAGGATGATTCCCCTATATTTTTTAGTTTTTGATCACACTGGTCCACATATTTATCCTCAATGTGGGAAATTTAGGTTTAAAAGAGGTAATAATATTTCACCTATGTTTATTGAATAACTATTACTATTGAATATTGTTGAGGTTTCATTTTATCAATTTTTGATTCCTCTATGGTTGAATTAAATTCAAGACACATTCTATGTATCTTAGTTTTGGTAATAATCTATATCATATAATTTATTTCAGTGATATTAACATTATATAAGATGATACATTTGTGGAACAACCTATAGGTATTCAAGATAAAAAATAAAAGGCTTTATATGGATAATTTATTCCCTCAGTATGGACTTTATATGGAAATAGTGGAATAAAAGAGAGTACATAGAAAAATGGTATCTCATATGAGAGTATAGTATCATGAATTTCAGAAGTTATTTCTATAATATTTTTATATGGAATTATGTTTGAAATTTTGAATTATAAATTAAAAAGAATTCTTTATGATAATATCATTATTTTCTTTTCATGATTTTTATATTTGGCATATTTATGGTAAAAAAAATCCATTTTTGGAGGATGTAATATTGTATATATCATAGGGTGTTATTTTAGCATTAATTAGAGATAATTTTAAGTTTGGATATTATGAGAATTTACTTAATTAATTTATTTAGTTAATTATTATTTTTTTATTTTTTTAAAATATAAATTATATTATAAGTTTTGGAGAATCGAGAAATTATATGAATGATTATATAGAAAGGTTCCATGTTTAAAGATCATTATTAGGGTATGTTCATGTTGTATTAAAAGGAGAACCAGATGTCTAATCTATTTTCATACAATTATATATGGCGAATTTATGACGGTGGTGGAAGAATGTGTATAAATAAGGGTATTTCAAATGAATCATGATATTATTAATTTAGTAAAAGTATTATATTATATTTTATTTAAGAATTATTTGGTGAAAATATATATTTATTTGATTTTTTAAATTTGGATCCAATGGTTGATCAATTTTGGTGTTTTTAAATATTAAAGTGAGTATTTAGAGTTGGTAAGATGATTAAAGAAACCATATGTGTATTTTTTTTAATTTTTTTGTTTACGTTTTAAGTAAGTGGAATCATTAAGTCATTGGGTACCTAGTATTTTTTTACCAGGTTATTTTCATGGTAAATGGAGAGGAAGTATCCACTTTTTCCACTAGATGACTTAGGGGTTTACATTGGGAATCCGGTGAACCAGCACATGGCCAATAAAGAACCATTTGATACCTGATGCAAGTTATTATTATTTTTAAATTATTGGTAATTATTTCATTTATAATATTCCTATTTTATGTCAATTCAATATTCAGTCCCATTAGACCATTCCATGTGGGGAGATACCACTATGCATATCTATTTTTCACCTTTTCTCTATTAATACTATGAGTTTGAAGGGGTTTTCAATCTAAATCAGGATAAATATATTTATTTTTTATCCTCTTCACAGTTAATCTTTTTAATGTAATTTCAGTTTACGGTGTTAGGGTTTTTCAACCTGTGATTCCATCGAATAATGGCAGAATCACATTGAATGAAATAGATTTTTTGTGTTTTTATTATAGAATGATTGAAATCATAGAATACATGTTGTGTGTGTTCATTTTGATGAAAAATATTTATTATATCTATGATTTTTGTTATTTTATTAATTTTGGTTAAAATCTATGGTTGTTTAGGTTTTAAAACTTATGGAATTTGGGGTCAACCATGTTAAAAGTCTATCATGATATATTTATGAGTGTTTTAATTAGTAATTCAGTTTGATTATTTTTAGAGAAAAAATATTTGTGTATAATATTTTATAGAAATATGTTTATTATTTTCAAGAAGATTATTGGTGGTTACAATATTGGAATGTTTTCACCTATGTATTATTTAGGTGTGTAGTTGTAACAACCAAACCCAGATAACCATAAGAACTTAGGTTCACTTCTTGATTTCTATAGGATAGAATAAAAACCAAGGGATAATTGAGAATTCTGGGACATTATTTTCTCCCTTTAATTTGTATACAAGGTATAGTAATCCTAATGAAAATTCATTATGAAGTATACTAATAGCGTACAAAAGGAAAACTAAAAAATATTTACCTAAGGATAACCAATATACCCAAGGTACCTATTTTACCTGAATAAATAAATAAATAAATAAATATATATAATTGTATATATTAATGAAACATAAATAAAAATCAAACCAAAAACCAAATATATTCCATATTGTCTGAAAGATGACACATGCTCGATATATGATCCAAAAAGAAATAAACACAAAACTAAAAAAAGTTTCTGTGTCCTACGACACATCATTAGAAGAAACATCAAAAGAATCCTAACAACTTCTCTAAACACTATGATTGACATTTGGTCTAAAAATTCATGAATTCTATATCATGACTCTATTATCCCTCATGTATTGAAACATTACCTTTATTTAGGTCACATGAAATAAGATATACATGAATTCCAGTAGAAGATTTGTAATGAAGGGTACATAGTACCAAATAGAGGTCACAACAAGACCGCTAACTATTTTTAATACAACCAAGTGTGCAATGAAAAAATATAAAGTTGGAAATAATCTAAGTAAACCTAAATTAGTCTACCAAATAAAGTGTTAGTGACAAAATATAATAATGTCCTCCCAATAAACTGATAAAATTATATCTACAATCAACCATATCCATGCTTAAAATATATTCCATAAAACATATGAACCATAAATGACTTTTACATCATGGTGATAAGAATAATTTTTCCGGGATCCATATCAATAAATTCTTATTTTTCTTTGAATACTTCATAGTTCTCAACCTAAGACTAATTTCTCATGGAGGCCACTCACACAACACTATTATTTTATTAATATTATTTAAAATTAAAATATACAACTCATGAAAAATAAAAAAATGGGGTATTGGAAATAAAATTGATAAAAAGTATACATATGTTTAAATAAGGAAAACATGATAGTAAAATATTCAAAAAAGCTAGTGAGAAAGAACAAAGTTGTTATTATTGGGATTCTATAGTTAAAAAATATTGTTTTTAAAATAATAATAACATTATTATATTTCATGTTGAGATAAAATCTATCTATAACACAATCAAATTAATATATATATTACCCCACACCAACCCTCTTCATTTAGGATATTCTCCCTCACATAATCACCACAATGCTACTCCACCATATGCATCATTATAACTAAAAAGAAGAAGAATAAAAATGAATTAGAAAATATTTTACGTTAAGAAAAGGGAGCGAACAAATACCCTCGTCAGTTTAACCACTGAAAAAAACATTACAATAAAATAATTAGACACTTTTAGTTGTGATAACTAAAATAAAGTAACTGATATCTCCCTTTAATCAGAATCTGAAGTTAGTTATCCTTTTTCATGGAGATGAGATTCATAGAGGGAGGGAGAAAATTTGTAAAACAAGAGTGGAGAAGAATACAATAAGAAACTAATATATATTATAAATTTATAATACTACTACCATAGTAAACTCCCTTAATCTACTAAAAATTACCAAATCTTTTTAAGGGACGTGGATACACATTTTTATAAGATAGTGGTGTGGTTGGATTCCATCAAAATCCATATTCCAAAATTTCAATGTTTTTGTCCTACTAAATGTATGAATATATAAAGTTATTATTCAATGAACTTGTTTGGAAATGTATCTTCAATATAATTTAAAACATTGGATCATTTGAACACCTTAATAAAAAATTTTATCCTAATTAATGAAAAAAAAATTTCTATCTTAGAAGACTCTTCATATTTGAGTCCTTGGTTTTCTATGAATTTATGTCAATGAAATAAATTCAATATCAAGAATCAGGAGTTAATTATTTTTTTTATTGTCCTATCATATATATTCATTTATAATTTTAGATTATTTTGTCTTTCTATATTTTTATATGGGTCCAGTATTAAAATTCAATAAAAATATGAAAGGATTTAAAGGCTCCACTTGTATACTTAAATTGGTGCAAAAATATATCAATTTAGATTTAGTTATAGTTGAATAAAACGAATCCCAATAAATATATAATCTGAAAAAAATAAATTTTACAGTTTCGAATAACATATAAAATCATATGGATGAAATAAAAAACTAATATAAAAACAGAAAATTAAACGGTTTTCATAATAAAGTCAAAAAATATTTTTGATCCCTTAAAATGTTTCTATTTTCTTTAAAATATCGTGTTTCTTGGATTAAAACATTGATTAATAGAGTAAAATATTTGAAAATATTAGATTCATCACATGGATTCATATCAAGTCACATCCTATACAGGCAACAACATTTGTAAATTTGTGTAATAATCATCTCAAAAGGTGCCACTCTATCCTTATTGGGAGGAAATAAGTAAATATAACTATATGTATCCATCCATATGTTAGAGGCTAATTTTTCCTCATAGGAAGGTCTTTATGCGAACATTTAACACAAACACCTCCATAATAAAATACATATACATAACCCTCCTTATATTTGAGTCCTCTCAACTTATAGGGAGGAATATATTGTCCAAACATATATCATTATGTGTAGCCGGATATGTATATCAACCTAAAACCTACAAAATAAGTTTTAAACCCTTTTAATATACAATAATTGGAAAACAAAGGCTATATAAACTCAATACTATTAAATATAGCTTCTATTCATAATAAACATTTCAATATCAAAAAATGATAGTGTAACACCCTGAGATTTTATGAGATATATTATTTTTTTCATATCTTCTATTGTATGCTTCACCAAGACTACCTTGCGCTATACACAACACCCTATTTGCATGCAGTATAAACAACACTATTCTTGGATCATGTTATGCACAATTTCAAGTTCGTTTGATAGTAGTTATTATACGCAACATTGAGTATATATATATATATGTATAAATGAAATATGGTTGGATTCTGTTATACGAAACAACAAAGGAGTCTTTCAGAACACGCAACCCTGACTTGGATTGCATTACACAGAATCACGACCTTCCTCGATAGCGCGTGTTGTACACAATACCAGGTTTCACTAAACAATGATATATGGTTATAATATTATTATGAACTAGCCGTTACGAATAGTATCAGCTAAATTTCGAATTTTATAACATAATTATTTATCTTACACATTTTCTAGAACATGGTATGAGAACAAACAAATTTTTTCGAGTAAAATAAGTATTTTAAAAAAAATGCAGTTTTTCCGCCTTTTGGTGGCACATCCACTTTTAATCTAGTTTTTGACATGCTTATAAGTTCAATTTGAAAAAATAGAATTCTTATTTGGAATCAGGATATAAAAGTTTACTCTGGATAAAATTTTCATATTATTATGATAACTTTCATATTTTAATGAATAGTAAAAACACGCTATATTTTAATTAAAAACAACTTTTTTCATCGCAATAATTTATATGGTTAGATTATCTTTCTAATTGGTTTTAATGTGTTATTAGAATATTTTTTACCATTTAATCCAATGTTGGTCATTGGAATTAATTTCACTTTGAAATTGGACATAAACAAGTGTCGATCTTTTGATAGTTATTGTTTCTTAAAAACACGCAATTTGTTTTAATAACAGTAATTAATTTTAAAATTAATTAATGAAACTTCTATGTTTTGAATTTGGAAATATAGACATCATTTTTGAATTCAGAATATCAAATATAGCTAAGGCTGAATTTTTGGTATTTTTTTAAAAAACTTCAATTTTTGATGAATAGTGAAACCACTTAGTGGTAGTCAAAAAACACTCTTTCATTTAAATGAAATTTTACCACTTCTATAAATTGAATTTCAAAAATCCAACATTAATGGTTGTTATCAATAAGTTCAATGTGATTCAATAAGATGGAAATAATTTTTGTTGAATGGTAACTTTTGACTTTTATTTACCGCAGTTAAAGGTAAATAGGGTAATTCAAGGTTAAAAAAATATTATAATAAATCAGAATTACCATAAAACTTGTCCTGACCTTATTGGATGAGTATTGTCCGACCATGGGAATTCTTGGGTCGATTTTGGGACCCCATTGAGCCACTTGGTAGTGATAATGACAATTTGGATTAATTAATTTAGTGTAAAGACAAAATTAACATTAACAAAAATCCTTTAGTAATTAATTTTTTATAAGAGGTTATATAAATTATCATTTAGAATACAAATATTAATTATAAAGCTAAAAATATTTCCTACGTGGTGGTATTTTTTTTATAATTCTTATACATCAAATAAATAAAATTATTTATGACACAATAATGATACAGTATTTACCTCATTAATAAATGATTTAAATAAATAAGATTATAATGATTAAAATATTATCCAAAACATGTCCAATTATAATTGGATGATTTTCTTTCGACCATGTGTCTTCTTATATTCATCTTTAATGATTTTTGGACCTTTGTAAACCGATGATAAGTTTATAATAAAATAATATTTTCACACTTTCCAAAGGTACCCCTCTCCTCCCTTATAAAAGGGCACATCCTCTCTCTCCTCTTTACACAACCTTGATCCTTCAATCTCAGGAATCCCCTGCCCATTTCCCTTCTAAAAATCCCTAGAAACATAGTAGAGGTTCTGGTCTTCTCAAAATACCATATCTAGTCCCTTAAGTGGATGTTTAAAGGAGGCACGTCGAGGAAGAGGTAATCTCATCTACGGATTCATTCAAGTTTCTTCTTTCTTATACTTCCTCTTATTTAGTTGTTTCATTATAAAGTAATAACATCATTATCACTGATATACTGATATGTTATTATAAATATGAAACCGCCCTATTTCACCTTCATCCCATCTGAAGGAAAATGAAATCATCGTGCGTGCGGACGTACAGAATACCGTCTCCACGCCGTGGTGTAATCTGTTTTTCCACAACCACTTTACCTGTATGGGTATAATGGTGTAAAGAATAACTATATATAGTTATTATAACATCATACTAATTATGAGATATTATATCATCCACTCTAATTAAATTCAATAAATATGGGAACAATATCATCACTCGTGCGTACGTACGGATTTCCGTCTCCACGACGCGATGAGATTCATTCTCCATGTTAACCATTCAAGAATGAGTATAAAGTATATATAATGTATAATAATGAAATAAATGACATAATGAATCTACATGATTTATGTATATATATATATGTCATCTACTTACTTCCATTCAAGTCAATAAGGAAAGGAAAACAACGTTCATGCGTACGTACGACCTACCGTCTCCATGAACGGTGTATTTCATATATATATATACTTAATATATATATGAATTATAAATCATTATTTACATTTTGGAAGTAATTATATCATGATATAAGTAATAATAATATCAATAACAACATTTCCAAACACGTACGATAAATAAAACGATTTTACCCAAAACGCTGGAATTTACAAAAGAACGGGTAATATAAAGTCATGAGTGAATCATATATGATATAATAACAATGAATATGATTATGTAATAAGTAAATGAAATTATTTAAATCAATATATAGAAGTTTCGGACACATAAAAATCATATCGGGCCTAAGGTAATGGATAACTTTTCCAATCTCGTTTTTATCCGAGATTGTTAATTAGTAAGTATTTACTAGGGTTATTGTTATCATCCATGTACATGATTTCAAAAAATGTTTTCATGTATGTTTAACATCATTTTTACCCGTTTTTTACTTTTATCACATGTTATGGAAGGAATCTTTCTTTTCTTTACCATACGGCGAACTTTTTGAGTTTTTCGGCAAAAGTACGAGGAGAATGTTTTTTTAACTTATACGACATGAACAGATTTTTATGGTTTCATAATGCCTAATTTTCTTAAAGATTCCTCTACAAGTTTTCATGGTTATTTTCAGTAAAATCCTTTTCTTTTAAAATTGCATAGCATTTTGTGAAAATAAAATGATTTTGAAGAAGAAAGGATATTTTCCTCAAGAATTAATTTAAAGTGTTTTATCAAAACCATTTTCTATCCAAGATGAAATTATTTCATATGTTTATGTTTCAAGTATAATGTCTCTATGATTAACATGGTTGCACTTTTCTTATGATGAAATGATATCCATTTGTTTTATATGGATTTTTTTATGATGGGATGATGTTTATGAAACCAATTTTATTTGTTGGGTTATTATGAATGACATATGTTTATTTTGTGGGACAAGTAAGAATAATTTCACTATGAGATTGGTGGGACCTATATCTCCCTCCAATGCATTGGGTAAAGATTTATTTCTCATGAGATAGACATGGTTGGAATAGTATGTTAATTCGGTTCAGTGATACAGGACTGGAACGAGGAGTAAACTCGATTCAGAAAGGGACTTTGTCCACTAAGATGGTCTTGGCATCAATGCTTTGGATACTATTGAAATCATATCATGTTCATAATGGTTTTCCAAAATTACATGTTTTATTCCCCTGTTATTTTATCATGATTGATGTTCCTTTATGATATATGCCTTACGTACTTCCAGGATTTATGTCGTTTCTTAAGATTTTGATGTTTAGATTTTATGTTCATGTTTTTATATTCAAATGTTTATGTATTGTTTTATGTTCTATATGCTTACCCTTACTGAGCATTTGATCTCACCATTTATATGTTTTCTTTTCCCCAGTATTTAAAGAAAGTTTTAAGGTAGGAAAAAAAAGAAGTTCATTATGGGAGATGTTAAAGATCATTCACCATGATTAGAAGATTATGTTTCGAGTTTCCAAAGACACTAAACTAATACAGTCTTTGAGATTTTTTTTGTTATGTATTAAGTATTCCACAAAAGTAACGTAATGTCCATGTACGTCACTTATAGGTCTCTACAGTTGGTACCAGGGTGAAGGTTTAGTTAACCTTTTGAAAGTAGTATGTGAAAACTTTAGTGAGATCCCTAGAGATATTTCTAAGGTATGTCTAGGGATGTCCCTAAGGTTATGTATAAGTATAGGTTATAGTCATAGAATTACGGCAACAATCTTAGAATTAAACCTAAGATGTTTGATATTGAAGGTACTCCCCCTTTATTATGTTGTTTTCCTAGCATGATTTTTTCCTCTCACACTATTCTTTTTTGGGTTTTAGAAAATGGCTGGAAACAGGAAGATTCACGATAATGGAGGATATAATGGACAATGGAATGATTTTACTCATGATCAACTAAATGAAATGGTTTTTGGAAGTCCAAACATATTTATTATTCTTAATCAGAAATCTCATAATATGATCAATAATATCAACTTTGGTAAGTTTCCTAGCTAGGCTAATAAGAAAAATATGGAGTTTCATGATGATCATAGAGGAAATAAAGTTCAATTTCCCTCGTGTAAATCATGTGGGAAGAGGCATCATGAAGAATGTTTCAAAGGAACTAGAAGATGCTTTCGGTGTGGAAAATAAGGACACAAAGCCAGTAATTGAAAAGAAAAAGGTTTCGTTAACACAATGGACAAGGATAATGGTATTTCTAAGACATCAACAATGGTTAAATGTTTTGAATATGGGAT
Organism: Viscum album; assembly: GCA_963277665.1. Lineage (NCBI taxonomy): Eukaryota > Viridiplantae > Streptophyta > Magnoliopsida > Santalales > Viscaceae > Viscum > Viscum album. The sequence goes on along the minus strand of OY728164.1, from coordinate 1,050,887,399 downwards.
GTACGGGCATTATGAAAACCAATTCTCTAAGGGAAAATTTCACGAAGAGAATCAGAATTGTCATATAGCTAGTATTTATATTGATGACGATGAAGAGACTACAAATAATATGTCAGATGAAAGAATTGTTCATGCTCGGTCAATGGTTTAAGAAGGTATTGGAATGATTTATGTTTATCAAGAGTTATGTTGTATAGGTAATGTTACTATGGAATAAAAACACATCTAAGGATTTTACAACAATTTTTTTTCTTAAAGTATTTGAAAGTATATGTTGAATGGTACTGGTTACCATGAAAGGTTAATTCATATATTTTTAGAAAGTAGATGATATGAGCATAATGAAGGGATAATAAGATAATGAGATGTTTTATAGTATTGATGAGCTAATTACTGATATAAGGATAATGTGATATCATGGTTTGAGTATAAAGAAATTTTGGGATTTTGGTATGTGGAAAGAGTTAACTTTTGACAGCATTCAAGTTTTCACTATGGTTCAATGGGTATTCATTTTTCAAAAGAATACATGATTACGGTATTCACATGTTTCGAATGTGACCAATAAGATATATCTTATACGAGGAATAAATGATCGTATTCACGTGATTGTTATGTGACCTTTCAAGTAATCGTTTTCTTTATACTATGAGGTTGGACAGAAGTATTTTGGATAAGTCTAAAGATTGGAATGGATTATGTTGGACATCAGATAGTATTGTTTAGGGATAGAAATATTTTTTAATATTATTTCTGTAATGTAATAATAGTGTAGTTTTAGAAAAAGGACAACCTACAGGATGGGCGACAACCCCTCATGTTGGACAAGGTTATGGGAATCGAACCCACAACCGAAGTGTGATAGGCCTTCATCACCTACAACTGGCCTATAGGAAGTCCCTGGTTAGTAGAAAATAGTTTTATTTTATTAAGCAGTATAATAGATGAAGTATAAGTCCATTTTATGAACCATATACAATTAATCTCACCCTAGATGGACTTATTCATAAAACATTTTCTAGCCTTATGTTTGAGACAGATGGAATTACCAACCATTCTATAGCATGTTCTTCTAACCCTTCACGGAAGACAAATTCAACTTCATTTCTTTAAGATAAGAAGTAGAAATTGTTCAAGGCACAAACAACAATGAAATTGTACCAAAATCAAGTAAGTATATATTCTAATGAAAATTTTTCAACTTTATGGAAATGATATTGAAAACCAAAAATGTTGTCCTAGTTCTATTATATCTGATGAATCAGATGGTACCTTAGATCATCACAAATTTATGGCTTTGTGATTGTTGGCTTTTTCACAGCCATGTTCTCTAATATTCTCCATCATAACTGGACGTTTAGATTTCTCTTCCATATCCAAATTTTCACCTATGTGGAAACCAAGGGATATTTTAATTTGGGTAACTGTTACGTTTCATACATTATTATTTAAAATTGAGTTTTAGTATTCCTTTTTTCGATGTGGGTTTCTTTGAAAGAAACTTTCAAGTAATAAATGATTTATAACCCCGACGAATTTCAAGGGTGAAATTAATTTTAAGGGGGGTAGAATGTAATACCCAAAGATTTTATGAGATATATATTTTTTTTCAAATCTTCTGTTGTACACTACACCAAGATTACCTTGCGCTATATGCAACACCATATTAGCTTGCAGTATACGCAACACTATTCCTGGATCTTGTTACACACAATTTAAAGTTAATTTGATAGTAGTTATTCTACGCAACATTGAGTATATATATATATATATGTATAAATGAAATATTGTTGGAATCTATTATACAAAAAAATGAAGGAGTCTTGCACAACATGCAACCCTGAATTGGCTTGCATTACACGCAATCGCGACCTTCCTCGATAGCGTGTGTTGTAAGCAATACCAGGTTTCACTAAACAACGATATATGGTTATAATATTATTATGAACTAGCCGTTATGAATAGTATCAACTAAATTTTGAGTTTTATAACATTATTATTCATCATACAAATTTTATAGAACATGGTATGAGAACAAACTAATTTTTTTCGGGTAAAATAAGTATTTTTCAAAAAATACAGTTATGCCACCTTTTGATGGCGCACCCACTTTAAATCTAGTTTTTGAAATTTTTATAAGTTCAATTTGACAAAATAAAATTCTTCTTTGGAATCAGGATATAAAATTTTACTTTGGATAAAATTTTCATATTATTCTGATAACTTTCATATTTTAATAAATAGTAAAAACACGCTATATTTTAATTAAGAACAACCTTTTTCATCAAAAAAATTTATATGGTTTGATTATCTTTTTAATTGTTTTTAAAGTGTAATTAGAATATATTTTTACGTTTTAATCCAATGTTGTTCATTTTAATTAATTTCACTTTGAAATTGGACATAAACAATTGTTGATCTTTTGATAGTTATTGTTTCTTAAAAATATGCTATTTGTTTTGATAATAGGAATTAATTTTAAAATTATTTTATACCACCTATATGTTTTGAATTTGAAAAAATAGACATCATTTTTTAATTCAGAATATCAAATATATTTTAGGCTGAATTTTTTGTATTTTTCAGAAAAACATCAATTTTTGATGAATAGTGAAACCACTTAGTTGTAGTTAAAAAACCGACTCTTTCATTTAAATGAAAATTCACGATTTCTGTGAATTGAATTTCAAAAATACAACATACATGTTTGTTATCATGAAATAAAATGTGGTTCAATAAGATGAAAATAATTTTTGGTGAATAGTAACTTTTGACATTTATTTACCGCGGTTAAAGGTAAATAGGGTAATTTAAGGTTAAAAGAATATTATAATAAATGAAAATTATCTTAACACTTGTCCTAACCTTATTGGATGAGTAGTGTCCGAACATGGCCATACTTGGGTCGATTTTGGGACCCCATTGGGCCACTCGGTAGTGATAATGATAATTTGGATTAATTAATTTAGTGTAAAGAAAAAATTGACATTAAAAAAATCCTTTAGTAATTAATTTTTTATAAGGGTTTATATAAATTATCTTTTCTACTATAAATATTCATTAAAAATTTAAAAATATTTCATACATGATGCTATTGTTTTATAAATTTTAGACATCGAATAAATTAAATTATTTGTGACACAATAATGATGCAGTATTTACCTCATTAATAAATGATTTAAATAAATAATATTATAATGATTAAAATATTATCCAAAACATGTCCAATTCTGATTTCATGATTTTATTTCGACTATGAGTCATATTATCTTTATCTTTAATGATTTTTGGACCTTTTTAAACCTAAGATAAGTTTATAATAAAATAATATTTTCACACCTTCCAAAGGGCCCCCTATCCTCCCTTATAAAAGGGCACCTCCTCTCTATCCTCTTTACACAACCTTGAGCCTACAAGATCCTCCAAAACCTGACCATTTCCCTTCTCAACATCACTAGTAACATATTATAGGTTTTGGTCTTCTCAAAAGACCAACTTTAGTCACTTAAGTTGAAGTTTAAAGGAGACACGTCGAGGAAGAGGTAATCTCTTCTACCGATTCTTTCATGTTTATTCCTTCATCTACTTCCTATTATTTAGTTGTTTCATTATAAAGTAATAAAATCAGTAAAACTCATATACTGATATGTTATTATAAATATTAAACAACATTATTTCACCTTATATCCATCCTATGGAAAATTAAATCACAACGTGTGCGTACGTACGGAATACCATCTCCACGCCATGGTGTAATCTGTTTTTCCACAACCAGCTTACTTGGATTGGTATAATGGTGTAAATAATAACTATATATAGTTATTATAACATCATAATGATTATGAGATATTATATCATCCCCTAAAATTAAATTTAATAACTATGGGAACGGTATCATTGCTCGTGCATACGTACAGATTACCGTCTCCAAGACGTGATGAGATTCATTCTCCATGTTAACCATTCAAGAATGAGTATAAGTATATATAATGAATAATAATGAAATATATTACATAATTAAGCTAAAATATTTATGTATATATATATATATAATTCATCTACTTACTTCCATTAAAGTCAATAAGGAAAGGAAAACAGCGTTCATGCGTATGTACGGCCTACCGTCTCCATGAACGGTGTATTTCAAATAGATATATATACTTAATATATATGATATATAAATCAGTATTTACATTTTGGAAGTAATTATATCATTATATAAGTAATAATAATATCAAGAACAACATGTCCAAACACGTATGATAAATAAAACGATTTTACCCAAAACTCTACTTTAACATGGAATTTACAAAAGAACAGGTAATATAAAGTCATAAGTGAATAATATATGACATCATAACAATGAATATGATTCTTTAATATGTAAATGACATTATTTAAATCATTATATAGGAGTTTTGGATACGTACGAAGCATATCAGACCTATGGTAAGGGATAACTTTTCCAATCTCTTTTTTATCCGAGATTGTTTTTTCATAAGTATTTACTAAGGTTATTGTTATCATCCTTGTACATATTTTATAAAAATGTTTTCATGTATGTTTAATGTTAGTTATACCCATTTTTGACTTTTACCACATGTTATGGAAGTAATCTTTCTTTTTTTACCATACGTGGAACTTTTTGAGTTTTCTAGGAAAAGTACAAGGAGAATGTTTTTTTAACTTATACGGCATGAATGGATTTTTAAAGATTCATAATGCATAATTTTCAGGAAGATTCCTCTACAAGTTTTCATGTTTACTTTCAATAAAAACCTTTTATTTTAAAACTGCATGGCATTTTCTGAAAATAAAATGATTTTGAAGAAGAAAGGATATTTTCCTCAAGAATTGATTTCAAGTGTTTTTCCAAAACCATTTTCCATTCAAGATGACATTTTTTCATATGTGTATGTTTCAAGTATAATGTCTCTATGAATTACATGGTTCTACTTTTATTATGATGAAATTATATCCATTTGTTTTATATGGATTATGTAATGATGGGATGATGTTTATGAAACCCGTTTTATTTGTTGGGTTATTATGAATGATGTATGTTTATTTTGTGGAACAAGTAAGAATGACTTCATTATGAGATCGTGGGACCTATATTTCCCTACAATTAATTGGGTAAAGATTTATATCTCATTAGATAGACATGGATATAATGGTAGTTTAATCCAGTTCAGTGATACAGGACTGGAACAAAGAGTGAACTCGATTCAGAAAGGGACTTTGTCCACTCAAATGGTCTTGGAAGCAATGCATTGGATACTATAGAAATCGTATCCTGTGCATAATGGTTTTCCACAATTACATGTTTTATTCCCCTGATATTTTATCATGATTAATTTCCCTTTATGATATATTCCTTACGTACTTCCACGATTTATGTCTTTGCTCAAGATTTTTATGTTTAGATTTTATGTTAACGTTTTTGAATTCAAATGTTTATGGATTGATTTATGTTCTATATTCTTACCCTTACTGAGCAATTGAGCTCACCATTTATATGTTTTCTTTTCCCCAGGATTTAAAGAAAGGTTTTAGGTAGGAAAAAAATATGATCATTATGGGAGATGTTAAATATCATTCACCATGTTTAGAAGATTATTTTTCGAGTTTCCAAAGACACTAAACTAATACGGTCTTTGTGATTTTTTTGTTATGTATTAAGTATTCCTCAAAAGTAATGTAATGTCACTATACGTCAAGTACGGGTCTCTACAAATAGAATGAGCAGATAAGCTTCCAATTAAAAATCTATAAAAGACATATCAAAGGGTAATGCCTAAGAATTTCACCTATCAAATACTATAATTTCAATCATCAATAATTATTCCAATGCTTCTATATATGATAATAGTTCTAAAACATATTAAAAACATCATATAGACATATTTAGTTTCTTCAACAAGGAATAAAATCACTTCACCTATATAATACTCCTTATCATAATTTAATTAATAAAAAAATCACATGTTTAATGTGAACATATCCTAAATATCAAGAACCTATAGGGAAACCCCTATTTAGGGAATAATTGGTTTTAATCATGAATGAAAAATGTTGACATGAATTTAATAACATGTAGTGACATTCCAATATTTCAAGAATCACATTTAAATTCAATTTATGTCAATGTAGCATGTGAACAAGAGAAAACTTGGGAATAACATCCCCGGAAGGCTTAAAACATGAAGATACAAATTCCAAACATGTAATTCATTTAATATCTAAATTTAAATATTAATAAAATTCATGGATATAATTTAGGAATCATAAATAAGGAATAATTCTTCATAATTAATGGGGATATAACCAATAATAGTATTAATATTAGTGAAACAAATTATTATGAGGGTTTTTTAAAAAATAATCTTGTTATCCCTCACCCTTCTGCATGTTGATGTTATTAAAAACACCATGATATTATATGAAAAAGAATCATTCAACCACTACAGACTATGAAAACCCAAATCATTATGCCTATAAAATCTAGACATGTCACTTCTAAATTAGTAGACCAAAATTGGTTAAGTTAAAGGGGAATTCAATACACTACCCTAAGGTGAAACAAGATTCAAGTTGAAAGTGAAATTACCTCACCTTTAAAATTCTAATAATTAGGCTCCTCTACCTAAAAAATGAATAATGATCAAATGAATATATCAATTTCTAAACTTATATAAAGATTTTGTTTAAGTACCAGAAAAGATTCTATAATTATAGTAGATAATCATATGAAAAATATGCTTTAACTTTACATCACTAAAAATGGAATCTCATGATATCTTGATGATAAATCAAGATAAAAAACATAGATTATATTAAAGGCTGGTTAATAGGAACCAAGGGTATAAGGTCTAAATCTAAACATAACATCAATATAGGCTAAAATTCTGAGTTAGAGGTTTATGGTATAATATTTTTAAAATTAAAATGACCAAAGAAACACTCATTCCAAAAAATGTACCTGGAATACAATGATAATATAATTGGTTACCACTAAAATTTCAATGGATATAAAAGATTCATCGAACTTCCAGTAGTGAGATAGTAGAACATTAATGCATTTGCCTCACCTTTTTCATTTTCATTTTATTAAAAAATACTCTCCTAATTCTTCATAAAAAATCAGAAGATTTCAAAAATATATGATACCCTTATTTATTAATTCCAATAGATAAATATTAGATAAAAAACTCACCTGAAAAAAGGAGGGTTTTTACCAACTCCCTACCATTGGGATTCTCATTGCTAATAATATTTAACATTCTATTGAAGAAAATAACTATATCCATTAAGCTCACAACTCAACTTCCAAATCCCAAGTCTCATATGCACACTGAACATGATTTTATAATATTCATACAATTTTAATGGTCTTCCCTTTAAGGAGTTTCTCACTATTGTCAATGATATAAACCAATTTCTCCATAAAGAATCTATATTATTTAAATTCCAAATCATCATAACATATCACCCAAGATGGGTTGGGTATTCCTTATCTATGATATATGAAATATGTCATGAATCAAATTTAACCAAGGAGGTAAGGGTAACATGTATTTTGTCTCTCCAATATGATATATATATCAAAGAGTTTGATAATTTAAGAAGCATGCTTTAATTTATTTTCCAACTATTGATGTCCTAGTCAATGGGAGGTTCATAGAAATAAATGATACCTTTAATTAAACATCAAGGAAATCCCCTATGACCAACATAAGTATTTTGTGACTTTATGTATTCTATAAATACTTTTGGATTAATTTCACATATTCCATTATCTCTTAATCTATATTAGAAAAAAGAAATGACTTCTGAACAACATCTATCCATCATAATTGAGATAAAAAATTCTACCATAAGGTGACTCAAATAGATATTTTAGAAAGATGATTGAAAGATATTATTGTATGAAAACCCAACATGTGGAAAATAATCATCCTAAGATCCATTTAAACCAAGGATATAGGCTTTGAGAATATCTTATGGGGAATAAATTCTCCTCTATGATTGAACATCCATCCATGGTTGATATGTTGTACTTAATTTTTGGAGTTAGTTACATAGAACCAACTTATCGGTAATTTATGATAACTTATATTCATTTTTTTAAATATTAATAAAATTCTCATATCATCATGATTATTCTTCTATATGACATAGTATGTGATAATGTTCTAAGAGTAACTATCACATTGGAAATGCATAATAGTTCCACAGTAGCATGAGAAACCAGAAGTGTCTTGAAAATTTTCTTAAATATATGTTCTATAGATAGATTTAATCATTTGATGGACACATATGATATAGGCTATCATGGGTGGATACACATATGAATTAGAGTCACCTTCTCATGCTGCAATACCTTGGTAATATATAGTGCAATATATTATGAGAATGATACATAGCAGTTGGAAACTAAATTTATAAGTGTCATAAGATGTTTCTATTTTTGAAAATGTGTATTGATACTTAGAAAATATTATTATTAATTAGTATTATATGATGCATACTATGATTTATTAATAAACACTATGATGACATATGTTTGTGGGAAGGTAGGATACGTTGGGTGCATCATGAGTAATATTTCATTAATGAATAACATGAGAATTTTTTTCCATTATTTTTTTAATTAAAGTTGATATATTAGGCACTATAATGGAATTCATATAGCTTAACTAAATCCATGTCCATGGTGTTATGTAGGAAATTTTTATTTCCAAAGAGTCATATAAAGATACAGTGATCATATAGGTTGATGGCACCGATATGCAACCTGAATCATTAGAAATATCATGATTAAATGGAAAATATTATAAAATAAGAATACATATGCAGTTTTATGTCATTGGTACATTAATTACATTATCTATGGGTTACTCAACATGATTCTAGATGCCAACCTTGCATTATTCCACTAATAAAGATGCCTATATGGGAACACTCTAAGTGTATCGAGAACCTCAGTTGAATAATAACATTACGTATTATTTAAAAAGTTTAATAAACGTTATTCTCACACATGGTTTAATAACTATTCATATTTTCTTGATTTTATATATTTAATCACAAAATATTCGAGAGAATATTTTTTGATGAGAATATTTAATAAATATTTATTTTATATTTGTTGAATATAATATTTATTTATTTATGGGAGAATAATACAATAATATTTGTTTATTAAATAAATAATCATTACCAAATATTTAATAAATTTTGTGGAGGAATGACATACCAAGGTTAAATGTCAAGTGGGAAATAATATATATTGAATATTATTTAAATAAATAATATATCATCAAATTCTCAAATTTATAAAATGTCATGAAATATTATTATTATTATTATAGTAATGGAATCTTATAAGGATTATGAAATATAATAAGGCCACATATGCATTTATTATTTTCGAAACCTAGACTTATATAAACCTTATTATGTTATTTCTCATAGTAATCCAATTTATTTTGTTGTGCACAATAAAATACAGGGAGAGTCCTCTTGAATCCCTATAGAACCACCTCTCCATGAATGCTCTCATGAATGGAGAGTGATCTTCTTCCACCAACACTCTTGTTTAGAGGCAACGAATAGAACCCTTTCCTGGAAGAGATTATATGTGAGATCAAAGGGTAATGATGAAAAAATTAGGATCTGCCCTTCTATCACTAATATATTCCTAAGGTGACATTCATAGGTTCATGGAGAACATGTGAATCACCACTAGAGGGAATATACTCTTGATTATTACAGTGCAATGAATATACAATGTAGAGATGTTTCAGAACCATAAATGAAGAATTAATTCCTCATAAAGTAATTATTTAATTTCTTAAATTAATATAAATAATATGTGATGATCCTGTGATTTTTTTTCAACATTTTTTATCATGAATATTATTTGAATTAATTCTATTGATCAAAACGATTATCACTATGTAAATCATGGATTAATAATTAATTAAAAATGTCAAACTAAGTTAGAAATTATATATACGATGCTTACACTACACCCGTAACATATAGGTTCTATCAATGGGGTCACATAATTATTTATAATTATTTAAAGTCATTGATTGATTTATGCATTTGTTATTAATTTTCAATTCCAGTTTAATCATTATTTAATACGAATTGTTAGAGTTTCTCTCTTTCTCTTAATTTCACACATATATAATCAAATTGATTGATTTTATGAAAAAAATACATTCTAATAACAAATAAAAAGTTTCTAAAAAATCTGGATGAACAACACTATAGTATACACTATGTAGCCAAGTGATACAAACTGTGTACTTGTGTTCAATGCACCAATAATTAATTTGAAATTAATTCAAGTTGCGTTAATTTATTACACATAGAGAATTTAATTACACAGTACATGTTTAATGGTTAATACTAGAAAATGGTAACTATGTTGTGTAAGGTCCATACATGGCTCTAATTTTTTCAGTTACATAAGTGATATGTATTTTATTACACGACCCACATGATTGGTGATCACATAACTTAGAGATTACATGGCATGAAGCCCATGAACATTTCATTTACTCCAATATTATTTATAGAATAGTTAAAAAATAATTCCCTTGGTTTGTTTTATGGATAGATGGTAAAAATAATACATGACATGTAGCTGGAATGTACAAATAGTGTATTTTTAAAAAACAATTAATAATTTATAACTACACTATTATTCTGCTTAGACATTATCAATATGTGTAGGTTGTGTTTATTTTGTTTTTAATACACATAATGTGTTTGGTTATATATGTATATATATTTTAAACTTCTTATTAATTTTATGTGCAATGTTCAGAACTACAAATCGTGTATCATTCCTAATATATTTATTACTCTACGCGCATTGAAATTTTACATGATACTTAAATACCATGTGTTTCATGTGGTCATTATGTTGATTATGTTCACCATAACATTACTTAACAAGTCATGTATATTATATTCTATGTGAGTAAATAGTATATGAATAAAATAAACATTAGGTAGTTTGGATTAGAGCTCATCGTGTTTCCTCCAAGGTACATTTTTGTACATTGTTAATTTTAAATTAATTTATTTAATTTTGTTTAAAATTATGATGGATGAGAATATCATGAAATTCAGATGAGAATTAATATAAAATAATATACCATTTTAAGAAGATAATTAGTTTATTCAAGAATTATTTATCTTAAAAAATACAAATTATAATTTAATGCTAATTTTATTAAATTCATAATTCATGGAATGTATATTGATGATCATGATCACATACCATACCTTTTTATGTGATAGTGAATTTTAATTTATTATTTAATTAATTTTTTATTGCGGGTCATTCCTCCTCTCATTATGTTAGGGCCTTCATGTACAAGTTTTACTTTATGTAATCCCCTCAACCAATCCTTTGTTTCCCCTAAACTACATGGGAGTAAAATAATATGTAATGGATGGAGATCCTAAGATATTATAGGAGGTTCAAGTTTAGAGTTGAGATTAAATCAATCCAAGAGATATATATACGTGGACATGTGGAATGATGCAACCAAAACCATGGTTTAAGGTGTCTTTCCCCTAGGCGAACAATTAGTTTTTCATCCTCTAGATAAACTAACCATTAGTAAAGTATCATGATGATTCAAATTTTTTATTTTATTTTGAAAAAGGTTCATGGTTATTTCATTATAATGTTTTATCACAATCAGATGAATTAATTAATTAACAAGCATTAAATATAGAACTAAAATCAACTCGCTTATGGATAAATATTATCCATGACATGGTTAATCACTTATGTAAATCCAATTAATATAAATAACAATGCAATAAAGATTATAATTTTTAGTATATGTATAATGTTAAAAATATATTATTATATATATTATGTTGCTGAAGTCGTCCAATACTTAAGTAAAAATTAAACCATAGTCTAAAGTTCTTGGCTATCCAATGTTGGGGTGTTTCCAGTTATCATAGAATTCTAACATGATTTTTTGGGTTGAATTAAATAATGTCAAAATAAGGGTTGTCTACCGAAGAAGGATTTGGTGTAACAAAGAGGTGAATCTTCAAGAAATCCAGTTTACGGATTTTAGGATTGAGGATTCTACTCAAAAAATCAATGAACAATGATTTAATGTAGTTAAAATTTGGAATTCCTACCGAAAATCCTTCAAATTTATTGACTAAAGAATGTCAAGGTGATGAGATGGGGAATATGGTTCCTTTCAACTATATTTTAAAAGAAACATTATAGTTTGAAGCCAATGGGGAGATCTATTGGGTTTCAATAAAATAGTATAATATTAATAAATATATTATTTTTTATTGGTCTAAATTTTATCGGATAATGTACTAAAATTATATTTTTCTTATTTGTAGAAATGATAATAAATATGGATTCAGACATATCTCTATGATACAATCTTGATAAGGATATAATTATCATTATAATAAATTTCCAGGAATTGAAAATGAACTTACACATTATCCTACTCTATGAATGGAAATAGTATTTCTGCGAAGAACATATTCCTAATGTTTATAACTCAGAATATAGTGAGGAAGAGTTTTATATCTATAAGAAACATTTTAATGATGCTATAAATGCTTAGTATTTCATGCTATCATCCATGAGAAATGAGATTTTGAAGCCACATGAGGACATGGATACATATATCATGATTTTTTACCTTCAAGATATCTATCAAGGGAAGAAGATATAACAGAGATATGAGATCTCTAATTATTTATATAATACTATTATTGGAGATATAAAACTGTATGGCCCTCTTGTAGTCAATATTATTAGCTACACTGGACTCTTAAACATCTTAGGGATTAAATTATGAGATTATTTTCTCATAGATATCGTAATTTTCTCACTACCCAAGTCCTTATAAAGTTTTATTATTAATAACATCATGTTTAACAATGATAAGAGTCTTTCAAAACTTATTAATCTAATTTTGTATGTGTAAAAGGACATGGGGCGTGACAAACCCACAGTCATTATGGTGAACAAGAAAAGGAAAAAACAAGGTGATGGGGCCTAAGAATCATAAAAATTCAAAATCTCTTAAGAACTATACTTCTACAAAGAGGAAGAACCATAGGTAGGACAAGGAAAAGGAGGCATTACATTTTTCAGATGGAGAAAAGGCCACAAACAGAGTAACTATACTCAGAAGAAAGCAGAAGATAATGGTGTGTTTGTTATTGAGAGTAATCAATCAAAATCTATATATTTTCTCTTAAATATAGCTTACGATGCTCATATTTTTATCAAAATGTAGTCACTATGTAGATTCAAAAATTTTGACAGAGGATTGGTGGATTTGAGAGAATAAAATGTTGAAAGGATGGATGATATATCCATTTGAGACTACCACCTTTCATTTCAAACATAATTGATATTGGTTTTAATATATTATATCATATAACCATAATTTTGATATCATTACTAGATATAGATGGTTTTATTTTCAATCTTGTAAATGAAATTTGTTTGTTTTATAAAGACAACATATGTTTTTCAATGGAAAATTTAAATAATAATATTTATGTATAAAATTATGAAAATAACGTATGATAAATTGATAGAAAATTTTGTTTACATGACTCATATAAACCCCAACATTGGAATCATAATACTGGTATTATAAATGAGACGAATTTGAAAATTATCTATGAAGATATATATTTAAATAATTTTTATCTAAACCGATTCGAAGATATCATGATTGTTTACTAAGAAAAATGACCAAACAACCATTAAAAGACATTGTGGAAGGACCAAAGATCTTGTATGATTGGTATAAACTAATGTGTGTGAACCATTTCCAGTAGATGCTAGAGGGGGGTGCTCATATATCATAAATTTTACTAATGAGTTTGTTAGACATTTATATGGATACTTATTGTGGTATAAGTATGAGTCCTTTGAAAAATTTAATGAATTCAAGAATGAACTACAGAATCAACATGGAAAGAATATAAATAAGTAACAATAATATTGAGGTGGTGAATATCTTAAATAAGAGTCTATAACTTTTACAAATGTTTGGGATTTTTTCTCAACTCACTGAACCTTACAATCTATAGTGGAAAAATGTTAGTAGAAGGATGAAACATACCTTTCTAGACATTGTATGTTGGAGGATGTTTTGTGGAGATATTACACTATCATTTTGGGTACATTCATTGAAAAATGTGGCATATACATTAAACGAAGTACCAAATAAAGTAGAAAATGGATTTTTTTCAAGCAATGGAGTGAAAAGAGAACTGTTTTGTCACATGCATGTGTATGGGGTTCTAGGAATTTGTTATGGCCTTATTAGGAAAAACAATAGCACCCCATGGAAAAATTATCATCTTTATAGGGTATCCTAAGGAAAAAAATGGATAATACCCATACAACCCCTTAAAAAATAAAGGGACTATTATTAGACAATCCCTAATTATTGAGGGGGAAAAATCCTCAAAAAGGATAGTGGGAGAAATATTGAATTCAATGAAGTTGATGCTCAAGATAGACAAGAGTTGGTTCCAAAATAGATTCCATAGGCCCCTATGTAAGATGTATTTCATAAATAAAGTACTGTATAAGAGAACGAGGGCGATAAGAGAACCAGAGGGATAAGAGAACCAGAGAGGTATAATTTTCTATTCATCAAATATAATGACTAATTATTAGTCGAAAATAATGAGCATCTCTCATATAAAGAGGAAGTAGTGACCTTAGAAGCTCCAAGATGGATAGAATCCATGGATTTTGAAATGGAATCTATGTATTAGAACCAAGTTTGCGTTCTACTCAATGCACTAGTTGATGTAAATACTATAGGGTGAAAATGGAAATTCAAGAGAAAAATAGTCATAGAATGTAAATTATATACCTATAAAGTTGGGATAGTGAACAAAAGGGTTTAAAAAACATTAAGTAATTAACTATGTTGAATCCTTTTCAAGATTTTCCATGTTTTACTCCATCAAAATTTAAATTCTATATCATCTTACCAACACTATTAAATTTGTGAGATGGATATCAAAAATAATTTCCTGAATGGTAACCTTTAAGAAGATATCTATTTGACACCACTAGAAGGGGTTGTGACTCTAAGTGATAGAAAAAATATTTTCACGTTTCATAGATATATTTATGTATTGAATAAATCATCTATGTCATCGAAGATTCGATTTGATGAATCTATTGAAGAATTTGTCTTCACTAATAATTATTGTGAGTCGTATGTTTATAAGTGATTTAGTGGGAGTGAATTTATTATCATAGTAGTATATGTTGATGAAATATTAACCATTGGAAACAAAATAACAGTCATACAATCTATTAAATATTGGTTAAGAAAATTTCTACAGGAAGGAATTAGGTGAACCAACCTAAATTCTAGGGATCAAGATCATTTATGATAGATCCAAGAAGTTTTCGGGACTAATTAAAGGTAAATACACTGACTAGATGATAAATATATTTTTTATATAACAATTTAAGAGGGGATTGGTTCTAGGGTCACAAGGTATACATCTTCATAAGAAAATGTGTCCTCAAACATGATAGGAGAAAGGGATAATGAGTATGATCCCATAATCTTCAATGATTAGATCAATCACATGTGCCACGTTTCACATTTACTACACTTCGATCATGGTAGGAAGATATCAATATGACCTAGGAGAATAACATTGGTCTATTGTTAATATTATCCTTAAGTATCTAAGAAGAACTATGGATTTGTTCTCAGTGTATAGAAGAGATGAGGATCTGTCCATTATGGGTTATCCTAATTCTATTTTTTAAATTGATTAAAATGATCTGATGTAACATTAAGGATATATTTTATGTCATAAATGTAATGATGTGAGATATAAGAGTTAAAAGAATTTATTTGTCATCAATTATACAATAGATTCCAAATATATAGTGTCTTATG
This sequence comes from Viscum album, assembly GCA_963277665.1. Taxonomy (NCBI): domain Eukaryota; kingdom Viridiplantae; phylum Streptophyta; class Magnoliopsida; order Santalales; family Viscaceae; genus Viscum; species Viscum album. Next base: position 1,050,871,419 of record OY728164.1, on the reverse strand, counting down.
ATGTTGCCAAATAATCCATTTGGATATGAATCATTTTTAAGAGCTTCATGTGGTACCTAGTAGTAAATATCATATCATATAATATTATAAAAATATTGTAGTGGTGACTCATTAAAAATATCCAAGATCACACCAATAGATAAAAAATATACTACATAAGTATCACATCTCTATGGATTTTTATGAGAGCTGTGAACATAAATTAAGAAAAGTTTCCATGGAATAATACATTTTGGAACCCTTGAACAAAGGCCTATCTTAATATAAGAATGAGTATCATGTGAGAGCTATTAGACTGAAGGCTGTTAGAAGTTGGATTTAGTGAAAGTGGGAGTCTATTGGGGTTGGTTCCCTATAAAAAATTTTGTGTACTTTATGAAACTTTATTTAGTGTTTTGATATTTAATAAACTTATTATCATATCACGAGTGTCATTATATGTAACATTGTTTTTTATAATGTCCTAAGAGTTTATTTTTCACTAAAAATTCATAGCAGTTACATGCTATGATGAGAACCCAAAAGATCTATGAAGGATACTCTTAAATATATGTTATATAACTAGATGAAATCATTTGTGGGATACAAATGATATATGTTATTAGGGGTGGATACTCATAGGACTTTGATGAAACTTCACATGGTGTATTATCTTGGTAATATCCAATGTAGAAAATTATGAAAAGGTTACCTACCAGTATGAAATAAAAATTCATATGATTCCTTAGATGTTATATCTATGGACATGTCTATTGATCCTTAGAATTTAAGATTAAAATTAATGATTATTATAAACTGCATACTTTGATGTATTGATGAAAACAAACATAAAATATGGTTTCGGCAAGGTATGATACGTTGGGTGCATCACAAGTAATATTTCATTAATGAAAACTTCCAGAAAATATTTTTATCTTCTTTTCATTGACTAAAGATTATATCTTTGTCCCTTTAATAGAGATTAAAATTCCTAAATATATCCATGAATATGGTTTTTTGTAAGAAATTTTGGTTTTCCAAAATTCATAGAATGAGACATTGAGCATATATGTTGATGGAATCGACATGCAACCTGGTTAGTTAGAGATATCACAATAAAGGCATTAAATTATATAGTAAGAATCCATGTGTTTTTTAATTCAATTGCTACCTTATCTTATTTCTCTATGGGTTCTAGATGCTAACCTTTTCTTTGGGATGCTCCACCTAATGTCACAGATAAATAGGCCTAGAGGGTCACATGATAAGTGTATCCAAAACCTCAGTTAAATAATAATATTTTTTTTATTTAACATGTTCAATAAATAATATTCCTAAATGTGGTTTAATAATTATTCAAGTTTTATTGATTCCATATATTCCATCCCCATATATTCAAGAGAATATTTTTTGGAAAAAATATATAATAAATATTTATTTTCTATTTTGTGAATATAATATTTATTTATTTATTAAAGAATAATATAATGATATTTTTTGTTAAATAAATAGTCATTTTTCAAGGTCTTATAAATTTTGTGATGGAATTAAGAACCAATTTTAATAGTCCAGGGAGAAATAATAAAAACTAATTATTATTTGAATAAATAATAATGAATTTAATTCACAGGTCTAACACATGTAATGAAATAATAATAGTAATATTATTATTATAGACATGGGGTTTCATAGGTATTAAGAAAAATAATAAGGACGCATATGTAATTATTATTTTATTACCCTAGAAACTTATAATCCCCATTATATTATTTCATCATGTGATCCAATTATGTTTTTTATGAACAACGAAATTTGGTGAGAATCTGATCTAAGTCCTAGAGGGCTCCCTATCCTATAATTATCTAAATAATAGAGATAAATCCTCTTCCACCACCATTGTAATTTTTAGGGAGATCATCGAGAACCATTCCTTGAAGGTATTCTCAAGAAAATAAAAGGTTAACAATACAAGTATTATGATCTACCACACTAGCACCTAGATATTCATAATCCAAAGTTTTGAGGTCCATGAAGCACATTTAGATCACCAATGGAGGGAATATACTATTGATTCCTACAAAAAATTAAATGATACAAAATATAGATTTTTTCAGATTTATCAATGAAGAATGAATTCCTCACAAGTTAATTCTTTAATTTCATAAATTAATTATAAATAATAAGTGATTATCCTATGTTTTGGATCCATCATTTTCTCTCATCAACATTATTGGATGTAATTCCACTAATCATTATTTTTATCATAATGTAAATATTATATTAGTGACTGATTATGAAAAAGTGGATCATGGCATGCCCGATTTGGCTCTTCAACTACACCCATAACATACATTAGTTTCACCTGATTTATGAGAGCTCATTGAAATACTTGAAAAAACATACATGTTAACCATGGGTTCCAATCATACATAATTCTATCTAGTACACTATTATGGTTTATAATCTAAATGGAATATGTATATTTCCTAATTCATATATAAAATATGATCCAAATATAGATAGAAAATTATAAGTCTTAGTTATGACATAAAAAATCATCCACATTACGTATCTATTCTTCAAGATTAATCTAAAAAAGTTAATAAGTATATCATGACCTCATTTCATTTCTAGATGGGTATGAGGATTAAATGTAACTGCCTATCAGGCCACTAATGGTCCTACTTGACCTGTTAACACATAATACATTAAGAAATAAATCTAGTGATATCCTAATTAATTCTAGGATGAAAACACTACATAGAAATATCAGAATTTATCTTATATATTTCTGGATGAAAAACCTAATAAGATAGGTGATACTCTTATAACCTCTCCTTGTATATTGGTTGAGACCACAATTTTTCCATGGATATAGGGAAAAAATAGAATCTTCAAACCATATATCTAAGATATGCCTACCATAGAGTATCTTTAAAATGATGTGACAAACCTTTTTAGGTATATAAAAATTATTTACCTACTCATTACTATAAAATAACCCCTTTAAGTTAAATTATTTTATATTCTTAACATCAGTTAAAAAGGTACATGAAGATAACCAATGTTTAAAGTATAGTTCTAACAAATTTTTCTAAAAAATGACATGGGAAAAGTATTTTAACATGAATTACTATAAAAAATAATCTTGAAATATCAAATAGATAAAGATATATAGAGAAATTGAACATCAATTATTATAAAACCCGATATTGAATGTTACCTTCAACGTCAATTATTATAAAAAATAACATTTAAATCAAATTTATTTAAAAAAAATATATTATAATACAATACCCCATGACTTGTAACTATAAATCTAGAAGTACAAGAAAAAAAATAGTATCCAATAACAAATTAAAACTCAATTAATGTTTTACTACAACATTTTCCAAGATAATACACATACATGAAACTTTTAGACATACATCTATAAATTTATCAATCTATAAAATAATCAACAAATAGTACTCGAAGGTGTTTTAAATTTTCCTCAAAATAAGATAAAAATCATAAAAAATATATAAATACAATAAATATTATAAAATTATTAATATAAAATATAAATTTAAAATATAAGAGTTGAAATATATCTAACATTGTGTAAATATGTGGTCATCCTGATCATGAAAATCTCAAAAAATAAACCTAATAAAAAATAACCACATTAAACATTTAATATTTGGTAATGAAACTACATTTCTGAAACAAAATTTTAAAAAAATAAAATACAATTTTTTAAATAATAAAAATAATTATTTAATACTATAAATGTTTCCTACCAACATTGGGATGTAATTAATTTTATTTTGATTATTTATCGATAAGTGAACCCTATTAAAAACCTCCCATGGACTATTTTATTATCATTTATTGATTCTCAATATGTACATAACTTGATAAATTCAAGATTTAATGCCTAATAAAATAAAAATAGAACTTATGAATTCTATAAAGCTTTAAATTTTCTTGAATTTCACCCAGTGTAGAGTATTATCTATATGATATGCATTCATATGGGAAGAATATTTACAATACCCAATGTCGACTAAAACATAAAAATATCAGCATGAATGAAATTATAATAAATAATTGTTCATAATTATATATTTCTTATTATGAGTCAAGGAATGAAATAAAATAACACTTAATCTTTATGTTTTCTAATCATCGGTGTATATATTTAACATATGATGGATTCCTTAGGTATTGAAAAAAACGTAAAATAAATTATAGATTTATAAAACCATAAACTTATGTGCTCTAATTTTTATCTAAATAGTGTGCATATACAAGACTAGAAAATTAGTAAATAAAATCAATATAAGTTATATTACATAAAGAAATAAAAATTGAAATTGAAATTTACATAACAAAACAGTAATAACAAGGGTACCGAGAGCTCCTGAAAAATAACAATATCTAATTTTAATTTTTAAAAATTATTAATAGAGTACATTACATATATATTAGAAATCATAAAAAATCATAAAAATTATCCAATAAAAAATAATTCACTGATAATTTTATTATCCTTGAGAAATCTGGGAAATATCTAAAGGTGATGGTTCTCAAAACATTTTTTGCTTTTAAAAGGATTTTATTGATTCTAGATACTCCTATATTATATAAATTTAAGAAAAATATTTCTAGTAGTTTTAAATAACAATTAAATAAAATTTATAAATATAATACATACATTATATGTCTACTAATGAATTAGGGTTGCAAGATAGAGTAAATAAATGACCCATACTCTATCCAAATGTGGACATCTCCTGGGTAAGAAATAACACTAGAGGAGTTAAATCAATAATATCATGATCCAAAACTATCACTTGATAAAACTACATAATACAAGGATGTACATAACCCATTATATTATATATGATTCTATACGCTAAAATATATAATTGGTGATACCCATTATGAAATCAACTATAAACTATTTCAGTTTGAATGAGGTGGTGGATGATCTAGACAGAAAGATAGCATTTGTCTCACCATATCTATAAACATAAACCATAAAAATGAATTAATTAACATATCTATCAACTATTTCATCTCTTATAGCTCATCCCTCAAGGATACTATTTTACCATTTCATTCTACGTCCTTCGATATTATACTAGGATTCCTATTTTTTTCATATACCAACACCTACCTCATACCCTCATATGTATCCTGTGTGTTATTGGTTTCCTAAAGAAGATTAATTAATTTCTTTCCTAATGTACATGATTAAGTTCCCAAACACAATTTTCTCTTTAATGTAATCCTAAAATTATATATATAAATTTTATATTCGTGTGATGAATTGACAAAAAAAATATTCAAGGAAAATAATTATTACTTTGTAACTATTTTCATCACAACATGTTTTGATGGATCATAAATAAACTTATCCTTTTTTCATTCTCTCCCTTTTCCATTTTTCATGGTAAGTGGGGGGTTATAAGGAACTTAAATAAACTTCTCTATATAAATTACAAGATTTATTTCTGAATTCATCTAACTTTTTTGTTATATTTTTCTTCTCCGGTAATGGATTATCTATGTGTGAAAAATAACATGTATATACATTATACAACTATATCTCTTTATGACGACTCATGGATGCCTATTACAAAAGTATAAATGAATAATTCATCCATTATTTAACAAATAATTTTATAAATTAATTTTTATAAATAATAATTATCATATTAGAAAGTCTTCCTCATAACCCATGACAAAAAATTTCTTCTATGTCTCTACATCCCAGAACCCATATTTATGGCATGAATTTTCATTTTGTTTCTTTCAAAAAATATAAATTGAAGCCAACTTTTACTTGAAGTCACGTTATTTAATTTACTAAAATTTTATTCTACTATTATTAACTATACTCATATTGGGAACATCAAATTTCATTTGTAATTGAATAGATAAAATGTTGGTCATATAAAATATATTATATTTGAACTATTAGAATAAATTAATTCGCTAAGATATTTTTCCAGTATGCACTTTGACAATTTATCTTTCGTCATCAGGATAACAATCCTTAAATTGAGATATGATATGGTAATCAAAACTCATCACTTCTTAGTTATGAACCTTCTAAAATAATTTTCATTTGGTCATAATGGGATATTTTTATAATTAATATTAATTGGAAACCATTAATACTTCCCACAATAATGGGATAATATTTGTAAACATACGATACACAATATACTATCCTTATATTCCATCTTCTCTATAGAAGAAGAAAACTCTATAATAGTAGTCTCACAAGATATTATCTAAATAAATTTTACAATAATAATTTTAATCACATTAAATTATATAATTATTATTGGTACATTTATATCAAGAGTAGTAAACATACCTTGGTAGATGATCTTATTCCTCGGTTTACATCATTTAAATAAAGGTATTATACTTTACTGAAAATATTTGTACCTATATTTGATGAATGTTAATTTATTATTAGAAGTAAAAATATGATTCTCATAATAAAATAAAAATTATATCAATTATGTTAACTAGTACAACTAATAAAAAACATGTGAATAAGATGAATATAATGAAATATTCACAAAAAATAATAATGTTAGGATTAATTAATATAAAAAAATTTACATGATATTTATGAATATAAAAATTAATGAAAAAATGGTAGAAATGATCAAAATTGATAGATTTAAATATCTTACTTGTGAAAATAGTGTTTTTACATGTTTATGTTTCATAAAATGTAAATAAAGAAAAAAATATTTACCTAATTTATTAAGAGAGTGATAATGTTTATCCCATATTACTTATAAGTGATAATTTTATATAGCATTGACCACGTCTACATTATAATGATTTTTACCCTTAGGCACAACAGTAGTACTGTTTGATTATTCTTGTTATGTTTCTATATAAAAAATCATTTCTTTAATGAAATCATTACTCTGCTATTTTAGACATTAATCATGTTTTCTTTATTTTTTGTGAATTTTTTAACCATTAAGTAAAAAACTAGGCAATGTGATCATGTTAACACATGGTTCCCCAAATATTGTATACCCACTAGGTTATTTAATATCATTTAAAAGTTGATAGAAATTCATATTTTGACTCATTAATACTATGTGGAAATCCAAAATTAAATAGGTTCTTTTTTCCTTCAAATGTGGGAGATAAATACCAACATGTTCCCATAGAAATTAATTCTAATATTTCGAAAAATAAATCTTTTTTTATTTACTTTTATACCTGAAAATCTTGATCAAAGTATTATTTTTTATATACATAAATTAAATAATATTTATGTTTTACCTTCAAGAATATTTAAAAAGGTAGATCAAATAATATGGACCATTTCTTCGATGAATTTTTTGATGACGCAATATTTTTCTCTTCCAAAATGAGACATCAATGTTTTCCACCATGTATTAATATTATTTAATTGAAAATGGTTTTGGGGGGAAATAATACTCTTCAAAACCACTAATTTCTATTGTTAATATTCTTTATGACTGAATAAATCACAAAACTATTTGATGAACCATGTACAAGGTCCTTCTCCCATTCTCTAATTGATGATAACAAGAACCTTCATTTAAAATTGGATATGATTTATATCCATTAACACTATATCTAGATATGTTTTCATATAGAAAAATTCTTTTATAGTGAACACTATTATAAAAATCTAAAGAAAATACTCTTTCTTGTATACATCATATTGTTTAACACCTATCACAAATAAAAATTTTAACTAATCAATAAGTAGTAACAAATACACAAAAATATTATTTCCTCACTATTATTGTCCATAAATCATTATGATCTTCATAACATATTCTTTCTTCATACATATCCATAAAGACATGTTATAAATTACCAACATAACTATCCATGAAATATATTTTCTACTGAGGATTTGATATTGATTAATTCTATTTATGAATAGTCCCATTATTAGATCTATAAAATTGTTTCCAAAATCTATAATTTTTTATCAAATCTCTTCTATTGTGGTGAATCAGACTGGTGATGTAGTATTCCATAAAATTTTATTTCATATATACATATATGACATCCTAGACTCTTTTAATTACTTTATTTTGTAAATAAATTCATCAAATGAGAAATTATAGGAAGATAATAGATCTCTTCATATGAAGATTTGGTGCATGTCCTTGGGAATGAATCATAGTTATAACTCCCAACAATTTTATAGCATTATGTACAACATTTATGAATTTTTTATAAACCTTCTCTTACTTACTATACAACACATAGTTATTGGGGGAAAAATGTATTTTATTTTACCCAAGTCTCATTGGACATATTTTTTTTCATCATATTTGGAATATGGAAGCTCATTTTCTTTTGGAAATATCTAATTAAAATTTTAAACAATTTAATGTAGCTTTTTTTCTCCAACCATTTATTTATTTTAAGTTAACAAATATCAGCATTGTTATTGACTTCAAATGCAGTAAAACCTAGGAATAATTTTGTTTTATCATCTCTTTAAAATCATTCATTTTTTTGTTTTTCCAACGGTTTTAATGCCCATATCATTAATTAAGTCATCAAGATAATCCTATAACTCATACTGAAAAACATCATCAACCATAGATCTTGAATTAATTGTTATTTAATTATTACATATCTAACATGTTTAATTATGTTTAAAACAATAGATAATTATATGGTATTTGATTTATCTAGAACCTAATTTCCTTATATTCAAACATTTTCTACATGATAATTAAAAATGTATATATATGTTTAGAAAATTTCAATAAATCATCAACCCCTTTCTCATATTCATCACTTATTCTATATAAATAAATCTAATTTTGATCTATTAATTTCTTAAAAAAATACTTCAAATTAAAAATATGTTTTAATATTCAAACATATAAATTTAAATTTAAATATTTATATAATATATAAATTCCAGACATATATATAAATATATATATATAGATATACTTATAAATACAAATACACACACACATGAATTCAAAAATATTTCAAAATATATATACAAAATTTTAATGTTAGAACATATAAATATAAAAATATATATTTCAATAAATATAAAAATAAACATAGATAAACATATATATATATAAACATATAAATAAGAAAACATATACATTTAAAAACATGATCATATAAAAATATAAACTTAATAATAAAAATTCAAAAACCTATAAATATACAAACATATTAATATATAGGCATATAAATATAAATTTAAAACATATTTATTTAAAAATTATACATATATATAAATTGAAACATAGAGACATATAAACCATTATATTTAAAAAATATAAACAAAAAAATATAAAACATATAAAAAATATAAATATAAAAACTTATGAATTTAAAAGAGAAGGCATATGGATTTAAAAATTATATAATAATATAAAGAACATTGTATAAAAACATTTATCATATAAATTTAGGCCATTTAAACATATATATTTCAGACATAAAAATGTTATCATATATAAAAAAAAGGAAAAAAAGGAAACATATATTTGAGTTATAGAATTTTCATTGAAAATAAAAACCATTACACATAAATAAAAATATAACAATAAATATTTTAATTTATTGAACATATAAATAAATTTAATTTAATAATAAATTTAATTTTTTTAAATCAATAAAATTTTAAAATTAACCTATATAAATATTAATTTTAACAAAAAGCATAACAAATACACAAATAAAAATACATAAATACCTAAAATTTAATATTGGAGTGTAAAAAACTAAAAATGATTCCCTAATAATAAATAAAATGGTATTTTTATCCTCTTGGGGGTTATAAAATAAATCAGATTTTATAATAAAGAATTGATAAAAGAAGTAAAGAAGTTAGTATTTATAGAAAATGTGGATGACCAAAATGAAAAATGAAAATAAATAAGACTTAGGGATGAAGAAGGGGGATGAAGTTGGTGGGATGGGGGAGAGAGAACTAGTAGGGGGTGATGGTGGGTGAACTAGGAAAAAGGTATCCAAAATGATAATATCATAATGATGTCTCATGATGAATAGGGTTTGATGTTTTTTAGTGTATTGAAATAAAAGGGTATGTCACACCTGCATGTGTTTTAATGTTTTTAAATGGGTTTTAACACTTGTTTTTATAAAACTAAAGTTAAAATATTTATCCAAAGGGATTTACAGATTAGTTATATAAAAAATATTTTAAATGGTATTTTAAAATTGTTTATTGTTTGATTGATGTTAAAATCATTCCCGCATGTATAATCTATTTTACAGGTCACTCCAAAACATAGGTATCAATAAAAATATGAAAAAAAATTCATTCTCATTCTTGGAGATATATCTATGAATTTAAAGTAGCACAGACATGAGATTCCATTTATTCTTATCTTTCTTTACTTCCTGGGGTTGATGCTTATTACTAAGGGAATCCCTTATAAAAATACACTTACCATGTGCATAGATATACTCAAAATCAAAAAAAAAATGTAGGTATTACAGTCATAAATGGTGACTCAAGTTAAGGAAACTTAGAGAAAATGTTTTCTTGAGGATTTTATGGTCATTATTTACTATTGATTTCTATCCAAATAAGTAGTTTCTCTTGTAATTCATAGCATTTGTAATAGTATTTATCTTTGAATATTGGGGTTGATAATTATTTTACTATGGAATGAGTAATCTTGAACCATATGAAACTACATGATGATCATTAATTATCCCATATTTAAGACCCATAGAAGAGGCATCACAATATACTTCAAATCCTTTATGTGGCTCTAAAAAGTAAGAATAATACCCTAAATAAGTCTCTTCTAAATTTCATGAAAACAAAAATCAAATTATTCTAACCAAATGGGCTTATCCTCTTTATTTACCCGGGATAACATACGAGTTTTTATATGTGAGAAATTTTGAATAAAATAATGATAATACTTACTAAGCCCTAATAAATTTTTAATCTCAAATTCATTCTTTGGAAAATCCAAGAACTTCTAAATAAAATATTTTCAACATATGATTTCTTGGTATTTTCTTGCGAAATACATGTAAAAATTGAGAGTATAAGAGTTTGAATCATCCAAAAAATTAGGTTATTATCTATCCAAGGATTATCTTATATATTTAATTATATTCATGAAATTCTTCCCAGTAACAATACATGTTAACTTTTTACAAAATAGATTGATTGATATTGTTTCATTTAAAACAATATTTTATATGGAAATCTCATTTTGATTAATTTGAAATAAATTATTGTTTAAACTATATTTTAAATCATTATAGAATGGTAATTTAGAATTAAATGACCTCTAGAGAGGTATTTAGGAAGATGAGAGATTAAAGGTTTCACTATAGAGGGATTGGTCCCCAAAAGTCATTCCTATATATCTTCTATAATGTAATAAAAAACCATATAATTATAGGTCATAGTTAAATATATATAGGAAAATATGTGACACTCTCATGAAATTGTCTTTCAATTTTAGGATAAGAAAGAAGGAACAACATGAAGTTCAGATCTAAATGAGTAGGAAAAATGTCATGTATTTTAAGGTCACGAGATAAGTACAAATGATATACCTTTAAAGGTTTCAAAACAAGGTTTAATAACTTTTAATCTAAATTCACTACCACAAAACTGGGCAAGGCATGCGCCTACCTTTATCAGCGCTAACGGAAAAGCGCTAATAAAGGGGAGGACCTTTATCAGCGCTGAAAAAGGTTGTATTTATCAGCGCTTTTCATTTTAGCGCTGATAAATACATCCTTTATCAGCGCTTTTTACTAGCGCTGATAAAATCTCACACGAATTTGTTAAAAACTAGTGGGTACTCTTCCTCCTCCCTGCACCCGGTCAAGCTCTCGCAGAAGCCCTCCTCTACACCGCTTCCGCCGCCTCCTCCTCCTCTTCCGCGGCCGCCGCCTCCTCCTTCTCCTCCTCCGGCCGCCGCCTCCTCCTTCTCCTCCTCCTCCGGACGCTGCCTCCTCCTCCGGCCGCCGCCTCCTCCTTCTTCTCCTCCTCCGGCCGCCTTCTCCTCCTCCTCCTCTGCTCCTCCTCCTCCTCCTCCTCCACCACAGCCTCATCCTCCTCCTCCTCCACCGGCGCTTCCTCATCCTCCTCCTAGTCCACTGCCTCATCCTCCTCCTCCACCAGCGCCTCCTCCTCCTCCTCTGCCTACTCTGCTGGCTCCTCCTCCACCGCGGTTTTAGAGGTGCCTCAAGTACTCAGGTGAGTCTCACAATCTTTATTTTAGTTTTATATGATGGTTTTTGGAGATTTTTCAAATGAAACATGGTTTTGTGTTCATATTTTTTGAGAAACAATGTTGAACCTTGAGCATGAGGAGGTTTTCAGTCCTCTTTCTAAATCACATAGTTGACTTTCATGGTTAGTGAAGGTTAACCATGGGGTATCTTAGTGGAAACCATGTGAGGTGGATTTTAGTTAGGGATTAACATACCATTTTTTCATGATATCATACAAAATGTGTGAAATTTTGTAGACTGAGGTAGTTCCAATTTACATAATTAATGCACAGTTTGGTAAACTATGTTGACCAAATATTTGAAGGGGTTTCTTGTATAGTGCCACCACATTATTAATATATGGTTTGGAAAACAGTTTAGAACATTAAAACTATATTTTCATATTTTTCCCTCTAAAATTCCAATAGGGGAAGCCCCCATTTCTCATCCTCCCTCTTATACAATGCCCAATCAACCCACCCCCTTATTCCTCTTTGATTCCCCTTTCCGTGGGGAGTTTTTTTAGTGGATTTATTCAACAATTCTAAGTGATTTCACCATCTTCCTTACCATTTTATTCTGTATATTTAGTTTCTATTGATTTTTGATTTATCTAGATTAGGTTTTATGGGTGATTCAACTGGAGCACAGTGGTATCATATTGATTTTATGGGGGTGTTTTCCACCCTCATGTATAAGAGGTATCATGATGGTATCTGCAAGTCACCAATCATTATGAAGGATTTGTGTTTCCTTTTGTAGTTTTCATGGATATTAGATCAAATTATATAATGTTGTCTATGGATTTGGTTCTGATGGTTGGGTATTTTTCCTAAGATGGCACTAAGATCCCACTTCAGATATTATATGGATTTTTGGTCTTGGTTCTAACATGAAAAGTCCACAAGATGAGTTTCTAGTGAATATAAATAGTTTAAATTGATTTGGATAATTAATTAAAAATGTTATAATTTAATAATTTTGGTTTTTTGGAGAGAGGAAGGAGCTATATTTATGAGTTGATCTTGGGGTAGACATTGGACGAGGCTTAGCAAGCCTAGGAAAAGTTTTAAACTTGGAATTAAAATAGTAAAAACATATAAAATAGGTATGTGGTCCTGGTAATTTGTTTATGGATTTATAAATTCCTTAATGGGTGTTATTAGAGTGGGTGTGACTTAGAGGACCTTGTTAGGGGGAACCCGAAGACCTCTTGGAATACATTCTGTGACTTTTATGTATTTGTTCCCATAGGCCACACATGGAACTAGTGATACATTAGAGCCCTTGGCCTTATTGAATTGAACCTAAAGTGTGTGAACATCCCCCTTGGGGATGTGACTACTTGGGTGGGTATAACTTTGTAAGGTTGTTGATAGGCTGGATGTGTAGACTGACCCAGAACAAACCTATATATTGAAATGGTACATGAGCCATCTCTTGAGACTATTTATATTATGGAATATTACCATGTAAATATTATGAGGCTATACCATGTAAGACACTGATAAATAATATGATGCTCTCATGCGATGAGTGTTTCACTACATCATGTGCTTCTGTTGGATGGTGACATTGCAATGATGGTCTTCATTCTAAACAGCTTATTGATCCAAACATTTAATGGTTTTCCTTTCTAAACATTGGTTTTAATGTATTAAGGTCTTTCTCAGGTTTCATTTCAGCCCTTCATTTTAAAATAAAAACTGTATAACAACATGAATAACATAACTCAAGTTGATAGAGAAGAAAATTTATGAAGGCATTGGATTCCCTTCGAGCTAGATGGATTAGTACTATCCCCATGGATAGTAAAACCCCTTTTGGAGATCATGGAATAGTTGATAATAGGTTGTTTGGATCATTCATTGCTTCTAGATATTTTTCCAGATTTTCCTTGGTGTTTTTGGTTTATACTTCTCTCAATCCCTACTGGTGTAAGTTCTTTTCACATTGTGTTTGTACTTATACTCTTTTTTTTAATTGAGTCCTTTGGGGCATGAATTAGGTGACCAATTCATGTCACCACTTTATTAAAAAAATGACCTTGTGGTGGTATTTTATTGAAATAGAAAAAATTACATAGTAGTGAGGTCTATGATACTACTAATAGGGATTCCGTTGATTTTGAGTAGTGATTATATTTGTTATGAAAAGTGGATAGGTGAGAGATTTCAGTCCTTATTATGCATTTGGCCTGTTTGGTTGAGTGTCCTGCACTATTGGGGTTAAGTTGTTGGGAACAATTTAATACTAGTATAGATACTACTCAAGTTGTGATAATGGGATGGTGGTTTTCCAGGTTATTATCATATTCACTAGGGTGAGTTTATATCTATGGTAATTATCAATGTATACTAGGGTGAAAGACGTCATGATTATTGTTATGGTTGGTATAGTCATCACAATGTTCTCAAATACACTTTGGCACTATCCAAAGTTGGTATGGATGATCGAGGATATGAACCTGAGGATCAATGATGATTTATTTACTTATTTTTTAGATATTATTTATTTATTCAGAGCATGAAACATGCACATATAACTAAAAATTAGAATTTATGAAACCACATTGGTGGTTCCCTACTGAGTACCCAAGAAATCCTCATGTATTGAAGGTCAGGTAGAATTGGGTCCCAGTGTTGCCAGATCGAGTTGGAGTAACTTTGATGGGTTTTAGAGATCTAGATGATGTGAGGCTTGGGGATTGTAGTGGTTCCCAATATATTTTTTATTTTTGTATTTATTTATTCCTTTATTTCCTTGAAGTATCTTGTTTTTTATCTAAATTATACTCATATTCCTTCTCCTTTAACCTATATACTTATCCTATGGATTTTAAATAGGATGAATATAAATAAAGAATGGATGAATGCCAATCGGTTGACAAAAGAGTATGAAGAAGGCGTGAAAGAATTTATCATGTTTGCAAAAGATCATGCATGTGACTCTTCTCAAATCCTTTGTCTGTGTTTACGCTGTTGTTATTCAAAACAAATTAGTCCAGATGAGTTGGAAGAACACTTGATCTGTCACGGAATAGATCAAAGTTATACATGTTGGAATAAACATGGGGAAACAACGAATGTAGGTAGTGACTGGGGTGACACTGTGTTTTATGGATCATCTGATATGATTACAAACATGAACAATGAATATGACCGTATGGAGGATGTGATTACAGATGTGAATGATGATGAATATCGTATTGAGAAAATGACAAGGACCTTCTAAGATGAACTTCGTGATTGACCAAAATTGTTTGAGAAGTTAAAAAGTTGTGAAAAGACGCCATTGTATGCTGGTTGCACTAAATATACAGCATGTTCATCTGTATTGAAGCTGTATAATTTGAATGCAGATAACGGGTGGAGTGATGAGAGTTTTACGAAACTACTTGCCCTCTTGAATGACATTCTCCCAGAAGACAATGAGCTCCCAAGAAAAACATACGATGCCAAACGAATGCTACGCTCTATGGGTATGATCTCTGAAATAATACACGCCTCCCTGAATGATTGTATACTCTTTCGCAAGGACCACAAATCAGTTAAAGAATTCCCAAAGTGTGGTGCTTCTCGATACAAGAATGATGAATCCAGTCTTACTAAAGTTGTATGGTACTTTCCAATCATTCTAAGGTTTAGACGCCTATATGGAAGTGAGGAGACTGCAGAACAATTAACATGGCATGCAGATACAAGAATTAAAGATGGGATACTACGTCACCCGACAAACTCTCCTCAGTAGAAGAGAATCGCTCATGAGTATCCTGAATTTGGAAACGAGTCGAGAAACCTTCGTCTTGCGTTATCTACATATGGAGTGAATCCTTTTGGTTTTCAAAGCAACAGTCACAGTACATGGACGGTTATGTTGATAAATTATAACTTACCACCGTGGTTATGCATGAAACAAAAATAAATCATGTTATCTATGCTTATATCGGGACCAAAACAATCGAGTAATGATATTGATGTTTATTTATCTCCATTGATCGAAGATTTGAGATTATTGTGGGATTCAGGTGTTACATTGTATGATGCTTACAGAAAGGAAGATTTCACTTTGAGTGTCATATTGTATGGGACGATAAATGACTTCCCAGCTTATAGAAATTTTTCAGGATATAGCATTAAAGGAACTCAAGGCTGTCCCGTTTGTGAAGAAGGTACACAATCAATTAGGTTGAAACATTCATCGAAAACCGTGTTTCTAGGACATTGTAGATTTCTACCGTGACGACATAAGTACTATTCCTGGAAGACATCATTCGATGGAAGTTCAGAAGAACGTACAACACCGTCTCCACTAACAGGCGATCAATTGTTTGAGAAAGTTAAAAATTTGGACACTACTTTTGGTAAACCGGCTTTGGAAAACCTTACGAAAATCGGTTGGAAAAAGAGATCATATTTTTTTGAATTACAATACTGAAATTGTTTGTATGTAAGACATTTTATTGATGTTATTCATGTAGAAAAAAATGTATTTGACAGTGTTATCGGTACGTTTCTAAATACATCTGGCAAAACAAAAGATGGAATTAAGGCTAGGTTGGACATGGTTGAGATGGGAATACGAGAAGAGTTGGCACCAGTAAAGGGTGAAAAATGAACATTTCTTCCTCCTGCTGCTTACACTCTTTCCAGGTAGGAGAGATATTAGTTTTGCAACTTCTTGAATGACGTAAAGGTTCCAGAGGGGTATTCATCAAATATCAGTAACCTTGTGTCAATGAGCGACTTGAAGTTAAAAGGTCTGAAATCACATGACTGTCATGTTTTGATGCAAAATCTCATTCCAATTGCTTTACATTGCATTTTGCACAAGAATTTCTGCCATACATTAATGAAACTGTGTTTCTTCTTCAAAGGTATATGTAGAAAAGTTATAGACCCAACGAAATTTCCAGCTATGGAAAAAGAAATTGAAGTCATATTATTTGAATTAGAAATGTTCTTCCCGCCTTCATTTTTTGATATGATGGTTCATTTGATGGTCCACTTGGTGAGAGAGATTCGACTATGTGGTCCTGTACATTACAGATGGATGTACTCCATTGAAAGGTATATGAAGATTTTTAAAGGGTATGTCAAAAATTGAAGTCGGCCAGAGGGTTGTATTGCAGAGAGATATATTGTTGAGGAAGCCGTTGAATTCTGTACCGAATACTAATCTGGTGTGGAAAGCATTGGCTTACCAAAATCTCGCCACACTGGGCGGCTAGAGGGTGAAGGAATTTCTGGAAGAAAGGTTGTCACAATCAATATTACAGATCGGGAGCAGGCCCACTTTTATGTTTTTCATAACAGTTTGGACGTTGACCCATATGTTGAAATCCACAAAGAAATTATTAGGCAATTGAATCCATCAAGGGCTAAAAAATGGATATCAGATACACATAATCGACAGTTTATAGGATGGTTTCGAGATCATATTTTTAAGAAGTCAGATGAAAATCCAAAGTCTATTTCAGAACGACTTCGATGGCTGGCGGGAGGACCAAGTGTGTATGCATTATCTTACAATGCTTATGTAGTTAATGGTTATACATTTTATACTAATGAACATGATGAAGACAGTACCATGCAGAATAGTGGGGTTACACTTGTGGCTGAAACGATGCATGTTTCCGGTGCTAAGGACAGAAATCCAAATTATGCAAATATGTCATACTTTGGCATCATCAAACAAATATGGGAGTTGGATTATATGGAATTTCAAGTTCTGATATTTCAATGCAAGTGGGTTGATAACAGGAGTGCTGTTAAAATAGATGATTTGGGATTTGTAAAAGTTGATTTCAGTAAGGAAGGGGAGAAAGACAAACCATTTATAATGGCATCACAGGCAGTGCAAGTATTTTATGTTCCTGATCCCGCAAACTGAAACTGGTCAATTGTTCTGTTATCGACCAAAACAGCTGAAGGGTCAGATGAAAATTCAACGGAGGATTACCCTTTCATTGGGATTTTTGCAATCATTTTGCAGTGGTCCCAATGTAGACGACGTTTTTTATGTCAAAGGAGACCACAATGAAGGGATATGGATAGTTGATAGAGGGGTCAAATCCCTTTAGCCTTTTAAAAAAAGGGAGTTCAATAATCAGGTTATTGATTTTTATTGTAATATAGATTGTGTTACATTATGTTATTATCTGTTCGCTGCTGCTTTTATGTGATCTAACTTAAATTTTAAACCAGTTCTGCAGATAATGACTTCTTCACCTACTGATGCACCCAATCCTGAGACACAACATGTCTCTCAACCTGTTGCAGCTGGTCCCACTGCTGAGAGACAACAGGCCTCTCAACCTGTTGCAGCTGGTCCCACTGCTGACGTACAACAGGTCTCTCAACCTGTTGCAGCTGGTCCCACTACTGAGAGACAACAGGCCTCTCAACCTGTTGCATCTGGTCCCACTGCTGACGTACAATAGGTCTCTCAACCTGTTGCAGCTGGTGTCAGTGCTGAAGCTAGCACTTCGGAGAAATATAATGATGATGCAGAAACTGAGGAAATGGTAGGCGATGAAACCCCAGCGACACAAAAAAAGGTGCGTCGTAGTTTGACAGTTTTAACAAAAATCCTTAAGGCAAAAGCAAAAGCCATCAAATACGAGGTGGGATGGAATAAGCTAGGCCATCATGTAAACCCCAACAAATCCATGTTTAGTAGCTACATTGGAATCGTCACTCGACAACGCGTGCCGATTGACGTAGAGTCGTGGCACCATGTTGTCAGTGGGTTGAAAACATTAATGTGGGAAGAGATTATGGTAACATTATGATATCATCTATTTAATTTATTAAAAATAAAATAAAATATTGAAATATTGACTAACCCTTCATCATCTCTTGCAGAGTGTATTTTTAATAGATATTTCGCACAAAGAATATGTTTTCAGACTGGTAGGAAGGATTCATAGAGGCTTTCGCACCATTTTAACAAAAAGTCATCTGAAAGATGCCAACGGGAAAATCAAACCACACACGCCTCCTCTTTATGCACACTTGATATCACAAGGAACGTGGGATGCGTTTTGCAACCATCGTGCGAAAAAGAATTTTCAGGTACATTGTGTTTAGTTACAATTTGTGTAACGTTTCTTGTATTCATCACATTGATTGATAGGTTTTTATTTATGAAACAACAACTGAGTGCTGAAAATAAAGAACGGGCAGCAAAACCAGCGTACCCCTACCGTAAAGGAAGGTTGGGGTACGCTTCAATTGAAAAACAATTGGTATGTATTTTAAAAGTACTGTAATAATTTTATGTGACATAAAACAACACTGTAACCATGTTTCTCCGTCTATATGCAGATTGATGAAGCAAAATCTCAAGTCACTTCCATTCCACTCCATGTGCTATGGAAAGAGGCTCGTGTTAATAAAAAGGGGAAAATGATAGATGAAAACACACAAAAAGTGTGGGAAACATGTGTAAGTATGACATAATATAAACTTGTTTTTCTTTAAATCACTATTACATAACGATGCTTACTTATTTTTTTCATATTTTCTATTTGACATAGTCACAGGAATCAACAACACCCGCACCGGATGCAGACATACTTTCAACGGCCTTGAAATAGCTAGAATAGTATGGCGGCGTCAGAGGTGTGGGTTTTGGGTTGTCACCCAAGACATATTTTAAGAAAAAAAACAAGAGGATGAACAAACTAAAGAATTGCATGTAATGAGAGATAGAGTATCTACCCTTGAAGAACTAATCCAAACTCAGGGAGAGATGCTAAAGAGTTTGATGGAGGAGTGGTGAAGAGAAAAAACAACTCAAGAACAACCCCTGCGAGAAGATCCACCCCTCACCAGCTTTGAGGCGAGCCATTCCCCTCAAAGACCTGACTTAACCGACGCAATCAATGTTATAATATTCTTTTTTGTGAGATGTGAATCACATAGACACTGATACCTTTCATTTAATGATATTCTGCAGGGTGAAAATGACTGTGATTTATATCTGTCAACTCCCACCCATCGCCTTGTAGCGAGGGATACAGTGTTCAATATGCAGAATGACACGCTACACTCCAGACCACTTCCAACCGGTCATGTCAAAGTGTCGATTAACGTAGCTCCTGAGCCGAGCGCCGAGCTACCTATTCCAAATGACGATGAAGACATTCATACGGTGGAAAAAGCTATTGGAACATTCGTTGCATGGCCGTCGAATCTTGTAAAAAAACACGTCGAGCAGGAGATATTCATTTCCAGTTCATTTTTCAAGCAGAACCTTTAACATTAAATTAGAAAATGTCTAAACCGATGAATGTTATTATAGAAGGATAAAATGGAGAAGCTAAAACTAAAGAGCGGTTCTAAGATTGGATCAACCAACTGATCAAAACGATCTACTGAGAGCGCGTTCACCCCGCCCATTCTATATCCACATTTAATATCATTGCAAGCTCATGTGGACACGAAAATGAAAGACGGAAAGAGTCATACAATTTTTTTGTGAAAAAGATATGTACGGAGAGGAAACAGTAGATTTCGTTAGTGCATACACTGTTTCTGAGATCATCACATACGACTGGCTAGGCGCCTCAGTTATAAATGTATACATGAGGTATGTTTTCATGATTTTATTTTACAGAAGCTGATATACTTTGATAATTATGGATAAATACATCTCATATTTTTCACAGGCGTATATATGAAAAAAAATTGAAGGGATTTTCCCGTGAATACAAATTTGGACTCGTTAGTCCTCACACCATTTCTACACAACGAACAGAAATACATTCTAATTTTCAGGCTGAATTGATGTCAAATCTGCTCAGAACGTTTCAAAGAAGAATTACGAATGACATGCTCTTTTTAATACCAACGATGCAAGGGTAAAACTCTATATTTTAATCATATCAATTATATTTTCATTACTATAAGTACTTACTTCTTTTTGTGTTTTTAGGGAACATTGGATGCTCATTGCAGTCAATTTGGATACTCCAAAGATTTATTTTCTGGATTCACTGCATAGATATCCAACTAACCGACCACACATGATGGCGATTTTCAATTTGTAATAAACTAGATCCAACATTTTAGAACTAAATATCTAGTTATATAATTTATATTATCTTTTAATGAGGATTTTGTTATGATAGGGTGGTGTATGAATATCGTCTAAAGGGTGGAATGAATCCAGGGCATAAGGACAACAATGCCCACAAGATCTACAAATAGAGAAGTATCTGGGTATATATAATTATATTTCACTATCCAAATACATATCAAAAAAAATTACTTATTTTTCTCGATGTTTTTGCAGTGTCCGAAACAAACAAATGACAAGGACTACGGTTATTATGTTTGTAAATTTATGAAAGAGATCATATTTCATGAACAAACAAGCAACCCTGAAGAGGTATTTTTGAAAATAATTACTACTTTATTTAAAATAATTATTAATCCTTTGTGTATTTATATTTTTTCAGGACTACTATGACTGTCGCAAAAACTCCTATTCAGAAGATGATATAAATGTCTTTAGAAACGAATGGGCAGCGTACCTGATCGAAGAATGTAAACAAATAGGACAATGAAGGTGAATTACTAATACTTATGTTATCTTTATATGGTCATTGATATCTACCTTTACACTTATTGATCATCTATGATCTCCCTTTCTTATGTTTCATATCCTTAGATTAGTGAATTCCTACTACTTAGTTTGAAAATGACATAAACTTTAGAAAACAACACCAATGACATATGGAAAACCGAGCAAACACATTCGGATTGTTTTGATACTTTAGGAAAACGATCCATGAGTCATTTGTGACGTGTACGAATCAACCACACCTCAATCCGACCCACGGTGTGACCGATATGGCTAAAAGTGTCTGATATCAGTTTCAAATTGAGATAAACTTTGGAAAACAACACCAATGACATACGCCAAACCGAGAAAACGCATTCGGATGGTTTTGATACTTTAGGAAAACGATCCTCGAGTCATTTGTGACGTGTAGGAATTGACCTCACCTCAATCCGACGCACGGTGTGACCGGTATGGCTAAAATTGTCTGATATCAGTTTGAAAATGACATAAACATTGGAAAACAACACCAATGACACACGAAAAACTGAGCAAATACCTTCAGATTGTTTTGATACTTTAGTACAATGATCCAAGAGTCATTTGTGACATGTACGAATTGACCGCACCTCAATCTGACGCACGGTGTGACCGGTATGGCAAACGTTGTCTGATATCAGTTTGAAAATGAAATAAATTTTGGAAAACAACACCAATGACATATGCCAAACCGAGAAAACGCCTTCACATTGTTTGATACTTTAGGAAAACGATCCACGAGTCATTTGTGACATGTAAGAATCGACTACCCCTCAATCCGACGCACGGTGTGACCGGTATGGCTAAAAGTGTCTGATATCAGTTTCAAATTGAGATAAACTTTGGAAAACAACACCAATGACATACGCCAAACTGAGCAAACACATTCGGATTGTTTTGATACATTAGGACAACGATCCACGAGTCATTTGTGATGTGTATGAATCGACCGCACCTCAATCCAATGCACGGTGTGATCGGTATGGCTAAAAGTGTCTGATATCAGTTTCAAATTGAGATAAACTTTTGAAAACAACACCAATGACACACGGGAAACCAAGAAAACGCATTCAGATTGTCTTGATACTTTATGAAAACGATCCACGAGTCATTTGTGACGTGTAAGAATTGACCGCACCTCATTCCGACACACGGTGTGACCGGTATGGCTAAAATTGTCTGATATCAGTTTGAAAATGACATAAATTTTGGAAAACATCACCAATGACATACGCCAAACCGAGCAAACGCCTTTAGATTGTTTTAATACTTTAAGACAACGATACAAGAGTCATTTTTGACATGTACAAATCGAACACACCTCAATCTGACCCACAGTGTGACCGGTATGGATAAAAGTGTCTAATATCAGTTTCAAATTGAGATAAACTTTGGAAAACAACACCAATGACATACGCCAAACCGAGAAAACATGTTCGGATTGTTTTGATACTTTAGGACAACGATCTACGAGTCATTTTTGACGTGTACGAATCAACCACACCTAAATCCGACGCACGATGTGACCGATATGGCTAAAAGTGTCTGATATCAGTTTCAAATTGAGATAAACTTTGGAAAACAACACCAATGACACACTACAAACTGAGAAAATGCATTTGGATTGTTTTGATACATTAGGAAAACGATCCACGAGTAATTTTTAACGTGTACGAATTGACCGCACCTCAATCCGACGAACGGTGGGACCGATATGGAAAAAATTGTCTGAAATCAGATTGAAAATGACATAAACTTTGGAAAACAACACCAATGACAAAAGACAGACTGAGAAAACGCGTTTGGATTGTTTTGATACATTAGGAAAACGATCCACGACTCATTTGTGAAGTGTAAGAAGTGACCACACCTCAATCCGATGCACGGTGTGACCACTATGGATAAAAGTGTCTGATATCAGTTTCAAATTGAGATAAACTTTGGAAAACAACACCAATGACATAAGCCAAACTGAGCAAACGCGTTCGGATTGTTTTGATACTATAGGACAATTATCCATGAGTCATTTATGACGTGTATAAATCGACCGCACCTCAATCCGACGCACGGTGTGACCGGTATGGCTAAAAGTGTATGATACCAGTTTCAAATTGAGATAAACTTTGGAAAACAGCACCAATGACATATGCCAAACCGAGCAAACACGTTCGGATTGTTTTAATACTTTAGGAAAATGTTCCACGAGTCATTTCTGACGTGTACGAATCGACCAAACCTCAATCGGACGCACGGTGTGACCGGTATGGCTAAAATTGTCTGATATCAGTTTGAAAATGACATAAACTTTGGAAAAAAATACCAATGACATACGCCGAACCGAGTAAACACGTTCATATTGTTTTGATACTTTAGGATAATGATCCACGAATCATTTGTGACGTGTAAGAATTGACCGCACCTCAATCCAATGCACGGTGGGACTGGTAAATCTTTTCATTAGATAAAGAATCAGTATTTATTATATGAGATAAATCAATCAAAAACATATTGATTTTACATTATTCCATTTAATTATTATGAAAATGAAAACTTTTGAGTTTAAAATTTAATATTTTAGTTTCACATTTCCATATTAATGTATTCTTTCATATTTCTGTTTTAATTTCTTTCATTATTGCATTACTAACATTATATTTGTTTTCTTATATAGGTGAATTTTTTTCCTTGAGTTCGGATGATTTGTTCGGCAACAAATACCGTTGAGAGCGGATCACAGATATCAAAGGATGAAAAATGAATGTTTATAACTGTTGTTGAATAATTGTAAATGTAACCATGCAAAACAATGTTTGAAATTTATATAGCAATGAATTTTTTTTGTATTCATGATGTTAAGTAAATGTATATACCTTTGTTAGTCAAAATATTGGGTGCGGGTGCTATGGTGTGCAGGTGTGCATGTGCTACTTTGTGAAGGTATTTTTGTAGGTACTGTTTTTTAGGTGCAGGCACTGGGGACTTTATCAGTGCTTTTTTAGCGCTGATAAAGGACACCTTTAACAGTGCTAGAGGAGAGCTAATAAAGGGACCCTTTATCAGTTCTTCGAGAAGCACTGATATAGGTGACCTTTATCAGTGCTCCACGACGTGCTGATAAAGGGGACCCCCCCTTTATCTACGCCGGAATTAACAGCGCTTTTCTAGCGCTGTTAATGCTGGTTTTTAGCGCTGATAAAGGGGAAGGTTGTAGTAGTGATTAAATAAACTAATATCAATGAAATTCCTTTCATTGTAATTAAACTAGGCTTAATTTCATTTCTTTTATGGTTGTAAAAACGTGACCAATGATGTATCTTTTAAGGTTATGAAACTTGAACTATTGAGTATTGCAGTTAATTATAATAAAACTAGGACCAATGATTTTTCTTTTTAAGGTCTTTCAATTGAGATGTGTGATATACCTTTTTAATCCATTAAAGTAAACTAATAAATTTCATTCAAAGGTCTTGCATGAAGGGCTTATAAAGTGGAATTTATAGTCTTGAAACAAGAATAAATGACATGTATTTTATAATCATGAAATCGTAAATATTTTGTTTTTAGTTTAATATCATATTAATAATACATATTAGAAATATACTCCTAGAAATTCATTAATTTTTGGAGTTAATCACGATTGTCCCTTTGTGGTTGGTACCAACAGATGGTATAGGTGAGAATGCGGGGCTTACATCAGGATGGTAGCTCATTAATAATCACCGCCTATCCATAAAAACATAAATATTGGAAGTAGGGATAGAACCATATGATGTATAAAATAATAAGGGAATTAATAATATAGGTATATTAGGGAATGACCCTGGAAGATCTAACAACATTTTTAGAATATAAGGATAAAAGATATGTCAGTAGTTCCTCAAAATGGGGGATCCTCATTATCCAAGAGATAAATGTTTTTTAGGTCTCTAAGGATTCATAATAGGGAGAGGAATTTTAGGGTTTATTTGTTTTTGGATGTGAGATTCTCATTATTAAAGGGATAATTGATAGTAAGGTCTACTTGAATGTGGAAAATAAAATAAGAATTAAAATAAAATTATTGGTTTATATGGTTGTGTGAAGTAGGATTCTCAAAGACTAATCCTTGGAAAAATTATTATATTAAAGAAATGAAAGTGACTAGGTAGAAATATGGGCTCTTCACCTAGGTAGGTGAATTGGGTGAGCTTTGATCCTAAGATATCTCTTGAAGTAAGGCCACCAATGCTATTCACTCTTGTTTTCTTGACACTTTCCCCATATGATTCCTTCACTCTGGTTAAGGTTGATACCTGAGTGGATTTTTCTTTTATAGAGGTTCTATGCATAAACTGTTTGATGAATCATATATCCCTATTTTCCACTATATTCCCTTGGGTTGTGATTTATAAATCACATATAGGAGTTCATATAGTATAAGGTTTATGAAGATGGTCCTTCTTTTCATTTATGCCTTAATGTCTCTAAATTTAATGCCAATAGATTCTGTTTAGATGAAAAAATACATTGGGAGATTGACCATATGGGGGGGGGGGGTAATTTGCATAAAATAATCTATTGAATGAAATGTGGGAAACACACTTATTGGAAGAGAGAATGAGAAAATTATTTTGGATAGGGGAATGAGAACATTTGTTCGAAAGGGGAACAAATGTGTTGATTTAATTTAGGGTATGTACACTAGTTCATATTATTTCTTGATCTTGAACCACATTAGTGTTCTAATTTATCTTCTAATCAGGTTTCAATTTTTTTTAACAAAAAATATTCAAATTTACTTATTATAATTTATATAACTTTATTAAAAAAAATTATGTGATAAAAAAAACCTCATCTCTCAAAAAATCAATATTTTTGCTGCATGAAAAGGATCAAATTATATTTAAAGAAAGACTTGGGAATGATTTTTGGTTCAAATAAGGATGCATGAACTACTATAGGATGGTCATGTAGAGTGTGGTTATATACTAGCAAGCATGCTTTGGTATAGTTCCTTGGGAAAAAGTGAAGAGTTGGACCTTCCAATATAAATTTAAGGAACCCCTAATAGAGTGTATAATCCACCATTATGAATCCCATATATACAATATCTTTATCCACCAAGGTTGAACAGACTAAAATCTCTATCTCATATAAGTCGTAGTTAAGTGATGTTGTGTTATAATTTTGGAGAATGTAGTCAAGTGTGCGGAGATGAGAAAATGGATTTGGGTGATGGTGGATGGGAATTTGTTTTACTTTATCAAAATTTTGACCTCTTTTATTACATTCTCCACTTAATGTTTTCACCCTTTAGAACCTTTTTACTTATAAAAAACATCATAATATATTTTTTATTATTTGTATATGTGGTTCGACATACAAAATCTACTTCTATTATTTTTATTACATCTTGAATTCAAGTGATGTTTAATGATATTGAGCCTTAGTAGGCCCGCTATTTTATGTATTATATGTAATATATTTACTATAACATTCAATAAAACCTACAATATTTAGTTTTTTTTCCAATATTCCCCTATATGAAAACAAATTACTAATGGATACACTAAGTAACACACATCATGGTTCACTAAAAAATCATGGCTG
This sequence comes from Viscum album, assembly GCA_963277665.1. Classification (NCBI taxonomy): domain Eukaryota; kingdom Viridiplantae; phylum Streptophyta; class Magnoliopsida; order Santalales; family Viscaceae; genus Viscum; species Viscum album. The sequence continues at coordinate 1,050,843,975 of OY728164.1, read as the reverse complement.
GAGAGTGAAAAATTATTTGTAGTTTACATATTCCTGAAATATACTTTTTTGATATGACTTATATCATAGGTTATGTGAATATTACGTCAACATGACATAATAATTTATCAAAATCGAAAACAAAAAACTAATCTAAAATTTAATACATATCACTTGATAAATAACTTCAATGATAAAAAATAACAAGGGATCAATTACCTTAGTGGTATTCAAACTCAAATAGAATTGGGCCTATTTTTCGGGTAAAACATGCACTGAATTTGATTGTTAGATTAGAATATTAGGATATAAAAAGCCATTTAGATCTCATAGATGTATGTTAATAAGGATTTAGATTTTATACCCTAACTCAAATATTGCTATATGACATAAAAATATATATTTAATTTAATATATAATGGAATTGGGTTCTTTTATGATTCTTATATTAAATTAATAGATATCTAATTTTGGGATACATAAAAAGAAAATTCCCCCAACCATAATATTCTTGGGGGATACTAAACAAACACTACTATTGGAATAAGCACGGTTGATGGAGGCTCAGAAGGCTATAGAAAAGGAGACCCACTTAATGAAAAGAAATTTATAATATTTGGATGTCAATATTCATGGGAAACATGAAAAAAGGATAAATTTCAATGTCTTATAGGCTTCCAAACCACATAGAAAATAGGATCCATTGATACGTATTGGGTATACTTCAAAAAGTGAAAATATAAGAATTGGGGTGGAAGATTCATCTTTTCGGTCAACTTTAAATAACATATAACTAGTTTTTATTACACATGGATGAGTATATACAATGTGTATATGCCTGATTTTTACACTAGTGTGATACTAAGAGATTTTATAATAGTAGAATAACTTTTAGAAGAATGACCAATCTGTTTGGTAGTGATGATGTAAGCATATATATACAAGTCATTAATATATGTATATTAAGTAACGTCTCCCATTCATATATCAATATCATTTAAAGTCTTATTAGGGTATATTACCATGTATTTAAATTCATTCTAGTTTGAAAATAAACTTGAAATTTCATGTTACAGATTTATGCCACACATTCAAGGTATTTATAGACTTTTAACACTCTCATTAAATAAACTAGAGGATATAAAGGGTTTAGGGATATCTTACCAATTTGAATTATTTATATACAAATAAGTCTCAACATTGATCATATAGGATGACAGATCTAAATATTATAAATCCTAATCATATAAGATATTTTTATGAGATTAAATTCAAGAATCAAGATCTAATTGCAATATTAACTATGAGGTCTATGCAACATAATAAATTTATTTTCAATTTATTTTTTTTTAAAAATCCTAAAAATATATGTATAAGAAATTATTAAGTATTATAAAATGTTATCTGAATAATAATGTCTTGTGATGATGAGGGAAGATATCCACACTAACATTCAATTTCCATTAATGAATATTTGTATTGGGCCATGGCCTGACTATGTCAAGGCTTGGATTTCATCTTACCTAGGTGTAATATGAAATTATTAGATGGCCTAGGTTGGTGGTTTGTTGAATATAGATAATGGGTTATTGGAATCCAAAAATACATTTAAAGTGATCATTAAAACATAAGCAGTGACCCGTTAGAGCTAGTGGAATACATAACCCTGCTCATAGCTCAGGATCAAGGATCCATCATAGATTAATCATGAGTTAAGACTATATAGTAAGATCTAACAAATAAAGACCCCAATTACATGGGAAGGAATGATTATGTTCTCTAAGTGTAAGGAATCAATTTATCTACTTTGGATGGAAGATTAATTACTTTTTGTAAATATAAACTTCATATATATTGAGGCTCATTACTTCTATGATAATTGGGTAGTTTTGAGCTCCAATAAGGGTGTGTGGACATCCCTTTAGGATAAAATCAAAATCCCATATATTATTAATATAAAATATCTTTATAATATAAAATTTTAAAAATCTCATCAAATACATCCTTTATATAAAAGATTTAGAGACATTGATTCCTGAAATTGATAATAAATATCCTTTACTCAAGTGGGTATAAAAAATAATAGAGCACAATGACGAGGTAGATATAACAAATTAAATATATAAAGATTAATGGGATGAATACATCAGTTATTTAGATGTATGAAAATATTTTTTGAAGCATTATTCTATATATTTTTAGTTATAATTAACATGTATAAACTTGTTCCTCATATAGGGGATGATGGATATATGTATAACAATAGATACTTCTCAATATAAAACACAATGAAATAATGTTAAAGGTGATTTAGATATCAGGCCTCCACCAATATAAGATAATCTATCATTGGAGTATATAACATGGATGGAAGTAGTAGTACTAAATATATTGCTCACTTTACAAATTGTAGGCTAGAATAACTATGTGATAGAGTAAAATACTCAACAAAGGGAAATAAAACATCCCAAATGAGCTAATATATTAGCAAAAAATATTCACATAGTTGAAAATGGTTGTCGGTTGTACATTACTCCCACACATTACCAAAATATATAAATTGAAAACATGACATTTATGGTTGTATTTTCTATATTTTTAGTGAGTTAAAACTTTTATTCAACTGATAGAAATGAGTTTGTAGAGCCATCATACATTATAATCACCCTAGGTATTGGGAGGAAGGCCTCGATTTGGTGTAATACTTGATGAAAAGGGAGGAATATGATTAGATTTTATTCTTGATTTTACTACTAGTCATGGAGGAAATCTTCTATCTATTTTATTTGATCAAATTAATGAAATTATGAATTGATCATAAAAAACATATTATGGAGTTTAAAAAAGATATTATAGATACTCAAGATATATAAAAATAGATCTTAATGTTAATCACCAAATATTATCAGTTATCAACAATAGAGGACTTCCATGATTTTTCCGCTATTATGGAAGAAAATATTTGTTCTCCATGAGTTTTTGATCTTTCCTTATTATTACATTATATGTTATAATTTAATTTCTAAACCCATTAAATATTTACCACAAAAAATCTCATATGGATTATTCAATATTGATATGTCATAAATTATAGATTTTTTCAAAGAGAATTCCTTAACACTTAGGTTTAAATTCAGGAAGTAGACTTTCCATATTTGTTAGGGTTAGCCTCTAAGGATCCAAAGAGGGAGCTTCCTTAGGAAAATATTTTGAATGATCCAACCAGTGAGGCCAAAATGATGAAAGAGGTTAATGATTCATTGTTGGATTATCAGTATCATTCCTACATTTTATTAATCCTTTACATTACCAACTTGAAAAATATTTCTTCTATTGGATATAGTGTCATAATGGATAACTGAGGGACAAAAAAAAAGAAATTTCAATTCTATAATCACAATATTTAGAGAAAACATATGGAATTTATACTCTATCATTGGTTTTATATATGTTAGATTCTTTAGAGTATAGTGAAATTGTATTCTATTTAAGAAATATGGTCCCAAAATATATCCCAATTCCTAAAGTATGTTTTTATTAAAACCGAATGAATACTATGATTTAGAGAGGGATGCAGTGATCAGTGTGAATGATTATATAGAATTTTATCCCCAAATCCCCCTTTAATGATCTAGTTGGGTATGTTTATGACATCTAACACATTATTATCGCATTATGATTTTTAATATTTTACTACCATGCAATCCATGTTTCTTTTAATGATATAACTATCTCAAAAAAGGACTTAAAGACATTATAGTTTGATCATTATATGGTAGTGTTAGAAAACCATTTTTTAGAGAATTAAATTTTGAGATGTTTCTTAAAAAATATCATTATATGATGATGGTGGATAAACATGAAACTAAAAAATATGAAGCGATGAATGATAAAAATCTTTTCCTGAGGCTATTCTCAATAAAAATTATGAACCCATGTGAATGTAGTGAATAGAGGCACTCAGGTTGTCTCTAGAGAGGTGTGATTTTTTGTGTGTGTTTTTTATGAGTTCATTGTGAATAAATAATGGAATTAAATTGGTGTTTAAATTTATTGTCTGAAACTATTAGACCAACATTGTATATTTCACATCACCTAACCTATAAATCATGATATATTAATATATTATTATATCTTTATTATATTAATTAGTGATACCTCATGTGATCCCCCTGTCATGGTAGGTTTGGATTTAATGGTGGAGTATAAGAATAATTGAATTCTCCCATATTATATAGCTTTAGTGATCAAATTATTTAATAATTCCTAAATCTACGTACATCCCTCCATCGTGTGGATAGTCGAGATGATTTAGGTTGTTTGTGTGTTCATATGATGAATAATAAAAGGACGAGTGAGTACAATGAAGTAGTATAAACCTTCTAATTTCCACTAAAAACCAAAATTATAGAATGTTTGAATAAAATTTAAGTAATATATTTATCTCTATAATTCATTACAGGGGTAGGGAAGTTTTACTTGGACCAATAAATAATTTTCTATTGTTCCATCATAGAAGAGGTTATATAAAATGAAATAAAGGAATCCTTTCTAGCACTATATATTAGATAAATAAATCAACCACCCCTTTTTATAATGAATTGTTTCTTATTTATATAAGTATAAGTGTGACCAAGGGATCCCTACATGATTAAATGGATATATTATTCATTTAAATAGTATATATATAATTTTTTTCTTTAAGTAACTAAAATTCCTCTAGGAACCTACTCAATTTCATTTCCCAAATCAAATCCTTTTAGATTTCTTCCACACATCTCAATTGAGGGTCTAAATTCCATTAGATACCTCTTATCTCAAATTATCTTATTTCTTGGAAACTATCCATGATATTCACCATATTTTTCGATTGGATGGGTATCATATAGAAATTTGGGAAAGGATTTTCCAAATTTTGGAAGAGAAGAAGAATGGATTTTTATTTTTATACAAGCTATTTTAATTTTTTTAATCTTTGATTTTAATCTGCACAAAAAAAAAATTTGTTCGATTCTAACATCATACGTGACTGATGATGTTATACATGGCCAGAGAAAGTATTATGAAATAGTGATTAAAATGGAAAAATCCAAAGTGATATGTGGTTTTTTGAAAATATATAAACTACTCAATAGTAAAGACTTATGTACACAAGGTTTTGGTGATGCCATTATAAAATTTCATCTTTTTATAATCATGCATTGGGTTAAAATTTATTTGGGATGGTGGAGAAAGTAATACATGCTTCATTTAGCATAGTCTTACATGTGTTCATAGAAAGTCATACAGGATAATCCTTTCTCAAATTTAAAACCTTTCACCAATAAAAACCATTTACTCAATGTATGATTTGTTTCAATTAGAATAAATCTAAAGTTTAAATTAATAATAATAATTAAAATCCTCTAAAATGGTTTTAACAAAACATAAAAAAATGTTTGGTTTACCAACTAATTCAAAAAAATAAATTTAAAAATAAAATTTAATATCTAATTCATTTAAAATTAAATTCTAGATTTACCAAAGTCTTAAGAATTGTTATTATTTCCCATGTTTTATAAAATTACAGGGTTTATTATCCTAGAGGAGTTAATAAATGATAATAAAATATTATATCTCTTTGATGTAATATTAAAAATGTATTCTCTAAAATTTATCCATGACAAAAGAAGAAGCTTTAATGTGTTTAAAACTAACCTAGGAGGATATGAGAAGAGAGAAGAATACCATGAAATTGGTAGAGTAAATTTGACCCAAAATATCATTTAGAACTATATTTTTTTACAAAAAATAAATAAATAACTGATTGTTTAATTATTTCATTCAAACAACTTCAAACATCAAATTAACATAATTTGTTATAGTATCCACGCCAAACTATATTTTCCTCATGTTCTTATAATAATTAATGTAAGGATCAGAATTATATATGATTTTTAATACCTAAATATACAATGAAATGTTTTTCAACGGAAATTATTTTTATGACCTTATATAATTACATCATTGGGAGGAGAACTCCTAAGAAGATAAATTCCATCTATTTGATATAATAAATGAAAATGGAGGGACGATATTCATCAGAGAGAGATGTCCATTTGATCCCTCTATCTAGGACAGTGAAAAATTATACCTAATGAGATATAAAATCATGTATTTATGGTAAAATCTTCCTCTAATTAATGTTCACTAGAACTAGAAAAATAATCTCTCTAAATGCCACAAAGAACTCCATGATCTCATTTCACATAAAGTAAATAAAAAAATATTTACATGGTTCAAAAAAGCCTTACTGACATTGGATAAAACTAATGAAATCTTTCATTATGGGAGATAAAAATGTGTAAAAACACTCATTATATTTCTATCTACTATTGGAACTTATAGAATTTTGTTAAAAACACAAAATATTCAAAAAATCAGTTTTTTACTTTAGAGTTGGCCCACAAGACACCTTTATAGAGGTCGATGTGTGGTCAAATAGTTGCATTGAAATTCATGTTTTTGTTATCAAAATTCTATTGACTTGAGAAAATGACAATACACTACTATATCTTTCATTGAAATCGAAAATATGTAATCATCAAGAAACCACCCATGCAATGTGTTTACAATCTGGGTGAACATCAATTGTGGGATTTCTATTCGATGATCCTCATATGATTAACAAAGCATCACCATGGAATTACTAATACGATGAATATAAATTGATTATACACTGTCTAATTCATAATATCTAATTAATGTTTTTCCCAATGAAGACCCGTCTGAAAAAATACTCTAAAACACCATTGCATGTAGAATTATTTATGGTTTTTTTATGGTATCCCTCCAAAAAATTCCATTTGATGAACCTAAAAAAACTTCTAGAAACCCAAAATTAACAATTTATTATTTTCTTCTGGATTTCAACCATCATATTCTTTCATTGACCTATGACCTTCCTCTATTTGATGCATGTAGTTCCCTTCACTCTATCAGATCTTCCAAGTCCCACTAAGGCACAATATTTCTGTATACATTATTAGACTACCACCTTTGTAAAATTATATACATTATTTTTTGTCCCACCAAAATTATAAATATCCACACTTTATCCCCCATAATACTTCATATTAAGTGATAATTTAGTTCAATGAGTTTTTTCATGCATTAAACAGTAGGTTCTGAGCAAGTTGAATTAAACTCTGACTATCATGGAATAACATTTCTCATCTTGATCCATTTTTCAGTTCTATTACAAATCAAGTCAACCATATCATCTCTTATACTACATTAGTTTTTGAAACATACTATAATTTTATTATAGAAAAATTAACCACTGGTTACAATTGATTCATCTAACATCTATTCCAAAAAAAGTAAATACAAAACCTATAGTAAATTTTCATGGGTCCTTATATACAAAAAAATCTGTATCTACAAAAATTTCAACTTATCATCATGACCAAAACTTAAATTTTGGGGTATATGTTAATCTAAAAATATTAATTAAACCCTCATAGATTTTTATTTTCATAAAACTCCATTATATATTTTACTAATAAAGTGAATTTAAGTGAATTTTTGGATTATGTTTATAGAACTATTCATTTTTTTGAATTCAATAATATATTTGATTATATTTCGGTTTAAGATATTGTTTTTCAAATTATTACAGTTCTTTCAATATATTTTGGAATCACTATTATGTACCCTAAATTTGAAGTCATTGTTAGGATCAAGAAACTAACTTTGATAAGTATTGTTACTTTTAGAACCCAACATTTGGAATGAAAATTAGGATTGGAAACTATAATTTTATTATCTTTCTAATATTTTTATAATTAATGGCTGGTTCATCAACCCAAGTTTTGGAATCATCTGAACATTTGCAACCATACTTTTGAAGGATAATTCTACATAGTGTATCCTAATTCTTGACCTAATTATATAGTATATTTGAATTATATATTTTTTGTGATTTATATAATAGTTTTATCAAAGTTTTTTTATCATTAAAATCTATTTAAAGACTAATTTAAAGGCTATTATTTAAAAAATTAAATCTTTACTATTTCTAATTGAAGTTATAATTTGAGCTAGTCATTTATTTTTAAATGATCATGATTATTAGGGAGGAGTTTAAGGATATTCTTGACCAAAAGTAAATTAAGTTTCTTATTAAATAAAAATAGTTACATATTCTCTGTATATACATATTTGAAGTTTAAATAACTAGGTATCTAGAGAGATAAAATTTATAGATACACATTCTTTGATCTATTATGCCTAATTATTAGGCTTCTACCACTATATCCATTATCAATATTTTCTATAGTTCTTCAAAGAGACTATCATAGATACACTTTGGATATTTAATTGTTTATCATATACAGAGTGTTTCTCTTTTTCTATTTTTTAAAAATAATTCAATGAAAAACTGAAGGTTTTTTTACTTCTATTATTTATTAATGTTCTATATTTTTTAGTTGCTGCTGAAACTATGTGCTGAACTAGTATTCAACTTCTGCATCTCATTTACTTTGTTGATATATCACCTAATAATACTCAATCATGGTGGATTTGAAGATTCTAATTCTAATATATGGATATTTTGGTCCCATTTAAAACAAATATAAGGCCATATAAAATCCTAAATATTGGGTTTCAACTACCCGCACTTAGTTTTAGAGGTCCCCAAGAAAAGGATTTTTCGAGGGGAATCACCAAGCTCATAGAGAGAGTGTTGGTGGAGCGAACTCAGGTATTTTTCTTCCCCAAAACTATATATATATCAATTTTATAATATTTAATTTATTTATTCTATATTTTTTTACATTTATTTAAAATAGAATGAAATAATCAATTAATTTCATGTGGGAAGCTTTAAATTATTAATATTTATAAAAGTAAAAAATTCAACCAATCTTGTGTCTCTATATTCTTTATTCTAACCCAATAATTGTTAAAGGGGGATTAGATAAATTGAATATATTTATTTTTTTGATCTAAAAAATATAATATATAGATTCACACAATGAAAATCATTAGTGTTCTATCTTAGAGAAGGTATGTTGATGATCCACACTACTTATTTAAATAGTGATAATTATGGATGTTGAAAAGAACACATGATTATTTAATTGAATAATCTTGGAATAAGACTTTATTTAAAAGTGGTTAAGACTTATGAAATTCCTAAATAAAATCTATAGAAGTGGGATACTACTCCAGAGACTGATTATGATCATAATTTTAGAGATATTAATACTAATGTTTTTGGATTAGAAACTAATGAATTAAATCAGTTTTCTCACTCTTTTACTAGAAATGATATGTGGAAGAAAATCATTGTTTCCTTTTGAGGAATCTACAATATTAGATAGTTGAGTTATATAAAATCAAAATAAAAATTTTATACATTCAATATGTGTGATGGTGAAAGCATTACTCAAATGAATGGGTAACTAATAGAAGTTTTCAGTGATATTTCTTCTTTAGGAACACCAATTCTTAAACATAACCATGTGTTAAAGTTACCTAGAGTCTTACCTTTTATATTTAATGCAATATATACTAATATTTGAAAATAAAATCATATTAGAAATATAAAAATAAACTATTTGATTTCCACCTTAATGATGTATGAATCCTAGATGCAAGCAGATGTTGTAAATTACATTTCTATTAAGAAAATGATGCACTTAATGTTTTGATTAATGAAATTTTAGATATTGGTCATTAGGTTACAAGTGATGATATATCTAATATTGTAATGAAATTTGACATGGTATACCAAAAGATATAGGATAAGTTAAAGAATAATAAATGAAAATAAGTCATATGATATAAATAAAAGATGAAAGGTTACATTTAATATTACTGTCATATACATAAATCTAAAAGGAAAGTAACTTATAAATGGAAAGAAAATAAAGGCATAAAGTCTAAATGGAGTGCTTTTGAATATTCAAGAAATGAATCTAATATGAAATCAAAATATAATCATGAAAATCAAAAGGTAAATCTACGTCTTATTTCTCCTACTAATGAGGTACAATCATCTTTCTCAAAAAAATTTAATTATAAAATTTCTTCTTATACCAAACTTAATCAATTTGTTTTATACATGAAGATCAATTTTAATATTTAAAGAAAGATAATAGTATGGTTATAAAATATTTCAATACTATATTTATTGAAAAATAATTTTTGTAAAATAATTTTTTAAATATAAAATATAATACTTCTAAAAATTAATGTACATTGTATACAAATAAAATTAAGATTTTTTTGGATGATATACATATCAACGGAGAGAATGTTTTTTGTAAAAATATAATTAATAAAGGAAATATTGATATTTGTTGTGATGGATAGAACCCAAATTATATAGGAATTGTTTTTTTCTTAGTTTTAAAGAAAAAATAAATTATACTACTAAATGTTTTAATTGTGGTATTTATAGATATTATGCTAATGATATTTATTTTATAAATCCTCAATTTTTTGGTGTTATGATTGTTTATTTTTCAAAATCCTTATTTGAATCTAAAATTGAAATTTGTGTTACAAAATATATTTGTTTACCCAATTATTTAATTTCAAACACTACTAGTCCCAGAAACATATATGTACAAAAAAACACTTGTATTTGACATTTTTTAGAATCACTCCACTGGACTTCCTTGGAATATAATTAAATGGATATTTAAAATACATTAAGTTTTCTTATATTTTAATTATTATTATTTACAAATATAGACTAACTAAGGAGTATATAATTATTTGAAAGAAAATATCCTTAAATGTGGAGCTGTTAAGATCCCAAAATTATTTCTTTTCTGTTTTAAATATAATTATTATTAAAAGGGATAAAATATTTTAACTATTTTATCTTTTATTCGTCTATATTTTATTAATCTTATTCTTGACTTGTTAAGTGATTTTATCACTATATCATTTTATTTGATAAATTTACTGATTGATTTATATTTATAACATCATGAATACTCTTTAATTTTTTTGTTGGCATATGTTAAATTATTAAAATATTTTAATCTTTTATCACATGCATAATTGTTTTAAATTATTTGAAAATATGTTATTTTAATATCTATTATTATTTTTAGGGGGATCTATTTCATAAATTTCTTCATATGTTTAAATTTCTTATTATCATGGCATGTATTAATTTAATTGATACCTATCTTAATTCATTCAAATTTTTATCAACATTTTACATATTTTCATAACTCCTTGTATAAAGACCCATGGATTTCAAACTTGGGTATTACATCTTTCTATATGAATATTCACTACATTAAAAAAACAAATTCCCAAGGACCATAATATATTAATGAATTTTGAAACATGAAACACATTCTTTTAATTTTGTGAAAGATATTCAACATATCCTATAATGTTCTTCCCCTTTAGTACTCCTACGTAAAACCATTATGTATAACTTGAGGAATGGAACCTTATGAAAGAGTGATATTAGATGCTCAGTAAGGGTAAACATATAATATACATAATAATAACATGATAATAATGGTATGAAAACACGATCACAACATTTTAAGATCATACCCTCCATGTCAAAGATCTTATAACCGATTCATTGCACAAAGATCATCAGATCATATAACACGAATCATAAGAAAATCAATGAAAATGAGCCACAAGAGTATAACAATGAAATAATACATTGATTTTTTTTTATAAAAATAAGTTTATAATAACATATGTCAATCTTGATCACAAATATATTCCTTGTATGATAGGATTGGGTTTATATCCGATGTATCTATTTAGGGATTACGATGGCCTTATGTGTAGCTTCTAGTTTCATATAATGACCCATATTTACATACATTGACATTACCTAAAAATTTAAGAATATTATTTACAAAATATAAAAAATCCATGATAGGACTGTATATGTATAATGTCTTTAGAAACTGGGAAACATATAAAACTCGTTCATAAGACATCATCATTGTCTCCCACTTATTTCATCATAACTAGACCCCCTTTTGGCATATCTTACTTAATATCCTTCTTCATGACCTGAGGAAAAGAAACATAGAAAAGGGTTAGATCAGATGCTTTGTAAGGTTAAACAAGGGAGATATCAATCATATTATAATTGAAAGTCATAATAACATAACATTTGAAAATCTTATCCGCCATATGAAAGATCGTGATATCATTCCATGGGATAAATCATAAAAGTTCATAAGAAACAAATAATGTAATCATAAAAGTCATAACATAAGATATTACATTTTTTTGCATACACATAAGCATATAAAATTAGTATATTATTCAAGGCTCATTCCCAAGACCATCATAACGGAAAAAGTCCATTACTAATCCGAGTTCACTCCTCATTCCAGCCCTGTACTACTGAACTGAGATGATTTACCATTCCATCCATGTCATCTCATGAGATATAAATCTATACCTAATTACATGGATGGAGATATCGGTCCCACACATCTCATAATGAAATAATCTTTATGTGTTCCACAATAACATGAATCATTCATCATAAACCATAGAATTAGATGAGTTTCTTAAAACACCATAACATTGTCCATGTAAACCAATAGATTTAATACAAATCATTCAATCATAAACAAAATAAAACCATAGAAAAAATAAGGATATTATATTTTAAACATAACCTTGTTAAATAATTCCATCTTAGGTGGAAAATAATTTTGATATAAAACATTAAATTACTTCTCGATGAAAATATCATTTATTCTTCAAAAATGTGTTCTTTTCTCAAAATGCCGCCCAATTTTACAAGAAAATAATTTGTTTGAAAATAAAAATGAAATCATGTAAAGTAATCTTCATGGAAAAAGGCGTTATGAAAACATAAAAATCCAGTAATTCCATATATGTTTAAAAAATTCTCCTTGTACTTTTGATAGAAAATTCAAAAAGTACCTCATATCGAAGGTAACGAAAGATTCATTTAATACCATTTAATAAAATTTCACCAATTGATAAAATTGAGTTTTAAAAAATTATATAATAATTGTAAGAATATTTTATAATACATAATTATGAAACATAAACATGGATGATAAATATACATGTGTAAATACTTATGTATAAACAATCTCAGATAATAATGAGATTATAAAATTATTCCTTACCTTAGGTCTGATTTATTTTGTATGTATCCAAACATCCCATATAATTATTTAAATAATTTCATTGAATAATTTCATAATAATATTCCTTTTTATGATATCATATCTGATAATATTTTCATCCATTTTTTAGTAAAATTATTACTCGTCCATCATGTGTTAACTTCCTTATTTTCTTATACATGTTTGTCAGATAAGTTCTTCTTACTCTTATTATATTATATTTATATCATTTAAAGAATGATATCAGCATAATATATATCATATTTATTCATTTTATTCATTTATATAATCATGATTTAATGAAGATAATGTAGAATGAATCACATCTCATCAGGAAAATGGTGGGCCGTACGTACACAGGAGCGACGATATCGTTATTATAATTATTGAATGGTATTGAATTGGATGGTGTATAATATTTTAGAAATAATATTGTGTTATAATAATCATAAATAGATATTATTTCCATCATTTTACCCATATATGTAAGGAGGTTGTGAAAAACATATTACACCACGGTGTGGAGACGGTAAGCCGTATATACTCAAGCGTGGTGATTTATTTTTTTATAGGATGTATAGAAGATGTAATAGGGAAGTTTCATAAACATAATAACATTTTAGTATATAATTTATACTGGATTTATTAATTTATAATGAAACAAATCATGAAGAGGAAGTATATGAAGAATGAAATTTGAAATAATCAATAGAGGAGATTACCTCTTATTCGACGTGGCGCCTCTAAATCTACTCTTAAGTCACTAGAGATGGTCTTTAAAGAATAAAAGAACCTCTATAATGTAACTAGTGAAGTTAATAAATGCAATGGGTAGGATATGACTGAGCCTAAAGGTTCAAAGTGAAGTGAAGAGGTGAGGGAGGAGGTTCCCTTTTAAAATTCAGGTGAGGGGTACTTTTGGGATCTCCAAAAATATTAATTTAATATAAAATCAAAAACCATAAAAAACCACCAAAATGACCCAATTTAAAATATGATATTATATAGATTTGTAATATTATCATAAAATAATTTTTTGACAACTTTTTATCTCTATTTAAACCTTTTTTTTAATTAATACTAAGTTTTTCTATTTAATTTTTGAACCAGGGTAAAAAGTATTTCAATATTAAAAGGAGGGAATATTTACTTATTTAATGTAAATTAGACCATAAATAAATACCATAGATAATTTTATACAATATAATAATTATTCTATAACTTTTTTTTTAAAAAAATCTGACTTTTAAAAAATTTAATAAATTATTATTTTGATAAAAAAACAATAGAGTAGATTTTGACACTATTCAATTCATTGATTTTAAAATATTAAGATAAAAAGATAACTTTGCGAAAAATATTTTATTATATTCGAAATAAGTAGAGGTCATATATAAAATTAATTGTAAATATTAATTATAGAAAATTAAATTTATTTTAATATTTTTGATAACATTTATTTGATATTTCCTCTAATAAAACAACAACTACAATAGTTTTGTGTAATTATTTAATATGATTTTTTCTTGAATAAAAATTAAAAATAAAATACGATGAAAAAGATAAATACTATATATTTAAGAAGAATAATTATTATATAATATATATTCTATAAAATCCTACATTAAAAGTTTTATATAATAAAACATGAATGTAAAAACTTTAAAATCACTTTTAAATAAACTATTATAAGTGTAATAATCTCTTCTATAAGATTCCGAATGGTAAATAAATGGAGTCTTGGTTTGTTATGGTCGATATATACTCAATATATATTATTTGGTCAATTTTTGGGCCTTTTAATTATTATTATCATTTTAGTAATAATTATTTTATTGATTTCTCTTCAATTAAATAATTTCATCATCATTAAAGTATAAGTCTATAAGCTCATTGTTTATTTCTTAAAAATTAAAAATTAATTTTCATGATAAAGAAAAACATTTTATAATTAAAATTTGTATTTATAATTTAATTTATCTTCTATATAACCTTGTATTAAAAATGATATTGTTATTAAAATTTGAGCAATACATATTTGACTTTTCATTAAATAAAATAAAATAAATTTTCTAATCTCATTTAAGTGACATCTAAAGGACACCATTTTTACCTAGTTTTGATTAAAGTTTAAAAAACCCCATCCAATGATATTAGAACAAGTTTATGGGTAACTTCATTATATTATTTTTACCCTTAATTACCATATTTACGCTTTTATCATATTAATAACAATTACCGAAGTTACTATTCATAATGAACAAAAATAAAACCAAGCTATTTTCATAATTTGGACTTACTAATTCCAAATATGGAATAAAATTTTCAAAATTCAAATAACATAAGTTGACGTAATTAATTTAAAATTAATACAATTTTAAGAATTATAGAACGAGTTTTAAAAGATAAAACATTGCAAAATATTGAAATATTTTTATATTTGAATTCAATGTAAAATTAATTATAATGAAATAAATTATATTGAATGATAAAATTATATTCTATTTATACTTTAAAACCATTAAATATTATAATTTAACCATATAAATTACTTTTATGAAAAAAGTTGTTTTCAATTCAAAATTAGTGTATTTTACTATTCATCAAAACATGAAAGTCATCAAAAAAATATCAGATATTCATACAGTTTATATTTTTAAATATCTATACCAAAGAAAATGTTTATTTTTTAATATAAGAATTATTAATGTG
Organism: Viscum album; assembly: GCA_963277665.1. Taxonomy (NCBI): domain Eukaryota; kingdom Viridiplantae; phylum Streptophyta; class Magnoliopsida; order Santalales; family Viscaceae; genus Viscum; species Viscum album. The sequence continues at coordinate 1,050,828,127 of OY728164.1, read as the reverse complement.
CCAAAATATAATTTTAAAGGGTTTCACCATTAAAAGGCAAAAAATTACCATTTTGAAAAATATTGGTTTTTATAAATCAAATTGGGTTTATTCATACCCTCTGACAAAAATATATATTTTATGAATATAAAAAATATTTTATTAAATATATAAAAAATATTTTTCATTAATTTAATTAAAAAATTGTAAATCACTTAAAAAAATACAAATATATAATTAATTTATATTTTTCATTCATAATAATTTTTTATATGTTTTTTATATTTATTCACACTATCCTAAGGGCTAGGTTATAATGAAAAATTTATACTAAGGGAATCTCATGGTTTTTTAAACTCACGATTTGATATAATTCAAGCTATTGAATAATTAATATTTTTTAAAGAAAATATTTTATAAAAACATCTTAGTGTTACATTCTACCCGCCTTAAATTAAATTTCACCCAATAAATTCATACCTTGCATCCATATAGATAATGATACATCTTCCTCATCATATCATCAAGTTCCAATGTAGATTCCTAAAATTGTTGGGTTCTTCCATTAAACATTAACCAAGTTTCTGATCTTGTTTCTTAGAACTTTTCTGATAGGATCCATAATCTCTATTAGTTGTTCTACGTAAGAATGATTTTGCTCTAGCTGTATGATGTCTGTGTTTAGTACATGTGAAGGATTAGGTATTTACTTTTTCAATAGATATATATGGAATACATCATGAACTTGGGAGAGATTTGGGGGAAGTGCTAATCTATAAGAAAATTTCCCAACACAATCCAAAATTTGAAAATAATTTATATACCTAAAGCTCAAATTTCCCTTCTTTCCAAATCATATTGCTCTCTTCCAGGGAGATATTCATAGAAACACCTTATCACCAACTTCATAATCTAGGTGTTTTCTTCAATTGTCAGCATAACTTTTTTTTTGAATCTGAGATTCTGTTATGTGTTGTTTAATATACCTGACATTTTCTATCATTTCTTCAAAATTATTAGGTCATAATAGCATCTTTCCCTAACTTCATCCCAGAAAGATAGAGTTGTGCACTTCTTTCGAAGGAGGGCTTTAAAAGGATCCATCTGAACACTGAACAAAAATCTATTGTTGTATGAAAATTTCATCAATGGTAGGAATTTATCCCAACCACATCTGAAATCTATAGAGAATGATTTCAACATGTCCTCTAGAGTTTTAATTTTCCTTTAAGGTTGACCTTATTTATGAGGATGATAAGTAGTGCTGAAACTTATCTCTATATCCAGATCCTGCTGATGACTTCTCCAAAATTTCGAGGTAAGCCTCAGATCTCAATTAGATATAATAGAAAGTGGTAATACCTGAAATCTTACACATCCTTTACATATATCCTAGTAATATGATCAAGAGTGAAATATTCTTTAATATCAATGTAGTTGTAAGGTGATAAATTATAGGCCATATAAAATTATAGCCTTTAGATGTTTTGGGATGTCCGATGACAAAGTCCATATTGATGTTTTCACTTTTATATTTTCATATGGGTAATGGTTGTAACATACCCTTAGACTTATATTTCTCATCATTAACTTTATGACAAAAACCAAGCATCGATAGACATATTCAGAAACATCCATTTTCATGCCATCCCACTAGAAATACTCTTTCAGGTCCCTGTACATTGTTGTGATTTTAGGGTGAATAGATAATAAAGACTATGATCCACATCCAATATCTCATTCTTTAATTTTGGTATGATAGTAACACAAAACTGGTTCCTAAACCTTATTATTCCATCATAGTCAATGTTTAATTAAGGATCATTTCTCACACTCTTTTGTAGCTCTACATCTTCCTTCTGTGCCTCCTTAATCATCACATGAATAGACGGTTGAACATTCATTTGAGAAAGACAATATTTCTCCACATCTATTAATATTTAAATATCTATATTTTGAAAATCTATAAATATTAGTTCTTTTATGATCCTTATCATGGATAGGATAGCATGGTCCTTTCGACTCAAATCATCTACCACCTTCTTCACATTCCCATTGTGGAGATTTATTGATTATTAGTAATCTTTAATCAACTACAACCATAATATTTGATGCATATTTAGATCCTTTTGTCTAAAAATATACTTGAGACTTTTGTAATATGTGTAAATATCAAACCTTTTACCATAAAGATAATGAATCCATATCTTTAGTGCAATGTTTTAAGGAGAAAACTCCAAATAATTTTTTGAGTAATTTATAAAGTTTATTTTCAATTTTCATAAGGCATAAGATATCAACATATCATTTTTCATGAGAACACAACCTAACTATTCCTTGGATGCATCAATGGAGATCAAAAACCATTCCCCAATAAAATTTAGTTTGAGCATAGATTCAATGGATAAAATTCATTTTAGCCCTATGATATTCTCTTCACATTCCTTTTTCCACAAGAAATCAACTTCCTTTTGAGTCAACATGGTGAGTGGATTATATAATCCTGGAAAATTGTTCACCAAATTTCGATAATATCCATTAAAACCATGAAATCATTGGATCTCAGTTACTACTGTTTATCTTAACCAACTTTAAAAACCTATATTTAGTTATAGATCCATAGATATCCCCTCTCTTGAGATTATGTGACCCAAAAAATGTAACTTTATGAATCCAAAATTCACACTTGGTAAAGTTTTCATAAATCTTATACTTTATAAATGTCTTCAGTATAATTATCAACTGATATTCTTATTCTTCATTGATCATTGAATAGAAAAAAATATCATCTATAAATGCCACAAAAAATTGATCAAGATAGTATTGAAATACTATATTAGTTAGATCCATGAAGATAGCGGGGGGATTAATAATACAAAAAGGCATCACCATAAATTTATAGTGTCCATACCTTATACATAATTCCATCATTGGTATATCCTCCTTCATGACCCTTAATTGATGATATCCTGAATGAATATAAATATTGGAAAAGTATTTAGCTCTGTGTAGTTGCTTGAAGAAGTCATCAATGTGGGGAAGAGGATATTTTTTCTTGATAGTGATCTTTTTATGTTCTCAATAATTAATGCACAATCTCATTTATCTATCTTTCTTCTTAAAAAACAGAATAGTTTTACCCCAATGTTATTCACTATGGTGTATTAATCCCTTTTCAATATTCTCTTAGAGTTTCTTCATCAATTTCTATTACTCAATTGAGTCCATTCTATACGGTGTCTCTAAAATATGAATAACACATGATATGAGTTCTATTGAAAAATATCCCTCATGATTCAGTGGAATACCATGAAATTATTTTTTAAATACATCTTCACACTCCCATAAAATTGGTGTATTCTTAATTTTGAGTGTTTTCCCACCATTTGAGATATATAAAATTTATTTATAGGAATCAAGACCCATAATATTGATGAGATTTTCCCTGGTAGGTCATACTTATCCTTGCATAGATAAATAATTATAAATTATTCTGGAATATGAAATGTGACTTACCTTCATTAGAAATTGATATGAGATGAAAATAGAGAAAACCAATCCATTCCACGAATCCCATAAAATTCCACTATAGGAAGAATCAAAATATTTATAGGAATAACATTCCCAGAAACATCAAAACTAGAATAATTATAATCTTTTGATGAGATAGTTGTTCCATTAAGAGTTGTCATAGCTTACTCAACATCTAATTATTGAGTTAATACAAAGATACGCATACAGAATCCTTCATAAATAAAAGAGTTGGTGGATCCAAAAATCAAATAAGACATTCACTACTTTAGAGTGGATGGTAAGTGTACATTTCACCACTTCATTATCGTACACCACATCATCAATAGTGATTTCATGCGACATTACTTTATCTTTTTCCTTAAGAGTTTACTAAAGTCAATCCTAATTATTAAACCATGGGTTATAGAATTTATTGGTATAATTACCAATTTCCATTCACTTGTCACACTTAATTTTTGGAGGTTCATTTTGTATAGAATTTTCCTTATTCACATCATTAGACATTGTTTTCCCTTCACTTTGGAATTAAACTTCTTGATGACCATATTTTTCACACATAAAACATTTTATAGTCCATTTAAGACAATTATCTCCATGTTTATTTCCACACTTTTAACATTAAGGAAAACCCATCTTCTTTTCAGTGTGGTCTTTAGAATTTCCCTTGAATTCCATATTTATCTTCTTATTAAACCCATATAACATATGGGTTACTCTAATCTCCATATCAACCTTGAGAGAACATCAAAAAATTTACTAGAAGCTATTGAAGTCCCTTATGTATAATTTTTTTTGGAGACTATGTTTTAAACCACTAAAGAATCTATCAATTTTACACTATGGTTGGATAATAATATCAGGATCCGACCTTGAAAGTCCTGTAAAATTTACTTCGTAGGTACCAATGGATTCATTATCCCTTTTCATAAGGTCAAGGAACTCTTTATCCATATTTGTTCAAAGAATATGAGGACATTACTTATGAAAAAATATGTTCTTTAACTCAGAGTATTCCATGCATTTAATTTACTCTCTTTGAATGTTATTCATAATAAGGTTTTACCAATGATCATATTCACCTTCCAAATGATAGACTGCAAGGATGACTTTATCATGATATTAATATTGAGCACTAAAAATATATTTTTAGTGGAACTGATCCACTGTTCAGCCGCTAATGGATCAGCAGACCCACTAAAAAAATGTGGATGATTCCTTAAGAAAAACTCAATAGAATTTGTTCACTTATTTTCTTGTTTGGAATTCCTGTATGATTAATAGCTTGAGAAAGTTGTACGAGCATAGATACATGATTTTTCATTATATCTCCCCTAACATTTGGTTTCTCAGTAGGACAATCATTGCTTTTCCTGTCACATTCATCATTAACGCGGTTCCTTCAGGTTTCATCCATTGACTAAAAGAAAAAAAGCACAGTATGAGAAACACTAATAAAAATAGAGAAAAGACATAACAAAGAATAAAATTTAAATTTAGGATACATTAGGTTTTATCCTAGTTTATTCATGATAATTTATAAATTACTAGTATTGTAACCTATACTTCTAAATATCCTCTGGGTTCATACTAAGGTTTTATCATCTCAGTTTCCAAAGGTTTATTATACCTTTCTTTTGATACCAACTATAACGACCCCTAATTTACATACATTGATATTAATTTAAAATTAATGAATATTCATTACAAAATATAACAAATCAATGAAAGGAAATTAAAGGTATAATGTCTTCAGAAACTAGGAAACATATGCAACTAGTTCATAAGACATCTTCATTATCTTCCACTTATTTCATCATAACTATACCCCTTTTTGAAAAATGTTCCTTAATACCCTTTTTCAAGACCTGGGAAAAAGAAACATATGAAAGGGTGTGCTAATATTCTCATTAAGGGTAAAAAAGGTAGATATGCATTATATCATAATCATAAGACATAATAAAGTAACATTCGAGAATCTTATCCTGCATATGAATGACCATGATATCATGTCATGGTAAAAATCACAAAAGTTCATATGAATTAATGAATATAATAGAAAAATTCATAACACAAGACATGAAATATTGTGGAAAAGAAATATAAATAGAAAATAATTTCATATTAGTCAAGACTCATTACTGATACTATCATAGCAGAAAAAGTCAATTACTGAACTGAGTTCACTCCAAATTCAAGCCTTGTACTACTGAACCGATATAATTTCCCATTCTATCCATATCTATCTCATGAGATATAAATATTTACCCAATGAATTGGAGGGATATATATTTCCCATATATATATCATAATGAAATTATTCTTACGATTTCTATAATAATATAAATCACTCATTATTACCCAAGGAATAAAATGAGTTTTTTTAAACCCCATAACATAATCCATGAAAAACCCAGATTTCATAAATAGAATTCCATCATGAACAAAGTAAAATCATATAAAAAATAAGGATATTATACTTGAAACATAACCTTATTAATTAATTCCATCTTAGATGTAAAATAATTTTCATATAACACTTGAAATTAATTCATGAGGAAAATATCCTTTCTTCTTTGAAAACATTTTTTTTTCAAAATTAATTCCTATTTAAAAAGGAAAAAAATTATTTGAAAATAAAATTTAAATCATGTAAAATAATATTCAGGGAAATAAGTATTTATAAAAATTTAAAAATATATTCATGCTATATAAGTTAAAAAAACATTCTCCTCATACTTTTACCAGAAAATTCAAAAAGTACCTCGTATCGGAAATGAAAAAAGAATCTATTCATACAATTTAATAAAAATTTACCAATGGAAAAAATTGACTCTAAAAAGTTTTAGAAAAATATAAATAATATTTTTTAATTCATAATTAACAAACATGGATATGGATGATAAATAAAACATAGTAAATACTTACGTATAAACAATCTCGGATAATAATGAGATTGCGAAATTATCCCTTACCTTAGTTATGATTTCCTTTATACGTATATGAACCTCCTATACAATGATTTAAATAATTTCATTGACTTATTTAAGAATAATATTCATTTTTTTAATCCTATATCTAATAATATTATTAGCTGTTTATTATTAATATTATTACTCATCCATCATGTGTTAACTTCTTTATTTTCTTACGCATGTTTGTGGAAAAAATTATTATTCCTCTTCTTAGGGTATTGTTATATAATTTGGAGAATTATATTAGTATAATATATATCATATTTATTCATTCCATTAATTTATATAATCATGATTTAATTAAGATCATGTAAATGAATCACATCGCATCGTGGAGATGGTAGGTCGTACGTATGCATGAGCAAAAATATCATTCCCATAATTTTTGAAAGTAATTGAAGTGGATGGTGTATAATATTTAATAATAAATATCACGTTATAATAATATTAAATGGTTATTATTTAAATCATTATACCCATCCATGTAAGGTGGTGGTGAGGAACATATTACACCACAGAATGGAGACGGTAAGCCGTACGTATGCACACATGGTGATTTCATTTTTTATAGGATGAATAAAAGATAGAATATGGTTGTTTAATAAAAAAATAACATATTATTATATAATTGAAACTAGATTTATTACATTATATTTAAACAACTCAGAAATATGAAGTATAAGAAGAATGAAATTTTAAGGAACCAGTAGATGAGATTACCTCTTTTTGATGTTTCCCCTATAAATCCACTCTTAAATCAATTGAGTTGGTCTTTGAAAAATCCAAGAACCTATATAATGTAACTAGGTAAGTTAATAAATAAAATGGGTTGTGTGTGACCTAGATTTAAGGCTTAATGTGAATTGAAGTGGTGAGGGAGGAGGTTCCCTTTTATAGTTGATGTGAGGGGCACTCTTGGGATCTCCAAAATTATTAATTTAATATAAAATCAAACCCCATACAATAACCTAAAAAATGTAATAATTTATAATATGAGACGATATATAGTTGTAACCTAATAGAAGTATAAATTTTTGACATGTTTTTATATCAATTTAAACATTATCATTTTAATTAACACATAGTTTTTCTATTTAATTTTTAACTAGGCTAACAAATATTTCAATATTAAAAGGGTACAATATTTACTTATTTGATGGCAATAAGACCATAAATAAATACCTTAGATAATTTTAACCATATAATAATTATTTTATATTAACAAAAATGCTTTATGAATTTTAAAAAATTTAATAAAACATTTTTTTGATAAATAATCAACAGTTTCAATTTGGAAACTATTCAATTCATTAATTTTTAAAAATATTAAGATAACAAGTTAACTTAGAAAAACTATTTTATTATATTACCAAGAGGTTAAGGTCATCGATAAAATTCATTAGAAATATTAATTATGCAAAGTTATATTTATTTTAATATTTTTATTACCATTTATTTGATATTTCTGTTAAAAATAACTACTACAACAGTTTTGTGTAATTATTAAATATTCTTATTTTTTTAATTAAAACTAAAAATAAAATAATATGACACAGATAAATCATATAAATTTTATAATAATTATTACAATAAAATTTATATTTGGTAAAACCCTACATTAGAAATTTTATATTAATTAAAACATGAATTTGACAACTTTAACACCAATTTATAAATAAAATATTATATGCGTCAAAACATCTTCTATAAGGATCCAAATGGTCAATAAATTGACCCTTTGATGGTTATGGTCAAGGGATACTCAAATAATATGATTTTTGAGTGTTTTTGGGTATTTTATTTGTCATTATAATTTTAATAATTATTATTTTATTTATTTCTCATTAATTAAATAATTTTAGCATCATTAATGTATAATTGTTTAAAGTAATTAATTATTTCCTAAAAATTAAAAATAAATTATAATGATAAATAAAAAAAATTATTTTTCAAATGAGTATTTATGATATAATTTATCTTATGTACAAAATCATATTAAATATTATATAGTTATTAAAATTTGAGTAAGACATATTTAACTTTTCATTAAATAAAATAAATTAGATGTTGTAATCTCATCCAAGTGGCTTAAAAATGACACCATTTAGACATAGGGATGATTTAGGTCTAAAAAAATCATCCAATGATATCGTACCAAATTTCAGGGAAATTCCATAATACTATTTTTACCCTTAATTACCAAATATACCCTTTTACTGTATTAATAAAAATTACGGAAGTTTCTATTCATAATTTCAAAAAATATAAGTAATCTATTTATATAATTTGGGCTTATTGATTCCCAATATAGAATCCATTTTAAAAAATTCAATACATATATGTTTTATTAATTAATTTAAAATTAATCCCACTATTATAAAAAGATAACTTGTTTTAAAACTTAAAACATTGCAAAAGATTAAAATATTTTTACATCTTAAATCAATGAAAAATTAATGACAATGACATAAATTTTCTTTAATGATAAAAATATATTCAATTTATAATTTAATATAATTAAATATTATAATTTAACCATATGAATTATTTTGATGAAAATATTTTTTTCAATTAAAATTTGGTGTATTTTTACTATTCATCAAAACATGAATGTTATCTGAAAAATATCATAAATTCATCCAAAGTAAATTTTTATATCCTGCTTCAAAAGAACATATTAATGTAGTCATATAGAAATTATTTATGTGTAAAAATATTAATTTAAAAGGGGTTCACCATTAAAAGGTGTAAAATTACCCTTTTGAAAAATATAGGTATTTAAAAATCAAATAGGTTTTATTCATACCCTATGATAAAATATCAATAGGATGAATATAAAAAATATTTTATTAAATATATAACAAATATATTTCATCAATATCATATAATAATAGAAAATCACTTAACAAAAATACAACTATCTAATTGAGTTATATTTTTCATTCATAATACATTTTCATAAGTTAGTTATATTTATTCCTACTAACCAAACAGATGGGTTATAATGGTCATTTTATACTAAGGGAGTCTCATGGTTTTTTTTAACTCTTGATTGCGTGAAATATTTTCTATTAATGAAATAAACTTATTGAAAGAAAATAATTCATAAAAATATCTGGGCATTAAATTTCAGGCTTTGGATGACTGCCTATGTACCCTCTTGTTGTGGGATTAGGATGACCTCTCATGTACCCTTTTGTAGTGGGGTTAGGATGACCTCCCATGTACCATTTTCATGCTGGATTCGAATGAACAACAGTGTACCCTTTGATCTCATATAAAATTTATCCTTAACCAATTAAATGGAGAGAGATGTAGGTCCCACCCATCATATAATGAAAACAAAAAATATGTGTTCCAAAAGAACACAAATAATTCATCATAACAGAACCCATGGAATGAAATTAGTTTCATAAACATAATTCAATCATAACATAACCCATGGAAAACAAACGGGTTTCATAAATATCTTTACATCATAAACATAATCCAACCAATGGAATAATGGGTATATTATGCTAGAAAAATATCCCTATTTAAACATAAGAAACATCAATTAATTTTATCATATATAGAATATAACTTTGAGATATCACTTGAAAACCATTCTTGAGGGAAATATTATTTCTTTGTTGTAAATGATTCCTATTGTTAAATTCTTCACAATTTTAAAAGAAAAAATTTTATTTAAAAATAAAATTTTAATATTGTAAGGGAATATTTAAATTTTTAAGATTCCATGACAGAAGAATATTCCATTCATGTCATATAATTTAAAAACATTCTTTCTGTATACGTTTTTTTGGTAAATTCATAAAGCTCATTGTTTAGAAAATGACCAAAAAATTCATTTAATTTTTTTTAATAAATATAAAAAATTGAGTAAAAATATCATTTAATATTCATAAGAGGATATTAAAAAAACCAAAACATTTTGAGAAAACAAGAACTTGGAAGATAAATATTCCAAAATGGTGATTTAAAAGGAAATAATCCCGATTATTTATAAGATTGTGGAATAATCAATCATCACATTATAATCTGTAGAATCATATGAACCATGAAAGAAATTAAATTATATGGATATTAAAATACCATAATCTTTATAATAATACTGATAAAATACATCAATGTGAAATATTTATAGTACACAATAGAAACAAGTAGTGTTTAAGGCATGTGTCCAATAGAAATAAAACATCCATTACTATAAGTCTTGACTTCCTTACTATAAAATAAAACATCATGTATATTAAATAAGAGTTTATTATAAATATAACACTGAACCATATTCATATATATAATATCATATATTAATTACTTATGAATTTATATTTCTCACTTATTAACAATTCCATGTTATATTTATGTTTCAGGTAATAACCGCTTTGATTTTCGTAAATGTTATGACTTTTTATCCTTGGTACTCTTACGTAGATCATAATTTCATCATATCAAAATTAATAAACAAGATAAAAATATCACATATATATATATATATTAATTATATATTTATTCATGTTGATTCAAAATAGTTAGAGGTAGATAATAAAATACACCCTTTATGAAGATAGTAGGTGGTACATACACAAGAACACTATTTTCATTTTAATGTCATTTTAAAAGAAAAAATGTTCATGATATATTATAAATAAAAAATTATTATTATGTTATATATCATATATATTTATAAAATTATTTCTTATTACCATCTATGTGAAATATAAATGAAAAACGAATCGCATCGCATCATGGAGATGGTAAGTCATATGCACCCATGAGTGACAATTTATTTAAAAATAAAATTTTAATATTGTAAGGGAATATTTAAATTATTAAGCTTCCATGATAGAAGAATATTCCATTCATGTCATATAATTTAAAAACATTCCTTTTGTATATGTTTTTTTGGTAAAGTCATAAAGCTCGTTGTTTAGAAAATGACCAAAAATTTCATTTAATTTTTTTAATAAATACAAAAATTGAGTAAAAATATCATTGAATATTCATAATTGGATATTAAAAAAACCAAAATATTTTGATAAAACAATAACTTGGAAGATAAATATTCCAAAATGGTGATTTAAAAGGAAACAATTTCGATTATTTATAAGATTGTGGAATAATCACTCATCACATTATAATCTGTAGAATCATATGAACCATGAAAGAAATAAAATTATATGGATATTAAAATACCATAATATTTATAATAATACTGATAAAATACATAAATGTAAACTATTTATAGTACACAATAGAAACAAGTAGTGTTAAAGGCATGTGTCCCATAGAAATAAAACATCCATTACCATAAGTCTTGACTTCCTTCCTATAAAATAAAACATCATGTATATTAAATAAAAGTTTATTATAAATATAACACTGAACCATATTCATATATATAATATCATATATTAATTACTTATGAATTTATATTACTCACTTATTAACAATTCCATGTTATATTTATGTTTCGGGTAATAACCGCTTTGATTTTCGTAAATGTTATGACTTTTTATCCTTGGTACTCTTACATAGATCATAATTTCATCATATCAAAATTAATAAACAAGATAAAAATATCAGACATATATATATTAATTATATATTTATTCATGTTGATTCAAAATATTTAGAGGTAGAAAATAAAATACACCCATTATGAAGATGGTAGGTGGTACATACACAAGAACACTATTTTCATTTTAATGTCATTTTAAAAGAAAAAAAGTTCATGATATATTATAACTAAAAAATTATTATTATGTTATATATCATATATATTTATAAAATTCATTCTTATTACCATCTATGTGAAATATAGATGAAAAACGAATCACATCGCATCATGGAGATGGTAAGTCATATGTACCCATGAGTGACATTATTATTTCCCAAAAGATTAAATGATAAAAATGTAGATATGATATTATAATTAAATATGTATAATAATTTCATAAATATCATATATAAAAATTTAAACCTTCATAATTACCCTAATAAAATATGTTTATGTAAACTGAATTGTATCACTATGGGGAGACAATATGTTGTACGTACGCATGAGCAATACTTTAACTTCTTGTATGATAAGAAAGGGGATATATAATTGTGTGTTAATAATAATTATATAAATTTCACATATATAGGATTCTAAAGTTATTATTTTATTTAATATGTAATAGATATATAGGTGGTAGAGAATAATAGAAAAAGAGAGTGATCGGTTAGAGAGATTACCTCTTCTTTAAAACAATTCTTTTAGATCTCATCTAAAGGACTCTAGAGTTAGACATTTGGAAGAACCATAACCTCTATAATGTGTCTAGTAATGAGTAGAGAGTAATTTTCAGATTTTGGTTGATATAGAAGAGATAATGAGGTGAAATGAGACGAGGGAGGTGGTGTCCTTTCACAATGAAGGTGAGGGGAATTTTTACAATCTCTCAAAAGAGTAATTTATAATAAGTTAAATATCATCCAAAATACAGGAAAAAGAGAATTAATTCAAATATAAGATAATATGAGGTTTTAATATCATCAAAAAATATATTTTAGAACTGTTTTGGTGTTATTATAAACATTACCATTTTGATTAATAGTTATTAAACCCAATTTAATTTTAACTATGGTAACAGTCTTTTTTAATATTAAAAGTTTGAAATTTTTACATTTAAATATACAATTGAAACATAAATGGAAAATTTATGATATTTTAAAGGATATATAATACCATTTTTTCATATTTATTATTTTAAATATTTTCAACTAATTTAATAGTACTATGTTTTTCATAAAATATCATTAGTCTTAATTTTGACATGATTCATTGAATTGAATTTAAGAAGATAAATACAGAAATATAACATCTAACCATGTAATTAAATACACCCCTAACATGTAATATTCACATATAAAATTTGTGAATACCCTGATTAAATTAAAATTATATTTTCTGATATTTATAGTATCAGTTAATTGAATTTATCCTTAATTGAATAATTACAGCATCATCATTGTGTAAGTATTTATTAAAATTATTTCTTCACTAAAAATAAAAAAATAAATTTCCAGGATGTATATAAAACTTTTATATTTCATAATAATATATTTAGTTGAGTATATATTCAACTTAATCCCATATTAAAAATATTATACTTAATAAAAGTAAAAGTCTGACCTTTTTTCACTCTCTTTGTTTCTTACAATATCAATGTAATTGTCATGAAAAAATGCACATTAAATTGTTAAATTTATAAATTTTTTTTAAAGGAATTATTAAATTCATAAAATAAAATATGGTAATGTTTTTCAATAATTTTAATATATATATATATATATATATAACATTTGCTTTCCCTTAATTACACGATTTATCCATGATCATGATAATAAACATTACTACAGTTATAATTCATATTGTCTAAAAATAAAAGGGTCATATTTAATAAATTTTGAAATTATGGTTCAAAATATTTAATCCATTTTTATAAATTAAATTCACAAAATTATCATAAATTAATTGAAGAATTAATTCAGCAGATGGGACAAGAAAAGAGTTTTTTAATGTAAAAAAGTTAAAAGTTTGGAATGTATTTTTATCCAATTTCAATGTGAAAATGATTCCAATGACCTAAATTAGATATATTATATAAAATTTATATAATTTTAATTTATAAAACCAATTGAAAAAATAAATTAAATATAAAAATATTTTCAATGAAAAATCCACTATCAATTAAAAATCAGAATTTTGCGCTATTCATCAAAATGTGAAACTTATTAGAAAAATACAAAAAATTTCAAAAAATTAAATTTTAATAGACTAATATAAAATATGAATATTTGTTTCATATATAATTTATTAAAGTGTCAAAAATTATATTTAAAATGTATTCACCATTAAAATGTAGTAAAATTACCCTTTTGATAAATACATTTTTTAATAATAAAAATGGATTTATTCTTATCTTATGCCTATAAAAGCTATTGTTTGAGTTCCAAAATGTTTTATTAAATATATAATATATAAATTTTATTAAAAAAAATCATTTATATTGGTTGGATTAATTTTTTGAGAAAAAATTGTGTTTGTATATAAGAAACAAGTTTTCTTAGAAAAGAAATTTCATTATTTTTAAATAGTTCATAATTTCATTTATATATAATTGATAACTAAAAGATTAATTTTATATAAATATTTAAATACAACTATCATAATTTATTTAATCTTTTCTGTAATCTCCATTTCAACTTCTCGGTGGTAACTATGCTAATATTTTAATTACAATATTAATAGTATATTGATGTTTTATAAAACTTGTTCTTCTATGTAATGGAAGCTATCATAATAATTCGTCTTGATGTGTAGAACAATGCAGAAATATTGTTTCATTTACCATAAGCTAAACTAAGTATCATTTTTAGTATAATCTTAACTTTTTGGGGCATATAAGGCAATCCAAACCCAGTGCTTTCATATAATAAATGATACATTCTATGTTGTGTGAAATGAAAGTATAAAAATATTAAAAGAATTCAAAAAAATGTTTCAAAAATCATAGGGTGGTATATTAGGTCCCCCCTAAAAATTAAATTCTTCCTTGAAATTAATCTAGGTTATCAATGGTTTAATATTTAAAGTTCCTTTTATGGAAACCCACATTTTAAAAATGAATACTGAAAATATATTTAAAAGGGAATATTGGAAACATAACTGTAAACTAAAGTAACTCCTCACTCAGTTTCCACATAAGAGCACATGGGTGAAAAATTAAATATAGGCATGTAATAGAAATATGACTATCATATTCAGATAGATAGTGATAGAGAATATGGTAAGGTAGAAGTAAGGGATCACAAATCCATAACACATAAAAGATAGAAAAAAGGTCATTAATATCATAAAAAATTATTATAAAGTTGAAATTTTTTATTTAAAGACCCTTTCCTAATTTTCATTAATTTTCATGAGAATATATACTTACTTGATTGAAGCAAAATCTCCCTTTTTGTTGTGCCTTGATGAATTTCCACTTCATCTATTATTCTAAGAAATGAAGGTGGATTTTTCATTCATGAAGTACTAACAGTTCAAGATATTCATAAAAAAATTAAAAGTTATTCCATCTTCTTTATCACAACAAAAAATGGTTATCACAAGTTATCCAGTATGCATAAATCTTTATATCTAAAGTTTATACATTATTATCTAAAACCGTATTCGATGTTTAAAATAACCCATTTCATAAATGCTTAACATTGTAAAACTTCAAAAAGATAAAATTCCAAAACTTTAGAAACAATGTCACAAAATTTATCAAAATAATCTTAACATTTATCCCCATATATAATAAGATGTCTCTTGGTCATACCATTCTAAATATGTGAATACCATTATCATATATTCTCTTGAAACATGGTAGTAACCTAAATTACAAAAAAACCTTTTTTAAAACAGGAATTCATTAAAAAATCAACACTTTCATTTTACCATAATTCAAAAAAAAATATAAACTCAATCAAATATATCATAAACCATATTGTCATTTTATTATTCCCATGTTCATCAATACTATCCCATTTATTTTTCATACTAAAACATCTTTGTGTTTCATTATAACAACAACATGAATATAATAAGGTTTCCCTCCCATAATTATGTGTTTTCAAAACATATCACCTTACCACTTCAATCAATTTTCATAGTAATCAGTACCATTCAAGATATATTATTAAATCCTTAAGGAAAAATATAGTGGTCCAATACATAAATGTTCCATTATTCTATAATTTCATAAAATTACTTTTACAGAATTATTCATGAATCAAAAAACATAAATAATTTAATCCATATAATTTGATGATAGGAAAATAATAGGTAGTTGATTTAAATAGAAGTGAATTATTGGGTTAGCGAATTAATATTACTAGAAACAGGGGTTATCCCCACTCCCCTTTCCAAATAGTTTTCCCTAACCATTGGGATAAGGCATTATACTGAAGGATATCAATATATTTATCTAAAAACTATTAGGAAATTAATTCCTATATGAATGGTTTTTAAAAAACATTAGAATAGGACCTCCCTAAATTACCTAAAATGTGCACTCCGTCTCAAACACCCCTCTTCTATCATGACCCCCTCATGCTCCCCTCCGCCCTTCTAGACTCCTACAACATCAGTCCCCTCCTACCGTCCTGATCCTTAGCATCACCTCTTCCCTCCTCCCATCCCGAGCCCTAATATTGCGCTCCCCTCAAGATCTAATCCCACACCTGTAGTTGTCGGTGCCCCTCCCCCTCCCCTATATAGGTCCAATCCCTAGCCCCTACGGTAGTCGTGTTTGACTGTATTCACATATATAAAAGTTTATTTTTTAATTATTTCCATTAAATATTATTCAATATTAAATTAGTGGGTTCTAAATCATTTATGTATTCTATCAAAAAACCATTTTATTTTTATTTTAGGTCTAAAATTGCATGCAGATTCTTATTTTTGTCGGAATTTAATTTATTTTGATATTGTGGTTTTATTTAAGGTTTTTTATATCTGGTTCATGTCAGTTTGGGTTATTTCAGACCAGTTTGGTTATGTTTGTGTTCACGCTATTAAGTGTTTTATTGGTTCATTATTTTATTTTCTTCTTTATTTGGGTTCCAGTTAATTTAGTCAAATATCTATATTTCATTTTTTTTGTAATTATAAATATTTTCTTTTTTTTAATCTTCATTGAGATCAAAAAAATCATTTATGTTTTATTTATATTTTCTAATAATGTTCATAATTTTAGAATTATCATAATTAGGTAATGTTATTGGTGTAAATTTATCTGAATGTTCATCATCATATTGAGGTGATTGAGTAAAATCATATAAATAGATTATGTCATTTGAAAAAAAAGAGGACCACAAAAAATGACTTTCTCATACAGTTTGTATGATTTGATTTTTGTTCTATAAATGTTATATATTTCTATTGTATGAATGTTATTTGTGAATTTGTCACTATATTAATATTATATAATGTATATAAAAGTTTTTTCATATTGTCGGTTAATATTGAAGATCATCACATATCATTACGTATTGAGTAATAAGTCAATATGATGTGTAATAATACTGGTAACTCTTTGATATGATCATATAATATATTATAGCAGAACCATTAATGTTTCATATTAAAAATGGTAACTAATAATTGATATTTTAAACTGAATAAGATAGTTGATTATTTTTCTATATTTGCTCAATTTTAGGGAGTCATAATAAGGAGTTCTTCTTCTAGAATGTTTAAGGTCCACCAAATACATGAAATTAATTAATGTAAATAGAGAAATATATTTTTTCAAGTAATGAATGAAATATATACAGGTCTGTTAAAAATAGAAGTTGAATTAATTGAATAAAGAGTGAAACATAAACATTTCAATTAAGAATGAATATAAAAAAGGATAAATATATAATTTTGGAATGAAATTTCCATTCATATTGAACATTAATATAACATATGAACTATAAAAAGATGAGATCAATATGAAGAAACTATAAATAAATTTTCATCAAATTTTTATAATGAGAACCATCTTGGAATTGTCAAGTGATAATCAACAAAAATCATCACGGAAACTCCTAGGATTTGAATAGACAATATATTAAATAATACATATGTTATCCATATAATTAGCATGTAATTCAACTAAACTACCCATAAAATCTATTTTATCCTACCATGACTAGATAAGGTGGAAAATCCAAAAAACAATGTGTGATCCTCACTTGGGAAAACATTCCATTGTTGAATCATAACTAGTGTAATAATTTTACCTAGATTCTTAAACTCAAAACTCCTGGTTTCCTAGGACACTAAACATAAGTGAGATATCAACATATCATAATATATACATATGTATATATGTATATATGTATATATATATATTTATGTATATATATGGAAATAATCATAGCACTGCCTCACTTATGATCACTATTCAAGGAAGTGTTCCCTTTTAATATAGAATAGAAATATAACAATAAATTACCCTAATAGTTAAAATTTCATCCATATTTACAAAATATCAATATAGCATTATCCATTATAGAAGAACATGAAGGATCCCACTTCATGGGTGTACTTGTTTCCCGAAATGACTTTTTATCTTATTTTAAACATGAAATTAAAACATATTTATAAAAAATATTTCAATCCACTAGAGACTGCTGTGGATTGTGATGCATATATGTCTATGATTCATACATTATATAGTGCTCCAGATAGTATCCCTAGTGGTGGTCAGGAAGATGATGTTCCTAGAAATGGTGACATTGAGGATGAAGATGAGGAATAAAGAGAGGATTATGGAAAGGAAGTGGCTAAGGACGAGGTCGAGGGAGAGGAAGAGGGAGAGGGTGAGGGAGAGGATGAGGTTGAGGACAAGGATGAGTAATAGGATGAGGATTAGGCAGAGGATTATAGAGATGACAGTGATAGTGATGAGGGAGAGATTAATCCTGTAAATTTCTAATTGATATTTATGAAATTTTATATTTGATGATTTGTTCGGAAAGAATATATGTGATGTTATGAATGAATTTTCATTGTAATGTTAGTTGTATTGAATTTTCCATCTGTTTAAAGGTTTTATTTGGAAACAAGTTATTTTTTATGTTGAATATAGGTTTTGTTTTTTGGTTATATTTTCCATGTTCGGTTTTCTTTGGGTAGGGAGGGGAAGCTACATGTTGTGAAAATGGGGGGGGGGGGGTATATAAGAACTATTTTATAATATTTTGAATAGTATTTAACCAATTGTTCTCTATGAAACTTTGGATAAAATGAATTTAGTATTACACTATACCAATGGTTCACTATGAAGCATTGGTATATGCCATTCCCAATGACATTACAACCAATAGTTTGGAGAACCGTTGGTATAGGCTTGTATTCTAGGAGTGTAAGTTAGATAATTCCCTTGTACCCCACACACAAGACATTAAAATCCATGAAAATTTTCCACTCTATGACATTATTTTTCATATAGATTATATATTCCCCCTATTTAAGATATCACTATAGGTTCTTTTTCCCACTCTCTTGAAATTTAAGAAGACTATTCTTCTTTCCACAACATTTAAAACCACAAAAAGTTTCATAAAATTCCATCTTCTTCTTTTTCTATGTTTTAGTAATATCATTGATATTTATATTTTTTATCATAATATGAGATTTAGGTTTAACAATAATCCAAAATTCCTTTACTCCTGTCATTATCCCATTTTATTTCTCCTCACAAAACGGTCTTTCATAATCAAGGTTAAACCAATTCCTTTTGGTTCGTGCCATTGACTAAAAAAAAAGTAAAACGTGAGCCACATATAATAGAATAAAACCAAATAACAATGAAATATCACTTATATGATGTCAAAATTATTACAACTTATTTAATTTATGACACGTTAAGATTAACCGTGGATACGTACCTAGACATATCCTTAGAAATATACCTAGGTATATCACTAAATTTTTCTCATTCAAGTTTCCAAATGACGAGTAAACCATTACTCTAATACTGACTATAAAGAAATGATTTTCAAACATAGATATTACATCATTCTAGATGGATATTTACTACATTGAAAAAACACATTCCCGAGGACCATAATAGTTTAGTAGCTTTGGAAACTTGGGACACATTATTTTAAATTGGTGAGTGATCTTCAATATCTCCCATAAAGATATCCCCAATTATAAATCATACATAAAAACATTATTTATTAACTGAGGAATGAAAACATAATAAAGGGCGATCTTAGATAATCATTAAGGGTAAACATGGAAGATACGTAATCATAATAGGAACATAAGGATATGAAAACACGAGCATAAAATTTTATGATCATTGCATATTGAAGAAAATATACATGAGTCATGGAATAAATATTTGCAGATCATATGAAATGAATCATAATAAAATAAATGCACCTGAGCCCTAATAGTATAAAAATTCCAAAAGAAATAGAAATTTTGGTATACATATAAGTTTAGAATATCTTATGTCAAGGATACACAAAAATATATTCAGAGTATGTTAGTCTTGGGATAATCAATTGTGTAAAAATTTTGGGCTTAGGATGGCCTCCCATGTACCTTCTAGTATCAATATTAGGAATAACACCTATTTACCCTATTTTTTTGGTCTTAAGATGACCTCCCATGTACCCTTTTGTTGCGGGCTTAGTATGAACTCATGTGTACCATTTATTTGAGAACATTAGATAACCTCCCCAATACCATTTGATCTTATAGAACATTTACCACTACCCAAATAATTGTATGGATATATAGGTCCCACTCATAACATAATTAAAACTATACACATTTTATCCATAAAAAAATAAATCATTCATCATATCAGTATTCATGGAATTAAATGAGTTTCATAAACATCATTCAATCATAAAATAACCCATCATAAATATCATTCAATGATAAAAATAAACCAACCATAAGAGTAATAGGTATATTATCCAACAAAAATTACCCTCTTTAAATAAAAGTTACATCAGAAAATTTTATCCACGATGTAAAATAATTTATCAGAAATCATTTGAAAATAATTCATCAGGAAAATATCCTTTATTATATGAAAATGATTTATTTTCATAAAATACAACACAATTTTAAAAGAAAACATTTTACATAAAAATAACACTTTACTATTGTAATGGGATCTTTAAATTATTAATGTTTCATTATGGAAACATATTTCATTCTGGCCAAATAAGTGAAAAACATTCCTTCCGCTAATTTTTGTCGTTAAAGTCACAAAGTATCTTTTATTGAAAACGACAAAACTATTCTTTTCAAACCATTTTGTAAAAAGTAAAAAATGGGTAAAAATAAAATAAAATATTAATTATAGAATAGTAAAAAAAATTGGAACATTTTTAGAAAACATGTACCTAGAAGAACAATATTCCACAATGGTGATTTAAAATGAAAAAATCTGAATTATTGATGAGATTGTGAAATAATAACTGATCACTTTATAACCAGTAGAATTTATTCCCCATCAATGAAAAAAAATTAAGTGGATATGAAAATAATGAAATATTAATAATAATACTCATAAAATAAATTCATGATCAATATATATTCTATACAAATGAAATATGTTGTGTATTAGGCATGTGTCCCCCAGAAATAAAAGTGAGACAAAAAATCCCTAACATTAACTCTCGATATCCTTAATACACATTCAAACATCGTTTATAATAATTATAAGTTTATTATAAATATAATAAAGATACATATTAATATATACAATTCCAAATATTATTTAATTATAACTTTATATTAATATCTTATTAATTATTCCATGTTAAAGTTATGTTTCGGGTACTAACCACATTGCATTTCATACACGTTTTGTTTTATTATCCTTGGAAATATTAGATAGATCATGATTTAATCCTCTAAATAATTATTGAAATTATAAAAATATAATATATATTTATATGTTCATTATATTTATATTAATGGTGATTCATTAAAGTTATAGAAAGAAAAAAAATACATTGTTCATGGAGATGGTCGGTCGTACGTACACCTGAATGCTATTCGTTGGTCATATTAAAAATAATATAATTATATGATATGTTACCATTAAAAAATAATTGATATGTTACATATATCATATATATTAATAAAATTCATCCTTATTACCATCCATGAGAAATATAGATGAAAAACGAACCACATCGCATTGTGTAGATGATAATCCTTACATACGCACATGCAATGTTATCATTTCCAAATGATTAGATGGTAAAAATGTAGATGTGATGTTATTATTAAATTTTTTTAATTATTTCATTAATAACATATATAAACATTAAAACCATTTTGATTCCCACATATAAAATATAGTGATGGAAAATGAATTGTATCACTATGAGGAGACAATAAGTCATACAAACGCATGAGCGATACTATCATTTCTTACTCAATGGGAAAGGGGATATATAATGGTTTATTAATAATAATATTAAAATAATAGAATATTGAGTTTGATGAATTTATTATTTTATTACATATATCATATATTTAATGGATGTATAAAGTAGTAGAATAAGAGAGTGATCAGTTAGAGAAATTACCTCTTCTTTAAAATGACTCCATCAAAACTCTTCTAAAGGAATCTAGCGTTTGAAATTGGGTGTGTAAAGCCCTATATAATGTGTCTAAGTAATTTTATAATATAATTTGGGAGATTTTAGTTTATATATAAGACTCAATTATGTAAAATGACATGAGGGAGGATGGGACCTTTTGTAATGAAGGTGAAGAGTATTTTTAGAATTTCTCAAAAGATTCATTAATTACAAATTAAATATCAATAAAAATATCTCCAAAGAGATATTTATTAAAATAAAACATAATATTAGGTTTTTATCTCGTAAAAAATTAAATTTTATACATGTTTTGGCCTTATTTAAAACAATATCATTTTGATTAACCCTTAGATAAGTTATTTTAATTTTTATAGTGGTAACAAATTTTTTTAAAATTAGAAGGTTTTAATTTTTACATAAAAAGGGTCAATTGAAATATAAATGGAAAATTTATGATATTTTTGACCATATATAATCAATTTTATCCTTATTTAAAATTTTCTAGATCTTTAATTAATTGAATAAAATATTATTTTTATAAAATATCATTACTGTCAGTTTTGACACTATTCATTATATTGACTTTAAGATACTCAATCTAAGAAGATAACATAGAAAAAATTCATTTAATACACAAATAACATGTAATATTGAGCTTAAAAAATCGGGTATCACCTTATTTAATCAAAATTATATCTATTTTAATATTTCTAATATCATGTAATTGAGTTTTCCATTAATTGAATAATTACAACAACATCTTTATGTCTGTATTTATGATAATTATTTATTCAACAAAAATTTAAAATAAATTTATGGGATTAAGTTAAAACTTTAATATTTTAAAATAATATATATATATATATTATCATATCATCTATTAAAACCCATATTAAAAATACAATAATTTTTAAAATTAAGAGTGCGACATTTTTTCACTCTCCTTGTTTTTAATAATATCCCTGTCATTTTCATGGAAAAGTTTCCATTAAATTATTCAATTTAGAATGTTATTGATTAAGGGTTGAATTAGATTCATCCAATAACTTTTTTTAAAGTGCTAAAGTAATATTAAAATATTTATAATATTATTTTTATCCATAATTACACGACTTACCCATATACGTGATAATAAAATTATTATAGTTACTATTCATATTGTCCAAAAATAAAAGCACACTATTTAATAAATTTAGAAATTATGATTCCAAATATTGAATTTATTTTTCCAATTTATTTTCTCAGGTTTTTTGTATATATTAATTTTAAAAATAATTCCATAGATGGGATGAAACAATAGGTTTTTTAAAGTAAAATAGTTCAAAAATATGGAATGTTTATATATCCAATTTCAATGTGAACATGATTCCAATTTCCAAAATTGGATTAAATGATATAAAATTTATCTAATTATAATTTAAATTCAATTAAAAATATAATTTAACTATATAAATAAGTTAGATGAAAAATAATTTTTCAATTCAAATTCAGTATAGTTTACTATTCATCATAACATGAAACTTATCAGAAAAAATTGAAAAATTCAACTAAAGTAAATTTTCATATCCTTATTTAAAAAAATATGTTTATTTTATCTATGAGAATTATTAAAGTGTTAAAAATTATTTTTAAAATGGGTTCTCTAATAAATTGTGGTAAAATCACCATTTTGAAAGAAATCAAACTTTTAGTTCATAAAATGGATTTATTATTATCTTATGCTTATCAAATATATAGGATGAGTATAAATTTTTTTTATTGAATATATAATATATATATTTTTTAAAAAATATTTATTAATAGTGTTTTTTTTAATTTATTAAGAAAAAATGGTGTTTGTCCATTGAAAAATATTTTTCTTAGAAAGTGAATTCCTTTATTTATAAATAGTTCTCAATTTCATTTCTATATAATTTATAACCAAATGATTTATTTTATATAAATATTTAAATAATATTTTTATAATTTATATAATATTGTTTTTAATTTAAATTACATCATTTTGGTGGTAACTATTATAATATTTTAATTACAATATTAATTTTATATTATTGTTTTGTAAAACTCCCTCTTGCGTGTACCACAATCGACCAAAAGAACTCTGAATTTCATGTAACATAATCCAATCATAGTTTTGTATGTAATTAAAGATCATATAATTATTTTTTATTGATAAATATTAACTTGGTGGTGTGTATAAAGAGATACAGACCTACTTCTTTCATATAATCAAATCTATACTTAGTGTTTGGTGAAATGAAAATATCAAGAAGATGAAATTAATTCAAAAACATATGTGACAAAATATCAGGGTGTTACACCTTGAGTATAAATTTTAAATTATTTATTAATTAAAGGGGATTTTACAATTCTAATTATATTGAAAATTCATATAGGTTATGTTAGGTTTAATTAACATAAAACTCGTAGTTTGTTTTATTGATCTAAGTATTCTTTAAAACCATTATATATAAAAGTTTGTTTCTAAAATTTTTAGTTATGTTAAATATATTTTTTAAATTAATTAAATTTTAACTTATGTAATTATTTTTATCCAATTCCATCTTTTAATTTTGAAAATTCAAAATGAATACACAACAATTTCAGCTTGAGAAACCAAAACATGGCCTCAGAACCATCAGAATACAACCATAATTCTTATCTTAAACCCATACCCTTCCACTCTATCATGCTCTATCAAACTCCCCATATTATTTCCTTAAAATTTAAAAATCAAATTCCTCTAATAAAGATAACCTAAACATCATGAATAAAATAAATATCTCTAATTTAGAATAGGTTTAACTCAAATGGTTCGCTTTCAAGACCTGGAATTTTTTTTAATAATAGTTGTTTCAAAAAAAATTGATGAGAATGAGATAAAATAAATTTGTAAGAAATGTTTTCTCTACCTGATACATTAACTTATATTTTTGGGGAAAATAAAACTTCTTTATTTGAATAATCCAAAGAGAGGAATCCTAGAAAAGATATAGAAATTCTTGGTTGTGAAGAACCAGAAGTACAATACCTTAAAATTTTTAAAGGAGGAATTCCTCCTAAAAAGTATTAGATAAATCTAGTAGATGATGATGATCTATTTTATAAAGAGTGTTATAATTTAATTTCAATATATATATAATGTATATATAATCTTATAAAAGGATAAGTAGGGAGGCTATTTGAATAACATAAAATCTCTAGTAAATATTTTAACGTTCTAAAAAACTCGTCTATTTAAAAAAGTTACTCTAAGTCCCTTGATGTGAAGTATTAATGTCTATAAAAGAATTAAATCTCATGAATTGACTTTTATGGATTTTATATTGAATTATTTGATCATTTGGATTAGATTGCTAGATAATATATTTCTAAATTAGTACCTAATGAGCTGAAAGAGTTCATAGATAGAAAATTTTATTTTTATTCAAAAAGATAAATATATTGATATATTAAAAGAATAATAGATCCATTTTAGGTATTTTTTATATAATAATTGAAATATTTCAGTGTTTAGAGTGTGAAGATTCATCCCTTAGCCTATTAGAAAGGCCTGATTCATTTTCTCATCATATAACCCAATCTATCAAAATCTCATGAAAGAGTATCATTTAAATCTTGGATATGAATAGAACTTCATATATACTATCATATTAATTATCTATTTAATGTTTATAATTATTATATATCTAAACATATTAATTCATCAAAAATACATTTTCATATACAAACATAAAGATCAAAAATGGTCATTTAATATATTAAAGTGTATTTACCCTTCACATAATTTATTTTTTATTTCATAAAAGGGTAGAAATATGGATAAACATAACCTTTGTTAAAAATATTTCTCAGGTAATAATATCTATAAACATGATATTTATATTATTTTTGGAGAGAAATATATTTATTCATTTGAACATTACATACTATATTATTTTTTCTTATATATCTATAAATATTAATATGGGTTTAGTTATATGATATTTTTGATCATTTTAAAGGATGATATTGTTGGAAATATGTTGAAATAATAATGTTCTTTAAATTTTCATTGATTTTGATGCTCATAAAACACCATCATATGTTTTACTAATGAATTTAATTTTATTAAATTTCATGATTATGTTTACTGGACTATTCATTTATCTAAAACTATGGTATCTTCATGATAATAAATATTTTTAATGGGTTTTTTCTAAGTATTTTGGTTGTTTCAGAGTAATCTTGAATCAATATTTTGTACCCTACCTTTGATGTGAATGTCAGTATCAGGAACCCTACTTTTGTAAGGATCACTAATTTTGGATCTATACATTTAGACTAAATTTTTGGACTAGGAACCATAATTTTATTATATACCCAACATTTTCATAATTAACATATAGTTTATCAATGAAATTCAGGAATCAGACATACATTATCAATGATACTTTTAAAGATTATCCATATATAGTGTGACCTTGAGATTTAACCATTCATCCATGAGATTGGAATTATGGTTTATTTCCATGGTCTTTGAAAAAAATAATTAGTTTGTTTTTTATGAATTAATCATATTCAAAGACCAATTAAAATTAAATTATAAAATTAATTAAAATTTTAATATTTTTAAGGGAAATAATGATTTTCCCTGCGTGTTTTTAATTCAAATGATCATGTTTTCGAAGGAGGATTCTCTGAATCCTCTTTAACATAATTAAATCAAGATTCTTATTAAATAGCATGATTGAATTCTTATATATATATATATATAAATATTCAAAGAATATGACTGTATTTATTTGAGGATATACACTTGGTAGACATACATTTTTTAATATATTAATGTTAGTTCATTGTGATAATACTATTGTATCTATTTACAATTATTTTATGTAGTTAATCAATGAAAATATTAGAGCTAAACTTCAGATAAATACATGTTTATCATCTATTGAGTGTTCACTATAGAATTTTTTAAAGAAAAATTAATCCTACATGAAATTGAATTTGTTTTTCTATTATTTTGATTTATTAATGATAATCTATATCTGTTAGTTGCTACCTCAATAGTGAGATGAAAAAGTATTCAACATATATATATCTTCTACTTTCTTGAAATATCTAATAATATTACTTTATCATGGTGTATTATTAGCTTATTATACTAATATGTGAATATTTTAGTTCTATAAAAATTAACCATAAGTCATTTTAAATTCCTTTTTAAAAGGTTTCAACTACCTACACTTAGTTATATTGGCCCCTTGTAAAAGGACCTACTAGTGAAAACCACCATGATCATGGAGAGATAATCAGTGAAGAATACGGAGGAATTATTATGACCCCAACAATGATACATTTCTAAATCCTATTATTTAATTTATATATTTCTCTTTTCTTACCTGTATTTATTAGATAACTAATGAATGAATTTATTTTAATAGGGAAACTTCTGTTTTTTAATGATTATAAAAAAGACGCAATTCACCCCCCTATTATGTCTTCATAGTGTTCATTATGAAATAGTATAATACTAAATCCTTTGAACCTCTCATGTATTGTATGATCCATTTAATAGATTCCCAATTATTTATTCCTAGATTTTTCATGAAATTAATAATAAAAATAACTAACAAAGAGATATATAGTTGAGACTAAAAATTTATTACATAAAACATCTTATAATCGATTCATGAGGAACATTATCCATGTCATGGAATTATCTATCCATTTAGGGTTCCTAAGTTTTACTAATTTTGACATGTTCAGAAGGGTATGCTATGAAATATTTACAAATAGTAATTCTAATCCATTTGATGAATTTCCTAATGTATTCCTTCTTAGATAATACCAGTGAACCAGATTTAATATCCCTCTCAATTATCACTCCATGATCATTTTGGATTCTACAAGATTATTCATATTGAATATTCATGAGAAATTCATATTAAATTCTAAAATCCATTAGAAATCCATACTAGTAATCAACATATCACCAATATAAGACAATCATATTATATATTTTCCATATTCATTTTTTGGTAAAAAAATTATCATACTCACATCAACTGGAATTTTATTTAATCATGAAAGTGTCAAAATTCATATTCTACAATCTTGGGGATTACTTCCAGACATAAAGAATTAATTTAAACTTATAAAACACATCCTCCTTATGATGAAATTCACAAATCTTGGGTTGAACCATATAAGATTCTCCTTTCAAGTCCCCATGAATAAATGATATATATATATAAATCTAATACATGTGTAGATAATTGGATGATAAAATTCTAAGAACTATGAAAATGTTTTTGTGTTTCACCACTAGTGAGAAATTTTTTAAATAGTCAATTAATTATATTTACTGAAAACCTTTCACCACTAGCCTTTCTGCGTATCTCTTACTTCCATAAAATTTCTATTTAAAAAAAGACACATTTTTTTCTAGAGCCATCTTTTCTTCAAGTAGATGAGTTTTCTTCCAAGTGATGTTGATATTTAAGGAACTTGTTTCCTCATCTATAGATGAAATCCACTACATTGAGTTTCTGAGAGTAGTTTCCTCCTCCTAAATGATTGGTTTCACTACATCCATATGATGTATGAAGTTTGTGTTATCCTGGAACATCTGAATAGGTTTCATGATATGAGTTTATAATTTCAACACAACTGTATTTTCATCAATATGAAGCATTATTTTTTGTAGTATTCTATCTGGAAATGGTATGTATGATCATTCTCTATGAGACAATTTTATAAAAAAAAATTCACCATGTATCAACAATTTTACCAATATATATCTATGAAATACTTAGACTACTGGATTTATATACTTTGATGTTTCTCCTAAACATTCCAAACTAAATTTTGTAGGTATCTTCTTTTTAATCACTATCAACTTCAATAGTCATAATGTACTGAAATATCCCGTAAACTAATTCCTGATCTTTCCAAAAAAGTTATTCATTGAAAACAAAATATCATCTCTAGATTAATTGTTTCTTTTCATCATCCCATATGTGATAAAAAAGTTCTCATCACAATATCCGAAAAGAAAACACACTTTTAATTTCACCTTTAACTTTTTTATATATTGAACACCAATATAAAAATATGCAATGCTTACAAATATATTAAGATGGTAGTTTTTTGATATCTTAACAAACCAAGGTACCTTAATAAGTTATTTTCACACAACTAAATCTATAATTATATTCACTAAGTATGTTGATATATTCAAGGCCTCTAACAAAATAGTATCAAGCATTCATCAGTGAATCATCATAATTTGAAGTTTCTCAAACAAACATGAATCATTCTATGTGTTATTACTTTTTTTATTTAAATCCATATAATTTTATAATAATTACTTATTCCATTATTGTTATATATATTATGAATATTATGACTAATTTATCTCCGATAATTTAATATATAACTACATTTCAACATTCTTTCATAGTATTTATTATCCAAAATCATCCACTGGATAGATTCCTAAAATTCATCAGATTTATTCTTCAAGATGTAAACCTATAACTTGAGAGTAACATCATAAATTAATTTTACAATGTATAGCGATCCTTCATTTTATTGGATTGGGTTTGGTCCCCAAAAATAAGATTTAAAAAGTTCAAACTATTGGTTAATTGGATTTGTTCCATCCAATTTGAAGTAAACTAACTTTTTTTCCTAATGTACAACACTCAAATAATCCAAGGACCGTGTGATAAAGTTTTACTATACCATTTACTACTAGAAAATTAAAAATTTTCTCACTGATGTTCCCAAAACTAGAGTGCCACATTATCAAATATTTTAATGAGGTCATTCTGATAGTTGTGCCTTTTTAACTCTTTCCAGAAAAGAAAAATTCCCCATTATATACTCTGTGATCAATCACCATGGAGCCTCTATTGATCTCATAACATCATTTAAAAAAAATAAACTCTAAAACCTGAATCATAAGCTATCCCACTAATCTGAGGTAGTTACATATAATAATAAAATTACTAAAATATTTCAGTTTTACACCCCTTTTAATTTTCATGAAAATGTTCATACACATTTCCCAATAATTTCCAAATATTCATCATTCATTAGATGTACTCTACCCAATCTCACTGGTACATAAACAACCATGATCACTCTCTCACATGTTGAATGAAATGATTCCCCTAAGTTAATAACCCTTGACTCTTCTCATATGATCATGATCAATAAAACATTATAACCTCTTTCTATTATACTGATAGATTTTATCTATTTATAAGAAGAAGACTATATCTGATTCTTCTTATCTTCCTTGATATGTACATTTTCCCTAAAATCTAATATATAATACCTTAACCTATTAAATTACCTCAACTTCTTCTTTGGGACTTATCCTATGATGATTTCTTTTTATGATGGTCTATATGATGAAGTGACCATCACCATTTGGTTGTATTTATAGAACTTCCATAAAATGTCTAAACATCCTTCTACTCTGACTCCTCATTCTTGATTGCATCTCGAATGTCATATGATTCAATATCTACCTCCCTAATAGAGTTTCTCACTACTGTTACCATGGAATCCCAAATCTATTGAAGTGAGGAAAGAAGAATAAAATTACAAAAATCATCCCTAAATGCTACCTTCATTGAATCATGCTTCCCTCAGGCCATATTGAAGACATTTGGATGGTCGAATGCACGACTTTAATCCAATAACCTTAAATGGAACAATATTCTCATTATGAAAACATTATTAAGAGAAGATGGATCCTCAGAAGCATTAACCAATGATTTTATAACCAATGTGGTATTTTTTTTCCCGATAACATTAACCCTAAACATTCTTCGCAAAGGATATCCTGATCAATAATAAATCATTCCCATCCATCCACTCCCATTCCTCTCTATCTATTGTTTTAGAATGTTTACTAAAAAAAGGAGCTTCAATAAATTTTTATATCAAAATATATTATAGTTGAATTATCAAAAATTAAAATATTTATCAATTAAACTTATCAATAAAAACATTTCCTTCCTCTAATACTACTTTTCTGTTAAAAGTAAACCAACTAAAATCCTACAACTTTCAAGATAAAGAGAAAAAATTTACAAAAATTAATTGATTAAATTAATACTACCTTTGATAACAATTCTTATGAGGATAACTCATTAGAATTGAATTTATATACATTAAATCCAACTTATGGTATTTGTGAGACATAATTCTCCAAATAGAGATGTATATTTGATTTATGCAACATTCATATTGAAAAATACTCCAGTATTTTATTAGATGGAGAATTTGTATGATAATATCCATCTCTATGTAATTTTCACTAGATATAGGATGATTAGTATCCTAATCACCATAGATTACTCCACAATAGTACTTCACAGAAAAAAAACAAAAAAAATCTAAAAACAAGAATTACATAGTTCTAATAAAAACCTACATCCACCCGAGAGCACTATAGATATATTTGATTTCAAGGGATAGAAATGAGTACAAATTTGTTGTTCCATCCTATCTAATATTGGTACCTATGAAATTAATTCAAAAACACCAACTATTTTTACACCCAGTTTTTACTTCAGTACTGGGCCACCACACAACTTTATAGAGGTCTCTATTTGATCAATTTGTTAGATAGAACATTGATTTTTGTAGTGAACCTTAAATTAACATTATAAAACACTAATATACTTTTATATCATTCTTTTATGTTAGAAATATCTATTGATATAGAAATAACACATTTAATGAGTTTCCACTTTTAGAGAACATCAATTGTTAGATTTCTTTCCGATGATCTCGAAATGATTATCTAAGACTCAACATATAATTCTTTAGTATCATGGATAAACATAAACTTAAATATACTTGATGCACACTATTTTATGGATGTTTTTTTTCTAGTTATATACATTTAATATAAATTCATTAAATCATCACAATAAGAAAAAATACATCTATTCTATTTGACAGTCTTTGTATGATCACCTCTATCTTAAAACAGTATCTGGAACCTGAAGAATCTTCCAAAAACCTAACATAATCCACAAGTTACTATGATTGGATTGATACATCATCCATTATAATTTATTTTAATTAATTATTTTTTCTATTTCCTTAATTATAAATTATTCTACAAGGAATTTAAGAATTATATAATTGTGTAATGTCATTGTAGTTAAACCCACATGTTCATATGAACATAATAGATCATGTAAATCATGATTTTAAATTAGCTAGTCAATGATAGAGATATTTTACTGATCAAATTTTTTATATGGATTATCATATCTAATGGGTATAAGTGGATTGTATAAGTGTTTAATTTATTATTCCCATAGTATGAGGGTAGACTATTAGATAAAATATGAATGTTATTTGAATTCCTCTAAAGTATGTTCTCTTGGATGGATATTGGTGAGCTAGTTCTATTGAACATGTAATATAACCATAATCTAGAGTTGATCTATTCATTCATGAAAATATTCTAGACTCAAGACAAGTGAAATCATGTATGATAATTTATGTTAGTGAAATGATATTTAATAAGGTTTATAATTCCCTAAAATTTCATCATTTTTTATTGTTTAAATTATATAAACCAATTTATATGAGGAATAATAAGGTTAGACTTATTGATTACAACTTTGAATCTCTATATGAAAAAGAATCGGTCCCTATAATATTTTTATAATTTACTTTTATACTTTAATGTTTTTTTAATCCCTGTAAGGATAATGATTAGTGATAACAGACTCAACTTTTTCTCATCTCTCCCTTTCTAGGATTTTATACTAACAATATTTGGGACTCCTTTGATTACAATTTAAGGTTTTTCATGTTTTATCATATTAAAACAAATGATACTTAATTTCATATATCTTAGACCAAATGTGACTAATATTTAATTTCAAATAACAGTGACCAAAAGTTGATGATGGTTAATGTGATACAACTTTGAGAAAAAATGTGACTTATAGTTTTAGTTCACAAGAACATTGATTAAATGTGGGGATTCATACCCAACATAATAACAACTACCCCTAAATGAATTGGAAATCAAACTCCAATGCATAAAATAATGATGTAATACAATGTATGAACTACCTAGAAGTAGGACTATTATTTTTAAATGGATTTTACTTTTTCCCATGATCTATAGATCTAGAAAGAATGAATAAACTTTTACATGGTCTAAAAATTTGTCCCAAAAGTTTTTTAGTTCTATGCTGTATATTTTACATAATCCCTAAAAGGATAGAGTTCAAGAAACATTGACTCTACATTTTCTTAGGTAACCTTTTGTGGGGTTTTGACGTGACATGATTCGGTCCTTTTTATCTAATAGTTTATGGTTTTCAAAATTAAACAAAGTATAGATTTTTTAATTTTAATTCTTATATATTGGATGAAAGGTGGATAGTTTTTAGGTCATACAACTTCAATAAAAAGTGAGGTCACCCACTTTACCAAAAGGGAAATAATAAAATTAACATGGATGATATAGTGAATGTTAGTGTAGGAAACCTCAAATGGAAAATGTGCATGTGGTTTAGGGTCATACAACTTAGATAATATTTTTTCACTATTCTTTAAGGTTATAACTTTTTTACCAATGTATAGATCCTAGTTTTAGGACATATATCTTAGAGAAGAATATGGGGGTTGGACACTGAATGTGATCATGCTTTAACCAAAGTGAATAAAGAATGAAATTTCAGTATAGGTAATGTGGACTTTATCTTTGAAGTAATAAAGCTTGAATTTTAACATAATATAACTTTGATCAAAAGTTTCATATGGTTTATTATCATATAACATGGAAAAATAAAGAAGGAGTGTTATCTAAAAAACATATTTTCCTTGATGTAAAATGAAAATTGTGTTAATGATTAAAGGAAATATATTATAAAGTCATGATATATAATGGTTTTCTTTGGCGATGCAAAAACCTAATGAGGTAATGGGAGTTAGGATTGTCTTTAAAATCTTGAACACATGAACATTGGATGATATAAATCATAAATTGATATATCTTAATTAAATATGTTGGAACAAGAATTGATATCCTAGGATAAAAACCGATTATATTTGAATAAAAGATTCATTACCAAACTATTAAATATATATACTGAGGATGACCATTCAATTAGTTTGAATGAAATTTTCTACTAAAATTTTTTCAATGGAATATGGGGTCATAAAATATTTTTTACATTCCAAATATAAATCCTAGGATTGGTAAATATGGGTTTTATATATAGAAAATTTTTCATCACCATGATGAATGGGTTTCCATTTTATTACATTTACTTACTACCAACAACCATGAAAGTTTTATAGTAAGATAAATATACAATATATAAATTATGAAATATGGGAGGAAGAACATTAATTAGATTTATACTATTTTAAAATTTAATTTTACTAGTTGATATTATAGAGAATTTTAAATAAGTTTGTTAGAATGAATTTGATGTCATGACTGGGCCTTGAAAAAAATTCTATTATTTCTATGTGTCCTATGGGAATAAGAATCAAGAATCATATAGATATTGAAAGTGGACTATACACTATGGTATAATAATGTAAAAGTAATCCTAACATAAATAAATGGTGATATTTAAAAATTTAGAAATTAATTTTCACACCCACACCCTATAATGACTTAGAAGAAGGATGGAATGAAAAGGGAATTGTCAAAAGGACTTAAAATAAGAGATATTGGTGTCAATTCATATCATGTGGGAATGATATTAAATAAATAAGTAGTTTTGGAGAGGGGTGGTTTTATTATAGATAATGAGGTAAAAACGCAATTTAAATTAATAGAAACCTAATATTAGAAGTGTTTTGTATTAATTAAGTGATGTTTGTGTATCATTTTTTAATATGGAATGGTAAAATAAAGCATTAGTTGTGGTTAGGCCTAGGATTTTGAATCGTGGTGATACGATTTTATATCCATATACAAGACCCATCTATGAAACCTAAAAAGAGTTATAAGACCCATAAAATGGGTTATTTTGAATAGGAAATAGAATGTTGAAGGAATTTGTGATTATGCATGGGATAAGGGATTTTAGAATCACTACTTATCCTATGTTAATAGAAATCAATCCATATATAGTTCTATAAGGGTGGTGTTTTTTCAAAATTCAGGTGATTATTGATATTAAAAAAGGCCAACATCATTATAAATATTAAATCTCCCAAGAAATAGGGCTCATATGTAGACCATACTCTTACATACAAAATTTTATTTTTTTAAGGCCACACAGAAGTAGACACTGAAATTAGTTTAAAGTCATATTAAATAGACCTCCTTTAATGTCGATTAAATTAATATGATGGAGACGATACAATATACAATTTATGGTCATGTGGTAAGGACCATCCACCAAACCATTTTAGGTTATGGGGGATGAAAATTATATATTGAAATTTAAGGCCTTGTGAAAAGGACCATTGAATCTAACATGAATTTTTTAAATAAATTACTTTTCAAGGAAGCATGCATTGGTGGGGGTGTGACATAACCTCCATCATAGTTAATCAAGGATTTATCCTTGTTAGGGTGGACATTATATGTTTTGTAAGATACTCCCCATTATATCTCAATTTATGGACACTTCATTCATGGTATCATTATTATCCTCAATACTAATAATTATTCCCTTCTAATAAAATAAAAGGGACAAAATTTATTTATAAATGGTTGGGATATAAATATTTTGGTGATTTCCAAGGTAAAGTAATTCTTGTAAACATTTCACATTAGGTTAGTATTACTCATTCAAATAAATTTTTTGATTGTTCATCACTTATTAATTAATCAAAAGAAATTATTCAGAGTGAGGTAAATTGAACCTCAATAGGCAAAACCACTTCATTCCTATACAATAACATATATATGGTCAATTATACTAGAGTATATATGGTGGTGTGGTAAAAACACAAGGGTTTAATGATTTTATCAGGATAATACTTCTTTTCTCTATCCACAAAAATATATATAATATTTGATGAAGGATTCTTAAAGGCATCCAACTATCTATTTATTGATTTATTAAAGTGGTATGAATGATTTGATATGATATTGTAGTTCATATACACCATGATCAGTAAAAATGTGTATATGATTAGGCTGTTATCCATGATAGTTGTGTGAGAAAATCCAAATATAAAAAATTTAATTGAATTTTACAAAATCAATCCCGATCTTTGGCCTAATATCCATTATGTGTATGACTGTATCCCATTTACAAAATAATTAGTGGTAGTTATAATTGTTTTTAAACTCGTAATAGTTAATATATGGCTTGAACCAATGAAATATATTCTCTATAGAAACAAATAACTTGTCGTATTTATTTGTATGTAACAAATATGGGTCTCAGTGAATGAACATTACATGAATGCAACATGTGTGAATCTTCTTTGTGAATTCCTTGAAATGATGTATTATATAAGTCCTAAAGTACACAATTCTAGTGATTCGATGAGAGAGATTGGTTTTTGTCTTATGTGTTCCACATACACTATATGGAATTATTGTATAATAGAAACAATATATTATCATTCAATGAACTCAATAAAACCCCATTGAAGAATCATTTATAGAATATATTTTGGGAAACTAGGAAATCATAGAGGAAAAAATTTACAGACTTATGATGATTTTTTTTCATAGTTTCTTTTGAAGGAAAACTTCATTCTAGAGGCAATAAACTATTAGAAACATCCATATGAATACTTACACGATTAATAAAGATGAGTACCCAAACTGAGTAATGGTTATTTTAGTATCATATATTTAATTAATTTATTTTATAATAAAAGGAATGACCACCCTTAGATGTGTGATATGGATGCTCAATTCTTATTTATTTAGACTAGCGAGATAAGAGACATAAATTTTTCTCAAGTATCTATTTATTGGATATCAACCTAATGACATTTATGACTCTTTTGATTGCAGTTTAATGTATTTCTCATTATACCAAAATAAAATATATAATGTTTAAGGTCTTATAGGTTTGACTAAATGTGATCGATGTTTAAGGAAATATAACTCTAACCTAAAGTGGATGAAAATATTGGTCGTACTACTTTGACCTAGAAGGTTAATCCCAGTTTAATATAACAAATCCTAGTCTAAACATGGGGTTTCTATCCTAGTGTAGTCATAAATAACTAGATATAAATTTGAAATCGAACTATAATAAAATAAACCACGATGTAAATGTAAAAATTAATAATCCAAAAATAAAACCATTATTTTTTAAATAGATCTAAATTTTTCCTAATAATTATTAATTGTAAGCATAACATGAATTTTACAAGGGATGAATATTAGTTCCATGAGTATTGATTTTTTTCGTTTTGTAATTTATCTTTTTCCAAGTTCATAAATGGCTATGGATTGACCATCATAGAATCTACATTTTTATTATAACATTTATGGATTTTCATGCAGATAATATTTTTACATTTTTCCATTATAGTTTAACTTCATAGAATTTGAAGAATGTTTAGTTATCTAAAGTTTATGGTTAAAGATATTAGAATAATAGTGGATTAATTTTAGGCTTATTTGTATTTTACCAAAAATGAGGTCATTTACCTTACCAAAAGGGAAATAATATATCTAAGATAAATTATTTTACCAATGTTAGTACATCAAATATAATGGGGGAAATATTTATATAGTTTCGGTTTATACATATCATACTATATTTGTGGTCCAATTTTTATTTTTATATAACTTTGATTAAAGTATGTCACTAAGTATATGGTTATAGAGATCAGATTTGAAGATGGGGGTTTCTCAACCAACATGTATAAGTTCAACTAAAATTGAATAAGTTATCATCTTTTGAAATAGGAAACTTAGAAATAATCATCGGGGTAATAAAAATTGAAGTTTAAGGTCATACAATTTTGATCGATGTTGTCATAGTGC
Source organism: Viscum album (assembly GCA_963277665.1). NCBI lineage: Eukaryota > Viridiplantae > Streptophyta > Magnoliopsida > Santalales > Viscaceae > Viscum > Viscum album. Next base: position 1,050,789,499 of record OY728164.1, on the reverse strand, counting down.
TTATGATCATGAAACATAGAGAAATATGGAAGGATGATTAGTTGATACTCACATTTACCTTGATATAAATTATGTGTATAGATAATCAAAGGAATAATATTCTATGTGGAAGAGGGATAATGTTTTATTATGGTGATTCACACACCCATTTAGGGAATGCAATTTAAGGTTGTATTCAACTCCTAGAACACGTAAATATTTGACGATGTATATCATATATTTATATATTTAAATTAAATATGGTTGAGTGATAATGGATAATATAGGATGACCAGTGACCATATTTTAATGATTAGTCCATTACTGCATCAGTAGATATTTTTATTGAGCATGACTAATAATCTATTTCAAATACTAGGTTCCATTTTAATACTATAAATGGTATATAGGGTGAGAAAATATTTTTTTCCTCCCAAATAGATTCAAAGGGATGGGTAATGAGGGATTTATTTATAACACATATGTCATCGCAATGTTGAATGGGATCCCATTGGATAAAATATAATTTTTTCCAATATCCATGATTGATTTATGGTAATTCAGGTATCAATGATATAAATTATGAAATATGGGAGGAAAGATTTTAAAGTGATTTTAACTATTTTAACTTTATTTTTATCAAATAATATCAAAGGGAAGTGAAATGAAGAGGTTGGAATGAATATGTAGTTAAAACAGGGCCTTTAATAAGATACTCAAGAATTGTTATGTATATTTCGAGAATAAGAATTAATAAACACATATTTATAGAAAGGAGAGGTTCCAACCTGGTCTTAGAACCACAATATAATCATAATATAAAATAGTTGTTTGGAATAGAAAATATGATTTGACTGTGATAACCCATACACTATAACAATTTTGGATGTCTGGGATTAAAATAGAAGACACCTTGTCACTATGTATCAGGTGGAATTTGGAATCAAGCCCCACATAGTTTTAAAGAGAGTTAATTTTAACATTGAGGAAGTTTTATAAGACCAATGTAAATTAATGTACCCTAACTACTAGAAGATAATTGATATTAATTAACAAACATTGGAGTACCGTAGTGTAATTTGGAAGGGTAAAATAAAGTATGGATATGATCAGGCATGATATAGGGGATCTGGGGGATACTATGTTGTATCCTAGTGTAAATTTAATATTAGAAACCTAATATGAATTAATAAAACCCTAATCCATGGTAGTTTTAGTCATAAATAAATTTAATATGGAATTTATGAGTAAGACTATGATATGTGATTCACACATCACTGTATATCCTATGGTAACATCAATCACTCTATACATAGATCAAAAAATGGGAATTTCTTCATGTATTGTGTGAACTTTGACATTATAAAATGACATTATCATTACAAAAAATATATATCCCATGACATGAGGATCATATTAAGATCAATCTCTTACATAGTTAAGGTTACACATTTTACAGACATAAATAATGAGACACTCTAATTAGTTCATGGTTATATGTTATATACAACCTCTCATATAGTTTCAAACCATGTTATCTGGACTATACATCATATGGCTTAATGTTATGTGCGATGGACCATGCACCATACAATTTTATCTTGTGTGGAAATGACCTTATGTCATTAGGTTTAGGGTCATATAACAAATATATTAGAATTATATTTGAAATTATAATTCAATTTACTTTTTGAGGAACCTTTATTTAGCGGGAGGCATGAAATTCCATCCAAACAAGTTAATCATAGAGTTAACCCAAATTAATTTGACATAATATTTTTGGTAAGTTCATTAATATTTCATCACTATTTTTTGATGTTTTCTTCCTAGCATCATTAGTATCATAAATTCTAATGACATTTATATTTTTAAAAATAATTAAAGATTAGTTTTATTATCGAACGATACAAAAATGTCATTTTGATGAGTCTCAAGGTTAAATAATACTTATAACCTACTTTGTATCATTATACATAAATTCATTCAACCAATATTATACATGTTCATATTAATTTAATTTATCACAATAATCTATTAAATGTTAGGTAAATTGAACCTCAATAGGAAAAACAACTTCGATCCTAGATAAAATCATATATGGTTTCACCTGTCTAAAAGTTTTTATGGTGGTGTGGAAAAAACCCAATGAATTGGGTATTTTTCAGGATAATACTTGTCATATCTATAAAATATATTCTATAATATATTTGATAAAGTTTTATTAAATGCGTCTATCTATATTTTTTAGCAGTATGATTGTGTGATGAATGATTTTATTGGATATAATTACTTTATTTACACCATCTTTGGCACATATGTGTATAAGTTTAAGACATTTCCATGAGAATTGTTCAAGGAACACCAAAAAAATTTATGGTATTTAATTTTTTAAAAATTGATGATGTCCTTTATCATATGCCCATTTAATTCTATGAATTCATTCTATTTGGAAAAGAAATTAGTGGTAGTGATGATGATATTAAACTAAAGATTAGTCACTAGAGGGTATGAACCTAAGAAATATATTTCTTATACAAGAAATGACCTGAATTATTTTGTATCTTAGAATAAATATAGGGGATGATGAATATAATTTGAGTACACATTTAATGGATGAAACTTATTTGTGAATTCCGTATAATTATAAATCTTTGTGGCGCTAAAGTACCCAATTATCTTGATTTGGTGTGAGAGATTTACTACTACGAAATGTATACAACCTAAACTATAGTAGAATTATTACATAATGGTCAGTGTATCTTATCTTTCAATTCATACGAGAAGGACCACATTAAAGACTCAGTTATAGAGGCTCTTTAGAGAGTTCATGCTATCATATATAAAAAACATACTAATCATCTATTATTTATATTTTTCATAGCTCTATATTGAGGAGAACCTATACTATAGATTTAATCAATTATTGAAAACATTTATCTAATTACTTAAAAAATTTATAGAGATTAGCACCCAAACCAAGTGAAGTTCATTTCAATATCATCTATTTCCTTATTTTTTTCTAATGAATGGAATTAATACCCTTCAATTTTTTATATGGATGATCATTTACTCTTGATTGGGTGTAAGGACCCAAAATTCTATTAATGGAAAATCCCTTATAAAAATTGTATCATATAGTATAAAAACCATAAATTCACATCAAGGACTCCATTCAAACATTATAAATGAATAATGAATAAAATAAGAGGTATCTACAGAATTTAAGTTACAAATATCGATGAAACATTCATTTGACCAATGGAATAGTAATGTGACCATTAAGAATAGTAAATCATCCAATAGAATAGTAAAATCACTTATGAAAGACTAAATAATATATAGAAATATTATAGAAGAAAATATGAAATATTTATATTATAGTATAAGTAAATAAATATTTTAAAAAATATTTATTAAATGTTGGTATTCTTATAAAAATAAATTTGTTTTTATAATTTTATAATTAATACAATTATTTAAAATAAAATTTGTTTTCATAAAATAGATTCATAAATTTATATTTTATTATCTTATTATTTTAATATAATGTTCTGTATGTAATATATATACATGATATTAAATAAAATGATATAAGTTCTTTTTGGACGTTATATTTGCAAAATAAATTAAATCCTCTTCGTTAACTATTTATTTAATCAGTCATCATCTTACTATATAAAAAATGATATATAAGATAATTTAATATTCTAAATTTTAATTAATAACATATAATTTGAATTCTTGATTACAATTTCAATTTTACACAAACTTCTATATTCATATACAAGTGAACTGATCATGAAACCAAGAAACTGAACACTCTTGAACAATGAAATTAAACTCTATAACTCATCAAGAAGCCCATAAATGAACTTAATAAAATTATAATGAATAAAAATATTGTATAAAATGTTATATATTTTTTAATTATATAATTTAATTTTATTATCTATTATAATAATGTGAATACAGCATTCCGACATAAGGTATGGGAATTGTTGAACCTGGCTCTCTTTCTTTGGGTTATCCCCATTTCAATAAATATTTTATATAGATGTTCCTTTAATTTTACTAAATTATCATTTATTTTTAAATCCCTATTTTTTATGATATACATTTTTCAAATACGTTATTATGAAAAATGAATATATTTTTACACAAGAACTATTCTTTCTGAAAAAAAATCTTTTACTTCTTGTGATATTATTTCTTCTTCAGTAATGATTGATGATTATAATACCATGTATGTTATTCCCACGTTATTTTGGAAAACCCAATTTTTATTCCATAATTTATTCTTTTTTAAATGAAACACATTCCTTTATATGGGTTTTTTATGTCCAATATTGATATTTGTACTATGTAGCCTGCATGAGAATTTAAATTTTAGGTTACAACAGATATGCCCAGAATTATATAGTACATGTAAATGTTATGATGTGATGGGTGTTACTAGAATTATATATCCCTCCAATGTATTGTCTAATTTTTCATATCTCATGAGATAAAATGGAATATGTATTAAAATGATGCAAAATATTTTCACAACTATGTGTGGTATTTGAATCCTAAGACATGATATTTTATTTTTATGCATTGGAACATTCCATGATTTTATCTAATAATTGATATCTTGATTATGAATATGATCATATGATTATTTTTGAATGATGATGATTATTAACACCCATGTTATATTGATTCATATTGTTATCTCTCCTCTGACTGGTCTTTTATCTCACCCCTTTATTTGATGTATATCCTTAGGTGATTACTTGTACTAAATAGAACCAATGTCCACTAAGAAGGTTGATAATAAAGAATAAAATAATATTTATTTTTTATTGTGTAAATTTCATTTTTGGTCTTAATTTTCCCAAGAAACTAAACTATTGTATCCTGGTTGTTTAACTATTTCATATTGTTTATCTTTAAAATGAGGTAATAGTAATGTTAGGAAAATAGGGTCTCTATAGTTGGTATTATAGCATAGTTGATTTAATTTGGGAATTAGGATTATATAAACTTAGTGAAAACCCTTAGTACGAGGCTATGAATATGTTATCACCAAAGAATATATATATTTAAAATGATAAACCTAGGGATACCACAATATATGACTTTAGAGTTAACTTAAAAAAATTATAAATTATTCACGACTTGTTTACTTATGTTTTGTTCAAAAAATTTATATATTAGAAAATGGTGGGAATCCTGACAAACCATGCCAACAACCCAGGTGGGGGATAATGACAAAATTTCCCTATTGATATCCCCAATGCTTTGGGAAGTGGAGTTCAGAACATCATGTCAATTCTTACCTAGATATATTAGGATATAAATAACAACATGGACAATATGGAAAACCCTTCTTCACCTAAAAGGGAGAAACAAGCTATTGAGTCTTTTATACTCCAATTATCATCATTTTTTGTGGATATTTTGAACCACTCATCACGAAAAAGTGGGTCAACTCAATGGAAAATATCTTTTCTATGATCCACTATTCTGAGAAAGAGAAGGAAAATCAATGCATTTACCATCTAGATGGAGAGGCTGACCAAAGGTTGGTGTTTTTTAAGAACAACAATATGAAAGATGAAATTGAAGAGATTGAGTGGGAAGAATTTAAGATAATATTTCTTAACAAGTATTTTCCTCAAAATCTTTTAACAATAATTGATAGAGAACTCATAGAGTTGAAGAAAAATGAATGTTAATCTTTTATAGCCTATAAATATTTTTTCACAAGGATGACATAGTATGCTCAGGGGTTTGTTATCAAAAGTGATAGAAAAATATATAGAATATTTTTATTTTAAAACCACACCTATAAAGGATCAATAAATTTTTAACTTTGGGAGTTATAAAGATGTTTTTCTATGTGATATCAAAGTGGATATGGAGTTTTTAGAATTGAACCAGGTCTATATAGATATGAAATGAAAAATAGAGTTTCAAGATAGGGGATCTAGTGATAATGTTGTAAATAAAATTCAACCACTCACATGTAAAAAATGGGGGAAGAAGAATCATGAGAACTACCTCAATGTGTTGGGTAAATGCTTTAAGTTTGGGAGAGAATGCCACCAAGATCATGAATGTCAAAGATACATGAAGAAGTAAGAAAATGTGGTGGAGTAAAGGGGATAACCACCCATGGTTCAATGATACAACTGAAGTTATCAAGGAAATTATGCAATAAAGTGCACTAAATATCAAGTTCACTAGGGTAATCAGTGTTAGCAGCCACCAAATATAAAAGATAAATGGAAACATTATTCTATAACTACTACTGAATTGGAGCCTTAAAATGATGTGGTGATAGTTATGTGGGTTATTCATTCATGAATAAATAATCTAATATCTAAGTTTCATTCTATACATTATTTCAATCATGCATGTTTAGTAGAACTATTAAAGCACCACCTAAAAATATTGAGGTTGTGTTATCAGCTAGAACAAAATATTGGTAAATTATTTCATCCAATGTTTATAACTCCACCCTAGTTAATGTTTATGGAAGAAACCTCTGAGAAAATAATGTAATACTTATTTTTGTGGAGTTTGATGCTATTTTGTGAATATATTTGATATCTTTATACAAATCCGACATCAATAGTCAGGAAATGGAGACCACTCTTCCTATCCCGAGGTATCATTTAGTTAGATAAATGTGTAAGGAGGAGGATGAATCTCTTTTAGAATTAATATTTCTATTTTGGATATTATTTCCATATGAGAAAGCATATATAGCTAAAATTATTGATAAAACTGAGAGAATAATGATCAAATACATACTCATTATGAGGGAATACACTTATGTGCTCTCGAATAATTGTTTGGTCTTCTTCTGGATTGATAGGTTGAGTTATCAATTGAACTTATTCATGGATATTTTCTTATATCAAAGACACCTTATCAAATTGACACCATTGGGGTAGAGTAACTGAAGAAGTAGTTAAAATATATTCTGGATAAGGGTTTTACATGCCAGAGTGCTTCACCATGGGGTTACCCAATCCTCTTCATCAATAATATGCTTGAATCAATGAACCTATGCTTTGATTATCATGAACTCAAGAATATAATAATAAAGAAAAAGTATCACCTTTCACAAGTATATGACTTGTTCGATCAACTTCATGGGGCCAATTATTTTTATAAGGTGGACCCTCAGTCAGTGTATCACCAATTATGGTTTTAGAAGGTAAGTCTTCCCAATAATTCCTTTCAAATGAGGTATGCAAACTATGAGTTCATAGTGATGCCCTTATAACTCAATAATGCACAAGAAATATTCCTAGACATAATGAATATATTATTTATTTATTACCTAGACAAATTTTTGGTAGTCATTATTGAGGATATTATGATATACTCCATGTTCATGGGGGAATACTAGGAGCTTTTTAATAATATGATAAATAGTTTTTAAAGTGAGTAACATTATGAAAAGTATAGTAAATTTGAGTTCTATATGGAGGGATTATCATTCCTGGGGAATGTTATCACTCGTACAGAAATATTAGTGGATCCTTATAACATAATGGAAATTTGATAGTAGACTAGGGAAACCTCTATAATGGAAACCCATAGTTGGGAATTACTAGTTATTTATGATGAACTTCTCAGGATTTTCAAACCTACTAAAAAATATTACTCAGAAGGGTGATTTTTTTTTCTGGAATAGTTAATGTGAAGAATACCCCAAAGAGTAAAATTTTTTCTAATTGTTGTGCCAATAATCAAAATTTCAAAAGTGGGGAACTATTTTGGGAATAAAAATTTTCTTAAAAAAAGGTATTATGACGTGTAATTATGAAAAATTATAATGTTCTATCCTACTCTTAAAGGAAGTTGAAAATTCATGAGAAAAACTATCTGACACTTGATCTGGATTTGTGAGATGTGATATTTGCATTGAAAAACTAGATGTATTATCTATACCGGGAGAAGTGTGAAATATATATAGACAATAAGATCCTAAAATATATATTCACATATAATGAGATTAATATGTTCTAATGGTGATGGTTAGAGATTATGAAGGATTATGACTACTTAATCCACTACCACCCTAGTAAAGTGAATAAAGTTGAAAATGCTCAAAGTATAAATGATCCTGAAAAATTATCAATGATGATAACTGAAAATGATCCAATATTATTTGAATTTAAAATTATGGAAATGGGAATAATTAAGTGTGTAAGATCACCAATCCTTTCACAAATTATTGCTCAACCATCCTTTATGGAGAACATAAAGGATACTCAAAGAAATAATGTGCTAATTTAGAAGAAGGTGGAAGATATGTGAAAAGGGAAATCCATAGTGTTTAATTTTTTCAAGGAAGGAATTGTAATATTTTGGTCCTGAATATGTATACTATATGATTTATAGATAAATAATTTTCTTTAGAATGACATAGATAGCTCAACCTTCTATATTCACTCAGGGAGAACAAAGATGTATCGAGATTTTTGAGAAAACTATTGGTGGGACAATGTGAATAAGAAGATGACTAAATATAAATAAAAGTGCATGGTATGTCCAAAAGTGAAAGTTTAAAGACAAAAGTCTACGAGGATGATGAATCCATTACCCATACCAACATAGAAATTGGCAAAAATCACTATGGACTTTGTCACCGGTCTTCTAAGGATATCTAGAGGAAACAATACTAAATGTGTTGTTGTGGATAATCTAACAAAGACATCACACTTTATCTCAATTTGATAGAAATTCTAGCTGTATCAACTTTCATGGTTATATATTATTGAAGTGGTAAGGCTTAATGGAGTACCACAATCAATTGTATTTGATCGAGATATGATATTAACCTCTATGTTCTGGAAAAGTCTCTAACATGCTCTGAACACTGAGTTAAACATCAATACAACTTATCATCCTCAATCTAATGGATAATCTAAATGAACTATTCAAACATTTGAATATATATTGAGACCATGATCCATGGAATTTATTGGAGGATGGGACTAACATCAACCTCTGGTCTAGTTCTCATACAAAAACAGTTTCCACTCGATCATCCAAATGGATCCATATGAATCCTTTTATTGGAAAAGATGTATAACACTAGCATGTTGGGATGAAGCCAATGAATGTAAGAAGATACACTAGTGTATAAAACGTTATTTACGTCACCATTTTTTACATCGGTTATATATAACTGACGTGATAATCTGTGAAACGTGGTTTTTTACGTTAGTTATTTTATAACCGATGTAACAAATGCGGTGAGTAGATTTTGAACGTCGTTTATTTTAATAACCGACGTTACAAATCGTATGTGTTTGGTTTTTACGTCGGTTATAAATTAACCGACGTTAAAACTCAAAGCGCGGGGGTTTTTTACGTCGGTTTTTTGATAACTGACGTAAAAAATGAGTTATCTATGGGTTTTTTACGTCAGTTATTTCAAAACCGACGTAAAAAACCCCCCGCGCTTTGGTTTTTTATGTCGGTTATAAAATAACTGATGTAAAAAATGAGATATCTAGGAGTTTTTTACGTCGTTTATGTTAGGACCAACATAAAAAACCAAAGCATGGGGTTTTTTTACATCGGTTATTTTATAACCGACGTTAAAAATGAGTTATCTACGGGTTTTTTTACGTTGGTTTGAAAATAACCGACGTAAAAATCCCCCAGCGCTTTGGTTTTTAATGTCGATTATTTTATAACTGACGTAAAAAACACGTAGATAACTCATTTTTTACGTCGGTTATAAAATAACTGACGTAAAAAACCAAAGCGCGGGGGGTTTTTTATGTCGGTTTTAAAAATAACCGACATTATAAATTTAAAGAATAGTTTATAACGTCATTTATTATATAACTGATGTTATAAAACATTTAAAAAATTAAAGCCCTGTGGACTATCATTTATGATTTTTCGATTGACAGTCCGCCTGCTCGTCTCTCTCATGCGGTAAACCATAATCGGCTCATCGATTGACCTGCGTTAAACTCATTTTGGCTTCATCGTTTATGTTATTTAATCCTCTTGGATCTATCATCTTAACTCTCAACACTCAAGTATGCCTTCCACGAATTTATTTCATTCGTTTTTTTCACGGATAGTCTATAATTATGTTTTGTGATTTTTTTGTTTAAACTAGGTTAGATTCTTCCATTTCGAACCCTATTACATATTTTTTAATATCGTTGGCTTTTTATTTCCTAACCATCCACTATGAATAAAATAATTTCTATATATGAATTATGAAATGTTATTTTCTATTATAGGAGTGATCCATCACTGGATTTTTATTTCCTAACCATCCACTATGAATAAAAAACAAAATTATTCTTATTCCATTCATTTTTGAATACCATGTTTCTTATTCCTTTGATTGAAGGATGTTCAACAAGATATCAAAGATAAAATGATTGAGAAAATTATTGACTAAACTATATACTCATTATTTATATAGTTTCAATACCATATAATCATTGAATGGTATCAACCAAGAAATTTATTTAGTATCATTTATAACCCATTTATATTACATGGGATTATCATGTTTATTGATTGAATTATAAATTTTTTATTTATATGATTCCATTTTAAATGGATATTAAACCCATTTTTCCATGTATTCTTTGTGATATAATGATTATTGATTTTATATCTCACACATACGTATGGATGTTGATGGGTGGGGTCATATATCATCATCCACTTCATTGATTTTGTTTTATATCTCATAAAAGAGTAAGGTGTGGATATAATTAGTTTGTTCAAAATGGCATGGGAATAATATTTTTTCACACATGTTAATGTGTGGACATAACGTGTGGACATAATGAGTTTACTTGAAGTAGGTTTTCCTTTTTCATGGATTACTTCATAAAGTGGTCTTGGTTCATTTTATTTTTTGTTTCCATTGACACAATCCCCCCTTAATGACTATGATTTCTCATTGCCAAGTTTTTCTCTAATTGTTCTCTCATACACCTTTTGGATTTGATTGTTGATTACAAACATATTTATTCAAATATTTAAGCTGGATTATATGCATTTTTAGGATTATATTGTTGTTTTATGCCACTTTATTTACTATTCTATCCAATACTAAGACCCTTTCTTGTAAGAAAAATTTCATAAAAAATATGATTGGACACTTTATCATATTTCATGAAACATTTTTAAAAAAAATATGTTATATCAAAGATGTGGAAACGGGTGGTGTCCGGGGGGGGGGGGTGTCCAAGGGGGTGGGTGGGTGTGAGTGGCTGTCCACGTGGGTTGGGGCCTATCCATAGGGTTTTGAGGGTTGTCTGGTGGGGTGGGGGGCTGTCCAGAGGGTTGGGGGGTGTCTAGGGGGGGTGTTCAAGGGGTAGGGGTGGGGGTGGTGTCCAGGAGGGGTGGGGGTGCTTTCTAGAGAGGTAAGGATCTTTCCGAAGGGTTGGGGGTGTCCATGGGTGGTCCAAGGGGGTGGGAGGGTGTGGGGGGATGTCCAAGAGGGTGGGGGCCTGTCCAGAGGGTTTTGGGGTTTGTCCGGGGGGTATGGGTGATTCTCAGGTTTACTCCATTTTCTCCAATTTTCTATCAACTATGTAGGCGTCATGGTTTTCTTTGATTCAATGAAATTTAAAACTATTATATCTAACTAAATTTTGTTTTAAAAATAATATTCAAGCATATTTTTTTAAATACCCATAGATTTGTTTTATATTTTAAATTGTTTTGCATTCAAATTATGATTTTTTCATATAAAAATATATTTGTCTTATCTTAAAAATATATATTTTTTGTTGATATTTGTTATAGGTAATAATGAGTCGAAGTTGGATTACGACACATTGAATGAGAAATGAATTTGAGGAAGGTGTTGATGCCTTTTTGGAATTTGCAAAACTAAATGTTCCAAGTAGTGACATTTTTTTCTGTCCATGCCTGAAATGTGTGAATATGAAGAAGTTGAAAAGTATAGAGATAAAAGATCATCTGATTTGTCATGGTTTTAATCCGAGTCATAGCCCTTGGATTTGGAATGGTGAAACCAGACGGAATTTCACTGATGATGATGATTCGCAAGATGGTAACTCCGATGGAATTGAAGAAATGATTCATGATATTGTAGCAGAACAAATTGAGATAGAACCGACAGTTGCACGTCTATATGGTGATGCTGAAAAACCATTATATCCTGGTTGTACAGATTTTACAGTTTTGTCGGCAGTGTTAAGATTGATTAACCTGAAGGAGAAACATGGATGGAGTGACAGAAGTTTTACAGAGCTGCTACAACTGATGAAAGACATTCTTCCAGAAGATAACGATCTTCCAGATTCACATTACAAAGCCAAGAAAATATTATGCCCGATGGGATTGTGATACAAGAAAATACATGCCTGTCCGAATGACTGCATTATATATAGGAAGGAATTTGAATTTCTGTCAGAGTGTCCTAAATGTGGGACATCACGGTATAAGGTGAAAGAAAAATCATAGGCTGGTGTAGAGATTACAAATCTCCCTTCAAAGGTATTTTGGTATCTTCCTATAATTAATCTTTTCAAATGTTTATTTTCTAATTCACATGATTCAAAAAGGTTAAGATGGCATGCTGGAGAGCGGGTATGTGATGGAAAAATACGTCATCCAGCTGATTGTCCACAATGGAAGAAAATTGATGCACAATATTCTACATTTGGAAATGAAATTTGAAATCTCAGACTAGGGTTGTGCACAGATGGAATGAATCCATACCGAACACTCAGTAGCACACATAGTTCATGGCCTGTTTTATTGGTAATTTGCAACCTCTCTCATGAAGTTTGTATAAAGCGCAAATATTTCATGTTGTGTACAATGATCTTTGGTCCAAAGCAACCCGGTAATTATATTGATGTTTACTTGTCACCGTTGATTGATGATTTGAAACTGTTATGGGCTGATGGTATTAGAGTGTTTGATTCTTATAAAATGGAATATTTTCAACTGCATGCAGTGCTTCTATTCACTATAAATGACTTCCCAGCATATGGAAATTTGTCTGGATATAGTGTTAAAGGGAATAAAGCATGTCCAATTTGTGAACAATAGACGTCATACTGTCAATTGCATCATGGGAGGAAAATAGTGTACATGGGTCATCGAAAGTTTTTTCCTATGTAACACCCTTATAGAAGACTAAAAAAGGAATTCAATAGATCACAAGAATTTGATACTGCCCCAAAACATTTATCCCCTAATCTGTATTTTGAGAGGGTGAAAAACCTTGACGTGACATTGGGAAGGACACTGAAATCTGGTAATGATAGACATATTTGGAAGAAAAGGTCAATTTTTTTTGAGTTACCATATTGGAGGTATCATGAAGTTAAACATAATATTGATGTCATGCACGAGGAGAAGAATATCTATGATTCTTTGATTGGAACATTGTTATATATTAAAGGAAAGGCTAAATATGGGTTCAATGCATGATTAGACTTACTATAAATGGGAATACGTTTGGAGTTAGCTCCCACTCCTAAAGGAAGACGAACATTTCTTCCCCCAGCTTGACATACATTATCGAAGAGGGAGAAATTTAGCTTCTGTCAGTGTCATCATGATACCAAAGTGCCTCAAGGTTATTCTTCTAATGTAAAATTTTTGTCTCATTGAAGGACTTGAAGTTGATAGGTATGAAATCACATGATTGTCACGTCATGATGAAAAAAATTCTACCAGTTTTATTGCGTGGAATATTGCCCATTCGTGTCAGAAAGACTATAATGAAGTTGTGTTATTTTTTCAATTCAATTTGTAACATTGAAATTGATGTGAATGCTTTGAACATTTTGGAAAAGGATGCAATTTTTATACTTTGTCAATTGGAAATGTATTTTCCTCCAACTTTTTTTGATATAATGGTGCATTTAATGATTCATCTGGTTCGAGAAATAAATCTTTGTGGACCTGTATATCTTCGTTGGATGTATCCTTTTGAAAGGTATATGAAAATATTAAATGGGTATGTTAAAAATATATATTGACCTGAAGCCTCCGTTATTGAAAATTATATTTCTGAGGAGGTATCAGAGTTTTGTACGAGCCACATGGCTGCAGCGTAACACATAGGTTTGCCTCCATCTCGCCATAAACGAGTTAATAATGAGGGAAAGGGGATTCACCGCTTGAAAGTCAAATCATTGTCAGGTAAACAGATGAAGAAGTTAGAATCATACATCTTGAATAACATAGCTGATTCTCAACCGTATATCACATTGCATATTAATGAGTTGAAACAATGTCATCCAAAGAAGAAAGAAATCTGGATTCTGAATGAGCACAACAAAACTTTTTTGTCATGGATTAAAAAGACTTTGCTTGGTAGTTCAGATGTATCAGAGACATTAAAATGGATAGTGAGTGGTCCATGATTAAATGTGATAACATGGTCCGGTTATGACATTAATGGTTATACATTTCATACGAAAGATCAGGACAATAGAAGTGCAGTTCAGAATAGTGGTATATCGGTGTTTGCAGAAGCAATGCATTTTTCGAGTGCTAAGGACAAAAACCCAATTTATGCATCAAGTGCATATTATGGAGTGATTGAAGACATATGGGAGGTGGATTACATTACAATTAAAGTTCTCGTTTTTAACTGTAAATGGTTTAACGGTAACAACAGTGTCAGACACGATGAATTTGTAATGAAACTTGTTAATCTGAATAGATTGGAAGACACAGCTGATTCTTTTATAATGGAAACACATGCAAAACAAATTTTCTATGTAGTAGATCAATCAGATATGCAGTGGGTTGTTGTTTTGCAAGGGAAAAACAATATGTTGGTGAGGATGAACTTGATGAATATGCTGATTTATGTGAGATCTCTACTTCCATGGAAATATTAACAAAACATAATGATGATCATGTTGAATACATAGTTTGTGCCATAAGGAACGATCATGACGAAGGAATTTGGGAAAACAATCCATTTTTACATTCCTAAAATTATAGGTAACATATGTTTATTTCTTGTTTACATTTATTTTTTCCATAAATGTTAGATATTGTAAGTTTTTTATTTATTAAAACATGTTTTAAAACAAAATAAGTATATGTTTTTTTCTGTTTTTTGTTTGTTTAGTTTAATGTATCATGTTTATAACCATTACATGAATTATATATCTATTTTTTTTGTTCACTGACAATTACTTTACCATGTTTACCATGTTTACCAGGTTTACCATTTTTACCATTTTTACCATCTTGACCATCTTGACCATCTTTACAATCTTTACCATTGTTTAACATGCTTACCATATTACCAATGTTTACTATTGTGTAACTTAGTACACTTTTCTATTTTCTAATTAAAGTAGTATTAAAATATTTAAATTTGTATATTTGTGAACTGACGTTTGTTTTTTTTGATTTGAAGGATAATGAAAGATCATTCAGATGATCAACCACGTGATTCTGGAGAGGAGCATATTGTTGGTCATACCTGTGGGGATGAAAATTCACATGCTCCTATTATGACAAAGAGTTCAAAGGTTGGTAAACGTGGGTGCACACGTTTACCAAAATTTTCACTTACCCATACACAGGATCAGAGGATTGCCGTTGAGTTTGATGATGATGATTTTCTTAGAGGTATGAACGCAAAAGATTTTAAGAGTTTTGTAGCAAATCAGGCTAAGAGAAAAGTAAGCATTCTATATGATGGTTGGAGAAGTGTGGAAAAAGAGAATATATCTCAGTTGTGGGAGATGATTTTGGTAAGATCTTTTGTTATTGTTTGACCATTATTTAAATGTTTCTAGTATATATAATATGTTTAACCACTTCTTTATTAGATGACATTTTATATTCCTGACACTGGAGGAGTCAGGAAGAAATTCTTATCATTGGCTACCAAGAGATGGAGGGATTTCAAATCAACCCTCTCATTTGATTTCATTTATGGTCATAGGATTCATGACAATCCATGTTGTATATATCCTTTTATAGATGAAGACACATGGAGACAGTTTTTTGAAAGTAGAAGAAAAGAGTCATTTCTGGTAAGGTCAATGTAAACTTTTATAAAATTTCTTATATAAATGATTTTATTAATGTTTTATTAATGATTTCTTATTATTAAATTACAGAAAACAAGGAAAGCTCATCAGGAGATCCAATCTAAAAATGTATACCCTCATAGTTTATCTCGGGGAGGGTGTGCATTATTGGAAGAACAAATGATGGCAGAAAAATTTCAACAACTAAGAGTTGAGTCTTCAAGCTCTAGAGAGGTGGCCCCTCCATCCCCTCCATCTAGACATGAAAAATGGAAGAGAGCTCGGAAGGGAAAAAAGGGCAATATCTTTCGGAAGAATCGAGAATCATAGTTGAGAGGATTGTAAGATATCTATTTAATTTATTTAAGATAACTATTTTCTTCATATAATTTCAATCATTACAGAAATGTTCAATTAATTAATACAGGACTCTCTTGAGGAGCAGAGTTCAGAGGGGACATTTATAGCTACTGGGAGGGAAGATATTTTATTTGCAGCATTGGGAAGGCCCGAACATCCTGGTCATGTAAGAGGATATCAAGCAGGTGTATCGGTAAGAAAAGTGTTGCCACGTTCTTCAGCTTCTAACATTGAGGGGGTTTATAAAAAAATAGAATCCTTGGAGGCTGAAGTTCATAATATTAATGCGACGATGGAGGACAAGATTAGAGAGTCGGTGCAGTCTATGTTTGCAGAAATGAAAAGACAATTTCAGAATGCAGCTCCCACTCCTCCACCTCCCCCTGCAGACCCCATTATTTATCCTCCACCTCCTCCAGTAGCTCCCACTCCCCCACCTCAGCCTACGGACCCTATTTTTTATCCTACGCCTCCGCCGCAGCTTCATACATATTTCGAGTTGTATGTTGATGATTCTCAACATCATATAGTAGCATATTAGTTGGTATATTGTATAAGAGATACATTTAATCATCAACAATTGGAGGTCGAGAATCAAAGGGTCACTGTACATGATATTATAGATAGATCAGCTAGGGTACCAATACCTACAGATGAGGTGGCGACATTTGGACAGAGTATCGGCCATTTTTTATTTTGGCCATCCAGACTTCTTCGACTCATTACCATAGAGGTATGAATGTTATATATTTAATTTTATTTTTTTGTTAAAGTTGTTTTATCATTTGAAAACTAATATATTTTTCAATTTTTTTTACAGGAATACTTCAAAGGTAAAGAAATAATGTATAGACAACCACAAAGACAAATGGCAATGACATCAGATACAGATTCCCATGGTCTTAACAGATTGTCAAGATATTCACATTTGTTGTTGGGTTATTATGAGTTTCCAATGGAAGCTCATGTTTGTGGTTGTGAAATACGTGTGGGGATTATAAAAACTGATATCAGGGAGCTTGTTGCTGGAGATAAGTAGGGCATCAACGTGGTGCAAATTTTTTCCATGTAAGTCTTAACACCTTTTACCTGCATTATATTTATTAAAAATGTATACTTATGTATGTTTTGTATTAGGTATCTTTATAAAATTTGTGAGAGGAATGAGCTGACAGAGGTATATGGATTCATGGACCCGCAATTGATTTCCCCTGAAGCACGTGCATTGAATGAGGAACAAAGAATGGTTTATATTGCTGAAATATTTGAAAAGAATATAATCACACAATGTTGGATGATACCTTTTTGTGAGAGGTATGAAACACATTTCTCTCAAAGATTTAATTATCTTTTAACATAAAAAACCACAAACGTTAAATTTCCTTTTATCAGTGATCATTGGATGTTAGGGGTTTTTTCCCCAAGGGAGAAAGATCTTTATTGGATATGCTCTGTCCATGGTGATGTGCGGGAATGTTTTAAGAATATATTGGAAAAGTAAGTTTCAATTTCTTAAAAGTTTTATATATTATAATGAATTTTAAATTTACCCCATTCATATTATTTTCTAACAGTGCATGGGCCTACTTTCGAAAAAACACAAAGAAAAGAAATGCAAAGATCAAATATGTAAATGTGAAGGTAAATTTCCATTTATAATTTGTACTTTTTGATTTATTACATAAAAATAATATATTGAATTTACACTCATTCAAACAGAATTGTAATGAACAACAAGGCCTCATCGAATGTGGATATTATATGTTAAGATTTATGTATGAAATAATAACAACTAGGACAGTTGTAAATTTTGACCTAGTACGATTTCCTCTTAAACATTGCCATAATATTTCAATTTGATTTTTTCATTATACACGTTAACTACCTTCTTTTTAATTTGTAGCTTTTTGATGACCCTAAAACCAATACTGCTGAAGACATCAAACACTTACAAGTGGAGTGGTCAAATTATTTTACAGGTTTGATTAAATTTTAGTTGTTTGTAATGTAAAATGTAATTTTAAATATTGTCGTTGTAATTGTGTATTTGGTAGTTGTTTATGATGGATTTAGTTTTTTTATGTTGACAGTGTAAGTTTTGAATGTTATATAAATGAATGTTTAATTTTTCTCTACTTCTTGTTTTGGTTTACTTTTGATGGTTTTTCTGGTATGGATTTGGGTCTGTGGGGGAGGGGTTCCAAAGGTGTGGTGGTGTGTTCAGTGGGGTTGGGGGGTGTCCAGCGGTCTGAGAGGGCTATTCGGTGGGGTGGGGGGATAGTCTTGGGGGGGGTGGCAGGGCTGTCCAGGGGTGTGGGAAGGCGGTCCAGGGGTGTGGGAGTGCTGTCCAGGGGTGGGGGGTATACATGAGGGTGGGGGCTGTCTAGGGGGTATGTTTTATATGTTATCAATGTACATGCTTAATTTTGATCTACTTCTGTTTTTGTGGTAGGATTTCTTGATTTGTTTTCTGGTTGATTCTGGTATAGAGAGGATGACTGAATTCAATTTTTAAAAAAAAATTTGGGTTTATCACATCGGTTATTTAATAACCGACGTGATAAAAGGCCTAGACAATGTTTTATCACGTCAGTTATTTAATAACTGACATGCTAAAATGCCTCGAAAATGGTTTATCAAGTCGGTTATTTAATAACCGACGTGATAAAAGGCCTGGAAAATGGTTTATCACGTCGCTTATTAAATAACTGACGCGATAAAAGGCCTGGAAAATTGTTTATCATGTCGGTTATTTATTAACGGACGTGATAAACCCCCTCCCGTGGGTTTATCACGGCGGTTATTATATAACCGATGTGATAAACCCCACTCCCCCGGTTTTTCACGTCAGTTATATACTAACCGACATGATAAACACCCCTCACCCCGGTTTATCACGTCGGTTATATAATAACAGACGTGATAAACCCCCTCTCCCTAGTTTATCACGTCGGTTATATAATATCTGATGTGATAAACCCCCCTCACCTCTGTTTATCACATCGGTTATATAATAACCGACGTGATAAACACCCCTCACCCCAGTTTATCACGTCGGTTATATAATAACCAACTTGATAAACCCCCCTCACCCCGGTTTATCACATTAGTTATATAATAACTGATGTGATAGACCATTTCCCCATCCTTTTATCACATCGTTTTTTTAATAACCAACGTGATAAACCATTTTCCAGGCCTTTTATCACGTCAGTTTTTAAATAACCGACGTGATAAAACCTCCCCATTTTCTGTATCACGTCGGTTCAAATATAACTGACGTCATAAACATCGCGATTTTATGTTTTTGACGTCGGTTTTTAAATAACCGACGTCAAAAATGTTATTTATAACGTCGCCTATATTAACATCGGCTAGAAACCGATGTAAAAAATGAAAAATAACCGACGTAAAAAACTTTTTTGGCACTAGTGATATGACATAAAATGGGTGAATAAATAGTGAAAAACATGTATTCCATTCATCATAACATCAAGGAATCCCAAATTCAACAGAAGATCAATACATACAATAACAAAAAATACCTATAATTTATGACTGGAGACATGGAATTCCCCTACATATCACCATGGAAGAGGACAATGAGATTTAGGAATAATGGAAACATGAGTCCTAGGTACATCATTCTCTTAGAGATCCTTGATCGTGTTAGAGCTATGACCTATCAAATGGAAAATCCCCCTACCATGTATCAAGTACATGATTTATTCCATGTATCCATCATTAGGATGTTCATACAAGATCCCTAACATGTATTGAATCTATAGGTGGTATAGTTAGAAAAATATTTTTCTCCTAAAGAGAAACCAATAAAGTGTATGGACCATAGATATAAAGTTATATAGAACAAGACTAATCACCTGGTAAAAGTACTATGGTGGAACCATAAGCTCGAAGAGGAGACATGGGAACTAGAGGATGCGATGACAGAGAAGTACCCTCACTTGTTTACAACATAGAATGTAAAATGGAATTTCAAGGGAAAATTTTTATTAGGGGGAAGAACGTAATGACCTAATATTTTATCAATGGAAATTCTTTTCTTATCATTATACTATTTAGTATTAAACACTTGAAATCACATTAATAACATCAATATATACTTATAAATAATGAATGAAAGAAATAAAAGTTATTTTTAGAAGTTAAGAAACCAATACTGATTAAATATTAATTATTACTTTGGAATAGTAATGGACCATTATGAATAGTAAATAATCCAAAAGAATAGTAACCTCACTTATAAATGTGTAAATAAAATTTTGGCATATTATAAATGACTGTATTATATAATTATATCATATAATCACTATATAAATATTTTAAGAATTATTAATTAGTTGTTAGTATGTTCATAAAACATAAATGTTTATTTAAAATTTTTAATTAATAAAATTATTTAGAAAATTTATTTTTTCATAAAATAGATTCAGAAATTAATATTTTGTTTTCTTATCATTATAATATAATTTTATGAGACCTTAATTATTTATTCAATTTGTTATAATGTGAATTATAATTTAAAAATCTGAATTTTCAATATAAATTATGATTTTAATTAAAAATTATATTCATAGAAATTTATTTTTATAAAAAGAATTTTAGTTTTTCATTCTATACATTGAAAATTTTTTGGTGATTTTTTTGTATTTTTCTAAAATACATGAATTTTTAGTGAATAGTAAAATACCATAATTTATGATAAAATCTAAATACATGAATTATTAAGTCATAGATGATGTATGGATGATTTATGCCCAAAATATTGAAACATAATTCATTAAATTAAAATATTTTGTGATATATCTAAAACTATTCAAATTGTTGAGACAAATAATAAATTAATCAATAAAATAATGAGAAAGCACCCCACTCCTCCCCTATAAACAATACCCCTCACCACCTCTTATCCTCTCAAATTTAAAGCTTTGATAAAATTCCAAATTCTACCCAATAATATTCCCAATACCCTATCCCAAATAAAATATCCCTTGGCCTCATGAAAATATAAAACAACTTTCCCTAATGAGGTTCTCAACAAGGAGAAATTCAGGTGAAAAAATACACTTTTGTTTTCTTTTATTTTCTTTTCAATTTCATTTTTATTCATATACTATCCTCATTTCTACCTATCATAGAGTATTTATAACTCCTATTTCATTTATATATTAGAATGTTATTATTTTTATGGACTACTTCCTCTTCTAATCTCTCCCACTTTCCTTTTATTCTTAAAAATTAAAATATCGTCTGTGGTGTGTCGATTGATCACCACCATGGGTGATGCATTTTAATTTTTCACTACTGACTTAAAGGCTGGTCATAAAACCATAATTATGGTAAAATATGATCTTATTATACATATTTTAATTTATATAAGGTTATGGAAGAAATATATAACCATGACATTAAATACAATGATATGAGTTCTTGATGGTTGTAATGTTATCCCAATAAATTAAATCATTTACATTAGCTATTTATCTAATGTTTAATATTCATAAAATATTACCAAATGATATATAATACCATTTAATATTCTTAAATTTCATTAATAACATATAATTTCAATTCCTGATAAGTATTCAAATTTTACATGACCTTTTATACTCATATACAAACAAACCAATCATGAAAACCAATAAAATGAACATTACCGAATGGTGAAATCATAACTCATAAAAATCTCTTAAATTAAATTAATCAAACTATAATAAATAAAATAAATTTTTTATTTTTTATTTTTTAATTAATTAATTTTATTTTATTATCTAGGATATTAAATTAAATAATACATTTATACATACATTAAGGGGATTCCCAAAACAAACTATCTTTTTTGGGGGTTTTCCCCTTTCACTCCATTTTCAGTATGGATGTTTCTTTAATGTTACTTAAATGTCACTTATTTTTTCCATCCCTTTTATTTTAGGGGATATAAATGTTTCCATTATGTCTTTATGAAAAATCCAAATATTTTTCCAAAATAAATCTTCTTTCAAAAAATACATCTTTAACTTCATGTGAGACATTTTCTTCTTCAATCAGGATTGACAATTCTTATAACAAGTATAATATTCCATGTTTATTTTGGAAACCCAAAAGTTTATTCAATAATGTAATATTTTTTAAATAAAATCCATTCATTTAAAAGGGGTTTTTATGTCCAAGATTCATATATGTTCTATGTAGCATTAATTATAATGTAAATGTTATGATGTGATGGGTGAACCCATAATTATATAGCGTATGTAAATTTCATGATGTGATGGGTGAATAAAAAATTATATATCATTCCAATTCATTGGGTAATGTGATGTATCTCACGAGATAAAAAGAAATATGTGTGAACATGATGCTATATTTGTTCACTATTACATGTGGTATTTGAGCATTAAGACATGTTGTTTCATTTTTATGAATTGACACATACCATGATTTTATCTAATTCTTCCTCTAATGACTAAGATGATAATACTATGATTATTTTCTGATGATAATTATTATTCTCACCCATGATATATTTATTCGTGTTCTTATCTATCCTATTAATGGGATTTTAGCTCACCAATTTTTTAATCGAAATCCTCAGGTGATTACTTGTAATAAAGAGAACATAAGGTCCACTAAGAGGCCAGATAAAAAGGAAATAATTAATGTTTATGTCTTATTATGTTACTGTTATGTTTGGTCCTAATTTTCTTAAGAGAAAAATCCATTAGATCAAGGTTGTGTATCACTTTTATAATTTTTATCATTAAAATGATGTAAAATTAATGTAAGAAATGTAGGGTCACTATATTAGGACTCATGAGATCCATGGTTAGGATATTCAATTAATTCTTGTGAGCACTGTATAACTATGTAATATGAGATAACACTAGTTTTGGGGGAAATTACAAAATAAATTCCCATGTGTAATCAAGAAAGTGTATTAATTCATCTTTCATGATTGTATATTCTTCATTAACTTGTTTAAAAAAATTTTGAAGTGTCCTTTTAAATATAACTGAATAACTGGTATTTGTAAGATATTTTTTTTATTATGATGTGGGGTGGTATCCTACGTCATTTTTGGTGAATATTTCTCAAATAAAGAAATAAAATGGAAATATAACCTTTTATGGATAAATAAATATGACTCCCACACTATGTAGGTGTAATATTATGCCCCCATCAATGTTTCTTTGGGGCTCACTGAGGAACCATTAAAGATATATTTCTTATGTATGGAAGGATTTACTTAAAAAAATACCTTCATTTGAAAGTTATATATCTTGGGTAATTTATTTTTGGGAAGGGTGTGCTTCTAGAAATCATTATAATGTTTTTTATCTAATGAACCTCTAAGAGATGAAACATATTTAAAAATAAAACAAATGATATTCTACGTTGTTAATCATAATATCAATATGGTATGATTAAGAATATAATTAAAATGGTAAATAAAAGTTGTCAAATGAACCTCATAATAATGTAGACAATGAAATAATTTTTACCATAAATATATATATGGAGGAATTAAAATATAGAGTGTAATAGATACCATTTGAGGCCATAAAATATACTCTAAAAGCATATATCCCATTGGAAAATTTGACACTTCTTTTTAAACATCATGAAAAAAAGAAATTTATTATATGATTTGAAATCAAATGCCTAATTTTTTTCATCCATCCCTATAATCCTCTCCACAATTGAATTTTTTTGGGGTAGGGTTATTTTGAGTATCACTTTGGTTTTAATATAATTAAGATCAATGTTTTTATGTTTAAACAAAAATCCAAGGAACATTTAGAACATCACCTTTAATATAAATTTAAATGCAATCATATTTAGGATATCTAGCCAGAGTTCAGAAAACACCACTTCTAGAATATTGAAGTGATATGGGTATTGGATTGAATTAATGACTATGTAAATGACATAACATTCAAAAACCTTGTTGAGTATGGTTTTAATGATGTGATACATCACCCTTTGGTAAGTAAAAGTGATATTATTTTAACCAAAAAGAATCAAGATATAATAGTATACTCTCTGGGGTTCTATAAAGTTAATAACCACTTTATCCTCAGGATACATTCATATTTTTTTGTAGATGGAACATTCATCCATTGATGATAGGTCTTGAAAACTCACTTTTTCATTATGATTAAAACACTATATTTACTCTTTTTACAATGATGGTTTACGTATCTAAAGTGAATGCATTTTCTAACTTTCCTATTCTACTTATTCTCAGGGACAATTTTATCCAATACTTTTGGATATAAAACCTCTCAAATAAATTTATCTTCAATGAACTTATCCACCATATATTCTACTTTAAAACAATGAGATGCATTCATTCTCCTTGAAAAATTTATTAATCATGTTTGTTTTTCAATTGACCTAAGCGCTGAATTACTACATAAGGACATAATACCAATATTTCTATATAACTCCACAGAAATAGATACAAGTGTTTTTTAATGAAGGTATTATATATCTCTTTATCTTCAGTAGTTATATCTACATTGATTAATGGGATCTATGAGTTTTCTTTTATATCCCAATTTACTAATTTTAGATCATCAATTTTAGGGGAGACACCATATTCAAATTCATTGTGAGAACCTTTGAGTTCTTATCCATAAATATCAGTGGTAGGATACCGATCATACAATTGAGATTATATAAATTTAATAGTAATTTCATCATAACTATTTAGTTTACAATCATTATAAGTATGTGAAATTTCATTAGTCATGATAGAATCCATGTGAATAAAAAAAACCACAATTGTTTTCTTTTTTCTCTATAATGTATACCCTCATCTCCTCAAATTATCTCAAATTTATTTATTTAATGTTAGTAAAGATTGTGTTATGGTAGATAAGATTGAATATAGGATTAATTTACTAAGATCACACATGAATATTTTCTATTATAGATAGGGGTAGTTAGATAGATGTATATATCTATATTTTATAAGAGTAAGAGGTGATCTAGGGGTATTTATCCATAGTCAAGAGGATCAAATGATTTACAAATACTATATTATTTACATAATTATAATGTATAATGAGTTTTAATGTATCCCCCACATCATTCTATTAAATAACTAGAGTAGTCTTTAATTCATTAAGAGTGTTGACCAATGATGTGATTCTAGTCCTGGCTGTGTCCCTTACATTATTATATCCCCCTAATGATTAATCAGATCCTCAAGATCATAAAGTGGAAATATTACCATAATATACTCTAATTTATACAACAATAAAATACATAAAAATAAAAATACGAAGAGGGTACTTCGTTATGCATATGAAATGATGACCATCCTGATAAATCATTAAAAATACTATCTTAATGAAATTCTGTGAACTCAAAATTAAATAAAAGATCCTCAAATTTGGCATTCAATATAATTTCCCCCAAAGGATTTGTATTATATCTTATAATAACCCAAAACAATCAAATCATAAGGATATAATTTAGTTTATTTTTAATCGGAGTGGTAGACAATTTTATCTTAAATGAGGTTGATTCCTATGTTATTATCAACTAGAGACCGATGAATGTTTTTATCAATGATCTAGCTTTACCAATATAAGGTTATGATGTGGACTTGTGCGGTTGTTTCCTAATCCTACAATATAAAGTAGATGAATTCATGGAATTTATTTATCCGAGTCTCACTATCATATGTCTCAATTATTGAAACTTTAGTATCTAACTCTTTAGGGTTTGATAAATAATACACAAGGGTCTATATAACCTCTTAGAAAAGATATAGGGCATTCAAGATTGAGACTGATTATTGAAAAATATAATGATATTTCAATAAATCGTTCTTTTGATCCAATGGATCATGTTTCATTCCATTTATTATTCTTAATCATGGTTAAGTGAAGTTATACTGGATAATAAAATGACATATCTACTATTGAATTTGGTGAAATTATAGTTCTTATTTTTCAAGAATTATTAGATTTATTTTCATCTCATATCTAAATAGGTGAATTATTATCCCATATGTGCCTTGGAGATATCCAACACCACTTGATCACCATTAACCATCATTACATGTAATATTTTTAAGAAAAATAAATCTTAAATTCTGTTGAACAATATATAATGGTAGTGGAATTAATTTTAGAAATAATTAAACCCTTACTATTTTGGATTTTTGTCATATGGTATTGTGATCATGTAATTTTATAAGGTATAAATGTAATACCTTGGAAATTGATCATTCTGGGAAGAATAAATTCTTTATTTCATATTTTTAAAGTAACAAATCATTTACTCCCCATTAAAATATTATGTATTTGTATTATACCATTTTATTTGTGGTTTTTTCTGAAAATTGGGTTATACCACATTGAAATTATCTTGAATTAAACCTATAACTTTTATTTTTTCATAAGAGTAAAAAAATTGTTTTTCTTTACTAGACATAAATACTTTTGATGGTGGTGCTTTCAAGTATTTTTATTAATTAATTTAATAAAGTTGTCTTGATATAGTTCCATTATTGTAAAACCTCAAAACCCTCCTAAATACTTATATAAGATATTCAAAACATCAAACTTATATTATATATTCACTACAAAAATTTAAAGTAATATATCAAAGGGATTTTATATTTCTATGAAATATATTAGATCCTTACTTATTATAGTGAAATATGAAACCACATAAATAACCAATTTTTTATAGTTTAGGATATCAGGAATGATTATTTTCCATAAATTATAACTAAAGTAATATAATAATTTTTGAAATATATATTAAAAACTAGTATTATACCCTCCTACCATATTTTTAAATAAATAAATATAGGACTTTTTAATGTTCTGATGAAACATATTATCTTCGATTAGTCATATTTTTTTAGAGTTCCCAATATCTATACACAATCGAAACATAGTGAGAGAGATGCTACTCAAACTCTCATGTCACTTTGAATATTGATAATTTGGGTAGAGTGGGAGTCAATTCCACCCACTCAAGGTTTGATTTATTATTTAATTTTACTAGTACACACATAAATTTTACATAATATAATGATGTAATTTTTGAATCTATTTTTTTCACTACTTGTATTGATTTATTCTCTAAATAAAATGATTAATATCACATTTGATGGTGACTTAATTTATGAAACACCTGATGAAAAAAAGATTCCTCAATTAACTAAATAGAATTATACTATCTCTAGTCATCTTGATGGAATGATTATGATTTTCTAGGTTTTATGGTTTCCTCTTTAAAAGGATTTTTATTCCAATGTGCAATGTCTTCAATATGGATGTTATACTCAATCATCATATATCATTTATTTTCTCAATCCTTTTTTATTTTGTCCTTATACTAGGAAATTTACTCCTTGTTAGATATAGTCTCAAGATCTTTCAGTGGGTGGTAGATTCTGTATATACCAACAAATTTCCTTTTATAATTGGTATTAGTTCGCTGACTAGTTGGAAATAAAAATGTATAAGGGGATCTAAAATCACAATATATTATTTGATGCAGAGCATATGCTCCCTATTCATGTATAATGGTGTGTCTGAAATTATCCTTAGATTCATCATCTTCATCCAATTTTGTTTCAACAACATGTTCTATAAAATCTGTAGGGTCATTAATGAGAACTTTTACTAACAATAATCTTATAACATGAAATAATAACCATATATATAAAAAATTTAAGTCGATTAATTTATTTATAATACCTATCAAACATCCAGTCATAGTAAATTATCCCTATTAGAATATTATAGGGTTTTTATCATTGAGTTAATTTTGAATCTTAGATCTCTCCTTATACTGTTTTTCAATAAAAATTTGGATAATGTTCATGTTAATTAATTCTAATAAATATTTCTTTATGTATGAATCAGTGTACTCTCCGGAGAAAAGATGGATCGATAATTGCTTTTAGAGCAATCCTTAATCCTTAAAATACTTATTTCCTTGGAGGAGGTACATCAGCACCCTGAATATTTTTTAATTGATTGATGATACAAGGGTGCTGTATGGGATAAAAATTTATCCTTCCTTATGGGATAGGTTTTCCATAGGTATTTCAATGATATAGATGAAGTACTTATCACATGTGGAGAACGTATTCTGATGAGGAACAAATACCTTATGTCTTTTAGTATCTATGAATAAGAATTTTTTTATATGTTAGATAATACCATATTTATATGATTTTATATCCCTATTTTTTATACTTATTTAATTTTCATTGAATATTGGTGAAGGAGGCATCTGAATTATCAATCCCATTGTGTATGCATCCTGTATACTTCGGGGAAATAAAAGTTTCATAAATCTAACTGTTTGGAATTTTTATACCACAAATTATGAAAAATAATGGTAGTTATTATATTGAATACTTCTTTAGTGGTTTTTTTTAGTACAAATTTATTAAAATTTTACATTTATAAATTCTACCCAACTCCTTATGTGTACATAGAGAGATGATTTGTTGATGATTTATAGAATTAACTCCAGGATATTTAAATAATCTTGATGGAGGTTATCATATTGTTTACCAA
The DNA here is from genome assembly GCA_963277665.1 of Viscum album. Taxonomy (NCBI): domain Eukaryota; kingdom Viridiplantae; phylum Streptophyta; class Magnoliopsida; order Santalales; family Viscaceae; genus Viscum; species Viscum album. The sequence goes on along the minus strand of OY728164.1, from coordinate 1,050,760,545 downwards.
ATTTGGGGTTTCATACTATGAAGAGAGTGATAAATTTAATATAATGCAATTTTTGGTCTAAATTATTAATATGACCAATATACCCTTTATAGTGACTGTGTTTTCTTATAAACCAATTGAATTTCTGCAAAGATTATAGTGAATATATGGTATTCCCTAATCTTCAAGGTTCTTGAAAATTACATTTTGTGAAGTGATAAGAGGATAAAACATGATCAATATTTTATCACCAACCACTTAATCCCGCTGATATTGAAATATTTCTCCTCGTCAATGATTGGATTATCATGTTTTAAAATTATAATAGTATATTTATGGTTTCTTTATAAAGTAATGTAGATTCAATTAAAATATTTTAAACTCTATAAAAGTTTATGTGATTCCAAGGAGGAATAAATCATGATTATTGTATTATCTTTACCATTGGTGGGGGGTGTGGGTATAACAAATTTAAAAAGGTGTGCATAATGAATTAGATATGGTTTTGTAATCACCTATTAACAAGAGGGTAATATTTGAATAATTATAATTTGAGGAAGAAATCCATGTTATTTACCCTATGGAGGACCTCCATTGTTATTTTTTTTTATTTTTTATTGTGGGGAGAAACACCATATTGATTACTATAGAGAGGACCACTAGAGTTGTTTTAATTTTGATTACCATGGGGTGGAACTCCATAATGAATCTCTATATTATTCTGGGAAATACATAAATTATGAGGTCAAAAACCCGATTGACTCATTAGAAACCAAAAATAGTTGTCCACATGTCTATAAGAACATATGACCATATTCTGGAGGCTTTAAAATAGTAGTGAGAGTCTATGATGGTATGGTGGGAAGAGTATACCCACATGACTAAAGTTCAGCATAGCATAAAGATAACCACAATTAACAACAAGAACATAATATTTATATGACTAACAGTCAAAAAGTATATAATACTAGTAAAATAAATAAAATATTAAAAAATTATATCCAATTTCATATACAAAATTATGTTTCTCATGTCATTCTATACAAAATAGATACATGAAAAAAAGAAGTAGTATGCATGTACAACATGATATAGAAAAATTAACAAAATATCAAAATCGATCTTCAATAGAACCAGGAGACTAATCTTAGTATTGTGCTCCCTTACCCCATCCTAGTATAGAGAAATAAATCATCTATAGTAGGTTACTATTTATTTTCCATACCAACATCTACGATGTCTTTCCATGTACCAATTGGAATCCAAGTCAAGGTGTGAGATATACTCAGTAGGCCACCACCAACAGTGTCAAATTCCATCTAGTATATGAATATATTAATAAGTAGAGTTCAAGTAAAAATATAAAATGAAATTGAAATAATTAATACACATGTTGTTCTAAGTTCCCAATGCTCAACTTGACTAATACCACCTAATTTATCCTATGCCTGAATATCTCTGAAATATTTACCATTTATAAATTTATTTATAAAAGTGTCTCTAATGCCTGATCATATCCAAGGAATCCCCTACTAACCATATCGGTAGAAGGGATGAACATTTCCTAATAAATTACAACTCGATAAAGGTTATATAATAGGGATATCATTTCAATAAATATCTAATTGAATCCAAGCATGTCATTTTACCTGGAATAAAAATCACTTAAATTAATAAAGCAATTAATTTATTGGAAACGTAAACTCATCTAAAGTGATCAGAATAAAAAACCTAGGCATTACTCCATGTGTACTATGAAACCATCACCATAAAAGTCTATACATGTGTAAAGACCCGTAAAATTCAAGGTAAATTTATTCTTAATTTTCTTTCAGATTTTAAAAGAATGCAGTTTCTGACGGTGCCTGATTCCGAGGCCCGGTGTGCCCAGAATCGATTTCCAAAGTTAGGCTCGGGTACGTTCAGTGAAAGAACGAGCGGGTTTTTGTTACTTTTGAACCGGTGCCTGGAATTGAAATCTGAGGGAACCGATGAACTCACAGCGCCGATAATTGCTTAAGAAGACCCTTCCTGGAGTTGCGTTTACTCGGGAGGAGTTTTTAAAAAAAAGGCAAGGAATAAAAATATAATTGTTTTACAATTTTATTTCTATTTCTTGCTAAGTGGTTAAGTGTTGAGTCACAACACCCTTCCCCTCTCTTATGTGATTATATCCTAAGTAAGGGAGTTGGGTGTGGGACCCACTTGTAGTTAACTACCTTTGAGAGGATTAAGGTGGGGTGGGGCCCACACGAGCCCAGCCCCTCTCCTTCCCCTAACGTTCATAACTTTTCCCCTCTTAAATTTGTAACTCTCAAAAAGAAAACCCCCTCTCTTAACTCTTGCAAACTTACACTAATTGATTAATTGGACCTACTCAATTAATTAATTCTTGGATTCATTTTGAATTTCAAATGAATTATTGGCTTGTGTGTTGATTAAATAAGACAAAGTCTTATTTCATGAGAGGTTAGTTCATTGTGTGAGAGGATATGAAGAGGAAATCTCTAAATTCCGAAGAACGTTCTTCCTCCTTGAAGAATGCAAAGAACGCACCGTCTCCGAGGAAGAACGCTGACCTTCAATGAAGGATGATGGTGAGAGACGCCTTCCTCGGAGATCGACGACGCGATGCCATGTACCGCGACGCCAACGAACCTCATCTTCTGCGTCGTCCGATCATCACGACACTTGCCTCTTTCTGTGGCTCGACGACGTGCGACGTCTTTTCATGGTAGGGAATAAATTTTAGAATGATATCTTTTCCATGGATGTTTCCTTTTAAAACAAGGAACGCAGATCAAATAAATAATAAGTTGACCCGTGAAAGAATATTTTTTCCGATTGGGAATACTTGTTTGCGGGGAAAAACATAGGGGTTTTTTTGTTTTTGCCTATGGTTTTTTTCCTTTGTCGTTCATCATCTTCTTATTGGGCCGCCTTTTATGGTAATAATGGGAGGAGGTTGGACCAAACGAACATGGCCGAACCTCTTCCCCCTTTGTTGGTTGTACTTGTTGTGGCACGAGAAAAGGCGGCGCGGTGCAACGGTACCGCATGGAAACGATGAAGAATAGGTGAAGAAGCATGGTGCCGTCATGCTGCACCGTTGCGGCATTTCGAAGGCTCTGTAGTTTGATTAATTGAAGGAGGATTGATGGGCATTGACGGAATGGGCCGCAGAGGCAGTTTGATGATTCCATAGTAAAGTGTGAGACCCGAGGTGAACGTCGGCGCAGACGGAATCAAAAACAGACCACCAGAGCAACTCCGGTGGCCCGCGGAATTCAATGGCGACCCGCACCGGCCGGGCTCCCGGATGCGGCGGCACCCGGCGAGCCGCCAGGAGAGAGCGCCGCGGCTGAAGCCATGGTGGCAGGCGTCCGGTCCCACGGCCGCGCGGGACCGAGGAGGGGACGTGTCCGCTAGCAAGGAACGGCCCCCACGCGGGGGCCGCGGTGACAATCAAGGGGGAAACTGCCGCCCTGGCCGGGTCGGGCCACGTCAACCGGGCCGGGCCGCGCCCACCGGGCCGGGCTGCGCCCTAATGGGCCGGACCCGGACCCGGTTCGGGCTGACCCGGGGGGGTTGGGCCGGGTCGGACCGGGCCCAGACCCCCCATTTTCAGACCACTTCCGGTCTTTTTCCCGTATCTTGGGCTACGGACCTCCGATCGATGCACCGTCAGTCGCATAGAGATCCTTGGATCGAGATGTCCATTTCAGTAAATTAAACTCAAGGTTTCAGAGAAATTTTAGTATGGCCGGGTTGGTTCGAATATGAAACCAACCGGGCCCTCGGAGTGGAAACACTTAAATCTTGAGCTCCGGACGTCCGATTGACATGCTGTCGACATTGTTGGATTCCTCTTGATGAGACGAAACTTTTCGCATACTTATCTTGAGGTTTGGACGTAGGTGGATAGTGGCCATGTTGAAGTGAACCCGAAATCCAACCAGGCCCCTCGAAAGGAAAAGTTGATAACTTTCAGACTGGACGTCCGTTTGACGAACTGTCAGTGGCGTTGGTGATCACGTCGAGAAATGGTCTGTATGAGTATATCCTATGTGAGTTCGGGGTACAGTTGAGATATGGTCGGGTTGGTTCGTACAGGAAACCAACCGGGCCCCTGGGACGGAAAGGCTAATAACTCACAGACCGGGCGTCCGATTGACGGGCCGTCTATTGCTTTTAGACCCCTATGATGAGGCGGTCCATTGAGATACTTCATCATGAGACATTGTGATACTTAGAGTATCGACCAGTAGCTCGTGGAGTAGACCCTCCTGGTGACGATCTAACAGAGTGCAGAGACCTAGTAGCTGGCTGATACTTGACGACTGCTGATCAATCGTCTCAGAGTGATTCGGATAGCCCAGTGGGGTGCTCTTGGTTGTAGCAGAAGAACCACGGTGGAGGTGCGCTTAGTTGTAGCGGTATACCCGTGATACTCGACAGAAGGAGTATTTCTTTAGGCTATGAGGGGGTGCGCTTGGTTGTAGCAGCAGACCCCCTGGTGGGATGTGCTTGGTTGCAGCGGCATGCCCATAGTACTCGAAGGGTGGAGTAATTCAGCAGTCCACGGTTAGTGGGGCGCGCTTGGTTGTAGCAGCAGGCCCACTATACTCGACAGAGGAGGAGTTCTCCAGTAGCCGTGGTTTCGACATCATTAATAAAATCCTGGTTTGAGCTGAGTCTATAACCTTTGTGTTTACCTCATGATTGAGATGGGTCACTTGATAACTTAGGTATATGTATGGGCATATACCTAGGTAGTGGTTATCCGTTGATTTCATAACCTTTGTGTTTCCTCATGATTGAGATGGGTTACTTGATAACTTTGGTATAAGTATGGGCTTATACCTAAGTGAGGGTTATCTGTTGAGATCTTTCTTTGTGGTTATCCTTGTTGGATTTAGTGATACATTAAGGGTCTAGGGGTCCCTACTAAGTATCGTATACTCACCCCTACACGGGATATGCCTGAACCTCGTTGTGATGGATGAAGACGATGGGCAACGCTGATAGAGGATGAGTGATCGAGGACTGGACTGTACCCGGAGGTGGACCTCACGACGAGTCAGTATCCGGAGGTGGACTTCACGACGAGTCGGTACCAGGAGGAGATAGACGGACGGATGATCGGATGTGGAGTGATGAGGAGGACATCTGTACCTACCCTTCAGGTAGGATTCGTGGTGGACGATCCAAGAGCTGCGTGTCATCTTCCAGCAGCTTGTCTTTTCTGTTGTACTTTACTTATAGTTGTAGTTGTACCTATCTGTTGGGATTGTATTTCTGGCCCCTATGTACTTTCAGCACTTTTTGTTACTGCTGTACTTAGTGTTTTCTTCTGCTTATACTCTGTGGTGTTTTTTTACTTTTATAAAGGAAATGCCTTCCCAGTTATCGAGATTTAAGCCTTGGGTGCTATTCGCCAGCCCCTGGCCTATGGAAGGCGGGCTTGGGGTAGTCACGACATGGGCCCCGAGGACGGGTCGTGACAAATTGGTATCAGAGGAGTCTGTTCTACCGCAGAACTTATAACTCTGATATTTTCTTTATATGAAGAAATAGTGTTAAGTGTACCAAGTGTGGTCTTCAGTTTAGGGAGTCCAGTGTAGGTGCCAGCGACCGACGTATCCATACACCAGGACCCTGACTTCTAATTTCCGTCTCAGTGCACAAAAACATTAAATGCATGTGTGTTTTCAAATTTTTTCTTTTAAAACATCTCAGACCAGGTCATCTCACCAGGTATAAACCGTTAACCATGTCACGTCTGTTTCATTCAGGATGTCTTATCACGGACGACCAGCTAGTGCTCTGAGAGATGTACGTACTGACTGCCTTCCAAGCGATGAGGCTTTGGTACAGGGCCCTCTTACAGTAGAGGCACCATCAGAGGCACCAGTAGTACTACCATATATTGGGCCACCGATGCCACCAGCCCCAGCATTAGGCGATGCACACCGCTTGAGCACGCTGCATGTGTTCCAGTGCCAGAGGCCACCCAGGTTTTGAGGAGAGACGGACCCGCAAGCAGCTGAGGATTGGCTGGAGGCTATGGTGATATTCTTTAGGCTAGTGGGGACACCAGCAGACTTCATAGTGATCTTTGCTGCAAACCTCCTTCAGGCAGTAGCTGAGTGTTGGTGGAGCCACTTGTTCCAGTTTTGCAACGGGATGACCTTCACATGGGGAGTCTTTGGGACCTTCTTCAGGTTGGAGTTTATACCAGTGGCTCTACACCCCGAGCGTGTTTAGGAGCTGCTGCCTTTTCTGCATGAATTTCAATCTGTAGCTGAGTCATCTGTTGGAAGTAGACAGATGATGCAGAGGTCTAGGAGGACTAGACCTACAGGTGGTTGACCGCATGAATCAGGATCGGTGGGGCAGGGCACCCAGGGTGGGGTTAGAGCCAGGCGTTCCAGAAACGGATAGTGTTACTCTTGCGGCAGGAAGGGTCACATGGCACGTGACTTTCCGACTCCCCGTACAGTTGATCCGTAGGTGTTGGAGGAGCCACCGAGACAGAAGCAGCGGTGGGTTCTTGAGAAACATCCGAGCAGTGGACATGGCAGTAGAGATCTGGGAGCAGATGTACAGGAGCAGAACTAGTGGATTTCTTTTGTTCTTGGTACTTACAATTCCATGTTGCTGTTGTATTTGTGTCTTTGTACTATGAGCTGCTATAATAAAATACACTTATCTTTGTGATGTTTTATTTCTTGTCCTTTTGTTTGGTTGATACTGAGAGGTCCCGGCTAAAACTATTGACTTGACCCTATCTTTCGATATTTATACTGGAGGAGACCCAATGATCTCACATTGATGCCGACAGTGTGACTCGACCCTTGGAGGCGAGAGTGATGGTTGGGTATCTTGGTAGTAACTTCGAGGCATTATGATGTCATCCATGGCATAAATTAGTATCATTAATGATATGATTGACTATATTAGGCAAAGAACGTGGTTCATCCATGGGATGAAATTGGGTTTCTCTTTTCGGCAAAGAAGAAATCTTAGCAGCTCTTGTGGGACCAGAGATGGTCCAGGCCACGACATAGAAGGTACAGGTCATCCAGGAGTGGATGAGGACAACTCCGATCCGACATTAGTCTTATGTTGATAGGATAAAGGACCACTGGAATTTGAGGATGGTGACCACGTTTTCTTCCGGGTCTCACCTTGACGAGGTCTATGGAGATGTGGCCGAAAAGGCATGCAATCTCCAAGGTTTAGTGGACATTTTCAATTCCTCAGCAGGGTAGGCGAGGTGACTTACTGTTTAACCCATCCGCCTCAGTTGCACCAGATGCACGACGACTTCCACGTATCTCAAGTGGGGAGATACGTGCTTGACCAGACGCATATCATCGACCATGGGGAGATGGCCTTTGGTGATGGGGTGACTTTGGCGAGGTTCTAGTAGAGGTTGAGGATCAACAGGAGTGGATCATACGAGGACATCCGATTCTTTTTGTGCACTTTCGCTGACAGTATGGTAACCTCTAGGTGAGCAAATGGGGGCGGAAGGCTCAGATGCGTGATCAGTACCACTTTTATATCCCTAGTTTGTGTTAAATATTTATGAGGACGTAAATCCCTGAGGTGGGAGTAATTTAAAGACCCATACAATTCAAGGGAAATTTTTTCTTAATTTTCTTTGGGATTTTACAGGAACGCAGTTTCTGACGGCGCCTGATTCCGAGGCCCGGTGTGTCCGGAATCAATTTCTGAAGTCTGGCTTAGGTACGTTCAGTGAATGAACGAGTGAGTTTTTCTAACTTTTGAAATAGTGCTCGGAATTGAAATTCGAGGGCACAGATGAACTCACAGCGCCGGTAATTGCTTAAGAATACCATTCCTGAAGTTGTGTTTACTCGGGAGGGGTTTTAAAAAAATTGTGAGGAATAAAAATATAATTATTTTACAATTTTATTTTTATTTCTTGCTAAGTGGTTAAGTGTTGAGTCACAACACCCTTCCCCTCTCTTATGTGATTATATACTAAGGGATTCGGGGGTGGGACCCACTTTTAATTAACTACTTTTGAGAGGATTAAGGTGCGGTGGGTCCCACACGAGCCCAACCCCTCACCTTCCCCTAACGTTCATAACTTTTCCCATCATAAATTTGTAACTCTCAAAATGAAAACCCCCTCTCTTAACACTTGCCAACTTACACAAATTGATTAATTGAACCTACACAATAAATTAATTCTTGGATTCATTTTAAATTTGAAATGAATTAATGGCTTGTGTGTTGTTTAAATAAGACTAAGTCTTATTTCGTGAGAGGTTAGTTCGTTGTGCGAGAGGATTTGGAGAGGAAAGCTCTAAATTCTGAAGAACGTTTTTCCTCCTTGAAGAACGCGAAGAACGCACCGTCGCCGACAAAGAACGCCGAACTCCGACAAAGGATGACGGTGAGAGGCACCTTCCGTGGAGATCGACGACGCGACGTCGTGTACCGTGATGAAAACAACCCTCATCTTCCACGACGTCCGATCATCGCGACACTTGCCTCTTTCTGTGGATCGACGACGTGAGACGTCTTTGCAAGGTAGGGAATAAATTTGAGAATGATATCTTTTCCCATGGATGTTTCCTTCTAAAACAAGGAATGCGGATCAACTCAATAATAATTTGATCCGTGAAAGAATATGTTTTCGGGTTGGGAATACTTGATTTTGGGGAAAACATAGGGGTTTTTTTGTTTTTGCTCGTGGTTTTTCCTTTTCCATTCATCCTCTTCTTATTGGGACACCTGTTATGGTAATAATTGGAGGAGGTCGGACCGCACGAACACGACCAACCCTCCTCCCCCTTTGTTGGTTGTACTTGTTACGACACGAGAAAAGGCGGTGTGGTACAGCGGTACTGCACAGAAACGATGAAGAATAGGAGAAGAAGTGCAGTGCCGTCATGCCGCGCCATTTTGGCATTTCGAAGGCTCCACAGTTTGATTAATTGACGGCGGATTGAAGGGAATTGACGGAACGAGCCGCAGATACGGTCTGGATGGTTTGTACACGAAACCAACTGGGCCCCTAGGATGGAAAGGCTAATAACTCAGATACCGGGCATCGGATTGATGCGTCGTCTGTTGCTTTGAGGCCCCTATGATGAGACGGTCCTTTGAGATACTATTTCGTGGTACTTCGGGATACATGGAGTATCGACCAGTAGCTCGTGGAGCGGACCCTCCCGATGAAGAGCTAGCAGAGTGCAGAGACCAAGTAGCTGGGTGAGACTTGACGACTACTGATCGATCGTCTCGGAGTGATTCAGATAGCCCAGTGGGGTGCACTTGGTTGTAGTAGCAGACCCACAGCAGAGGTGCGGTTGGTGGTAGCGACAAACCCGTGGTAATCGATAGAAGGAGTACATCTGTCAGCTATGAGGGGGTGCGCTTGGTTTTAGTGGAAGACCCCTAGTGGGATGCACTTGGTTGCAGCGGCAGGCCCATAGTACTCGAAATGTGGAGTACTTCAGCAGTCCAAGGTTAGTGGGGCATTCTTGGTTGTAGCTGCAGGCCCACTGTACTGAAAGTGGAGGAGTTCTCCAGCAGCCGTGGTTTCGACATCATGAATAAAATCCTAGTTTGAGCTGAGTCTATGACCTTTGTGTTTACCTTATGATTGAGATGGGTCACTTGATAAATTAGGTATATGTATGGGCATATACCTAGGTAGTGGTTATCCGTTGATTTCATAACCCTTGTGTTTCCTCATGATTGAGATGGGTTACTTGATAACTTAGGTATAAGTATGAGCTTATACCTAAGTAAGGGTTATCTGTTGAGATCCTTCTTTGTGGTTATACTTGTCGGATTTAGTGAGACCTTGAGGGTCTCAGGGTCCCTAATGAGTATCGTATACTCACCCCTGCACGGGCTATGCCCGCACCTCGTTGTGTTGGATGGAGACGACGAGCAACGCTGACAGAGGCCGAGTGATCGTGGACTGGACGGTACCCAGAGGTGGACCTCACGACGTGTCAGTATCCAGAGGTGGACTTCACGACGAGTCGGTACCCGGAGGAGACAGACAGACGAATGATCGGATGTGGAGTGCTGAGGAGGACATATGTACCTACCCTTCTGGTTGGATCCGTGGTGGATGAACCAAGAGTTGCGTGTCAACTTTTAGCTGCTTGTCTTTACTGTTGTACTTTACTTTTAGTTGCAGTTGTACCTATCTGTTGGGCTTGAATTTCCGGCCCCTTTGTACTTTCAGCACTTTTTTTACTGCTGTACTTAGTGTTTTCTTACACTTTTACTCTGTGGTGTTTTGTTTACTTTTATAAAGGCAATGCCTTCCCAGTTATCGGGATTTACGTCTTTGGTGCTAGTCACCAGCCCCTGGCCTATGGAAGTCGGGCTTGGGGTAGTCACGGCACGTGCCCCGAGGATGGGCCGTGACAAAATGTAATTCCATATATAATCATATTTATTTATATAGGAACGGTTTATATACATCATCTCTGATTCCTTCATTGGAATTCGACACAATGAAACCAAGTGTCCCTTTTAGCATAATATAATGCACTAACCTCAGAATCCATCCCTACAATTACTTATAAGGAACCGAAGTATCACTCATGGAATAATATAATATATCCTCTTAAGTGTTTCTATCCACGATGTTCATATAAGAACGCATGGGTTGATCACAGTGTGATATAAATCTATTTTTAACTCATTTTATTTCAATAAGACCATGGAGCCTATTCATGGTGTTCTGAGTCAGAACCCATGCATCATCCTTGGCATGGAATAATAAATAGCCATGGTACCTTAGTCTAACTATTAAATTTAACATCAAAGTAAATTTAATTGTGGTTTCCATTTATAAGTAATAATTATAACTCACCATAGAAGTTAGTTCAATTTCCTAGCCAACACTTAGAATGACCATTAGGGAATAAATCCCTTTAATTTAACATAATGGATTATATTATCTCTATTAAAAGTTGAAAATAAAACACCTCAGATATTGAATTAATTAATAACCAACTAATGGTTATTTCATATTGTTTAACCATTAGTTTCAAGAATAGTAGAATCTTTTAGTGATGGAATATATATTAAAATTTATTTTAATATTGAGTTTTCTAAATCCCAAAAACATTATCTATCATGTAAAATTTATAATTAATTTATTTAATATCAGATGAAAAAATACATGTTTTTTGGATTATTTCTTCGATGTAGAAGGATATTTTCTAAAAATACCATTTTATTTTTCTTTCCTTGTGCTATGAGGATCCAAGGATAGAATCCCTATAGCAGAGATCCACAAATTCTCCATAGATCTCTGAGTAATGCCATCCTTTATCTGGGTTCTAGAACAATGAGTTTATTATCTTGAATTATTATTATTGATCACTCATCCTTTTTTCTTGATGAAATATCTCTTAAATTTCTAATTGTCGAGTGGGGAAGAGAAGGAGGAGTCAAGAGATAACTCATTGTGAGAAAAATTTATCTATCTTCAATTCAACATCCCATATAATATATATAACCATATATTTATAGAGCTATGGTTTTACGTAAAATAATAATTCAATTTCATGATGGCCCTTAAATAATATTATAACCATTAATTAACCCCATTTCACATAATAATAACAATATTGTTATTATTATTGTAGTTCACTAACTAGTATAATAAGAAATATTATTTAAATGGCTTGTTAATTAATATATGTAACTAGACACGCTACTGGTGTGTTTAAACTCTTATATCATTTATTTGACATATGAATAAATATTTAATTTTAATATTTCATTCATAAATAAATATATTTGATTGATAAAATGTAAATAAAATTATCCCTTGGTCTTGAGAAGAATATTTATCAATTAATTAAATTTGAATAATTTTTAATCAAGATAATTGACAATAATTTTTGTGTCATACTCAAATATTATTTCTTATTGGAATTATTATATCTTTCTTAAATTCTAAAAATTATATATATAAATGGATCAACACTCCCAAGACAAATAAATTAATCTCATTACTATGAAAACCACATACAAATTCTAACTGTGTAATGTAATCCCTTTATAACAATATATCAACAGGAAAGATTCACCGTTGTGTTAGAAAACTAAAAGATCAATAAGTCAATATTTTAATATTTGATATAAATGCATCATTTCAACATGTCCATGGAATTTAATGATATGTTTATATTCCAATCAAATGGTTGACACATCAACTTCCATAAATATTTAAGGTACAAATCCTTCGTCAACTTTTCCATTAATGACATGTTAACCGTAATGCACCCAACATGAACTACCTCACTATGAACATATGGGCCCATGGTTTTTGTTAGAAAATCCAAGTTCATGAGTCCTAATATGAATTAATTATAATCGTAAATTATTAGGACCACTACACATTCTCACAGATAAGAGGATCCAATGTCACCAAAACATGCTGAATTCCTACTATAGGGTCTATTCTCATAATCTTATATCATGGTGATTATGTTCGAACATCATGAGAAGAAGCCTAATCCACTTATGATTACTCATACCTAATAGTCTATATAATATGTGTCCCTTCATAGTACATTACCCAAATACATAACATTATTTAAGGATATCATCACAGTACTTCAAGTTTCTCATCATAGTGAAGAACTATTATAACCTTTTCAATGCAACATATACTCTATGAAGATATTACATTATAGCAATGTAGAACAATAAAAAACATATAATATAAGGCTTTATTAATATTAAATAAAACAAAAGTGAATTTAATAAATGTTCAAATAGTAATTCATAGGTTACCATCTCAGAAAACCTCTCAATTGGACAGGAGCCAACATCCCCTGAATTTTAGTCTTCTATACCTCACATGATAATCATGTTTCCGATGAGTCAAGGATTTAGTCAAGGGTTCTTACAAGTTGTCTTATTTGGAAATAATTGTCACTGAAAACTCACCTCTCTAAGAAAAATTCCTCCATAGATGATACTTTAAAAGTTAGTTCTTAGTCTAGTGATTTGACCTTGACACTTTTTCAGGATGCACCACTCTAGTATTATCACAAGAAATTGTGATAGAATATTTAATTATAGGTAATATGTTAAGATCTTGGAAGAAGTTTTACATTTATACTATTTCTATATATACTTATAAAGTCCCAATATACTCATGATCTACTATAGAATATTCTAACATATCCTACTTTGTGGTTTTCCAGCTCACAAAACATCTATTCAATGTGAAGATGTATCTCGTTTGTGACATCATGTCATCATGATTTGTACGAAAACTAACATCTTCATTTCCTATAATTAATAATTCCTTATATCCTCTATATATTAGAAAAATATCCATATTATGCCTCAGATACTTAATTATAGTCTTAATTACCATCCAATGGCACTCACTTGGGTTGGCTTGATATCTTCCCACCACACTCAATGAGTTGGTGACGTCTAGCCTAGTACATAGCATAGAATTAATGATATACCCAATCAATGACACCTTTGGAATTTTTTAAGTTCTATTTATTTACTTAGGTGTCTGAGGAGACATTTTCAAAGAATGATGAATGTTACATGAAGTTAGAAACAACCCCCATTTGGATTGATCCATTCTGAATCTCTTCAGTATCTTTTCAATGTATATACTTTGACATAGGTAGAGTAACATGTTTGATATATAATTATGGATATTAATACATAGAATATATGATGACTCACCCATGTAATTTGTATAGAATCATTTATTCAACAATGACATAACAGACTATATGTCTAGTATTTCATTTATAATGGGTAATATGTAATCAACATATACTATAAATAAAATGATTGCACTCAAAATAAATTTACTGTAGACACAAGCCTAACAATAATTATTTTTGAAACACAACTCTATTATGGGTTCATAAAAATGAATTTTCCAAGACCAAGATTTTATATTTAATCCAAAAATGTATTTTAAAAATTCTCATATCTTGTTGGCATCCTTTGGACTCATAAAACATTTAGGATGAGTCATATATATATATCTTGTTGAAGGTTCCCATTAATGAAGGTAGTTTTGAAATCCATTTTACTAATCTCATAGTCATGGTAACCCATAATTGAATGATTAATTTTGATGGATTTAATAATTGAAAATGGAGAAAAGTTTTCCTCATATTTAATTCCTTAACACTATTTAATCCCTTTTGCAACTAGTGATGCATTATAGGTACTGACATTTCCTTCAATGTCTAGTTTCATCTTGAATACCCAGTTTCAACCAACATCCATTACATCCCCAATAATATATACCAAAATCAAAACATTGTTTTGGTATATGGAATCAATTTCATAATTCCAAATTTTTTTCTACTAGGAAACATATATGTTACTTAATGATTTCTTATAGGTTATAGGAACATTATTGACAACTAATAAGGATTCACCATAATTGGTGACTAGAAAATAATACTATTCTACTTATATAACCTCTATTTTACTCTTATATTGTACTTGTCTATCATGAACATTTTCATATTATTAAGGGCTTTGTAGAATCTTCTACCAGGCTAAATCTTGTGTTCCTTGAGACTTAACTTCATAAAATTCTATCTTTATACCACTATATATTATAGATATGTGTTCCCTATCAAAGAATATAACATGAATTTCCACTATTGTCTTTTTGTTTGAGGAATCATATTGGTAATATCACCTTATTTATTTTTGGTATCCTATAAAGGTACACTGTGTGCCGTGGGGTGAATGTTTGTTACCTAAAGAGTCCTTACCAAATTATTCACAACCCCACACATGTAAGTAAGACAAAAAAAGTTTATTTCTATTACATAAATGTTCTTTCATAACATCTTCCAATTTATTTTTCACTTCTTTTAGAATTTTTGCTACTATTTATAAAACATATACCCAAAATGATAATGGAATACTAATTTGACACATCATTGATGTCACAATGTTAAACAATATGTGGTTCCACATTTCACTTGCACCATTCCACTAATGTGTATAAGGATGAGTGAATTGAAATAGGATCCCAAACTCCCATAAAAAATCAATGATATATTTATTAATATATTATCCACCACATTCTGATTTATGTTTCTTAATATTCCGACCAAGGTGGTTCTAAAATTCATTATTGTTTGACTTCAATTTTTAAAAATATTATGACTTATACCTTATTAAGTAGTCATATCCATATAGAAAAAATCGTCCATAAAAGTTGTAAATTTTGAATAAATAACCGTTTAATCAATAGAAATTTTTTTACACACATATGTATGAACTAATTCAAGAATATCTTAGGAACTTTCACCTTTTTCACTAAATGGGGATTTGGTCATTTCACCTTGTCAACACGCATGAAATATAATAAGTTGGTTTAGTTTACAATAATTTTAATATCCATCTAGTTATAATTTAGTCACGTAGTTTTTCATTACATAACCTATCCAGTGATTCCATATTTGGGTGTGGTATGAATCTTGTGAAGTAGTTTCAATATCAATTTTCATTACATGGTTTATATAATCCAACACATAAATACCATAATTTAAAAATGTCTTTCCTTAAAAAATGATATCATTATAAAATATGAAAAATTCAATTCCAAACATGAAAATAAATCCATTCTTATGATGTCTAGATATAGATATAATGTTTTTGGTAATAGAAGGATCATAATAAAAACCCATTAAAACCAATATCATTCCAGTCAAAAATGTGATGTGGTTGTTCTCAATAGCTACATTTGTATTTTTGGTTTCTTTGGATGTTCATAGACTTAACTACCCTTAGTTAATTTCTCTAAATATAGTTAGTTTTTGTATTTGAATACATAAGTGATCACCACAATATTTATCTTGAACCCAATTTATAAAAACAAATAAATTTCACTCAATTACAATCACACCTAAAGCTTCCCCTTTATTTTTTCATTGAGTACAGTTTTTCTTCCAATGAACCTTATTTCCGCATAAGAAATAAAAAACATTACGTTCCCTTTATTTCTCCATGATCTTCCTCTACATGGAATGAAATGAATAAGATTTGGACATAGAGATATTCACTTTCCCATTTGTTTTTTCACAATAATTATGGATGGATTTACATGATTTGTAACCTTATCTACTTGGTGAAGGAGAGCAAGCATTTTTGTCATAGACTGCTCAATGATGTTCATATTAAAATTTATAGCTGTGATGGATAATGAGTGATGTAAGAATGAGATCACTTCCAAATTAATTTGGGAGTTTAAACCCCAGAAGCTCTAGGTTCTCAATGTAGCCAATGAGCTTGACTATGTTCATCCCCACTGAGGCATCCACTCCAAACTTCCTTTGAATAATATCCATAGAAAAATAAAATTGTTCTTATCTAGCTCTCTCCTAGTAAATACCATGGAATTGTTTATGAATTCTATAAACATCTATTTTTTCATGATACTTCATGAGTAATATAGACATAGAAAAAAGATTAAACATTGAATGATGACCACATCACTCAAATTTTATTCATTGATGAGGAAATCTTCATGACTTTCATCCTTATCAGTTGGATTATTTATTGAGGATTATACCATGTAAGATTCCCATTCAAGGAGTAGTGAATCCCGAAGGTGTCTAAACCAATCTAGGAAGTTACTACTAAGGAGGATTTTGTATTTATTTGACACCAATCATTGGGATGTTATTTATGAAAATATTTCCATTTTATTCTAAAATTAAAGAGTATATTATTAGTAAAATTTCTTCATTAAAACTATCTTTCAAAATAATAAATGAATTTATTTTTATTAAATCTCCAACTATTTTATCAAGTCCCAATATCCCTAACCATTGAAATTGGATCATCATGTTTCTACGATATTTTAGTGGAAAGGATCCATAGGCCCCTTCGTATAACCCCAATGAGGGCTGGTCAAGCTAGTTAATGATATTTAGGTAGAAATGTATTTTCTAACTACAAGAATGCAATTCATTTATCTGTTCTGTGGAATCCCCTATCGTGAAATCTTGATTTTTATTTCCTCAACATGTTTTTCTAAGTTACATAATGTCAAAAAAGCTCTATCTTTCTTGATGGAATATGGTTAAGACAACCCATAATCTTTTCAAGACTTCTACATTAAAAGTAAGTGTCCCAAGGATGGTTTGTAAATCACTTAGTTCTAATTATTTCATTCATAATCATGTAATGGAAGAAGAGATATGTATTAATATTTAATTTATATATTTTAATTTATTATGCATAAATTATATATTTTTTTATAATTTTCATGTATTTTTAATATTAATTGGATGTCACTTAATTAACTGAACTTGCTGGACAAAACATTTATACATAATTTTTTTTAAATGTCATATTTTTACCTTAAATCATTTATATATGTGATCATGGACTTGCAGCTATAAAATAAATAAATTAATAGATAAAAAATAATAATTAAATGAATCATGAATATGATTTATCTAATAGTCTATTTAATGAAAAAACATTAAGTCAACATGTGACCTATGGGAATGAAGTCATGTTTCTAGTCTTGGAAAGAGTAACATCATTACACTTATCCCCCAATAACTCAACTAGGTTGGAATCATTATGGTTATACCTTTAACCGATTTAATATGCCTTCAGTAACTCCATTAATTATATGTATTTATAACTCATACGGAGGTGAGGGAAACCAAAGGATTTGTTAGAGGTTAATTACATAAAAATCCACGGACACTTTGGTCACACATAATAATGTAAGGAGTGAAGACTCACCAACCATCATATTTAATTTAATAATAAATAATATCTAATTAATTTAATTAATTAAATTAAACTAATTCCAACACAAACATTGGTCTTGTTCTAACTCATGAATTGTCATAAATGAAACATATATGAAATAGTAAATGGATAACATTAATATCATTACATTTCATTATTATTGAGATAATCAGGATTGTATTAATTAATTAATTAATTACCTTTCATCTTAATGACCATATAAATTCAATTAGAGATAACCATAATTAATGAATTAATTGAAAATAAAAGAAATAACCAATAGTTTCGTATTTATTATAACAAAGTAATTGATCATTTAAAATTATTTAAATCATTTATTAAATTTTAAAACACTTAATGTTCCAATCAAATAAATAAGGTTTTCATGATGAAATTTTCAATTAAATTAAATTTAATTCCTTTATTAATTGGTAGACTACACGATGTACACTATCATACTATGTGCCATTTACCTAGGTTGATGTGTGTTTGTGTCATATGCCTGAGCGTTGGGTTTTTGACTCAAGAAAACTACACATTATGTACATGTTTTCTACATTTAGTGTATCCACATTATATGCTCATGAGATACTTACATGGATCCTCATTATGTATCTCAATGAACTAAAAGGAATGTACATTCCAGTTACATGTTGTGTGACCCGAATGCCACATGCCTGTGAAACCCACCGAAAGGCTCATTGTGTCCTTGGTAAAGATACTACATGATGTGTGCCACTAGCTATACACCATGTCTCTGTAATGTCATTTTTTGGATAACTTGACATGTATCCCAAATATGGCAATTGATAAACTAAATATCATGTACACTTCACACATGTTTTGTATATTATAAATAATCCATGTTTTCATTCTTATGTAGTTTTACGA
Organism: Viscum album; assembly: GCA_963277665.1. Taxonomy (NCBI): domain Eukaryota; kingdom Viridiplantae; phylum Streptophyta; class Magnoliopsida; order Santalales; family Viscaceae; genus Viscum; species Viscum album. The sequence continues at coordinate 1,050,741,873 of OY728164.1, read as the reverse complement.
TGTATAATGTCCACACATATTGCACAATTTACACCACTAACATGTGTAGACTGCACAAAGTGTAGGCCATATACATGCCATGTAATCCGAAAACCATGTTCCATGTTGGATGATCAACACATGGAATATATATGTAAGAACCCAGATAACCTCGATATGGAAGGGGAGAATTAGGATGTCAAAATTTTGTTCTAAAGTGATGGATCTTGATCCCATGGTGGTATGAACTTGTTAAACCAATCTATTGGAGTAGTGTAGTAATAAAACATTTATTTGAAAAGAGACACAACACAAAAATTTTACTTGGTTCACCACTATGTGCTAGTCTAAGGAGAATATGCCGACAATGTATTGGTCAAACCTAAATCCTCTAATACTCTCTATTTTTGGAGTACAAGAGTTTTGACATAGTCACTGTATGTCAGGCACAATACCATTATAATGTCTTAGGATAGTACACTACGTCCCTCAAAACACTTCTGTCAACTCCCCATAGCTCACTACCTTTGGATAAGTCTTACTCAGTTTATTGACTTGAAGGTATCATCAATAGATTTGTATTGAAGTCTTTTTCTCTATCCATCATGAGACTCTTCTTTCATCAAAGTATTGAAATGATACACTTGAAATCACTGATCAAACAAACCAGATATCAAAATCATATCAGAATCTCAACACTACACTTGTATGCGACACCTAATCGTGCATGAATGATTTTGGATTTACCCCACAAGATTACTTTCACAGAACCCCTATTTTATGTACAACCCTCATATTTCCCAAAAATGCACCAAAGGGTTCACTTGGGCTTTTCAGACTAAAGTAACACCTTGCGTGCAAGATTAACTCTCTGCAATTCTTTCACGTTCAAATAATTCACAAGATAGAGAAACTTGATCTTCATTGGAAATTTATATCTAAGCCTTGAGTGGGGGTAGCCACCTATTTATAGGACCTGATTACCTAGTGGATACATCCATGATGCATCACACAAGATTGTTTCAGTGCGTGCAATCCCTCTTTTCATGTCATGATTGGTGAGTAGATCTATTATGTGTAACATCATTTATCACGTACATCCTTCAGTCATTCTTTTAGTTTTTTCATTTACAATATATTTATAAAATTATACCTAAACATTCCATACACATAAAATTCCAAATGACCTTTAATCTTATGGACAACTCCCTATTCCTAATTAACATTTCTCAATACTCTAATTTTTGGACCCAAAATCTTGGATACCCACCTAAACTGTAAGATCCATTTCCTTGAAAACAACCTAATAATCTATTTAAGGGATGACAAAAACTAATGAAAAACATGATAATACCTATTTTCATTGACAAAAAAATGAACTCCACTTTCAGCAACGAACATCCTTGGTTCCAACAACATCATGAGGAATAAATTTATGTCATGTCATGTATCATATGACATGTCCCAGTGAACTATATTAGATTAAAAAACATATACTCTGACTACATGCTTTGTAACCTTATCTTACTAGCCAAAAATTTAAATCTATTGATAACATATCATATTGTTCTTCATATATTCTTAGAATAATAATAAAATGAAAAACAAAATGAACATGATTAATATGTCAATAATATATTAATTCAAATATATTTAAATAATTAATAATAAGAATATAACATTTATCCATGAATGAGTATAGATCAAAAATAAAATAAATAATTATAACTTTATTCTTGAACCCTCTGATACATTTTTTTGGTTCCAGGTGTAGTGGAAGCATGCGATGTTGGGCAATATATTACATCTTATTCTAATATTGAGTTTCTTAAAACCTCAATTGAGGATATTTCACATCAAATTGATAATTAATTTATTTAATATATGAAGAAGAAAATTCCTAATTTGAGGCATATTTTAATGATGTAGATGTTGATATTTTAAAATACCCTTTTGGGTTGACTTCATTATACTGTGAGGATCCAAGGAAAAAATCTCTATAGAAATGATCCACACATGATCCTTTGATCTCTGAGTAATTCCAATAAATAACTAGGTGATAGAGTGACAAATCATTTATATTGAATTATTCATTTTGATCACACATCTAATGGTCTTGAATGAATATCTATTTTTTTTATCATTCTTGATAGGTAGGGAGAAAGTGGATTTGAGAGAGAATTATTTATTTGCAACAATTCTATATTTTCAATTTCACACCCTTCACAATAGACATAAAAACCTATTTATAGAGATTGGATTTAGGATAAAATAATTATTTAATTTCATGATATCCCATAAATAATATTATAAAATTTAATAAATCCCATTTTAGATAATAATAACAAAATAATAATAATAATATTTTGTGGTGCTACATAGTTGCGTAATAAAAAATAATTTTTATCCGACTATTTAATTAATGTTTTCCCATGGACATAGTCCTAGTGTATTCTAAATCATCTAGAATTTATTGAACACCTAAATAAATATTTAATTTAAATATTGAACTCTTCAATATATGTTTTGATATGTAAAATTGGAACAAAATTATCCCTCAGTCTTGAGAATAATATTTATTCATTTAATTAAATTAAAATAGAATTTAAGTGAGATCATCAAAAGAACTTATTGGGTGACCCTCTAGGATTAATTCTCGTTTACATTAGGTGGAATTTCCAAAATGAAAATATAAATTTCATGTAATGGGAATGGTAACCAAGAGAATGAACATAATGTTATAACTATAACAACCACATATGAATGATCACTATGAAATAAAATTCTTTTACCATAATATTTAATAAAAAAGGTTTTACATCTATGTCACCAACCTATTTGATTGATATATATTTCATTAACTATCTTATATAAATACATCATTATCCATGTCCATGTAATTTAATGTGGAGTTTATTTTCTAATCAAAGGTATGAAATATCAACTTCTATAAATATGGAAGAGGAAATTATTTCCTTGAATTATCTATTAATGGAATGTTAATCATGAAAGACCCAATGTTCTATACCTCATCAGAAACTTATTTCATCATAATTTTCTTCATAAAATCTATGTTCATGATTCATGACATGAATTAATAAAATTTTTAACTCCTATGGACAATAAAACATGCTCACAGATAGAAATATATGATGATCCAAAATCATGCAGAATTCATATTGGGAGATATGTACTCATAATCTCACCTCTTGGTCCTATGGCACTAACTCCAATATTAATAACACACCCAAAGGCGTGGTTGAATTTTGGATCCTTATACTTCATCACAGATTATGGTTCACATGTTTTATATAACATAGGACCATAAATTTAATTTAATAAAGAATCGCTTTAGGATGAAAAACATGAAAATCCAAGTGTGTGGAACCCTGGTTTAATATAAATATCCTAAGACATTGAGGGAAAATCATAAGACCACCTACCATAGTTTGGATTTATACTCTCATCCAATATGAGTTTTTGATTTGGTCTGGAAAGGGACGAGGTGAAGAAATAGGCAAATGCCCTGAAAATGAGGCAAATTAACTCACAAAGATATAAAATTCCATATAGAGGGATAAAAAAATTAAGAAATGATTTATATTTAATAGCATTTTGATAAACTTACATCATGATTTACAGTGGTCCAATTAGAGTCAATTAGAATGAGGTGCTTCAATTCATAGGTGATAGTGGAAGGAGGATCTCCTAAACAGGGTGGGTCAATGTGTGTGAGGAGTAAAAAGATGAGAAAATATTATTAAGGAAGAAAAAATGGTCATTTTACCTTGAATTAAAGGGTCTATGTTTTGGCTGCATAGTTGGCCAAACAATGCGCCAACCATGCACACCACTTTCTAAAGGGATCCACCCCACACAAGGATTATTTGTATGATTATTTTAAATTATGTGGGATTATTGACTAATCGGAACTACTCACGGGTCTTGGAAAATGGTTCATCAAACCATTCATATCCCATGTGGGTCCCTTCTTCATCTTCACTACAACTCCATGAATATTTATGCTACCTACCACACATGGTTTACAAACCATGTTCCACCAATTTTAGGGATGCACGATTGAGCCAAAGGACTTTTCCTCAAAGGAAAAATGTAGCTATAATTCAACCTCATTAGGCTAGAGAATATGATATTTGACCGAGTGATAATGATGTATCTAAGATAAATGGAATAAGTTGTTCAGGGCTTAGTACCTATGAGGTAACTACAATTGATAAGCTAACGAACCAACTCTCTCCAAACTCTTGAATGGCCAGAAAAAATGTGGGGAAATATTACCATTTCAATAAATCTTACAATTCCTTAGTATAGGTATAAAATGTAAGAAAAAATAATCCCCAAAATTTAAATTTGGAGGGCATATATTGAAATCTGTATATCACTTCTTCCTTTAATGAGCTACAACCTTATGATTCATGATAATCTGTAACTACTCCAATGTTTCATGAATGAGATGACATCTCAATTTAACTACCTATTGAACCGCTAACTAGTATAGTGGTGAATGAAATAAACTACCATATCAAGCCTCATAAAGAGCTTGTATATATATGGTTTCTTGAAATGTAATATTATAATGAAATTTAGAAAGTGATAGATTCTTCTTCCATGAACCACCAAAACCAAGGATTCATGCTCGAATCATGTACCCTAATATATGGATAACATTATTAGACTAAACATTGATCTATGAGTGATTGGATTCACTCAAAAATTATTGTGAACCATGTTCCCTATAAATCCCTTACTAGAAATATGACATAAAATGAGAATATCCATTCAATATAATAGTATTTGTAAATATATTATGGTGTATAATCTCATTGATATATAAACTTACTATATTTTACACTGTAAGGGTCTTTCTAATATGTATAATGTGAGAAATGTTTTTAAATATATATACAATTTCCCATATTGTGTTAGATCCCTGAGGTGAGCTACGTAATCCAATCTAAAAATATACTGTGATGTAATTCCATTTAAAATTACAAATGATAAATGACTATAAAATACATCTTTTCCAGTGTTGTTTCATTATAACCTGCTAAGAGGTTGGAAAATGAGTAAAAAAACTAGCTATCTCCCCTTCAATACCAGGCCAGCGATACAGGAAGTATAAATCATGCTATGTCTTCATAAGTCCAAGATGTACCAACTATGTAGAGGCATGGGACTCTCAAAAAAAATCTTCTCAGATGTCCAAAGGAACATAGATGTGTCCATTAATGTGAAATACATTTTCCTCATTAATTACCCAACCATGTATCAGGTCCCTACCTATAATGTTTTCCCATTAGACCAAACCCCCACCATCCGAAATCTACATAATATTAAATATAACTATAATTAAAGAGGTAACTGATTATGATGTGATTACATGATTACCATGATGGTCTCAAACCTCTAAATGCATCTCAGAAAAGAGTTCCATCAACTACCACTCACTAATAGCATCTTGTACCACCTATTTAGGAGTCTTCAAGCTTAGTGTATTATCAAAAACATTTCTATTGCCTTCTGTATGAGCAAGATCGAAGTAAAAGGACTACATAGATTCAACTGATATTCATAACGAAACATTAAAATCACATTATCTAAATATGTACCTAACACTATTTTGGTCTGTGTAAACCAAAAATATCTCTCCCAGTAAGTAATTCTTCTAACAAATCAAGGTGTGAACTATAACTACTAACTCGAGAACATGAGTTAATTAATTCCACTTGTGAGGCATAAAATGATGAGACATGTATTCCATGACTCTATCTCTGAGCATTAGAATATTTATTAACCCAATACATGACGCATCACAATGAACCATATAACATCAACCTGGATCTGATAGAATTAGGATCACTATTGAATTCAATATCCCTTTCATCCCCTAAAAGGATTCAACAAAGTCTTTATACCACGTAAACTTTACAAAATTCTTTTTCAATCCTATGAATGGTGATGAAAGATGTGAAAAACCTATATTAATATTCTATAATAGCTATAAAACCCCAAAAACTCCATATATTAAACACTTTCATGGTATTATCTTAGGAAACAATGAATTTCACTTTTTTCGGGTAAAATGATACTCCTATATCTGAGATTATTTTATCTAGGAAGTTGAATTTTGTGATCCTAGAATATACCAGGTTCTCTCTCAGTATGCCAAAAATAATATAAATATGTTGGGCCTATTTGTGCCAAGTATGTCAGTACACAAAGATGTCATCCTGTAAGACTACCACAAATGAATATTGATATGGGTGAAAAAATTGATTCATCCTATTAGCAAATATTATTGGCCAGTTCATAAGATTAAGAATTATGACTAAATTATTTTATAATATATATATATATAATATAATTCTTTAGGAGGTATATTCCATGGTTTAAAACTCACTTTATGGTAGTGTGACCTCAAATAGATTTTGGAGAAAACCCTGGATTCAGGAATCTGGTCAAAGAGTTCATCAATAGGTGGTAGTGGATACCAATTATTTATCTTAAGGTGGTTCAACAAATTTTAATCCAAACAAATTATGGGAACCATCCACCTTCATGAAGAAAAGATAGGTGAATCCGATAGAGAAGTTGTGGTCCATATAAAACTCATGGATTATAAGTCTTATAGGATTTTCATGAGATATTGAAACTCAATAGTAACCATCTGGTAAGGGGGAATAGATATTGGTGTATCTCCAGGAACTAGGTAAATAGAAAAGTATACCTCTCTCTCTATTGTGGCAATCTAGAAAAGTATTTAGGAGATAAATCCGTAAAACAATCTTCTATAGTAGGTAAATCAACATGATGTGTTTCATAATCATCCATATAATGGCTAGAGATCTGGGTAGTCACCCTACCTATCCCACAATACTACGGTCCATCTCAAATTTCCGAGACATCCCATTAACCATTTTGAATATTACTACCTCCCTCGAATGATATGAAGGATTCCATTTGGATATAGAAATTGACATAATAATGATAAGGGTCCAAATGAAACATCCACAGAATGATGAAAAAATGTATTGCCCCAAGAACAAAGATGTCTCATAAGAAATGATACCCACTTATATAAATAGTGTAGTCCTTGTTATTCCAAAAAACTTTTGAATGAATTGTCAACTGGGTATCTAGTGTCATTATTCCATAGGAATTCTAAATATTGAGTACTAGGATCTCCCTAATAGAAATAGATATAATTTAATGGGAAGTGATTGAATCAAATAATATAAAAACTAATGTAGAGGATAATAAAATAAAATCTATAACTATATATGTAATGATACTATAACCCTAAGGGACTATTTTTAATGCATAAATCTATCCATATTTGTGTGACTTGGATATGTTCTAAAATCCCTGGGTAGTTCCACTTATCTGACACCATAAATATGGTGACTAGCTCCATCAGTCAGGACCACGTTCAGGGCATGATCAACCAAAAATACATAAGATCCATTCCTAAAGAGGGGTTTCTTACCACATTATTAAAAAAAGAGTTGGTGAAAATACTCTCCCCCAAGCCACTAAGGAAAAGTACATATAAAATCATTGAATATTACCCATATTTTTATAATACCAACATTAAACTGTGTCCTTAATATGTTTGAGCTTCATATGTCTTAACATATAAAACTGATGGCATACCACCTTGCTGTTTAAGAACAAAATATGGCTACTATTTTTCAGACAAGAAAGCTCAAAACAATGTTTCCTTCCACTAACTGAAGTAGTTCTAGGTATAGGATATGAAACATTCTTTCTCACACATTTAGCCTCTATCAGGTTATGCTTAGTAATGAGTTCCTCAATCACTATTCTAGATATTATAGTCAACCAGGATATATTCACTTAAATTGGATTTCATAACTAAGACCACCATTTAATCACATAGAACATGATAATTAATCACCTATAAGGATCAATGAGAATTTTCGGAGCTCTGTGAACCTTGAAGAGTAGTCCATAAAAAATAAATCACCCTTATTTAGGTGTACAAAATCTTTTGTTTTTTCATCCCTCAGAGTATCAGGATAAAAATAATAATATAAGGTTATCTGGAAATCCACCCAAGCCATACTTGATGAAAATATTCCAAGAAAAATATGTCCCACCATATTTTTATTGAATCTTGTAGTATATACATAGAAATTAATAATATAATCTTATGAGGTATCTCAATATGCTCATAGATAGATAACATGGCCTCCAACCATGAATTTGAAGCATGTGGACCACTACTCCTTAAAAAATTAGGCATATGATGCTACTGAAATTCTATCAGCAACTATTCCATAGTTGGGACTAGTCATGGGGATCACTACATAGTGTGAATGAGTCGTAATAATCCCTCTATAAATTAGGAATCGGTTCCTTGGTCAGGGATTACAGGAGGTTCCACAAGTGTCATTATAGATGGTAACACTGATGTATTGGGCACCACCACCTCTAGAGCATGGTCATTTCCACCCTTTTGATGTATGAATCAAAGATGTTGTCGTGACATACTTTTGAAAATTACAAACACACACCTCAAAAGGGAATTTTAGGATAATATAGATCATATAAATAAGAATAATATTGGGATAATACATCTTTTAAAAGAGTCACACCCCTCTTCCATCTCCTAAATCAATGTCCGAACAATATATAAAACAATAAATAACCATAACATATACTGACTAACACCAACTACTATGGTCTATGTTGGTCCAATTTCGCTATTTCTATCATGGATTCTGGTATATAGTGTGTCAATTTCCAATTATAGAGGAAGGATCCATTAATTTTCTATTTGAATCACCTTTTAATGATATCCATCTCATTAAATATTTAAGAATAAAATTTTCATTCTCATCCATGTACATAGAAAGGTCTATGTTGATGAGTTTCCATTCCCATGTTTTAAAGTAATATGTTTGATAAGTTATAATTAGAACATTATGTAACTACAACTAGGTCATTACCTTAATCATAAAAAGTAAAACATGTCAACATATGATGTTTTGACTATATGGGTTACCCTTCCCAATTTATACAAGACCATACACCTTATAAATTGCTATTGGCACACATTTAATCACAAAAAAAATGTTTTATCCCAAGAAACCAATGGTTTATGGATAAAACATGTCCTTATTGGTTAATTAAGGTTTCACTATCAAATTATTTGGGAAAACACCATTTAGGATAATGCATACACATTTAATAAGCAATATCATATAATAAGTAAAAAAACATGATATCATAGAGAAATTATACTACTAAACATGAAAATATTTAAGGAATCATGGTATACATTAAATCATGCTAAATAATTTCCTAATCACAATATAAAAATAAACATGGAACATAATCAGGATGTCAAAAAATGCAATCTACATGAAATGGAATAAGTATAGAATGCATATATTTATGTCCCTATAATGATGCATGAGTCCAATAACCACATTTCCATATCAGGATAAGGATAAAAATGAATCCATATCAATTGTAATAAATTACAAATATCATTTGTGTCACCCAACCATAAAATCAAAATAATTATAATTGAAAAAATATGAAAAATAAATTCCCTTCCCATGTATTTTGGATTTTCATTATAAATGGGTAAGATAGTACTAGGTACAGGCTCATTAAAAAATTCTAAAACATTCCTCGAGTCTTTCTGAATAATCCAAATAGTAAGACAGAAGGATGAAAAAAAGAATATGAGGACACATTGTGACATCCTGGACCCGATTTACTATTTAGTAACAAAGGAAAGTCGGTAACATGGCCTCAAGAATTCCTCCCCACATACCAAAGTCTTCCGAATAGTATTAAGGGTCTTCCATGGTACGTTGGAAAGACTTAACTCATGATCAATTTTTTGAAAAATAGAAACATAATAGAAATGAACAATTGATGCATAATATATAAATAACTAGTATAAAATTAAATCATCTCGATACCATAAATAAACTGGAAAAAACCAGTTCTAATGTCATATAAAAAATGATGCTGATAGTGTAATGATATAATAAAATAAATACATGGGAAAAATAGGAGTAGGAATATACTACATTCTATACAAGAAAGAACAAAATATCAAAAGCTATCTCCAATAGAATCATGATATGAAGCTCGATCATCTTCTCCCATACTTTATCATAGTACAAATATATCAAGTGTCTATAATATAAATCTTTCCTTTTTCCCTAACTATATCCAATAAGTCTATCTAAGTACCAATAAATGGCCTGGATATGTGTGAGAGATACTCTATAGGCCACCACCTATTGTGTCTAATTCTATATAGTCTCTGAATATATAAAGAAGTAGTGTATAGGTAATTATATAAACTGTAAATGAAATATGAAATACCCATGTCAGTATGAGTTCCAAATGTTAAAATCGACTAACATCATAGACATTATCTTATGGTGGATTGTATCTAAAATAATTTCAATTTATCAATTTATTTACAAAAGAGTCTCATCACCTAACACGAATCCATGTTGTAACACCCCAATATTTTGTAACACATATAATTTTTAAAATAAATTTATTCTTTTCAATATTTTTAATTAAAAACAATAACGAGTTTATATTATATTATATTAATCACTGTTTTTATCATTAATTATATTCAACATTGATTTTGGATTTCATTACATGAAACACTGTGTTTATCTTTATTTATATGAAACAATGAGTTTAAAATAAACATGAAATACTATTAAAATACTATTATTTTACATAATAGTTATCACCTAGAAATAGGAATAGAAGGTAAGGATATTATTAACCAAATTAAGAAAATAAATTATTTACACATTTATATAAAATTAATTCTTTGGTTACTAATTAATTATAAATGAAAATTAAAACCATTTGAAAATATATTAAATCATTTTTTGATAAACTATTTTTATCCACTCAAAATTTTTATATAAAAATAAGTTAAATAAGAAACATTTGGTGAATAAATTCTATGAAATTTATTTATTATCTATTCAATATAATGATTTTACATTAATCATATTTTTTTTTTCATGGAATGATATACTGAGAAATCCAATTTGTGTGTAAAAATAATATTTTTGTAAAAAACTGTATTATCATATTTTATGCATATATTTTTAAAATTAAGTTTTTAAAATTTTTGAAAATTAATTTTAAAAAATGAAATTAATTTCCAAAAGATAAATGTAAAAATAATGTTAGGGTGAATTTTTGAATATTTTCAGAAAATATAAATTTTTCGACGAATATTGAAAAATAATGGGTTTTATTAAGATTTATCATTTCATCTGAAGATCTTACAAAAATAAAAATTATTTAAATATGGTGTTAAAAGTAAAATTTGTTAAATTATATATCTATTAATCCAATTTTTTTTATTGGAGTTAATTTCAAATTTAATTTTGATATATGAATTTTGTAAACTTTTGAACATTTTCACTTTGGAAACTAGTTTTTTCAAGCAGTCTATGATATTAATTTTAAATTAAAATATTCCACTTTTTTTAATGGAATTTGGAAAAATTATTTATTTACTTGTAATAAAAATAATTTATATTATATAAAATGGGATACATAATTTTTTTCCATAATGAATAGTTAAATATAAAAACATTAATTTCAATGGTAAAGGTAAAAATTCGTTTTCTGAGGGATTAAACTGAAAATGATAAGTGTTAGAAATGACCAAAAACATGTATAAATACTATATTGTGACCAAATTTCCATATTATACTTCCCAATTTATAATATAGGTTCATTTGAAAGCTTTTTCCAGGTGAATTACTTTATCAGTTTGGATTCTTTTAAGAAATTTCTTAGTAGTTTCCAAGTGGATTCCTTTTCACCATATATAAATGGCCACCACAACCATTAAACTTTTAAAAAATATAAATACCTATATTTACTCCATCCCCTAAAAAATTTCTTCCTCAACATCCTTATACATTTTATATATCTTATGGTCCTCCCAAATGACTAGCATTAGGGTTCTTAATAAGATATCCAATAGAGGTGCTTCAAAGAAAAGGTAATGTCTTCACTAAGGTCCTTATTTTTCATTATTATTTTTGAACATTCCATAATGAATTAATGATTAAAATATAATAAATAATTATATATTATATAATTATATTTTATTAGGTTAATTTAATAACTTAAATAATTCTCTACCTCTATCAAATGGAAAATGAAATCGTCGATCACGTGTACGACAAACTACCACCTCATGAACCAATGTAGTTTTTTTTCTATCACAAACATTGAAATCTTGGTATAATGATAGAATTAACATATGTATATGATATTTATGAAATTAATATACATTTTAAATTATTATATAAAATATACCTTCTTACTTTACATTCTATAAAGGATATAAAAACGTCGCTCGTGTGTACGACAGACTACTACCTCGTGAAGCGATGTGATTTATTTTTACATACGATTTAGATGAAAGGTATTATGTATAAATTTTATTAATATAAATTATATATATGAAATAATAATGATTATATAATGGTAATATATTATTTAACATTATTTTTTTAGAAAAAATAAATAACGTTCATGCATTCGTATGGTCTACTGTCTCCATGAATGGCATATTTCATTTTTATCTATAACTTTTATAAATTAAAATAAATAAATAAATAAATAGTATATATATATATATTATTTATATAATTTTTATATTATTGATATTATATAATCATGATTAAAGTAAGAGAACCAAAAGTTACTATTCAAAACATACAAGAAAAACCCTAATGTTATTGACTGAAGCATGAATTTGACATGGAAATGCTAATAAAATTGTTATAAAACATCATAATAAAATAATATGTGGTATGATATATATGATTATGGTTATGTTATATATTTACAATACACTTATATTTTTTACACCAGAGGTTTGAACATGTATGAAGGAATTCAAGGCTAAAGGTATGGGACTTCTTGTTTCTCTTTTATTTATGAGAGACATATAAAAATTCCACACTCATTTTATTTTTGTGGTTTATTTACTATCCATTTAAAATTTTATATTGTGAATATACTTATTTTAATTATATTTAAATTTTCATTTTATGAAATTATTTTTTGTGGATTTTGATTTAATATATTACTAAAGTGGTAATGGATTTTTGTCTCACGTTAATTTTTCTCTTAGACACGTGCCAAATTCAACATATGTTTCTTTTAGGTGGTGTAAAAAATTCCCATTAATTAATTCTTGATTATTATACATAAAAATATTTTTTATTTAAATATCAATTTGATGATCTCTCGTTCATGGGGATTATGGTTCAAAATCTACCAATGCGGAATGAGTTTTTTTCCTTGAATTAACTTCTTTGGGAAATAAAGTTATGTTATACCCTGTATCCTTTTATGAGGATTATATAATGACACTTTGACATTTTATATAATAGGTATACATATTTTAATTATATTATATTTTTCTTTTAATGTTATTATTTTATGGGGATTATGATTCATAGTTACCGATGTGGTAAGAGTTTTGTTTTACAATCTCATCATTTATCAGTTCTGTTTATGATTATGATTCAAATGATGAATTTTATGATATATCTATAAATAATGTAGTAAATTTTACTATAATATGGTTATTTAATGAGAATATATGTTTTACCTTCATTTTAATATCTTCATATAGCAAATAGTTCAAGGTAAATTTTTAAGAAAATATTTCTTTATTTCTCTGTTAAGTAAAAATCCATTTTCCTTTGAAAAACATGTTTTATAAATGGTTTTAATAAAATTCAATTGAAAAATTAGTTTATTAAATAAAATTTTACACATATTTGAAATTTTAATTTTTCAAGGAATATTAATTCTTTTTTCCAAAAAATACTTATTTGGCTTTTGAAAAAAAATAGAATCAAATATTTACTTTAACATGTATGACATGAATAAAATTTACCACTGTCATGATGATTATTTTATATGAATATTATTTTTTAAATGATATCTTAAAATAAAATTATTTCCAAATTTTTTTATATTTTAAAGAGTTTTTTTTCAAATTTTAAAGGCTACAATCCTCAAGAAATGTTCTCAATGATATTTCAAAATTATTTTCTATATAATATATTATAATATGATGGTTATTATTATATAATTGGATAATATTGAATGATACCATCCGTATTAATTATCTGAATATTTAATATTTATGAAACTCTTTTAGTTTTTATGGGTTATTCCATAAATAATTCATAAAATTATTATGATACCATTTTTCTTTACATGGGTTATGATGTGATGATATGAGTAATATTTTATGATATTGTGGTACATGTAGGTTTAGTTTTAATTATGAAATGGTTGTGACATATATCTCCTTTCAATGCATTGTGTAAAGATTCATATCTCATGAGACATCTAGGGGAAAAAAGCCAACGGGCTGGATCCACTATGGGGAACATGTACGTCTTAATCTTGAATAGGAAACAGGTAATAATTCTTAATCCTCTATGTAGATTGTATTAGTATTTAACCATGACATATGAAATTAATTTCTATATTTATGATGTTTTCACACTTTTATGAAATTTTCTTATGGTTTATAATTTATTAATGATGATTTCTCACTCTTATGGATTATGTTTTATAAAACGATAATGTTTTATGACATGAATCATGTGTATGATCAATGATATGTTGGGTATAAAATTTTTAAGTTTTTATTATGATCATATACCCTTATGATTTTTTTTTCTATAATATGATGGTAAATTTAAATATTTTTTATTACCCTTACTGATCATATGAGCTCACCCTTTCTTATGTTTTCTTCCCTAGGCTATGAAGAATGGTTTAGGTAGGGAATGCCTAAGAGGAGTACTATGTGAGAAGATATTTGTTGGAAATATTGAATATCTTTTGTGAAATAATAAATATTTTGTTTTTAGTCTTCAAATCCAATAAACTATTACGATCCTTGGGTGCGTTTTTATGAAATGTGTTGAATATTCATCTAAAAATGTGAAACTTGTTGATAAATATCATGGGTTTTTATATTTGGTATCATAGGAATATTTAAGATAATATTTGGAGATTATTATTAGAGAAAATTATTGATTAACATGGGGATAATTTTAATTATAGGATAACATCATAATGTTTTGCTAAAAAAATATTCTGATGTTTTCCAATAATCACATACAAATATGGATATTAAAAGTGGTTGTGACTCAATAAAAAAGTTAACTAGGGGTAATAAAATTGGAAAGGGGGAATTGATATGGAATCAATCATCACCTGGTGCATGAAAATGATCCTTTCTTCACACCTGGTTTGATACTCCTTATGGATATTCTTTGATTAGTCCACATTTTCTTTATGAACCATTATGAATGATTTGAATAGACATCGATTATGGTTGAACTAGGTTAAAAATAAGGTATCATATATTCAAAAGAATATGTCTTGATTTAGAAATTATATAAATTATTTTTCATGATTATGTAGGTTTACAAAAATATTAGTGTTTCCCACCCTATGATTTCTATATTTAGTCAATAAATGGAACCGGAACGAACCATGTTAATGATGATTATGAAAAATAATGAAATGATTTTCCTCTTGAATAAAAGTTATGAGATATGAAATTTAAAATATTATTGACATAATATCACAAATTTCCCAAGATATGAATCATGTTGAATTTATAAATGAGGAAAGGAGGGATGAACATTCTGTTGAGTCCTTCATTTGCTAACATTCAACTTCATTTATTGGTTGAACTAATCCACTAGTTACAGATAAATGGATCACTAAAAAAATATTTTACATTGTTATTTGTTTGAAGCATGAAATTTTATTTATGTTGTTCATTGTAGGGAATGGGGAGCGGATTAGTGATGGACTCTTATTAAGAACACTATGGAACAATAAGAAATTGAATCTATAGAATATGAAGATATTAAGGGAATATTTCTAAGTACTTAAGTTGTATTCTATGAAGAATAATGGAGTTAAAATTTCATGATCTTAAGAAAAATGATAGTTAATCTAAAATTCCTTATAAATCTACTGGAAAATTATTTCATGGAATACTTCTGGATTGATCATAAACCCTGAAAGAAAAAGTGATCAATTCTTTTGTGGCATTGGACCATGTTTTTTAATGGAATTGAATGTGATATATTTTATTTACTATGATGAAGCCATTTTATATTAACATTAGGTAGGGATGGAAATTGGATATTCAAACCATTAATATTATTTTGATAATAAAAGGAAGATTGAGACTCATGGAAACTCAAATAAACTACATGGTGGAATGAAATTTTAGCCATATTCATGACATAAATGTGGGAAGAAGCATCAAAGAATGTTTTTAATTGAATGAGGATATGGTTTAATTGTTTAATGGTGGGGTATAAATCTTTTTAATTTTGAAATACGGTTAATTTTATGGTAATTCAACAATGTAAAAGATGGCACAAGATGATACACCACTCACACTTAGGTGATCCATGTGTAGGGAGTTTGAGAAATATGCGAATCAATTCCCCAATCAAAGGGATAATGTAGATGATAACCCACCAAAAAATCACATGAAAAATGAAAAAGGTAAAGAATATAATATCAAAATGGATGAAGGAAATCAATATAATTATGGAACCATTATCCTCCCCTCGTTAATTAGTAATTTCAAGTTTAATTTTGTATGAGAGAGCCTCCTGAAAATCTAATTTTTCATCCTTTAGAAAAATTTAATTTTATTCTTTTCATTGATGATCTACCTCTATATGGATTTTAGAGTAATGAAATAAAATTTCATATTCTTATGGTATTTTGATGAACTCAATCTTATAATGAAAATATTTTTTATACGATAAGAGCTTACATAAGGTAAAAAGGTTCAATTAAAATTTGTAAGTGTTTATGTTTCAGTATAAGATTAAATCAAGAGTTATGTATACCATCATTAGTTTATGATATCAAGGTAGATCATAAGATGAAATAAACTGACAAAAATTTTGAGGTTTTATGTGATGGGTGTTTATCAGGATTTATTATATTTTAAGAGACATTTATGGAAATATTACCCATTTATTTTGTATATGTTTTAGTCAAAAATTTATTTTATGAGAAATAAATTTACACTTTTATGGAAAAATTATTAATGTTATTGGAAAATTTATGGTTTATCTTATATTTAATATTAAGGTAATTTTTTCTTTTAGTTAATCACCCAATAAAGTCACCATAATTTTCAGATATCAGGGAATTTTTATCTCTGGATCCACATTCAAAAATGTACATTAAGTAATTTTTAAGGATTAATAGAAAAAAAATTAAATTTTATCTAATAAGTATAATAAATTTACCTCAATTTTTTTTTCAAATTTTTGAGTAAGATATTGATATAGAGTTGAGTTTCAACACTGCATATTATCCTCACATAGATGGTATTTCTTAAAGAATAATTAAAACCATGTATGATATGCTAATATAATTTTCTATAGATTTCAAAGGTGTTTGGGATAAACAAATTTCTCTTGCTTGGTTTTCATACAACAATATATTTCTTTCGAGCGATAATATTTCTCCTTATAAATCCTTTTATGAAAATATGGTTTGAACTATACTTTATTAGAATGACATTGCAGAATGAAAGCTATTAAGACCTCAACTAGCTGATGAAATGGAAAATAATATTAGAGTCTTATAGAAATACATTATGGAATAAATAATTGACATAAATTTTATACTGATAATAATTAATGTCATATAGAATCTAAATTTGGTATAGATTTTATATTAATTTCTCCATAAAAGAAATAATGGGAAACTAATCCCTTGGTATATTAGTTACTTGGAAATTATTGATCGTATCTAGACCATAGATTATTTATTGGTCCTTCCACTAAACCTCTATCAGATTCATGATGTGTTCAAGGTATCTATTCTGAGTAGGTACATACCTGATCCATCATATGTTCTAAACTTAGAGGTTGTACCACTCGAGCATGATATTTCTGATAAGGAATAGTCGGTAGATATTTTCGATCAAATAGAGAAAGATCAATGAGAAAAGAACACTCACTAGGTCAATGATTTCATTGAAATACTAACAGCTTAAAGAATCTATGTGTGAACCTTAGGATGTAATGATTCATAAATATCTTGAGTTTTTGGTACCAAAGTGATTAATTTTGAGGGAAAAAGTCATTTTAAGGGGGTAGAATGTAACACCTTGAGGTTTTGTGAAATATAAATATTATAAAATAAATTTAATCTTATTAATATTTTTCATCACAAAAAAACTGAGTTTATCCTTTGTTGAAAAAAATGTTTTTATTGAATTACATGAGACGCTGAGTTTGGATTGCATTACATGTAACACCGAGTTTAGATTTTGTTACACACAACACCAAGTTTAATTGAAGCGGGACACACTATTGAAATATTATTATTTAACGTGATAGTTATCACTTAGCCACTAGAATGACTAGTATGAATAAAATTAACCAAATAAAGAAAATATATTATTTAAACATGTATATAAAATGTAATTACTACTTTCTAATTAATTATAAATGAAAATAAAAACCATTTTAAAATAAATGACACCCATTTTGAAAAATTATTATTTTTCACATAAAAATGTTTAATCTCAATAATTTAGATTTAAAATCTTTGTGAATATATATAGTAAAATTTATATACAATATAACCAATAAAGTTTTTTACCATTTATCTAATTTTTATTTGATTCATTAGATAAGAATACATCCAATATTATGTTTAAAACTATATTTTTCTAAAAAGAATTTTCATCTCAATTTGCACATTTATTTTACAAATTAATATTTTTCACTTTTAGAAAATGCATTTAAAATAATTAAATTATATTTTTAAATTATCATTTCAAAAAAAATTAGGCGATTTTTTTTATAATTTTCTAAAAAGATAAATTTTTCTATGAATAGTGAGAAATACTAGTTTTTATTAAGAATTGTCATTTGTTTTCAAGATTTTAGGAAATTAAAAAAAATTAATATTTTTTTAAAAGTAAAATTAGTTCAATTTTATATATATATATATTAATAATAAATATTTTATTGTAAAAAAATCATTTTTAATTTTGATATAAAAACTTTTTAAACTTTTTCACATTTTCTCTTTAAAATACAGCTTTCTCATTGCATCTACATGATTAATTTTAAATTTAACTTCTCCACTTATGTGAATGAAATTTAGAAAATTTGATTCCATATTTGGAAGTAGAATATTTTATATTATCTAATACGTTCATCTTAATATTTGACTATAATGAATAATTAAAATAGTAAAAAAGTTACTTACTGTAGTTGAGGTAAAAATGGGTTTACTGGGGGTTAAACAAAAAAGATAAGGGTTAAAAATGACCCAACACAAGTATAAAAAATATTTTAATTGAAAAATTTGTAAATTATCCTTACCATGTTCTAATATATCATAATTTTAATTCTTCTGGAATGTGAATGACTTTAACATGTTGAATTCTTTTGGGAAATTTCCATGTGGTTTCCAAGTGGGTTTCTTTCCCCTTCTTATAAAAGGCCAGAAAAAAACCTTTACTTATTCACACCTGTAAATCCATATATATTGTTAAAACCATGACCAAATCCCTACCAAATATCCTTATACATGTTTTAGAGGTTATTTTTTTCCAAAATGACCAATACTAGGGTATTTAATATGAGATCCAATGTATGTGCTTCAAAGAAAGGTAATTAACCTCACCAAGATCCTTCTTTTTAATTATTCTTTTTACATGAAAAATTATTTATTATAACTTAAAATATAATAACACTAGTATATAATACATACTGATATTTTATTATGTTAATTTAAAAACATATATTTGTATCTACTTGCATCAAATCGAAAAAGAAATCATCGAACATGTGTACGACATACTACCACCTCACGAACCGAAGTAGTTTGTTTTCCATCACAAATTTTCTAGGATAGATATAATGATTAATTTATAATATTTATAGGATTTTTACGAAATTACTATACTTATATAATTATTATATAAAATATATATTCTTACTTTACATTCCATTGGGGATATGATAATATCGCTCGTGTGTATAGAAGACTACCACCTCACGAAGTAAAGTTAATCATTTTCACATACACTTTAAATAAAAGGAAGTGAGATTAAATTAATAAATATAAATGATATATATGAAATAAAAATGATTCGTTAATTTTTATATATTATTTACCTTTATTTTTCTTTTAAATCTGTCATGAAAATGGAAAAAACATTTATGTGTACATGCTACCTAACGTCTCTATGAAAAATGTATTTAATTTTCTCTAACTAAATTTAATGGATGTATAAAAATTCATATAAAATTATTATATATGATATTTATATAATTTTAAACATTATTTATATAATTTAACCATGATCAAATTAGGATGAAAAAAATAATAACTAAAAACATACATGAAAAACAAAGACGTTATTGCTCAAAATGTGAATTTAACATGGAATTGTTAAAAAAAATGGGAAATAAAAGGTCATAAGAAAATAATATAGAGTATTATATATATAATTATGTTTTTGTAATATATGTATAATATAATTATATTTATTATACATGATATTTGTATGTGAACAGTAGAAGTCGAGACATAAGGGATTTCTAGTCTCTCATTTATTTCTAGGATACATATAAAAATTAACCACTCTTTTCATTTTTGTGGTGTATATAATTACCATTTGACCTCTTATATCATTAATATAATTGTTTTCATGATATTTAATGTTTTAATTTATTTTATTCTTTATTTTGTATTACAATTGAAAATATTACTAAAGTGGCAAGGGATTTCTACCTTACTTATATCTTTCTATGAGGAAGATGCCATATTCAGCACATAATTATTTTTATGTAGTGAGTATTATTACCATGAATGTATTTTATGATTATTAGTATTAATTTATTTATTTACATATCCATTTGATTATAACTCTTTACGGGGTTTATAGTTTAAAATTTACTATGTTCTTATGGGACTTTTATCAAAAATTGTCTTCTTTGGGACATAAGAAATTTTATTCACATATCCTATTATATGAGGTGTATATACTTCCCCATTGAAAAATTATATCAGGACTATTCTTATTTTAAAGATATCATATGTTTCATTTAATTTAATTATTTCATTGGCATTATGATTCAATGATACCAATGTGTTAAGAGTTTTGTATTATAATCTCATCATTTACCAAGATTGATTATGATTAGGATTGAAATGGTAAAATATTATGATAGATCACTAATTAAACTCATAAAATTTATTATCCTCTGGTTATTCCATGAGAATAAATCTTTTCCTTTCATTTCACTCTAATTATACACTCAAGATTTGAAAATACTATTTTTGATGAAAACCCATCTTTAATTATCTATTTGGTCAAAAGACCTTTTTATTCCAAAACAATGTTTTCTAAAAATGTAATAAAAATTTTCAACATTCACTAAATGATATATTAAATATTTTTTTATGCATGTTTTACTTTTAAAAAATATATTAAATTAATATTCATTTTATTTCCAAAAAATTCATGTTTGGAATTTATGAAAAATGACCAAGGAATCTTTTACTTAAAGTGTAAGACATGAATAGTATTTACCACCTACATTACCATTATTTTAGTTGAATATTTATCCTTAGGTTTTCAAGGTTACTTTAAAATAACAAGATTTCAAAATGTTTATACAGTAGATTTTTTTTTTAAATTGGAAAGACTATATTCCTTATGAAAGGATCCAAGTGGTCTTTCAAAACAATTCTCCATATAATATGATATACTTTGATGTCATATATGCTTTATTGGGAATAGTATTGGATGATAAAAAGATTATTATTTCTCTATGTGGTTATTTGTTATACCGATGAAATGTTACTGAAATAAAATTATTTTTAATGGGTTATTCTATGGTGAATTGATGAAATGTTTATAAAAAACATTTTCTTTACACTGGTTATGATTCGATGATATGATGATGGCTTTATGAAATTGTGGAAAAAATAAGTATGTTTTAAATTACGTAATTTATGGGACCTATATCTCCATCAAATGCATTAGTTAAATATTTAAATTGCTTTATATTGTAATGGGAAAAAATTAAATGATCTTATTCCACTATGGGATATAAGTTCATCATTATCTACAATGAGAAACAAGTATAAATTCTTGATCAACGTTGTGGATGGTTATTGTTGTTATCCATAACATTTGAAATAGTTTTATTTATTTATTATTGAATCAAAATTTTAAGAAATTAGATTATGGTTCATTATTTATATATGATTATTTTTCACTCTTATTGACAATGTTATATGAAATTATTAATATTGATACCACGAATCATGTTTATGATCTATGAAAGGTTTTGTATGAAATTTGAAAGTTAGGTTCATGATCAGATACCCTTATAATTTTTTTATTGTTTCATATGATCATAGGATTATATATATTATGGTTTCCCTCACTAATCATATTTGTTCACACTTTAATATGTTTTTTCCCCAAGCTATAGTGAATTGTTTAGGTAGGGAATTTCTAATTGAAGTACTATAAGATTTATATCGCGCTTGTTGAAGATATTTCATTAAATAATAAAATTTGATTTCTAGTCTGCAAATGAACTATTCTATTATTCTCCTTTGGCATTTGATTATGAAATATATTGAATATTTATCTAAAAATATGTGGTATTTATATGTGAAAAGACTATGTCATTATATAATTAATCCCCCATGTATCATATTTTTATAATGGATGACCATGTCGCATAATAATTAAAACATGATAAATGTAGTATAACAAGGATTTTATGTATATAAATCTGCAACAGAATTCAATCATGTTGTTTGACATAGAATATTTAGGGTATCGATTAATTATTAAATTAATTTATTATAAACCCATGCATATCTAAAAAATTCCATTTTAGGAACCTAGGTATCAATCCAGGCGTACTACAAAACCATCACCCTATAGAACATCCCATGGAATTCCTCATAGTAAAAGATGTATTGATCTTGGTATGGTTGTTGATGACCACCAAATGAGAATGAAAATTTATAGAGTTAGAGTAATACATAAAGCATGTGTGTTATTTTATCATCAATAAAGATGAAGGAGCCTCATGGATACATAAGGATCAGGAATCCAAATCACATAATCAAAATCAGCACACATGAACAAATGACCTTGGTAATGTTTAAGAAATGGATCATGCACTGCACATGATCTATGTATAACCACATAAAGCCCCTTTGGAAATACCCTATAACTATAAATATAACCTTAGGAAAGATATCCTATTTTTATAAATGTTTCTAGAAAAAAAGATGATGATCATGCGAGGGATTCCCAAAGATATCCTCTGATAGTGAGACATATCATGAGATTAATTACTGAAAATCACTCAAATCACCTTATAAAATAATGAAATAAAGTTGAAAAGGAGGAGGCTTCATGTAGTTGAAATTATGTTATTTTTCATGTTATGGGGTTATGTGCCTCCTATGATATTCATAGATCATGTGAAGGTCCTCATACATGACATCATGATCTCATGAAAGCTACCTGCCAATCTATATTAAACTAGAAAATGGCCCCAAAAAATCCCCTCGATCATGTTAATGCCTGCTCAAAAGGTGACCAGATCTCACAAAATACTCCCAGAATTTTCATTCTGGTATTGTGGAAGCCCTTTGAAATATCAATGTTGTCATGCAGTGTATCGCATGAAAGTAGAGATAATTTCCACGGTAATTATCACAAACCTTCTTGAGATCCTATATTTATCATGAAATAACCTAATATAAAACCAATCCACAAAGGCTGAAAGCCTTAGAAAATATAGTATAAAATATTGAAATGGTTAAGTTCTCTTATGAAGGGAGGATACACTGATATTAATGAAAAGGATTCATACACCTTGTATGATCACTATTGATCACAAAACATCCTTTTAAAACCCAGATCAATCTTTCAAATACTCATTAGAATGAAAATTTGGTCTTCAAAATGGACTTTGATTAGACTATGTGATCTCATAAAGGGCCCCATATAAGCTGCCCTGGATCATGAGAATGCCCCTTTGACAAGCATAA
The DNA here is from genome assembly GCA_963277665.1 of Viscum album. Classification (NCBI taxonomy): domain Eukaryota; kingdom Viridiplantae; phylum Streptophyta; class Magnoliopsida; order Santalales; family Viscaceae; genus Viscum; species Viscum album. The sequence continues at coordinate 1,050,717,687 of OY728164.1, read as the reverse complement.
AAATCTCTTGAAGACTCATATAGATGTCAGAATCATCTTGAAAAGGAAATTTTACATATTGATATTATTGTTTGAAATCCCTTTGATAAGATTTAGATTTATTAAACAGGGTTATGATAGAGCATTATCATAGTCTATGTTTATCATGTGACCCCATGGATGACCCATATAAGATCATTCGAAGTGAATGACATGATTATACCTCCATAATAATAATCACATATATGTGTGATACTCACCACAAAAGGTGACATAAAACTGAGGTGTTGATTATAATAAATCCAACCCACTTGACATAAAAAAGGACTTCTCAATGATGACTACACACACAAGAGCACAAAAGAGAATACTTCTTAAAGTGGAAAGAAATGTGATCATAGGTTTTTTCACCAGGTAAAATATAGGTAATAACCTAAGGAATTACATGAGATAAAATTGATATTTGGTTGATCACCATTCTTATCACATGAAATACCTATGTTGTGTTTGATAAATTTTCCGAAGGAATTTATTCATGTAGAATTGGTCCCAAAGAAACTAAAAATGCCAATGCTTGAAAAACAAAATTGAGGCACATACAAAATAAAGACTATAAAATATTTAAGACTTATTTCGAGACATATACTCTGATGTGAAGTCATCATAAACTTTACATGACCTATCCAGATCACAAGACAACAATAGGACATGTCACCTAGATCATTTTAAATCATCCATGTATTCCATCTGAGTCACAAAAAGTCATACCAACATGTCATCCAAGTCATGTGAAGTATTCTAGACATGTCAACCATGTCACACAAAGTCCTCCAAACATATCATCTAAGACTTTTGTCGTTCCCCAAACTTCTTGGATATATTATCTGACAATAATATAAAAAGTCATACCTCATTACATGACACCCTTGGACATGTCTTCATTGATTACAATAATACCCTTGGATGTGTTAACTGAGTCATGTGAAAGTACTCAATACACAAAATCAATATCACATGGAATACCTCTGACATATCTACATCAATTGTGAGAAGTAATGTGGTATATGTCATCCTTGTTAGATAGAAACTCAAAACATTTCAGAAAGGAAATCAGAAAATTTCAGGAAGACACTCAAGACTTAAAGGGAAGACACTCAGGACATATTAAATAGACAACAAGAACATTTCCAGTAAGCATCCAAGACATTCCAAGAATCTCATGGAGACACCCTGGGACATGATATACTTGTACATCAAAAATACATGGGAATAAATCTAACTAAAATATTAAGACTTTGATTCCTATAATAAATTGGGTACATAAGACACTTTCCTAAGGCTCTAGTTCCATAGATATCCACCTCGGTGTCAGTATCTCCATATTTTAGATCATCAAACCCACATAAACCAAACACTCTCATGGTTTTAACATCATTACACATCCATCCATGGATTAAGAATATCATCAATCAATAATGACTCTAATTCATTATATAAACAGAATATATATGACACCTTCCTACAGATCGAGATATATATCAAACACTCCACTAGGGTCTCCCCAAAATATAATTCTTATGTCCATATACAGTGCAACTGGTCAATTTCTACCATGTTTTTAATACAATGAACATGAATCATGTGGTTTTAGGTATTTTAAATGATCATATCACATGCATAATGAATTTACCCTATCCATGGACACCTCAATGTGTAATAGCCATTTAGTGGCATGCCACAACTACCACCGTAAAAGGGAATAAACCATAGTGAAAGTCTTGAAGTCATTCCAACATTATTAAACCTTGGGTAAATAACCATCAGAGGAATTTGTTTTTAGAAACATCCCATCAATGGGTTGAGGGAAGATGAAATTATGTTAAATTTTATTCTCATTATATATGTGATATATAGAACTCCATAATATAGATCAAGCTCTATACATGGAACCTAAGTTCCACAATATATTTCCTTTTAGCATGATGTTAAACTATTTAGTATGATCTTGAAAAAAATATGTTGGTTTTGATTCGTATTATACACAAGATACATAAGAATCCTCATGAAGGATTAATCCCATCATCAAAACACGAATAGCCTCCTGAGATAAAAGTAAACTCTAGAGTTATTGGTTATGAGACTTAAGAATATAAAATATTACCCATATTTAAGATGTAATGAAATATAGATTAAGAACAACATATGCATGTAGATGGAATCATTAATACAAACCACTTTACCCATAGTAGAATTTGATGATTGACCATTTTATTAGGGTAAAAAACCCCATATTAGGAGTTGGTATTGATTCATGAACATATCTTAAATCTATAAGAGATTCCTTTAATAGGAAACAATTTCCCCTAAAAGGGTGTGATGAACCCGAAATACCATCCTCTCAACCAATGTGAGTTTCTAATATTTGTTGGTTCTGAAACCCAAAATGAATTTCTATCATTGGAAAAAATGTCTATACCAAGTTATATATGTGGGAACTATTGGGCGTTTATATGAAATATTGAAATGGTAAACCAGATATAAATGACTGTGAAACCAAAATTGAACCCAAAAAATCAATCTTTAATGAGGAAACAAATATAAACAACATAGTGTGAATGAATGTGATGACAGAATAACCGAATCATTATAAACATTGGTCATCATGCCTCTTGAACCTCAAAGATAACCATACCATATATTGGATCTTTCATATTTTGAAGAAAAATAAAATGGTGAACCTGATGTGAATCTATCAAAAAATAAAAATGATTGGGTGATCATGCATCGAGATATTTTTCTTTGTGTCTCTAATGAAAACAAAAAATTGTATACCCAATGTGAAATATTTCATAAATGGGGTTCCCATTAAGTATATCTATTCCCTATGTGATATGTCCAGATATGAAAATAGATAAAAAGGGAAAAATAAAGGAAAATTGGGCTTCTTCAACATAACATATTAATCATGGTTCATACTTGTGGTGGAACATTAATTAGTGAACTTGTTCCATACTGTCTTCAACTCTAGAAATACTGATCTCACATACAACACAATAACTATAGATCATGTCTTTGTTGGTAAAATATTATGGAATCTTAGCCATAATAGTTACCTTTATATGTTATAAAAAAATATCACCCACACAACACTTTTATATTAGGATGGAAAACAAAATGTTTCTAGAACACCAGTAACATTTTATAATACCAACCCTCTAGGATGTATGTAAAGGTATCCATAAGTTTAATCTATCAATCCCATCTAATTCAGGGAAAGCTATAGTGAAACCACAAGAACTTGTCACCACCACCAATCAATTATGAATCATATCATGTATATGTGGAAATCATAGCCTTACATATCTAATAAAGGTTCATCAAGGAGATGAATATGTAACCATCCTAGTTTAAGAGATTTCTAGGAGGTATCCCTTCAACATTTCTCACCAGCGTTCTCCCTCTAGTGCTCCTTAGTCAGCTGCTGAGGGAACCACCCCAAAAATATCCACCTTAGATAATCTTACGAATATTCCAAGTAATTTACATATGTTGTGGAAATATATGGGTAAATGGGAGTGGTTTCATATCCCTATTTCATCTGATGATTCCATTAGGTATATTTCGGTAGTATCCGGTGGGCAGACTCATATCCCTACTCACTTAGATCTTATCTGCATGAATTTTCCTACTGTAATCAGGGGGATGAACATATCCTATCAACATTCATGAATACCATCGAAACATTCCAATGGAATAAGGAGGAAAGGAGTAGTCTTATATCCATACTTCTATTGAAGATATCTTCTACGATATTTTGTAGACTAAAAATGATTAGTCCTACACTCATGAATACACTTTTCTAAAGTTTCAATACATTCAAGAAAAAATTGATGATCTATTTCAAAATATTACAGTACTGTTATATACAGAAGGAAATGAATATATTCATAACCCAATATCAAAATCAGAATATCACCAGGATTAGTATGATCAAGTTGCTACATCGGTGCAAGAAAATATTATTTTTCATGTCAAGGTGGATTATCGGGATGTTCTATTATAGAAAGAGGCAGATGACTGTGCTCATATCCCAGTTAAAACTAGGTCTCACCAAGTGGGATTAGAACATGCCTCAGGCTAGGCACACAAATTTATTAAAAAACCCGACAACATAATCCTATGTCATTAGAACGAGATCACATCTTTGTTTGGACCAGGGATCAACAAGTGAGTTTGGCGCATGCATTGGAATGAGATCATATTCCTACCAAAATGACTAGAGACATATTTAAAAAGAACCATATTAAGATCATATCCCATTCTAAGTCAGTATTGTCAGTATAATATGAAAATCACCTTAGAACATGCTCATAACTCTACTAGTGAAGCAACTCAGTATATTACAGTAGCTCATAGAATCCAGAATGATATTCGTACTTCTGCCGATGAACAACTACACCAGCATTATTCAGTGGATATAATGGATGAGGCTCATATACCTCCCCCAATTTGATAGGTCCATTATAATATTCTATTCAGGAATTTATATTTAATCTGGGATCATATCCTAACTTCATCTGGGGTTGAGAAAAATATTCTGATAGCCACCCTTAAATATGATCATATTCTTTCTGATAATATAGAATATCACTGGAACACTCTATAATCTTTTAAGTAGTTGGATCACATTACAATAGAACCAGAGATTAATTACCATATGCTGGAAATTTTCAGGTAGAAATATCATATCCCAACTCAACCCCAAATTGCATGTCAAAATTTTCCAACTACGACATATATTGAGACTCATATCCCTTATCATCTCAATACCAGTTTCCTTGAGTCTGTTCATGAATATCCACGACAACCCAAGTGTCTAAAAACTCTTTTATTAAAGGATAAGGAAATAATTACCTTGATTTTCCTCCATGTGGTAGTCCGGAGATGGATCATAGAGACTCTACTACTGACATCTATCATGTTCGACCTCCCCATGGTGATATATATATCAAATGAGGAAATCATCTCTTTGTCTAGACACCATCATAAAGGGAGTTCCGCAAAAGTAATATACCTTTTTATATATAGGTTCTCAAAAAACCAATGTTAATCATATATAATTCCCCATAAACTATCATCATCACTTTACCACAATCAACTGGCGACACCTGGAAGAAACATCTATGGTATGAATAAGTGGAGGCATATAAATCTGATGAAGAATTAGTCTACATGGATATATGGAGATATTTATCTAGAAAACATCTCGCAACAATGTTTAGTATCATTTATGCCTTTTAAATATTACATTCCAAATGAGCTAGAGAAGGATTCCATGCCTTACCTTTGATAAAACGTTTGGGAAACTCATCAGTGGATAAGGGATAAATACCTCCACTATCAAGGATATGATGGTGAAATATATAGTATAAATACATCTTGTTTTCAACTAGACATGGCCACATTATCTTTAGCTCATTAAATTGTGATGGAAGAGAATGAGAAATTCTTAAAAATTGTTTCTCTCTACATCATAATAACTCTATATCGACTGATTTCTATAGCCCCATCAGAGTTATTTGTCAAAGGATGAGGAAAATATGGAGAATTTCACTTTATTTTGTCCCTAGAACTAAAAAAAACACAGATATGACATCTTGTAATATTATAGATGTTATAGAAATTATTGTACAAGGTATTTCACATTCCAATTGGTCAATACAATGAAATAATCCCACATTAAAGATTAAAATACATCATTTTTAGAGGGATAATATTTCGAACATATTTCGAATTAGGGACACTTGAAACAATGGGAATGAATTTCATTCTTGAAAAACAATTTTGTGGCCAACTCGACAATTTTCCATAGAAAATGACACCCATAATTGGTTAGCATTTCAACCAACTCATACATGATCATAATTGCACCAAATTAAACAGATCCCAATAGAAGTCTATGTAGCAGTCATCCAAGAATGATCGTAGGCCATTGGGATAGGGGTATTTGAACCACCACGTCCACCCCTCAAGTCAGCAAACCCTAAGAGGATTTGGGAAATATCAGCAGATGCTTCAAACTAACCCCAAACCGTAGGGATTTGATAATTTTTATGTCAACAACCATCACTGGGTTCATAACACCCTTATGGGGTCCTGGATAAATCAAAATTAGTTCTAGACAACCCCCACCATAGGAAAGGGGGAATATATATCCAAATTCCCATCTCACGAGTCATGATATCCTCAGACATAATCATTAAAACCTCAATAACAGGTTTAACAATTTCTAATTATGTCCTTGAATAGTCCCCATCCTATAAGGATTGGGGAATTTTAATCATTATAATAACCCCTAATAGAATTATTATTTTCTAGTTTGGGGCGCAAATATCTATGGTCAGCATCCCATCCACTGGTCCCACCACAAAACACACCATATATATTCAGGGCCCATTCAAAAAACTCGAACAAAAACACCCTTAAGTTCAGTATTTATAAACTGAGATAGGATAAACATGTGAAGAAGAAAATCAAAACATATATGTTCATAAGCTAAAATGGTCCAATATGGCCATGTTTTAGAAACATTACCCTGATGAAACCCTTTGAAGGTAGAGTATGTGGTGCAGAATCAATCTATTGTGTTGAGAATAATGAGATAAATACCATTTACTAATACAACTTATTTAATTTTATCAATACAAACAAAAAAATGTGGATAAAGAAAAAAATATAGAGGAATAGAATACATGAAAAATAACATGAGATGAGGGTGATCTAGATACACCGAATAAGGCTACACATATGTGGAATCTGAGTAATAAAAAAAACCTAACACATCCTAATAATGAATTTTTACCTCTATAGAAGAACACCACCAAGGATAATGGGAATGGTATGGATACATTCCAATCACCACTAAACACATCCAAATTTTCTTCTATACAAGAATAGATGGAATAATATGATAATGATATAGAAAATATCAAACAGATTGGTGAAGAATTAATCAGGAGAAAAATTCTTACTAGGTATCATCTTCATATAGAGAATATTTTCCCCCAATGAACATATTATAAGAGATAGAATCCACCTGAAAAAGATGCATCTAAGAATTAGGTTGTCTCTTGATATAGTATGATTATCTATATAAATGAGGATGTCGAGGATGATGATGAATTTCATCCATTATGGTGAAAACCTATCATCGGCCTAGGTAATAATTATATCCTATCATAGAAAACAAATTATCTAGATATAAAGTCTTGTAAACATCATAAATTCCTCTCATCCTCCCTGTGGATAGAAGGTAGTCTATGAAGAAGTATGTCTAGATCTACCCAGTGCCATCGAAACTATGGTTGCATGAATGGAAGCTATAAAACGATAACACAAAGCCATGTATCCCTAGAAGAATCTATATCTTGAAGGGGTGGATGAAATGTTTCCACCACAAAATATTGAAAATCCTATATTCTAAACCATTGATAGTGGGAGAGTTTTAGAATAGCATCTCACACACTTTATATCCCAATTTATCCCGATGATGGGCCCTAGAGACCAATACGATGTGACCATGATGAGTTGTGTTATAAAAATTATGGTGGGGCCAACCATCATTCAGTAGATTTCTAGTAGGATATATTGTGTGATGGTAAGATCTTATTCCTTATTTACAATCTATATTTTTCTCCAATAAAACCAAAAATCCAATTTTCTAGCTCAAAAACTATAGGAAATGTGAAAATGATATGGTTTCTAGCTTCAAGTAATGTTGTAAGGTTTTAACTTATTTACTATTCATAATTCTCTCACAATATACTTCCTATAATATGTAGTGTATTTAAAAGTGAGATACTCAAAAGGATAATAGGAACAATGAAAATAATAATAACTGAAAAAATATACTAGAATAAAAAGGCATACAACTAATTCACAATAAAATTACTCAACCTAGTAGAGACATAACTGAAAGTGATTAATTAAATAAATAAAGGGAATCCATAGTTGTTCCTTGGGACTGTGATCCTAGTTGACTAGTAAATGTTCTATAATGTATATATATATATTTGTATATAAATATATATTAAAATAAATATATATAAATATAATTATAAATATGTCTATACATGAAAAAGCCAATATAATATCATAAAGAAACAATTGTTGATCTGAGGGTCTATATTCTTGTTTGACAATACCTACTTCGACTACTGCCTGAAATATATCTGAGGAAACTACATCACTATAGGGGGATACATGTATTATCCATAGGATCACCCATAGTTTCCTCCAATCAATAACATGAATGATTTTAGATAAAAATGGAAATCTTGTATATATGGAACATTTAATTTATATACCTAAAACCAGAACCCAGAGTATATAACAAAGGTGTTCATGTATAAATCTAAAAAAAATTAATGTAATTTCATCTTCTATATGAGTCCTTTTGAGGAATTCCAACATTTGAATCCATGAATCACCCAAGGGGTATATAAAACCATCTAATCTATGAGCATGTCCAAGGAATTCTAGCATAGGAATCCAAGTATCACTCAAGCCACACATGTAATTCATGTGACCACTAATACCATCAAAGAATTATTTTTTTAGAACCAATGTATCACTCAAGGATCAATACTAACCCATACCCCTATAGGACCCTCCTTGGAATCCTATAAGGGAACCCAAGTATCACCAAAACATAGTATAAAGACTAAACTACTGAGTGCATCCAAGGCATTCCACATAAGGAAACCCAAGTATCATCAAGGCATGAAATAACTCACATCACCTATGAGATGATACATTGAATTTCATTAAAAGGAACCCATGTATCAAACATGGTATGGTAGGTAAGATCTTAGTAATTATTTATGGACAACCTAATAAACTAAAAGTTACATAGAATAGGATCACCAATCGAGTCCCAACAAAAATTATTGGGCTCCCCTATAATAATACCTAATCAAATGGCTCAGAAGCCAGACCCCAAGAAGTATATATGGGAATACTAATAATCATAATAAAAATCTGTCTCATGTCTAGAACATGCAACATGAAATATGAATTTCATATTGATTTCATAGTTGTGTCAACAAAAAATGACTAAATGCAGAAACAAAAGAGTAAGGGTAGTCGAAGGCCTAAAACCACCAATAATTCCTCAACCTCACAATATTCCAATATCAGTATGGGCTATAAGGTGAAGCCCACAATGATTTGTACTCGAAACAAACATACTATCTAAGGTTTATTAATCAATTGTCACCCATTGTGTTCCTCACGTACAAACATTATAGAGACAGCCTACTAAAAATCCTCAAGGTCCATAGAAAAAAAGGAATCTATCTTGGGATCCTCGAAGTTAGTATGTAATAAAGAAATCCCTCTTGGGGTTATCTAAGTAAGTATGTAATCAAGGTATCCCTCTTGGGATCCTAAAAAATGAATAATCAAAGGCATCTCACTGGGGATCATCTGTAATGGTCATGACTTAATGCATTGGAATGATGCAAGAACATTGTGGTTTTTAGTGACCTCATTCATTCACCAAATACAATATGTCCATTTAAATTAATTAAATAGTTAACTAGAATGAATTTAATAGGGGAATTTCCCATTTGGGGAATGCCCAAGAATCCATATAATACAATAAACATGTATATTTACTATAGGAATGGTATGACAAACAATCTACCTTTAATAATCTCTATTCATTTAGGAATATCGTTCAATAGCTCCATTCATGATTTCCAATGTCCGATCCAAGACACATAGGCTTCCAACCACCTAAAAACACTATAAAGGCCAATAATAGACCAAAAAAATATTTTAAATCATTAAAAAAACTAATATATAAATAATACTAAAGATTTATGAAAAGAAATTTCTCACTTGACAGCTATCACTTGATGAGAACTCGAGAAACAGTGTGAAAAGCGTTCATGGGGTACCCCTGAGAACATTAATAGGAAAATTCATAACTGAAAAATCAAAACAACCACTCAAAAAATTAATTTAAAGGATTAAATCATTATAAAATCAAAATGGCAACATAGATTTATGAAACAATTTGTAGAAAAGTATAGATGGCCTATCGAGATGACTATATCCTAGGTAGAGAAAAAGGCTTAAATGAAATGGTGAATTTATCTATGATATGGTGCATTTGACGGAGAATCCTAAAGGAAACATTTAATGATTTGAAATAGAAGATGAGAAAAATGTAGAAGGAGAAAAGAGGATGATCTTACCGATTGAATCCATTCAAACACACATGAGATCTCCTCAATTAGTGATTAATTTAGTTAGGGATTGGAGTGTGGTCGAGATCCTCCTTGCATTCCCTCATGTTTTCTAAGAGAGATAATGGGGGATGAGCCCTTTATTTCCCTTTTTTTAATTCATCTTGAATGATTCACATCATGAACTAAACACTTGACCTGAAATAGAATCATGATGTTTACTTGTTGGGAAAAAATCCCTCAATGTATCATTGAACCATTTTTGAGGTGATTGTGTTTGTTGACAAAGAGGGTTTGCATGGTGTGTTGTCGAGTTCCAGAGATATTTCTGACAACCTATGCTAACCAAGAATGATGAAAAAGGAATAAATGATCTGGATGCTGTAGAAAATAATAGATCTAAGGTGGTGTCGTTTTCCAGTTTTTGCCAAATTTTTGGGCCTCAAAATCCAAAAATTGGGAAACATGTTTTTGGCAAAGGATGTTTCAGAAAAGATATAATATGGTTTTGAAACTTTTGTGGAAGGAATATTTTGGGGTCAGAATGATGAAAATTGGAAAATTCATGAAGTGCATGAAGGATTCGGAGTTGGCCGAAAGATGAGGTTACACGAAAGAATCTAGCGCGGACAATGCGACCTCAACTGGGGTATTGCATGCTCGGATAGAATCTTGCACGATACAGTTAATCTTTCATGCAGGGGTCAACAACACTTATAAATAAGATGTTCCCCCACTAATTATAAGAAGCATAACACTTAGAGATAATATGAGCTCTGGATCACATAATATTTTCAAGACAAGGGAGTTGCATGAATGATTTTGAGTTGCCTGTAAGATTTGAGTTACGCGCAAGATTTATGTTCTGTGTAAGGGGTGTTTCATGACAAAAGTGGAATCTTTTGTGCAAACCATTAAAGTTTCACACAAGAAAAAATAATTTTTACACCAATGATTCGATTTTTCCCAGAAATACTGTAGTGAAATTGCATTCATCAGTGGATGAAAGTGGAACGTCAATAGGGAATATATATACAGTGGAGGATGCATTCAATTGAGATAATGAAGGGACCTTCAAGTTTATAAACTGTGAGTGTATCATCTGAAGAAGTATTGAGTTCAATTCAGTTGAAAGAGTAGTGAGTTCTCAAATTTTGAATGGTTGTAGACCAGGAGGGACAGTGAGTCTACTTCGAACTTGTAAACAACAGTGCACTTTTAGTGGATTTGGTACATCGACACATCGTCGGTGTATGCTCGTTGGACGTAGCCCAGTGAGGGTGAACCCAATTAAATTTTGGTTTCCTATGAATGATTTAAGATTCATTCATACTCTTAAATGTGAAGGAGATAAAGAATATAGTTTTTTATAACAACAAAACAAGATCAAAAGGGGAAGTTGTTTTAATTTTTCATACCCTGATTCACCCCGCCCCCACTCAGGGTATCTAGCCTAGTGGACTTACCATACATGGATAAATGTTGTGAATTTATTAGTGTTATAAAATGATATTTAATGCCTTCTAATATCCTGTATCACCACAAAAAAACCAATTCACATCACGTACTGAATACAATGTGTGAATTTCTCATTTAATCTATCTTCAGTAGCCCAGCTGTTTGTTCCTACTCCAGTGTTTTCGTTGAACCCTGGGACATCCACTAAACCGTAACACATATTTGAATACATCACTTATTAATATCTAAACACTAGTAACCTCATTTATATTTCTATCTCACATATTATATTTTCCACCAATAGTGAAAAATAAAAATGGGGGATTACTTCTTAATTTTTCTAACACAAAAAAGGGATTTTATAACTGAACCTCCATAAAAATTCTCATCCTTAAGAAGTAATGTGGAATAAAAAACCACTTGACCTACTTGGGTCATTAATTTACACTCATGAAACCGTTTTGTGTCTTTAAAATCCCAACATGCTTCCAAGTGTTACTATAACAAAAAAAAATATAATCCACTAGAACTTGATCCTATGCTTGTAATTTCATTTGAAACACTAAGATGATGATTACCCGAGCCCAAATAATCCGAGACACAACCATGCCATTGTTTATATCATCAACTAACACATGTTGTTCCCCACCATTGGTTCTAGGTATAGCCAATTTCGAGTCATTGTACACCCACTGTTATATTTTCTTATAATAGAACAGTCATAGAATTACAATGGAACACTCATAATGTTTATACACTCTAAGAATCTAATAACCCATGAGGATACTACTTTCTATCAATGAAATCCTGCCTTATTATTACATAAAAATTTCATTTTAATTTACCTTTTATTACATATTATTTTCATTAAACTAAACAAAATAAAGAATCATTTGAAGATAATTTTCATGGAAAATATCTACATAATACATGAAAATGTAAAACATTCCTCTAGTAAACTTGAAAGGATTAATAATTTTTTTTAATATTAAGTACAATTACTGCATCTCATAACCTGGGGACATACACCAAATGAACGAAAAAACATAAGACCTAGTAAGGGAAAACAAGAGAAATATTTTACACGTGTTCTTGAGGAAAAATCAATAGAATCATGAGGAAATACATAGAGGAATGATAAATAAGAATATAATAATAATAATAACATGATTAATTACATTTAAATGTGGGTAAAAAATTTATTTTTGAAATTCATAAGCATATCACCAAGGTTTGTTACTGATGTTTCAAAAATATTACCAAGGCTATTCACTAAGGTATCGTAAAACATGTCATCCCCAGAGATTAAATTCTTTACCCAATGCATTGGTACACTTTCAGAAAACACCCTTAATATGTATAAAGTTTAATGTGATCCACATAGATCATAAAAAACATCTCATAAATTACATTTGGGGAATAAAAGAAACATTTTTCGAATAAAAAATATTTCATTATAAAAAATTCTTAAACACATGATCATTATGTCATTTATAATGCATATAAAGGGAATGGCGGTTTTATATATGCCAATTCCACAATAAAATAATTAATTTTTAAAACATTGTTAATAAACCTATAAAATGAATAGTTTTTAGTATCCACATAAAGAAAATAAAATAATTTAGTGAGAAAAAGATAGAAATTTTGAGAAGAAAATTCGGCAACATAACAGCTATGAAGCAAGGTTTTAGGAAATATTAAAAAGAGAGTGGAAAAGGCCTCCCATTCATGAAAAACTATTAATAGAATTATTTTATATAATAAAATGAATAGAATAACATAGTATATAAATTTTAAATACATACCACATAAAAAGAGAACTTAAAAGGAAAAGAGAAGTTGGGATTTCCCTTACCATGAAGAGTAAAATATGAAACTAGAAGATTAGGACCTTGGGGGATTGAGTAAATCTTTTCAGGACAAATAGGGAGGTAAAACTATAATATCTTCGTGGTGGATGAATTGGGAGTGAATGAAAATGTATAAATGGGTGGGTATTTATAGAAAAATGGGAGGATTTTTTTATTAATTTCTTTGGCAACCTAGGTAGTGGTAAATTCAAAACCCTGGGCTTGACCATGGTATTTTCCCATGGTATTGGCCACATGGGACACATATTATGTTATTTAAATCCAAAAGTGTCTACAAACATTTTATATTACATATTACATTATTATGATGTCATTAAATATATTTAAAAACTCAAACTATATTCTTACTATTGAAGAAAAAATAATGTATTTTTAGGAAATTCTCATAAATTTTACCTATACTAATTTTAATGCAATGATTTAAAAAAAGATATATATTTTATCATAATAATTATATGAATATAAGAATTATAATTTATAAATATAAAAATACATAGTTATAAAAAATAATAGCTGATAGAAAATGCATAGTGAAAATGAATAGTGAAATTTATAAGACTTGAAAAAAATAAAATTATTTTTCCATTTATATTTAAATATGTGTGATTAAATAATAATATTTAGTATAAAGAAACTATATTATTAATACTATAGTTATTATAATAATTTTTCCTTTTCTGAAAAGTACTATTTCTGTAACACCCCAAGCTTCTACGGTACGTTTCCCTTCGAATAATGCGATAGCGTGTGTTGTACGCAACCTCGAGTTCTAACACACACCACAACTAATTAAACTAGCCGTTGTGAATAGTAATAACTACTTTTTGAAATCATATATATTTTATATTTCAAAATGGACTTCATTTTTAGATTCGGAATATCAAAATTAGCCTAGGGTGAAATTTTGGTACTTTTCGGATAACTTTTATATTTTGATGAATAGTGAAAATTACTAAATTTTAATTAAAAACAACTTTTTTAATCAAAATAATTAATAGTGATAAATTGTGAATTTGAGTGGTTTTAAAGTATATTTAGAATATATTTTTACCATTTAATATAATGTTGGTCATTGGACATAATTTTACAATTAAACCGAACATAAACAAGTGTCAATCTTTTGATAGTTATTACCTCTTAAAAACACGCTTTTTGTTTTGACAGCGGGAATTAATTTTAAATTAATTTCTGCCACTTCTGTGTTTTGAATTTAGGAAAATGGATTCCATATTTGGAATCAAGATGTTCAAATTGTGTAAATAGGTAACTTTTATTTTTAGACATTTTGAATAGTTACTGTGGTAAATATTTTATTTACCATGGTTAAAGGGTAAATCCGGTAAATAAGGGTTAAAAAATAATATTATAATAATACCAAATTACCCTAAAACGTGTCCTAACCTTATTGGTGGACACATACCCGACCATGGGCATCCTTGGGTCAATTTGGGGACCCCTTGGATCCACTTGTATGTGGTAGGGACATATTATATTAATAAAGTTAAAATAAAAATAAAAATGGCATAAGCTTACATCTTTTAGAAGAACAATTTTTACATAGGGTTATACATGTTGAATTTTCGATTATAAATATTCATTAGAAAGCTAAAAAGATTTCCTACATAATGATATTTTATTTATAATTTTTATACATCATATAATTTAAATTATTAATGACACAATAATGATGCAATGTTTACCTCATTAATAAATCATTTAAATAAATAAGATTATAATGATTAAAATATTATCTAAAACCTGTCCAATTCTTATTGGTTGATGTTATTTAGAATATGAGTCATCGTATCTTCGACCTCAATGATTTTTGGACCATTATAAACCGAATATAATTATATTATAAAGTAATACTTTCACCCTTTCCTAAAGAGCCCCTCCTCCCCCTTATAAAAGGAGACCACTTCTACTCATTCCTCACACCTCTCAAGCCACTTGGCTCGTCCAAACTCTGCCCAACTAAGCTCCCCACATCCCTCTCCTCCTCCTTGAAGCTTCCCCTTAGGCAGAAAGCATTTCAACAAGTCCTTTGGTTCCAACCAAAGTGAGTTACCTAAATTAAAGGTAACGATTTCTCTTAAATTATTTTCATTTATTTTGCTTCTTCAACCCCCAAACTCTTTTTATTTCCTTTCTTTTGTAACAACACCAGTATCCTCAATATACTAGGATGTTGTTATAAGAAGGATTCAAACTACCCATAAACAAAACTCCATCTAATGGATGATGAACATAATGTTTCTGTGGAAGGAAAACTAACGCCTCACGAAACGATGATTGTTCAAATACATCTTACCGCCTCTCATGGTGGCCATTATGATGGCACTGTAATTAAATATGATGTTAATGATATATATTTTATATATAAGCTTCTGTAATTCCATTTTATTTCATACCATTATTCGTTTCATGTTGTATATACATACGATAATTTCATTTGAGGAAGTGCGGACTACCGCCCCCTTAAAATGATATGACTCGTTCATACCACACATGGAACGTATAAAAGATGGTGTTAATGAACTTAAGTAACATATATAAAATATTATATTATACTGGAATACTAATATACCTATGTATCATTTGTATTCGATTCTTTTAAAATAAAAATTAAAAGGAAAGTAGCGTTCGTGCGTACGTACGGACTACCGTCTCCACGAACGCGATGAGATTCATTTTCCATCGTATCCATTCAAGTATAATTATCATTTGATGATTTAAAAATGATGTTTAAGGACTTGATACCATTCTGGATTTGAATAATATACAACTTATCCTTTACAAACATGTCTTACGTAACAAAACATACAAAAGCAAACAAGTAAGTTCACACCCGAAACAGCGATAATACTAAGATATTATTATCAAATCAATATTAAAAGATCATATATGATATCATATTAATGTATATGATTATTGTATAATTTAGTAACAATTATTTCACTATTATACAGGAGGTTAACCTACCCCAACCAAGGAAAAGTACAAGGTAAGGGTTATTTTACAATCTCTTCATTATCCGAGGTTGTTTATACGTAATAATCTACTGGGATATCTTTATCATACACATCCATGTTTCTTAAAAATGTATTTCAAAACATTTTTACTATTTACAAGAATATGGGTTAAAGTCATTTATACCCTTGTTTGACTTTTTATAAGAGGTTTATAAAGGAATCTTTCCGTCGTTTTCGAAACAAGGTCCTTTTTAACCTTTTCGACAGAATTGAGGTAAGAATGTTTTTTTAACTTATACGGCGGGTGCGGTTATTTTCCGCCGTTATAAAATCATCGAAGCTTTCCATACAAGCTTATAAGAATATTTTCAAAGAAAATGTTTTATTTTATAGGGATCTTAAATGATTTCAAAATAAAAGGAGATACTTCTTTAAAAATAATTTTGATTTCATCTATGTCAACATCCTTTGATGGATTTTAAGATTATTTGAAGTTGATTTATTATGATACAAAACTTCTATATTGTATTGAAGGTTTTGTGATATGTTTGACTGTGGATGTGCTATTTTTATACCATTCATAGTTTATGGTGAAATTATTGACATTTCGTATGCTAGTTTTAATACGAATGTTTATGTTATGTTTAAACCTTTTCATATGGGAATGCATTGGACTTAATAAGTGACGGGTGGAGCCCGCTATAGCTCCTCGATGCATCGGTAGGTCTCATGAGACAAACTAGTGTCTTGGCACAAGGCCTTGACAAAATCTTATTTGTAGTCTTGGCACGAGGCCTTGGCTATGTGGTTATGATAGTCTGGCATTATGCATTCCAACATTATGAAAGTGGTTATTGATTTTTGCATGTGATTATTCGATTAGTAGAATATCCATGTGAATAAGTAAATGGCATTATTTCATTTTATTTATGCCATACCATGTTGAAAGTTCATATTTAAAAGGCTTTTGTTTTAGTTATACATTGCCTTAAATGTTTATTCTTATTTATGAAAGTTTCTGATATATTGTTATCCTTACTGGGCATTTGAGCTCACCCCTTTTCTATGTTTTATTTTTCCCAGGATGTGAAGAAGTAAGTTATGAATGACCTGCAGGGATTTTATGAGGGGTTAATAGTGTGGGTTGTGGAAACATTATGTTGTTGTAGTAGTTTTTCATTTTATGATGTAATGTAAAACTTATGAATATATCTAGTGTTTCCAAGGCTACTAAACCAATCGGTCTTTCGAGATTTGATCTTTCTTGTGATCATGCCAATGTTATGTAATAATGCACCGACTCCGGGTAGCTGGGGTCAGGGCGTTACAGTTGGTATCAGAGGAAGTTTAGTACAAACCTTGGAAGCTAGATTTAGATAAACTCTGATTAGAGAACATAGACCTAAGATGAACTTTGAGGATTAGTATAGAAGAAATTCCTAGAATTTTGGTATTGTAGAGACTTTGTGAGTTTTCCGAGCAATACATCCCTGTCTGGATACGAGCAGGTAGAGGCGGCTCTGGCACAGATGTACCTAGGGGTAAAACCCGAAAACACCGCTTTGAGCTAGACTCGAACGGGAACTGGTGCACGACAACGGGCCTTGCTGCACTCTTGGTTACGACACTCCCGGGGGATATGCTTAGGATAACTCTCACTTTCTTTACAAATCATTATGAAGGGTTTATGAGTATATACTTCCTCAAAGAAAACATATTTATGATTATGGATTATATCCATAGATAGTTCAATTTATGTTTAGTGTTTTATAAGTATGGGATTATGTATTTTGATTCATAAACTGATCTAGTTTATGCCATTGTTTAGAAATGGCGCCTAGTGGAAGAAATGGAAACCGTATCAATGCACGCACTCCATGTAGGGATTTTCCTCCTGCTCAAGATAATTATAGTGGGGCTAGTGATGCAACTGGTGCTGATCAGCTAATCACCATACTGGGACAACTTACTCAGGTTATGAATAATAACCTTTCCCGTATGGAGCACCCTGATCCGCGGCGTGGAGGATCAATGTTAGATCGATTCATGAGACAACAACCACCAACGTTCAATGGGAGTACAAATCCCTTAGTAGCTGAGCAATGGATATTTTCCCTAGAGAAAATATTTCAGGCTTTGGGGAGTAGTGAAAGGGAAAAAGTTACCATGGCAGTTTACCGCCTCACTGGAGATGCTGATCAATGGTGGTCATTGATTTAAAACATGAAGGAAGATGATGAAGTATCAAACATGGAATGGAGGGAGTTCAAAGATCTGTTTTTAGAAAAATACTTTCCTCGCGACCATCGAGCAGATATGGAAAGGCAATTTCTGAGTCTGAGACAAAAGGAGGATGATAATGTCACAAAGTATGAGGCTAACTTTACAAGGTTAGCGAGGTATGCTGGAGATTATATTCGCAACCCAAGAAGTAAGATTGATCGTTTATTTGATGGGTTAAAACCATTTCTCCGTCGAGCATTAGTCTCACAATCCTTTTCATCGTACGAAGACATTGTCTCATGTGCTATCAAGACCGAAAAGGAATTCTCTAAGTCTTATGACTTTAAAGCAAAGCAAGAGAAGAAGAGACCTGCTGATCAATCTGGGAATGGAAATAAGGGGAAGAAGGGAAAGGTTGAATATCCATCTTGTGGTAAATGCGTGAAGAAACATCCTGGTACTTGCTTGAAGGGAATGGGAGTCTATTACAAGTGTGGTGAAAAAGGCCACCAAGCTCATGATTGCAAGGGGAAGAAGGAAGCTACCAACGTTCAGTGCTACAATTGCAGGGAGATGGGGCATTATGCAAATGCATGCCCTAAGCGTCAGGAGAACTTACCTCAGAAAAGGCCAAGGGATCAAGGCCAGGCTTATGCTATCACTACTGCTGAGGTAGAAGCTCCGAAAGACGTGGTGGCAGGTAATTTAATGGTTTCCTCAAGTTTAGCAAATGCATTATTTGATTCTGGATCATCGCATTGTTTCATATCTTCCCAGTTTGCTAAGAAAATTAGATATTTCCAATTTGATTTAATAAGGGAGTTGTCTGTTAAAACTCCTAAGGGAAGTATCGTTGCAACAAAGTTTTGTGAATCAGTCCCCATTAGAGCACATGAATTTTCTTTATCTGCTGATTTCATCGTCATACCTATGATTGAGTTTGATATAATCCTCGGTATGGACTGGCTTTCGGACTATGATGCGAAGATTTATTGTAAGAAGAGAGAGGTTACGATTCTTGATGATAATGATAAGGAGCACCTTATTTTTAGAGCAGAATCGTCACCACCTAATTCTTATTTAGATCCACCCCCAACAGCTCAACTTAATTCAATTATTGGGGAGGAAGAGAATGAAATAACTGTCGGTGAGGAAAGGAATGTTCAAATAGAGGATGAACCTGTTTTGAAAGAATTTGTAGATGTATTTCCGGAAGATTTACCTGGACATCCTCCAGAACGAGAAGTTGAGTTTTCTATTGATTTGATTCCTTGATCAAGGCCTATATCGAAGACCCCTTATAGAGTGGCCACTGTAGAGTTAGTCGAACTAAAGAAACAACTAGAGGAATTGAGTAATAAGGGATTTATTCGCCCTAGTGTTTCTCCATGGGGAGCCCCTGTTCTTTTTGTTAAAAAGAAAGATGGATCTATGAGGTTATGTATCGACTACAGGGAGATCAATGCTATAACAATAAAGAACAAGTATCCCCTACATCGTATTGATGATTTATTTGACCAACTGCATGGAGCTCAATAATTTTCAAAGATTGACCTTCGATATGGATACCATCAGTTGTGTGTGAAGAAGGAAGACATTCCGAAGACATCATTTCGAACCAGGTACGGGCATTACGAGTTTACTGTAATGCCGTTTGGATTGACTAATGCACCCTCTGTGTTCATGGATCTGATGAATAGAGTTTTCAAGGAGTATCTCGATGAATTTGTGGTGGTATTTATTGATGATATCTTGGTATAATCCAAAACCTACGAAGATCATGAAAATCACTTGCGCATTATCTTGAAGACTCTGAGGAGGCATGAATTATATGGGAAGTTTAGCAAGTGCGAATTCTGGCTTCAGGAGATTTCTTTTCTTGGCCATATTGTCTCTAAAGATGGAATCTCTGTTGATCCTTCTAATACCAAAGCAATCCAAGAATGGCCAGCACCTACGAGTATAACTGAGGTACGCAGTTTTATTGGTTTGGCAGGTTATTATCGACGTTTCGTCCAGAATTTTGCCCGATTGGCTAACCCATTAACGAAGCTCACACGTAAAGGGGTTAAATTTGTTTGGACAAAAGAGTGTGAAGAATGTTTCGAAGAACTAAAGAGAAGATTAGTCAATGCTCCTATATTGACTTTACCATCGGGGAATGATGGGTTCGTTATTTATAGTGATGCATCGAAGAAAGGACTTGGCTGTGTCCTTATGCAAAATGATAGAGTTATTGCCTATGCATCACGACAGTTGAAAATTCATGAACAAAACTATCCTACTCATGATCTCGAGTTAGCAGCAGTGATCTTTGCTTTGAATATATGGAGGCACTACCTCTATGGTGAAAAATGTGAGATTTATACTGATCACAAGAGTTTGAAGTATATTTTCTCACAAAAAGAACTCAACATGAGGCAAAGGAGATGGCTTGAATTACTCAAGGATTATGATTGCACGATACACTACCACCCGGGGAAAGCAAACAAAGTAGCAGATGCTTTGAGCAGAAAAGACCATGGAGTTCTGAACATGATGAGAATTGAAAGGGATCCAATTTTCATGGATCTAGTGAAGATGGACATGGGAATAACCAGGGAAGGTGAAACATCAATGCTTTTTCAAATGGTTGCCAAACCATCTTTACTAGAAAGGATTAAGAGTTCTCAGAACGATGATGAAGAATTTCAGAAGAAGATTAAAGCTGTGAATGATGGGAGATTGAGAGACTTTGTGTATGAAGATGGAATTTTGAAATTCGGGAAGAGACTTTGTGTTCCCAATATACCTGATCTAAAAAGGGAATTGCTGGATGATGCTCATAGTTCCAATTTCTCTATACACCCTGGGAGCACCAAAATGTATAGAGATTTGAAGGAACATTTTTGGTGGGACAACATGAAGAGGGAGATTGCTGATTTTGTGTCAAGATGTATGGTTTGTCAACAAGTGAAAGCTGGAAGGCAACAGCCTGGAGGAGTCATGCAACCTCTTCCCATACCATAGTGGAAATGGGACAATGTTACGATGGACTTTGTCATGGGGCTACCAAAGACTCCTAGAAGGAATGATGCAATATGGGTGATTGTTGATCGTCTTACCAAGTCAGCACATTTTCTTGCTATAAGAGAAGATCTACCCCTGGAACGTCTAGCAAGACTATATATTAATGAAGTTGTGAGACTTCATGGAGTACCCCTATCGATTGTTTCTGATCGTGATCCCCGTTTTACTTCAAGATTCTGGAAAAGTCTTCATAAATCCTTGGATACTGAACTTCATTTGAGCACTGCTTACCACCCTCAGACAGACGGACAATCAGAACGGACTATTCAAACCTTAGAAGACATGTTGAGATCTTGCTCACTTGACTTTCAGGGTATGTGGGATCAATATTTACCCCTGGTAGAATTTTCCTATAACAATAGCTTCCATTCGAGTATTCATATGGCACCATATGAAGCGTTATACGGAAAGAGATGTCGTACACCAACCTGTTGGGATGACATTGGTGAAAGAAAACTTATAGGCCCAGAACTGGTGGAGGAAACGGTGGAAAAGGTGAAAGTAATCCAAAATCACATCAAAGCAGCTCAAAGTAGGCAGAAGAGCTATGCCGATAATCGAAGGAAGGATTTGGAATTTCAAGTCGGTGATCATGTTTTCCTAAAGGTATCTCCATGGAAGGGAGTCATACGTTTTGGTAAGAAAGGTAAATTGAGTCCCAGGTACATCGGACCTTTCGAAATTCTAGAACGAATTGGGGCTGTAGCTTACCGATTGGCAATGCCGCCAAGTCTCTCCAAAGTTCACGATGTGTTCCACGTATCTCTGTTGAGAAAATACATGCCTGACCCAACGCATGTACTCACCTATGAGGAATTAGAACTGGAACCCGATCTGTCTTATTGCGAAGAGCCCGTCAAGATTCTTGATACGAGAGAACAAGTACTGAGAAACCGGACGACGCGTTTGGTAAAAGTTTTGTGGAGAAATCATAAGATGGAAGAGGCAACGTGGGAACCCGAGGAACTTATGATGAAAAACCACCCGAGTCTTTTTATGCAGTAATACCCTAGAAATTGCGAGGACGCAATTATTTGAAGGAGGGGAGAATGTAACACCCCAAGCTTCTACGGTACGTTTCCCTTCGAATAATGCGATAGCGTGTGTTGTACGCAACCTCGAGTTCTAACACACACCACAACTAATTAAACTAGCCGTTGTGAATAGTAATACCTACTTTTTGAAATCATATATATTTTATATTTCAAAATGGACTTCATTTTTAGATTCGGAATATCAAAATTAGCCTAGGGTGAAATTTTGGTACTTTTCGGATAACTTTTATATTTTGATGAATAGTGAAAATTACTAAATTTTAATTAAAAACAACTTTTTTAATCAAAATAATTAATAGTGATAAATTGTGAATTTTAGTGGTTTTAAAGTATATTTAGAATATATTTTTACCATTTAATATAATGTTGGTCATTGGACATAATTTTACAATTAAACCGAACATAAACAAGTGTCAATCTTTTGATAGTTATTACCTCTTAAAAACACGCTTTTTGTTTTGACAGCGGGAATTAATTTTAAATTAATTTCTGCCACTTCTGTGTTTTGAATTTAGGAAAATGGATTCCATATTTGGAATCAGGATGTTCAAATTGTGTAAATAGGTAACTTTTATTTTTAGACATTTTGAATAGTTACTGTGGTAAATATTTTATTTACCATGGTTAAAGGGTAAATCCGGTAAATAAGGGTTAAAAAATAATATTATAATAATACAAAATTACCCTAAAACGTGTCCTAACCTTATTGGTGGACACATACCCGACCATGGTCATCCTTGGGTCAATTTGGGGACCCCTTGGATCCACTTGTATGTGGTAGGGACACATTATATTAATAAAGTTAAAATAAAAATAAAAATGGCATAAGCTTACATCTTTTAGAAGAACAATTTTTACATAGGGTTATACATGTTGAATTTTCGATTATAAATATTAATTAGAAAGCTAAAACGATTTCCTACATAATTATATTTTATTTATAATTTTTAGACATCAAATAATTTAAATTATTAATGACACAATAATGATGCAATGTTTACCTCATTAATAAATCATTTAAATAAATAAGATTATAATGATTAAAATATTATCTAAAACCTGTACAATTCTTATTGGTTGATGTTATTTAGAATATTAGTCATCTTATCTTCGACCTCAATGATTTTTGGACCATTATAAACCGAATATAATTATATTATAAAGTAATACTTTCACCCTTTCCTAAAGAGCCCCTCCCCCCCCTTATAAAAGGAGACCACTTCTACTCATTCCTCACACCTCTCAAGCCACTTGGCTCGTCCAAACTCTGCCCAACTAAGCTCCCCACATCCCTCTCCTCCTCCTTGAAGCTTCCCCTTAGGCAGAAAGCATTTCAACAAGTCCTTTGGTTCCAACCAAAGTGAGTTACCTAAATTAAAGGTAACGATTTCTCTTAAATTATTTTCATTTATTTTGCTTCTTCAACCCCCAAACACTTTTTATTTCCTTTCTTTTGTAACAACACCAGTATCCTCAATATACTAGGATGTTGTTATAAGAAGGATTCAAACTACACATACACACAACTCCATCTAATGGATGATGAACATAATGTTTCTGTGGATGGCAAACTAACGCCTCACGAAACGATGATTGTTCAAATACATCTTACCGCCTCTCATGGTGGCCATTATGATGGCACTGTAATTAAATATGATGTTAATGATATATATTTTATATATAAGCTTCTGTAATTCCATTTTATTTCATTCCATTATTCGTTTCATGTTGTATATACATACGATAATTTCATTTGAGGAAGTGCGGACTACCGCCCCCTTAAAATGATATGACTCGTTCATACCACACATGGAACGTATAAAGGATGGTGTTAATGAACTTAAGTAACATATATAAAATATTATATTATACTGGAATAGTAATATACCTATGTATCATTTGTATTCGATTCTTTTAAAATAAAAATTAAAAGGAAGTAGCGTTCGTGCGTACGTACGGACTACCGTCTCCACGAACGCGATGAGATTCATTTTCCATCGTATCCATTCAAGTATAATTATAATTTGATGATTTAAAAATGATGTTTAAGGACTTGATACCATTCTGGATTTGAATAATATACAACTTATCCTTTACAAACATGTCTTACGTAACAAAACATACAAAAGCAAACAAGTAAGTTCACACCCGAAACAGCGATAATACTAAGATATTATTATCAAATCAATATTAAAAGATCATATATGATATCATATTAATGTATATGATTCTTGTATAATTTAGTAACAATTATTTCACTATTATACAGGAGGTTAACCTACCCCAACCAAGGAAAAGTACAAGGTAAGGGTTATTTTACAATCTCTTCATTATCCGAGGTTGTTTATACGTAATAATCTACTGGGATATCTTTATCATCCACATCCATGTTTCTTAAAAATGTATTTCAAAACATTTTTACTATTTACAAGAATATGGGTTAAAGTCATTTATACCCTTGTTTGACTTTTTATAAGAGGTTTATAAAGGAATCTTTCCGTTGTTTTCGAAACAAGGTCCTTTTTAACCTTTTCGACAGAATTGAGGTAAGAATGTTTTTTTTAACTTATACGGCGGGTGTGGTTATTTTCCGCCGTTATAAAATCGTCGATGCTTTCCATACAAGCTTATAAGAATATTTTCAAAGAAAATGTTTTATTTTATATGGATCTTAAATGATTTCAAAATAAAAGGAGATACTTCTTTAAAAATAATTTTGATTTCATCTATGTCAACATCCTTTGATGGATTTTAAGATTATTTGAAGTTGGTTTATTATGATACAAAACTTCTATATTGTATTGAAGGTTTTGTGATATGTTTGACTGTGGATGTGCTATTTTTATACCATTCATAGTTTATGGTGAAATTATTGACATTTCGTATGCTAGTTTTAATACGAATGTTTATGTTATGTTTAAACCTTTTCATATGGGAATGCATTGGACTTAATAAGTGATGGGTGGAGCCCGCTATAGCTCCTCGATGCATCGGTAGGTCTCATGAGACAAACTAGTTTCTTGGCACAAGGCCTTGACAAAATCTTATTTGTAGTCTTGGCACGAGGCCTTGGCTATGTGGTTTTGATAGTCTGGCATTATGCATTCCAACATTATGAAAGTGGTTATTGATTTTTGCATGTGATTATTCGATTAGTAGAATATCCATGTGAATAAGTAAATGGCATTATTTCATTTTATTTATGCCATACCATGTTAAAAGTTCATATTTAAAAGGCTTTTGTTTTAGTTATACATTGCCTTAAATGTTTGTTCTTATTTATGAAAGTTTCCGATATATTGTTATCCTTACTGGGCATTTGAGCTCACCCCTTTTCTATGTTTTATTTTTCCCAGGATGTGAAGAAGTAAGTTATGAATGACCTGAAGGGATTTTATGAGGGGTTAATAGTGTGGGTTGTGGAAACATTATGTTGTTGTAGTAGTTTTTCATTTTATGATGTAATGTAAAACTTATGAATATATCTAGTGTTTCCAAGGCTACTAAATCAATCGGTCTTTCGAGATTTGATCTTTCTTGTGATCATGCCAATGTTATGTAATAATGCACCGACTCCGGGTAGCTGGGGTCGGGGCGTTACAATTTCTGTCTAAAAATCCAATTTACCAAATTCATTATATTTTTAAGAAAAACTAAACTCAAAATGAAATTGAGGGAACATAAATTTTATTTATACAAAGGGATTGTACATTTAATAACTAATTCCTTGACACATAACCCCTTATAAAAACATCATATGACCTAATGGTATGGTGTCTTATGGTGATAAATTCGTGGGGCGACACATCTAACATCACCCATGTGGTAATTTCCCCTAACTTGAAGTTATCCTGTAAGAAATTTTGTTCAGGCTTAACATATTTAAGCTCGTCTTGGATTTATCCAAGAGTGTATCATAGTGATACTAACTCCTTCACAAGGCCTAAAAAATGGGCTTCATATATAATGAATCTATGTGTTGAGGCCCTCATTTATTCCTTTTTTTCATTAATTTAAATTTATCATTTATATTTATAACAATAATTATAATGCAAAAATCATTATTAAGAGTATTGTTTCCAATGGTCATATTGAGCAATGGTTATATAGTGGTCAAATATCTATGGTCAAATTTCAATTATACTCACTTCATTAATAAAGTAATATAGTTTTATTGAGTACAAAATAATATAACACACATTTTTCAGGAAACAATGATCATTCAAAATGATCGGGTCATTACATTATTCCCCCCTAAATAAATTTCAACCCTAAAATTTCAACTTGTTCCCTCAGTTGAGAGAAGATTAAGGTATTTTTGGATCATTATTTCCTCTGGGCCCCATGTTTCTTCTTTATATTTTTGGTTCCTCCAGAATAATTTAAAGTGGTGGGTAGTCTTATTGCATAGAACAATGTCTCTACTATCCATGATGTCCATCAAATGATCCTCAAAAGAGAGGTCATGTTCTAGTTGTGCCACATATAGATTTAGTACATGTTAAGGTCCAGTTATGTACTTCCTCAAGAAAGATACATGGAATAAATTATGAAGTTGTGCTATATTTTGAGGAGGTGAAAGCTGATAAGACACTTATCTGATGCGATCAAGGATTTTATAGGGGCCAATGTACCTAAGGCATAGTTTCCCTTACTTCCCAAACCACATGTCTCTCTTCCAAGGTGAAATTTGAAAGAATATTCATCTCTAACATCAAAATCTATGTATCTTTGATAGTTTTCAGCATCGCTCTTCTACAAAATATAAGCATCCTTTATGTGTTTCTGGATGGACTGAACCTTTTCTATTATCTATTTCACATGATCTGGCCCAAGAAGCTTTCTCTCACCAACTTTATCCCTACAAGTAGTATTTTTATGTCACCTTCCATATAGAGATTCATATGGAAACATTTGAATACTAGAATGTATTATTTTGTTGTATAATAACTCAACTAGTGAGAGATGTTGATCACATCCACCTTTTACCTCCATTGAGCATGCTATCAATATATCCTAGAGTGTTTGGATAATACATTTAGATTGGCCATTTGTTTGAGGTTGATAGTCCTTACAAAAATTCAATTTAGTATTATTATCAAGTTTAATAATTCTCTATAATTTAGATGAAAACCTTAGATCATGATTTGAAATGATAGAAATTGGCACTCAATTCATCCATACCACTTTCTTAATATAAATATATGAATAATGGTCATAAAAGAAAACTTCCTAAATGGATATAACATGGGCAGTCTTGGTGAGACGGTCCACTATAAAACATATCACATTATTTCATTTTGATATTTTTGGGAGACTAATGACAAGGTATATAGTGATATTTTTCACTTCAATTCTGGCATGAGTAGTGGTTGTAATAATCATTTTTGAAGTTGTCACTCTGCCTTCACTTTTTGACACTAATGGCACCCTATATTGTAGTCGACAATCACCCTTTTCATTTTATCCCACCAATAATGATCATGAAGGTCCTTATAAATTTTTGTGCTTCTATTTCATATAGTTAATGTAGATCCACGTGCTTCATCCATCATCTCTTTCTTTATTTCCAGAATATATGGAACACATAGAATTGTACGAAATTTCAGAACTCTTAATTGATCAATATAGAACTTAGGAAACTTCCCATTCTTCGTAGCCCCTATATTCTTATATAAAAAAGGATATTACCTTTGATATTTCTTGATCTCATATACTAATTATTGTTTATAAATCATATTGGATAGAGTTTATGGTGTACCTCCCCTTATGATTTCTATGCCCATTTTTACTTGGGGTTTGACAAAAGGATCTCTAAGAATCCTCATCATTTCCATAACAACATGTTATTTCCTACTTAATTCATTGATGACGTTATTTTCTCTTCTACAATGATAATGAATCGAAGAATCATAGTCTCTAGGAAGTTCCAACCAGCTCCTCTTTCCCATGTTCAATTTCTTTTCTATGTAAATAAAATCAAATATTGATGGTCTATGTATATATGAAATTTTATCCATAAAGATAGTTCCTCCATATCATCAAAGAAACAAAAACCACAAACACCTACAGTAAATGCATATGATAGTTTTTCCCATGAGGCTTCAAATATCAAGATTCATAATCAATAAGATTTTCATTTTGCCTAAGGATTCTCCCAATAACTTCTAGTGATGAATTTCTAAAAATAAATAATCCTTCTCCAATCGAGGGTAGAGTTAACATAGGAGTAGTAAATAATATTTTTTTAGAACTTGTAAACATTATCTACACTCCTTTTTTCAGATGAACTTGACCCATTTTTGAGTTTAATTGGTTTGTGGAATAGAATGTCATGATTTGTTTTTCAAAAACCTCTTATAATATATCACTAACCCAAGGAAAATACTAATATCAATTATTATTATTGGATGATTCCACTCCTCTATAACATTTTTCTTTGTCTGGTCAATTGAGATTCTTTAATTAGTTACCATGTTCTCAAGGAAATCAACTTTTTCTAATCAAAATTCACATCTGATGAACTTTCCATATTGACTCTCCTTCCTCATATTTTTCAATATATCCTATAGATCATCTACATTCTCCCTATAAATTTTGGATTATATGATAATATCATCAATAAAAAAACCATAATGTTATAAAGGTAGTCCTTATATACTATATTCCTCAAATCCATAAAAATAAGAAGAGAATTAGTCATTCCGAAAGGCCTAAAAACAAACTCACAATGACCATATCTTGATCAAACAATGTTATATAAAATATATTATTTATTCACCACCAATTGCTGATAACGAGGTCGAAGATCAATCTTAGAGATGAAGGGAACCCCACGAAGCTTGTCAAATAAATCATCAATTCATGGAAGGCATTACTTGTTCTTAACTGTGATCCCATTAATTTTTCTATAATCAATGCATGGACGCGTTGATCTATCCTTCTTCATCACAATAATAAAATGCGATCTCCATGGAGACACACTAGGATAGAAAAACCCCTTATCTAAAAGATATTAGTGTTTTTTATTTAATTCATCTAGATCCATATTTTCCATTCTATACGTGGTCTTTAATATCGGCTTGGATATAGGAATTATTTTAATGGAGAACACTACCTCTCTTTCTATGAGAGGTTCAAAAAACTCCTCAAGAAATACATCATTGTATTATTGAAAAATTGGGACATTATCTATTTGTATAATTTCATTTCCATCTTCATCTTCACTGATCATGTTCTTAATGAAGTCTACAAGATGTGCTTCTTGATAGAGCTGAAGTGGAGATATCTCTCCATTGAAAAAAACTCTTGGTTTTCCATTCAAGACTACTGATATTTGCTTGATTCTATGGTAGATCTTAGTATTACACTTTGACATCCAGTCCATCCCTAATATAATGTAAAATTCCAATATGGGAATCACTACTATATTTGCGATAAGATTATGCTCACCAAAGTCAATACTAGAGTTTCTATTCACTATTGATTCATAGATAATCCATCCATGAGTATTGACTGATAGTTTTAATTATATAATTTTAGGTATTGATTACATATTCTTTGAAAACATGAAAGAAACAAAGGAATTTGTAGAACTAGAATAAAAAATAATTAATTTACATCTTTGAGAGAAAAATGATAGTTCTTTCGACAACATAATTTGGACCTTAAACTTAATATTTCATGATAGAAAAAGCACAACCTTGATCCCTGGGCCTATTCCATGATTTATAGTGATTC
This sequence comes from Viscum album, assembly GCA_963277665.1. NCBI lineage: Eukaryota > Viridiplantae > Streptophyta > Magnoliopsida > Santalales > Viscaceae > Viscum > Viscum album. The sequence goes on along the minus strand of OY728164.1, from coordinate 1,050,687,064 downwards.
CCCTCCATTAACTTCATATTTGGATAGTTAATGTGAAAGTGTACAAGTTTCTACACTTGAAACATTGAACATCAGGCTAGGCCTATACCATATTCAATTTCTCATTAGTGTTGAAATTTTTAGGATTCACCTCACTACAATAGTTATGAACAATATGAAAATATCTTTAATACATGTAACATTTTCAACTCTCAAGAAACTAGTTCCCTGAATGATTATTTCACCATTTGATGCATGTGGGAAGTAGTAGTTTCATTAATCTTCTTCCTTGATAAAATATATTCTCGAATATTGACTCTAAAGATCTCTTATTTAAATTTTTTCAATGGGGCCATTGTGTCTTTATGAGCTCCAGTTCATCTTTCATATCACTCTTCAAAATATCCTCGTAGTTTTAATTTTCTTGGTTGGATAGATTCTTCCATAGATGGGATCTTATTACACCAAAGAATTTATTAACCTTTAAATTAGGATCCATGAAACATTTACAAGTATAATAAGAAATTCCTATGATGTTCATTTCATCGATTCCCAGAAATTCTTTTTCCCTTTTACCTCATCTCTAGGAATTTCTTCTCCATTTCAATTCTCATATAACGGGGGAAATATTTATTGAAGGAGTTTCCCCTAAACTCTCCCACTCCAATTCATCAATATTCCCTTTGGGCTTTGTTTTTTAAATAGTGTACACCACTGATCAGGTTCTCCCTATAATAGGTACATATCTAGGATGACATTATCTTATTCTGAACAAGGATGTATAAAAAGGTTATTTTCTATAGAGATTATCCATTATTCGGAAATTAATGGGTCAGTAGATCCACTAAAATAAGGAGGTCATTGACATATAAACAACTCAATGGAAAGTTGATCCCTTCCAGGTGAATCATGTATCTTGGATTGATTTATTTTATTAATCATAACTCGAGTTAGTTGATTCCTCATTCTTGTGTAGTTTTTCATTCCCATTTCCATCAAAAGGTCATCAGTTCCTAGTCTATTGTGCTCACCATTTATGCAGTTTCTCTTATTTCCCTATATTTTATAAAATAATAAAACCATATTGAAAGTTGTTTTTATTTAGTAATACAGTATTTTTAATGAAATTTTATTTCTTAAAACACCATTCTTAAATATGTAATTATTTAATAATAATTAAATTTTCTATAAATCTTTCATAATGGTTCATAAAAAGATTTTGATTAACAAAACATATCCCCCATGCATGTCAAACTTGGTGCACAATAAAGTGTGTTGTCATGTACCCGGATACATCATGTTTTGCTCGATCTAATTTGTCGGAGTGATCAAAACTAGTTACTTATATAGATGATCCATGTCCCCATTTTCGCATCTACTCAGAGATTTCTTTTTGTGGAAAATACTTACTTAATACTTAACCAAAATACTAGGACATTAAATTTTTTCTAAGTTTATTCCTAATAATTTCAAATCATAATTTCTAGAAAAAACTAAACCATATTTTAATACAAACTATGTAATCCCACATTTTTATTACAATAAATTATCATTTCATTTTACTTTTTTATTACACAAATATTTAATTTTATTTTACAAAACAAGGGATCATTAAAAAAAATTATTTGAAAAAAGATAGATAAAACAAAAAAACATAAAACATTATTCTAAACAATAAAAAATAATTTTTAAATGGTTCTTCATAAGTAAAATTACTACATCTCATAACCTGGGTACATACATCAATGTAAAGGATGAGAAAAAGGCACATCAAGGGAAAACAAGACGAACATTTTATATGGGATCTTAATGAAAAATCAAGATTATCATTAGGAAATACATAAATGCATGAGAAAGAGGAATATAATAATAATAATAAGAACATGAATCATTACCTAGAAATGTTGATAAAACATTTATTTTAGACTTTCATAAGAAAATCACAATGTTTTTTCACCCAGGGATAATAAAAATTACCAAGTTTATTCACCGTGGAATTGTAAAACATGTCACCTCTAGAGATTAAATTATTTTCCCAATGCATTAGGGTTTAATAAGGGACCACGCTTAATATTACATATTTTTCATGTTATTCAGATAGATCACAATAAAAAATCTCATAAATAACCCATGGGGAACAAAATAAATGGGTTTCATATCAAAATCAATGCGTTTTTAGAAAATGATTAAAAAATAATCATTATGTCATTTATAACCCATGAAAACGAATGTGTGATTTTTGTATGTAAATTAAAAAAAATAAAATAATATATTTATAAATCGTCGTGAATATACCTTGAAAATAAAGAGTATTTGGTATTCACATAATTAATATAAAATATTTTTTTGAGAAAAAAGTGAAATTTTTAGAAGAAAACTCGGCAACATAACATGTAAGAAACATGGTTTTTGAAATCATTATAAAGAAAAAGAAAAAGGGTGTAAAATTCATAAATAAATATTAATATAGTAAAGGGATAGAATTAAATTGATATAACAACATAGTATTAAAATTTGAAATACATGCCACATCAAAAGAGAACTTGAATGGAAAAGAGAAGTTGATATTTCCCTTACCTTGAACATTAACTCCTAAAACAAAAAGGTTAGGACCTTGGAGGCCTAACAACACCCTAGGATAAATTCATGCAAGGTAAAATTATTATAGATTCATGTAGGATGAATTTAGGGTAAATTAAAATGGAGAAATGTCTTTTTATTTATAGAAAAAGGGTAGGATTTGTTTATTATTTTCTTTAGACACCTAGGTAGTGGTAAATTCAAAACCATGGGATATACCATGATATTTTCCCATTTTATTGGACACTTGGGACACCAATTATGTTATTTTAATCCATATGAGTCAATTAGAATTTTATATTACATATGAAATCATTATTATGTCATTAAAAATATAGAAAACCAAATACTATTGTTTTATTTTTCATGAAAAACTATGGTATTTTAGATAATCCTGATAAAATCACCCTAAACTAATATTAGCATGATTATTTTCAAAATAATATATATTTAATCATAATAATTATAAAAATATGAGAGTTATAACTTATATATATATAAATCCTTAGTTATTTATAAGAATAGAAGATAAAAAATGCATAATGATTTTTTTGACCATTGAAAAAAAATATTATATAATTTATATTTAAATAGAAGTATTTTAATCAAAAAATTTTATTAAAAAAAATTATTTATAATAACATACTTTATTATAATAATTATACATTTTCATAAAATTAAAAATTCTATCTAAAATCAATTTATCAAATTCATAATATTTTTCAGAAAAACTAAACTCATAATGGAATTTATGGAACAAAAAAAATTTATACAAAGGGATTATACATTAATTAACTATGGAATTGAAAAATAACCCCTTATAACACCAGCATGCGACCTAAGGGTGAGGTGTGCATTGGTGATAGATTCATATGACATCTTGGATAAAATCTCCCGCATGATAATTTCTACTAACGTTAACTTCTCCCATAAGAGATTTCATGGAAGATTAACATGTTGAAGTTTGGTTTGGGATTGTTCAAGAGAGAAGCCCAGTAATGAAACCTTCTTTCCAAGGTTCTAAAAACGGGTTTCATATGGCATGAATATATTCATTGAGGCCATAATTTCTCCTTTATTAATTAATTATTTATTATACTTTTTATTTATAACACCAGTTATAATGTTTCAATTATTATAAAGAGTATTTTATCCAGTAGTCATATTCACCAACAGTCATAATTGACCTGACTTCATGTAACTGTCGAATCTCAATGGTCAAATTTCAATTATACTCACTTCATTATTTAATGGATATTGTTTTGTTGAATAAATAATAATATAACACACATTTTCTAGAAATAATAATCTTTCAAAAAGTTCTAGTTGTTACACTATCCTTAATTTGATTTAAATGGTCAAATATGATTGATCCACTTTAGATTGGTCATACCAACCTTTCCCTGAAACACCTCGACCAACCCTTGTAGTGGACCTATCTTATCCCAACAACAATCCTATTGTGGTCCCTCACTAACCTCATCCAACTATAATGAAGAATACAAGTCCATAAACTTCTATTCAACTATTCTCAAAAAAAAGTTTCTTTAGCTATTGAGAGTTACAAAAATAGATTCCAAAAGGTTTTTTCCAGAGATGTATCAAGATCATTTGGTGTATTTTCACTGAATTTGAAAATAGATTTTCAGTGACATGTCCTAAAAAACAATCCACTTTCTATACCCATTTTCTTTTCACCATAGAAGCAATGGTACATTTATGATCCAATTCCCATAGATCACAATAATCTATTATATTCTCAACAACCACACTCTAACTCTACCCAAGTCTATATTCAAACATGTACTTAGAATTCACATAATAATCCAGTGGAACCTAGTTCTATTTTTCCAATCGAAATAGAGCTGAAATGACTATCCAACAACCAGCCTCACCCTAGTCTCCACCATAGGAGAATCATTAACATCACACTAATGAAACATATCCTCTATCATTACAGTTCATGCCCTCCCATTTTTTAACATAAAAACTAGCATGGATAAAATCTCTCTCATGCTTGAGCATCAATGAAAAGGTCACATGTCTCATATTCTTAAACCACATAAACAATACCAGTGTACAAAAAAATTAGAGAATGCAATGAGGGTAACCTCTATTAAAATAGTAATTGTGTACTATACATTATATAGATTAAATTTTATTTCTCTTCAAGAACAACTTAAAATTTTTCATTAAAACCCCATAAAAGGACATTTAAGAAGCTTGACAGAGAGATGATGCTCTATTAACATACTAATGAATCTATAAAGATAGAGCACGATTTCCACTAACTATGAGTACAATAATATTACATTAAATTGTGTGTATTACTCTCTTAGATCCACACTCACATAAAAAAAAGATAAAATTTCTTTTAAGAAAATCCTAACAGAGAATATCTCAAAAATTTGTGCCTTGTCAAAAAATAGGTCTGTTATCTTACAAAACCCGATTGATTTATGATGTCCCCTCAACCATAAAGGTAAATTAATCATTTTGACCACAAATCCAAGGAAACAATGCATCCAATATTTATTGAAAGAATCAGTCCTAGACTCACCAACGAAAACTTACCAATTTATGGTTTAAATGGTACTTTGTATAAATGATGTCTACTATTATCACCCAATTGACACTCCTATGGGTCCTCTTATATAATTCCAAACTAGCCCTATAACATAAAAAGTTAGTCTCATTAATCTATATAATAACTTTTAAATCATCTTAAAAATTAGGCACCATACCCATGCCTTGATTTATTCCATGATAGGATATCTTCCAATGTAATCCCAGTCATTATAATCTACTCATATAATGACTACATTCGATTTTGAAGAAATAATGGCCAATAGGGTTAGACACATGATCAATCTTTCTTTTCGAAGATAGTCCTAATACCAAAGCACCCTATGTTCTATGTTCAAAGATAAAAGCTTCCACATGAATATATCACAAACCATTATCACTATCCATTAATCAGTCTCAAATGAGAATATAAGCAAGATTTGATCCTAAAAAGGAATCGATAAACCTAATCCAACACTTTCAACATGCTTCCCATGAGCAAAATTATTTTGAAAATAAAAGGGACCAAGTCATAATTAAGGGCCTATATGTACCCCTCCTAGCTCTACTAATCACGTCTCTTAGCTAGGTCACATGGTCTACCCACCTAAAAAAATCAAACCTCTCTAATTGAGGTAAATATAACACTAACCTACAAGGGCCAAACGTGTCAAATATCATCCTTTTAGGGACCTAATTCTTTCCAAGAATATTCATAATAAAATTCTCCCTAGAGGCCATTAAATAACATAGAATAGATAGTAAAATGAAACAAACCATGAATTTGTATACGATAAAACCCCCTTGAGGTCTAGTTCACTAGAAATGTTTAGGAATATATTGGAATCGTATAAAGAAACCTATTTAGATAACCAAAAATGATGGATAGTTAATTATAATTTATTCCATGATATTTAGGAAAACATTGTATAGATTGTTATTGAAATTTTAACTAACCAAACCATGAAAAATACCCACTACAAGGGTTCCATCATTTGGTAATCTTGTGCCTTATTGACTTAGGGTAGTCACTATACCTTCTCTGAATGAGGACTGATTCATTAGCCTTGACATAAAATGTATCAACATAGATCTACATAAAATTACATACAAATGAAATATATATGAAATACATCATAGTTGAGTATAATTCCACAAAAAACCCTTAAAAACAAATTTTAGGTTTTTTGACACTTTAAACAGTGGGCCTCTTTTTTCAGTAAAGAACACACTAAAAGGCCTATAACATGTGAATATTACATGTCAAATATGATGCATGAGATGCCTATTTCGTTTTCCATCTAGGACACAAAATCAATCACTAGCCTCTCTCTAAAAAACCAAGGTCTATAAATCAATAATAAATCACAAACATTACACAAAATATGCACCACTCAAAGAGAAAATCATAAACAATCGTAACATCGATGATTAGATCAACACTCCTATAACCGTTGAAACCATGAATTATTACAAGACTATGTGTTTTTGATGAATCATTCCACTATCCATAACATGCACTACCACATTCATAATAATCCAATATAACATATCCTAAATAGGGATAAAATAGAAAATAAACACCTTTCATACCACTTTGTAATGTCCTAACCTAGATGCCACTATACTTGTGCTCCTAACTAGTTCACCACAATGCCATAAGTGCATCTCCCAATATGCCTGAGGCTAATGAATAGTAGCGAGGGTCGCAAGATGTTGTGGTGATGACACTATATATTCATATTATAGTAAAGACAGAGGAAATAACAAGACATCATCAAAATTAGAAAATATAAAGAGTAAAGAATCATTAAATAAATTACTATAGAGCCGTAATAATATATTCAATACCTAAAAGTCTATAATGTACATTTCATACATAATACATCAATCACCCAATGGGCTTATCAATCATATTGGAGTACATTAAGGAAACTAAAATAAAAATAAATGGACCTCAAACTAACTTCGTGTCAAAACCACATACCTGATATCCAAATATATATCCATGCCACCATGCTCTATCATTATTGGGAATCAAACCTACCTATTCCAATATCCAAGTGAAAATATTATCAGTTACCATAGTGAAATAGTGGCTCAAGTAGGATGTGAGTACAAAACTTTGTAGGTAACCACCAATGTGATTCCGTACATAGATGGTAATATGTAGTGTTTGTAAAAGTGATCTACTCAATTGGATATCAGATAAAATAATAAAATAATCCTAAAGAAATAATACGAAAGAAAAATTCCTTGATTTCACTCAAAATAAAAGTATCAACCTATATGAGACACAAATGGAATAAATAAATCGAATAAATAAATTGAAACCAAAGTCGATCCATGGTCCCTAATCTAGGTCGAACAACAAATGCAACAACTTGTATATATATATATATATTACCATAAGTATAAATATATATATATACATGAAAATAGGAAAAAATATCACTATGAAATAATAGTTGATACTTGGGATCATAGTCTCGATCGACAATACATACTTCATCTAGCACCGAAAATACATCTAAGCATGATTTTTCACTATAGGAGGATACATGTCCTAGCCCTGGGATCACCCATAGTCACCTCTAATCACTAAAATGGAGGATTATAGGTTAAAATTGACATCTTGTATATATGGAACATTTAATTTATATACAAAAAAACTATAACCTGATGTACAAAACAATGGTGTCCATGATAAAGATAAACAAACACTAATGTAATTTATTCTTCTATATGACTAAATATAAGTAATTCTTACTTGGGAATCCATGTATCAAAAAACGTTATTTATAAAACCATCCATCATATGAGTATTTCTAAGGAATTAGGCCTTGTGAATCTATGTATCACTCAATATTCATGTTTAATTCATGTAACTTTTGAGCTCTTCCATGGAATTCTTTATTGGGAACCTAAGTATCACGGAAGGCATAATACATACCCATTCCCCTTTAGGTATTTCAATGGTATCCTAAAATATAACCCTTGTTTCATTGGGGAATGGTAAAAATAATAGACAATCATGTATTTCCAGGGAATTCACCATAATCAAACCAAATAATCTCTCAAGGAATGGCATAACTCATATTACCTATTAGCCTATCCAAGGTATTCCATAAAAAGGAACCCAAGTATTCATCAAGGTATAGTAAGATATATCCCATGAATTATTTATGGAATACCCAATAAAATAATAGTATCATTGAAAGGGATCACTAGTCGAGTCCTAGGAAATAGGTCTGGGCACCCCAATAATAATATTTGTCCAAAAGGCTCAGAAACCAGACCTTAAGAATTATATCTAGGTGTCCCAATAATAATAATAATCTACATCTTGTCTAGAACGTCAAATATATACAAGGAATCACATCGAGATATCATAGCTCTATCAACAGTATATATGTGAATTCATAAAAAAGGGTGATGGTGGAATAATTTTAAAACCCATCACTACTACCTCAAACTCATTTTATTCCATGTTTATCACATGTTCTAAGTTAACACCTGCTACCAAATCTACCCAAAACTGATATACTATATCAGGGTAAGTCAACACTGGGAACCTAATGGGTCCCTCGTGTTAAAACAATGGAGAGGAATCCTAATTAGGATCTTAATGGTCCATTTTAAATAGAGGTATCCCTGTTGTGGTCTTCTAAGTTATTATGTAACCATGGAATCTCTCTTGGGTTCCTCTAAGTTACTATGAAACCAAGGCATCCCACTTGTGATCCTAAAAAGGAATAAGGGGGAATCTCACTATGGATCCTTAGTCGTGGTCATGGAATCATGTCATGGGTTAAATCTATCACAATGTGATTTTTAGTGACCTAAGTCATTCATCTAGTACAATAAAACCTAATTATTGAATTAAATAATTCGTTATAATGAATTTAAAAAGACGTTTCACCATCATAGGAACACCCAAGAATCCATGTAATATAATTAATAAGAATCATTACTAAAGGGAATGAAAAAATAACACCTACCTTTATAATTCTTTTACAATTTAAGAATATCCCTTAATAAGTCCATACATGCTATTTGATGTCTGAGCCAATATGCATAGGCTTATAATCTATAACCAGCTTTTGAAAACTCAATAATCGACTAAAAACTTCTGTTAAATCATTAATAATATTAACATAAAAAGAAAACTAAAATAGTATAATATGTGATATCACACTAGATGCCTATCGCTAAATCACAAGATGAGAAACCATAGGTATAATGTCTATTGGGTACCCACGAGACAATTCCTAGGTAAATCCCTAACTAGAAGTGTAAACACAAGCACTATAAAAATTAATTAAAATAATTAAATAATTATAAAATCACCATAGTTAAATAATTCGATAAAAAGACATGTGGAAATGTATAGAACAACTCTAAGGACATCCTCATACTAGGTAAAGAAAATGATTTCACCAAAATGATCTATTTCAACCTGGTTTTGTGGATCTAATAAAGAACACTAAATAGATACTTCAATGATCACAAATGAAAGAAGGGAAAAAACATATAAGAAGTAAAACTGAATTTATTACTCATCGATGCCATAAAAATTAACTCGAGATATCCTACAAAGGTGTAGAAAATAGGGATGAAGACATGATTCGATGATATCCTATGTGTGAAACCCCTTTCCAATGTTTCCAAAAGTAGAAAATCAGAGAGGATTCCCTGTTAATGTTTTTTAAATCCATCCCACATGATTCATGTTTGGTACCGAATACACTTTGTGGAATAGATTCATAATGTGCATTAGATACATGTTGTTTTCATCGGGGTAAGACACCGAGCTTCCATGCCTTGTAAAATCCATGTGAACTCCATGAAATTAATCCACATCATGTATTAAATACTTGATGTGAATCCTTCATTGTAGTTATTTTCTGCTACACAACTACCCATTCATCCTCCGGTTTTCATTTGAACTGCCATTACTTCCACCGAATCTTATCCCACATCAAAACACATCAATTTAATATATTCAAACACTTCAAACATAATTTCAAATTTTAGTTCACTAAAAATCACATACACCAATAGATAAAAATATAAAATAAAGAATCAAATCCAAAAAAAACTCCAATTAAGAAAAATGTGTGACATTACACCATTGATCAAATAAATTCTCCTAAAAAACTGGATTAGTTTAATGAAGAGCCTCTAAAAAGACTTATTGATTTGGTGAACAACCTCTGACAATACAACTTGATCACATGAAAGGACCCAAACAAGTCTCCATTAACCATGAAAAATAATCTTTGATATGTGACATGATCTTGTGAATAATCACGAACATGTCAGCCCAATATTTCCAAGGCCCTTTGACGTGTCGACATGGTTGTGAAAAATATCTTTCATAAGGCATGTGTCCAATAAATAAGGAAATGATAAAATTTTCAAACTATCACTATTAGTGATGCGATTACATGTATTAATTATGGTAAGATCATTCAAATCATGTGACGCGATACACCCTCAACCAATCTAATCCCATATCTATGAGATACACACTATGTAAGTAGGAATTGAACTGGTTTTGGAGCCCTATAAATTCATTTCACACAGCAGAAAATGGAAACAATGAATAGATGATTATTCACACATGAGAGTAATATAGAGTGGATTTCTTAGAGTGTAAATCCACATGATTGAAAGGGTATTTTGGAAGGTAAAATCAAGAGAACATCTTAAGGGATTATGCATCATGAATATATGTTTGGTGTGATCAACATGTTGATCACACGAAGGACCTTTAGGCCATAATCCTGATTCTGAAAAGAAATTTATACATATAGAACTCGTTATATAAAACCTTAATAATATAACACATGAAAAACATTGAGGCACCTATGAAATAAAGACTAAAAAGGATGGAAGACTTACATGAAGAATGATACACTAATGTAAAGGAATCATTTTCTTCACATGACCTATCAAGATCATTTGTTGAAACTAGAGCATGTCAACAAGGTCCTGTGATAGTGTCCAGGAATATCAATTGAGTCACATGAAATCATATTCACATGTCATCCAACTCACGGGAAGCCTTCCAGACATGTTAGATAATGAATAAAAATTCTTCAAGACATATCATCCATGTATTTCAATGTTTCCTTGAATTTATGAATGGATCATGCAACAAACATTAGAAATTATATCCCTGGTCATATGACACATTTTGATATGTCTACATTGATCGTATGAATATCGTTAAACATTTCAACCAATTCATGTGAAATTACACTAAAAATTCTAGGTGGATTATACAGCAGACTACTAACATATCTTCTTAAATTTTGTGAAGCATCCTAGGATATTTTATCCTTGTTAGACAGATAATCATGACATTTAAAATATAAAATCATGGAATATTGGGTAGAAACTCAATACTTTTTGGGTAGAAACTTTGGAAATATCAAATGGGTGACTATTACTTGTCCTATATACAACCACGACATGTTAATCATGTCATGCAGACACCCAAAGAGATGATATACTTGTCCAGAAAATGCACTTTTCCATACATAAAACTAAACTACAAAGACTCTAATTACTTATAAAAACTAGCTAAATAAATCATATTCCCAATGAATGACCTCTAAAAATGCATGCCCCTCACTGTATGTCCCTCCATATTTAAGAAACTCGAAACCACAGAACCCAAAATATCCCATGTATTTACCATCCTTCCTCATCCATCAATAAATTGAGAATCTTATTGAACCATGAGGACTCTGATTCTTGCCACAAAATAGGATACAAAGGATTATATCTTAAGGCCCAATATCTATATCAAACACTCCTCCAATGTCATATCTATTCATAAGTCCAATATTCATATGCGTTTAGACAAATAACATCTTATCCCATGTTTCTCACACCTAGTGTGACTCATGCGGCCTTAGGGATTTTCCATGATCATATAACCTACATCATTAATTTCCTCGAACTAAGGACACCACACTGTGTAAGTCCCATGATGTGACATGAAATGACCCCCCCCCCCCCCATACAAGAGAAGATACATTGGTTTATGTACCATAGTCATTACCACATTGTAAATCCATGTGTAAATAACACTGATAAGAATTAGTTATTTTACACATCCCATCAGTAGGTTGTGAGAAGATCGACTACAATGACCCTAATTCTCATTTTAAATTGGATACATAAGAAAACTTTCTAACTCTCAAGATCCATACCGAAAACATAATTTCCCTCATATATAACCTTTCTTCATGACGTCAAATATCATAGTTAAATGAAATAGATGGGTTTTGATTCCTATTACTAACATGATACATAGGATGCCCCATGAAGGTTTAATTACATCCTTGAAATATAAATTTCCTCTATAGATGGATGTAATCATTTGAGTGCATGGTTATACAACTTAATAATATAATAAGATACAAATTGATGAGAAATAACAAGAAATGGATAGATAATATTGAATAAATACATAAGGTCTCATTAATTGAACTGCATTTACATATAGAAGGATTCAACAGAAGATAATTTTAATAGGTTAACAAGTCCCATTGTAGAACTTGGAAGAAATTTAAGAGAAAATCTTAAATCTATAAGAGGGTCCCCAAATAAGAAATAATTCCCCCTAAAAGGGTGAAATGAGACTAACCTCACATCCTCTCAACCAATTTAATTCTTAAGCGTCGTTGGGTCTGAAACCCCAAATCACCACCCTACTTTGGAATGTATTTATTTACCTAGTTACAGATGTAGAATCTATTAGGGGTTTCTATGAATGATGGAAATGGTTTACCCAATATGAATGATCAAGTAAGAATAACTGAACCCCCCATAATCAATCCTCAAACAAGAAACAAATATATAGAACCTAGTGTTGATAAATGTGATGAAAGAATAATTGAATCGTTATAAATATTGGGAATCAAGCCTCTTGAACAACAGAGATAACCATATAAGATATTACATTCATCGTATTTTGAAGGAAAAAATATTATAAATACATATCCTTCTATGTTTATCCTTATAGATCTTTGTTAGAAACCCATGTTTCACTTGTAGAAATAATATAAATAACTTACCATGGAGTCCATCCATGGAATACCATATAAGGAACCCAGGTATCACTCATGGAACAATATAATCCATCCTACCATGTGTTCTCACCCATGGAGTTAATATGAGAACCCATGAGAAATTCATGGAGTGATATATATCCATTTATAATTCATTTAAATTAAATAAGACATATGAGTCCATCCATGGAGTTTCATGTCTAAACCCATGTATCAACCTCAACATTTAATTAAAATGGTAATGTAACCTTACTCTAACCATAAAATTTAACATAATATTTAATTTCATTGGACTTTAAATTTATAAGGAATAATTATAACTCAACATAGAGGGTAGTTTTATTTAATAGCCTTGAATTAAAAGGCCCAAAATTGAATTTATCCCATTCATTAAATTTAATTAATTATAACATCTATATTACAAGGTATAAATAACACACCATATAAGGTTAATTAATTAATAATCAACTAATTTTTGTTTCACCTATTTCTAAAAATGAAACTCAAATGGGTGGTTTTAGTTGGGGTAATAAATCCAAAATAGTGATTATAGGAAACATGGGTCATATAATATAAACCATAAATTTAATTTAATGAGCAATGAAATTATGAATCAATGAATAGAGACCCCATTGTGTGATGCAATGATTCTATATATTTATACATTAAGGAAAAGAATGAGACCACCCCCATAGATTAGTAGTAGACTAACCATCCAATATCCCATTGATATGATCTTGAATTGGATAAATTGAATAAATATATGAATGCTCTAAAAATAGGACATATAAGCTCTCACATATGTATAATTGTATACAACAATGTAAATTAAGAATCAGCGTAATGAATTGATGATATTATAAATAAACTAAAAATGTGATGAACATATCTATGATCGATGTCTACTTGATGTAGTTGCCTCAAATCCTATGTGATGGTGGAAATATGATCTCCCAAAATTGATTTATTGTTGTGCAAGATAAGTGAGGAGGGGAACGTTGAAAAATTAGTTACATGGAATGAATCAAAAAATGACAATTTACTAAAATTTTAAATGAAAAAAAGATTGGAAACATAGTTTACCAAACCATGAACCAACCATGCACCCACACTATCCATATGGAGAAACCCCTCACATGATAAATACATATGTTTTTTCCAAACCAAGCACCAACCACGAGGGGTCACTACCTAAGAATCACTACCCATGTGGTTAGGTACATGGATTCTCAAACAATGACCAACCCATGTAGGTCCCTTATATATTTTCTCTACAACTCTATGCATGGTCATGAATCATAACTGACATTGTTTAGAAACTGTGCCCCGTCACTTTTGGGACTTCACAGTTGAGCCACATGGTTACTCCTAATTATGCACCAACACCATGAATCTATGTATACCTCAAAAAACTGACAATATGTAATCTGAAAAAGCACCAGACACTCCCGAAACCATCCTCAAACTCATTACCTCTTCCATAGAATAAAATTATAGATTTATACTAAAATATAAGGTGTTTATACCACATTAAATAATCCAATATATTACAAACATGATAATTACAATGGGGAGAACCACTATTGTTGTTTATGATATTAATATCATCGATATAGAATGTATTTCCATGTTAGATACCATAGTTAGGAATTTCATCGTTTATATAATTTTATTTTTTGGTATGAGATTTAATTTCGAGTTTCCTAGATGATTATTTATGGGTAATACATCCATAAACCGAACCATGGGAGGAACAATATCATTCCATATTTCAAGGTTTTTATAAGTAGTGCCTTTAGGTGTATTTTTGTGTCATTATAAAGAGTACCTTCATAGTTATTAAATCATTTTTCATATGGATGACTCTCATGACTAGTACTCTAAAAAGGATATCCTTAGTTTCTTAAAACATTTCTATGGGGAGGACCACCATAAGAATAATTTTCTCCCATATATGTGAAGTATCAATTAATGGGGCCACCAATGTCAGCCTCAGCGATGGTTGAGGCCTCCTATTTTAGTGATTTATAAATTCCTTTGAGTTACCATAAAAATTTAATTGTGAGTATCCGGTAAGAATTAATCAGTGTGAAAATTAACCTTATATAATATTGAATTGATTATTTTCCATTAGTGGGATATACTATTGGGTCACTACGTATAATCAATATGGGAAATAATGTCCCCCAAAATTTCTTGGGATGCCGAGGTCATATAGTGATGATGTTGACCATGATTATTAGTTTCCCTCATAGAAACTCTTTGTTGGACACCTAGAAATAAGAAATGTACTCTTAAACTTCTTCTAGTTATATAAGATGTGAATTATATTCCTCTAAGGAATGAATACAAAAATTGTTATATGCCATGATGGGGGCTTCTTACCCCCTACTAGCATATCAATGTGGTGCAAAAGACCACGGTATCAACCAATCCAGATTAGTGTGAGTTATTATATGGTTTGAATTATACTATTTTGGAGGCATTATAGCATTATTAAATTTACCATCAAGTGTTTAAAGTGATAGATAGGTAATAATATACATCAATTCCTCAAGGAAGAGTTAATTGAAAATATAATAACAGTGGTATCATATGTTCAGGGTTCCACCAGTCAGTGAATCATGGAAACCATGGAAACTATTCAACATCCTGTAAGATGGTTGGAGAGCATTATACATGGTTATCAATTTACTACTGGTGTCACTAGGAATTTACTATAAATTCAAAAAAAACAAACAACCCATGATATCCATATGATAATTACAAATGAACATATAACTAATATTTTTTATAAGTAAATGATTTAACACTAGGTTCTCTATTTATGTTTTTGACATTTCTTTAGTATGCCAACTTGGTTTTTTTGGGGGAATAAATATTGAAATTAATAGTATAGGAGGTATATCCATCATCAATACGATCATATTATCTATTATGTGAGTCATTTATATAATTAATCATATTTTTAAAATTATTCCATGTAATAATATTGGTTATATTTTGATGAAATCAATTAATTGACATTAGTGTATTTCCAATTAAATTGTATAGTGGAATTATGTTTTATTGTATTTTACATATGTTCTTAATTAATATATATTTTAAATTTATATATGATTTAACTTTGTAATTTATTTTAATATAAAAATATTTTTAAGACTAAGGGAATAATAAGGTTTCATAGTAGATAGGAATGGGCATACATAGGGTTTCCTATATATCCTTTGAGGTGGAATAAAAACCAATATAGTTGAATATGACATTTGAAATTCATTTTATAATTAATTCCACTCATATGATAAAGAAAGTTTTTTGAGTGAGAGGGTACAACATATAATTTAGATATGAATGGGGTTAATGTCCGGAATGTAAAGGACCGATTGTGCACCTTTTAAGGTCAAGACACTAGGACTAAGGATCTTCTTTTTAAATTCATAAATTTTAGAATAATGATATGAATTTTTAAATTTATGGCACTAGGACAAATTATGTTCCTTTTTTTGTCCATAAATAATAGACCAGTGACATACCTTTTAATGTTATGAAATAAAAACCATGGTGTCTTACAGTGTAAGTTCACATGAATATGACCCATAGTGAAACCTTTATGTTCACAGAAACCTGAAAAATGATGTTCAATATAAAATCATACACATAGAACCATTATTGTTTCTTTTTTAGGTTGTGAAACTAAGACATATAACTTAAATTTTATGGTTATAAAACCAATACCAATGGAGTATTATTTTTTTCATGCAACTAGTACCATTGTGTCTTGTAGATTATGGTCATATTACAAGGAAAACTAGGTGAAATTTCATAAAAAGAGTTTATTTTGGAGACTTATACATGAGTGGGTTTTTTTTTGTTTTTTTTGGAAGATGATAAAGGTAAAATTTTGGGACATACAATAAAATGGTAGCCTATTTTTTATCATAACATATTTATTGGAAAATAAATATGTTAAGGAAGGATAAACCCTTGGGAGTTGGTAAATTTTATGGGAACAACCATGATGGGTGGCCTGTAGAACAACACAAGAACATATAACATCCACCCAGTAATATGGAGAAGATTACAAGGGGGAATATACCACAAAATGTTAGATTCCCATTGTTATAAGAATACATGATCAAAAGGGATAAATGAATATAAAAAATAACTCATTCATGAATGTTTAACTGTAGAGTACAATGATGTATGATTTTTTATCTTTATGGGATAGAACAGGATAAAATGATACCACTAATATAATGAAGGGATATGGGGTTAATTAGGGGTTATTTTTTCTATGTGGAAAGAGTTGGCATTTATCTTAATAAAGATAACGAGGGTTGGGAAATAATGTTTTTTGACCTTACTTTTTGAAATATTTCCCATAGCATTCTTTCACCCTAGCCTATATTGTGACTTCAATGATGTGGTCTTTCTGGTGGATTTTATGTATTAAATTCTTAACTTAATTAATCACCCCTATTTTCAACCCATTTATCCTTAGGTATTGATTTAGATTTCACCTATGGGGGCTCATGGATTGTAAGGGTAATTAATCTGGTCTTTATTCTCTTTTGTGTATTGATGACTCAAATTTGGGATCTAAATTTAGGTAAACTATAATGTGTGCTCAATTCTGTTCCTGCTGGATTCTTGATTTCCAGGGGCGGTTCTATTTTGGGGGGATCACTTGTGTGGATTTCATGGCGAAGGTTATTCGATGATTGGAAGGCTTCTGAACATGTTTCCTTGACATGGATTCTTTGACGAATTTGGTTTTTGTGGATCGTGTTCCTCCCGTCAGTGTTTTGGTAGAATCGTCTCATGGTGTTGGAGGGTTTTGGTGGTTCCTGATTCTGCTGGGATATCATTGGCGGTTCTATGGCTTGGGGTTGATGTCGATGGATGCATCAGCATGGTCAATCATGGAGGCTGTTTCCGAGGTCTGTTCTATTCAGGTTCTTATTCTGGTTAATGTGTTTTTCTCTGGTTCATGGTATCTTCTTTTGGCGTTTCTGCAGGAGTTCTTTGGCGATGATGATGGCGTTGCACATTAGTCTGGAGATAATGTAGATGCAGTTTCCTTGGTTGGTTCGAGGGATTTTCATGATTTGCGTGATTTGCGGTGATGCTGGTATGACTTATGAAACTGGGTACGTGATGGCGGTCTCTGTGTGGTGATCTGGTTCTGGTTTTTTGTTTTGATATTTGAATTTGGTAATGTGTGTTTTGTGGGGTATGCCTGGATGATGTAATGGTTCTATTGGTTCCCACATTCCATCAAAGTGGGTTTTCAATAAAATAAAAAAAATGGATTGTGGCAATCCATATTGGACTAGGGTGTTTGGATTTTATTATATTTTAATAAAATTAAATTTTTAATTGGATTTTTAATGAGTAAAAATTTATAATTATTGGGGTCTCACCATTATTAATCACGCTAATCTCTTAAGATATACAAAAATACTACATTTATAACTAATGGAATTTAACCTTATAGATCCAAAATTAGCATTTATACATTGTTAAATAAATTTTATTATTTCATAAGGTTCTAGGTAGAATGAAAAGATTCATACCATTCTATTCTAGAGTCCTCAAGTACACAAAAAATTAATTCCCAATGACTCTAACAAAGGAGTCTAAAAATGGAAAAATAATATTCATGAAGTCCATGGAAATAGTGTGTGTGTGTGTCAGTAAACCTGAATGACATAACTTTATACTTGTAATGAGCATATTAGCTTTAGAAAGTAATCTTTGGAATATCCCCAAGCCTACCTCATAATATATAATTCCCCAATTTTAGATAAATATTAAAAAACTATTTATTCTCCTTAAATTATAATTTTTTTATACAATATAATAGATTTCAAATAAAAATAATCATTTAATTCAATTTATGATAATTTACACATAATAAAAATCTTCTATCACACTTTTTTGTAAACATAATGGGAGAACCCCATAGATACATACTAGTTCTAATGAAATATTTTAAATCAAGATCCTAAATATTAATTTCTAATTGTGTTAGATCTATTGATTCCTTATGGTATGGTAGAATAGACATTATATATATTTTATGTAATATCTCAATTTAAAAAATTCACTTAATGATTAAGAGGAAATGCTAAAAAATGATCAGAAAATACATCAAAAAATAATTCTACTATAGGAGGGAACATATCAGGTTTATTAACATCACAATCATAGAGCCCCAAAATCACCCCCTAAGATTTGATCATCCAAATATTCCTTTAATCCAATATATATTTAATTTAATTGATGTTCTATTACATTAAAAGTGTATACAAAATATGCATAAGAGAAAAAATGGAAACTCACATATTATATAATCTGATATAGGCTTTGAAAAGAGTAAACAAATTTACATCAAGGATAGGTTTTAACACTTTCTTGTCACGTGATTTAAAATAGAGAATATCTCTAAACAATCCATTCAGTAGAGGTATTGTAAACCCCTCTTAATTATATATCCAAATTTCCCTCCATATTATCAATACTGACAAGATTTAGAGATAGTTTTACTCAAAATACCACATATTGTAAAAGGGTATCTCATATAAAATAATCATAAGCAATTGTGTCAAAGAGATAATAAGTTAGGGTATAAGATAATACAGTAGTACCTCTCACTATAGATGTATTAACCCAACAATTATTTTAAAAATCTAATGTTATTTAATCAAATTCCAATATTCACATGTTTTTATGCTCAATGAATCCATATTTTTTTTACTAATGTGTTTATCTAATGTGATTTCAGGTTAATAATTCATACTTCTTAAAGTGTTATTTAATTTTCACATTTTTATTTCAATCAGTGTTTGTCTATTTTATAGAATCTTTTCAAAGGTAGATTAACCTTCATGCCTGAAGAAATATGTTATTTGAAGACTTAAAAGTCATACATTATAATTAAGTGTGTTTAACAAGAATAGTTAGAACTTGTATGAAATTTCTAGAACTATGTTATGTGAATATAAAGTACCTACTCATTTTTGGGATGAAGCTATTAATACAACATGATATTTCACTAACGTATTTTTAATGAGGCCTATCTTGAATAAAAAATATTATTTTTCGTGGAATAATAGTAACAAAAAGTGTGAGTACCTAAAAGTGTTTAGATTTAATGTTTATATCATGAAAATGAATTATAATCTTTTATGATTCATTTAAAAGATGTTAAATGGATATTTCTACTTTTTCTACTACTTCCATATCATATATAGTTTTTTTACAGAATTTGAAAGATAACTGAAGAATCAAATCTTGTGAAATTTTCAAAAGTGATCCCTTTTCTTACAAAAAAGACTCAAATTGATGACCTAAGTGATTTTTTTGAATAACTTAATTCTTAACCCTCAATTTGAAAATGAGAAGGATGATGATTTCAAACATTAAGATGAAGAGAAAAGTCTTAAAATTTTGGAAACTAGAGAACCTAGAAGTTTGGTACATAGAATTTATAAGACTCTTAAAAAATCATTTAGAAAATGTTATAGGATTCCTAGATGATGTAGTGAAATATATAAAGATCATAGGTAACACTGTGGAATTTTCTAGCTTTTTTATCACCACTTGGTCTTTATATAATATAAGATTCCATAAATAGTGAGATTTGCTTGTCATCCATGATAAAAGAGTTAAATTAGATCAAAAGTTGTATAATTTGGTATTTAGTTTATAGTATAACTAATTATGCATTCATAGCTACAATTTGGGTATTTATAAATAAACTAGTTTATTATGGTTTAAGAATTGGAAATAAATATAGACTCATGGATAAGAGATATTTCCAAGATAAAGTGATAAATTATGAGGAATCCTTTTCCTCCATAGCTATACTAGAATATTTTAGGATTATTTTATACTGCATATCACTTTTGAATTCTAAACTTTTCTAGAGGAACGTTAAATATAATTTTTTTTGACTTTCTTATGGTGGAATTATATGATTAATAACCTATAGGTTGTTAAAATTAATATTTTATGAATTCATTTTTAAAAATTTCAAATTATTTATATGGTCTTTACTATGCACCAAGATCTTGGTATGAAATAATAAGTTATTTTACATTATCAAATGGCTTTTCTGTGGGTTTTAAATACCCCAATTTATTTAATAAATATTCATCCAATGATATTTTAATTATACAAATTTATGTTGATGATTTTATTTTGGGGTTCAAGAAATAAAACTATTTGATATAATTATTCAAAAATAGTGAAAAATAGAATTCTAAATTATCCTTATGAGTGAATTAATTTTTTTTATTAGTTTTAAAATTGATAATTTTTTTTGGAAATGGGTTAAAATAAATAAAATAAAAACATGATTTACTTAAAAGGTTTTGAATTCAAAAAGAAGACACATAGAACCCCTATAAATTACAGTATAATATCTGACATGGATGAAGTTGGGAAAGTAGTCGGAGACAAAATATATAGAGAAATAATTGATAAACTACTATATATAACATCTAGTAGATAAAATATTATATTTCTTGTATGTCTATCTGTATTTTTTTATTCAAAACCTAAAAAATATCAATTCATTACCACCAGCAGATTCCTAAGATATTTTAATGGCACTTTTTTCATTCTCATGTATTTGAAAAATATATATATTTCATTTTATTTTATATTATTATGTTTATTTTTTAGGATATAAGATATATTGAATTTTTTTTAGGAAATCTCCACTTATTAAATAAATCAATAGTTTCATGTTCTATTAAAAAAACCAAAAATCTGTTGCATTATCAACTACAAAGCCTAAATTCATTTCAACATGTAGTTTTTTTTGTATACAAGTTTTGTAAATGAAGAAAAATCTAATAGGCATTGAAATTAATTTTGATCATGTACCAATCAAATGTGAAATCAATAGTGATATAAATATTTCATATAATATGATATGTCATTCAAGAAACTTTCACATAGATTTAAGAAAACAATTTTTAAGAGATCAGACAAAAATGGCCTTTATTTCACTTATATTCATTAAAACTAAAAATAAATTAGCATATATTTTTACAAAACTCGTACCCGATGTAAGATATTTTTTTTATTAAAAGTTTATTAGATCTATTTAAATTTAATTGATTTTAGTCTATTTATGTTAGATATATTAATTTACATTAGATAATTCATTAATAATTATTCATATGGGTTAAGATGAATTATGTTTTAACTAAAGATATGTGATTTATTTATATCATTATCAATTAACACTATTGCCTCCTTTTATACTTCAATATATATTGTATCATTATTTGGTTCAAAACCTCTCACTCTCTCTTTATTTAAATACCATCAGAGATAAATTTCA
Source organism: Viscum album (assembly GCA_963277665.1). Taxonomy (NCBI): domain Eukaryota; kingdom Viridiplantae; phylum Streptophyta; class Magnoliopsida; order Santalales; family Viscaceae; genus Viscum; species Viscum album. The sequence goes on along the minus strand of OY728164.1, from coordinate 1,050,664,495 downwards.
CCTCTTCTAAATCCTTCTGACCCTAAAATGAAAAACTTTGAACGTTGAGCTATTTTTATTTTCTATTAATGGTAATGTTGAAGATAGTTTATGAATTTAATTTTTTTTATTCTAAGAAATATAAATATATGCCTAATGTTTTATATGGAAATGAGGTCAATCTTATCTGGCTAGATTCAATAGAAATATTGAAAAAGAAAGTACTAAATTTTAAATGCTTGGAATTTTTTTCTATTAAAATAAGATAGTGTTTTTCAATAAAAATTGATTTATAAACTTTTTTAAGCATTCTAATTTTAATTTTTATAAGAATGAGGACACAGTTGGTTTGAAATTAAACATCATGAAATTTTTCATTTCATATGTATATTCGAAGGAAGTGTTTTGTTTTCCTTATGAGGGAAGTTGTCGATCAAAAAATTTTCTTATCATAATATATGAGGTAATTACCACATAGATAATGTGTCACACCCTGACCTCAGACACTCATTTATTTTATTCTTTTATCGATATCAGGTCTTTTGGTCGAAGTTTTGGGTTGATATCCGGTTTAAAATATTGATGTTCGGAATTGTTGTTGATGTTTTATGTTGGGGAATAGGTACCACACAGTTAGTAGAAATTGTGCAGTCAGCCCTGGTACCCATCCAACCACCTATGGAATTGACCAAAGCTTCTGAATAGTTTGCGTATGGTTTTTTGAACTATGTGGGTGCACATGGGGTTAACCAACATTGAAAATAAATAAATCTAATGAAAAAAATAGTATGAAAAAATCGAAGATGTTTTTATATTTATAATAATGATATTATTATTATTATTAGTATTAATATTATTATTTGTTATTAATATTTTTATTCATAGAAAAAATGTAAAAAATAATGAAAAACTAAATTAAAATAATGTTTTATATAAATAATTACTTTCATATTCTATTATGAATATTATTATTATTATCATTATTATTATTTTAGTAAGATTATTTTTATAAAGATTATAATTATTAAATTGTTTATTATTTAGCTTGTGTTCAATATTTTATTGTGGAAATCATAGCCATTCCCTTACCTTCCATGAGGCGCGACCCCCTTCCCAATCCTCTTACAAAACACCCTCCTCCCCTTGTATGCATCACCTCCAGCAACCTTTCCCCCCTAGCAGACCTTACCCTCCGCCGATCCTCCCATCACCGGTGGCGATACCCCCACCCTCCTTCGGCCTGTGTGACTCCCCTTCCCCCACACGACCTACCAATGCACGACCTATCAGGCATGTCCCCCTATCTGGTACGTCCCCCTGTCCGGTGCGACTTTCCCCAGCGTAACCTCTCTCCAGTATGTAATATGTCTATTTCAGGTATATATTTTATAGTATTTTAAAGTGATGATTTGTGTGTTTCAATGATAAATCATGAATATTTTGGAATGTATTTCGTTTTTTTATGTTTTCTAGTAGGAAATAACAAATTTTTGGAAAAGGAATGAAAAGTAGAGAGAATATAATCCAAATGACCATTACCACTATGAGATTCTCTAGCTTCTTGACACTGGTTTTTTGAAGAGGAAGCTGAGTGGGAGACTGAAAAAACACTGTTACACATAGTGAACCACAACTACATGTCATGACCATTTCAAGTGAAAAAGATATGTGATGGAAAAGTCGGGATGAGAATACACATCGTGAAATACAATTACACAATGTGAACTAAGAGTACACGGCATAACTAGAGTCAAATAGATAAATAAACATCCACATAATCAATGTGGTGGAAGAAAAAACTAGATATGGAGTACATGTCATATACCCCTAGTACACATCATGTACCCCAAGTACACATCATGTATGGGGTGACATGTATCAAAAAATTAATGTGATAGGCCATGGGTTTTTACTGGAAAACGTATAAATACCGGAACATGAAGCCCTTACAATTTACTCTGATACCAAAAAAAGTTATAGTGACACCAATGGATGAAGGAGTGATGATTTGGATCCCCTTTTCACCACTTATGTTCTTCAGGTACCCATTATGTTCGCTCTTATCAAGAGAGAGTTGGCCTAGTTGTGCTCAGTGATGTGATCAAAGGGGGATGTGATGCTTAGGGATTATTTAATTATAATATTCATGTTTTGGATTTCTATAACTCATTTTTTCAATTCCAAATCTCTTTATTTTTGTATTTAATGACCATTTCTACATTCTGGTATTATTCATTAAACTTCATCAATTAATCGATTTTTGTTTGTATGACCATTACATAACATAGACCAGATATGTTTAAAAATGGTTTTGGGTCACCTATCCATGTGATTGAATCTAGTATATGACCATTCCAATGGTCCAATAATAGGAATAATATGGGATACCAAGAACAAGGATCCCCACTGAACCAATTCTGATAGAAAAACTGAATAAACACACTTTTATGTAAATCCCTAGACCACAAACCTGAAAATCATTGAACCTAGAATGCCTACCATCTTAATTAAAACCAAAATCAATCCTACTATTGATTAAATTTTCTAGAAAACAACCATTCAATTTCAATTTAAATTTTCTAATCAATTTAGAACATATGGATCGACCACATGGTTTCGACACTCGGACTATCCAATTATTACATTTTAGTTATGATTGTCTGGGTTTTACAAATTAATAAATTTGGTTAGCCCCATTGAAATTAACAACACCCTATGGGATTCTAGTGCGACCCTCTCTAGTGCAACATCACTCTTGTGTGACTTCCCTTCACTGTGTTTTCCATGATTTGGGGGTTTTCTTCCTTAATCAAACTCTAGATGTCAGGGGTTATTTGTAACTTGATTTTATTAGATCATAGTGTGTGTGAAGGGTCTGAGATGTCTTATTCTCCCTTCCGTTGAAGCATGGTTTCATTCAAACACCTCCAAGGTAAGAATTTCTGTCCCTCAACTTCTCAATCAATACATGTTGTACTTAAGAGTTTTAAATAGATGTATAAACATGATTCACACCTCTATGGTGCCTTTATTTAACATATCTCACCATTTTGTAATTGGTTTTATTTGTTAAAAATATGTTTTGATGGTAAGTTTTTAAACATTTCTAGGTTCATGTGAACCTATAGTGTTTGTTAAAATTATATGTATTTATTAATGTGAAATTGGGTATAATGAGAAATTCTTATCCGTAAATGTGTTTTGGTGGAATTATTGAATTGTGAGTTTTACATTATATATGTGATTTCATATTCCTTCGGCATGAGGGTTGTGGTGAATTTTTTTCAAAAGTTTTCCATGGTTTTTAGAGGGATTGTTTTAGTTGTTTGAATAATGTGAGTTTTTTGATTTGAAATTGGTGTTCTGTGGATGAATTATTAATTTCTCAAAGCATGACCCCTTTTTTTATTACTGTTTCGGGATGGAAAACACGTTGTGTTCATTTAAAAAAACTAGGTGTTTTCATCAAATATTGTAATGTATGATTGAATGTTGGAACATTCATGGGTGCACATAGTGAACACATGGATGAGAATTCAAATTAAGATGGTATTTTAAAATTTTAATTTCCCTTTAACATTGTTTTTTCCATTCTCATGAATAAAATGAACATGGATTTAGAAATGAATAAGAGAAATGAGTTGTATTTTTTGAGTAAAATGAGTAGAAATGAATAGTTTGATATATTGTAGTCCGACATCAATATTTATGATTCTTTTATTTTAAAGTAATTGCATTGGTAATAGTTTATCAGGCTAGCATACCGTTTTTTAATACTCATGACAATATTTTATCTATTTTTTTAGCTTGAGGTACATCTTCTTGCTTGGATTCGGTCACCGTAGTGCGATGTTGATTTGAGGTTAGTGGTGACCAATATATTCACATAGAGGTATGTAAAATTTTATTTTCTTTCTATTCATAGTTTTCCTTTCCATAGTTTTTATTTATTTATTTTTCTTTCACTTATTGTAAATATAATTTCTACATATTTTATTTTCATGCCCAAAACAAGTTTCTTGCCCACTGAGATCGGGAACACCCTGTGTACCATGCTGCGGACCGGCTCAGGTGACCGTTTCAGCATCAACCTAGGTTGGTTAATGTAAAAATAGTATCATATCCAGGTTCTGGTTATTTGGGGTGTCCTGTAGTAGGAGATTAGGACTATTGGGGCGTGGGAGGAAGGTACGTGAAGGGCATCATGAAACCTGTCTTGTTTCGACCCTCGAGTTTCTAGGGGTAGTCTGGGAATTTATTTTTTTGTCTTTGTTTTGGATTGAAGGATGTCAATGGAGGTAAGACATTGTTATGTCTATATTTCACATGGAGTAGTTACCCATGTGGTGTTTGAGTACATGGTTTAATCTCTTCCTAGTTATTTATTCTTACATGGGGAATGACCCTCTACCATGTCTCCATGTTATGTAGGACTACTATTCCTTCACTATTGTAGTTTCATGCAATTAGTTTTGGTTGGTGGTAGGGTATTTTTAAAAATGAAAATGACTTTGAAATGATTTTTTCCCTATAAATAGATTAAAATTAGAAAAATTCCTTTCATAACTGAATGTGTTTTCGATTTAATATTAGGTATTTGTTTGAACAAGCTAAAAGAATGTCCTGGGTGATCCTTATGAGCATTTTCATGTGTGTGGGTATGCGTGGGCAGTGCGTGTTGGTGCATATGGATGAAATTAGAATAAGACTGATGTGACGGTTCATGGGATTCCATGGGTGTTTACTTTGAATCTAAAGGATTGGATTTGTTTTCTAAAGTGATTTTTAGATGGTAAAATAGTTTAAAAATTTGTTTTTTTTGTAATATGGGTTTTGTTTAGTGAATGAGTTTTGGGAATTTGGAGAAGTGGCCTTAGAAGAAGGCATTTTTAAAACATAAACTGAAATGGTGGTTTTTGAATGTTATTTTTTGCTGTGTTTATATGTTTTGGTTTTTGAGTTGTTTATTTTGGGTTGAGGTGATCTTTTTTGACTGTGCTTCAACTTGATATCGATTTTCATTTTTTGTTTTATGTTTTGTTCAGAAAAATTCTTCCCAGAAAAGTCCCAAAGGTTTCTGATTATTTATTCCGATTTTTTTTTCTTCTCTTGTTTTTCATGTTTATCATGGTGGTTAAGGTCTATTAAAGGTAGTGGAGTATTTTGAAGAGGTATATCATGTCTTTGGGATTTTGGGAACTCCCTGGGTTGATATGGTTCACACTATTTTGGGTGAGGTTGAGGTCCCAACCATTGACCAGTAGAAATTGGTTGTCCCACCATCATTTAATGTTGAGATGCTGTGTGATGTGTTTAAGTCCATACTTGTCTGATGGTTTATACCCAAGGAGGAAAGAAGAAGAAAAGAGAAGTGCTTATTTTTGTTCAACAAGGTCAGCAGATCATAAAGGCCTATGATGAACACTTCAACGAGATGGTTTCTAGAATGCAAGATGTTGGATATCCAGTGTTTCTTGTCATTCGAAAAGGCACTCCATCTGGAGAGAATTGGATACGAGATGAAACTATCTCCAAGGAATTATGTACTGATTTCTTTTCCATTAGATCATTCCGTGGTGTACCACTAGTGTGGCCTGTTTGGGAAATCAAATCCATCTTATTGCATCCCTCTGAATATATGCTGTATTTGTGTCTATCTAGGTCACCTGGATAAGTTTTATAGGAAGCATCGCCTGGAGGAGACATTATGGTCGGGGGACTCTAGTGCCTGACTATGGGGCAGGAAATTCATCTACCACTAGAGCCCCAACCTCAGGTCACTAGGGGAAGGTCACACAAAGTGTTGAGGTGCCGAGGACATGTGAAATCTTTGCCCAATTGTTTTTCTATGTTTTGCAAGATGTGTTTATAATATAATTATTATAATTTATACTACTATTTTGAGTTCATATTTCCATTTTAAAAGTGCGATGAACTTGTCCTTTCATGATCTAAGGGGTGGTGGTTATCTGAATGTGGCCTTGTGAATCATTTTTTTTCATAAAAGTGTTCATGGCCTTTGCGTCGGTTTATCTTGGTTTTATTACTAATTATTTGAAGATGTGATTCCTTATAGAAAATCAATGTTTGTAATTCTTTTCATGCTTTCGGTTTGGTTTAAGTTTCATTTCCTGCTACACGCTTTCATTGTTTTTGGAATTTGGATTGGTTGGGAGTTCCTATGTTGGCCCCATACCTAGGGTGGTATGTTTTGGTCTTAATTCTCATGGTAGTTGATTCCTTTTGGTGGGGAGAACCATATCATGTTATCTCTATCTTTTGTGATGTGGTTTCTTCATAATCGGTCATGTGTGAATTATAGAGTGAAAGTTCACCCTGAGGATATCAGCTTCCCTCAGTTTTTAATGGGCATGCATCAGAGTTTGGCTGTCTTTGGTTTGGTGACATTCTGGGTGAAGAAAGTGTATTTTGTGGGGAGAATTTTTACACATAGAACTCGAACACTCTTTAATTGTATTCTTTTCTCTATCTCAGGAAATTTGGTTGAGGTTTGGCCTTGAGAACCAATTTAAAATTTTGATTTTTGGAATTTTTGTTGAAGTTTTAGGCCAGTGCACGGGCACAGTACGATTATCGATAGCCATGCGGCCAGCCCTAGTTTTCATGTGGTGGCCTTTGAAATGGACTGAAGTTATCACATGGTTCACATATGGTTTCTTGAACTGTACGGAGTGACCATGCAGTTACCAGACATTGTAAAAAAATAAATATAATGAAATAAGTAAAATGAAATAAAAATAAAATAAAAAGGATATGATTTTAGAGTGATAATAATGATATTATTATTATTATTATTTCTATTAATATTATTAATTATTATAAATATTATTATTCTTAGTAATAAAATAAAATAAAAATGAAATATAACATTAAAAAAATGTCAAATATTAATAACGATGATCATATATTATTATTATTATTATTATTATTATTAAGTTATTAAGATTATTATTATTATGCTTATTATTATAATAGTTATTATTATTTAGTTAATGTTTAATATTTTTATGGGAAACCCAAGAATTCCCCTTCCCTTCCATAAGGTGTGACCCCCATACCTATCCTTCTACACATCACCCTCCTCCCCCTTAGGCAAACCACCTCTTGCCGCCTTCCGCCTCTAGCAGACCCTCCCCTCCGGCCGCACCTCCCTCCACTAACGCCAACACCCCCTCCTCCTTTAGATTACACAGTGCCCCCTTCTCACACGTGACCTTATCGTGTGCGACCTTTATGGCATGACCCACTATCCGGCACAACCACCTATCTGGTGATACCCACTTAGGCGCGACCTCTCTCTGATGCGACCTCCCTCCGACACAACCCCATTCCAATGTGTTTCTCCTTGATTTTGGGGTTTTATTCTCTTATCCAACCCCTAGATGACAGGGGTCATTGGTAAATTTATTTTATTATATCTTTGGTCGTGCGTAGGGTATGAGAGGCCTTATTCTCCATTACATTGAAGCGTTGTTGCATTCTCACACCTATGAGGTATGAGTTTTTCATCCCTTGTCTTTATTATTCAATCGATGTTATTTTTATGAGTCTTAAATAAATTTATAAACATTATTCAAACCACTATGGAACCCTTTTTTAATTTATTATATCCATTTTTAATTGATTCTATTTTTTAACAATCAGATTTTAATGTAATGTTTGAAACATGTTCAGGTTCACTTGAACCTATGGTGTCCGTTAAAATGGCATGTATTCATTAATGCAAAATTAGGTATTTTGAAAAATGTTTAGCCTTAAATATGTTTTGTGTAATTGTTGCACTGATATTTTTACATTGTATATGTGATTTGGTAGTCTTTTGGCTTGAGGGTTGTGGTAAAATGTTTTGGAAATGTTCTCAGGGTTTTTAGAGGGTTTTTTTTTTGCGTTCTTTGAACAGCAAGAGTTGTTGGATTTGAAGATGGTGTTGTGTGCGTGAATTGTAAATTTTCCAAAGAATGAATCCTTTTGTGGCTTGTTGTTTCGATTTCGAAACACATGGTGTTCCTTTAAAAATAGATTTTGGGTGTTTTCATGGATTTTTGGAATGTACCATTTGATGTTGGCACATCCATGGGTGCAAAGATTGCACACATGGATGGGCATTCAATGGAAGATGGTACTTTAAAAATAGTATTTTAATTTAATATTTTCTGCTATAATATTATTTTTGTAAATTGTTTCATTAGTTTATGAATCATATCCTGATTCGTTTTTTGGGTTAATTTTATTTTAGGGATTCATAGTGTTTTTCAGTACCGAGGATTTATTATAGGGAGTTGAGATTGGTTTCGAAGGATCACATGAATATTCATAGGTATGGATATGTATAAATATATATCTACAATGTATGTGTTATATCATTGAAAATGAACACATTATCTACATTTAAAGGATATATATATATATATGGAAGTTAATTCTTGCATGTGGGATAGTACTTCATTTAGAAAGCTTTGGCTTGGCCATCCTTTGAGATAGGATTTCCCATGGACATTCTTTTTTAATTTAAGATCCATTAGTTTCTATCTTTTTACACCCTATTCGATTTATAAATATTTATATATGGGCCTTGGTTTAGAATAGTTGGTGTGAAATTTTTATTTTCATCCTAGCTTTGGGATAACTAGAATTGTCTTGGTAAATAGCGCACACAAAGTGTTTGGTTGGATGCCTAGTTTGATTTCGTGTGTAATTTAAGATGTAAAATGAACTGTTTAGATTTATATAGGTATTTAAAAGATGATAAATTGTTTTGGGGGTTTCTTATATGGGGATTACTTATGGTTTTTGTTTTTATAAAGATTTGAATGTTGGGTTTTAAGGTGTTTTGGCATATGTTGTCGATAAATGGCCCATTTGGACTTTTGTATGAAATGATTCGTTTTCATGGTTTAATGGAAATATTTTAAGGAGTTTTAGTAAATGTTTTGAAAAGGGTAAATGGTGTGTTTAAACACCTTTTGAAGGATGGATTTAATGAATTATAAAAGCTTGTTTTATGAAATGATTAAAGGCCTATTTAGAAACCTGGTAAAATTGATAAAAAAATTTATTGTGAAAACCTATGATGGGTGTTTCTCTTTCTTTTCTAGGAAATATGGATTGGATTTTCTTACTGTGGAATCCTCGTGATCCATTATTAGGGGTCGATGGTTGGAACCATTGTGTTTTATTTTTTTCAAGGCCTATGATTAGTCATTGGGGATACTCGGGGTGAAAACTGTTGTAAATTATATTTATTATATATATATTGTTATTAGATGATCTAATGGAATCAGTTGGCTCACCTCTATTATATACATGGGACACAGAAACCTGGATTATTGAGATAACTTTCTTGAGATTTATTTCCACACTGGTAGGTCACGTACTGACCAGTGGACCATATTTGGTGGATATTATTTGGCTATAATGTAATGGGAATTGGGCCCCTCATTATGTCCTGAGTTAGTGTGGCCAAACATTTTGGTATTTTTTATTTCATCATTTTTGGCATACTACCGAGGATGACATCTCATGTATAGGTATGTTCTAGTTTATTCTTTATCTCTTGGGTTTAGTTATTTCTATTATCTCTTAGTTTCTTTCAGTAATTAATGTGATAATTGTATGTATATTTTTATTTCCCTTATCACCTGAAAACTTTGGTGCTTTCTTGAATAGTGTTTACATGGAATTAATGTGTTGGTTTCTAAGATCTTGTTAAAATGGTTCTATATTCAAATTGTTATATAATCATTCATTCCATAAATACTTATAGAAGCACTTCCCATCTATAAAATGTTTATGGAACCCTAATAGAATGAATATGGTTGTGGAAATGAATATTGGAAATGAGTTTAATTTTATTTTGAGTAAAATGAGTTGAAAATCCCACTTTGATAAGTTTTAGTTAAAACATGAAAATTTATGTTTTGTTTCATTTAATGTAAGTTCGTTTTGAAGAGATTATTGGGATAGCCTACTGATTTTTAATACTCACACGTATAGTTTATCTTTGTTTTTAGCTTTGGGTGCTACTTCTTGTTTAGATTCAATTGTCATAGTGCGATGATTGTTTGAGGTTAGCATTGACCCATAAGGTCCCATAAAGGTATATACAATTTTATTTTCTTTCCGCTACATGTTTCTATTTTCATTATTGAGTTTTATTTATTTATTTATGTTTCATATATAAGGTAAATAATTCCCACTTATTTAATTTTGATGCCCGAAAATAGTTTCTTGTTCGCAGGGATCAAGAACGCCCTTTGATCCATGTCGTAGACCGACTCAGGTGATCGGTTCAGGGTCGACTGAGGTTGGTTCGTGACGTAAGGTCTTCTATTTTTCGGAGTTTTTATTCCTGATAAGAGGACATTAAATAATCTTTAGGCTGAGTAAAATAATTTAGGGAATTTCATTCAAATAGTTATTTCCCATCATAACATATAATTTGAAAAGGTCATATATATTTCATTATAATTATTGACTCAATCATTTAATGATTGAGAAGATGGTATAAGTTACTAGATACATATTATTTTATACACACCATACCTAGATCAAGAATTTTAATTTTTATCCTTTTCATGGATTTAAACTCTTTTGATTGATATGAAATATGTTTATTTGAGTGAGATTATGGAATCCAAATGACAAGGTTTAAATAATTTACGAGATTAATTTCATATTAATATTGGATATTTCTAGAATTATTCCATAAAAAGATTATATCCTTTGGGGATGTATAATAAGTTGAAGAATGTTTTTATAATACTAAAGGAGAGAATTAAATTCAGGATGATGATAAGAATATAATACCTAAAAGAGAAAAGAAGGTTGCACTGAAGAACATAATCAAGAGGAGAAACATGCAACTAAATCTACAAGGGTTTTATGATAAACATTTTTTTCTAGTAGGAATTATTCCTGAAGATTCTAAAGATGAATCTAAAGCCTCGTTGTAAATAAGGAATAAAAAAACTCCATGTGAATATTAATTATCATATTTTTGAAGCTAGATATAGGGAAGGGAAATAAGTCTCTCCATGAGAGTACGATATTTCTAATCAGGATGTGGTCCTTGTGCCTAATTGTGTTGTCTATAAATCTTAGTGACAAGAATAATTTATTTCTTTTACTAACGATTATACATATTTTGATAAATTAGTGTTTGATATTTCTCTTAGGAAGATACTAGCATTTCATGTTGGTGAGAAATAGGTTCTTACTTTTTTAGTAGCTTCCATTTCTTAAATTGAAATACCTAGTGTTTTTTATCCAATTATATGTTTTCAAGAGTGATTGAGGATGATTTAGCTAGACATACCCAAAAGAATATAGATGGTGAAAATTTTAGTTATGTAAATAATGAAATCATTACATTAGATGAAACAATTAGTTTAGAAACTCTTTTGATCTTAAAATACAAAACAGATGTTGTTTAGACTAAGAATTCTCTTGATTCATAAAAAAATACAAGATTATTTCTTGTAAAATAAATAATATGGAAGCTTTGGATTAAATTGTTAGATTTATACTTTTTTGGAAAGAATATTTTTTAAATTCAATTCACTGAATCAATAAATAGTTTGTTTAAACGATGATATTAATGAGTCTATACTATAAGTGAAATATATGAAACCAAGATTAGTTTCTATGTTAGAATATTAGAAGATGTATGTTGAGTTTATGAAAAAAATATATTTTACTATGATGTGAAAACATGTGATAGTTTAGTTTTATTTCATCATAATATTTATACATGATGAATCAAATCATGTATCTGCTTCGTAATTTGAGTTGTTAATAATATCGATGAAATCCCTATCTGAAGTAACCTGAGATGTGAAACCCATTTTGATACCTATTATAGGGCCTTATTCAGTTCTAGTATTTATAAATTATGAATTGGTTGATGTTTTGTCAACCCCGTATTCCTTGACATATATAGTAAAATCCATGCGGTGTGACACTGTGTCTCTTTACACTATTTAAAAAGTTAATAGGAATTCAACATCTATAATTAGATAGGTCAATTGTGTAAACCAAACGAGTATTTAGAGTCTTAAGAAAACTATGACTGATATTACCATTTTTTTATGATAATATTATCTCTTTAAAGGATACTTCTCTAAACAACCATTGTTCCTTGTAAATGTTTTGAAGGATATATAAGCCTTTATAGATTTGAATTTTCATATTTTTTTATAAATAAATAATGCTATAAGATACTCTTGAAGAAGTTTTCAATTCTAATTATATTTCATCATTAGAGAAGGCTTCTAAAAAAATATAGTTTCTAGATAGTTTCTTTCATATAAAAAGATATTTTTTATTTAAATAGAATATTTGATTATCCTTATTGTTTTTGAAACCCTTTCTCATTCATTAGGAATTATATTAATTACATTGTAGAATTTTTATGCCTGTAAGTATCATATTCAAGATTAAGTTAAGGATTATGAACATAAAATATGTCCAAGATGTACCTTTATTGTAAAAATCTATAGTGAAAATATAACAAAATGTATGTGAATGTATGTCGGTGCACTCATTTATCTCATAGTTAAAATATCTATAATTTGTGAATATTTTAATAAATATCTTGAAACCCAATAGATGTTAATGGAAACCTTTGATCCTAGACCTACTAATCCTAACCTTCCACTCTAAAAAAACCCACTCAAGTGAAAATTAATTAAAATATTTATATTTTTTTGTCTCTTTAATCTAGATTATATAAACTATTTTTAGTATTTAAGGAATTTCATTATTACTTATTCTTATATTTTATCACATTCATTACGTTATTATAGTTGTTTTATTGGTTTATTAAATATATTAATGATTTATGAATTTTTCATTTTTGATTCTATGAATTCAATTCCAAATATTTATTCATTTCAATGATCTATGTTGTCTCAATTTATTAATTCAGTGTTCTATAGTAAATGTGTTTTATCTCACCACCCTAGACTCGTTTATGACTTCAAAAAAGGTGGAGAAGAGATGAGTGGACAAAAAAATTTACTTATTTTTTATAACAGTTCTCTTTATTCATTTTTTATATGAGAGTGTATTATAAAAAATCCTAGAAGATAAATTGATATAACATTGATAATTAAATATTTTTGAAATATTTACCTATTCTAGAATTAAATATTATTAATTATATTATTATTCATATTTTTTTTTAAAAATTTTGGTTCAAATTGTTGTTGGTTTTGTGATCATTAAATTGGGATATTTTTTTACATACTATTGTTGTCCTAACATATTAAAATATTTCAAATGTTTTGATGCTCAAAATAAAATTTTTTATACTAATGAGTGTATCCTAAGATATTTCAAGATAAAAAAAAGATATTTTATTTAGTGTTACATATTTTTATATATTTAGTTAAATCTATTTTATTTGATGTTAAAGAACATTTTAAATATTAAATTATTTTACACACTTAATGAAATAACCTATAGGAAGACACGAATAGAATATAGTATATATTATTTTATTGGAAAATTTAATTATGTTATGGGTATTTTAAAATGTCTTGTGATGTGGAAGTGTCTTAAAACAGAAAACTTTATGGGGTATGTTTCTTAAGAGAGAAAACTTATAATGAGAAATTTTTTAGGAGAATAATAATTTCAACATGATATATATTTGGAAAAGTCAAATATATTATGGAGTCTGGAAATAACCTATGCATATAAAACATCACACATGATCAAATATACAACATGGATCAAATATTCTATAAATATATGAAATATAATACACGGATAAAATCTCATATATGTGATTATGTAATTCTATACCTGATAAATTATTCTACGGGATAAGTGTTTTTAGATCATCTCATGCTAGATTATATTTTTTTAATTCAAATATTTCTTTTTATTGAAAATAATATGGAGAAAAATATCTTACATGGAACATATTTATGATGATACATTATAATTCCTTACATAATTGAAATTATCAAACGAATTAGAAAAAGAAAAATAAACATGAAAATATCCTGAAAAAGAGATAATGTAATATGAAATTTTATATGATCCAAAATTCATTTATTTCAAACGAATAATATTCCAGTCTATGCATCTATAAGAAAATGATCCCACCACATTATCCATCAACTTCTTGATTTATTTAAAGTAGAAAATGATTTATAGGAATATCAAATACTTCTAATTTTAATATTTCATATTTTTTTGATGTTTTTATTATTGTAACATAATAATATGAAAAGAACATTATTTTTTAAATAGAATTTGTATAAGTGAGGGAAGAATGAGTCAATTCAAGCAAAAAAAGAAATGGTTACAAGGATGGTCATAGTTTGGCTCATAATATATTCACTAAGAGATCGAATATAGAAAATAAATAATTAAATATTATTTTGTATTATTATTTTATTCCAATCAATTTTAATATACAAGAAGTTCATGTTACAATATATTTTTTTATCTTCCCATTAACCAATTTGAATATAATTCCAATTTAAAATAACATTTATATATTTTTGAAAAAGAAGAATAAAAATATATCAATATTTTTTTTTTCTTCTAGTACATCAACAATAGCTAAATAACCTTTTAGAGTAAAAATTTGGAGACATATTCATGTTATGAGGTTCCTTCTTCTACAATATCTTGCTTCTAGCATGTTTGTTCCAAACCAGATTTATTTTCTAGATTTTTTCTCTTTAAAATTAGGAACATATTTTAAATGTTTTTTCAATAGGATATGGATAGGTCATGTAAAGAGAGATCCTAGTTGAAAGTTCTTATATAATATTTACTATGTGACTTCTACTTAGACTCTTCTATGATACCCCCATGAAATGGTATGACTGATTAAAAATTACTTAAATTTTATTGAGTGGTGGTAGAATAGTTTAAGTGTAGTTACACATGCTATAAAACACTATAGATCTATGTTCCATGCACTTTATTTTTGTTTTATTTACCATTATTTTATAATATATTAGTTAGTTATATATTGTAAGAAAATTAAATAGGTCTATTTTATTTGGTCGAAAAATATTAATAACTCAATTAACCCCTGTATCTAGTCATTATGAAACATTTTTTTGAAATACACTTCCCAATATTACATAGCTGTAAAGAATATTTCAGATCTATCATGGAGATTATATACTTAAATTAATTTATATAAAGGATGTGTCAATGACTTTAAATCTTCTCTATTTTTCATTTCCCCATTTTGATCTATATGAATGAGGTTGAGTTCCCCAATTTTTTATCTGTTACATTGAACATTCATGGCTTGACTATGTTGGGGTCACTGTTTAATACTATTATATGTGGTTGACCAATAAAAACTCTAGATATGACCATACCTTCAACACTAATAGCACTAAATTTGGTTAAAGGAAAAATGGGTTTAGTGATTCTTAAACAATCATGATAAAAACATTAAATCTGGTTTACTCAATAATTATGAGGTTGAGCACTCCTATCTTGACTACATTTCCCAGATCAACCATGAATCACCTTTTCATATCCTTAATTTTATCCATTAGAAGATCCTCCTACCCACACATTCTCTTGTGATCAGATCTCAACCAGTACTTCTTTCTGTAATACCTTAGATAAATTTAAAAGGTTTATCATTACCACTTGCATAAATAGTGGTTCCATCAATATAATATCAAATAACATGGATTTAAACTCTTATCACTACTGGAAATATGACTTTTCCCAACGCTTCTATACCAACGGTTTGTAAAAACCATTGGTATAGGTTCCCTTTCCCAACGGTTTGGCCAAACCATTGGGAAAGCCCACTTTGAGGCCACTTTTCCCAATGGTTTGGACAAACCATTGAGAAAGGGTATGGCTTTCCCAACGGTTTGGCCATACCATTGGGAAAAGTCCACTTTGTGACCACCTTTCCCAAAGGTTTTGCCAACCCGTTGGGAAAAGTCCCCTTTGTGGATACTTTTCCCAACAGTTTGGACAAACCGTTGGGAAAGGGTCCCCCAGGAATCAACCTTCACCCAGAATGAAATTCTAAACTCAAAATCTATACCAATGGTTGTCAAAACTGTTGGTATAGATCCTTTGAGTTTTTATCAGTTATTCTTACCGAGAACATTATATAAATCAAAATTTAAAATAATTATGAGAATACAGATATATATATTTATGTAATTATGTTCACAAAAGTCATGTTAGGTTAGTGGTTATGTCATTCAATGATAAACTAGGGGTCCTGGGATCAAATCCCAGTGAATGTTTTTTTTGAAATACATATACCAACGGTTCCATAACCGTTGGTATATATTTCCATATTACATATACCAACAGTTTTCCCAAAACCGTTAGTATAGACCTATCCCAACAGCTTACTTGGCAACGGTTCTCCAAACCATTGGTATAGGCTATACGAATGGTTTGGAGGCCTATACCAATGGTTCCAAACAGTTGGTATAGGTTAGTTTTCCAGTAGTGTATTCCCCACTCAAAATATGATAAAGGAATTATAAAGAAATAAATATTCTAGTGTACTCTATAAAAACATTAATCAAAACTGATTCTCTATATATTCTCAAGATTTAACATGAATAGAGTATCTAGATAGAAATATAAATGGAATAAATATTGGAAAAATATTTAATTGATGTTCTAATCATTATTTTCCTCTACCATCACATATAACCACTAATAACAAAAATCCGTAAAACATAGAGGTAGGTTAGATAAACCAATGTGTATCAAGAGTATCAATGCTCTCAAATATAATATGTCTTTGGTCAACCCATATCTTACACTTTTGTAGGATTCACATAACCCAAGAAGGTAGGAAGGTGATATAACTATAAATCATGTATCACAATGATATTTATGGGGTTTTTGTGGTGTTTCCAGATTACTACTTCATGAAACTAATCTATTACCATAAAAAATTTAATATCAATTTGAAGTATAACATGAATATAATGTTTATCATACGATTATATTAGATTTTCAAGGGGTCAACACAATGACATATGTTATAATACTACAGATAATAATGTTTGATTACTTTTGAAGAATGGATTATTTAGTTTTTAAGTCTACATAGTAATGTTCAAGTCCAAACCCCATACCAAATGTCATTAAAATATTTTTGTAAAATATTTTTTTCATTAAGGCATACTTTAAAGTGAAATATTTAAAATAAAATATTAGAAATAAAAATTTATAAACAATGTAACAATGATAATATAAATACTTTTTAAATCAATATAACAAATTAAATCAATATATTAACCTACTAATCCCTAATATCTAAGTGGGTAAAATAAAATAAAATTATTGTTCATTTTTCAAATAATTAAAATATTTAATTAATTTTATGATATGGTAAGAATTTACAAACATGTAATCAATTTTTAATGTCATCCCACCTATTCTAATTTTACAATTCCTACTAATGAAACATGATATTATAAGAGAATGGATAATTGAAAGAGAAAATATAGTTTTTATTTATATTACCCTTAGTAACACATGCTTCCAACATAATTATACTAACAATGAATGTTAATGGGCTTATTTAGGATATATGATAGTAATATATCTTGACTACTCTCAATCAAATTGCTTTAGATAGTGATTTGATACAATTTTGAAATACGTTGACTTGGATACCAAATGGTATATGATACAGATCACTATAAGACCCTAGAAAGGATTCCTAATAAATAAAGGATATCATAAACAATGACGGATAATCAAGAATGTTGAAAAGTGATTTTCTGTCTTTGGATTAGAAATAATGAATAATAATTTTATTAATAATTTTATAATAAGTATAATGATGGTGAAAAAAGGAAAACTAAAACCCTCAAGAAGGTAAAACCTATATACTATAGGTACCTATTTTACCTAAATAATGATATTTATATATTTACATATATATGAATGCAATATTTGATAGGAATAAAACCGAAACAAATATATATAAGATAAAAAATACAAAAGATAACTCATTCTATATTTATATTTCAAAAATAAATAAACACCCCACTAAACAAAAAGTAATTATTTTAAATTCTATGTCATTGGATGAAACAAAAAAAGATTCCTCACATCATATTTGAATAAGATGATTAAAATTTGTCCCATAAATACAACACACCTATCTTTTTTTCACTACCACCCCACTTACATTGGTGATTCACCTTTACTTGGATTTCATAAGAGATGGTCTAAATGTATTCTAGTAAAACATGTGTAAGGTTTGATTATATCATTCCTAGTGTATTTTACCACCCGACAACTAAAAGTTTTTCAAAAAACCAATAGTTTAATATAACACTAAAAATTAATAATGAATCAAATAAAAACATGATGTTTTCTTTTTAAATATAATACATATTTCATAACCATCTAATTCTTAGTTATCAAACTAAAAAAATCCTCGAACGAATTCATCAAAAAACTTAAATCAATGCATGGAATCCATTCATGAATACTTATCTACCATTAGGGATCTATCCTTAATGGATTCATATCACGTATCATCATTTATAAGTGGGAATTTATGCATGTATGTATGTGTGTGTTTGTGTGTGTTTGAATATTATTCAAAAATAAGTGATCCAATTATGGTAAAACCGTCCCCAATTTGTTGATCCCAATTCCCATGATAGAGGTTATACATCTCACATAGTAACAGTGGAAGCCAATATTAGGAGGGTATGATTCTGGTTAGCAATATATATATATATATATATATATATATATATATGCAACCATCTTCTCCTTAAAGGACAATCTATTCTTATAATAATGAATTGTGGAAATAAATCTTCAGGCAACCATATTTTTGTTAGTATCCCCCTCTCTTTATAGGGATGAATAAATAGACCCACACACCTAAATTCATACATAGACATGTTGTAACACCCCAAGCTTCTATGGTACGCTTCTTTTTGAATAATGCAATAGCGTGTGTTGTACCCAACATCGAGTTCTAACACACCACAACCAATCAAACTAGCCGTTATGAATAGTAATACCTAATTTTTAAAATTTTAGAAATTTTATCTCTCAAAATGGAATTAATTTTTGGATTCGGAGTATCGAATTTATCCTAAGGTGAAATTTTGGTACTTTTCAGATAACTTTAATGTTTTGATGAATAGTGAAAATTACAAAATTTTAATTAAAAACAATTTTTTATTTAAAATAATTAATAATGAAAAATTATGAATTTGAGTGGTTTTAAAGTATATTTAGAATATATTTTTTGCATTTAATTCAATTTTGGTAATTTTACATAATTTCACAATTAAACCAGACATAAACAAGTACCAATCTTTTGATAGTTATTATATCTTAAAAACACGCTTTTTATTTTGATAGTGGGAATTAATTTTAAATTAATTTATGCCACTTCTGTGTTTTGAATTTGGATAAATGGATTCCATATTTGGAATCAGTATTTCCAAATTGTGTAAATAGGTAACTTTTATTTTTAGACATTTTGAATAATTACTTCTGTAAATATTTTATTTACCATGGTTAAAGGGTAAATCCGGTAAATAAGGGTTAAAAAATAATATTATAATAATACTAAATTACCCTAAAACGTATCCTAACATTATTGGTGGATATATTTTTGACCATGGGAATCTTTGGGTCGATTGTTGGACCCCATGGATCCACTTGTAGGTGATAGGGACACATTATTTTATTTAAGTTAAAATAAATACAAAAATGACAAAGCTTATATCTTTTAGAAAAACAATTTTTACAAAGGGTTATATATGTTGTATTTTCAAATATAAATATTCATTAGAAAGCTAAAACTATTTCATACATAATGATATTTTATTTATAATTTTTATACATTAAATAATTTAATTTATTTATGACACAATGATGATACAGTAATTACCATAATAGTGAAAAATTAAAATAATTGATATTATAAATATGCAAATAAATATAATTTGATAATTTTAATGAATTAAACTAATTTTATAGGATAATATGACATATTAGGATTGATTTAATTGACTTTTTATGAAGTAATCATTCTGTTATGATTTTTACAAAAATCAACTATTGAATAGTGTCAAAATTGTCAGAAAAGAGTTTTTAAAACTAATATTATATTATTAATTGATATTAAATTCCTAAAAATCTAAATTGCGGCCGAAAGACTTATATCATTATATTTGTATCATTAATGGACCACTTGGGGGTATCTTGGAGGTATATAGTATGTTTATTAACTATATAATATAAAAATACAAAGTGACATGGTAAGTGTCAAACTAATTAACTAAGAGTTAAAACTAAAAGATAAGGTTAATATAATAACCCAAACCAGTCTAAATTCTATTAGTTGAGTGGTTTTAGACCCATCCACACCTTAAAATTTAAATAATCTACTTTTGAGCCATTAGAAACCGAATATGAATTTATTATAAAATAATATTTCTAGATTTTCTAAAGGTGCCCCTCACCCCTCTTATAAAAGGGCACTCACCCTTCTCATTAATTCACACATTAAAAGCCTTTTGGTTCGGCCAAAATCTGCCCAAATACTCTCTCAACTTCCCTCAATTCATCATAGAGGCATTACTTTAGTTAGAAAGCCAACCTAAGGAGCCCTTTCGATCAAATCAAAAGGAAGAACCCAAAGAAGAGGTAATAATTTCACCAACCTTTTTCAAGTTCCTTTCTTCTTCCACATCTTCTATATTTGTTATTAAAATTCTAAAATAATGAATCTGGTATCTCCTATATATTGTAATATTATTATAAATATGGTACAACCATATTCAGTATTCTATCCATCCTTTGAATGACATGTCACCATATGTGCGTACGTACGACTTACCATCTCCACGTCGTGGTGTAATTGTTATTCAATATTTAATTATTTGGATGAGTATAATAATGATTTTTAATTCATGTAAATAATAAATATTACATGATAATGATTCTGTATATATGATATACCATCCAATTATATATTATTTTAATATCAAAAGAATGATATTGTCGCTTGTGCGTACGTACGTACTACCGTCTCCACAAACGCGATGAGATTCATTCTCCATCGTATCCATTCAAGTATAATTATCATTTGATGATTTAAAAATAATATTTAAGGAATTGATATCATTCTGTATATGAATAAGATACAACCTATCCACAACAAACACGGCTTACGTAACAAAACATATAAAAGAAAACGAGTAAGTTAACACCTGAAACAATGATAATAATAAGATTTTATTAACAAAGCAATGTTGAAAGATAATATATGATAACATAATAATGTATATGATTCTTGTATAATTTAATAACAATAATTTCAGAATTATACAGCAGGTTAACCTACCCCCAACCAATGAAAAGTACAAGGTAAGGGTTTATTTTGCAATCTCTTAATTATCCAAGGTTGTTTATACGTAATAATCTACTGGGACTTCTTTATCATCCACATCCATGTTTCTTAAAAATGTATTTCAAATTTTTTTTTTACTATTTACAAGAATATGGGTTAAATTCGTTTATATCCTTTTTGACTTTTATAAGTGGTTTATAAAGGAATCTTTCTGTCGTTTTCCAAACAAGGTCCTTTTTAACCTTTTCGAGAGAATTAATGTAAGAATGTTTTTAACATATATGGCGGGTGTGGCTAGTTTCCTCCATTATAAAATCGTCAAAGCTTCCCTTACAAGATTATAAGAATACTTTCAAAGAAAATGTTTTATTTGATTTCAAAATAGAAAGAGATATTTCTCTAAAAAGTGTTTTGATTTCATCTATGTCAACATCCTTTGATGGATTTTACGCTTATTTAAAGTTGATTTATTATGATACAAAACTTCTATATTGTATTGAAGGTTTTGTGATATGTTTGACCGTGGATTTGTTATTTTTATACCATTCATAGTTTATGGATGAAGTATTTACATTTCGTATGCTAGTTTTATTACAAATTTTTATGTTAAGTTTGAACCTTTTCATATGGGAATGCATTGGACTTAATATGTGACGGGTGGAGCACGATATAGATCCTCGATGCATCGGTATGTCTAATGAGACAAACTAGTGTCTTGGAACAAGGCCTTGACAAAATCTTATTTTTTTCTTGGCACAAGGCTTTGGCTATGTGGTTATGATAGTATGGAATTATGTATTCCATCATTATGAAATTGGTTATTGATATTGCATGTGATTATTCGATTAGTAGAATATCCATGTGAATAAGTAAATGGCATTATTTCATTTTATTTTTTCCATAATATGTTGAAGTTAATGTTTAAAAGGCTTTTGTTTTAGTTATACATTGCCTTAAATGTTTATTCTTATTTATGAAAGTTTCCACTATATTTTTATCCTTACTGGGCATTTGAGCTCACCCCTTTTCTATGTTTTATTTTTCCCAGGATGTGAAGAAGTAAATAATGAATGACCTGTAGGGATAGTATGAGTGGATAAGAGTGTGGACTATGGGGACTATATTGTTGTAGTTTTCATTTTATGATGTAATGTAAAAATTTATGAATATATCTATTGTTTCCAAGGCTACTAAACTAATCGGTCTTTCGAGATTTGATCTTTATTGTGATCATTCCAATGTTATGTAATAATTCACCGACATTAGGTAACTGGGGTCGGGGTGTTACACACGTCCATAATAATTTACATATTCAGGACCCTACTTATATTTTAGGCCCCTCTCCATATAAGGATGAATGTACAATATATACATATATTGTTACGTGTGATTTACATGTATCCATCTAGAACTTGAAAAAATATTTTTGAACACCTACATATAAAATAAAAAGAATAAATAATTCTATACATATGTGATATGACTAAATGTTATCTTTATGAGTAATTAATATGTAAATATAAAAATAATACAACATGAGATCATTGGTTCCAAACAAAAATACTTTATAAGCAATATGAAAATGGCACACCCAAGTATTTGACCTATAAAATACTATAATAGAAATAATCAAGAAGTATCCCGAGGATCCAATATATTATGGTAGTCCTAAAACAGGTTAAAAAATAATTTAATCATGCTTATTATCTTTAACATGGAATATGATCAACATCCAAACATGGAATCCCCAAACATAATATAATAAATAATAAATCCACAAGGGAACATGTGATCATCTGTTAAATTTCAAGAACCTATTTGTATACCCCTATTCATGGTATACATAATGTTATATACGTATTAAGAAAATTATATCATGGATTTTATAACATGCGATGACATTCTAGATCTTCAAGATCCATGGTAAAAACTAATTGATCTTAGGTTAACATATGAACATGAACAAAGTAGTGAATAAAATTTATGGAATCACTTAAATAAGAAAAAAGCAATATTATTAATTTAAGGTAGGTCATAAAAAAATTTATATAAAATAATATCCATGTATATAATCCAGTAAGAATAACCAAGGAATAATGCTTCATAAATAATGGGGATACAACCAATTATAGGTTTAATTTCCAGAAAACCCCAATTTATTAATATTGTTTTTCAAAAACAATTACTAAGCTATCCCTTAGTCTACACCACAACAATGAAATTAGAAAAACTATATAATTATGATAGGAACAACAATTTTACCGACTGTATCCTGTATAGAACCAAATCACATTTCCTAAGGTAGCAAGATGTGTCACACAAAAAAAAGCTTTTAAATAACATAGGATTGGTAAAATTGTAATGAAAATGTTATAATAGTAGTATAAAAGCTGCTAAGAATGGATATCCTGCCTTTTATTCATTAACAATACTCTCTTATGGTAGCCCATAAGTAAAATTTGAATAAAAGAATATGGTTTTATGGGGTGAATAATAACAAGTAATAGAAAACGTCAATATAGAGTTAGCTGAAATTATGGCCAAAATACTATGTTATAGACTTATGGTTTTATTATTTGAATATTAAAATGGAAAAAATAACCCTCATTTTAAAAATAGTATGTTATAACCCATTATAAATCCAGTTGCTTAACACCATACCTCTGATAGATACAAAGGTACCATCAAAGTTTTGGTGGCGAGGCAAATAAACTCTAATGCCTTTAATGCACCTTGTCCCTTCTCATTTCCTAAAAAAATACTCCAATTATTCTTATTAAACTAGTTAATAAATTATTATAAATATCTAATAACATAATTTATAAAATTAAATATTTTAAAATAGATATAAAACTCATATGAAAATACATGGGTCATTATAGTGATCTCTACCCAATTTTGTTTTAATTAGGTTTATCTTTGTTGTGTGCTCAATTATTTTTTTAAAAAAATTAATAAAATTATTTGGTAAATTTTGAAATATAAATGGGAGGTTTTTATAATTTAATTTCCACATGAACAATACATTTTAATTTGTTTATTATTGATGAGAAATATTGAAATTTTCATTATATTTATTGCTTTCATATCATTGTAATATGTTTCTATAAATTGTTAAAGTTAACGATAAAGTATCTACTTTTGTTATTAATGTTTGTAAAATCATTTTAATTGAGAATTGATTAATTTTTTTAAATGAAATTTTAATTAAAATATTTATGGCTCAATCAATTGATAAATATATGGTTACTTATTTTATTTTTAATATCATAATGAATTGATTGTTAAAATTGGTTTTATTTATGTAAAATGATATATCTTAATAATGATTTTTTGAGTTATCTCTTATGATATAACTGTTAAATAATTCATTTATATGTAGATATCACAGATTAATTATAAGTAAATGAATAACACTTAACCTTTGGTTAAGATATTGGATGAATAACAATGCAATGTTTGTTCATTAGATGAAATATGAATAATTTAATCTTTCATAATTTTTTTCAAATGAATACTTGTCTAAATTTTGACAATTTGGAAAGATAAGCGACATTTCACTTGGTAGAGATATATAAGATGAAAAATCATTTAGGATTAATTATCTATAACTCTTTCCCTTCTTCGTGTCCTTGGATAATCACTTGAAGGGTACTTCATATAAGGAATGGATTTCTATTTGATGTAATTTATTCTCCATCTTTCATTCTCTAAATAGAATGATAGATTATGGTGATTTTTTATAGTTAATGAGTTGTAGGATATAAATATTAAATAGATAATGAAACATATATCAATGAATGAAGTTATTATAGTTTTACATAAATAAATGATAAGGGAATGAAGTGTTATTAAAATAATCAAGAAGATTAGATATATGGTTTAAGGTGATTTTGAAATTGTTCCAATGAGTTTTTAAAGGCTTTGATATATTTATAAAGTCATTTATTGTTTTTTGATTTTATTTGAAGTGATTTGAGATTCCCTGAGAAGTTTTAAAGATGTTTTGAGAGAATTTTAATATGTATGGGGTTCATATGTAATATATTTCTGTTTACATAAGAACTGAATTTTGTAAAAGTTTTGGAGGAAACTATGGAACATAATTTTCTAAGGATGGTTCCCAAAAATCACTATTACATGAATGTGAAGAATTTGAAAAGTTCATGGGAATTCACTATAATATGTAAAATATTTTATATGGAATTTAGGATGTTTGTTTGAACACATGATACATCCCAGTGAATACATAATATAGTATCTAAGGATCAATAAAATTTTTAAAAATAAAATATCTTACAATATATGTAATTAAACAATCATTTGGATTAAAATTGAAGCATATGTAAGATATATGTAGAATTGATTACTG
The DNA here is from genome assembly GCA_963277665.1 of Viscum album. Classification (NCBI taxonomy): domain Eukaryota; kingdom Viridiplantae; phylum Streptophyta; class Magnoliopsida; order Santalales; family Viscaceae; genus Viscum; species Viscum album. The sequence goes on along the minus strand of OY728164.1, from coordinate 1,050,638,756 downwards.
AAATGCGACAATGGAAAGTATCATACAAGGACACAAAATATATTTGAAGCATACATAAGTTATATATTGAGTGAAATATAATCTATAGAAAAAGAAATATGTAATGTTTTTCCATGACTTGTATAATGTAAATTGAATGAGTACTCAATCAGACTGTGATAAAACAATTCAAGTTTATCAATGCATAAAAGATATCATAGTTTTCAAAGGGATTCATAAACTTACATAGAAAACTGAATAAGATTTGGAAATGTAACCAACTCATACAATGACACGTCAAATATCATTATGTGATATGAATGAGTTTCAAGTTTCCATAGGTGTATATATAAGGGAACTCAGAGGGTTGAATATTTGAAAATGTACCATTCCTATACTATGATTTGAAAGGTTGAAAAAAATTCAATTTTATATGTAAGGGTTAACTAGATCATATGTAAGATTCAATTATAGATTCATAAGAATACATATTTCTCAAATTGAGATTATAAATCATATGTTTGGGTACTTAAGGAAATACAAAAGAGTTACTAAGAACTTTTATGTGATATTTAAGGGTTAACAGTGTTATAAAATTTTATATTTTAGAGATAAAGTTAGAATAAAATTTGTTGTCTTTAAGTGATAAATATCATGATGTTGGTGATTGAGCCATAATTCAGTCTAATTCAAAATAGTATTAAATTAAAATAAATTTGGAGGATAAATATCCAATTATTCTAGGATTTTAAAATTTAAATATTTTAAAATCATTAATGGAATTAAATCCATGGTAATTACTAGTATAAATAATTTACTAGTTTAAATAGGATGAGGGGTATTAATTGAATACCAGTTGATATTTTTTATTATATAAATAAGATTATTATGAGATCATAAATAGTATACCTAGAAACGTACAAAAAATTAAAATAATGAGAAGACCATGATTTTAAATATCACGAGATTTTTAAATTCAAATTTTAGAAATAATATTCATGTATTTTTGTGAAAATAATAAATAAAAATAAGAATTATAATTGTTCATAGTGGTTACAGAAACTAATAATTAGTTATTTATAAATATAGTTTGTATCTAAGTAGATTAAGATAATAAATAATGGAAAGAAATAAATGATGTTTCACTATTGCTTATATAGATCCTCTACATCAAAGAAGAAGGATAAGAATAATTAAAGTCTAACATTACGATACTCTTATAATGTAGAAGCTAAAGATAAATGAGTTTAAGATAATTGAGAAATGTCGACACTATTGCTATAGAAACATACAATATGCGTGTTGATACTCTTGAAGAAGAAAAAGAAGCGAGATAATTGAGGAAATTCTAATACTAATTTCAATACACATCAATGAAAGTAGATTCAAGTGTTTATCAACACAAGTATTACAGTTTAATAGGAATAACACAATATTATTATTTCTTTCTATCATGCATACATTGATCATTATACATGATTGATAAGAATGATGATATGTATACTACTCTACTAATATTACTCTTAATTTATAAGTACATGAATTCTAGGAATAAGATATTTCATTATGATAATGAGATATGTTTGATATTTTTGGAAATATTTTTTATAATAGTTGAAGAATTATCATTTCATACTGGAGGGATATAATGTAATGATATCCAAACCAGTCAGGAAATGGAATATGTATCAGAAGATAAAATTGGTTTGATGATGATAACTTCCATTGGGTTAAGGGTGATACCTTTCTACCCATTATAAGTGTTGAGATATGGATAATAAATTCTCACCTTTTGTAATCATTATAATTGACTAGTGAAGAAATATATGTATGGGATTTCACTATAATATAATGAGTATTATATTGTAAAATTATCATGTTTCACATGTCTTTCTTATTAACTACATTGCATGTGGTTTTCTGTGTTTCCAATTAATTATCTTATCCATAAATATTAAAATGACATATATGTTCGAATATTTAAAATGAATTAAAAAGAGAAAATAGTTTGATAAAATTGGTTCACACTGATTCACCCTTTAGTGTGACTAAATTATCTTATTGTGTATTTCAACCACTATTATTAGGTTTATAGTTTATCATTCACATATAAAAACATAATTTTTATTCTCAATTTCCATAGGTTGGTATATTTAAGTCTTTTTATCTTTCCTCTATTTTTTTGGTCATTTTCTCAAAATATTATTTGTATATTGAATAATTTATACTATTTTTTATTTGTTACATTGATTTGGTTATATTTATATATGGTTTATTATGTCTGTGTGCTTGGATAGTCTATGTATTATGTACAATCCCATATATTCGTGAGGTACATTCTAGTTTATGTTTTGTTTTAAGTCTCATTATCTTGAATAAAAATCTTTTTTCAAATAAATAAGGAGATTAGGGGTGTTCTTGGGGTTATAGACATAATTGGAGGAAAAAATGGCCATCCAGTGCATGTTTCATGGTTTGTGCTTGGTTAACATTACCAGAAATCCCTATCTATGCATTCCTGGAAGAAGGGTGCATGGTTTTTATGAAACCATGCATGGGGGAGATAAAAACTGTGCAATCATGTACATAACCATTCCAAATAGTTGGAACATGGTTTTTTAAACTGTATGGGCTCCCAAGGTAACCATGCGACCCAACCCCACTTGGAAATTGTTTGGGAAACTATTTAAAAAACCACACGACACATTAAATGTAGGATTTTACCCTTTTACCTATTTAGGATTTATGAGTTCTACCTGATTTTTCCTCCCTATTTCATCTCCAACAACCCCACTGACAAACCAAAACACCCAGGACTTCCCAAGGATCAATATTCTTGAATTATATGCCATTTATTGTGGTATTGGTTTCTAATTGAATCTCTGTGTGAGTCTAATCCTCCCCGTCCTTCTATTTTCCAGAGTATGTGTTATGTAGTTATTATGTTTCGTCTGAATCCCTAAAACTATCTTTTTTCCAGTGGACCATTGATTGGGGCGTTTAAGGTGGTTTGAATCCAAGTCTAGGGCTAAGGTTGGGCATGAATTTGAATTCAAAATTAAAGTAGAAGGTCTACACGTCATGTCCCACACTCTTCATGTTTTATTGTATTGTTATTGTGATATGATGTTGTTTTGGTCGTGAATTTGATTCCCTTATTTGGATTATATAAATTTGTTGGTTAAATGGGGAATTTTACCCAATATTATCCCCTAGGGATGAATTGAGAATGAATATACCAGTTTTAGGTACACCCCTGTGGTGTGTGATCACCCCAAACTCTGAAAATCGTAATGATAATTTTATCTTTGACATGTTATGACATGGAGAACATGATAAATGTGTTTAACACATTATCCTATGTCTATGAAAGGAATTCCTAAGAACTTTTTTTAGTTTTATTTCATGATTTTTAAATGAAATTGATGATAATTTTTTTAATTAATAACATGGAATAAGGGGGTGTGTTGTATATTGTTAATTGGTTAGTGAGTCATCAATTGTGAATGGTTTATTGGTTAATGGGTTAATGTATGAAGATGGTTTATGTATTCAACAAATTATTAATTGTGAATGATATTCATGTTAATCATGTATGTTTTATTAAATGACTAATGTGTTAAATGGTTAGGGGTATGTTTGATAAATGTGTTAAATGGCTGAAGAGGCATGTGCACATGGATTGAAGTTGTGTGGGACTTTAGGAATTTACGATCTATGCTAATGGGATGGGTTAGACTGAGGATCTAAATACCACCCATTTAAGGCATTGGTATAATAACCCTACTTATTATTATACACTTAAACATGATTTATTACATAAAATTTCACTTAAGACAACTCTGATGGTCAAGAGGCCTAGTGTCTTGGGAAATTTGGGACATTAAATGAAAAAATAAGATAGAAAAATATAACGCCTTTATTGAAAACATCCTTTATATGACTACAACATTCACTCATAATAGGCACTGCATGGGATAACCTGAGGAAATTCATGTGAAAAGGGTGAGCTATGAAGCCTAGTAATGGAGCACACAAGGAATAACACGAATAATATAGTACATGTTAGACAATTTGAATATCAATGGAGAATAATTGAAACATGAACATAAAGGCATGATACAACATGATTATCATATCTTGAAAATGTGTCCAAAACATTTAACATGATATTAGCATGAGTCGAGGCTCATTGAACATGGAGTATCAATAAAACCTCATTTAAATTGAATTATCATTAGTAAGCCCTCATTTTACTTGATGTATCATTATACTATTCTTTACCTAACGCATTGGAGAGCTATCATTGCACATCCTTCATAATCATTTCATTTCTTGCATAAGTGTTACAGATAGATCATACAACATAGATTTCATAAACATCATAATTTGTTCAATGATAATGGAATGTGGAATTCATACATGAATGTAAATAATCAAGAAGTAAATTTTTATAAAGGTGAATACCCTTGATTGAGGAATGGGCATTGTATTCTCTACATAATGACTTTGCCTTGGAGAATCACAGTGCAATTTCGGCAGCAAAACTGTGTGACATAAGAATTCATAAAAATAGTTGATGAGAGAGAAATGGGTATATATTTGTATTTAAATTAAATGGACAGTATGGGGTTCATATATATACCTATCACAAAAAACATAATGTAATTAAGATGCATAATATAAAATATTTTCTTGAATGTAAATGAGAAAAGAGAAATTCCTTATAGAAATTCAATAGGGTAATGGGTAAACGTGGGAGGAATTAATGAGAGATAAAAAAGAATATAATTATTCAAAAATAATGAGGTAATTATGGTGGAGGTGATAAATCATACCCCAACATTTTTAGTTGAAAACTAAATTGATTAACAATATAATAACATTTGGACAAAAATGAGAAAGGAAGAAATCCCTTATTTGGAAGTGTGATCCCAAAGGCTTGGGAAAATATTGAGAGAGGATTATTGGGAGCTTGGGGCTCCTTGGAATTATTATATAGAGATTAGGTTAGGTTTTGGTATAGCTCCAAAGGTTTTTAATGAAGAGAAGTGGGATGTTGGTTGGGTTTTTATAGGAAATGGTAAGGAATTTTTTATTATTTTGGATTTAGACACTACACATTAAACTAATCAAAACCAAAAACCATGCCATGGTCTTTCCCATGATATTTTCCAAAGTGGAGTGGAAAGCATTATTTTATAAGGAAAATGGACGAGCTTATTAAAAATATTATGCTTGATTTTTTGGAGGTGAGTCACACTCTCAAAGGAAACATTTTAAATTTTCAAAGTGTTTGATAATTCTTGGAGGGTCCACTAGAGAATTATAAAATAGATAAAACAAATCTAAAATCACATTATTTTAAATTTAAATCATATATTTTCTGGAAAACCCATTTATATCAATTTATTACATCACTATTGGGCCATTATGGTGTCATAAAACACATTATACATGTGAATGATATTTAACTTTTACCCAAAAAATCAATTGTCTTTGAAAATTATGAAAAATTCACCATTAGATAATTTTAACATCATGATTAAAAAAATGGTATTAATTTTATCTAAATAATTTTCTAAATATGTGAATTTTTACTTTTTATTTAAAGACTGATATTTATTAAAAATTCATGGGTTTTGACAAAAAAAACTTTCAAATCTTAATGAAAATTACAATCGTATTCATAAAAATTATAAAATAATTAATATTTAATAAAAAGTAATTTAGTAAGAATAATATTTTATTAAAATATCATTTAATTCAAAAATCCATTAATTTATTAAAATATGTTTGTCAATTGAATTTGAATGTTAACTAAAAAACTATTTACAAAGTAAAAATAATAAAATGAATGTGTATTATTTAATCTCTAAAGAAAATAATTCAATTTATCATAGTGATAGGGTCTTGTTACATAACCCCTTATAAAACCCACATAAGACCTAAGGGTAAGGAGTGCGATGGTGATAGACTCTTGGGGTGGCTCAAATACCATTTCTCGGGTGGTAGTCTCTATTAACTTCCACTTCTCTCATAGGAAATTATGTTCAAGACTAAAAAGTTGAAGCTCAGGTTGGGATTGGTCAAGAGAGAAGCCCAGTGATTCTACCTCCTTTCCGAGCTTTGAAAAACGGGCTTCGTATTGAGAAATTCTACTGGATGAGGCCATCACTTCCTTTTTATGAGTAAATTGGATTTGTTAATGCCCTATATTTATACTAATTCTGTGGTCACCATTAAACCTCTATATTAGTAACTGTAACAATTCTTAACGGTATTTTAAAATCCAAAAACATAAATCCTTGGAAGGTAATATGTTTTATATATCCATTTTAAATAATTATACATTTAATAAGATTAAGAAGAATTTTTATTTATAAAAGTTTAGGTCATTAAATCATCACCCCTTAAGAAATTTCACTCTTGAAATTTCTTTTTCCCACAGTAAATTAGATTAGGGTAACTCTACATCATCAATTCCTTTCATTCCCATGTTTCTTCTTCAAATCTTGTGGGTTTTCCACAATACCTTGATGAGGGGAACTGTCTTATTTTGTAGAAATGTTTCTTTAAGATCTAAAATCTTCACCATCTTCTCTTCATAGAATATGTCATTCTTCAATGGAACCATCTTTGGATTGATTACATGCGATGGGTTAGGTATTTACTTCCTCAAGAGTGACACATGGAATACATCATGTACTTGAGAAAGTTTCGGTAGGAGTACTAGTCAATAGTATACTACTCCAATTCGATCAAGGATCTCAAAAGTGTCAATGAACCTTAGAATAAGATTTTCCCTTCTTCAAAAATCTCATTAATCTCTTCCATGGGGATTTCCGAAGGAATACCATGTCCCCAACATCAAACATTGGGTCTTGTCGATGATTATTATCATATATCCATTGTAGACTTTGAGTAGCTTAAATGTTCTCCTGAATGGTCTTAACCTTCTCCACCATTTCATTGACTATTTTTGGACATAATAGTTTTCTCTCCCTAAAATAATCCCAACATGCCTGTGTTATGAACCTCTTATCATAAATAGATTCATTAGTTTCCATTTGGATGCTTGAGTTGAAACTGTTATTGTAAGGGAACTCAACCAGGGGAAAATGTTGATCCCATCATCCTTTGAAGTCCATTGAGAATGATCTCAACATATACTCAAGTGTTTGGATATTCCGATCAGATTGGCCATCATTTTGAGGGTGGTAATACATACTTAAGTTCAACTCAGTAGTCAGAGCATGTTGGAGATTCTTCCATAACATAGAAGCGAATCATGGATCTCGATCAAATACAATTGATAGTGGGTACTCCATGGATCCTTACCACTTATATGATGTATATCTATTCTAGTTGATCCAATGATAAAACCTTATGAATGAAAATGAAGTGTGCTATCTTTATAAGAAGATCCACAACAACCCAGATAGCATTTTTTTCCTTTGGATGTCTTCAGAAGACAAGTGAAAAAGTCCATGATGATGTTATCCCATATCCATGTTTGTATCAGTAATGATTTTATCATCCCATTTGACTTTTTCCTCTCAGAATTCAATTTCTGACATACTAGGCACTTTGATGTATACTCAGTGATATCCTTCCACATGTTATCCCACCAGAAATTCTCATGGATATCTTGATACATGATTCTGTTTCCTAGGTGAATTGAGAAATTAAAACTATTTCCATCATCCAAAACATCTTTCTTTAACTCCAGATTTGATAAAACACATAGTCTTGTTCAGACAATTTTTTCTTCATTAACATTGAACTCCGAGGATTTCCCATTTTTGATAGTTTACACTTTCTTCTGAAAACCTACATCATCCTTTTGAGAATCCTTTATCCTTTTCAAAAGAGATTTTTGAAAAATCATTTGTGAAGCGATTGATGATGTTCCATTATTTATGATTCCAATGTACATATTCATTAAATCGAAGAAGATTGGATCCTTTTCAATTTTCCTCAATGATAGAATTGTTGGGTCCTTTCTACATAGAGAATCTACCACCTTGTTCTCTTTCCTAGGGTGGCAATAGATTGAGTAGTTAGAGTATTTGATCAGCTCTACCCATCTTCATTGGATAATGTTCAACTCTTTCGGCGTTAATATATACTTGAATCTTTTGTGATCTATATATATTTCACACCTTTCCCCATAGAAGTAATCTCTCTATGTTTTTATCGTGAAGATTACTGTAGAAAACTCAAAATCATAAGTTGGATAGTTTTTCTCATGAACTTTTAATTTCATTAAAGCATAGGCAATGACTTTTTCATTTTTCATCAACACACAACACATGCACTTCTTTGAAGCATCACTGAATACTACAAAAAGTTCTCCACTTGTGGGTATTTTGAGGATAGTCATAGTGATAAGACTCCTTTAAAACTATTTTAAACTATCTTTACATTCACCACACTAAGAAAACTTGACTCCCTTCTGAGTTATTTTGGAAAAATGGTTTGACAATTGTGAGAAATTTCTCACAAATCGGCGATAATATCCATCTAACCCCAAGAATCTATAGATATCTTTCACAGATGTTGGCCACAACCATCCCTTAATTATAGCTGTCTTAGAGGGATCCACCAACATGACATTTCTTGAGATGATATGACCCAACAATGAGGCATACTCCAACCATATTTCACACTTCTTGTACCTTGCATAGAGCTTCTCCTTTCTGAGGGTCTCTAGTACAGTTACTAGATGATCCTCATGCTCATCCTTAGATTTAGAGTATATTAGAATATCATTCATAAATACATCCAAAAATTTGTTGCGGTAATCTATAAATACTCTATTCCCCAAGTCCATTAATATTTTTATAGAATTAGTGAGCTCTAAAGGCATTATTGTTAATTAATAGTTTTTATACCATGTACTAAAAACAGTTCTGGGGATATCCTCCTTCATCACCCTTAGTTGGTAATATCCCAAATGAAAATCCACCTTGAAAAATTATTGTCCTCCACACAGCTAATAAAAAAAGTAATCAATTTTTGGTAGAGGATAGTTATCATTTATCGTGATTTTGTTGAGCTCAAGATAATCAATGCAAAGGCGCATTGACCCATCCTTCTTCTTGACAAGGAAGACTGGTGCACCACATGGTGAATCACTTTGGCATATAAACCCCCTGTCCAGATTCTCTTATAGTTTTTTCTCGGATACATAATCTCCACAATATCCATTCTATATAGAGTCTTGGATATTGGAAAATCCCTAGGTATAAGATCAATTGAGAATTCAATATCTCTGCTAGGATGAATACCAGACAATTTCTCGGGAAACACTTTAAAGAAATCCTTCAAAATAGGCATGTATTCAAAGATTGTTGCTTCCATAGACTCAAAAAATTAAGCAGGATATGCATGCTCAAATGGTAGTAATAACCATTATTGAGATGATGGTTCTAAAGAAGATTCATCTTCCTCCTTTAAATTGTACTAAATTAGTGGGTCAATTTTCCACATGGAGATTTATTTTTCTCTAATATAAATTTATGTTTGATCTATATAGGGAAATCTAATCCATGCCAAGAATTGCATAAAATTCCAATAGAGGGATTATGAAGAAGATCATTGGAAATTTCAAACTAAAAACCATGATAGGAGAGGATTTATATTCATTGGATGCAATAATTGACCCATTTTACATTCTCACCAACATTGTCACTTACATGATTTTAGGTGGTGTTGGGAATGTTCTATTGAACATTCAGGACATAAAAGAATGCGTAGAACTAGAATGAAAAAGTACATTCTCTTTTCTTGAATTAATAACATGAATACCTATCTCCACTTTTTTTGTCATGGTTCTCTTCAGTAGTAGTCATGTAGAATTATCACCCTTACTGTATTGAAGGTTGTTGGTTGCCTCCTAAAACCCTTTTTATTTGGAATTGGTTTTAAAATATCTATAGTTCTTTGTAGTTGAAGCAATGAAAAATGTTTTAATTGTCTAATGGAGTTTTCCTCTGTTATTTCACAGTAGCGGGTTTGTCTTTTCGATAGTTAATGGCTAGGTTCCCTTCTCATACACAACTAAATCATTTCCTCATCTCCTTCAAGAAATTTATAGGGTGCTTCTTTCTACGCCTTTGGAAAGTGGGGTGCTGGAATTTTATAGAACAATTGGATTTGTCCATCGAACCACCAGAATTAAATTACAACTTATGCTTCTTGTCCCCGTGATTCCCCTAAGATTCGATGATCCCCATTTTGACTTTGAGGGAATATCAGACAATTTCTTTATAGCTCTCGAAGTCAGACATCATTATGGATTTTCGTAGGCTAGGTGTTATCCGAACAATGAAGTGGTTGACCTTGCATTAGGGGGTAACGAAAAAGCAAGAAAAGTATCGTGAAAGCCTTGTGATGTTTTCCACATTCAATCCAATGATTTTTTTGTCTTTTATATTGAAGGAAAATAAGTCCCTTTCCATCATAAGTCAGAGGGTGCATGAAAAATATTTATCAGAAAACATTTTCTAGATATCCTTCCATTAAAATTCCTCGATCTCTTCCTCGAGATTTGTATATTTGATCAACTCCCACCATTGATAAGATTAACCATCCTTAAAATAACCATCTAGAAGAACCTTATCCTGTTCGTAACATTGAAGGATGGATAAGATCTTTTCAATGGAGATGATCCATTGTTCTCCGATTGAGGGATCATATGATCGATTAAAAGTCGGAGGCCTTTGTATCATGAAGCTATCAATTGTATATTGTTCTTTATTATATGTGTGTGTGGGGGGGGGAGGGGGGGGGTTAAATGTTCCATGTGACCCATGTTTATATTCAAAACTTTTGTTAACTTCGAGTGTATCATGAAAAGGTTTGCGATTTCCACTCCCATTGGATTGGGCATCTCATTAGAACAATCATCACATTGATCTTGTCATCGGTTTTCTTCATGATTCCTCCTATTCCTAGAAATTGGCTAAAATAAAAGAAATGTTTGGGGTAACACATAAAGGGGATTACAAAGGATAAAAGGGATAACTTATAAATTACATTTATTTCCTTAACTTATGAATTTATAGGCTTCAATATATGTTATCCATGATTTACTTCCCAAAATATATTATTAAGGGCATTTTTTTCCTTTAATAATGGTTCATACTAATATTATGAATTTACCGAAGAATATACCGTGGGAGTATCGTAACCAAGAGTGAAGCAAGGCCCTTTTTCGTGCCACAGTTCCCATTTGGGTCAAGCTCAAAGCAGTGTTCTCATGTTTTACCCCTAGATACATCTATGCAAGAGCTACTTCTACATGCTCTAAGCTAGACAGGGATGCATTTTCATGATAAAACACTTAATCAATAATAACAATAATTTAGGTGTGTTTTTAGTATACTTAGTCTTATCCCTAAGGCTTTCAATAGGGTTCTCTAATCCTAATCCCAAAAATAACTAAACTTATCCTCTAATACCAACTATAACAACCCTACACATTATTATAAACTAAAACATGATTTATTACATAAACTTTCACATAATATAACTCTAAGGATATATAGGTCTAGTGTTGTAGGATATTAGTGACATTACATGAAAACTTAAGACATAAAAATATAATATATTTATTGATAAATTCCTCTACATGACCACAACATTCTGTCATACCTATCATTTCATAGGATAACCTGAGAACATACATGTGAAAAGGGTGAGCTCTAAAGCATATTAAGGGAGTAAATAAGGCATAATATGAAGTATATTGTACATGTTAGACAAAATTCATATCAACATATCATAATATAAACATGAACACAAAGGAATGTTATAGCATGATTATCATAGCATGAAAATGCGGAAATAACATTTTACATGATATTATCATAAACCAAGTATCATTGACTATAGAGCATGAGTAAAACATAATTTCACTTGAATTAGAATTATTAAACCCTAATTTCATATGAATTATCATGATACTATTCTTTAACCAATTCATTGGAGCGCTATCAGGGAAAAACCTTCTTAATCATTTCATTTCATGCATAAGTGTCCCACATAGATCATACAATATTTATTAATTAAAAATAATTATTTATTCCAAGATAATGGAATGTGGAATTAATAATTACAACTCAATAATCAAGAAGTAAATGTGAATAAAGGGGAATACCCTTGATAGAGAAATGGACATGGTATTCACTACACAATGACATTGGCTTGGAGAATCACAGTGCAATTTTAACTGCATAACAGCGCGACATTTGAATTCATAAAAATGGATGATGAGAGAGAAAAGGGTATATCATAGTATTTACATGAAATGGAAATTATGGTGTAATTTAGATACATGTCCAAACATATGTATTGGAATTTATATTCTTAATATAAAATAGTTTATTGATTGTAAATGGGAAGAAAGAAATTCCTTAAGGAATTTTGGCATGGTAATTGGTGTACCTGGGAGGGATTAATGAGAGAGAAAGAGATCTATAATAATTTAAAAATAAGGAGGGACGTATAGGGGAGGTTCTAAATCATACCCCAACATTTTTAATTGAAAAAAACGGTATAACAATATAATAAAATTTGGAAAATATGAAAAAGGAAGAAATCTGTTAAATAAAAGTGTGATCCTAGAGGCTTGGGAGAGGCTTGATAGAGGCTTATTGGGAGCTTGGGGATCCTTGGGAGGATTATATAGAGAGGAGGGATGGTTTTTGTCGAGATCCAAATGTTTTTAGTGAATAGAAGTTGTAGATTGGGTTGGTTTATATAGGAAAAGGGATGAAATTGTTTATAATTTAGGTTTTGGATACTACACAGTAAACTAATCAAAACCAAAAACCATACCATGGTTTTTTCCCATGGGTTTTACCAAAGTGAACTGGAAAAAATTATTTTATAAGGACAATGGTCGAAACTATTAAAATATTAGGCTTTCTTATGTGGAGGTGAGTCACACTCTCAAGGAAATGACTTTAAAATGGTAAAATGTTTTATAAGTCCTCGAGGGTCCACTAATGCATTGTAAAAGAAATGTAACAAATCTAAAATAAAATTACATTAAATTTAAAAAATATATTGTCCAAAACATACCATTTATCTTATTTTATTAATCACTATTAGGTCATTGTGATGTCATAAAACACTTTATACATTTAAATAGAATATAATTTTATCCCAAAAATTCGATTGTAATAGAAAATTATGAAAAATTCACCGTAGGATAATTTTGACATCCTGATTCCAAAAATAGTATTAATTTTAACTAAATAATTTTATAATTCTTTTAATTTTGGATTTTAAAATAAAGACTGAAATTTATTAAAAATTATTTGGTTTTGAAAAAAAAATATTTTAAATCTTAATAAAAATTACAATTGTATTCATAAAAATTATATGATAATTTATATTTAATAAAAAGTAATTTGGTAATAACAATATATATTATTAGAATATTATTTAATTCAAAAATCCATTAATTCATCAAAATAGTTTTTTGAATTGAATTTGAATATTAACTAAAAAACTATTTGTGATTTAAAAACTACTTACAAAGTAACAATAATAAAATTAATGTGTATTCTTTACTCTATAAAAAAATATTGCACATAATCCTAGTGATAGAGTCTTGTTACATAACCCCTTAAAACACCCACATAATACTTATGGGTACAGTGTGCGATGGTGAAGGACTCTTGGGGTGGCTCAGATAACAATTCATGGGTGGTAATATCTATTAACTTCCACTTCTCCCATAGGCGATTCTATTCATGCTTAATCTGTTAAAGATCAGATTCAGATTTTTCAAGTGCAAAGCCCAGTGACACTACCTCCCTTACAATTGTTGAGTCAATAAGGTTTTCCTTATGACTTTTCCATTCCTTATTGTTTTGAAAATCACAAACACCTTATAGTTAAGGAAATATAAATTTTACCTTCATAAGGAAAATTTAGTTCTTCAAGGAAATTTACCCTAACCTATATTTTCTTATAAATATCCATATTTTTTCTTAAGTAAAACAAACGGATTGATACCCAAAATCTTGGAGCCATATAATGTAAATATATGGAGCATTATGTTTTTAGGATCCGAATTCTGGATGTGAACTGTAATGTAGTTCCAATACGAATTCTAGACTCTGAACTCTTAAGCAGTTTGACTCCAAACTCTTATGAAGTTCGACTTAGAACTCTTAAGCAGTTCGACTCCGAACTCTTAAGCAGTTTGACTCCAAACTCTTATGAAGTTCGACTCTGATATCTGAAGCTGTTTGACTCCGAACTCTTAAGTAGTATGACTCCAAACTCTTAAGCAGTTCGACTCCAAACTCTTAAGTAGTTTGACTCCGAACTCTTAAATAGTTCAACTCCAAACTCATATGAAGTTCAACTCTGAACTCTTAAACAGTTCGACTCCGAACTCTTAAGTAGTTCGACTCCGAAATCTTAAGAATTTCGACTCCAAACTCTTAAGTAGTTAGACTCCGAACTCTACAAGTTCAGATTCCAATCTCTGGTGAAACCAGACTCCGAATTCCTATAAAATAGAATCCGAAAATTTCTTAACACAGACTCCGAATTTCATTTTGTTTAGACTCTGAAATTTTTACTTGATTACACTCTGAAATATTGATTAGATTTTACTTACATATGTCTCATTTCAAAACGATGTCGTGTATTCAGTTATAAATGGTTTGTTATAAAACAATGTCGTCTATTCTGTTTCTAATTAACCATTGGTTGAGTTACAGGTGTACAGGTCCCTATGAATTTCATGGAAAATATGACCGTTGGGAGAGGGAGCCAACCGTTGGAAGTTTGCCTATAAATAGGAGCTCATTTGAAAGATCTCAACAAGAAGTTGATCGATCTAGAGACCACACACTATTAAGGTGATTTATAGAGAGAGAATATTTTCATGCCTTGTGCATACTGAACCGCTCGTTCAGATTTCTTTGTGCGACACAGAATGTTGGAAATTACATTCGAGGACTTCCGGGGATAGGAAGACAGAGGTACCGACTACCTTGAAGTTCGAGGGCTTCCTTGCTGAGGAAGACAGAGGATCCAACTACCTTGAAGTTGAGGGCTTACAGGGATAGCAAGACAAAGATTCCAATCTTCGTATCGAGGGATTACTCTGGTGTGGGTAAGACATACCTTCTTGAAAGTATAAATCAAGGGTCCTTTATCCTAGGTTGTTGGATACCCTTCCCTTTGGGTTAAAAGACTTATATCTTGTTACCTGCAGTTTTACTACTTGTTTTTTCCACTGCATATTGTATTGTAAGGAAAGTATAACCTTATTATATTTCTTACACTTGTACTCTAATTAGTTTAGATTCTATACGCTTTAAGATAGAATCTTTTTCTGTAAATCTTGGTTCCAATTCTCCAGTTGGTGATTAGAGGTGTTGTGAATTTTCTTCGTTTAACTTTATTAAATTTAGAATTTTCCTTATCTAAGGGAAACATAGTTATCAGTAACCAACTTTAAAGGTTACAAGGAATTTTTAAAGTGTACAATTCAACACCCTCTTATATATTTAGCATCTACATCATTATTTCGATCCCACAATTGGTATCAGAGGAGGTCTCAGAAATACTCGTACTCACGTATAAGTTTTTCTTGCTCATTTTGTGATTTATTCTTCCTCTTTACTTAGAATGTTTTCTTTATCATTCCGAACATTGTCATTCCAAACATTTTCCTTAAGAACTTTATTGTTCCGAACTTTGTAATTCTGAACTTTGTGGTTATGAACTTTTTCTACTAACAAGTTTTATTGCCATGTTATTTTTGAATGGTAGGAGTCAATGTTGGTTCTATTGACAATCTAAATCCTACAAGACCACCAATCTTTGATGGTAATGACTATGAGTTCTGGAGAGATCGAATGAAGACTATTGTTATCAATAATGGAGTGGATAACTTCGTTATGCTTTCTGGTGATTATAAAATTTCTGATAAGGAAGTTAGAACTTTCACTAACCAGGAAAAGAAAGAGTATCAACTCAATTATAAGGTACGCAATACTTTACTATGTTCAATGACTAGAAATATATATAGCCAAATTTCTTCTTGTGAAGCAGCTAATTATATCTCGAAGAATTTAGAAGTTACACACTTTGGTACTTCTAAAGTGATTGAAACTAGGAGAGCTATGCTTAGAGCTGAATACCATGGATTCAATTTTCCATATGGAGAACCAATTTGTAAAGTTCAACAGAGGTTTATTACTATAGTCAACAGCTTACAGTCTATGGGATATAAAGGGTTAGATGATGAAGCCCTTGTGGATAAGATTATTGATATTATGCCTAATGAGTGGGAATCCAAGAGAACAGCTATAGATGAGAACAGGAAGGACACTCAAATTTCTCTTGATAAGCTATTTGGAACTCTTCTCCAACATGAAACAAGAATGAAAAGAGATGCTGACAACATCAAAAAGAAGAATGGGAATGGTACTGTCACTTTTACAACAACATCAAATCATATGAAAACTAAGACTCCTGAGAGAGTAACCAGATCAAAGTCTAAGAAGGTGGTTATTCAATCAAATTCTAGTGAAAGTGAAGTCTCAGAAAATGAGTTACCAAATCTTTCTCGAAGAATGAACAAGATAGCTGGCCAGAGAAATTTCCAATCCAAGTATATGAAAAAGGAAAGGAATGATAGGAAAGATGGAGAAGATACTTGTTATAAATGGAAGAAATATGGACATATTAGACCATATTTCCCTTTTCTCAAAAAGAAAGAAAGGAAAGAAAGGCATTCTGAGAGGAATAGAAAGAAGTATTACAAAACTAAAGCTAAGAATGTTCTGAAAGCAAATGACACCTGGAGTGCCATTGGTGGTGACTCTTCAGATTAATCTTCAGATTATGAATCTTCAAGACCGAAGAATCTTGGTCTTATATTCAGATTAACCATTGAAAATCATTTCATTATGGCTAAGGTACGAAATTATGAATCATTGACCAATGTTTCTTTAAGTTCTAATGATAGTAAGTATTATAACTCTTCAGATTAAGAATCCTTTTCTAATGAAGAAAATACTTCACCTACCTATGAAGAAGTTTCTAGGTTTGTTGAATATCTGGAAATTGAGAATTATAAACTCAATAAAAAACTTGATAATGAAAACTCTAGGAATTCTATTCTTACAAAAGAGATATCAGATCATTCTAAATATCTTGATAGAAAAAATGTTGATTTTGTAAATATTTCAGAAAAACATGAGGAAATAATTTCTGAAAGGAACAAACATTCTGAAGTATTAGAAAAAGTAATTTCAAGAAAAGTATCTTCAAGCCTAGCTCTAGTTCTAAATTCAATGATTTTGAACATAAAAACATGGTTATAAAACTCAAGTCTGAAATTTATTCCTTAAAGAAGTGTTTATCAAACTTTACCCATGGTAAAGAAAATTTTGATAAAATGTATTCTCAAATATGAACATTAAGAAACAAATCTGGATTTGGTTATACCCATGCAAAAATAACTTTTAGTAACAACTACTTTGTTCCACAAAGTGCCCCATTTTGTACCAAGTGTCAATGTGGTGGTCACTGGGTGAAGAATTGTTCTTTAAATAAAACCCAATATCTAGGTTTTCATAAAGCCTATATTTCTAAGAAAGTGTGGCTTCCGAAAATTTTGTTGTCTAGAAATCTCGGATCCATGCAAGTTTGGATTCCAAAATTCTAATTCTCTTCTTGTTTTCAGGATGATAGAGGAAGTACCAGCAACAATACGTGGTACATGGATAGTGGATGTTACCGGCACATGACTGGTAACAAAAGCTATTTTGAAAATATTATCAAAATGAAAGGATATGTCATTCTTTAGTTTATCGAAACACAAGATCAACTTGCTGATATTTTCACAAAATATTTACCTTCGATATATTTGAATACATTAAATAAATGTTAAGAATGATAAATTTAAGCTAATCATTCTTCATTAACTTTTTGTTGAACAATTATCCTAACAGTAATAAACTCCTTCTCATAGGGGGAGTACATTTGAATGTTAGTGTAACTAAAATTTTTCAGAATCTGTTTTTCAAAATTAGAATAACTAAAATTTTATCATAGTTAGTTTTTCAAACCTTTCTGAACTGATGTTTTCGGAATGGATATTTATGAAACTTAAATTTCCGGAATGGGAATTTCCAGAACTGAAATTTTCAGGATTGAAATTCTTGAAAGAAGAACTTCCGGAATGGTTTTTTTCGTACTGGAACTTCCAGAATGGAGATTCTTGGACTGGAGTTTTCGTAACGAGATTTTTGTACTGGAACATTCGTAATGAATTTGGTTTTAAATTTCTTTTTCTACAAGAAGAATTTTACCAATTACGAACAATGTTTCTAACCAATCCTAGAGTTGTGATTTTCTTACTTATAGTTTCATAATCATATTTATCTTGTTGGTATTTTCCTAAGTTTTTAAAATATCGAATTCTAGTTTTCTTCAAATCCAAATGTTTTCTTAAAAAACATAAAAAGACCGGAGTCAAGTTTTCTTTGAGGGATTGTTCGCAACCGTCAGATCAGATCAATGCTTTTTCAACAGTTAGATAGCTTTTGGAAGACCAATGGTCACATCCATTACCTATATAAAGGGGACCCTGAGACTTGTCCCACATCAGTTTTTCAAGATTTTGTGTCTTGAATCCCTGCTCCTCTTCTTAAGGCCATTTCTGAACTTTTCAAATCCTATCTGTATCTTTCATATTTCATCACTCCGAATGTCTGTTGAAGCAACATCTCAAGATATTTCGACAGCAAAAAAAATATCTATGCGGTTAGTATTTAGGTAATGGTTAGTTCATCCGGATTTCTATAAGCTTGATTCCCTTATTTCCAAGAATATAAAGCTGAATGGATGGGAAGATGTATTTGTCGAAAAGTTAGATAAACAGGATTCGGTTTATACTGATTTGATGACCGAGTTCAACGAGTCTATGTCATTCCTGATGGAAGATGGCAGAGAGTGGTTTTCTTTCAAGTCTTATGGGAAGACTTATAATCTTTCCTACACTAAGGCCGCAAGCTTCGTTGGTTTGTCATATGAAGGAGAATATGAATTCTGCTCACACAAACTTCCCAATGTGCAAGGAAGTTTCAACAAGAAGAAGGCACTGAAGTGTCTTGGGCTTAAGGATGATTCAACTATCAATATTTCTCGTCTCACTCCAAACAATAGAATACTTCAGCTTTGGGTGCAAGGATTTATGGTTCCAAGAAGAGGTGATAAAGAAAATCTGAAGAAAAGTGATATATATGTCTTAGATTTTTTGGTAAATCTAAGAAAGATAAATCTGATGAGGCAAGTCTTAGTTACGATCAAGAATATCAAAGAAGGAAATTTGACAGCTCATATTATCATGTTTCTTGCCTTACTATCTAAGATGATAGTTAAGTGCTTTGAATCCTTCAAGGTTGCCTGCAAATCAAAGATCCGGAATTGCAAGCTCATGCTAGTCAGTGATGATACTCTCAAGAGGATGAAGATGGGGTTTTCCAGTGAATCTGGAGAATTTTACCCTCTATGTGTGGAAGAGTTTGAAGCAGCTCAAAAAGAAACACACTCTCTGGAACCATCCAAAAAGCAAAGGAGGAAGATAATGGTTAAGGAAGTCTTTGCTGATGAAGAAAATCCTCAGGCTAAGGAAACTCAATCTGCTCCCCCCAAGTCGAAGAAGCAGAAAACATATACGGATGAAGTGGCAGCCAAGTGAAGGGAAGATTAAGAAATGAGGAAGGAAGGGGATCCTCAGTTCGTATTGGACCCTATAGTGGCTAAGGCCTTAAAATAAAAAGTTGTAGAGGAGCTAGAGAAACAAGTGAAGGAGAAGAAAATGAAAATGAAGATGTCTGAAGCTGAAGTGGAGAAATCATTGCTGAAAGCTATAGAGTTGGCTTCCGGAATACTTCCCATTCCGGAAAATTTTGGTGCTGAACCTTCTTTACCAGAAACTCCAGACAAGAACTATGTCTCCCCAGATAGATCCAAGGGTAAAGAAATAGTTGAAGAAGCTGAGAAAGAAGCTGCTAAAGAAGTTGAGGAAGAAGAAGAAGACGAGGAGGAGGAGAGTGAAGATTTGGATACCCTGATCAAGCAAGTACAAGACTATAAAGATAAGGCTGAATCCGAAAAGTTAGTTACTCTAGGAAAGGGAGATGAGGAAGCCAGAAAGAAACAGCAATAATCAGAAGAAGATAATATCTTGTATGACTAGGAAGAATCTTATAAAAGGAATTTTCATGAGTAAGGAAAAGAAAAACAAAAACCAGATGAAGACTAGATCGTTCAAGTATCTAAATCCGAGGAAGTATCCATTAATAAGGAACATGTTCTGAGAGCTGATAAGGAGAAGCAAACTCTCATGGAGATACCTATAAAAGATTTCATCAGGAATAAAAAGGTTGGTGTCACCTCTAGAAGAAAGTTTGTGCAAGCTGAAGAAGATCAGTCTCCAAGAAATGTTTTTGATTCGGAATCATCATCTCATGGGCATGATTTTGTGGTTCAGTCTCTAAGGAAGTTGGTGGACACAATTCCGATTCTTCCAACAATAGATTCTAGATGCCAGATGCTGCAAGAAACTATGAATCAGAAATCGGATTCTTTATCCATGGTCATGGATACGTTTGTGAAGATGGAAGCTGAAAATAAAACTTTTCTTATCGATTATGATGTACATAGAAAGTCCTGAAGTAAGGTAACCAAGTGCTCTAAGAGAGTTGAGGAAGATTTAGTTCAGTTTAATAGTTTTCTGACTGAAGGTCAAAATGCTTTTGAAATGGAGGATAAAAATTTTAACGAGATTTATAAAAAGCTAACCCAAGAGAAAAATTCTCGAAATCAATAGGTCAGGGACCTGAATGGGAAGCTTAACTCAGTATCTCAGAATTGGAAAACTGAAATAGATTTCTAGATTTAGTTTTATAATAAGATGGAAAATCAAGATGAGATAATAAAGTTGCAGAAAAAAGCTTTGGAGGCTCAGGTAGAAACTTTAAAAGTCCAAGAAGAAAAAGTAAAATCCTTGGAGAGGCAAGGTGAGGAAGACCAAAGAGACTTGAAGAAACTCAAAACGTTGTTAAAGAAGCTCATTCCGAAGGAAAAGGAAGACAAATGAACTCACTCTGATCTTTTGTTGTAATTGTCTTTATTTGTAATATTTTCCAAATCTAATGAAATGATTATTTGGTTGGTTGTATCTTTTCATATACTAATGTTTCAGGTACCATGATCTTTTTTCCATTCCCTTCAATTATTTTTCAAAATCAAAAAGTGGGAGAAGGAAAAAGAACTACTCCTAAGGAGGAGAAATGAATAATTCCAAAGAGAAATATTCTTAAAGTAAGGGGGAGTTTTCCACTACAAATTTCTTCATTCTTACAATAATGAAAACTTCACTCCGAAAATTCATAATAAAATCCTTACGGTTTCAATGTATAAGGGGTAGTTAGTTGTATTCACTTTCATCCATGAACAAAGGGAGATAAGTGTTTAATTTCAAATTCTAATGAAAATTTTCAAAGTCTTATATTCTTTTTCGTAAGGATGTTTGTGCTTTCCAAAAAGGGGGAGATTGTTGAGTCAATAAGGTCTTCCTTATGAATTTACATTCCTTCTTTTTTTTTAAAATCACAAACACCTTATACTCAAGGAAATATAAATTTTACCTTAATAAAAAAATTTACTTCTTCATGGAAATTTACCCTAACCAAGATTTTCTTATACATATCCATATTTTTTCTTAAGTACAAAAAACAGATTCATACCCAAAATCCCAGAGCCATATAATGTAATGATTTGGAGCATTCTATTTTTAGGATCAGAATTCTGGATGTGAACTGTAAAGCAGTTCCAATCCGAATTATGGACTCTGAACTCTTAAGTAGTTTGACTCCGAACTCTTATGAAGTTCGACTCCGAACTCTTAAGCAGTTCGACTCCAAACTCTTAAGCAGTTTGACTCCTAACTCTTACGAAGTTCGACTCCGAACTCTTAAACAGTTCAACTCCGAAATCATATTAAGTTAGACTCCGAACTCTAAAACAGTTCGACTCCTAAATCTTAAGTATTTCGACTCCAAACTCTTAAGAATTTCAACTCCAAACTCTTAAGTAGTTCGACTCCGAACTCTGCAAGTTTAGATTCTGATCTCTGGTGAAACCAGAATCCAAATTCCTATAAACCAGAATCCAAACATTTCTTCACATAGACTCCGAATTTCATTTTGGTTAGACTCCGAACTTTTGACTTTCTTACACTCCGAAATATTGATTATCTTTTACTTACATATTATTCATTTCAAAACGATGTCGTGCATTCAGTTATACATGGTTTGTTATAAAACGATGTCATCTATTCTATTTCTAATTAACCGTTGGTTGAGTTACACATGTACAGGTCCCTCCGAATTTCATGTAAAATATGACCGTTGGAAGAGGGAGCTGACTGTTGGATGTTTGCCTATAAATAGGAGCTCATTTGAAAGATCTCAACAAGAAGTTGATCAATCTAGAGACCAGATGCTGTTAGGGTGATTTCTAGAGAGTGAATATTTTCATGCCGTGTGCGTACTGAACCGCTCGATCAGATTGATTTTTGCGACA
This sequence comes from Viscum album, assembly GCA_963277665.1. Classification (NCBI taxonomy): domain Eukaryota; kingdom Viridiplantae; phylum Streptophyta; class Magnoliopsida; order Santalales; family Viscaceae; genus Viscum; species Viscum album. The sequence continues at coordinate 1,050,616,136 of OY728164.1, read as the reverse complement.
CCGAATGTTGGTAATTACATTCCTGGACTTCCGGGGATAGGAAGACAGAGGTTCCAACTACCTTGATGTTCGAGGGCTTCCTTGCTTAGGAAGACAGAGGTTCCAACTACCTCGAAGTTGAGGGCTTGCAGGGATTGAAAGACAGAGATTCTGATCTTTATATCGAGGGCTTACTCTGGTGTGGGTAAGACAGACTTGCTTGAAAGTATAAATCTAGGGACCTTTATCCTAGGTTGTTGGATACCCTTCTCTTTGGGTTAAAAGACTTATATCTTGTTACTTGTAGTTTTATTACTTGTTTGTTTCCGCTTCATATTGTATTGTAAGGAAATTATAACATTATTATATTTCCTTACACTTGTACACTAATTAGTTTAGATTCTATACGCTTTAAGATAGAATCTTATTCTGTAAATCTTGTTTCCAATTCTCCAGTTGGTGATTAGTGGTGTTGTGAATTTTCTTAGTTTAACTTTGTTAAACTTATAATTTTCCTTATCTAAGGAAAACATAGTTATCAGTAACCAACTTTAAAGGTTTCAAACAAAATTTTAAAGTGTACTATTCACCCCCCTCTTGTATATTGAGCATCTACATCGTTATTTCGATCCCACAACAATCTCCAAAAAATGGGCTTCATATAGAGAAATTATACTAGATGAGGTCATCACTTCCTGAATTTGAGTAAATTTTATTTGTTAAAGCCCTACATTTATATTAATCATGTGTAAATTATTCAATGACTATATTAGCAATGATAACAATTGTTAATCGAATTTTAAAATCAAAAAACATAAAACCAAGGAAGTGCATATGTTTTTTATATATGTTTTATGTAATAAGACATTTAATTAGATCAAGATGTAATTTCATTGATAAATGTTCTGGTCATTACATTTTGTTAGGGAGAGGACTAAGGATCTATACCCCTAATGGTTGCATTTGATGAGACTACCTATACCGAGGCACCGAGGCAATTGTAATGTAATTTATTGTGAACATTTTTCTCTAGTGACATAAGGAATTTTATTTACCACTTTATAAATTATAATTTAATAGAATATTCCATAGTTTAATTGATGGAAATTCCTAACCAATGGAATAAATGATGAAAATGAATAGAGTTAACTCTTTAACTAATGAAACATGGTTTACCCCCTTTTCTTATTTTGTTTTTATATAGTACATGAATAATCTATCTTTTTAGACTAGATATTTTGTATAAACCATTAATTTTCACTATACTAAGTTGTTCTCACACTCTTCTTGAGCCACCATTGGGTACCCAATCATATTTCATGGTTCCAAGTCAGGACAAGGAAAATAGTACTGCACTGCTTGGTTTATTTGGCATGGGATTTTCATAGAGGCGGGGAACATAATTTTTCTTCAGATCCATTTTGGGGATTCAATTTTAATCTTTATTTTTTGTTTTCTTTCACTTGTAACTATATGGAATTCTATTTCGTATTCACTATTTGGTTCTGGGAATGTCCCTAGTTTTTGGAAAAGGTTGGTAATACATGTTAATTTGGTTATGGTATATTTTTTCTTCTATTTATTTTTGTTATCTACTATGGTATGCTCTGATAAAGAAGGTATAGTATCCCCAAGTGTTCATTCAGACCCTTGTTTCTATTTGGAAGCCTATGGAATATAAGGAGGAATACCTGAGGTCATATGGTGTCCTGACTCTGGGCACCAGATTAGTGGCCTTCGGGTATGGGATGTTACAAAGTGGTGTCAAAGAATTTATTTTTTGTTGTCATGATATTTGGGTATGGTAGATGGTATATTAGGATGTTTTTATGGTATTGGGAATTATCTTGTACCTGGGAGTAGCTAACCCAAGTATTGTGGAAAACCCAATCTCCTTTGGTGGGAAAGTTTTTCTTCATGTGTACTATTATAATTGAATAATATTTCACCATTATGTGATTCACTTGTTGTGTGGTGTGATTATTATATGATATTTCTATCATGGCTAAATTTTTTTGAGGTTATTAATTAATATTTCATCATACAAACCTAAGGATATTTGTGGCGTGCATCATGGTAGGAACACAAGAGAAAAAGGTGCATGATATGAGAGCTATAATTCCTACCGTTTGCATTGAAAAAAATGAATGAAAAACGTTTTCCAATAAAGATGATGTGATCGGAAAATGGAAAGGATGCAATAAAATTGATAAATAATAGAGTCTAAGAAAGAATAATTAATGGTTTATATAACATCTTGTGATATTTTGGGAATATATAATGGTTCTAAAAGAGAAATACTTTTTTAGGAAGTGTAAATGTTAAAAATGGTTCTTTAATAAAAAGGATTGAAGTTGTATGAGTGATTTTACACCATGTTGGCCTTGAACCATGGTACATATGGATAAGCGAAGAGATAGAGATGTGGTTATATCCATGAAATGGTGTATAATGGATGACTTGATTATTTCTAGTATGGATCCTTCTTTTGTGAAAATTGTACATGATTTTTTCTAAGTGTCCAGAGATGTGTGTTTGGAGTTTTAGAGAAATTACCCCATGATCACATGTTCCAATGGGGGGACAAGAGGTTTTCATCAAGAATGATCGTCCAGTGGTGGGGCAAGAAATCCAAGTTGTTTAGGGTAACAAAGGAGTATACCAATCCAATGAGAACTTTTGTCATTTTATACAGATAATGGAATGAGACCCAGGGTGGGTCGTTCCATGCATGTTTGATCTGACCAGAGTCTCTATTGAAGTGACCTCGATTTTTTTCTATCAAATGTGGACCTGTGGTAGAAGTGTTTTCTGTAGATTCCATCCAGATGATTCTAGATCACTTGATGACTCCTCCAATGATGAAATTCAAAATGGAATCTTATAATTTGTAGAGACTGGTGAATCAGTAGTCGGATATCCTGATAAAGACTTAGCAGGATGATGGTATGATATGAAATGACTTCCAGGATAAGTTTCTAGAACACTTCTACCCAGTGACCTTGAGATATGAGAAGGCTTCAGAGTTTATGAGGTTGACCCATGGGACTATGTCAGTGATGGATTATTCCCACCTCTTCATAGAAATGGGACGCTTTGTCCAAGTGTTGGAAGGGGATGAGGTTACTCTAGAATGGAATTCCTCAGATAGACATAGGAATGAGATCAAGTCGCAAGTGAATACATTTCATTTAAAGAGGTTTTCTGAGGTGGTGTATTAGGCCCTTTTTTTATAAGGGAACCTAAGGGAGGCTTCTGGAGGTGGCCATGTGGTTTCAATTGGATGAAATAGTGGTGTGACTAATAGGAAGATGAAGTGTCTCTTTGAGAGTCTTCACCTGAGATGTGGTGCACAGAGTAGTAAGAGGAGAGGAACAGTTACACAGGGTGGAGAATAGGTTTTTTATATCAGTGTGGCATGACATGGTATATTCAAGGTCAGTTACCATGATCACTAGTAGAGTCTCGAGTGTGCGGAGGGATAGGGAATGTGAATTGGATCTATAGAAACCCTCAAAACTTGTCACAAATGGAGGATCAAGGTCTATTTAGAGTGTAGATAGGGGATTAGTTACCACATATAAGGAAGAATGTTCTAGTTCCAATGGACACACAAGTAAGGGAAATGGGTGAGGTAATTTAATATGAGAGTGTCCACAACATTATGGTAGTGCAGTACCAGGAACAGAGACCAAAGCTCAGGATAGAAGGGTAGGTAAACTTCACATAGTTTAGCTATCACCACGATGTGGTGAGGCTAGACCATTGACATTTAGAGGTTTGATTCTTATATCTTCCACACTTTCTTGTTCATTATTTGATACAGGTTCCTTGAATTATTTTGTATCTAATTTTTTTTATTGGGCCTATCAGTGGAACATATATGTGGGGTTATGTTGATTGTCACAATTTTAGGGGTGTGTGTAGACAATATCAAACATTGTAAAGGTTGTTCCCTCGAGGTTTGTGGGTACCATTTTCTTTGGTACTTTTTTTATAGAGATATCAGGTATTGATCTGATTTTAGGGAGGGATTGGATACTGTTGTACGAGGAAAATATTAAATGTTACCTCAGTAGTATAAAATTTATGTCCATGGATGTGAGTACTTATGTTTACTGTAGGGAATGGGATATTCGCGTATGTCTTGTAGGTCCAGTGAGTCAGCAGTAGGTTGAGCCCACAACGCATGTGGAGGGTCTTGTGATTGATAATGGGGAAGTGGAGTATCTTCTATTTCTGCTTATGGTGGATCAGTTTCAATATTGGTTAGTTGAAGACATATAGAGGTTTCCACCAGAGAGAGCAGTTGAGTTCATGATATAGTTTCTTCTTGGGTTAGAACATGTTTTTATTCCCCCATATAGAATGAAACCAGTAGAACTCCAAGTACATAAAACATAGTTAGAATAACTTGAGAACAAGGGGTTTATTTACCCGGTTACATCAACTATGAGATATCTAGTGTTGTATTCAAAGAATGATGATGGGTCCTTGCGGTTGTGTGTCATTTATAGGATGACGAATTAGATGATAGTTAAGAATAAATACTCGATTCCATGAGATATTGATTATTTTGACATGCTAAAAGGTTCTTCAGTGTTTTCAAAAATTGATATGAGATTGAGGTATCATCAGCTGAGAGTGACACCTTCTGATATTCCAAAAACTACCATAAAGGGAATGTATGGGTCATTATAGTTTGTTTTCATGTGATTTGGATTGAACAATATGAAAGCAGTGCTTATGGCCCTGATGAACCAGATCATTCTCCCATACATAGATCAACTTGTAGTAGTTTTGTTGATGTTATCTTGATGTAATCTAAGAATAATGATAATCATGCAGAACATCTTGTAATCATCCTGAGTACACTAGGAGAGAATAATATATATTCCATGAAATTAAAATGTCATTTCTGTACTGAAGGGATAAATTTATTGGGTAACATTATCTTATTGGAAGGTTTGTCTATAGACCCTGATAATTTTTAAGATGTTGTATATTTGGGGAAACAGAAGAATGTTTGTAATGCCTAATTTTTTATGGTTTTAACAGGATATTACCAATGTTTCGTCAAAGAATTATCCCATTTTACAACACTAATTTTTGGATTAACCATGAACGACATCAATTTGAATGATCTGTGGCATGTGAGAATGCCTTTATGTAGTTAAATATGCTGCTAAATTCTACACCAGTTTTGATTATTCTTGATTTGAGTAAAGAGTATACCTTGTTTGGTGATGCATCTGTTGTAGGTTCTGGGGAAATAATGATGCAAGATGACCAGGTTATGGTGTATGGGTCACGAATGTTATGGCCTCATTAATGAAATTACCCTACGCATGATCTTGAATGTGACATGGTGGTTTATACTCTAAAGTGATAGTTGAATTACCTACTAAGATAGAGGTTTACTTTTTATACCAATCATAAAAGTCTTATGTATATATTCTCCCTAGGGGATTTAAAAATTAGGTAGTGAAGATGGGTTGAATACATATATTCATTCAATTTTGATCTGGTTTACTAACTGAGAAAGGGGAACATTGTTGTAGAATATTTGAGTCAGAAGACTAAAAACCAGGTAGTTCAGGAATCTAGTTTTGAGTAGAGGATGGTCCAGTTGTTTACAGAGATTCATCTTGAGGTTCAAGATGGGAAAGAACAGATGAATCTTGTATCCTTTCCAGCTAAGGATACACATATGAGTTGGTTCAAGGAAAGAAAGTAGGAGGATCCAAAATACTTATCCTTGAGGGAATGTATCAAATGTGGGGAACCACCTTCTGGTTGGACAGTTGGTGATGATGAGATATTTTATGTTTGTCGATGTTTATTAATGAAAATGTTTATGCAAGAAGATATGATGCATGATTTTCAAGGATCAAAGTTGGAAGTGTGTATTGGTTTGACCAAAATTTATTGTGACCTTCATAGTAATTAATTGTGGCCATAGATGACGAATGAGGTTTCATGATTCCGGATGTGATGTTATACCTTTTAGTAGGTCAAAACCGAGAATTAGTGGTAAGGTAGATTGTTATATCCATTTACAATTCCCTAATAGAAGTTGTATTACACGTAATTGGATTTTTTGGTGGGTCTTTTGAAGAAGCCTCAAAAGAATAATGTAATCTTGGTAATCATGGATCAGTTGACCAAGGTGGAACATTTCTTACTAATTAGAGAGACCTTCATAATTGACTAGTTGGTTGATTTGTATGTTAAGGAGATATTATGGGTTCATGGGGTGCCATGAACTATTGTTTTAGACTGTGATCCATGATTTACTCGTGCATAAGGTAGGGGTTAGAAAAATCACTTGGTACCAATGTGTTTTGAGTAAGTATTTTCACCAATAGATGGATGGGAAATAGGAGCATACTATTCAAGTGATATAATTTTTTTTGATGGAATGCTTCATATTTTTTTGTATCTTAGTAGAAATAAATATCACTTATTGATATCTATTATAAAAATAGTTATCATGAAAATATTCATATAGAACCATTTGAGGTGCTCTATGGGAGGTCATGTAGGTCGCCATTAGGTCTGATGGAGGTTGGGGAATCAACACTGTTGGGAATGAGTCTCATGTGAGAGTTGTTAGAACAGATTCAGGTAATTAAAACATTAATGGACAAGGATCATAGTAAAAAAAAATTTAAGAGGCTCAATTGTGTTTACATCTTGAGTTTTGGTAGGTGATCATGTGTTTCTTCGAGTGTCACCACGGTTGGTTCACCATTAGATTCAGAAATAGGGTAAGTCGGTGCCTAGGTACATGGAGAAATTTGATATTGTAGAGAGGATCAGGCCTGTGGTGAAATATTATCCCCTTTAACAATGTTATAATGGAATTCACATTGTTTTTCATGTGTCATGGATTCGATAGTACATCCCTTATCCGTCCCTCGTGTAAGATGTTGAGGATGTTGTGCCTGAGGATGATGCATCCTTCTAGGAGAATCTGATTTGTATTTTGGATTTTAGTGACAACATCACATAGGAAATTATTGTGCTATTGGATCATGTTTTATGAAAGCATTGTAATTTCCAAGAAGAAACATGGGAGAAGAAATTTATATGAAATCTCAGTGGCCAAATATTTTTACCTTGGAAGATAAGTGTTACATGGAATGAGAGGCTCAAGGATGATCCATTGTAATGTGGGGGAGGTTTTAAGATCCCATAATTTCATGAGGTAAAATCTTGTTTATAATTTGGCTTATTTCTATTTATCTTGGATGAAAGTTTTTTTTCAATTGTGTATGGCATCTCAAGGGATATTCTAGGGGTTTTCAGCATGATATAAGGAAAACCTGGCCAACCATTGTATGCTACACGGTTGGCGGATAGTTAAAAGTAATTGTTCCCTAACCCTTCATTATTGGGGAAAGGGTTGATGGTTCTGATGAAACTGTGCAAGGGGGAGGGCTAGACCACGTGCAATTGGATAGATCTATTCCACATAGGTGGGTTAGAATTTGTTAAACCATTTGTTCTCCCCATGTATCTGTGCATCCCAGACCCTATTGGATCGAGGATGGGGCACAGTTGTCATAGGATTTAGAAACCCATGTGACCGAACCATGTGCCAAATTAATAGTGGTATTTATCCTTTTACTCCTTTAAGATTTATTTGTTTTACTTGATTTTGATGCCACATTTCTTCTATAGAGACAATAGTGATGAACCAAAATGACCACGAATTTTTGGGGATCAATATCATTTGATTCTAGGCCATATGGAGTTCTGTTGTCTATGATTCGATGTTTCTGATTATTATAAACCTCCTATCCTATATTTGTTTTTTCAGAATAGGTCTTTTTTAGTTGTCATAAATCTTCTGAATCCCTAAAAAAATTTCTAGTGAATATTATGTTGCGTATTCTAATTGTGTTTGAATCTAAGTCAATGGTTATGGTTCTACATGTGATTTCCTTCTGAATCTTGGTAGGTGGTCTACAAGTAATATCCAATAGTATTTACGTTTTTAATTATGTTTTGATTGTGTTATATTTCCATTTTTCTCGTGAATGTGATTCCCTTAGTTACAGTCAAAACATTGGTTGGTTTAATGATGAATGGAATGCATAATGATCCCCTTAGGATGCATTGAGAGTGAATATACCAGATTTAGGGCCACCCATGGGGTGTGCCAGTATCCCAAACTCATTAAATTGTAATGATAGGCCTAGAGTTGACTTGTTATTATGTATATCCTAGGATAAATGTTTCCAACATGTTAACCTGGTTCTAATAAAGGAATCCAAAAGAAATTTGGTTAGTTGGTTTACATGGTATGAAAATGAAATTGATGATAATTGTGTTTAATTAACAACATAGAATAAGGAGGAACATCCTATATTTTCAATGGGTTAGTGAGTTTTGAATTGTGAATAGTATATGGGTTAATGGGTTAAGGAATGAAAATGGTTTTTTTAATTAATTATGATTTATGAATGAAATACATGTTAATTGAGTATGGTTTATTAAAATAAAAAATATGTTAAATTGTTGTAGTGATGTTTGGTAAATGTGTTAAATGATTAAATAAGAAAGTGAACATGGATTGAAGTTGTGTGGGGTATTGGTCTTGAGGATCAATGCCCAAGGGTCGGGATAGACTAAGGATATAAACCCACCCCTTTAATGTATCAGGTAGGGAGAGGACTAAGCATCCATTCCACTAATAATTATATTGTTTGAGACCACACAGAACGATGCTACAAGGTAAGTGTGAAGTAATTTTTTTTGAAATGTTTTCCTTTGTGAAATAGGGGATTTAATTAATCCCCTTATTCATAGAAAATTTTTATCATAGTTCATAATGTAATAGATTAAAATTTCTAACCCATGGAATAAATGATGAAAATTAATTGAGTGATCTCATAAACTAATGACACCCAGTTTAACACCAACTTATTATCATGTTCTTATTCACTACTTATATAGACTACGTATTTAGACAAGATACTATGTAGAAACCATTTGTGGTAGCATGAAGAGTTGTAATGACACCCTGCTCAAGCCGTCGTTGGGTACCTAAGAAGATTTCATGGTTGCAGGCCAGAATAATGTAAATGACCCTACACTAGTTGGTTGATTTGTCATAAGATTTTCATGTAATAGTGTATCATAAATTGTGTCATAACACATTTCAGGGATTCATTTATTTATCTTTATTTTTTATTATCATTCACATAGCACTATATGACATGGTATTTCATATTCACTATTTGGTTGTGGGCATGTCCTCATTTTTGGGAAATGTTTGGCAATACATGTCTATTGGTTATGGTCTATTGTTTATTTATTTATTTTTTATCAGATGTGGAATACATTGATATAGAGAGTATTGTCTGCTAATATTTTCATTTAGACCCTCACTACTATTTAGAAACCTCAAGAATACGGGGAGATGGACCTGAGGTCATTTTGAGACCTAACTTGGGGCATCGGTTTAGTGGACTCTAGGTAGGGGATGTTATCGAGTGTGTGATGTTGGGGTGTTAATAAAGAATAAGAAGATGTAACTTGGTTATGTGATATGTTTGTTTGGTTTTAATTATATCTAGATTTTATAATATGGTTATGGTTATATGGGTAATGAAATAAGGATACATGAGGGTTGAGTGATAATATTTATTGAGAAAGCTGACAGACTAATTTTTTGATAAAATATTTCTTAATAGAATTTTGGGTAGAAAGGAATAATGAGTCATGAATTCAAGTATTGTTATAGTAAAAGGTTCGAGTGATGGTTTAGAGAGATATCATGTGGTTTAAAATTCATTGTTTTATAGCTAATTTTATAAAAAAATATGAACTGATTCATTTAATGATTACATATTTAAACCACCCATTCTTCAAGTTAGGGATTATATGCTGTTTTTAAACTATTCTTTGAGTTATATAATTATTTTATTACTATCAATTTTATATTGATTTATTTTTATTTTATATGACTATGTGGGATTACATTTATGGTATTCTATTGGTTGGAACCATGTAGAAGTGATACTCCACCATGAGGAAAAAATATTTTTATTGTAAATATTTTACATAGGTTCTCATATTGGTGGATATAATTGATTACAAGCACAAAAATATAGAAAGGGTGAATGAGATATATTATTCTTATTGTCCTATAAAAATGCATATACCATGGTATATGAGATATTTTCTCCTCCTATAGAGGATTTCCAAAAAATAATATTTTCTTTTTAAGAGATTATGTACAATATTAATAGATCTATTCACAATTGGTTTATTAAATGAGGATATAACTATTTTATATTGGATTCTGAGTTATAATTGAAGTAGGTATGAATCATCTTTGTGATTAAATATTTACTCATTCTTATTTTATGCGTATTAATTGGATGACATTTGGATTCCAATGTATGTTAAATTATTTTCAACTAAAAAAATAATAATATATATATATTATATAGACACATTCATATTCATTCATTTTATTTTCCTATTGTGAGGGTTGGGGATTTTTTGTGGTGTTTACCAAGACTTTATACTCACTCAAATCATATACACCTCAGTGAGCATTATATTAATCTCACAACATTTTTTTGAATAAATAGCCATCAAGAATAACTATTTGGAGATAAAATTGACAAGTGAAATATCACACCCAAACAAGAAATGTATTTTTATTATTTTATTATTTTTATTATTTTTGATTTGAAACTAAATTTTTTTTATAACTAGTTGACTATTTCAATTTTTGTTGGAATGACATCTTAGGTGCACAATTATTAAAAATCATGTAACAAACATTCTTTTGAGTATCTAAATTAATAGATCTAAACCTCATCATTGGTGTGTGGTTGACTTAATGTGAAAATTTCTTTTGTGGGGTGTTTTAAATCCTCCATTATGAGGCATGTAATTAGTGCCCAGTTTGGCCAATTGTTTTTCCAAACTGTGCATAATGATTGTTCCTTAAAAAAGTGTATTTCATCCTTTAATTTTTAATCTCTTACTTAAACCCTGTCCTCCAATCACATGATATACACTACCCCCTCTTTGAAAAATGCACCAATCCCCCTAGGGTCTCCCTTATAAATGAATACCTCTCCATTCCCCCCCCTCCTCAAATGATTTAAGCATGTTCAACATAGGTATGGTATTTCTCTATTATATCTCCTCCTTCCCCTTCTTTCTTCCCCCTCATTTCTTCTCCCACCTCACCATCTTAACATGATTCCAATCCCTATAGGTGGTTTCAAGCTTATTTTTCATGTGACTTAATTTTAGTAGGTATTTGATCATTATAAAGGTTAATATCTATCATAGGATGATCTTTGATCCTTGTTGTGGTGGTTTGCAGCACCGGCCCCATATAAAGAACATTCTAGGTAGGTTTCCCCATGCATGGATCTATGATTCTAGAACCTTGTATTTCCTGTATTTTAAATTCACAATTACATTCTCCCATGATATTTCATATGATTTTATTTATAGTTAAATTTATTAAAAAAACAATGTGCTGATTATAAATAATAATATGAAAAAATTGAAAATGTTGAAAACATCACATCATCATATTCAAAATTGAAGAAAAAAATAGTTTCACTATCATGAAAAATCAATTGAGCTTTCATTAAATCAATTATCACATGTTCACCATAATTTTATCACTCCATATACATCAAGGGGCCTAAGGATTTGATAACTCCTAATGAATTACAATGAAATTCATATCCTTGAAGTGATCCTTATTTAATGTAGTATCTTCACAATCATTATCCTAATTAGATTTACCTTCAAACATTTGACCAATCCTATATACATATACATATATTGACAATGAATAAATCTATAAGGATCCCAAAATACCAATTTAATTAAAAAAAATTATAACAAAAAACGATAATTAAACTGTATAGGAAACACAAGAATATGAAATATGTTTGAGGACTGAGATATAATGGAAAACATAAAACATGTAGAATACAAGATCTATATAGATATTAAAAAAATCAATATCGAAGGAGTGAGAAATTTTAATGTTCTCATAATCAAGTAGAGTGTGTATAACCATCAAAATAAAAATGGAAATAATTCCTAACATCGAGATGATACCTCTCCCAAAGAATATATGCTATGAAATAATGTTAAGATCAATGTAAGATTGTAGATAAAAATTTACTTCCATAGAAAAAATTTAATAAATTATTCTCAAATACAGATAGTATACACAGAGAATCATAATCTCAAATAAGGACTATATGTAGTAATTTATTTCCCATGGATAACAATATTAAATTAATTTTGTAATTATTTGTCCACATTATAAAAATTTAAGTTTACTATGCATCAATTTAAAATTAGTCATATATTTTGTTTGTATATGAAAAAAAAATTCATGTTCACTTAAAACATATAATCCAACAGATAAAGTAGATTTAAAAAATCCAAATAATTATAGGGCATATTAATATTCCAATATTGAAAAAATGTATCGAATGAATTTAGTAGTTCTAGGGGAACGTGAGAATATCTCAGTTCACCCGACACAAGTTGTCACATCATTATGGATCGTGTAAGGAATGTGACCCCTTTAACAAAGCTATGGTTTTGGTTTCCATTTATGTAAGAATAAATATAGGTATATTTATATATAATCTCATACATAAAATGGGATCTTTAAATTACTAAAGATAAATATGTAATCTATAAGTACAAAATTTACCTCATAAAATTCCATAAAAATAAACATAATAGTGAGGTAAATTTCATCCACCAACACATTATTCTGTGTATGATGAGTCAACCATGTAACCTTTTTTCCCTCAATTTCAATTTTCACAAAAAATAAAGAACATTAGACTAGTTTTCTGAACAATATTATCATAATTTAATAATGAGATAAGTGGTGGTAAATAAAACCCAATAATTTTTTCCCTTCAAGGATATGAATGTTTCTCATAATTTGTGAGTGACAGAAATGCATAATTCCCCTTCATAGAAAAAACAAAAAAATATGAGGGAAAAATATATATATATATATATAAAGAAAATTCAATGATACTTTTTAGATATAACAAATAACAAAAGGCTTATATAAGAATTATATATACATGAATGCAAATTATTTTAATTTGGATGAATGTAGTATAATATAATGAGTGAAAGAAAAATGAAAAAAATACACATTTCTATTTTTATTGAATAAGATGAAATTTATTTAAACTAAAATTATATTATATTGGATGTAAACTTAATTAAAACTAAAAATATATTTTTAATGGAAATTATGTCTATTAGAAAAGTATATAAGAATTTTTTAAATATGTGATAGAGTTTGTAAACATTAAACTCACTAAATGTGTATCAACATCATCCATGTGAATAGAATATTTTTAAATTTTATATCAAATGAGGATAACATAATGATTTTAGAATATTATGATACATATATTTTTTTGGTGATTTTCATATGTGGAGACAACACAATTATAGTCTACCATTAATAACACGAAAAAGTGAATAGAAATTGAAATAAAAATAACCACCAAAATATTATTCAGTTTTTAGTATCTTCTTAGAAATTTTAAGACTTTAGGATAAGGAAGTTTTAATATAAAAATAAAAAACATAATTTTCCCCAACATTAATAGTCAATTTAATAACCACAAAATAATTTTTTTTATAATAAAAAAATGTCTCATATTCACATTGTTTTTAAAAAATTATAAATAAATGAAATATTAAATGGTTTTATTACTTTTGGATATGGTTCAAAAAAATTATTTATCTAAACATTATATTTTGAATTATCCTATGAAACAAACTCCAATAGCTAAAAGATAATGAAAAGTAGGAAAATAATGAAACCAAAAAAGGAATTCAAAAATATATATGATTTTAGTAAGTGGATTTTGGTGCTAGCATATATGTATAATAAAACCTTATGATTCATATGATCAGCCTAATCTAATTCCATAGAAATAAAGACGTAAAAAAGGAAATCAATATAGGTAAACTAACATGAAAACATCCCACCTATTTCTAAATTAGTAAATCCTTAACATGAGGTAATATAAAAAAATACAAAAAATATCACACATGGATTGAATGACCATTGATATTAACACAAAATTGTAAATATAAAATGAATGGTTACTAGGGGATGTTACCAAATTAAATATATGGAAGATATTCATGTTATAATGGTTTCAATTATATATACTAATTCAATAATAAATAATCATATATGGGGAATTATAATTATAATAATGCAACATAAACGTATAACTAATATAAATGGATTGTTGATTATAAAACATTTTCATTGGTATAATTAGACGTTTGTGTTTCTCTAATGATAGATTAACTATTTATGAGATAATTTGGTTTGGAATAACCTGAAATGAAATCCAATGTTAGATTAATTTCATGATGAATATTTAAATTTATTATAAAATTAAAAACAAATTCAATTCCTACAATTGTAGGGAACATGTGTTGAAGTATATATGGTAGGATCCTAAAAAAGAGATTGAGAATGTAGGTAAAGGTGAATGTTTAGGTATTTCCTATAAGTTAGATAATTTACAATATAGTATATGCATTAGGAAAGTCAGTATATAAAGTAAAAATATGAGAAGAAAATAAAGAAATTATTTTTAGTAATAAAGTGGTAAGCTAAAAAAATCCATTTGGAATTGTATTTTTGTGATTTTCATGGATGAAATGGGAAATAAGTTAATGAAAATAGAAAAATTGAAATATAAGGAGAGAATGATCGAAAATATAAAACAAAAAGGCTATCTAATCAAACCCATTGTTAAAATAAATGAAAAATAGCTTTAAAGGTGTATGAATATGGGTGAAGGGATTCTTATATGGATGGAAAAAAATTTAAAATATATTTAGACCAGGATAGAGTAAAAAAATAGATTTTAGGATAGATGAATATGAATGATTTGATGATTTAGCTAAAAAACATATTTTATGTTATAGATGAAGACAAAATCGATTTAGAATTTAGGAATCAAACTAAGAATAAGATAAGTATGTAACAAAATAAAATAATGTAAATAAATATTTATGATAATTAATTTTCAGAGAAATTTAATAGAGTTATTCCATAAAAAATGAAGCCCAATTGATATAGGTTGTAGTATAATTTAAATAAAAAACCTTGTTAAAAATATAACATAGTGTTTTAGTAATAATTTTGAAAGAACTATTTATGTGAAAATAATTCACATAATATCATTAAAATTAGATTGTAGACAACATCCAATGAAAAATATGAATGAATAATATTTTTTTTTGAACTATCATAACCCGACCCATCAGGCCCAATTTGACGGTGGTAAGATGATTGAGACACCTCGATCCCGCCTCTAATAGGGTATAGATTGGAGAAAAAGTGTCAAGTAAGAAATGATGAACTGGGAGGATCTAGCATAAGTCCTCATCTGTACACGCAAAACGAACTACCTTAAACAATGCATAGGTATAATAAAATAAAAAACATCAATTGTGTAAACCATGTATGAAACAACCTCTAGAAAGGAATCAAAGAACAGTTTCATTGTACAGAATTATAAAGGGGAAAATATATGACCAAACACAAATAAGGTCCCCATCTAAACAATTGGAAAAGTGATATTAAAGATATTATGGATCATAATATACATTGACCACCACTAAAAATGGTCATATCTACTAGGTAGAACTATGATTCTCTGAATCATGCTCAAAAAAGGTCAGCACTGGTCTATCTATCACCTATATTAAAAACAACACATTTTGGAGAATCCATGTATGGGTGGGTATATACATACCTAGTGTAATTATTTAAAAACCAAGAAGAGTAAAATATAAATATACAGGTCTGACCAACCCATAAGTAAGCGGGAAATAAAACCCAACATATATATGTGCCTAAAAATAAACCTAATAGATATAGAAGTAGGATATCTATCTCTAAGGACTTGATAATAATTATGAGTATGCTTTCAGATCTAAATGTCCATCTCTGATGACTAAAACCATACAAAGACTCACATGAATCTGAATGGAGGGGTCAACTCATTAATACAATTCTTCATTACTAAGTGAGCACTAACACCCACGGTGGACCCGCTTGCCACCAGAGCTCCAAAACAGGGGATAACCAATCCAAAGATAGAGGACCTTCACCCTATTGTAGTATGTGATAATATTAACTCTACTTTTGTAAAGAGTATGGGGTACCTATAACCTCCTTCAATAGGGGATTACTGACCCATATATACCTTTTATGACCACACCTTACCACTAAAACAAATCAAGAATCCCTAAAAGAAGTGTAATTCCACTAGCACTTCTTTTAATATCTTTGATTCCAAAATTATTATCAACATATCATTATCTATGTTAAAATTCTCAGGATAGGATACTTGTGGGACATGTATGAATCTCAATGAAGGGGATATAAAATATGGATGTTAGAGAGGAAATTATGCAGTGTCTACGTGGGCCACATGGCGTGTGACCTCAATGAAAAACCTAGAAATATCTTCTCATGTATATGAATTTTCGTAAATATAGTACTACATGAAATGTATATAGTTACCCAAAATATTTTTCCTCCCTAGGGGTATGGACATGTCTTTCGACTTGTTCTAGTGTACCCCAACCCATGCCCATATACATTAGCATGGCCCATATATCTGACCAAGTTCAGGTACTGTGGTCATGTTTGAGTACTCTAGTCATGTCAAAGTACATAACCTTTTATGAGTAAATTTCCATGCTTGTGTACTCTATTAATATGCTTGTACCATGACAGGTCCAGTCCTATGTACTCCTATACCACACATTAAGCCCCCAAGTCTAGGTCACATGTCATGTATGGGGTCATACTTGATGTTTGATATTTATCTCTACTTGAAACTCTTTCTAGTACAACTAGGGGACTATACAATCAGTTTTTTGAAAAGAAAAACAATGTAAGGAAATATTTTATAGAAATTAAAGAAAACATCTTATGCCTATCCCATATTGTCAATTCAATTTTATCCATGAATCTCGTCAAGGAGTGATAATCTAGGAACGACCACACTCGATCCGTCACCAGATTCCAGATTCCATCCACTCAAACCCTATTCAGTAAATCACATCAAACCATATATCTCCCATATATTAAGAATCAAGATATTAACTCCAATAATTTCCTTCAACACTTGAAATCCACATCACATCATGATTCTTCTACAAAACACCAATCAATACTTCACACATACACTCACCACGATTCTAGGGATTTGATCACACTCGAATACATCCGAATAATATCGAACCTTGTTCCATTGGACCAATGGTAATATCCTATAAATAGTGGGTAAAATGCATAAAAAAAAGTGATATCACTATTTTCTATTGAGATGTAGGCTAGAAATTATGAAATGTTGAATCAATAGTGGTGAAAATAATATGTGTAATAAGGATAACAACTTTGTTTAAGAATACCAAAAGATATGGGTTTCTGGAAATAAAGTTATTGTAAAAAATATGCAGATAGAATCCATTAGTATCAATTAAATAAAATAGTGAGTAATTATATGAAATTATATGACTATTATCGAGTATTGATTGATCATTGGTGAAGAACTTATCCATTGGGGATGAAGATGACGTTCCCACTATGTTATCTCCAATCACATTTTAAACCATAATATATTCATCTTTAATCATTGATATCTATCCAAATAGGAAAATGAAGACCACATACTTCTCCCTAACCTCCCATGGTTATGTGGTTAACCATATTAATTTTCTATAAAAACCAACTTATATATAGAATTTTATATTTTGGTAAATCAATAAAATAAATATTTTATTTTATCTTATTTTATTAAAACATTTCCAATGGTTGATCTTTAACAGAAACATGACGTCAAACAAAATTATATTGCATCTAGGGTAAAACCCAAATTCCATAATCAACCATGGTCTCATATGTTTCATTCAAGGCCACAATTAATAAGAAAACCATTTATTAATAACGTATATTCAGGCGTGTCTTAGTATAAATTAATATTTTAAATATATTAGTTCTGGGGTACCATGAAACCCAAAAAGCACACCAATTCTGAGGAAAATTCAATATACATGTAAAGATATATTAAATGGACTAAAAATATAATGTCAGATTCATTACATTATCCCCTAATTCAATTATTTTCACCCTGAGAATCTAATACTACACAAAAAGGTCAGGGTTTTGAGTCAAAATCTGACTTTCATGCTTCGAAGAAGTATCATACACACTCCCATGATACCATGTAACTTGATTAAAGGGAATGATTTATATATATAGGATCTTCTCATACTAGTCCTAAATCACTACTAGGTACATTTGAAAGGTGGATTATCCTCTATGTCCATGTTTCCCCAGTCGGTAATATGAATTGGGTTGTGAACATGACTACTCTGTTGAAAAAAATTGAATATTTCATACACTCAGTCAAATTTTGTGGGAAAGAACAAGTGGTAATAAGCTTCACCAGTACTTATTAGGATCATGAATATACTAATGAACCTTGGGGATATATTTCTTATCATAAAAAATATCTGCAATCATCATCACAGGGATAATATAAGAAGATTATATTCTCCATAACTAGAATCAAAAGGGAAATGAAATCAATAAACATAAAATTTATATTAGATTTTTTCTATCCTCAAAAGTAAATAATCTCTTCAACCTTCTCAATCACCGCCTGAACCATCTCAAATCAACCAGTGATGTCTCAACAATCTTGTTCCATCATAATGGTGATCTTTGGGGTCTCCCATACAGGGCCATTAGAGATTATACGATGAATATAGAGTTATAATTATTATTATAATAGATCCTCTCAAATCTAAATGAAGCCTACCAAACATGATCTAAACATATCCTCCAACACATGGAATGTCTGCACAATCTTCCCATCCGTCTTGGGTGAAGTGATGTGATTCTCCGAAAATGGGTCCCAAAATCCTCTAAAATCTCCCTCCGTAAAAAATTACGTAAACCAAGAATCATGGGAAGAGATTATTTTCATGTTTCCCATATGAATTTTGATGATCAACCACACATAAAAAATACCCAAACATATAACAGAACTCTTATCTCGGATGGAATGAAAGTGCACTGACATGACGATTCAGTAAAAAATAATCTAGACAACATAATAGATCCCCATTTACCATAAAATATCCATAAATAAAATTTTCAATATGCCACCCCACTACCATTATAGAATCTCTTGGGATGGGTCAAACCTACTGGAACTCGATGTTTTATCTTTACCTGCAAACATGAGGGACATAGAGAAACCAAATTAAACATGTTTTACCTCATTCCAGTCTACTAAAATTTATTCTGAGGTTCATTTTAAATCTTTAACAAACTCAGATATATATCCAAGGGGTAATTATGGATCTCCCTAAACACCTCTTCATAAAATCTGATCAGATCCAAAAATAATCCATGAAAAAGGATAACATTCTTCCCAAATTCATAAAAATCAATTTGGGGAACCTCCTATAGATATTTGGTCACATTTAACCTCATAGTTTATATAACCCAAATGATAATATAAAAATTTCTAATGAAGTTGAGGATTCACCCCCATCAATCAAAGAGAAACTACATCATTCTCCTCTGTTACCTTCATTTGTAATAATGAAGACTTCTCAAATGCCTCATCCAAAAAGTGTGAATGAGAATTCAAAAAAATGGAATCTACCACTAGAACATTTAGCCTAGACAGAGCCACCTGGTTGTGGTGGTGGTGTTGTTAGTAGATCATATATTTTTCATCATCCACCAGTTCCTCCCTCCAAAGCTCCACCATCTATTCTATCAGCACCGCCTCTCTGGGGTCCACCATGGATATGCCTAGGAGAAACCTGATCCTGGAAGTGCCTCTAACATAGTGATATATACACTATCATCCTACCTTATTAAAAAAAATTGTAAGGTGTCAATGATCCATGTGACATCACCCACCAAAATCATAGAATATCTCCTCTATTGTCTAGATGGATCCTCTTTATGAATCTTGTACTACAGATCAATGTTTATGGGATTGTTCATGGGTATTAATACTAAATTGAGACCCTAAAATCTATCTTATAATAGATTCTATGGGTGACTCTTCCCCAAGATAACCACTGACAGCTCTAGTAAACTGACATTCCTCTAACAAAAAGATATCATTCACCAAATCCCACTCTAACACTCCGGAATAATTAGGAATGAACAAGTATATAACACTAGTGTGAATGTATCTATGAAATACGTGCTCAAACATCCATGTTCAGAAGTTTTCATCTTGCACCATATTGTGGGAGTAACATGTGGGGTTAGAAAACCGTACTATACAAAGAAAAACTATCATATCACTCTATTGCAGCTAGAGAATCTCTTAAATATATTTAGGGTATAGGAATGAATAGTAATACTCATTGTAAAACATCTTATAGAAGTGTAACCATATGAGAATCATCTCATAATGTTTTTGTGTGATTTGAATATAGTAGTTCGTTGTTCCTCAATGAATAAGGATGGATTCGAGAACAGCAATAGGATCGGTTGAGGTATGACCAAGCCTGAAAACTCATATCACTGACTCAATACAATCCTCTTACAATTGAAGGAATGGATCCCTATAATCCACAATAGTATCATCCACAAGAAATCTCACAACATTATAATCTAAAAAACAACTTTATCATAATGTTGTAGAGAAATCAGTTGTCCCACATGTAGTCGATCCTCTTCATTGACCACTGACGTAAACACCTCATGAGTAAGTCCCTAAAATGGAGAATCATCACTCAATTGATCATCATCATGATCTTATATATGCCTCCTAAAATCCTATAATTGTGAAGTAATCTTCAACATTATCAATAGATAACATGGTTTGATGATCATATATGGGTAGATGACTAAAAAACGACATGAAATTAAAAGGGCCCAATCTTACAAATTCATGTACCACATGTCCCCTACAACCAATGTATTCGTATACTGAGTTAACAATAGGGCATTAAAAGTTCTGTTTAATGGGTATTTTGGTATCCATACTAAAAATGTGTTTCCTTTACTAAAATATGCGCTTGATATATTCCTCACCATTACCCCGAGTTCCCAAAAAAATACTCAAAACAGGGTCTAACTCCAAACTCTGACCTAGTGGGAAGACCACCATTGATACCACTCTATCATTATCTGACCAACTGAGGCCTATCTTTCTAGTGGTAAGCCAAGGAAGAAACCCCAAGAGATCCTCCAATTTCTTTATAGATGGAGATAAAGCACTATGTAGGAAATGATGAAATGGGTATCCTTTAACTATGTACCTATAAGCATGAAAAAAATCAATTCTATAAAATAGTATAGAGTTATAATAATGAAAATATACTATATATAACATTTATGGAACAACAATTAAGAAATAATCAATGTATAAAAGTGAATTAAAATAATGTGAAGGGTAAGAATAACTTTCTATCTAGAGATATGATCCCAATATTACAAAAATTGAAAAAGGGACATACAAGAGTGCTCGACTCACAATCAACAAGGATTACCACTAAACATGTTTAAATATCCAAGGTATGACTATTATCCTCCTAATACTACACTACCAAGTCCACCAATGATCTATCTTTCATTTTAATAATACACATCATGTGTAGGTGAAACCCATGTTGGTATCATTATATAAATACCCTCTAGGTTGACCCAAAAACCAAGTAGGGAGAATATGAATATATTAGTCATTTAAATCCATGATAAATAGGGAAATAATCCCAAAATATATAAATTATCATAAATAAACCAAATAGGTATAAGAAATAGATCTCCATCTTTTTAGCCCAAATATGAATGATGAGTCAACTTGTAGTTCTAAAGGTCAATCTCTAATTCCTACTACCAAGTGAAACCACACAAGAAACTGAGTAGAAGGTCCTTCTCCTCACTAATCTTCTCCGCATATGATGGATTACTAACTCATATGAAGGCCCCAATTGCCACTAGATCTCAAATGTTGGGGAGTACCACTCCATAGATAGAGTTCACATTCCATACTATAGTATGGTTGATTACCGAGTCCACTAATGTGAAATGTATGGGGGACCCATGCCCTGGTGTGCTAGGGGAGTACCAAACATGATATCTTTATGATGATCACACCCAAACACTACCACAATTTAAGAATAAATGAATGAAGTGTTACACTGGTTACACCTTGTGCCATTTTATTAATGTGAAAATGATGGCCACCATTCTTTTTGAGGTGAAAAGAATACTTTGGATAGGATACTCATGAGAAAAAATCTGAGTCCTAGAAATGGAGTACATTATGTGGAAGTTCAAGAGGAGTGTACAAGGTTTGTACATAGGGTAACATGGTTTGTGACCTTTCATAGAAAATGGAAATATACTCTCATACATAGGGATTGAATGGCTATTTGTGACTAAATGAAGTGTATATGGGGTACCCAGTGTGTATTGTCTACTTGGGGGTATGTACATGTATTTCTGCTAGTGTGCATGTACTCCAGCCTATTCTCATGTAGTATGGTTTTGAATTTGTATTGAGGACTTGTCTAGGTACTCTGTCTATGTCCAAGTACAATGTTCATATTCAAGTTAATATACATATCTAAGTACATGTTCACATCCATGTACGATGGTTGTTCCCTTATACCTGGTAATGTCTATTCACATGTACTCCTATAGAACACGCTGAACCACCAAGACCTATTCACAAAAAATGTTTGGAGTCATACATGATGTGTCATATTTCTCTCTTCCCAAAACCCTAGCTTCTACATACAAGGGAATACACAATGAGTGTTCTATATAGTACATGATGTGTAAGATGTCATTTTATTGAAATTGAAGAAATATTCATGAAACTCCCCCGCATCTCCACCACTACTATTTCTAGAATAAATCAAACCAAGGAGTTTGGATATATGGTTGACTGTGCCTGATCCATCTCTGGTGGCTAGATTCTAGTAACCCAAACCTTCTGTGGTATATCTGGTCACACCACACCTCTCCCATGGATGAAGAATAACGATATGGCATACAATCCTAGTCTTAAACACTCAAAACTTGCATCAAATCCAGATATATCTGGAAAACATATATCCATAATTCACACAAGAATATTTTATTAATTCATGGTTCGATCAAGCTAGAATATGACCAAGAAATTTTACACCATGGCCACATGGTCCAACGGTGATGAACGTGATGAAAAGTGGGGGAAATGCATAATAACAAATTGATAACACTATTAGGTGATGTGATCCTATCCAATAACATTGAAATATAGAAAAAATGGGGGGGGGGGGAAATAATTTTCTCAAAAAGGAAAACAATCTGTTTTAATAACACCAAAATATACGGGACCATGTGAAGAACATGATTGCAAAAAATAACCAAATAAAATCGATGATAATAAATTAAATTATATAGTGTATAAATCTAAAAAAAATATTCCCCACCTTGAGTTTAAATAAATTAGTGGGGAAGACCACATCTTCTAGTGATGAATATGATGATCCCATTACGTTAATCATCTATACAGTGATTCACTTTGATCATATCATCATTGATACTTGATCCGAATCCACTAATGATAAAAACTATTATTCACTCTCTCTAATATACAATGGTTATGTGGCTATCCTTGGAGTAATTATATAACAAAATATTTGTAGGGATAATTAATTTTTTATTTCAATTATATAAAATAAGTATTTTAAATTATTTATTTTAATTGAAACACCGCCAATGTTTTCCATCGATCGGTAACCTAACTCCAACCCACTTTATAACATTCTATGGGTAAAAGTTGTGTTTTAGAATCAATTGTTGTCTTGTATTTCACATTTGAGGTCCTAATAAATGGGAAAAACATTTATTAAAAAAATATATATGTGTGTTTTTTAAAATGAATTAGTTGTTTAAACCTATTAATTATGGGACCTCATAACACCCAAACACCAAACTTAATCCAACGAAAATTCTAGATATGTATGTTGTAATATTCAAATGTTTAAACCCAAAAATTTAATTCATTACATGAATATAAATAATAAAAAACATACATGAAAATGGAATTTTTTTTCAAATGAATTGATATGTTTAAATAAGTGTAAAATTAAATAATCATGTTCTAATTGATTATGACTTCAAATAATAGTAAATGAATAGAATCAGAATGCATGTCAGAGAATAAACCTTATAAATAATTTATAGTAATATAACCTACTAAAAATTAAATTCCAATTCATGATGATTTTAATTGATGATGATTTCAAATACTCAAAATACATGTCATTTAAAAATAGAATAAATTAACACCAGGTAATTAATTCTCACACAAGTGGGAGAATATACTAATGAATTCTTAGATAACACCTCAAATTAAAACATTATCTAAATGCATTTCATTTCATTAATAAGTGAAAATTATATCATAAATGTAATCTATTTAGAAGAATCATTGTTAGAAAATGATATATGACATATATATATATGTGTGTGTGTTTTTGTGTGTGTGTAAATTTTCATAAATATTCTCATTCATGGAGAAATATTGATGAAAAAATTGATTACCCCAATATCATGAAAATATTAGGAGAAAGGAGAATTAAATTTTCATTTCCATAAACTTTAGAAAAATTTACAAGTAACAAAACCCAAAAATATAAATTAGGTTGGGAGGAAACATGAAAAGAGAAATAAAAATTCTGTATAACTTGTTGAAAAGTATATTAAAACCATATTGGAAGAACTGAATTTTTTTCCAACACTACTAAAAATCTTATGAGAAAGTCAGCATATAAAAATTAAATGATTCAAAATTAAAATAACTAGATTGTTTGTGAATATTATTTTTATTAAAATGTTATACCCCAAAAATAATATATTATATAGAGTGATATTATCAAGATTTAGTAATATTAAATTAATGTGTCCTGGAATAAATTTATTTTTGAGATATTATATATGAGTGAAGTTAAAATACAAATAATTAATTAGAATATAAATTGTCATTAGTTTCAAAATTAATTAAAATAATTATGAAATACTCTAATGTAAAATATATCTACTAAGTGTTGTAAATTTTTCTCATGAAAATTCAAAATTCATTGAACTAAAAATTTGAAATAACATTATATATTGGTAATAGTTATGATAGATTTCATTAGAAAATAAATATGTAATATAATATGTATGAATTAAGAATTTAATAATCCATGTTTGGTATATATTAAACTAATATTAACATGAACAAATTTATTTTAATTAAAGTCATAAAATCGTCACTAACATAGATTATTTTATGAATAATCATTTTTGAAATTTTATTATTACATTAAAATAATAAAATATTATAACCTAGGTTAGGGATTACTCTATTATTTGTCCTTCTTCATTTACATTCTTCTTCCCCCACCCTTCTCCCCCTCACTATGCACATGAGAGTACAAACACCAAAGGGGATTCTGATTCAATTATGCATATAGCCCAATTATAATTGGGAATTTTATTTTTTAGGGTTCCTCTCAACATTGTGAGGATACTTGGACCTTGTTGTGGTGGTTTTAGGCCCTAGTTAACAAATGTGTCATCTTCATGGTAGTTTTATCCCATGTTTGGATATTTCATTCTACAACCATGTATTTATCGGGTCTTAAAATTATATTTTTAGTGAATAATGATAGTATTATAATTGTTTATTAGATTTATAAAGATAAAATTATATTTCAATATGGTTTAAATAAAAAACAAAGAGTCCTATTTTGGATATTGGATTTATATATGATATTATTTCACCATGAACACCACCTGTTTGAAGAATTTTATGAATGAACTATATAAATTAATCAAGTGATTTTTAATGGTGGTTTAGTCATTTGTAGTTAATTTCTCATTTGAAATTATGTATTACATGGAATTTCATGTAATATATGAAATTTAATATATTATAAAAATTTTATAATAAATTTCTTGAATAAAAATGTGGGATTTTTCAAATTAGTTCTTATGTATCAAGTGGTTATGAACATTACTACTAAGAAAAAAACCTATACCAATGGTTTAGAACCACTAGTAGAGAACCCAAAACCAATGGTATAGCCTATACCATTGGTTTGGAGGGTTATTGGATACTATTCCATCAGTACAGACCTATAATGTTAGTTTTCCCAGAACCATTGGTATTTTTCTATACTGATGGTTGTAAACCATTGGTATAGAACAATATCAAGGGTTGCAGAATTGTTGGTTTATACCTATACCAATTGTCTTTAAATCATTTGGTACATGTACTATGAAAAAAGAGATTATAGGG
This sequence comes from Viscum album, assembly GCA_963277665.1. Classification (NCBI taxonomy): domain Eukaryota; kingdom Viridiplantae; phylum Streptophyta; class Magnoliopsida; order Santalales; family Viscaceae; genus Viscum; species Viscum album. The sequence continues at coordinate 1,050,589,749 of OY728164.1, read as the reverse complement.
GTTTGAACACATCACCCCTCACTAATATATCAAAGACCAAAACACTAGCTTATAAATATATTTGTGTATATAATTTGATATATATATATATATATTTATATATTTACAAATAATTTTAATATTATTTGACAAAATAATTCAAAAAAAATCCTGGTGCCTATACTAACGATTCTTAAAACCCTTGGGATAGACCTATACCAATGTTTTTCATAATCGTTGGTATAGGTACCCCGATTGTTAGAACTATTCCAATATTTTGTTCATAACCATTGGTATATTTGTAATATATACATACATTTTAGGAAAAAACCCAAGGGTATAAGATTTAAATAAGGCATCCATACCCACAGTTTACCCAAAACTATGGGTATAGTTTATGAATATGAAAACAATTTTGGAAAAATTATGGGTATAGGGTTTCAATAAGGTACATATACCCATTGATTTTTTGAAAATATGAGGGTATAGTTTTTTAATAAGGTTATAATACCCATGGTTTTGGAAAACCTATAGGTATGTGGTATAAATAAATTACCTTTTCTCATGATTATACTTAAACCATGGGTATAGGGTTTTAATAAGGATCTTATACCCATGGTGTTTCCAAAACAATGGGAATAGGTCCATTGGTATGGATTCAATTTCTAGTTGTTCATAGACATGGGTAGAAACACACATACTCACACATATGTATCTGTATGAATTCACATGGAAATATATAAATTTAAGAAATAAAATAAATATATACGTGTGTGTAAACTTATATGGGTATAATTATAGGAAAAAATTGAGAATTTAAAGTAGATAATAGAAATTAGTTTTCCAAATGAGATTTCAAATGGATTTATAAAATCATTTGTAACGGCCTGGGTGTAATGATTTTCTTGGATTTCTCTGTTTAATAAATGAGTGTATTAATTATTCAAAACCATGTTATAGTGGTTTTATTACTTATAATGTTACCTTAAGGTGTTTAAAATGTATTCTATTTATTTTAAAAGTGAAATATTTTTAAAAGGCATGATGACTTTAATGAGTTTAATTGATTTTAATTGGTTTATGAAAATAACCCTTTTTAAATGAAGGGTGATCTGTTTGAAGTGAGTAAAGCTTATAAGAAGTTGTAAATCTAAGATGAGGAAAGATGTTTTAGGTTTCTATTTTTGATTATAGCTCTTTAATAACTATAAAACATTTATATAATGTTTGTGATATTTTTTGGGTATGAAACTACACCTATAGGCCCAGACATGTAATCATTAGAATATTGTTAGATATAATGTCATGGATGGGCGACCCAAACCAACTAGGCCCAAGGAATGTTCTAATTTCTGGTTAGTGCATGCATTGGATTCTGTACAGATTATATATAGTGTTTAATATGAGAAAATAGAGTTCCAATATCCTTAGATGACCTAGGGATATTCCCTATATAGTTCAAATCTGAAATAGTTATTTTATGGTATGTTAAATATTTTATAAATTATTAAAGTATATTTATTTATTTATTTCATAAATTTTCAAAGTATATGTTTTTTATATCTCTTTTATTTAACTGTAAATATGTATTTGAAAATTTTTAATTTTTTTTTTCTAAAACGGTTTTTGAAATTGGTTTTAAGTGCATGCTTTAAATAATAGTGTCCTAGAGAGACTAATTGTTTCTCTAAGTGACTATTTTCATCTAAAATAAAAAGAAATTGTATTTTATAAATGTTGATGGCCTGAAAATTGTATTTCATAAACTAGACAATCAATTTTAAATTATATAAGTTTTAAACTAATATGAACATGGATATCTAATTAGATAGTAAGAATGTGGACATGTTGGTGGTAGCATACTGGTCATTTAAATATATTATCGGTTTTAGTATCTTTTCCAATTAGAATCACTCTAAAATCAATTTTTTTTGGGACTGGACGTTTACTAGTGTGTTCATATAGATATATCACATTTGTTTATTTTATTTTAGTTTCTTTATAACATTATCCTAGTAGTACATCTTTCCTTCCTTCTTTATTTGAATTAGTGATGCATTATATTTGGGGAGATTTTAGTGGGACTTAGATATAGCTACAAGCGAGGGATAATGGAGGTAATTGGAGGGATTAGTTAATTTTTTTTTATTTTTATTAAATTGTCAAACTACATTATATATATTATTCATCCTATATAATTTTGTATTGACATCTCACATAAAGACATGTAATGTGTAAATTTTTTAAAAATTGTATTACCTATTTAATTTAATTTATTACTTAAATATTTCTTAGGGTATCTTACTTTATGAAATTTTTTATTGTATTAACCCCAAAATGAACATGGATATGCTTTAGGGATGTTTCATGTGGTATTGAGTGTTTGATGGATGGATGATTAATGCCTATGTGTTATGAAACTTGTATCAGATCCAAGGTCCCTATGTAGTACATTGATTCAAAGAATCCCTATGTAATTTTGGATGTTTGGTGGATTATAGTAGGATCATCGGGGATCCAAAGGTGGGTAATTGGTTGGTAAAAAATCACCACCACCCATGACAAAACATATGTTTCCATGGGTTGAGAAGATTTGAGTATTGATTACATTTTTAATTATTTTTCATGGATTTAGATATTATAGGTGAAAATAATGGGATTTGGCTAGTGTTATATTATGATCTCACATGACCAGAAAACTATATGGAACCCAGTTGAGGGTTTTAACATGGATTCTAGTGGTGGTTTCACGATTAGAGAATTGTATAATAAATAATGTCGTCAATTATTTCATAATTACTTGACCCTATAGAAATTTTCTTAGGGTTTTGTACTACTATTGACTGATTTGAGTTTATTTTGAGCTAGTTTCAAAGTAAAAATGAATAGAATATAGAAATTTTTAACATAGATTGTATAATTAGCAGTTTATTTTGTAATTGTTTTAAATGTGGTAGGATTGGTTTTGAAAATAAATAAAGGTATTTTGTGATGAAAATTACGTTTAAAATAATAAGATTTTGAAATTTTAAATAATGATTTGAATATTGGTATGCACTATTTCATTTTTTATTGATTTTAAAATTTAAATGATGGAATTAAAAAATGGTTTTTATTGTACTTTATATCAGAAGTTATTTTAAAAGTGAAAAATTATATTTGGGTGTGGGTTTTTTTTAAAACGAAAAAAAGGTTTTGATGTTTTATAATGAGTTAATTATTTTACTAAGGGGATCAAGTAAAATAAAATTTTGTTTTATGTGTGATTTTATGTATCTAAAATTAATGTTGGTGATTTTTATGGGGTTTTGAAATGTTGGTTTTGAAAATTTTTCATGAAAATTTAGTTTTGGATTGGACTTTTAATTTATTTCATTAGAATGGAATTCTTAACTGGGTTTTAAATAGAGATAGGTTGGATTTATTTTTAATATATTATTAGGGGTGAATTTCATTCCATTTACATTTTATTTATTAATCTTATAATGGTATCAAGTGACATTGAATCAAATTTTGTATTTATTATGCGAATCCATGTGATTCTAGTTGGGTGTTCTTCCGTTGGGCTCATCTTAGTAGCATCATATATATCATAATGTGTGAGGATTACTATTACCCCATTTATGTGATTAGGTCATCGAAGGATTTTAAGTACCTTTATGTGGAGATTCTTAGTTTCCTTATTCATTGTGAAATTGGGAATCTTTGGCTGGGTTTCTTTGGTGACTATGATAGATATTGAAATAGTTGAGTTTAGAAACCAGTCGGGAGTGGTCTAATTTTATTGGGATGGGGTTGGATGGAATCCCATAATGGAGGACCAATTTAAAACATACTCTTTTACATAGTGTTAGACCCCATGATGTTCTTGGTAATCTCTTTTTTTCTTTTATCCATTTTCCGTTGTTTTTTTATATTTTGGAAGATTGTGGTATTTGTTTTGGTGTTTTTGTTTTGAGACCATATATAATTCTTAATTTCACACTTTTCAAAGGGATAGTTTAATTGATGTCATGAAGTGCATATATTATCATCTCATTTACAGGGAACTACATGATCTTAGGTTTTTTTGATTAATTCAATTATATCTTCATTAATCCTCTAGATTTTGTTGTCCTCATTTGTTTTTTTGTTGATTTGTGATGTGGATTGATATTTTGGAATTTAGATAATTTTTTTTAATTTTGAGATGTTTATTTAATTTTCATAGATATTATGGATTATTTATTTATTTTTTTATTAGATACCCCCAAATTTACCGAACTTTTTTGGGTTTAAGAAGTTTTTTTAGTACAAAATGATTTGTTGGATCTTCAAAGTCATAGTAATAAACATAAAGAAACATACATTTTATAGGGGTGATTTGAGAATGAAGTGTCGAACATGTGTTTGATATTACTGTATTATTAAATATTTTTAAATACTAATGTGAATTTAATTTAAATACATGGTTTTATCATAGGTTATTGTGCAGGGAGGATATGATGAATTTATTTTTCATGGTTTCGAAGTATTACATTCAAGACTATTTTTTTAATAAAATAAGATCATCAAAAATCAGTAATATATTTTGTGTTTTCACTATCTGGAGGCTAATAGAATATAAAATTGTAAGATCATTTGCATGGTAACTCTAATGGAGGGGATAATTTTATAACTTGTGATATCTAGCTTTTAAATTAGTGATATAAAAGTAGAAGGTAGATCATTGAATGAATGTCTCAACAAAATAATAGATTAAGAATTATTAAAATGAGAAAAAATGTCCAATAAAACCCGTTGAAACTTCCATTGACCAATACATAATATGGTTATCCCTACATTGATTCAAATATAAAAATGTAAGACAAATTTAATCTTATAATGTTTGAATTGATGAAATTAAAAACAAATAAACAATGAACACTCCAACAACATGTGAGGAATTTCATAATTTTTGGTGTATATAAAATAACACCTTGATTCAACAGTATCAAAATGACACCAAAAATAATAATATTATATAAGAATAATAAATAATTTTATTAATAATCTAGTGATAATCAAACAACTTACTTGAAAAAATTTACATACAATTTCAAAATGACAACATAACAATACAATACAAAGAACAAAACATGAAACCCTAATTGCTTAACCACCACAACCTTAAATAATAAATATTTTTTCCTTAGGTCAAGATCCTATATTTCAATATTATCCCCAATAATTAGTATAGTCAAAAATTGAATGATAAAAATGGGAAAGGGGACTTTTCAATGTGGACCATAAAAATTAGATCAAGATTCCTCTCCTATGTTGAGGTCAAATTATGACTTTGAAGATGAAAATGTTTTGGAGGATTTTAGAAGAGAAATATTCTATTCTATGTTTAATATATTCCATTTAGATATTTCATCTCAATTGGATATTCCAATTGGATTTTATGATTATATTAGTAGGCTAAAATTATGGGCCTTGAAATCTACTCTAGAATTTAAACTTCAAATTGGGCCACATGGATCACTATTAAAAACTCAAAATTTTCTCTGATCATAGTTTAATTAATGGTCCCACATAATTTGTTCTATATACAATTAAAATTTAAGATTCATTTTTCTTGAATTTTTTACACCATATTAATTTGATGGGCCAAAATTCGATTATGCTTTATTTAGAAATTTCCACATCCATGTAAAAATATCCATATCCCACTGTGAATCATCAATTGATCCTAAAATAGAACATTTTCTACAAAACATTTTCAATAATAACCTTAATTACTAAATTGAACAATTTAAAATAATTTATTTCATAATTTTATGATTAATTGGGCCCAAATTGACACAATTTAAACATGAATTGAGAAATTATATGAATTGATGTTTAAATAATAAAATTCACTAAAACCAGCATTGAAAGATATTTAAAAACATGAATATTGAAATACAAAAAATTATTATTAGCCTTATTTATTGGATAATAGCACCACCACCTTTAATTTTTCTAGTTCTGATAAACAAAATTTCTCAAAAGTAAGAAAAATGAAATTTATTTTCTATACATATAAACATACAATGATCATAAAAATAATTTTATGAAAAATAATAATAAAACCCATTAGAATAATTTCACAAAATCTAGTATCACATGAATATCCCAATCCCATTAAAATTAAATTGATCAAATTTATTTCATCATTTCAATGAATTCTAATTAAGTATTATTATGTCCTCTGCATTAAAAAAGGAATGGGGTCTAATTTTCTATTTAAGGGGAAAATAAATGGAAGTGATATATTGAAATCACATTTAAAATTAAGATGAGTATCTAAATTTTTTATTTTTTCATTATTTTATATTATTTTCTAAACTATAATAGAGATTAATAGACTGAATCTGGGTAAGAAAAATATGGAGTCATGATCCCCAAGTGTTGAACAACACACTTTTTTTAAAATAATTTATCTATAGTTGATATCTAAAGCATAAATCTGGGAAAGACTTCTATAGATTTATGATTCCCAAGTGTCAAATGCTACACATTTTGAAAAAATATTTCTATGTATTGTCTTTTTTTATATCATTTTTTGGTGTATACTCAAATTAATCCAAAAGTGGACCTAAACCCTTTGCTACGATGAATGGAACCCCAAAACTCAAAATCACACTCAAAATCCAAAGGATGTGTAAATTGTTTTGGATTAAATAGATGAATAAGTAAACATTAAAAAATAACATCAGGAAACCATCCCAATCAAAAATTATTTCCATGACCATAAACATGTATAAAGAACAGAATAAAGGAATTCAAAATCATTCAGCATTTTTTTTCATCTTTCACAATTTAAATTAACTCATTAATGGATGATGAATTAAAAAATTCCATAAAAATATAATTCTTTTTTCAAATAATCACAGATTGTCAATCCCCCAACCTATAAGGACACTGCCCTTAGTTTTTAAGGAGAAGAGAACAAAGATTTCAAAATTGGGATGAAAGAGGAGGATAATGAAAATCTAAATGAAACCATGGAACCAAATCAATAGGTTTGAAGTGTATTACCCATCAATAAGAAAATGGACACTTTGGGTTCATTAATATGTTGACTCCAGGGGGATTATTGATGGTTTCATTGAAATATCGATGGCATATTTTTATTGTGAAAATAATAAATGAAATAAATTATTAAATTTAATACATAAGAGATATTAGATCAAATAGAAAACTCTAAGGGGGTTACAATAAAAAGACACAAAAAATTGAATAAAATAAAATCAATGTAGAAGTCGGGTTTCCTCTAAAAATGCTCGTAGTTTAATGTCATTATCTTGACATGGATACTAAATTAGTCAAATTGTATCTAGTTCATAAGTTGAATGATTTATCTCTTACTCATTTTCAATTTTATTGAATGATTTAAATAATGGTTGTAGCCAATTTACATTTACATTTATGATATGATCACTAATGGGATCCTGAATCTATACTACCCCAAGGGGTATATATGAATCACTATATTAGGTTCTGACCATTGCAATGTTAATTTTACTGGTTATAAATAATGTTTTGAACAATAAATGAGTACATATTTCCACAGTTCAATGTACTTGAACTTTAGATTATTAAATTTTTAAGCATCAAAAGTAGTTTTATGGATTCTTGAATTTTTAAAATCTTAAATTCTATGTTCCTCAAGTTTTTTGTGGTATAATTTACTATTTTTTCATCTAAATAAATGCCAATGTTCATTTTATTGACTTATCAAAAAGAATTATGTTCAATTATAAAAGGTATGTAAAATGAATTTCCCTAATCCAACCTATATTTTGATGTTCCTAGGATGATTTTTAATAGAGTAATATATGTCCAAATGGGAATCAAAGAGTTTCCCAAACAACTATTTACTTGAGGGATTTATTATTTTTTAAATAGTTTTCATAATTTATTTATTTTCCCACTCATATTGACTAATGGTTTAAGGATGTTATGCAGTTGGAAATTTTTGAGAAATACCATACATAGACATGATTGATGAGATGTTATGATATTAGAAATGGGTTTCATGATAATTGAGGATATCTCTTTGAATTCCAAATCAAGAAAATATCTTTTATTTCAAGAATCATATCACAACATGAAAGGAATTAAACTTTTTGGGAGTGGAAGTTAACCCATTTAGATACGTAATAAATATGTAATATGATATATAGATATCCCTAAGAGACTTTAAATAGTCCCATGAAATCAATTACACAATAATAAATGACATTTAAAATTGTAATGTGATTAAGGGAAATTTTATTTCTATTGGTTCTGAATCCTAAATGATGACATTTAGAAAAACATTGGAAGAATATATGGTAATCCTTAGTGAGGTTAGGAAAAAAGAAAAAAATGTACAGGACCCTTATTGTTTTATATTTTATAAAGGAATCCTATACATTCCTCTCTATGATTTAATTTAATAATGGAATCTTACTTATATTCTGGAATACATGTCCTAATTACTTGGTCTTCTTAGAGCATGAAGAGGTAAGGGTCATCAAATGCGTAGTTCCTGACATCAAAATGTGATTTTAATTTATCTTGGTTCTTGAATAATTATTAAATTATTCCAATAACCAAGTGTCTTTCTATATCAACATAACAAGGGTAATCAGTCATATAATATAGGTTCTCATTGGTAATAGAATTAGACACAGAAAGGGGATGCGAGTTGACTTTGAATTCCTTTCTAGAGATGTGACTAGATAAAATATTTTTTGAACCCATATTATCCATAATTTTTATTTCTATATCAGGAATAATGATCACCCTAATAATAAATCATGTCTTGGAATCTTGTTTTTTAAAAATATTTTTTTATAATTGAATGATTTGTGGATAAAATGATGGGGGATCCGAAGATATGGGAATTATTTTTTAAAAAATATAATAAAATATCTAGAATCTCTTTCTTAATGGATATGTAATTTATTTGTGCATAATTTAATGATTTATATGAATAATCAATGACACATGGAGTTTTATGAAAATATTTTCCTATAATAGATCCTACAATGATGTGACTCACATCACACATTAATTCAAATGGATGTTCTTAATGAGTTATTTCATCATTTGGGGGAGAGATAATAAATGACTTGAATTTCAATAGTGATTCATCATAGCTTACCATCCAGAAAAATGGAACATATTTCACTAAAAGAGCACAATGTGGTTGACAAATGAAGTTAAAATTCCAAAAGAACCTTTTGGAGAAACCAACATATCCATAGAAGGACCTAAGTTCTTTGATATTTATTACAGAGGGAAAGTGATGAATAATATCAACCATAGATTTATCAAATTATTTAACTATACAAGAGAAAGTGTAGCCTAGAAAAAGTATTTATTTTATCATAAAATGACACTTTTTAGAGTTTAGGATATTCATTTTCTCCTCATATACATAAAAACCATGTTGAAATTTATTAGGAACCCTTAAAATGTATCCTCAGTGATGGAGAATTCATCCATAAATACTTCTATACAGTCTCCCACTATATCATAGAATATTCCCATCATGCACCACAAGAATTTACCAGGGGAATTACATAACCCAAAGGGAATGAAATTTAAGGTAGAATTTCCAAATGGATAGGTGAAGGCTAGTTTTCATTGATCTTCTACGGAGACCCTGAGTTCATTATAATGTGATACTTGATATAGGAAGCACTAGAACTAATGAACCATCACTATCTTGAGGAATTTATCAATTAAGGACAAACAAAAATATTATTTCATAGTAAAAGCGTTTAATTTATTATGGTTAATGAACACACTCCATCCACTAATCTCCCATTTAGAGACAATATCACCATCCTCATTGGTAATCATAGTGATTCCAACCTTCTTTTGTGAATTCTTGAATTGGGTTTACCCACTCACTCTTAGAAATGTGGTTGGTGATACCCAGTTTCAATAACATTATATATTATATCCTTAAGACATCCATAATTTTGATATTGAGTATCTGCTGAGGTTGATGACATGGTTTGGAGTCATATTCCAGAATAATGCCATGATTTCCAATGAGTGGGTTAATCCCAGGAATATTAGCTAGGGTCCAACCAATTTCTTTTATATTCTTTCCTAGGACATCTAGAATAAAATTCTCTTGATTGGGTTAAAGGAAATAATAAATGAATATATGGATGGTTTAATTTTCCATTAATAATAAAGACTACAGTGATGAAGGAAGGACCATAAATTTGATATTTGGTCGGTTAAGACATTTAAAATAATTATGGGACATTTCATAAGACCCGGTTTATTTTTCAAAAAATTTAGCAAAATTGGTTCCTTTTGAAAAAATTATTCAGGCACCATAGTGGAAACATTAGTTTTAGTAATGTATATGGAGATGATTATATTGATTTAAAAAATGTTTCATTGAATGATGATCCCGAAATATCATTATAGGATCCATCTAAAAGAGATTGAAGATGAGGAGAAAATTTTTCCTCATTTGAAAAAAGGAAATCGATCTCATATTGACTTATAAATCCTTTAAAATTATTTATGTTTCTATGGTTCCCTATCAACACTACCAATCCAATTGAACTCATGGATTTATTTAGCATCCCCAATTTATCAATCTGTATTATAAATTTATATACTGAGTCTCATGTTATTTATGTTTATTGTTAGGTTTTCATTCTAAAATCAGATGAATGAGTTTATTTTTACAAAGAATGGAAGACCAAGGATGATATGGTTTTCTCCATGGAAACTAATATTGGTTGATTATGAAGTAAAATTATTTAATTAGGGTAAATGAAAATTTCAACACTCACCACAACATCCTTTATGATCACATTATGAACTAAAACACTAAAATCTACAAGTTAGAGGGTGACAGATGTTGGTTGGAGATCTTCATTCCCAATTTGAGAATACATGTCCTGTGAAATGAGGATAACAATTGATACTAGGTCAAAATGGATTTGAAAAACTTTTTATCTTTTAAATCATCATTTATTAATGGGAATCCAAGGTTTTCAACATAGAATGAACATTACCTTAAAGGGTGTTACTCACAATAGTACATAAAATGAATTGTTTTTTATATGAAAATTTCAATATAAAAATGAATATGTCATTATAGTACTTTGGGAAGGATGTAATGGTTTGGACTATATCAATAAAGGGAATATTAATATTAAATTGAGATAATATTTCCCTTGATGTTTAATTCTATTTATGTTTATATTTTTCTCTTATATATTGGAGGAATGGAGAAGAATGTTTGATTATTGGGTGAGGTTGTTGTTCTTTCACATTATTATTATATTTTACAGAATTTTAGGGTGTTTCATCAATATATCCATGTGATATTAAATATTTTAAGGGTTCTAGAATGTTTGGTTCAGGATTTTCCCTAGATCTATCACTTCTTAAGAAAATCATTTCTTTTAGTGGATCATGTGATCTTTGTGTGTAACTTGGTTCTCCCCTATAGGTGAGGACACAACAACCTAATTAGGCATGAGTGACTTTCCATTTTTTATAGTTTGTAATTTATGTTCAAGTTATGAGACTTATGAGTTGATTTTCTCTGTTTTTTTTACCCAACAATTCAAGGATTGGGAGAGGGACAGATTGGACAGGGGCTTCTACTAGTTGGTTAATACTATGAGGATACTTTGGTTATTAGATTGGTTGTTTAATGGGTTATTTAATGATTTGTTTGTATTGGACATGAGGATGTGGGTATTCGATTGGTTTTTGTTGGAAATGATTATGGTTTTGGAAATTCTATTGAGGGTAGGGGTTGTGAAATTATTTTTTTGTTGGTTTTTGATTGTATTTAAAAAGGATTCCTAGATGTTAATTATAACTTGAATTTATTTTTATACTATAGATTTTAAAATTTCAATGAATTAAATAATTATGGTTATACTCCTAAAATAAAATACCTGATGGAATGAATATTTAGGTAGTTTTCAGTCTTGTGTTATTTTTTTCACAGAGTTTGGAAACAAGGACAGTGTATCATATTTCATCGATGTTGTAAATATTTATCTCCTTGACCTTCCTAGTGACTTTAGTAATTTATCCTATAATAATTTCTTCTTCTCTATGTTATTTTATTGCAATATATTTGGGTTTTGTCTTATTTTTATGTGATTTTCCCCATGATTTGTTTGTTTCATTATTATTTGAAGAATAATTATATGAATCATTTGATTTTTTTTTTCAATTTTACATTACACATCATGTAAATAAACTATTTGTTACAAGGACCTAACCATTCTTAGAAAATTATCACTTCTTCTAGTATTAAAAACCCATGGTTTATTACAATGTTTAAACTTCCATTCATCCTTTTTGATGTTTTATAGAATGTTTCTCTCTGTTTTTTTCAAAATTTTACTCTCTTTTTTAGGTGTAATTGTTCTGTGATGAAGATAGTATTTTTTATAAAATTTTCCTTATAATTATCCCAAATAGTTAATAGATGTTAGAATCAAATTATTTACCAATTTATTTTCCCTATACTTAAGAGAAAAATGAAGGAGTCTCACATTATTTGATAAACTTTTATTTTGTGGGAATATTGTTACAACAATGTCCACAAATTCTATAACATAAAGGTAAGGCGTCTCAAAATCCATCCCATGAATGGTTGGAAGGTGTTTTCAGGCATGGAGTTTGAAGAGAAGATAGGAATATCCTATTTAAGCATTACTAATTTAGGATGGTTCATTGGAACATGCATGTGAAAGGTATAAACTCCTGGGATGATTGGCAATATTTCTAATGTTAGGTGATTCCCATTTTAGTTTCCATTTGGGTTCTCACTTGGGTTTACGATTGGTTTTCTAGAATATTATCCATTTTATTGAACTCAATTGTAAAATAAAAAATATTAGGAAGACTAGGTTCTAATTGAATTATAAATCTAGATTCATTAGAATCCTCAACCCTCATGTTTTCTATCCTAACAAGTATATTTCCATTTTCATGATTGTAGGCAGATATGTGGAATTTTTTTGGGGAAATTGGCATTGGTTGAGGATACAGAAATGGTATGAAAATAAAACAATAAAAACAAAGTTTACATATATAAGACCTGGGAAATGGTTTCAAATTTTTGTTATGAACAAATTTTCCCATGTTTTTGGGTTTCAAGAAGTCATTTTCAGTACATCATGAGTTGTCAAACCTTAAGGGACCTAAGAAGAAACATAAAGAAATATACATTATATATAGGTAATTTGGATATAAAGTGGGAAATTGTGTCCAAATTGAGTGGATTATTATATATTTTTAAAAAATTATTTTAATTAAATTAAAATAGAATAATTTATCCTAATTTATTATATGGTTTGTATTGAATATATTTCATTTAATGGTTTCTATATCTTACATTTGATAGTGTTTCTTTCAATGAAATAGGAAGTTCATAAATCAATCACTAATTTTTCATTTTCCAAATAATATATCTAATCAAATATAAAATTATAGTATCATATTCATGAGCACTCCAAGGTATAAGATCATTCTAGAACTCATGATAGGTAGACTTAAAATTAGTGAGATCAAAGAAGAAGGTACATCATTGAATGACAATCTAAAAAAAATAATTGATATAGAATTATTAAAATGATAAATAACATCAATAAAACCACTATCAACTTCCATGGATTAACACATAAGTTTTTTATCCCTTTATTTATGTAAATATCTCAATAGGAGATGAAAGTCATCTTATAATGGTAGAATTGAGGAAGTGAAAAGAAATGAAGTGACAAATACTACACGATTGTGTGATAAATTTCATAATTGTTGGTTTGTGTAATTTAACAACTTAATTCAATGGTATCAATGTGATATTGAAAATATTATAATTATATAGTAATAAGAAAAAAATATTAAAAATATTGTGTGAATCAAACTAGTATCTTGAGAAGAACAACTTGCAATTACATAATGATAGTGTAACAATAAAATGGAATGAAAAAAATGAGCATGTAATAACTTAACCAACACCACCACAAATAAAAAATCTTTGAGACTTAGGTAAATCACCAATCAATAAATATCATCCCAATTTATTTTTATAGTCAAAAGGTGGGAGAGAAAAAGGGAAAGTGAACTTTTAAATGTTAAGTAGAAAATTTAGATTAGGACTCTTCCCACATGTATATGTGAAAATACGACATTGAATATGGACAAATTTCAGTGGGGAATACTAGATTAATATATTATTCAATATTTTCTATAATTATTTTAGAGACTTCATCCCAATTGGGAAGTCGATTCAGATGACTTGATTAAATTGGTTGTATAACTTTATGGGCTTTGGACTTTGGACAATAATTTAAACATCAACTTGGGCCACCTAGATCACCATAAAAACTTCTATATTTCCTTTGGTAAAATTTAAACGAAAATTTCCCAAAAAATTTATCTATATAAAGTAAAAAAAAATTCATCAATATACTTTAATTTTTCTCTCTAGTTTTACTAAATAGTCATGAATTCCATTTTTCTTAGTTCAAAAATTTATGCATCCATATCCAAATTTGTCCATATCTGCCTTTTAATCATTATTTAATCCAAGAATTAAAAAACTTCTACACAATGTGATCAATAATATAATGAAATATCAAATTTAATTAATTAAATTAATGTATTACACAAGCTATTTATTAATAGGTCCCAAATTTATACACATTAAACATGAATTGCGAAACTATGTGAAATGAGGTTCAAATAATAAAATGAACAAAACCGATGTTTATGGACATCGAAACTAAATTAATATAAAAATATAAACAATAATTATAATCCTTATTAAGGGGTAATCATTTAACTTTTTTAGTCCCACTGATTGGGGATTGATGTCGTGTGTAGTGGTGGACCTTTTGAGTGATTCATCTAATTATACCATCTTGTTAAGGAGTTCAAAAATGGTGTGAAGTCCCACATGGGTCTCAAAATCATTTATCCTTCCTTATATGGTTAAGTGTGTTTTTTGGGGTTAATAATCATATCGTGTTTGAGAGTTTTATTTTTATTATTCAACTTAGAGGTTATCATTTGAAAATTTCTTCTTTTGAGTAAAGTGTTCTAGTCTTTTTTATCCATTTGATATTCAGTGACATTCTCACAGAAGAATTATTTTTTATGGGAGTTATGTCATAGTTCATGTATTTTTTTATTGTTTTAAATATTTATGATTTTTGATATCATCCTTCATTTTTGTGTCTAATTTGGTCAAATTTTTAATTTTTTATGAATTACTACTTAGGCGCATGGTTGGAACATAATTATTAGAATCTATGAGACAACCGTAAATATGGTACTTAAAAATAATTGATCCAAACAACAAGTTTTGTTCATGGTTCTTTAACTATGAATCCTACCTATGTGTGGTGTTCTGAAACCTCTAGTGGGAGGTTCGTGGTTTGGCCAATAATGAAACCAAACAATGTGAAAAGTTCAGATTATTAGAAAATAAAAATAAAATGTTCATTTCCCCTATTATTGTTAATCCCTTACCTTAACCCTCTCTAAATATAAATAAATACCCCCATTTTTCTTATATGTGTGACACACCGATCCCTTAGGGGGATCCCTATCATATGACTCCATCACCCATGACCTCCAATCCACTTGTGATTTTGGTGTGTATGACCTAGGTATGGGAATCATCTCTTCTATATCCTCCTTTTGATTCTTTATTATTCATCTTCTATTATTCCCCTCAAATTATGCATTTCAGGATAAACCCTTTTGTGGGTTTTGGTATTATTTTTATTGTTTCCTAATTTTTAAAGTGATTTTTTCTTGCTTAGGGTTCTTCTTGGTCTTGTGAGGCTCCATGGGCCTTACTCTGATAGTTTTAGGCACCAATTACCATATAAAGACAGTTAAAATTATGCATATAATATTCATTGATCTATAATATCAATATCACATATTTAAAAAAACAATGACTATATTCTATAACATACAAGGTATAAAACACCAAGATTACTCTAACAATGAATAAAATTTATTAAAATTTGACTGTTATAACTTTGAAATTAAATTGGTGTGAACGAAAAAAATAACAATAATATTAAATATATTATGGATTTACTAATTTATAATTTGTTAGTTAATTATTTGTAAGTAATCACTATATTTTTTAGAAATGTCATTTTATTCATCAAAAATTAATTTTCCTTAAAAATGGGGTTTATTTTTTTTGAGTGAATATTATAATTAATATTTTGAAACATTAAAGAATATATTTTAAAAACTGAATTTAATTTTTGAAATGAAACCATAAAAATTATAATTTTTATATATTTTCAGTTTTTTTTAAATTTTGATTTTTTACTATATAGTGAAAAATAATGATTTTTTAATGGAACTTATATTTTATTTTAATGAATTTAAAATGTAAAAATATTTGTTTATATATAAGTTAATTATAATTATATTTAAAATAGTAAAATTATTGTTCTTGAAATGAATTTTATACTTGAATTTAGTAGAAGAACATTTTCTATCTAAAAGGGCATTTTTTTGAAAACCCATTTTTCATCACATATTACTGGTTTGATTTTATATTAAATTCATCCACATTTTTTTTAATTTTAAAAAAATTTATTTCATATTAGGAATTATGAGGATAATTTTTTTTTAAATAGTACCCTCTTATTTATGATCAATTTGAATAGTGACCATATTAATTTTTTACCACGGTAAAGGGTAAACCAGGTAATTAAGTGCTAAAAATAATATTAGAAGAATAATAAGATGACTCTAAAACATTATATAATTTAACTATATGATTTTATTTCATTAATAATATTCCATTATTTGGTTATAATGAATTTATTTCTATTTATCTATGATTATAACATTTTAATTTTTTATTTAAAAAATATATAAAATGTCCCGAACTTTTTTTATTAAATAAAATATTTTTAGCATATGGTTAACCTAAGGTTATGTTATAATCAGAAGGCTTAAAAGAAAGCAAAGCCCACTCCCAAAAAAATTTTATTAATAAAAATGTAAATACATCAACATGAAAGAAACATGGAATCAGCAAAAACACCTGTACACATCACCACACACATCAGCATCAACCAATCCACAATACAAGGTTAGAGTAACAAAGGACCATAAAGAACAATCCTCTTCAAAAGCACGCTTGGACAAAGCATCAGCAACTTGATTTTCCTCCCAATAAACATGAGTGACAACCAAACAAACCTTCTCCACAATATGAATACAATCATCCCAGGCAGAAAGCATCCTCCAAGGGACATTCCTTGAGTGATTTCTTAGAATGTCAACTGCCAAAAGAGAATCAGACTCTATCCATATATTCAGCCAGCCATGAAAAGAGGCATACCAGATAGCCTTAATCATAGCCCATAATTCCACCTCAATAGCCAAGACATTCTTTAAAAATTGGAAGAAACAACCTTTAACAAATCCCCTATAAGTGAAAAAAAGACCCCCATAACTCGAAGGCCCTGGTGCACCTGAAGTCGCTCCATCCACATTAACATTCGGGAACCTAGAGATCAGAGGAATCCACTGGATATGTTTCAGCATAATCGGTTTCTTAAATATACCAAGAACATTCAAAGGTCGTAAAACAACCAGATCTGAATCATTATTCTGCATGACTCCAATTCGAGCACACGCAGCACCAAACACACCAATATGAAGCTCCTGAATACCAATAGAAATCAGTGTAACTCAGTTCTCAAATACAATATGATTACGTTCCCTAGAGATAAAAGAAATCAACATAGAGACTGCAGAGAAAAATAGAGGTTTCGCCTAAGAACTGCAATCAGCATGATCAACAGAATCCATAAGTTGTCCGAAACTCCACAAATTCAGATGAAATCCAAAAATCCCCAGCAAATGATCCCATAAACCAGCCGAAGAGCAACGAGAAATAAATAATTGATCAATAGTCTCATCAGCAACAAGACAACGAAACGAAAACAGGTGCAAGAGAAAATCTAGCTTTCTGTATCTTCCACTGTAAAGGAAGTCGACACTTCCAAATCCTCCACAAAAGAAAATAATGCGCCGGTGGGATAAAATCAGAATTAAACACTAGCAGCCAAGAAGGAATGGCCAGGAGCACATTACACATGGATATATAATGTTCCTTAGTGCTAAAAGATACATTAATAATGGGCAACCAAACCAAAGTATCCATCGAAGAATAGTGATAGCATCCCAACTCCCTTTTTAGAGGATCCGAAAGCCACCCTTGAGTCATAGTATTATTCTGAAAGTCAGCAATAGATAGATCCTTCATTTCAGAAGGAATCACAATATCATTAACAATGGCACATGATAACCAAACAGTCTTCCAGTAATTCAAAGAGGAACTTTGACAAACCACCCATTTAGAGGATTGTGAAAGAATACAATAAGCATGCTTAACTAAGGGCCATATCATAGAAGGGACATAAAGAGAGTAACCATTTGACAACTTGGATCCCAATATATTACTCAGAAATTCCAAAGAGAAATCACTAGAAGTCAAAAGGGGTGAGGTAGACTTTTAATGAGAGATTCATTAAAGGTCATAAGGTCCTTAATCCCCATGCCACCCATCTCAACAGGCCAAATGCAATCACTCCAGGCAACCGTAACAAGATTCCATTAATGTATTGAACTAGTCCAGATAAAATTCCACATCTGACTTTGTAAATCCTTAAGAAGAGATCTAGGCCATCTGTATAAAGATAAAGTATAGACACACATTGAAGTGATCACAGAATTAACAAGACAAACACGCCCTGCCTGAGACATAGATTTACCTTTCCAGGTAGCCATCTGATTAAGCATCTTGAGGTAAATATTTTCTAAATGACATCTTTTCACAGCACCCCAGAAAAGAAGAACCCCAATATAATTAATGTGTAGAGTCCCCCTCTTGACCCCAAGCTTATGGGAAACTCTGTTCTGCTTTGAAGAAATAACCCATTCTCCAAAAAACACCGTGTATTTATCCCAACTGATAACCTGACCAGAAATAGCCTTATAATGCTCAAAGGCTACCTTGATAAAACGGATAGTAGACCTATCAGCTTTCCCAAACAAAAGAATATAATCCGCATAAAAGAGATTTAAAGGAGAAAAAATATTTCTTCCAACAGTAATTTGTTGATACATTCCAGCCTGAACATGATCTGAAAAAAAATTCAAATAATCCTCAGTAATAGCAAAAAGAAGTCTAGATAAAGTATCACCATGTCCCACTCCCCTGCATCATTTAAAAAATCCTCGAGGAAAGCCATTCACAATGATAGATAACATATATCTATGAAGAATGTATCTAATCAAAGAAATGGAACCATTGGAAAAACCAATCATTCTTAACACCGCAAAAATGAAACTCCATTTCATCATATCAAAAGGCTTTGAAATGTCAACTTTCAGAGCCATATTCCCATACTTCACCTTTCTCCTCATAACATTAACACATTCAGATGCCGTGTACAATCAATTCTAAATGTTCCTTCCAGGAACAAACCCAAATCGATTTGTGGAAATAAAATTCTTAGCAATACATCCCAATCTATTTGACAGGACTTTGCTGATTACTTTTGGAATTGTATTCCCAATAGCCACATGCCTGAAATCCCGAATATCAAGGGAAGTATCCTTCTTTTGAATTAATTAAATGAAGAAAGCAGTGGCGCCAAAAGGAAAATAAGAATGATAAAAGAAATCACAAACAGCATTCACAAACTCTGTGTGGATTATATCCCAATAAGTCATGAAAAACCTATTGGAAAAACAATCTGGCCCTGAGACACTATCACCATTTATAGAGAAAACCGCCTTCCTGATTTCCTCCTCTACGAGTATACTAGTAAACACTTCATTCTGAGAATCCCCACCTGAGGGAGAAATATTCCTGAACATTTTATGAGTGCTATCATGACCTGAGTCAGTGTAAAGCTTTTCAAAATAACTACAAGCAGCAACAGAGATTTCATTTTTAGAGCATAAAACAACTCCATCAACCATAATGGAATTCATACTAAATTTCACCCTCTTCTCCCTACGCAAGAAATGAAAGAGTCTGGTATTTTAATCACCCTCCTTTAGCCACCTGACATTATATTGGTTCCGAGAAAGATTCTCCTTTAAGGCCAAGAGCTCATTAAATTTTTAAAGGGCAATCAATTCATCCCTAGAGAGCACATCCTAACCCTCATTAGTCCTTTGATAGTGCACAATATTATCCTCATTAGTTTTAATATCATGATCAGGGCATGGGAATGATTTTTTACTCCACACCTTGAGCTTTGACTTCACAGCTTTTAGCTTCATAACCATAATATAAAAGGGACTTCTAATAACAGTGGTTTCCCAAGATTCAATAAAAACCTATATACAGCTTTGAATAGATAGACAAGCATTAATAAACCTAAAAGGTGGGGGAGAAGCTCTAAATCTATGGAGACATAAATCCAATAAAAGAAGATTGTGATCAGAATCATCCCTTGGAAGAGTTATACCAGAACGAGAAAAATCTTGAGTTCCCCCATCCACATGACAAA
The DNA here is from genome assembly GCA_963277665.1 of Viscum album. NCBI lineage: Eukaryota > Viridiplantae > Streptophyta > Magnoliopsida > Santalales > Viscaceae > Viscum > Viscum album. The sequence goes on along the minus strand of OY728164.1, from coordinate 1,050,569,194 downwards.
AGCACCTATCAATCTTGCTGGCTGGTAGCCATTTTAAAGTGTATCATTGTTATGTAAACTCAGCACCCAAAAAGGAACTTTAATCAGACTACAAGCATCAATATAGGAAGAAAACTCACTAGTATCCAACCTATTGAAACAAGTGCCTGTCTTGTCCTCAGGTCGGAGTACTGAATTGAAGTCACAAACAATAACCCAAATCTGCCTCATTTGAAGAGCTATGCAGTCCAAGGATGACCACAAAGAACTCCTCCCAGTATACTAATTAAGAACATAAACAAAATAAAAATCCATTCTATGACTACTTATGTCAACAGAGAGAGTAGTCAATTGCGGATCAGAAAGAGAATAAATCAAGGAGACACTATCATGTTTAAAAACCCAAAGAGTATATAATGAAGCCCGACCAGCATTATGGGAAACCAGAGAGTACCCAAGTGTTGACCACTTAAAGGCTTTCCATTTTAAGAAAGATAATCGAGGATTAGTAATTCCAAAGAGGATAGTTTTATTGGGAACAATGAAATGCATAAGGGTTGTGACCGTGGGAGAATTCCCACGACATTGACAATTCCAAAAGAAAACCATATTTAGGAAGAGGACCTGGACCTAGTATTAGGCCTTCATGAAGCAATTGCACTAACTTCACCCGCCTCTCAACCTTCTTCTTCTTCTCTTTACTATCTAAAGAAGAAACAACTGGAACAACTAATGATCCAGCGATTGTGTATGAGCCATCCAAAGGTAGAGGCTTCCCCTCACTGGAACCTTCCCCCTTATCATCAGACCAAAAACACCACTCAAGGGAGAAAATTTATTCAATGAGGTAACTGGTTCCTGACTAATCAGCAACAACGGCTACTTTGCAGCCTTGGACAATGGGACCTGCGAGAAGGATCTAGGTACACTTTTTTGCTACCCTTATCACCCTTATGAACCTTGTCCATTACGGCTTCTGACCCATCAGATCCAGACAAATTCTGAACCTTCCCCTGTGAAGTTCCAATAGGAAGAACAACATTATCATGCCCAAACATAATACTAGATTCCATATCCAGATTCTTTGACATATCCACATCAGGTGCATTAACAGGGTAAACAACATTCAGTGGATCCTGCCCTACAATCACTACAGAAGGTTCATATTTCACCTGCAATGAGGACTGAGTATCATTTCCCTACACTGCAATCTGAACAGAAGGTTCATTCTGAACCTATAAGGTACCCTGATGAACACTGACCAGCACTGTATCAGTAGAAGGTATATTCAGCACCTGCAATTCCTGAGAGACAGTACCCTAAACAGAGGCACACAGACTACCCAAAGGAACCATAAGAGTGATAACTGGATGGACCTACACTACAACCCGAGGCCCAGACGCAGAATCCCTATTCTGTGAATCAACCCTCGAGATATCCTTATGTTTTAATTCTTTTCATGATCTTCATAAATTTAATGTAATAAATAGTTCTAAAAATTAACAGTAATTATATATTATAATAAATAATATTTTATTAAAAGATATAATTTTTTAAAAAATCTATATTTTTCTAATTGATTAGGATTTATTTTATTATATTAACAACATCCCATTTTTGGGAATTTTGTCCATTAATTATAAATATTTACTACGAAAGAGTAAATATCCTTCTTTTCATGAAAAATGTGAATGAGGTTAACTAGGAGTTAAAAAACAAAAGTTGAGGGTAGAAACATATTAAAATCCTTTATAATTTATATTTTATGAGTTTATTGAGACCCATACTCATATGATAAGAAAAATAAATCACTTTAGAGCCATTTTAAATTGAAAATATTTTTCTATTAATTTAATATTTTATGAAATTCAAAGACTACCCTTCCCCTATCTCAATAAATGAAATCTATTATTATACTCAAATAAAACCTAAAAATCCACTTGGACAAGATAATATATACCTAATTCACATTCTATAACCCATACCCACATTATATAGGCCTCACATAAGAGTTAAAACCATCCTTAGATGTCTTAAAGTGTTAAACAAATGTGATAGTCTGAAGAAGAGGTATCATTTTTAATAAAGTATTTCTATTTTATTTCATCATCATCATCCATTAAATATTAATTAACCATTTTATGTAATGAAGTAAATTTTTTACATATAATCTGGTTTTTTATGTTTATTTGATTACCTATATCAATAAAATCTTCCATAAAATGGTATGCAAATCCATTTTTCTTGTGCATGAAGGACTACCGCCTCACAAACTGATGTAATTGTTTTTTCATGACCATATATAAAGGATTAATTAAAATGATTTAGTTAATTTTTATATATTATATTAATGAAAAATTTATAATTATTATATTATAATATATAGTTTACCTTATTAAATTTCTATTCATTGAAAAATGATAACATTGTTTATGCATACATGTGGACAACCACATCTATGAAGCGATGTGATTCATTTTTCATCACCAAATCACATTGATTGTATATATATGTATATTTAAATGAATAATATTATATTTATGATATTAGTATCATTATTTAATGATAATATAATAATTATCTTCTTTCTATAATGATTTTTTTAAAATTGAAATGTTTCCCATCAGTAAGTATGACATATCATCTCCATAATTCTAACATAGTTATTTCCTCATAATAATATTTAAAGGATGAATTTAAATGTATTATTAATGTATAAAAATGATAATTATTTCCTTAATAATATTCTATATATTATGTAATAATGACCACTTTAACCATAGATAACCTACATAAGTAATTTGGACCATATAGACTAAACATCTTGGAAACACCTAACATGGGATTAAATGATAAAGTAATTAATTATTTTACTTAGATAAATGAAATAAATGGTGTATTTATAATGTGTATAACCTAAAAATTATCTTAAAAAATAAGAGATATTATTTTATTATATATTTGTTAAAATATATAAATGAAATCTATGCAATCAAGGTAAGGGATTCTGACTTAATTTCATTTCATTGAGGCATATTTTATTGTTTTACACAAATTTCATTTATATGTTGAATATAATAAATCTCTAACAGGTTATATAATGTATAATACATCCTTAATTATAATTATAATTATAATTTTATTTATGTCATCCTTTTGTATTAGTGTTTAAAGATACCAAGTGGTAAAATAATTCTTAACTAAAATACATTTCATTCAGTTATAAACCTTCTTAAATGAATTTATGTGGTTTATACACTACCCTTTCTATAATTTATATCATAAATATAATTATTTTAATGATATTTAAAACATTATTTGGGGTTATTAATTCATGGGTCTTATGATTATTATGTTTCCAATTGGATGAAAGTCATTATAAAATAATCTACACTCTTTTTTGAATTGTTTATGTTCAAGGTTTTTTAGGGGAAAATCAAATGATATTATTTTATTGAACTACATATCCTATATTACCCTCTATTTATAAATTTGTTTTACATGTTTAATTTACATTTCCTCCAATATTTATTAATGGAATATTATGAAATCCATTACTAAGTGATAACAATCTTTCATACTCTTTTCTATTGGTAGTATTTTACTTCCAAATCTATATTTTTTATATTTTTTTTAAAAAACATATATGATTTCAAAAAAAAAATTGGGTATCTGTTATCTTCTTAAAAACTATATTAAAAGTAATATACTTGAACATGAAATTTTAGGTATGTATTAATTTTTTTTTGATTTTACTTTTTATCTTAATTATATTAATATCAAATTAATTAATAGTTCTAAATAGTGAGATTATTTATATTATATAATAAATAGAACCATATTAAATGATATAAAATTACTTAAAATCATATACCTATAAAAATGAATATAATATAGGTTTTCATTTCAACCATGGTCCATTTATGGTCATTTTGTGAATTTATATAAATTATCTTGGACCCCAAAAAGTAAAACTCAATACTGTCATGGTAAATGTGAAAGAGGATAATGAGTGGTTAAAACCATAAGATATGTTTAATTTGTTTTTTAAAAATATGTATTATTTTTATTTTATTAGTTTATTATGACTCATATTCATCATATAATTGAAATAAATCAGTTTGGATTCATTTGGAATTGAAAATTGACTTATATTAATTTAATATTTTGAAAAATTCCAAGAGTGCCCATCCCATCTCATATAAAAGGGAATATCTTCTTCCCTTTAATTAAAATCTTATAACCCATTGGGATCTCCCAATAACTACCTAAATAATATGATAGAGTCCCTATCCACGTTCTATTGTCTTTATTTGTAGCATACTACCAACATTGGTACTCTGAAGGTTTAAAGAGAAAGAGGTTGTCTGAAGAAGTGGTGTCATTTTAAATCAAGTATTTTTGTTTTATTTCATCTTCCACCTAATTGAAATAATAATTAAAATTAATTATATAATAAAAATATTATTACATATACTTAGGTTTTTTTATGTTCATTTAACTACCAATATCCATCCCCACTTCAATCAAATGGGAATAAAACCATCATTCATGTGTAAGGCAGATTACTCTGTCACAACCGTTGTAATTCATTTTCCAACATCATATCTCTTGGATGGATCATAATGATAGAATTAATGTTTATATATCTCATCAATTAAATATTTAACATTATTAAAAGATAATATAAAATTTATATTCCTACTTATCCATTCACTAAAAAATGATATCGTCATTCATCTTTACATTTGGACTACCACCTCTACGAAGCGATATGATTTACTTTAGATCACCACATCACATGGATGATAAATATAAGTAAATTTAAATGGGTTATATGAATTATATTATATAATGATAATTATTTAAATTTAAAATAATAATTAAATTATTTCAATAATAATCATTGAAAAATGGAAACCTTACTCATGAATACATACAACATATTGTCTCCCTAATTGTAACATAGTTCATTTTTTAGATTCATATTTAATAGATGGATTTAAAAGTATAATAAATTTATAAAAACTATAATTATGTCATAATATATTATTCTAATGATTATGGAATAATTACCTCTTTGACCGTGCTCGAATGGCCTAATGGTTTTCTTTTATTATTTTATCATATTTAAGTCATTTTTATCTTATGAATACAATTTACTCAAAATAGTTGACATTGACTTAAATGATTAAGTAATTTCCAATTTAATTAAGATAAATAAAGTAAATTTTGAAATGATAAGATATTTAACCTGTAAAATTTTCATAATAAACTAAATAATTGATATTATTTTGTTATATAGGAGTTAAATGATACACATGGATTTTTGGGACTCGAGGTAAGGGTTTATTCCTCAATTTCCTTTCAATTAGTCATATTTTAGTGGTTTAAACCAGTTTGTTTTATATTATATATATAATTCCCATTTTATATGTTATATCATAAATGATAGATAATTTATGTTATTTATTGTTTTAATTTAAATTATTTAATCCTTTTTGATTTGACATATTAATTACCAAGTGCTAAAAGAATTCCTAACCAAATTTCGTTTTATTGGGTTATAACTCTTATTAAATGACTTCATTATAAAATTTTTATCACTGTGTTAATCTATAAATTGTTTTATTTTATGTTTACAACTTTTTATAGATTTAAATATATTATATTTAATCAATTATTTGATTAATCTTAAATTCACAGATTTGTTCTTTGTAAGGGTTATTCATCTCAAATTACATTTCCATTAGATATATGATTATGATATATACATATTTTCTATTATGATGTGTAATAATAACCCTTAAATAGTTTATATCATAAATCAACTTATTTTAATGATATTTAAATTCTCCATTGAAGTTATTCCTTCATGGGCCTTACGAATAAAGTTTTACGATAGAGGAAATATCTTTATGTTATAATATATTTTATTTTTATGATTTTTTATGCTCAAGGTTACATGGGGGGGGAATCATATTTTCTTATTTCCTTAAACCACACCTCTTTTATTATACTTTTATAATGAATGTTTTTACATTATTAATGTCAATTTAATACTTTATTGGTTAATTTGATATCAAAAAATTCATTTCTATTTGATAAAAATATCATATCCTTTTCTAGATCATAAATATATCTCTTCAAAATCATTATTTAAAAAAATTATATTTTTTTAAAGATAAAATATTTTTAAAGATGTTTTTAATGATATTTTATCTTCTTTTATCTGGTTTTATGAATGAAATTTCTTAAGGTTTTTTTCATGGGTTTCTTTTAACATACATTTAAAAATGTTTGAAAAGAATTTTTATTTTTAAGATTTATAAAATTAATGAATTTCATTTCCATAATGATGCCTTAATTATTTCCTTTAGTTTTTTACAAGGTTGATTTAAAATAAAATGTTTTATTTAATATGTGTGAGGTCTTTTGATATTAAAAGTTACCTCCTAAATGAAAAGGGAAATTTTCACAAAAAAATAATAACATTTTTATGGTATTTCCATTCCTTAATTTTTTACATCCCTTGATGTTTCTTATTCTCAATTTGGAATATTTTATAATGATACCATCCACATTATTTATCTGTTTTGATTATCATTATTTCAAAGATATTTTCAGGGAATCAGTTTCTATTCAATGGTTTAATGATGTTATGATAGGAATAATGATTTCACATTTGAGTTTTATAATGAAACAATATATATATATATATATATATATTTCATGTTATGGTTCTTGGAAACTATTTATAATGATAATTGGTTCTTTATAGAACAAGTGTGGGTGATTATATTATAATACATATACTGGAGGGTCCATGATATCCCTATAATGAATAGGGTATTGAAGTCCACCGTATGATTACTTAAATTATGGATCGATGATAAGTGATTTGGTTTCTCTTATGTTATGGGAGTATACATTGATGGTTATTTCATGTGTAACCATGAATGTTACTTAATTTGAATACATGATGTTTAATCCACATATAAGAGTGATATGAAAATTTTCTATGATACCAAACCATTTTCTTTATGCAGGATATGGGTCATAAATATTTCCTTTGATCAAGGTTGACATCACAATATTCATGATTATTGATTCTTATGAATCTTTTCTGATAGTAAATCTATACTCCATGTTTCATGATTTATGATCCATGTTTTTTATTGGTATGAATTCAATTTTTTGTGCTGATTTATTTTGAATATGAAATTATACCCTTATTCTTATCTTACCCTCACTAATGAAATTAAACTTTTAATGCTTATGTTTACACTAACTGAGAAATTGATCACACCCATTGTATGTTTCATTCACCTCAGTTATAAATAATGATGATAATTGTTTTGAGTCAAGAATGTTTTCTTATGTGAATAATGATATAGAATATATTGAAGACTTATTAAAGAATATGAAAATCCGGGTATAAGGAAAAACAAACTCATTTAGTCATAAGTATTTTTTATGATATACGTTTTATTTATTCGGAAAAACTATAAACCAAAAATATCATTTTTATAACAAAACCTTCATTTCATACATTAAAATTACTTTTGTAATACCTAAAACATTATACAAACTGACGCCGAAGGACCATATTTGTTTTGTGCCTTTGGAAACATGGAAAAAATATTCCAACTCTGTGAAATAACTTCAATTTTTCCCGCAAAGATCTTCCACCTTAAAAAACATTTATTCATAACCGAGGGAAAGTAAATATAAGAAATGGGTCAGATCAAATTCTCAATAATGGTAAATAAAGGAAATTTGTTTACATATCAAGAACATAACGGTATGAGAATCTGATTATGATTATTAAAATATCATACCCTACATGTCAATGATCATAATCATGAAGCATGGAATAATTATTAATATTTTATAAGACATGAATCATAAAGAAATAAATATCATAATCCATGAAAGCCTAACATAGGGATGAAAAATGGAATTGTGGAAGACACATAATCATATAAAAACCCAATGAAAAGGATGCCTACCAAGATCTTTGTAACAAGTTAGGAATGGGATAATCACATGTGTACCTGTTTTGAGATTTGGATGGCTTCCCAGGTACCCTCTTTTTTCGATCTTGGGATTTAATCCCATGAACCCACCTGTTTTAGGTTAGGTATTTTCTCGTGTGTACCCTCTTGTTTAGGGATTGAGATTTATTTCCATGTACCATCTTGGTTAAGGCTTGGGATTCACTCCTATGTACCCTTTGAGATGATAGAACATTTACCATTTCCTTATTTATTAGAGAGAGATATAGGTCCCACCCATATCATAATAAAATCATACATTCAACTACTATAAAATAATAAACAATCATAACATTACCCATGAATAGAAATTGGTTTCATAAACAAGTAATAATATCATATCCAATGAAAAAAATAAAAGTTTCATAATCATTTCATAAAGAACGTAACCCATGAAATAAAAAAGGATTTCTTAAACATATAACCCCCAAAAGAGAAATAGGCTTCATAAAGACCATGTCTTCCAGCATAAAAAATTAAGATAAATAATATGAATGGAACAATTAGTTCATTTATATGAAATTCATGAGTAACATCAATGAATTACATCTTAAATGTAAAATAATTTTCAAATATAATTCAGAAATAGTTATTGATTAAAATATCCATTATTCTTTGAAAAAGAAAATTTTAAAACACAAACCTATTTGAAAACAATTTTCTTGGGAATTAAAATTAAAATAATGATTGAAAACATTTTTACATCCATTTCACTCGAAAACATATAAATTAAGCTAGAAAATATTTTGAAAACATTTCTCCGTGAAAACTTATAATATATATTGAATATGTTTTGGAAGTATTTTATTTTAAAATACATTGAAACAACGAATTTAGAGAATATTAGAAAAAAATACTGTTCTTTTTTCATGTAAAATTCTTTTTATTCATGTGAAGGAAGATTCATGGTAATTTTGGTCATGACCAAAGATAAACCTTAACATTCCCAACATTCCTTTTATACCGTGAATGATTTGAAAGGCATCTCGACCAAAGAACCAGAAGAAAATTCCTTATTAAATAAAAATTCGTTTAAATAGGTAAAAATGGGTAAAAATATCTTTTAATGATAATCCAATAAAAATATAATATTATTAGAAACCATTTAGAATACATGGTTTTGAATGAACATATATTTCTGACCAAAGAGAGAGGTAAAGTCATAATTTATTAAAAACACTATCTTAACCATCTAATGTACCAAAGAGTAAATAAATGGTTAAAATACCTGAATATATAACTAAAAACCAGAGGAGAATAAAATTAATGTGTTTTCATATGATATGGATCCTATGATTTCATCAAATAAAGTATAATCATAAATAATATTGAAAAGAGATGAAATTATTTCAATAAACTCTTAAAAATGGTAACTGAGAGCCATACTACCAATGTAAGAAAAAGATATTAAATGAAGATTAAAATATAAAAAAAGTAATTATATTAATTATGTAATATTTAAAAGGTAGTGTATACACCTTATATAAAAATATAGGTGCATAATCTGGCATGTATCTCATAGAAGGAAAATTTGGAGAAAAATTACACTACTAATTTTGTAACTTTGGAAACATAACACCATGATATATTGATCATAAAATTGATATTTAAAGACCCAAATAATTCAGTTTAATATAACTACATTAAATTAATGGGTATTATATACACCATAAAAAATAGGTGAGCGGTGAATAAGGCATGTATCTCATGGAAATAAAGGGTGAGATGAAATTCCCTTATATTATGTCTTGAATCTCTTTATTATCATACAAAAAAACCATTTTAATAAATATAAATATTTTATAAATTTATAAAAGAAACATAATTTTACTTATAATACCATATATGGTTTTATTTTTTCTTTATATTACCCACTTGATAACAATTATATGTTATGTTTTCACTTTGGGTAATATCCGCTTTGTTGTTCGCATGCATCTTAATTTTTTACTTATTTTGTCTTCATACATATATCATTATTTGAAAAATATAATCCATTATAAATGTTTAATTTATATTCATAATTTTTTTAGTATAAAAATATTTATAATATCTAATTATCAAACGGAATACACCATTCACGGAGACAATAAGTTGTACGTACGTATGAAATCTATTTCCGTTTAATTGTAATGTTTCATACATGAAATTAAAATAAATAAATAAATATATATACATATAATTATTAATATAGTATTATCATGTCAAATATATCATACATATTCACTAAACCATTCCTTAATACATTCAATGTAGTGTATGAACAAATCACATCTTTTTAAGTGAGCGGCAGTCCACACTTCCTCAAACGACATTATCGTATTAACAGAAAAAGGAAAGAAAAAATATATGTGTTATAAAAAAATTAAATAATAATAAATAAATATTAAATATAATATATAACATATATAAGAATAATTTCATCCTAATTTCCACCATGATTCGTAGTAAAGGAAAAAATGAACATTCATCGTTTAGTGAGGCGAAAGTCCGCCACACATGTAAATAGTGTGTTCGTTACCCGTTAGATGGAAGTGTGTGTATTATAGGTATAATACATGGTATAAAAACTTCCTAGTATAATTATGATACTGGGTTTGTTATGAATTGAAGCAATGAGTAGATTTTAGGCTGTTTAAAATTAAAGTAAACAAAATAAGTTTGAGGGATGGTGTTTCCTCTTAATCAGGTAACTTCTTTTGGTTTTCACCGAAGGTATTCATAGGATGGATTTATGCCCCATGGATTCCTAAAGGAATAAATTAGATATGTTGGGTAGATATTTTGAAAGATTTTTATTGGGACAATGTGTCTTTATAGGTGTGAGGAAGTCGGAAGATAGATGGTCATTTGTAACGGAGGAGGAGTGGCACTCTTGTAATATTTTAAAAGAAAGGAACCCCACCCATGTTTTTTTGAATGTTAATACAATAATGGTCCATAGTCTATAAAATGTATTATAGGGTCAAAATATTTTAATGAAATTGATTTATTTCAATTTTATTGGACTTTTTCATCCTTAAGGTATTGGTTTTGTCCCTTATTAACTTAGTTTAAACTTACTCGTTGTAATTAATGTTGTTACATCACTAATATTTTTGTTCAAAAAATAAATTGACCTTTGTAGAAATTAGAAATTATTCTTATTAAAAATACAGAATCCATTTTTCCAAATTTAAAATATATAAGAGAAAAAATTTATTTTAAATTTAATCTCACGATCGGGTTGACAGTGCGAGTTTTTAAAGTAAAAATGATCAATATCTCGATATGATTTTTTATTTATTTTCAATGTATAATTGGCTATAATGACCTAAATTGGATTAATTTATAAAATTATTATATAATTATACTTTTAATGAAATTTAAAATTTAAATTTTCCTTATAAATTAATTATATGAAAAAGGATTTTGGAACTAAAATACAGTATTTTCCACTATTCATTAAAAAAATAAAGATTCCCAAAAAATACCAAAAAATATCCCTTTGAAATTTTTTCTTATGTTATTTCAATGATGAAGTTTATTTATATATATATTGTTTACAAAAGATCAAAAAAGTTTATTTAAAATAGGTTCTCCATTAAAATGCCCTAAAATTGACTTAATAAAAATATTGGGTCTTATGAGTTAAAGTTGTTTTATTCTTATCTTATAATTATAAAATATATTGGATGAATATAAAAAACATTTACATGGATATATAAAAAATTTATTATTGTATAATTATTTACTAATTTATTTAATTTATTAGGATTAAAAAATTTTGTGATTATAATAATTATTTTCTATTAAAATAGTCTCTTTATATTCCATTAGTTCTTATATTCATTTCAAAATAATTTGAAACAAAATAGTTCATTTTATATTTCTTGAAATTGATATATCTATAAAAATTAGTTAATTATATTTATATAATCTAATTTAAGATCAATTATATATATATATATTTATTTTAAAATAATACATTATTTTTCGGTAACACTCAGTCTTGCATGTTATACAAGCCCTCGAAGAAAGTCAGTATTTTGTGAAATGAAAGATTGTATTAGTGTTTTGAATAGAGGAGTATAACCATTTTATTTTTTGTAGTGTGTGATTAACTTGGAATTGAATATAAAGAAATGAAATATTAATTTATTAATATATATATATATATATAATATCAATTTTCAGGGTTTTATGAAATGAAAAATATCAAAAATGTTAAATTAATTTGAAAAAATATTTCACAAATTGTTTGGGTCTTACATTATACCACCCATTAAAATTAATTTCCCTCTTTAAATTCTTCTTGGTTATCAAAAGATTAGTATATGAGATTTCCTTTCATAGAAACCCATTTCGTAAAAATAGACAATAAAACATCCTTTTAAAAAGGAATGATAGAAATATAAACGTTAACCAAAGTAACTCAAAAATAGGTTTACACATGGGATAACATTGGTGGAAAGTGAAAATATAGACCTGATGGAAAAGCGTAAATATTTTTAGGTAGTGATTGAGGTCATATATCACAAACAAGTGAATAATAAATGAAGAGTTGAGGGCATCAAGTTCATAAATCTATGATGATTTAAAAGGCCACCAACTCCATAAAAATTAAGGTATAAGGATAACATTTTTTAAAATATTCTTAACATTGAATAATTATTTTATTTCCCAAGAATATAAGGAAATATTCTTACTTGATATAATAATATAAAAAAATTCTTTCTTTGGTTTTGAGTTTATCAATTTCTAATTCAACCATTACATCATGAAATGGATATATAAAAATTTACTTTGATGTTGGAAGCGCTAAAATAAACATTTGGGCATCGTAAGGCCTATTAAAGAATAGAAATTTTATCTATTTGTCTCAAACTATTCTGAAAAATAAATATGGTTAATACATTAATCTGTAAACATAAAAAGCAACTTTACTAGTTTATCATTAATAATTACACTAGTGCATAAATTCTTTTCAACATCAGTTTTTTTGCTTATTTTTTCATAGTTATTAGTTATCGTTATTAAAGGATATGTTGTAAATATGTGTTTATTGTCAGTTAAAAAATATGAAAATTATAAATGTATCATGTACCTAGTTATTTATGTCTGATATTTAACAATCGCTGTAAAAATCATCTTCAACATCGATTCCTACATAACTGATGTGGAAAATCATAGACATGAAGGCTGTTTTACATCATTTATTTAATAATAATTGTATGTAATTATATTCAACATAGGTTCTTATATAAAAAATGTGTAAAATATTTTAAATGATTGGTTTTTACATCGATTATTTTATAACAAATGTAAAAAACCATTTTTGATGTTAGTTATTTAGTAACAATCATTAAACCCATAAATCTATGTTTCTTACATTGGGTATAAAATAACTGACATGTAATTTTTAAAAAAATCTATTTCATTTAAAACGTCTACTCCACTACTGAAAAAAAAACCAAAAAAAGAAGAAACAGAAATAAAAAAAATCTATAAAATACAAATTAAAAATATTAACATTAAAAATTACTATATTAAACTGAAACAATCTAATATCCAACAAAAATAACTAGAAGATACACATTTACAATTACAACATTCAAAATTCAAATATTAACTAAAAATAAAATAAAATATAACAAAAACTATAATAAAATTTTCAAATTCTACTTGTATGTGTATGAGATCCTATGTACTATTCGGGAGAGATTCATCAAAATCTACAAATTAAAAGGAAAGTATTTAACATTTATAATGAATAAAATAAATTATATATTAAAGAATAGTATATAAATACATATATCGTAATTTAAGTTTGTAGTTTTTCTAGTTGTAATTATTGCTTACACAATTCTTAACCCGTATTATCTGTATTCTTTGACATCTTATTGTTTTTGATAATGTTGTTTAAATGAGTTTTAAAATTCAAAATAACATATTTATGTGATATATAAAAAAATTACATATTATAAATAAAACATCTCTATTACTTTGACATATTTGATCTTTATGATCTTTATCATTATCGTGTTTCAATTAGACTCCACCCCTTATTAGAAAATATTATGAATGAAATAAATTTAAAATTTATTATTATTTATACAACTATTAAGAAACTAAAACTCACTATTCCAATATGTTCTTTAAATTTCCATGCACATTTCCAGGGATGGAGCATATCTAATAATTAATCCTCTTCCTTGAAAAAAACACTTAACATCCAATTATCATTAATATGAAAGAAAATTTAATTTTAGTGGTAATTATGTAAAAATAAAAATAACACTTTTTTAGATATATTTTTAATACTTATCAACATAAAGAAACCTCCAACACTGAGAGATTATATCATGTACACATATTTGAGTTATATAAAAAATTCATTCTTTTTCAGTCATTTTTTGTTCTTTAGGTTAATTGAACTACAGGTCTATAAATCCATATGCATATGTATCATCATTCTTCTCTAAAATATTATAAATATACCTAATAAAAAACATAAATTTAGATTTTCAATACATTTAATATAGGGAAGTATTTATGTTAAGACTCACATAGATAAAACACGCATCATGTTGATTCCCAAAATATCTCTAGTTAAAAATTCAATGATATAATTTTTCAAAATCCTCATATTCATTTCAAACCAACATAAATTATCTTCCATTAAAATCCCATAAACAAGAGAAAAAAATTTGAATATCTTAAAGATATGTCAAGACTACTAGAATCTAAATCTAAATTCATATCCCTTTGTCCTTGTTGTTGCATATAGAAATTTATTAACATTTGACATATTCCAATAAATAAATAGATAAAATATCTTAAATTTGAAATGTTAAAAAAATTATTAAAAAAATAAATAAATGATAAAATATACAAATACCTCTATGGTAATATACAATAGAGGTCAATATCTCTAAACTAAATAGTGGATGATACTTTGTTCAACTGTCCTCGCCTCATATGTAGGTAATATAACTCCAACTAATATATCAATAATATCATGTACAGTGAACCTATGATGCTTTATCTCTAACTATTGATGATGAACAGTATGTTTGATATAATATGTCATCCCATATGTAACAATATGATACTGAGGATCGTCAACATATAACTCACAGAAATTGGGAAGCAGTGGAAGAGGGGGTGTGGGACTAAGATAAGAAGAGGGTTCTTCAGGTGGAGGTGGAGGATTGGAAGATGTTAGCGGAGGTGGAGGAGTAGGATATTTAGTGTGAAATTGTATTTGCATGTTTTCAAACATGGACCGTACTAATACTCTGATCTTATCCTCCATCATCACATTAATATTATGAACAACATCCTACAAAGATTCAATTTTTTTATAAATACTCTCCATTTTAGATATCGAAGAATGCAGTTCCAATTTTCTCACAAATACACCTTCCAGGTATCCTTGTACAAGACCCAGGTGTTCAGTCTTTCCCAATGTTCAAGATACAATTCCATACCTACCCCCAACTACAGGATTATACTTGTGTAATCTACTCCTCAAGAGAATCTTGTATGAATTATTTGAATAAATTTGTAATGATTAAAAATATATAAATTAATTAATTAATCTAAATAAATAAATAAATTATGTTAAATAAATAACTTATGTAAATATATATCATACCTAAGAAAATGTATGAGGGTATACATTTCAAGATTATACCTCCTAATTATATCTCCTTGATTATTATAAATTAATAATAATAAATCATTAGTAAATATAATTAATATAAACAAAATAAAAACAATTACATTACACTTCCAAAAATTATAATTTCCATCTAATTTCAACAAAATTAAACCAAGTGTTTTATTCAATTAATGGATATATATCACATGGAATTTGATGTTGACTATTTCCAAAAAGGAAATTAGATGTTAGGTTTGATTTGAAATCCATCCATCTCATAGTAGCAAATAATAAATATCTCTTCCTTAATCCTCTAGTGTAAAGTATGTCATATTTTATCTCATTAGAAGAAGAAAAAAATATATTAAAATAAAAATTTCAATAATTGTAAAACAATAACAAATAAGTTCACCAAAATGGGCTCTCACAACTACGACATTGTTAATTTTCCAACACTTATCCAATCATTATTCAAAATACTGACTTTTCTTTTACCCAGATCTAATAAAAATAGTTGAAATATTTTTCATTAGGAAATATAGGAATATCATTTTCATAAAACTCCACCTGTATCCTGTGGTCCCATCTATGATCAATTAATAATTTTGGGAAATGTGTACTACCATGTAATTTAAACCATGAACTCTTCTTTGGTACAGTGGGTGTATCATACTCTTGTATAGAATGAAGTGGATCATTAAGAATAGAATGTGCACGTTCCGACCTATAGGTATCTGTACACTCAAATCTAGAATATTGTGGTTGATCAACTGATTGTTCAGACATTATCCTAAAAATCAAAGGAACAAAAAATTAGAACACAAACATACAAATTCAACTCACAATATTAATGTAAATAAAAAATGAAAAAAATTAAGAAAATCATAAGTAAAATATAATGTAAAACATTATTATATATATTTTTAATAGTTAAATAAAATGATAATAGTAATGATATATGATATTTCATGTAAATGAAAGAAATCAATCCATAAATGTGGTAGGAACGTTAAAAATGGTCCAACTTAATAAATAATTTTTAACAAAAAACTATTTTATCCATATAATCTTATAAAATGTTTTTGTTTTTATTTATCATATTAGATTTAAAATAAATTTATTTCTAAATAATAAATAAATATATTGGATACATAAGGTTAAACATGGTATACTCATCAAAAACTAAACTGATAAAAAAACATTTTAACATACTAGTTTCAATATGTGTTTTAATAAAGAAAGTAAATTTTACATATCATACATTTTTTGAAATTTATAAAAGTAAAAAGAACTAAAAATATGATACCTATAATATTATTAATGTAATAAAGGATTTTTCTCCCAAATTCATTCATCAGGATAGTTTCTTAGGCACAAACCATGTCTATGACGTGCTCATCATTATTATCTATTAATATTTCTATAGATATTGGGATCTCATATAAATCAGAATCTTCGTTAAGTTGATCATCACCAACAATTTTTTTTAATTGTATAAATATTTATCACTACATTTCAGATTGATCAAGAACATATAAAATTATTTTTTGATGTGTTTTCTTTATTAATGGTTCATCTTTTTATTCCAATATATTCAGGTTAACATGTTTCAATCAAATTCATCATATCAAAAATTATTTTTACCGATAATATATTTTTAGTTAAACAGATGAACATTATTTTTAATGCAGTTGACATAAAGTATTTCTTAAATGACCCTATAATATTCACATGATGCATAAATTGGTTTTTTGTCTTTAGAACTTTAAAAATGCATTGCATCTATGGAGGCCGATAAAAAACTATTCGGAACTACATGTTTGTTTTCCTAATCATTCGTATGAAATTTATGGTCATTGGTGTCATACTTAGAATATATAATCAAATTTAAAATTGGAAATACCACTAAAATTCTTAATGATTTTTGATGCATCTGATCTACCATGAATGGTATTTTAAAACCATAAAAAATTATTATGCTCATTCAAAATCCACATATATTTCTTCTTTGTATGAATTTTTTAATGCATTAATATGAAATGTTATATATAGTTGAGAATCGTATATTTTATTCATGATTTATTAATTTAACTCTTTTATTTGTTCACTTGATAATGATTTTAATTTCAAGCTATTAATCCTCTTTCCCCCATAACAAACTCTTTTATGGAGAGATTAAGGAAAACCAATGTGCTCCACTGTATACAAGTAGCTTGCAGGAAACTCTAAAACATCCTCAGAAATATAATTTTCAACAATTGAGGCCTAAGGATGATATAGATTCATAACACACCTCTTTAATATCTTCTTATAACTTTCAAAAGGACACATCCAACATAGATATATGTCCTCAAAGTTTTTTTTTCACAAACCAAATAAACCATTAAATGCACCATTATATCAACAAATGATGGAGGAAAATACATTTACGATAAAAAATGTATTTAAATTACATTGTTTTCTAAATTATTCAAACTATTCAGTTCCATAACCATATTACAAATTGAATTGAAGAAATAACACACCTTCATGATAGATTTTCTGACACGGATGGATAATATTCCACTCAATAAAATTGGTAGAAGTTGTTTCATCGTGACATCAAAATAATGTTATTTAAAACCAATCAACTTCAAATCCATTAACGAAACAAATTTTTTTACATTGACATAATAACCCTCCAGCTATTTGATTTCATGGAGACAATAAAAAATTATAATTTTCACCCTCTTGGATAATGTATGACAAACAGGGGAAGAAATGTTCTCCTTCCATCGGTAGTGTGAGAAAACTCCAAATGTATTCCCATTGATAGTGTGTACAATATTGTATTCAATCCATTTTTAGTCATTCCATTAATATCTAATAAGTTTCTAATCAAGATATCAAAAATATTCTTCTCAACATGCATGGAATCAATTCTATGTTTCACCTCATGATATCTATATTATGTTAGCTACAAAATATTTAATATTTCTTCTAATTATTTCTATAATTACTATATTTATGTGTCTTTAAAAATATCAAAACAAGGTTTATCACCCTCTCAAAAAACTGATTAGAGGATAATGGTTTTTGGGAAATATCAAATTCTTATGATCTATTGAATGCATTTTAAATATTTTATAAGATTGATACGTAGACAGAAAGTATCTATGTACCATTTATACTATTATTCACCTATGATTCAGTTGATAATATGAATTCATTTTTTCACAAGTTGGAGAATCTTTATTCCACTAAAAACAATATCCTGAAAAATTTCCATATGCTGGGATGTCATTTATAGTGAACATAATCATTGGATATAGTTCAAAATATTCTATTTTATAAGAATAATACACCCTAATATCATCCTACCATAAGATATTCAAATTATCAATTAAAGTTTACATGAAAAAATAAATATCATTTCTATGTTTTTAGAGTCCATAGGTCAGTAAACTCATCTTGACATATTTCCACTGCACACAAAATCGTGAAGATAAGTTGTAAATTAAAAATAAAATAGGCCATGAAATATATTTTTTACTAAGTCTTCTATATAGATTCATTCTATCCCAACATAATCCAAATCTGGTCTTTCTAACTTTATTTCTAAATATGGGAAACTAGTTATCAATTTTCAACCACTGTGCACAATTAGTTGGATGATGTATTTTTTCAATCATAGATAGACTCATCAATATTCCATCTTAACTTTTTTCATCATGTTAATTATAAAATAATCATTTCAAAGATGGAATTATATTAAGATACCAATATTTCTTGGCAGGGGTCTCTGTAACCTCAAAATCAGCCTATGATTTTTCTTTCGACTTATATCCCGATGTCACACATTTAGGACACTTTGAAAAAAAATCATATTCAATCATATATAGAACACAATTATTCTAGAAGAATTTATTTTTCCATTCCCTAATCTTCTTGGGAATATTATTTTCTTTGTTTTATAATGCAAATCAAGAAGATCATTATCTTTATGAACAATATCTTTCAAAAATTATAGTAAATAAATAAAACTCTTCTCACCCCAACCATGTTTTTCATTCAAAGTTAATAAATCATAACACTGAAAATTAAACAATAAATTCCATACAACCTAGATACAAAAGTTTTTCAACATCACCATATATACACTCAATTTTGTATTCATTATCAATTTACTCTGATTCAATATCACAAATCATTTCTCTAATTTCATCTGAGTTTTCATCTTTCAATGTATCATTGTCATTAGATCTTAAAATCCTCCTAGTTTTACGATGAAAAATCCAAGGGCTATAACACTTATTAATACCATGATAAATTAAACTATCTTTGATCCCTCTTCTCTTCAACATCTTCATATTTACACATTTCAAGAATGGGAAGAAATTTTTTTTTATTTGAACATTTCCATTATAAAATTATAAAAAATAATCAACACCTACCTCATATTCATCACTTATTCTATGTGTTGTAATCCAAAATCAACTCATTATTATAAAAAACAATTAATAAAAAATATATTTTCAAAATAATATAATGGTGATGAAAGTGAGATAAAATAATCAAGTTAAACTATGTTTTTATTTATTAGAAATTTTTCATTATTTGAAATTAAAAAACATTTAAATTATATTTATATATATCCATATTTTAAAAGTATAATTATAAATTTCAAATAATAATCAAATATAAGTTTAAATATAATTGATAAACAGGATATAAACCACTAATGAAAACATAATCAAACATTAGAGTGACTCCAATTAATTTTATAACATACAACAATTATTTTAAGAAAATTATGAATACATTTTGATATTTTATTCAATAAACCAAGACATTAATTTATAATAGTAATTATAAAAATGAATTTAGATAACAAAATGTTCTGCTAAATATATAACATCTAATAATTAGTCACTAACATCCCCTGATGTTGTTATATGTTGTCTATTAGTCCATAAGTAAGATGATTAATGGGACACATCTATCATTATATAATAAATCATCAAGAATTAAATATCTATGATACTACATGTTGAGGGAATTCATTTATTTTATCTATAAAATATAAATCAAAATAAATATGATATTATATTTGCAACCATGTTTGTAACGGTTAAATGAGGCATCTTATATAAGGAATTTGTAATATTTCTTAACAATACACATTCAAAATAAAAATTTATATAATTAGATAAGTGATTTTTAAAAATTTATATTATACTAAACCACCAAAATGATTTCCTATATGAAATAGTGATTTTATAATATATCAAATTTTGTTGAATATCTATCAAACAATTCTGTGAAAAAACTATTCCATACATAGAAACACCAAAATATTAATATATAATGTTTAATTTTATGATCTAATATATAACATTAAATTGAATTGAAATGAACACCTTTTCACAAAAATAAATGATAACTATGGTATATAAAGATGGTAATCCACGATTAGTGATGAGAATATCTATATATGAATGTGAAATGATGAGGCGGATGAAACCTGAGTAGTAATATTAGATTTTAGTAAATGTAATTGAAAAAAACATATAGGGAGATAATGAATTTAAAATGCATAAATCTAGTGAGAATAAATGTTTGGAACTTACATGAGATTTTGGATATGAGATGATTGAATGCATACAATACCCCAATGAAAATAGGGGATGTATAATGAAGGAGAACTGATATTTCAGGCCACAATATTGACAAAAGGAGCATAGCGATTCCATGTGTGAGAGAGATGATTTTTCTTTCGTGTGATCGAATATTATAGAAATAAATCAATTTTTGAACTCATAAAATGTTAAAAGTTTTATCATGTCGGTTTATAATAACCAACATGGTATAATATTTTTTTGGATTTTTCACATCGGTCATTTTATAACTAATATGAAAAATATGAATTATCTCATTGGTTAAAAAGTAACTGATGTGATAAAGAAAATGTCAATGAATTATAAGGTTTTTTATTGTATAAACGATGTGCTAAAGATGATTTAAAACTTTTTTTATAAAATAACAACATGATAAATCCGGGCACTAGTTTTTTCATGAATGTTATATTATCACTAATGTGAAAAGGAATGGTACTTTTTTTAAGTTCAGTTATTACAAAACCAATGTGAAAAATATATATGGATGGAATTGTTTCAGTAGATATAAAATAACTGATGTAATAAATACAACATGAATAATACATTTTGTACTATTTTTATAAAAAATAATTCCACAATAACCTAGACATCGTGTTGGCCAATGGTAGGCCTTAAACCATTGTCATCCTTCGATCATGGATTCCTGACATGTTTCCATGCCAAAAAATATTTGTTGTCACCAAACCTAAATGATTTCCTATTCTAAACCCTGCTAATATAATTTAAAAATAAATAAGATGGACATCATTTAAATAAGGTTAATCACTAAATATCCTTTTAACCATGGTTTTGAATACACACTCAGTGCATAAAATACATTCTATGATGGTTATCATAAACATTTCATGAATGGTTAACCTTATAACCCATATGAAAAATGAAATCAAAAACATTAGAAAGAAATTCAAGAAATCATCTAAACATTTATTCCCCCATATATCATAAAATATCTCCAGGTTGTCACATTCCAAATACATGAATACCCTAATCATATATTCTCTTAAAACATAGTAATGACCTGAATTGCCATAAATTATTTTGGAAAACATGCATGCTTCCTTATTCCAAATATTAATGGATATATTCCATAAATCCTTGATGTTATAAAATTCATCCATGATAGAATAAAAAACAAGTCAATAAGTTCTTATCACCATCTGATTTATTTATATCCAACATATGTTTATCCAAAAAATTTATTATTGAATACCAAACATATTAGCAGTTATCTATCCCATAATCAAGTTTTTTCTATGGACATCACCTTTCTATTAAATCACAATTCTATTACATCAAATAATTTCAATGCATTCTTGTAAATTATTTGTGAAAAAAATAAACGTGAAAATCATTATGTATTTTACCTTTTGTAATTCACAAATCCAAATAGATAAAAACATTTAATATTCCACTTCATCGTTATTCTTTTAACAAGGATACAACATCATATTACATGATGAGCATTTACTTTCACATTTCATCTATAGTATAATCATCATCAACAATGTTACCATTACTCAAAACACCTTGGTGATTATTTTCAGGGATATTCCTCTTTGAACATTTTGTTTCATAATGATCATTTATTCCATACATAAAACACTTAACCTTAAAGGAAGAATTAGCACGGAAAATATTCGCATCGATTTAATTAATTTAAATCTTAATTTTTCTCTTGTAGTCACTTGGTTTGTGTTCTTATTTTTATATTATTAAAAACATATTCTTTTCCTCTAATACACTCAATCAAGTGTTTTTTCCTACATTAATTGTACAAAAAAAATAAAATCATATTTCCTTTATGGTCAGTATTACATAAACTCTCAGAAAACTACTTTTTTATCTTATTTGTTGATTCTGATCGTTAGTTAAGGTACATGTTGTTTATCATGTTCTAGGAAAATTGATTTGGAATAATAAAAACATCTTTCACTCTAGTGATCATCCCACATGTCTTCTCATCAGCAAGTCATCCATTAAATTCAATTTTAATTTATTTCCTCCAGTTCTTACCATTTAATTAAACAACAATCATAGTTTGAGCATTAATTATCATAGAATAAATCCACATAGTCATGAAAATAATTACCTATAAGTTGTATAAATCATGTCTGTATGGTTATCACTAATATTTTCTCAACCTAGTTTCCAAATTTTTTCTAAACATTCACTCTGATACCAACTATAATGACAAAGTCTTGACATACATTAACATTACATCACTTTTGTGGAATATTTAAAACATTATAGAAATAGTCTCCCAATGATCGTATTAGTTTAGTGACTTTGGAATCACAGAACAAAAATATTCTAACATAGTGTAATATCTTAAATGTTTCCCATAAATATCTTCCACATTAGTAATTATTCTTAAAAAAATCCTTCACAACATCGAGAAGGTAATCATGATAAAGGGGTGAGAAAAAATTATTTTTAAGGGTAAATAAAGGAAATGTGTAAGAATATCATGAACATAATGGAATTAAAACATGATCACAATCATTAGAACATCATACCATGCATGTCAATGATCAAAAACACGATTCATCGCATAAATATTAACAGTTAATAGGGCATGGATAATAAGAAAACAAATAAGATAAAACCCAAAACCATAACATAGGAATAAAACTTGTAATTTTGGGGAGACACATAAGCATATAAAAACCCTATGAAAAGGAGACCTACTAAGATATTTTTAACATATTATTCTTGTGATAATCATATATTTACTTGATTTGGGATTAAGATGACTTACCATGTACCTCTTGTTCTATGATTGGGATTTACTTCCATGTACAATCTTGATTCATGCTTGGGATGTCCTCTTGTGTAACCTCTTGTTTTAGGCATGGGATTTTCTCCCATGTACCCTATTTTTTCGTTCTTGGGATTATCTCCCATGTACTCTTTGATATCATTAATAATTTATCATTAACCAATGAATTATAGGGAGATACAGGTCTCACCCATCTCATAATGAAATCATACATACATTTTCCAAAAAATAATAAACAATAATATCATCACCCATGAAATTAAATCGGTGCAATAAACATGTAATTATATCATAACCTATGAAAAAAATACAAGTTTCATAATCATTACATAAAAAACATATCCCATGAAAGGAAAGAAGATTTCATAAAAATATAACCTGAGAAAGTGAAATGTTTTTCATAAATACCACAACATTAATCATAAACTATTCAGAGAAATAATCTGAATGGGTCATTTATACAATTTTCATGAAAGGCACGAATAACATCAATCGATGTAATCTTATATATATAATAATTTTGAAACATATATCAAAAAGGGTTATTAAATAAAATATCCTTTCTTTATTGAAAAAGTAATTTTAAAAACATAAAACTATTTGAAAACCATTTTTGGGAATTAAATTGATAAATAAATATTTAAAACATTTTTAAAACCATTTTAATTGAAAATTTATAAAATAATGTTTCAAATCTTTTGAAAACCATTATCCTTGAAAACATATAAAATTGTTTGAAAACGTATTAAAAATATTTCCTTTGAAAACACCTTAAAAGAGTGTATTTAATGAATATTAGGATTTTTTTAAATAAAATTACTTTTTAATATTGTGAATGAATCATCAATTTATTGTCGGTCATGACAGCGGATAAACCCAAACATTGTGAACATTTATTTTACACTATAAAAGTGTAGAAAGTTGACTCAACCAGAAAATGATAAGAAGATTACTTATTTAAAAAGGTAATACATGATTAAAAAATTCTTTTAAAGATCATTATATAATAATATAATATTTTTGGAAACATTTTAGAATACATGGTTTTTAATGAACATATATTTTTTATCTAAGAGAGAGGTAAAGCCAGACAATATTAAAAACACTTTTGTAACTTTTTTATGTACCAAAGAGTGGAAAAAATGGAACCAATACAATAATATATCATCAATAACAAATCTAGAATAAAATTAATGAGTTTTCTTACTATATATATCCTAATATTTCATTAAATAATGTTTAATCATAAACAATCTCGAAACACAATGAGATTATTTTAACAAACTCTCATAACATGGTAACTTTGAACCATACTCACCATGTAAGCAAATGAAATTAAATGAACCATAAAATATCATTAAATAAACTATATTAATTATATGACATGTAAATTGTAGTATATAAAGCTCATATAAAAATATAGGTTCATAACATGGTATGTGTCTCAAAGAAGGAAAATTGAGGCAAAAATTAGACTACAGATTTGGTATCTTTTGAAACTTAAACCACATGACATAGATATCATAAAATGGTTATTTAATTTAACATATATTTATGTATAATTGAAATATAATAAATTAATAGAATGTATATACAAAATAAGAAAGAACTGAGATGTGAACAGTCATGTATCTCACAGAAATTAGGAGTGTGATGAAATTCCGTTACTTTATGTCTTGACTCTCTTAATACTCGTAAAAACCTCATGTATAATAACTATATGTTTATTATAAACCATTAAAATAAAAATATTATTACTTATTATACCATTCAAATTTTGATTACATCTTTATATTACCCACTTGTTAACAACCCTATGTTAAGGTTTCACTTTGGGTAATATCCGTCTTGTTTTTCACAAGTATTAAATTGTTATATACTTGGTATTTATACATATACCATGGATTTAATAAATTTAATCCATGATTTAAATATAATTTACATTCATTATATTATCATTATAATAGTCCATATAATATGTAAGTATTAAACGAAATACACAGTTCATGGAGATGATAATGCTATTTATTTTTAAATGTCTTATTGCATGAAATAAAGTAAAATACATATATATAGCATTGTTGAATTATATTTATTTTATAATATATATATCATATATATTAACTAAAAAAATCATTAATACATTGCATTTAGTATACAAACGAATCACATTACTTTGAGGGGGCGGTAGTCCACACTTCCTCAAACGAAATTATTGTATTAACACAAAATAGAAAGTATAAATATGTGTGTTGTAGAAGAATTACGGAATCTTAAAGAAATAATAAATATAATATATATCATATATAAAAATATTTCTAATAATAATTTCTATTGTGAGAGGCATTATAGGAAAAATGAATTATCATTATTTAGTGAGGCGGTAGTCTGCCATACTCGTAGACAATATGTTTGATACACATTAGATGGAAGTGTGTGTATGTTTAGGTCCAATAATTTGCCTAAAAATAGAACAGTGTGTTTAGGATTCTTTAATTATACAATAATTAAATTATATGTTTTTAGGGAGTGGAGAATGAAATTAAAATAAAGGATTTTGGGGGAGGGCATTACTTATTAATCAAGTAACTCGTTTTTGAATGCACCAAAGGGATTCATTGAAATGATTTCTTGCAAAATAATGATTAAGGTATTATGTGATTGTTTTGGGTTTATATTTGGTAAAATGTTTTTCTAGTGAAATTGGCTTGAGAGTTGTGAGGATGTGGGAGTAGAGGAGGCCCTTTATAATGGATGAGGAGTGATACTCTAGTAATATTTTAAAAGAAAGAAACCCCACACAGATTTTTTTATTGAATGTGGATCCAATAATGGTACAATTTTTATAAAAGGGAGTATAGGGTCTAAATATGGCCATAAAATGGATTTTGGAAAAGCATATTGGTTTTTTTGGCCTCATGGTTTTGGTTTATTACCTTATTATGCTTAATTTAACCTTAATCGTTGTAATTAATTTTAATTACTTCACAATGTTTTTTTGTAAAACACTGATTTGACCATATTAGACATTAAAAATTATTCTAATTAAAAATATGGAATAAATTTTTTCAAATTCCAAACACACAAGTGGTAGAATTTAATTTCAATCTAATCTTCCAGTCAGATCGACAATATAGGTTTTTAAAGTAAAATTGATCAAAAGTTTTCCAAGTTTGTACATTCAATTTCATTGTGGAATTTTTTATAAAGACTTAAATTAGATTAATTGATAAAAATATTTTATAATTAAAATTTGAAACAAATTTAATTTTTAATTTTTAATTATAAATAAATTAGATGAAAAATTAGTTTTGAACTAAAATTTAATATTTTAACTATTCATTAAAAAAAATTCACAGAAAAATACCAAAATTTCACCCTATCATAATTTTCATTGTTTAACATTAAAGGTGAAGATTATTTTTAGATACATAATTTTTAATTGTTCTAAAATTGGTTCTCCCTTAAAACATAGAAAAATTACCTTAATAAAAATATAGGTTCTTATGTGCTAAATTGGTTTTATTCTTATCAAATGATTATAAAATATGTTGGATAAATATCAAAAATATTTACTTGGATATATTAATAATTTATTAAATTAAAATTAAATAGTAATTTATTTATGTATTTGTCTTCAAAAAACATTGTTAGCATAATAATAGTTTTCTATAGAAACACTCCCTTTATGTTCAATTGGTTCTAATATTCATTTCTAAATAATTTTTAACCAATTCATTAATTTTATAATTTTTGGAAAACCACATATTTACATTATTTAGTTGATAATATTATCAAATTTTTTTTAAGTCTAGGTTATATATATATATATATATATTGGAAATAATATATTATTTTTTGGCAACACTCATTCTTGCAAGTTATGCAACCCAACGAGGAATTTCTGTCTTGCTTAAAATGTAATATTACTTCAGGGTTCCACATATTCAAAGAAAAAAATTATATTGTGTGTTGTGAATGATTAACCTGAATTTTTTTACTCAATCCCAACATAATTATTTAATATAAATATAATAAATAAAAATTTTCTATGTTGCATGAAATAAAAATATAAAAAGGAATAAATTAATTTTTTTTAAAAAAATCACAAAATCATGTGGGGTAACATTGTGTATATAAGTGATCCAATATTTTCTATTGACATTATATGTTTTGGATGGAAAATATTTTAGTCACATTTATGAGTATCAAATCTAGAAATGTAATATATAAGACTGAGTCCTTACATTAATTATAGAACCTTGGATTGCTTTTATTTGTAAAAATTGATTTTTGTGCATAATGATAGTATTGTAATTGTTTATAATATTTCTTAATATATAATTATATTTAATATTTGTTTTTATAAAAAGAAAACACACCTTCCATTTTTGATATTATATTTAAATCCACTTCTCTTTCACTATCCATAATAAAACATTTGAATAATTTCTTGAACGGATCATAAAAATTATCATGTGATTCTAAATTTTTGTTTTTTCTTTAAAAATGAATTAATAATTAGAAAATTATGTTTTAAGATGAATTTTAATGAATATATATAATTCTCTATATTAATAAAATATTTCAAGAATGGTTTTGAATAAAAATATGTGGCTTTAAAAATTCCTTGGAAAATTCATTTTTATGTATGAGGTTTTTTACCCATATACATCGGTATATATATATATATATATATTTGTACTAATTAACTTGGAAATATATATTTTCTAACTATGAAATATATATATTCATTTAAATATATATTGGTAAAACGAAAGAAAAAAATTATAATTTAAAGTTGATACATTAATATGATTTATCAACTGTTATTTTAAATATATTTTAAAAATAACCAATAAAGTCCTATTTGTAATGAATTATTTTTATTTATGGATTTCTAAAGAGTTTTTTAATTATTCAAAACCAAATTATGATTTTTTATAAAAAGTTAATGTCTTGGTCGAAGACCAAGACACAATTTATTGAAACATAAGGAATGAAACAAGAAAAAGTCTGATAGAGGGAATTTCTTTACAATATTTTTCATATAATTGGAAAAGATAAACTGAAAAATCATCCCACCACTTAATGTCCTGGTTGATTCCCTTGTTAGCAAGACCATCATCTATGGTGTTCTGTTCTCAATAGGTATGTGTGGAGATGTATCAGAGATCCAGAAGAGAGTTAAGGCAATTCATCCAGCGAGCTGTAAGAGGCCATGCATGGAAAACCACACCATTCCAGATATCTTGGACAATGGCGGTGGAGGCACCTTCAATATAGATATTGTTCCATCCTTTTACTTAGAAAAAGTAATATCCTAAATCACAGATAATGTCTCTGCTTCAAGGGAGGAGGCAAATCCACAACTACCATTGAAAAAACCATGACACTATCCAGATTTCCTTTGGAGGTACCATCAACATTACTTTTAATCCATTCAAGAAGTGGTTCTTTACAGAACACCTTGAAAGAAAGCTTAGGTTGAGGGAAGATTCTATAAACTCTAAGGCATTGTAGGATCATAAGGACACCAACCAAGTTGTTAAAATGCTCTTTCTAAAGCGTGGCAACATCCCAAATGGAAATATGAATTGTTGTGCGCCCTGCATTAAGATTTAATGAGTAATTATTATGAATAATTTGTGTTTATAATGTATCTCTATGATTTAAAAGTGAAATTGTTTAAATAGGTATAGGGTGATTTGTGAATTGAATTAGTTGAAACGAATTGATTAAAGGACCCCTTTTTAATTGAATTGTGGTTTATTTAATGTGTGAAAATCAAATGGAATCTCAGGTATCTAAGAGGAGTAGGATATTTATGTATCACTTTTATATTATTACATTTAACTAACAAAGAAAATTATAAAAAGGTTGCGGTGTTGTGAAGGGGTGACATCACATTGTTGTGCAAAGACATATAATCATTAACGGATTTTTGGATGTGGTGTCATGTGTGGGCTACACCATCCTTCTAGGCCAAAGATATGTTCTATTTAGTGGTTAATGTTCACATTGGATTATAATTTGATTATATCATGAGTTTGATATTATTTAGTAAATTTTCCACAAACCTTAGATGACCCATTTATTTTCCCCATGGTTTATATTTGTGAAATGGTTTTTTTATGATACATTGCCTCTTTTATGAATTATTTAATTGTAATTATTTATTATTTTTTTATAAATTATCAAAATATAAAGTTTAAATATCAGGATTTTTATAGGATAAAAATGATTGGAAAATTTATAAAAGGAATGTATTTAAAAGTACTTTGAATGTGGGTTTCAATAGAGTTTTCAATAGAAACATCATATTCCAAATAAATGATTTTCAAAGTGTTGGTTTTATTTGAATGAAAAATGCATGGCATTCTATAAATGATGATGGTGTTTCATTGGAATTGTTTAAATTGGAAAAACTATTTTATATTTTTTTAACCAGAATTTAAATGGAACTTTAATTACAGGGTAGGAATGTTTTAAAGAGGGTTGTGTACTACATGGAATTTTTATTCTCACAAATATATAAATTCTATTATTTTTTGGTTTTTTTCTAATTTAAATCACTTTTTGATACTTTTTTGAATTTTATTAGATGATCAATATTGTTGTACCATGAAGGTATGTTAGTTGTTAGTTTATTTTATTTTCATAATCGTATTTTCTAAGTAGGCCTTCATCTACTATTTCAGTCTCTTCATGTATGTCGCCTTCTCAGTGTGATCATAATTATTCCTCCCAGGTGTGTAGGGTCGACATTGATGTCTAATGGATGGATAGATCTTGATTTTCAAGAACAAATGATATGTTATCCATGGTTCTTATGTGGTAATTGGTTTCATAGTTCCCCTCAATTTATATGGGATGTTAGATAGATTTTAGCAGTAATGTTGGGGATCAAAATATAGGTTATGGGTTCATGATTGATCACAACCTCTTGTGACAAAACCAGAGTTTCCATGAGATGTTGAGATTTGAGTTTTTATTTTGAGTTTTTTCTTTCTAATAGATTTACATGTTTTTAGGGATGAATATGTGAGTGAAATGGTGACGCGTAGTGAGTTATAGTGTCCTAGTAATATATTTCGAGCCCAAGTTTATGGTTCCATGTGACTTCTAATGGATTTTTCATGATTTTTTCATGGAATTTTAAACCATGTGTCTATGTACTGCAACATCACAAGTCCTTGTTAAAAATTTGAGATGTTTTGAAGTGCTATTGACTATTTTTGATTGGTGAGGGTTATTTTGAAGATTAAATTTATTATAAAATAATAATTTATGGAAGGTATTAAATAATGAGAAGCTTATTGTATAATGGTCTTAAATTATTAAGAGTTGGTTTTGGAAATTAGTATCGTGTATTTTTAGATGATAAAATGGATTTAAAAAAAATTAGACTTTAAAATTTAAATAGGAGATTAGATTATTTGGAATCGGTTCTAAATGAAGTTCAAGATATGAAAATAGAAATATGCGAATTTAAAAAAGGGAATAAAGGTATATTATGGGGGAAGTTTGTGACACCCCAAGATTTCATAGTGTGTTACTTCTTCAAAATAATTCAATAACTTGCACTACACGCAACACCGAGTTCAAGCGCACCATTACTTACCAAACAATCCGTTCAAAAGAAGTTATGAATTGTATTAACTAAATTTTGAACATTATATAATACTTATAATTTTAGAATACATATTATTAGTTTCTTAGACATAATGTTACAAAAAATTCATTTTTCCAGACAAAAGAAGTAATTTTTAAAAATGCACTTTTACCAACTTTTAATAGTGAACCCTTTTAAATCCAATATTTTAAACTTTTATATATTCAATTTGACTAAATAAATTTATTCTTTAGAATGGGGACATCAAAAATTTACAATGTAACACCCCAGGATTCCATGGTACACATCTCTTTGAATAATACATCAGCATGTGTTGTACGCAACTTCTAGTTCTAACACACACTACAACAAATCAAACTAGCCGTTATGAATAGTAATATCTAACTATTGAAATATTATAAATTTTATCTCTCAAATGGATTTAATTTTTTGATTCGGAATATCGAATTTAGCCTACGGTGAAATTTTGGTACTTTTTGGATAACTTGTATATTTTGATGAATAGTGAAAATTAATAAACTTTAATTAAAAACAACTATTATAATCAAAATAATTAATAGTGATAAATTATGAATTTGAGTGATTTTAAAGTATATTTAGAATATATTTTTTCCAATTAATACGATGTTGGTCATTGGACATAATTTCACAATTAAACCGGACATAAATAAGTATCAATCTTTTGATAGTTATTATATCTTAAAAACACGCTTTTTGTTTTGACAGCAGGAATTAATTTTAAATTAATTTCTGCCACTTCTGTGTTTTGAATTTGGAAAAATGGATTCCATATTTGAAATCAGGATTTCCAAATTTTTTAAATAGGTAACTTTTATTTTTGGACATTTTGAATAATTACTTCGGTAAATATTTTATTTACAATGGTTAAAGGGTAAATCCGGTAAATAAGGGTTAAAAAAATAAAATTATAATAATAATAAATTATCCTAAAAAGTTTCCTAACCTTATTGGTGGATACATGTCCGACCATGGTCATATTTGGGTCGATTTTGGGACCTCATGGAGCCACTTGTAGGTGATAGGGACACTTTATATTAATTAAGTTAATGTAAATACAAAAATGACATAAGATTATATCTTTTAGTAAAACAATTTTTACATGGGGTTAAATATGTTATATTTTCGATTATAAATATTTATTAGAAATATAAAAATCTTTCCAACATAATGGTATTTTATTTATAATTTTTAGATATTGAAAAAGTAAAAATATATATGACACTATAATGATGTAGTATTTTCCTTATTAATGAAAGAATCAAATAATTGATATTATAAATGTTAAAATAAATATAATTTTAAAGTTTTGATGACATACACGAATTTTATTGGTTAATGTGACATGTTAGGATTTCTTAAATGAATTTTTTTCGAATTAATAAAGTTTTTAAGAATTTAACAAAAATCAATTATTGAGTAGTGTCAAAATTGACATATATGAGTTTTTTTAAAAAATATTATATAATTAATTTATATTCTATTCCTAAAAATCTAAGGTTCGGCCAAGAGACTTATATCTTGATAGGTGTATTATTAGAGGTCCACTTGAGGGTATCTTGGAGGTATATAGTAAGTTTATTAACTATATAATATAAAAATACAAAGTGACATGGTAAGTGTTAAACTAATTAACTACGAGTTAAAACTAAAAGATAAGGTTAATATAATGACCCAAAACACTCTCAATTATATTGGTTGAGTGGTTTTCGACACATAACAACATTAAACTTAAATAATCCACTTTGGATCCATTAGAAACTGAATATGAATTTATTAAAAAATAATATTTCTAGATTTTCCTAAACAGCCCCTCCTCCCCCTTATAAAAGGACACCACTTCTAACCAATTCTTCACACATCTCAAGCCTTTTGGATCGTCCAACATCTGCCCAATTAAGCTCCCTACATCCCTATCCTCTTCTTAGATGCCTTACCTTAAGCAGAAGACACTTCAAGAGTCCTTTTTGGTTCAAACCAAAGGGAGTTACCCAAATTAAAGGTAACGATTTCTCTTAGCTTATTTTATTTTATTTTACTTCTCAAACCCCTAAACTCTTCGTATTATTTTCTTTTGTAAGAAAAACAGTATCATAAATATACTAGGATATGGTTATAATAAGAATTACAACTACACTTACAAACACATCCATCTAATGGGTGATGAACATAATGTTTATGTGGATGGAAACCAAACGCCTCACGAAGCGATGATTGTTCAATTATCTCCTACCACCTCTCATGGTGTCCATTATGATGGAACTATAATTAAATATGATATGAAAGATATTTATTTTATATATAAGCTTATTTAATTCCATTTTATATCATATAATTATTCTTTTCATGTTGTATATATATATACGATAATTTCATTTGAACAAATGCGGACTACCACCCCTCAAAGTGATATGACTCGTTTATACCATACATGGAACGTATAAAGGATGGTGTTAATGAACTTAAGTAACAAATATAAGATATTATATTATACTGGAATAATTATATACCTATGTATCATTTGGTTTTGATTCCTTTTAAAATGAAAAATGAAATGGAAGTAGCGTCCGTGCGTACGTACGGATTACCGTCTCCACGAACGCGATGAGATTCATTTCCCCCTCATATGCATTCAAAAATAATTATTGTTTGATGATTAAAAGTAATGTTTAAGGAATTGATTTCATTTTGGATATGAATATGATACAACCTATACATAACGAAAATGACTTACATAACGATGCATATAAAGGAAAACAAATCAGTTAACACCTGAAACGGCGATAATACTAAAATTTTATTAACAAATAAATATTAAAAGATCATACATGATATCATATTTTTGTATAAGAATCTTGTATAATTTAATAATAATGATTTAATTGTTATACAAGATTTTAACTGACCCTCGACCAAGGAAAAGTACAAGGTCAGTGTAACACCCCGAGATTTTATGAAAAATATTCTTTTTAATTTCATTAATGTCTTGTGTTGTATGTTGCACCAAAAGGAGCTTGCACAACACACATCCTTGACTTGCCTTGCATTACACGCAATCCCAACCTTCTTTGATAGCGTGTGTAGTACGCAATACCGAGTTTCACTAAACAACGATATGCTATTAAAATATTATTAAAACTAGCCGTTATGAATAGTAATAACCACTTTTTGAAATTTTGTAAACTTTATTTTTCAAAATGGACTTCATTTTTAGATATATAATATCAAAATTAGCCTAGGGTGAAATTTTGATATTTTTCTGAAAAATTTCATTTTTTGATGAATAGTGAAACCACTAAGTGGTAGTTAAAAAACTGAATTTTTCATAATACTTAATTTTACCGCTTCTGTGAGTGGAATTTCAAAAATCCAAGAGACACGGTTGATGTCAGTAAGTAAAATGTTGTTCAATGAGATGAAAATAATTTTTTCTAAATAGTAACTTTTTACTTTTATTTGCCACGGTTAAATGTAAATAGGGTAATTAAGGGTAAAAATGATATTATTATTACCCTAAAACATGTCATAATTCTATTGGATAAGTGTTATTCGACCAAAAACAACCATAGGAATAAAATATGACCATTTAGGACAACTTGGATTAGATTAGGAAATTTATTATTAATTTATTTAAAGAAGGGTTAAAATAGTTAAAATCAAAGTATAATAAGTATATCATTTCTAATATAGGGTTATACATAAGATAGATTCGACTATAAATATTCATTAGAAAGATAAAAAGATTTCCTAGATAATGGTAGTTTATTTTTAATTTTTTGACATTAAATAATTTAATTGATTGATGACACAAATATGATGCAGTAATTATCTTATTAAGGAAATATTGACATAATTGATGTTATAAATACCAAATAAATGTAATTTGAGACTTTTTATGAATTAAACTAATTTTCTAGGTTAATATGACATGTTAGTATTGATTTAATTAACTTTTTTTGAACTAATCATTCTGTTATAATTTTCACATAAATCAATTACTAAATAGTGTCAAAATTGACATAAAATAGTTTTTAAAAAAAAATATTATATTATTAATTGTTATTTTATTCCTAAAAATCTAAGGTTCTGCCTAATGACATATATAAGGTTATATATATTAATAATAAACAACTTGGGGTTCGTTTGGATGCTTATAGTAAGTTTATTAACCTTATAGTATAAGAACACAAGAAGACACAGTAAAAGTAAAATTATTTAACTTAATGTTAAATCTAAATGATAAGGTTAAAATAGGAACCTCAATATGTCTAAATTCTATTGGATGAGAGTATTTCGACCCATACTTACCTTATCTTCGAAATAAATCCATTTTTATCTATTTAAAACCGAATTTGTCTTTATAATAAAATAATATTTTTAGTTATTATAAAGGTGCCCCTCTCCTCCCTTATAAAATGGCACCTCCTCCCTCTTTTCCTCACACCACTTTGAGCCTTCATGCTCCGCCAACCCATGAAATATTCTCTTCTCCACTTCCCTAGAAACATCCTAGAGGTTATGGTCTTTATCAAAGACCAATTGTAGTTCCCTAAGAGGAGGAATCAAAGAGGCGCTTCAAAGAAGAGGCAATGTCCGTTACCGATTCTTTCAACTTTATTTCTTCTTCCACATATTCTTCATAGGTTGTTTCATTATTAAGTAATAAAATAAGTATCAATCATATAAAAATATGCTATTATAAGTATGAAACAACCCTATTTCACCATCTATCCATCCTACGGAAAACGAAATCACCGTGCATGCGTACGTACGGAATACCGTCTCCACACCGTGGTGTAATCAATTTTCCACCACCACCATACATGGATGGGTATAATGGTGTAAATAATAACTATATATGATTATTTTAAATTGATATTGATTCTTAAATAGTATACATACACTCCAATACAATTCCACGATCATGAAAATGATATCATCGTTCGTGCATACGTACGGACTACCGTCTCCACGACGCGGTGAGATTCATTCTCCACGTTAACCATTCATGAATGATTATAAATTATATATAATAAGTAATAATGAAATATATGACATAATAATGATACTGGATTTATGTGTATATATATTTTTGTCATCTACTAAATTCCATTCAACTCAATAAGGAAATGAAAACAGCGTTCATGCGTACGTACGGCCTACCGTCTCCATGAACGGTGTATTTCTTTCCATTTACCGATCAATTATATATATGTATATTCTGAATATATATTATATATAAATCATGTATTGTATTCTGGAATTAAATAATCATGATCTAAGTAATCATATGAATAATTAAAAGTCAAAACACGGACGACAAATGAAACGATTTTACCCAAAACGCTCTTTAACATGGAATTTACAAAAGAACGGGTAAAATAAAGTCATAAGTGAACCATGTATGAAATCATAAAAATAAGTATGATTCTAGAACAAGTCAATAACATTATTTAAATCATTATATAGGATGTTCGGACACATACAAAGCAAATCGGACCTAAGGTAAGGGAAATATCACAATCTCATTTTTATTTTATTTTGTTTAAACTTTGGTACTTACGGGGGTGTATTTTATCATACAAATCCATGTTTCCTAAGTATGTAATATTATTTCCATCCACCTAAAATTGTTTAAATCCTATTTTACCCTTCGGTGAGTTTTTAGTAAAAGATATTAATGGAATCTTTTGTCGTTTTTCATACGATGTACTTTTTTGACTTTTCCGACAAAAGTACGAGAAGAATGTTTTTTTAACTTATACTGCATGAATGGATTTTTAAATCATTATTTCCAAGAAGCTTCCTTTACAAGTTTTCAAGTTTATTTTTAATCATCTTCTTTTAGTTTAAAATTGTATGACATGTTAAGAAAGGAAAAAAATGTTTTTGAAGTAGAAAGGATATTTTCCTCAAGAATGGAGTTCAAGTGTTTTATCAAAATTATTTTCCATCTAAGATAATATAGGGTTCTGTTTCTATCCCTATTATTACATTGATTTGATTATGTTGTGATGGAAATATTT
This sequence comes from Viscum album, assembly GCA_963277665.1. Classification (NCBI taxonomy): domain Eukaryota; kingdom Viridiplantae; phylum Streptophyta; class Magnoliopsida; order Santalales; family Viscaceae; genus Viscum; species Viscum album. Next base: position 1,050,531,397 of record OY728164.1, on the reverse strand, counting down.
TTATGAATTATTTTATCTTATATGAGTTGTTTTATGATGTCACGATGTGTAAGATTCCCATTTTTATTACATGGGTTATGCTATGATGTATTGTTTATGATTTTGTGGCACACATAAGAATGGTATCATTATGAGATGTGTGGGACCTATATCTCCCACCAATTCATTGGGTAAAGATATTATATCTCATGAGATAGACATGGCTGGAACGGCAGGTTAAACCGATTCAGTGAAACAGGACTAAAATGAGGAATGAACTCGGTTCAGAAATGGACATTGTCCACTAAGATAGTCTTGGCAATGAGTCTTGACTAATAAGAAATGATTATCTATGATTATGTGTGTATTACACAAAGCTTCATGTTTTATGTTATGATTATTGTGATTACATTTCACTACCATGATTTATCATATGTTATGAAATTATAATCTTTTTTGCAGGGTAAGATTTCCAAAATGTTAGGTTCTTATGAATATGATGTGATTGATATTTCTTTTGTTTACCCTTACTGGGCATTTGAGATCACCCATTTATGTTTTCTTTTCCCTAGTATATAAATAATGATTTTAGGTAAAAAAAGGGAAGATCTTTATGGGATATGTTGAAGATATTTCACCATGATTAGAAGATTATATTCCGAGTTTCCAAAGACACTAAACTATTATGGTCCCTCTGTGTGTGTTTTTGTTATGTACTAAGTATTATGCAAAAGTAATGTAATGTCCATGTACGTCAAGCTTAGGGTCTCTACAGTTGGTATCAGAGGATTAGAGGAAAGGTTTAGTCATCCTTTGGAAACTAGGATGTGAGAACATTAGTGAGATCTCTAGAGATATTTCTAAGGTATTTCTAGGGATGTCCCTAAGGTTAAGTATAAGTATAGGTTATATTACTAGAATTAAGTTAACCCAAGATGTTAGATATTGAAGTTACTCCCCCTTTATTATATTGTTTTCCCTAGCTTGATTTTTGCCTCTCACACTATTCTTTTTGGGTTTTAGACGATGGCTGGAACCCGAAGGAACCGTGTTGATCAATGTAATGGACAATGCAGTGATTTTCCTCCTGAACAAACAAATGTAATGGGAGATGGTGTGAAAAATCTTATTGCTATACTTACACAAGCTATGAATCATTCTGGACTTCCAAATGAGCAGAGAAGGGAACAATATTCTATTGAGTTCTTCATGAGGAAACATCCACCTTCTTTCAGTGGGTCTTCTGATCCACTTGATGCTGAACAATGGATCAGTACTACTAAAAAGATATTTTCAGTTCTTCAATGTTCTGAACATGATAAAGTCATCTTATCAGTGTATCGTTTGGAAGGTGATGCTGATCAATGGTGGAATCTTATCAAGAATACGAGGCCAATAGATGAAATAGAGTCCATGGAATGGGACGAGATCAAGAACTTATTTTTCAATAAGTACTTCCCTCGTATTCTTCGAACAAGGATGTAGAAGGAGTTTCTTGAACTAAAGCAAAAGGATGATGAATCTATTGGTATATACGAAGCGAATTTTACAAGGCTTGCAAGGTATGTATCTGGATTTTTCATCCAACCTGAAAGTAAAGTTGATCGATTCTTCAGTGGCTTAAAACCAAATCTTTGAAGGGCATTAGCTATAAGAGACTTAAGTAGCTATGAATAAATTGTGCGTTGTTCTATCATGGTAGAAATAGAAGTTGGTGTTACTTATCCATCTCATAGTTTTTACAAGAAAAGAAAGATGGAGTTTAAGGAGAAGTCTCAGAATAACGGTGAAAAGAAGATGAATGTTTCATTATGCTCAAAGTGTGGAAACAAGCATGGTGGATATTGTCTTAAAGGGACTAGAATATGTTTTAAGTGTGGAAAAGAAGGTCATCGAGCAGCTAAGTGTCGAAGTAATGGAAAAAGGGTTTCTGATGATGTGAATAAAGAAAATACTGTAGAGAACACACCACCAAAACATCAATTCTTCAAGTCCAAGGAAATAGGGAATTATGCTAATAAATTCCCTAATCCAAGGTTTAGTGATGATCGACATGAGCAACCACTTAAGGCAAAGGACAAAGGGAAGTCACATGCGATCACTATTGGTGATGTTGAATATGACAACAATGTGGTGGAATGATTAGGTGTTTACATAATGGGATTACAAAATAATGTTGTATATAGTATCATGGAATATTGGAATATTTATGTATTGGTCTATTGTGGTTTTCAATGGTACCGTTAACCATGGAATGTGATTGAGATATTTTTGGAAAAAAATATGATATGTGTATAATGAAAGGAAAACGAGAAAATGAAATGTTTGACCGTATTCATGAGCTCATGACTGATATAAGGAGAAGGTTATATCATGGTTTGAGTATATAGAAATTTTGGATTTTGGTATGTGTAAAGAGTTAACTTTTGACTGCATTCATGTTTTCACTAAGGTTCAATGGGTATTCATTCTTCAAGATAATACATGATTAAGGTATTCACATGTTTGTAATTTGACCAACAAGATATATCTTATGATATATGGGGGATAAATGATGGAATTCATGTGATTGTTATGTGAAATTTCAAGTAATCATTTTCTTTATACTATGAACTTGGACCGAAGTTTTTTAGATAAGCCTAAATATTGGAATGGATTTTGTTAGAAATAAGTTAGGATAGAACTTTTTTCGATATTATTGATTGGATGTTATAGTAATATAGCTTTAGAAAAAGGACAACCTGCAAGATGGGTGACAACCCATCACGTCGGACAAGGCTGTTGGAATCAAACCCACAACCGAAGTGCGACTGGCCTTTATCTCCTACCACTGGCCTACAGGAAGTCCATGTTTAGTAGAAACTTGTTTTATTATATTAATCCGTATGATATATGAAGTATAAGTCCATTTTAGGAACCATATGTGATTAATCTCACTATAGATGGACTTATGTATTTTTTTGATAACTTTTCTAACCTTTTGTTTGAGACAGATGGAATGACCCATCATTCTATCACAGGATCTTCTAACAAATCACGAATGAAAAATTCAACTTCATTTCATTAAGAGATGAAGTGGAAATTGTCCAAAGAACGACCAATGGTGAGACTATACCAAAATCATGAAAGTATTTCTTCTAATTCCAATTTCATCAACTTTAGGGAAATGATCTTGAAAACCAAAAATGTTGTCATGTTGCTCTTATATCTGATGAATCAGATCGTACCTTAGATCGTCACAAATTTATGGCTTTGTGATTGCTGGATTTTTCATAGCCATGTTCTATACCACTCTCCATCAGAACATGATGGTTAGATTTCTCTTCCATATCCATATATTCACCTATGTGGAAACCCAGTGATTAGTTTATTTGGGTAACCGTTACGTTTCATAATTTTGTTTTTAAATATTGGATTTGGTATTCCTTTTTACGATGTGGGTTTCTATTAAAGAAACTTTCGAGTAGTAAACCATTTATATCCCCGACGAATTTTGAGGGCGAAATTAATTTTAAGGAGGGTAGAATGTAACACCCTGAGATTTTATGAAAAATATTCTTTTTAATTTCATTAATGTCTTGTGTTGTACGCTACATCAAAAGGAGCTTGAACAACATGCATCCTTGACTTACCTTGCATTACACACAATCACGACCTTCCTCGATAGCGTGTGTAGTACGCAATACCGAGTTTTACTAAACAATGATATGCTATTAAAATATTATTAAAACTAGCCGTTATGAATAGTAATAACCACTTTCTGAAATTTTGTAAATTTTATTTTTCAAAATGGACTTCATTTTTAGATTCAGAATATCGAAATTAGCCTAGGGTGAAATTTTGGTATTTTTCTGAAAAATTTCTATTTTTGATGAATAGTGAAACCACTAAGTGGTAGTTAAAAAACTGATTTTTTCATAAAACATAATTTTACCGCTTCTGTGAGTGGAATTTCAAAAAACCGAGAGACATAGTTGATGTCAGTAAGTAAAATGTGGTTCAATGAGATGAATATAATTTTTGGTGAATAGTAACTTTTTACTTTTATCTACCACGGTTAAAGTAAATAGGGTAATTAAGGGTAAAAATTATATTATTATTACCCTAACACATGTCCTAATTCTATTGGATAAGTGTAATTCGACCAAAAACAACCTTAGGAATAAAATATGACCATTTGGTCCCACTTGGATTAGATTAGGACATTTATTATTAATTTATTTAAAGAAGGGTTAAAATAGTTAAAATCAAAGTTTAATAAGTATATCATTTTTAATATAGGGTTATACATAAGATAAATTCGACTATAAATATTCATTAGAAACCTAAAAATATTTCCTACATAATGGTATTTTATTTTTTATTTTTAGACATATATAATTTAATTTATTTATGAAACAAAGATGATGCTGTAATTATCTTATTAATGAAATATTAACATAATTGATGTTATAAATACCAAATAAATGTAATTTGAGACTTTTTATGAATTCCACGAATTTTATAGGTTAATATGACATGTTAGTATTGATTTAATTAAATTTTTTGAACTAATAATTCTGTTATGATTTTCACAAAAATCAATTACTAAATAGTGTCAAAATTTACATAAAGTAGTTTTTAAAACAAATATTATATTATTAATTGTTATTTTATTCCTAAAATCTAAGGTTCGGCCGAATGACTTAGATAATGTTATATATATTAATAATAAACATCTTGGGGTTCTTTTGGCTGCATATAGTATGTTTATTGACCTTATAGTATAAGAACACAAGAAGACACGGTAAAAGTAAAATTATTTAACTTAATGACAAATCTAAATCATAAGGTTACAATAGGAACCTAAAGTTGGCTAAATTCTATTGGATGAGCGTATTTCGTCTCATACCCACCTTAGCTTCGAAATAAATTAATTTGGAGCTATTTAAAACCGAATTTGGCTATATAATAAAATAATATATTTTGTTATTCCAAAGGTGACCCTCTCCTCCCTTATAAAAGGGCACCTCCTCCCTCTCTTCCTCACACCACTTTGAGCCTTCAAGCTCGGCCAACCCATATAAAATTCTCTTCTCCACTTCCCTAGAAACATCTTAGAGGTTCTGGTATTCTTCAAAGGCCAATTTTAGTGCCCTAAGATGAGGACTCAAAGAGGCGCTTCAAAGAAGAGGTAATGTCCGTTACCGATTCATTCAACTTTATTTCTTCTTCCACTTCTTCATCTTAGGTTGTTTAATTATGAAGTAATAACATCAGTATCACTCATATAATTATATGTTATTATAATTATGAAACAACCCTATTTCACCATCTATCTATCCTACGGAAAACAAAATCACCGTGCGTGCGTACGTACGGAATACAATCTCCACGCCGTGGTGTAATCTATTTTCCACCACCACCTTACTTGGATGGGTATAATGGTGTAAATAAAAACTATATATTATTATTGTAAAGTGATATTGATTCTAAAATAGTATACATACACTCAAATACAATTCCACGATCTTAAGAATGATATCATCGCTCGTGCGTACGTACGGACTACCGTCTCCACGACGCAATGAGAATCATTCTACACGTTAACCATTCATGAATGATTATAAAGTATATATAATAAGTAATTATGAAATATATGACATAATAATGATACTGTATTTATGTATATATATATGTATGTCATCTACTTAATTCCATTCAACTCAATAAGGAAATGAAAACAGCGTTCATGCGTATGTACGACCTACCGTCTCCATGAACGGTGTATTTCTTTCCATTTACTGATCTATTATATATATGTATATCTCGAATATATATTATATATAAATCATGTTTTATATTCTGGAATTAAGTAATCACGATCTAAGTAATCATATGAATAATTACAAGTCAAAACACGGATGATAAATGAAACGATTTTACCCAAAACGCTCTTTAACATGGAATTTACAAAAGAACGGGTAAAATAAAGACATAAGTGAACCATATATGATATCATAAAAATAAGTATGATTCTGTAAAAAGTCAATAACATTATTTAAATCATTATACAAGAGGTTCGGACACATACAAAGGAAATCAGACCTAAGGTAAGGGAAATATCACAATCTCATTTTTTATCCGAGATTGTTTATACTTTGGTATTTACTGGGGTGTATTTTATCATCCACATCCATGTTTAATCAATATGTAATATTATTTCCATCCACTTACAATTGTTTAAATCCTATTTTACCCTTCGGTGAGTTTTTAGTGAATGATATGAAAGAAATCTTTTGTTATTTTTTGTACGAGTTACTTTTTTGACTTTTCTGACAAAAGTATGAGAAAAATGTTTTTTTAACTTATACGGCACGAATGGATTTTTAAAAAATTATTTCCAAGAAGCTTTCTTTACAAGTATTCATGTTTATTTTTAATCATATTCTTTTAGTTTAAAATTGTATGACATGTTAAGAAAGGAAAAAAAGGTTTTTGAAGTAGAAATGATATTTTCCTCAAGAATGGAGTTCAAGTGTTTTATCAAAAGTATTTTCCATCTAAGATAATATAGGGTTATTATTCTATACCTATTATTACATTGATTTGATTATGTTGTGATGGAAATATTTTTATTAATTATTTTATCTTATATGAATTGTTTTATGATGTCACGATTTTTAAGATTCCCATTTTTATTACATGGGTTATTCTATGATGTATGGTTTATGATTTTGTGGCACACATAAGAATGGTATCATTATGAGATGGGTGGGACCTATATCTCCTTCCAATGCATTGGATAAAGATATTATATCTCATGAGATAGACATGGCTGGAACGGCATGTTAAACCGGTTTAGTGAAACAGGACTGAAATGAGGAATGTACTCGATTCAGAAATGGACTTTGTCCACTAAGATAGTCTTGGAAATGAGTCTTGACTAATAAGAAATGATTATCTATGATTATGTGTGTATTCCAAAAAGCTTCATGTTTTATGTTATGATTATTGTGATTACATTTCACTACCATGATTTATCCCATGTTATGAAATTATGATATCTTTTGCAGGGTAAGATTTCCAAAATGTTATGTCCTTATGAATATGAAGTGATTGATATTTCTTTTGTTTACCCTTACTGAGCATTTGAGCTCACCCTTTTATGTTTTCTTTTCCCCAGGATATAAAGAAAGATTTTAGTTAAAAAAAGGGAAGATCTTTGCAGGAGATGTTGAAGATCTTTCACCATGATTAGAAGATTATATTTCGAGTTTCCAAAGACACTAAACTATTACGGTCCTTGTGTGTGTGTTTTTTTTATGTACTAAGTATTCCACAAAAGTAATGTAATTTCCATGTACTTCAAGCTTAGGGTCTCTACAGTAAGGGGTTTTCATCTCACTCTTTATTCTGGTGAGATTCATGCCATATTGCCAGTATTACGTTTTGTGTGGTGTATTTACTGCCCATAATTGTATTCTTTATATAATACACTTTAATTTATTTGTATTTACATATTCATTTTATGATACCTCTTTCATTGGGTGTATGTTTCGTAAGTTACCAAATTGGGAAGGGTTAATTTTACAATCTCTTTATTATCCGAGGGTGTTTTTACGTAAGTATCTACAAGGACATATTTATTATCCATGTACATGTTTTATGAAAGAGTTTTCCAAGGGATTATTTTAAGGTACTTTTTACTAAAAGATCATTTCAAATGTTTTAAATACTTATTCTACTTAATCTCTCTCATTAATGTCCATGTCTTCAAAATGGGTTTTAAGGATTTATTTATATGGACATGGATGTTTTTAAAATGATAATTTCTTTCAAAAGATTCAAAGTGGTATGGGACACTTTGATTAAAAAATGTCTTTAAATGACTTATTTTCAAAATTGTGTGACATTTAAATGTTTTCATGAAAACTGGATATTTTCTCAAAATGTTTTATAAATCATTTTCATCGACGTCAAAATCCTTTAAGGTATTTTAAAACAGTTTTGAAGTTGATTTATCATGATAAAAATACTCCATATTGTGTGGATGGTTTTGTGATATGTTTTACTGTGGATGAGTTATTTTTATACCATTCATGGTTTATGGGGAAATTATTGACATTTCATATGCTAGTTTTAATATGAATGTTTATGTTATGTTTAGATCTTTTCATATGAGGAATGCATTGGACTTAGTAAGTGACGAGTGGAGCCCGCTATAGCTTCTCGATGAATCGGTAGGTCTCATGAGACACACTAGTGTCTTGGAATGAGGCCTTACCAAAAATATTATTTGTATTCTTGGTATGAGGCGTTGGATACGTGTTGATCATAGTATGACATTATGCATTATGTCATTATGAATGTGGTTATTGATATTGCATATGATTATTTGACTAGTAGAATATCTATGTGAATAAGTAAATGGCATCATTTCATTTTATCTTTGCCATATTATTCTGAAGTTCAAGTTTAAAAGGATTTTGTTTTAGTCATACATCGCCTTAAATTTTTATGTTTAGTTATGAATGTTTCCGCTATATTATTATCCTTAATGAGCATCTGAGCTCACCCCTTTCATTGTTTTATTTTTTCCAGGATGTGAAGAAGTAATTTATTAATGACCTACAGGGAAAGTATGTGGGGATATGAGTGTGGAATATGAATACTATGTTGTTTTAGTTTTCATTTTTATGATGTAATGTAAACTTTATGAATGTATCTACTGTTTCCAAGACAACTAAACTGATCGGTCCTTTAGGACGTGATTCCTTGTATTCATGCCAATGTTATGTAATAATGCACCCACTCTGGGTAACTGGGGTCGGGGTGTTACAGTTGGTATCAGAGGAAGTTTAGAAATAACCTTGGAAACTAGATTTAGATAAACTATGATTAGGGCACATAACCCTAAGATAGACTTTGAGTATTAGTATATAAGAACTTTCTAAAATTTTGGTATTGTAGAGATTTTGTGAGTTTTCCGAGCAATACATCCCTGTCTGGATACGAGGAGGTACAGGCGGCTCTGGCACAGATGTACCTAGGGGTAAAACACGAAAATACCGCTTTGATCTAGACTCGAACGGGAACTGGTGCATGACAATGGGCCTTGCTGCACTCTTGGTTATGACACTCCTGGGGGATATGCTTAGGATAATTGTCATTTTCTTTACAAACCATTATGAAGGGCTCATGAGTATATACTTATTCAAAGAATTTTTTTATGATTATGGATTATATCCATAAACTGATAAATTTTCATTAGGAATTTTACATGTTTGGAATTATTCATTGAAATTCACAAACTGACCTAGTTTATACTATTGTATAGAAATGGCGCCTAATAGAAGGAATGTGAACTCCAGTAATACATATGATCCAAAGAATAAGAAGGATCATTTCTTTCATGGTATTAAGCCATCATTTAGATGGGAAATAGTCTCCCACGTATTATCATCATATGAAGAAATAGTATCATGTGTTGATAAGATAAGTAAAGAGTTTACTGAGTCCTATGGCTTTGAAGGGAAGAAAATGAAGAAAAGGATGGAAGAGAGAAAGATGGATAATGGGAAGAAGGAAAAAAAGAATTTTCTCATATGTGATAACTATGGGAAGAAACACATTGGGACTTTCCGGAAAGGAATGGGAGTTTGTTATAAGTGAGGAGAAAAAGGACACCATGTACGCGACTGCAAGGGTAAGAAAAAGGTTTCAAATGTACAATGCTTCATCTACAAGGAGTTGGGGCACTACGCGAACCAATGTCTAAATAATTAGAGTATGCCCCAAATGATGTTATTGTATAATAATCAAGTTATGATACTACCACAGATGAGGAGGAATGAATAGAGTTCTTATGTTGTTATTAGAGATTTATGTCATTTGAGTGTTGTATCAACAATGTACTGGTTATAATAATTATGGAGTATATAAGGATTGTACTGTAGTACTATTTCATTAAGGACTTGTGATTGTGTGGAACCAAGAAAAGTGGCTCAATAGTAGGTTAAATTTTTGGAAAATATATGGTTGAGATAACGATAAAACATAATATGGTTCTGATAATGAGGTAGTGATTTTGTAATAAGATATGGTTGATTTGAATAAATTATATTGGATATTCTATAATACCTTGAAACTGATTAATGATTTCTACTCCCATCATTTTTGGAGTTTACAACATTGTTTATAGAAGTAGTATATCTATTATTCTATAAGGAATAAGGGATCATGAATGTAATCAATAAGGTTTTATGGTAATTCCGGATGTTGCAATGTTTTAAAAGAATACATGATGAAGGTGTTCACATGTTATTACGTGGAAAAAAGGATCTTAATTGTGTTTACATTCCATATAAATTTTGGACTGTGAGTTTGGACAGAAGTATTTTGGATAATTCTAGTTTGAGATTAATTTTGGATTTCTATAAAAGGACAACCCGGAGGTTGGGAGGCAACCCGTCATGACTGGCCTGGCCGTGAGACTTGAACTCACAACTGAAGGGCGACAAGGGTGTATCACCTACCACTGGCCCAAGAGATGTCCTGAATTAAATAATGTAGTTTATTTTAAGAAGGTCTAGCAGATGAATTAAAAATTCATTTTTTAACCCCAAACGAATAGGATAAATAGAATATATATTTTTTGTTTTTTTATCTTTTAGAGTGAAAGATGAGTTTGTGGTAGAAATTAGTTAAAGGATTGAACTCTACTTGTCAAGTATATATTTTTCTTCTCCACTTATTCTATAAAGAAATTAATTCTTATAATTTATTGAAGGAATATTAAAACCAAAAATGTGTTATCCTAATACCTTATGTTTTGTTGAACCGATGGTATTTTAAGTCATCATAGATTGATGAGTTTAAGGACCTCAATTTTAAACTTGTTTGTGATTGATGACCTCAATCTCTACCTATAAATATTTATGTATTTCCTCAAATTAAATGTCTATAATTTCCACCAATGTTCTCCTAATAGAGATCATAATTTTGTGGTGACCCTTTCATTTCTCTTTTCCTCTTATTAAGACTAAATTTTATTAACCAAATTTCCGATGTGGGTTGTCCCACAAAGATATTTTCTATTTTAAACCATTATTTTTGAAGAACAATATCAAATTGAAAGGATACAATTTATTGAAGGATGGAAAAATGTTACACCCCAATATTTCATAGTGTGTTACTTCTTCAAAATAATTCAATAACTTGCACTACATGCAACACCGAGTTCAAGCATACCATGACTTACCAAACAAGCCGTTCAAAAGAGGTTATGAATTGTATTGACTAAATTTTGAACATTATATAATACTTATAATTTTAGAATCCATATTATTAGTTTCATAGAAATAATTTAAGAACAAATTCATTTTTCCAGACAAAAGAAGTAATTTTCAAAAATGCACTTTTACCAACTTTTAATAGTGAACCCTTTTAAATCCAATATTTTAAACTTTTATATATTCAATTTTACTAAATAAATTTATTCTTTAGAATGGGGATATCAAAAATTTACAATGTAACACCCCATGATTCCATGGTACACTTCTCTTTGAATAATACAGCAGCGTGTGTTGTACGCAACTTCGAGTTCTAACACACACTACAACTAATCAAGCTAGCCGTTATGAATAGTAATAAATACCTTTTGAAATTTTATAAATTTTATCTCTCATAATAGACTTCATTTTTGGATTCTGAATATCTAATTTAGCCTATGGTGAATTTTTGGTACTTTTCGGATTACATTTATATTTTGATGAATAGTGAAAATTAATAAATTTTAATTAAAAACAACTTTTTTAATCAAAATAATTAATAGTGATAAATTATGAATTTTAGTGGTTTTAAAGTATATTTAGAATATATTTTTACCAATTAATACAATGGTGGTCATTGTACATAATTTCACAATTAAACCGTACATAAACAAGTATTAATCTTTTGATAGTTATTATATCTTAAAAACACGTTTTTTGTTTTGACAGCGGGAATTAACCTTAAATTAATTTCTGCCACTTATGTGTTTTGAATTTGGAAAAATGGATTCCATATTTGGAATTAGGATGTCCAAATTTTGTAAATAGGTATCATTTATCTTTAGACATTTTGAATAATTACATCGGTAAATATTTTATTTACCATGGTTAAAGGGTAAATCCGGTAAATAAGGGTTAACAAAATAATATTATAATAATAATAAATTACCCTAAAACGTGTCATAACCTTATTGGTGCATACATGTCTGACCATGGTAATCTTTGGGTCGATTTTGGGACCCCATGGAGCCACTTGTAGGTGATAGGGACACTTTATATTAATTAAGTTAAAGTAAACACAAAAATGACATAAACTTATACCTTTTAGTAAATCAATTTTTACATTGGGTTTTATATGTTATTTTTTAGATTATAAATATTCATTAGAAAGATAAAAATATTTCTACATAATCGTGTTTTATTTATAATTTTTAAACATTGAAAAAGAAAAAATATATATGACACAATAATGATGCAGTATTTTCCTTATTAATGAATGAATCAAATAATTGATATTATAAATATTAAAATAAATATAATTTGAAAGTTTTGATGACATAAACGAATTTTATTGGTTAATATGACATGCAAGGATTTCTTAAATGAATTTTTTTCGAATTAATAATGTTGTTAAGACTTTACCAAAAGTCAATTATTGAGTAGTGTCGAAATTGACAAAAATGAGTTTTTAAAACAAATATTATATTATTAATATATATTCTATTCCTAAAAATATAAGTATCGGAAAAGAGACTTATATCATGATAGTTGTATTATTAATAGACCACTTGTGGGGTCTCCTGGAGGTATATAGTAAGTTTATTAACTATATAATATAAAAATACAATGTGGCATGGTAAGTGTCAAACTAATTAACTAAGAGTTAAAACTAAAAGATAAGGTTAATATAATGACCCAAACCTGTCTAAATTCTATGGGTTGAGTGGTTTGCCACCCATATCCACCTTAAACATTAAATTGTATACTTTGGATCCATTAGAAACCGAATATGAATATATTATTAAATAATATTTCTAAATTTTCGTAAAGAGCCCCTCTTACCCCTTATGAAAGGACACCACTTCTAACCAATTACTCACACCTCTCAAGCCTTTTGGATCGTCCAACCTCTTCCCAATTAAGCTCCCTACATCTCTCTCTTCATTTTAGGAGCCTTAACACAGGCAGAAGGCACCTGAAGAGTCCTTTTGGTTCCAACCAAAGGGAGTTACCCAAATTAAAGGTAACGATTTCTCTTAGCTTCTTTTCATTTATTTTACTTCTCAAACCCTTAAAATCTTCTTATTATTTTCTTTTGTAAGAAAAACAGTATCATAAATATAATAGTATATTTTTATTAGAAGTATTAGAACTACAATTACACACACATCCATCTAATGGGTGAAGAACATAATGTTTCTGTGGATGGAAACCAAACGCCTCATGAAGCGATGATTGTTCAATTATCTCCTACCACCTCTCATGGTAGACATTATGATGGCACTATAATTAAATATGATATGGATGATATTTATTTTATATATAGGCTTCTGTAATTCCATTTTATATCATATCATTATTCATTTCATGTTGTATATATATACGATAATTTCATTTGAAGAAGTGCGGAATACCGCCCCCTCAAATTGATACGACTCATTCATACCATACATGGAACGTATAAAGGATGGTGTTAATGAATATAAGTAACAAATATAAGATATTATATTATAATGGAATAATTATATACCTATGTATCATTTGGTTTTGATTCCTTTTAAAATGAAAAATGAAATGGAAGTAGCGTTCGTGCGTACGTATGGATTACGGTCTCCACGAACGCGATGAGATTAATTTCCCCATAATATCCATTCAAGAATAATTATCATTTGATGATTAAAATTAATGTTTATGTACTTGGTATCATTCTATATATGAATAAGATACAACCTATACATAACAAACACACCTTACGTAACGAAGCATATAAAGGAAAACGAATCAGTTAACACCCGAAACGACGATAATACGGAAATATTAAAAACAAAACAATATTATAAGATCATACATGATATCATATTCATATTCATTATATGATACCTCTTTAATGGGGTGATTGTTTCGTATGTTACCAAATTGTTAAGAGTTAATTTCACAATCTCTTTATTATTCGAGGTTGTTTTTACGTAACTATCTACTGGGACATACTTATTATCCAAGTCCATATTTTATGAAAGAGTTTTAAAAGGGATTATTATAAGAGAATTTTTACTAAAACATCATTTCAAATGTTATAAATATTTATTCTTCTAAAACTTTGTCATTGATGTCCATGTCTCCAAAATGGGTTTTAAGGATTTATTTGTATGGACATGAATGTTTTTAAAATGTTAATTCTGTTAAAAAGTTTCAAAGTGGTAAGGGACACTTTGATTTAAAAATGACTTTAAATGACTTCTATTCCAAATTGTGTGACATTTAAATGTTATCATGAAAAAGGGGTATTTCTCTTAAAGATTTTTACAAATCAATTTCATCAACGTCAAAATCCTTTAAGGGATTTTAAACTTGTTTTGAAGTTGATTTATCATGATACAAATCTTCCATATTGTGTTGAGGGTTTTGTGATATGTTTTACTATGGATGTGTTATTTTTATACCATTCATGGTTTATGGGTAATTTATTGACATTTCGTATGCTAGTTTTAATATGAATGTTTATGTTATGTTTAGACCTTTTCATATGAAGGAATGAATTGGACATAGTAAGTGACGGGTGGAGCCCGCTATAGCTCCTCGATGCATTGGTAGGTCTCATGAGACAAACTAGTGTCTTGGCATGAGGCCTTGACAAAAATCTTATTTGTAGTCTTAGCACGAGGCCTTGGCTATGTGGTGATGATAGTCTAGCATTATGCATTCCGTCATTATGAAAGTGGTTATTGATATTGCATGTGATTATTCGACTAGTAGAATATCCATGCGAATAAGTAAATGGCACCATTTCATTTTATCTTTTCCATATTATTTCGAAGTTCAAGTTTAAATGGATTTTGTTTTAGTAATATGTTGCCTTAAATGTTTATGTTTATTTATGAAAGTTTCCGCTATATTTTTATCCTTACTGAGCATCTGAGCTCACCCCTTTCAATGTTTTATTTTTTCCAGGATGTGAAGAAGTAATTTTTGAATGACCTAAATGGAAAGTATATGGGGATATGAGTGTGGACTATGGAGACTATGTTTTTTAGTTTTAATTTTTATGATTTAATGTAAACTTTATGAATGTATCTAGTTCTTCCAAGACTGCTAAACTGATCGGTCCTTCGGGATGTGATTCCTTGTAATAATGCCAATGTTATGTAATAATGCACCAACTCTGGGTAACTAGGTTCGGGGCATTACATAGTTATCCTAAATGAGAAACATGATATTTTGGAAGTATTTTTTAAAAATTAAATAAATTTTTTTTATATTTAATAGAGATTGAATGGTTTTATTTAAGGTAATGGGAATTTTAAATTTTCTTTCAAGAGAAATTTTCATGTTTTAAAATAAAGTTTTGTGATTTTTAAGTGGTATAGAAATGAGGTTTTTAATTTGTTTCATTCCATCTTTCTATGGATTGTAATAATTATTTACATAAATGGAATGACATTTTGAATTGGGTCCTAATTTGGACCTTGTATAACATTTTTGATATTTTTTGAAGTTTGAATATATTTCCCTTCATAATTGTAGTATACCTCCATAGATGGTCACAAGTGTAGCTGAATCATATTTGTTGTATATTATGGGTATCAATGTTATCTATATATGGAGTGATTCCTAAGAGATATTAATAGTTATTTCCCAAGGATCATGATTAGTGATGTTTTCTTATACCGAGTTTAAATAGTTGGTAATTTGTATGATTTTGAGTGGATTTTGTTTTTGGGATTCTTCTTGAATTGTCTCCTTGGGCATGGGAGAAACCTTGGGTGGGTTACTTGGGTGATTAGGGTGGTTGGGGAACCAACTTGGTTTACGCATAATCTGGGAATGACCTAATTTTAATGAGATTTTCATAGCAGAAATACATTATTATAATTCATAGGTAACCAATATTCAATGACAAAAAGTGAAATTCGATGATGTTCTTGATAATTCATGTTTGTGATTTATACATTTTCACATATTTTTTCTTGGTTTTTAGGATAGTGGTATGTGATTTGGTGTTCCTATTTTGTTGTTGCGGATAATTCTTGATGTCACAAATTTCATTGTGATAGTTTCAATGAAATATTGAATTTAATATATTATTCTCTTCTTTCTATAAGATTATGTGATCCTATTTCGTTCATTGGAGTTGTTCCTTTCTCTATTCTCATTTCTGCATGATTTTCTTGACATCTTTTGTTGCTCAATTTTGTTTGTGGATTTGTATTTTTTTTGATTTGGAGGCGTGTATGTCATTAGCATAGAGATTATGAATTTTGAATTGATTCATTGATCCATTTGAGTACCTTTTATTTGGATTTGATGTTGTGTTTGGTGTTGGTTCTTCCGAGTGATTCATTTTTTCAAAACCAGCATGCTAGTGAGTTTCTAAATGATGGGGAGAATCGATTTGGTCTCTAAAATCATTATCCTTCCTTATCTAGTCCGGTGTGGTTTTGGATTTATGAATCATATCATATTTGTTATTTTAATTTGAATTTAAAATTAGATTAGATGTCGTCATTTGAAAATTCATCTTTTCATGTTAAGAGTGACTGTGTATTTTATGTTTTTTATGTTTAGTATTTTTGTGGGTGATGAAAGTTTGATATAAGGGAGACCTATTGCCCCTAGAACGAAAATTATATAATTATAATTTTATATATTTTATTATTTATTATTTCATCAACTAATTTAAGGTCGAACGGGTTAAGAAATATTTTTCATATTTAATCCCTAAGAACATGGATGTCACACAGCTAGTAGAAATCACACAAAAACCGTACATATGATTTTATAACTCAAGAGATCCAAACCACATATTTTGAAGACAATTTTCTAACCATTAATATTTACCATGTGTTTAATTTATGAACCTATAAGAGAACGTTCATGGTTGGTACACAGTTTGGCCAACCATGTAATATGTATTGAACTTTAAAAAAATAAAAAAGAATTTCCCCCAATAATTTTTAATCCCTTACCTTACCTATCTCTCTATATAGCACAATATCCAAGCTTTCCCACATATTTACTTGAAACACCAACCCCCTGGGGGCTCCATCTCTTGCGTATTCCTCTCATCCAGCCTCCCCACCTCTTGATATTTTACTGTGTTCGTCCATGTTGAGGGATTCATCTATTCTTTACCAAAATAACTTCTTATTTATTATTAATCCAATCCTCTCCTCTACCACATCATTCCTTTGAGGCCAAACTTATTTGGGGTTTCCATCTAATTTTTCATCTGAACCAATTTCAATATGTAATTTATCGTTAGTAGGGTTCATATCAATCATATGATCCCCCTTGGACTTTATTCCAATGTTTTTAGATACCAGTTACAAATGGTAGTGAGTTTGAGGTTAGTTTTCCCCATTCATGACTCGCTAATTCTAGAACCCTGGATTTTTTTTAATTTTAAATTATGTTTTTAATTCCTAATGACAGTATGATTTTTTTTTATTAGGTTTATAAAGATTAAATATTTTTTATCATGGTTTTAATGAGAAATAAACATTATTTCTATTTTGAATTTTTTTTTAAAGTCATTTTTATTTTACCATGAACACCATATGTTTTATAAATTACATTAGTGAACATTATAAACGAATGATGTGAATCGAATTTTTTTTCTTTAATAGTGAATTTATCATTTGGAACACAAATATTTCTTGGAAATTTTCTTAATATGTGAAATTCATATAATTTAAAAAATAATTCAAAAATAGATTTGAATAAAAAATTTGGGTTTTAAAAATGAATTATTCACTATTCTATAGATACATACAGATACATGGGTAGAAATATGTATATGTATGTGATAAAATTCACATGGAAATATATTAATTTGTTTATTATTATTATATATATGTGTGTGAGTGTGTGTCTATGTGTGTACATATCTATGGTTTAAATAAGAAGAAAAACTATTGAATTTATATTTGATACTAAAATGTGGTTCTTCATTTGAGATTTCAAATTTATTTCGAAAATAATTTGTAAAGGCCTTGTCGGTATGATTTATTTGGCATGCTATGTTTAAAAAAATTGTTTTACATGGAAATATCCATGTTATGTTTGGATTTTATGATTTATGACATATCTTTTGGGAGTTTAAAATGTGTTTCATTTGACTGAGAAGTGGCCTGCTATGAAGAGGAATGAGGTGGTTGATGAGTTTAATTACTTGTAATGGGCTGATGAAAGGCATCCATTTTAAATGAAGTGCTACCTCTTGGATGTATTTAAATCACATAGCAAACCGTGTATCAAATATTAGAAATCTAGTTTAAGTGTCTCTTTTGAATTACACCACTTCTCTAACTAAACAACATGTAGCTAAATTTCTTGGTGTCATAGTGGGTTTACACCACAATGCTATCCCAATATAGGTACTCTTGCAGATAGTTGAATATTTTTTCACATATGGGTATAACCACCCAACTAGGACAATGTAATGTTATTATTAGAAGTTGTTAATAGAATTGGACTATAATCGAATTAGATCATGATTTTGATACAAGGAACCAAAGTTCTCACTAACATTATCTTACCTTGGGATTTACCGATAGTTCATCTTTTTTAAAAGGGTTTTTATTAAACATTATCTGTTTTGAAATTTTTCTATGCATTCCTTAATTTCTTGTATAAATTTTGACAACACGTCTCCCCAAGGCTCGTGCCTCGACTGCCCTAAGACCCCTCCCAAAGGCCAGGGGCTAGCGACTAGGGTCGGAGGTATTATCCTACAAGTATGAGGCATTTTCCAATTACCTAGACACACACACATACACACACAAACACACACACTCATTCACACACTCACAACCCCAGCCCAATATGTTAAAATGGGGGGAAAATCATGCTACTAAAAAAACCACTAAGTGTAAATAGTATAAAGATGGAAGTAAAAGGGGCTATAATACAAACCCAAGAAAATAATATCTGTAAATAAGAGGGTAAAAAAGTATATAGAAACCCATCCGTAGAAAAACCTACCTAAAGAGTAGGTGAAGAGTAGATTCTTAAAGCTGTAGGAGTATGCCTCGCTTGTCTATCCTCACTGGGCACCACCAGGTCCTTGAAGAAAATAGTATCATTCAAAATGATGGTTGTCTACATAAGACATGATACGTGTGGGTGGAGATCGTGCACGAGTGAGTAACCAAATACTCAGTAGGGACCCCGAACCATAAAAAAATACCATTACTAAAAGTAAACATGAAGTAGTGTTCAAATCACACAGGTATAACCCAAAGAATAGAAAGAAAGACTATCAGTCGTAATGCTGAATATCTTGTACTTCTGAGGGACTCATCCACGATGAGTCATTGTGGAATGCTGGGACATTGAGCTCAGATTATCAATGATTTATTCTAGGATACTGAGATCTGATCATCCCAAAGGTTTTCTAGGCCACTGAGGTTTGCTCGCATGTTGTGCCACTATGGTCTGCTCGTCTTCAGGGCCATGGAGGTCCACAGGTCACTAAGGTCTACTGGTCCATTTAGGACCACTCATCTACTAGGACACTGAGGTCCTTTAGTTTCTTGAGTTCTACTATGACACTATGGTTTTTTCATCACTCAGGTCTACTGGGCCACTGAGGTATGCTCATCACTTCCTTTTCAATACAGTCCGCTGCCAGATTCCTGCTTGTAGCGTGCTGGATTCTAGGAGAATCATCAACTCAAGACATCGTTTGTATCCCAAATTCCAAAAAAACCCAATTTTATTATTTAATTTTTTTCTCATCGTGAGTATCACAACTCTGCAAATGGATCATCAATCAGACGTACGATTTTCAAGTTATGCATGTTTCACTAAAAAAGAGATTGGTTGGGTCTGGTCCAACCCAGTCAGGCCAACCAGACCTAGGGTCAACTAGCCCTAACTGGGTCCCTCCCAACCCGGATCTGACCGAGTGCTGACCTAGCCCGCTAGGCCCCGATTAGACTGGATGGGCCGCAGGTCCGTCCCACGGGGCCACCAGTTCGTTCTGTGGGTCTGGGCGTCTAGCCCCCCTTCTCCAGCCTGACCATTCCTGAGCGGGCCAGTTTTCTTTGCCCAAGATGAGACACCCACCATATCTCCCTCCACCCAATAAAACACCATGGTGTTAATAGACATGGTCTATCAGGACTGTGGCACTGGAGCTATGTGATGTAGCGCGACTCTCCACGTCCGTTTGAACTGCCTCCAGTTATTGCTAGAGGACAAGTCTGCCACCATAGTGCTCCACCATCGTGGGACACTGGTAGTTCATTCTATTAGCCACCAGACCCATTCGAGTGGGTATTTTTCCAATCTGTGAGCACCTTCAGGATCCACAGTTCTTCATCGTCATTGTTACATACTCCAAGTTGTCTCACCTCTATCTGGAGTTCTGGTCATGAAGAACAAAAGAACTCCCCCAATAGTGGTATACAAGCCTTGTTCATGTCACCCAGATCCCTCCACGTTAGAATTAAAAAAACAATGTGGGAGGAGATTTTAGAATCTAACATGGATAACATTGATTCAAAACCTGAGATTAGAAACCCTTTGATATAAGTGATCGATCTATAAGTCACATGTTCATGGGTAGACTCGCATTTTTCGATGAAATAATTGAATGAGTAAAATGGATAATTCACTTAGAATTAAACCGATACCTTGTGGTTGGATTGTTCATTGGAGATGATTGAACTATTTTCGTTCCTGAATACTTCATTGGTGGTGGTTCGTCGATCACCACTCTCTAATTCCAATTATCCAAGGGTTCAGAGAAATACTAGAACATGCCAATGATCCCATATTTCGTTAACCCATTAAATGGAGAAAACACATTTCAGCATTTTTGTTACGATGATTTAGTACATTGTTATGTTGTTTCATTAATGAAATAGTGTTTCTGTTATTCTTGGTTTACAACATTTTTAAGTTGAAACAAAATTTGAAATTATAATATAATAAACTAAAACTTAATTTTATTTTATCTTATGAAGTTAATATTATATTTTTCTTAAAAATCCGAAAAAATTGCATTTTCCCTCGACCTGTGCCAATCGAGATTCAATCTATCCTGATGTAATGTCATTGTTCCAGACGCAACGTTGGCCTCAGATTTTTAATCTAGGCACCCGTTTAGATGTTGAAAAAACAATGTTACCGCACTCTTTTAAATAAACCAATAAAAGTTCAAATACTTATTTTTGAATTGCTGGGAATTAGGATCAAGTGTTGTCTGAGCGTTTTTCCTTGAAAATATCCAATATTATTTAAAAAAATTACATGGAATTTTTGGGACATTACATTCTCTCTACCGTAAGTCTATACGTCCTCATAAACAAATATAAGGGATAAAAAACAAATTCGAGTACTATGTACATATCTGAGCCACACACTCTAATGTGTTCTATTGGAGATTCCTGTGCTACCCTTGAACGTGCAGTAGATTAATCTACCATCCACAAAGTTCCTTCTCCTATCAATCCTCAACCTCTATCGGGAACTCCGCAAATGTTTCCCCAACATCAATTTCCAACTCACCCCGTCGATGACATTTGATGGATCATGTACATACATCCTCATATAGCTAATTTGAAAGAAATTATGCACCCATTACATCTATGGGGGAAGAGATAGGTGGTGGACCGCCTTTAAAAATATTCTTAGAACCTAAAAGGGACAATGAATCTTGGAGACAACTTGTCAACCCAGCCAAATATCTGTAATCGCTGTTGAGGTGAGACCCGTAAAAACACATGGTCTCCCTCATAAAACTCTAAGGTCCTCCATATCTTATCATAATAATATTTTTTCATTCCCATTGTAGTCCTCATCTACTCCTGGATGACCTGCACCTTCTCGGTGGTATCTCGTACCAACTTTGGACCCATGAGTGCTGACTCCCCGGGGTCTTTCCAACATAATGGTGCTTTGCATGGTCACCCATAAAATTCCTCTAAAGGTTCCATACCAATGGTGGAGTGGTATCTATTGTTTTAAGTTCACTCCACTAATGTAGATGATCCTCCCAACTGTGACTGATGTCTAATATAGAAGCAAAAATCATGTCCTCTATAACTTGGATTGTTCTCTCCATCTGACAATCGGTCTAATTGTGGAAAGATGTGCTCAAGCATATATGAGTCCTAAGAACCTCTTGAAATACCTTAAATAACTGGGACATAAACTATGTGCCTCAATACAAGACTATCATCGATGGGACTCCTTTGAGTCAAACTATGTCCTGCTTGTAAAGGCATCCCAAGATCTCTTCAGAATCGTGCTCCCAGATGGGTCAAAAGTGGGCTTACATGGTGATAAGTTAAAACATTACCCCAATGATATCATTCCCCCTGGATGTGTAGGGTGAATCTATAATGATTTATGCCAAGATACAATCAAACATCCACTCTGGTAACTTAATTGGCCGAGTCACACCTGCTGTAACCTGGTGCTCTGCCTTCACTTGTTGACAAGTGAGGTACTATGAAATGAACTCATCCACTGCCTTATTAATCCCCGACTACCAGTATTGGCATTGGATATCCTGATACATATTTGTAACTTCACTATATAACTCTAAATGGGAGGTGTGGAACTCCCTCGTAACCACCTCATGTGACACCACTAGTAAAACAATGTTCCAACTGAAAAGGATGACGTGCTTCGCACCTATCGAATATTCATTAGAAACTTTTCTTGATGATAATTGAGCACGTTGGGCCTCAAAGTCATCATCCAAAAACTATTCCTCCCTATAACGCTATTAGAGTGAGGGAGTGATAGCCATAGACTAAAGATAAGTTTCCCCTTCACCATTCACTAAGGATATCTAAATCATTTATAACTTCTCCAACAAATCACATAGATAATTCAAACTGGATAACTTGATGAGCATGTCCGCCACCACATTTACATTCTTAGGAATATAGACTATCATGAAGTCATAGTCCTGAAGGAACTCTAGAAACCACCACTACCTCATGTTTAGGTCCTTCTGGGATATGATATACCTGATACTTTTTGGGTTTGAGTAGATGGTAAAACGCTCTCCCATGAAGTAGTTCTGCCCCATAATCCATGCAAAGACCACTCCGTCTAGCTCCAGGTCATGGGTCATGTAATTATTATAATGATACCTTAACTTACATGCATTTTAGGCATCCAGATCATGCCCTTGAATTGTGGAAAGACACTATCTGGTCCCTGATTTTCCACAGAATATGACATACCCAATACCATCCTCTGGTAGTCTCAAGATGGGGGCACTCGTATGTCTCTACCTTAGTTCCTGAAATCTCTTATAGAACTTCTCCATCCAAATGAAGGGATATACCTTCTATTTAAAATATGATAGGGATAATTCTACACTAGAAAAATTAGGCACAAACTTTAGATAGTATCCAGCCAAACCCAAGAAACTTCACACCTAAATCATGCTCCTAGATGACTCCCAAGCAAGAAAAACCTCTATCTTTGTCGGATCCACTACAAATCCAGCCTTTAAAATGAAAAATCATATAAAGTGGACTTCAAAAATCTAGAACAGAAACATCAAGAGATTACCATTAATCCGTTTCTCTCGGAGTGTATCTGAGACTATTCGCAGGAGTGTCTCGTAGTCCTCCTCATATGGTGAGTACACCAGTATGTCACCAATGAAGAACACAATCAACTGATGATGTTAAGGATGGAATATCCTATTCACAAGTCCCATTAACACTAATGGGAAATTGTTAATGCCAAAAGTCATCATCAATAACTCATAGTTTCCATACCAACACCTGAATGATGTCTTCGGAACATCATCAACCCGTACTCAAAGCTGATGACAGCCCGATAGAAGGTCTATATTTAATAACATTCTCGCTCACTTCAGTTGATCTAAGAGGCCATCAATCCTTGTAAGTGGATACATGTTATTTACAATCACATGATTTAGCTTTCAGATGCCCCAACATAACCTAAATCTCCCTTATTCCTTCTTAGAAAACAAAATTGGGGCTTACCATGTTGAATCACCGGGCCTCATGAATCCCTTCCTCTATAGAACCTACTGATATACCCTAAAATCGAAAAGCTCCACGGAATCCATATGTTATGCTTGTGAGGATATCAGTGTCACTTAGATGTATAGATAAATGCATAAGTCATCCTCCCTGCGAGTGGTTAATCCTTTAACATCCTTAGGAAATATGTATTCATACTCATCCACCACTAAAGGAAAGTGATGACTCTTCTCGTCCACCGCACTGAGGGTGAGGCTTGCCAACCAATGATTGATCAGGTGCACTGTTCTCCAAGATGGTTTTTCAGGTGCTGCAAGTGTTCCCTTCACACCAGTGAAAGTAAAACTTGTCCCATATCAGCGGAAACACCACACTTTGCACCAAATATAGTCTATGTGAGTATTAATTGTGGATAACCAGTCCATACCCAAGATGACATCATAAGGCCTAGACGCAACTAATAGGAGATCCCAGTAGAAACTCTCGCTTCCAAGAGTTTGCTCACACAGCCGGAACTAGTATGTAATCATCCAATCCCCTCCCATAGGAGTCTCTAACTATAAGGATTTAGACAATAGATCCAGCAGAATCTCTAATCTCCAAACAATGTGTGTGGCAAGGAAAAAATGAACGGCACCCATGTCTATAAGAACTGTATCTAAGTTGGAAAAGGAATAGATAGTATATATAATAATCTTTGGGGAGCTATGGTATTAGGCCTCCATCACCTGAAGTTGGCCTCACCCCTCTCCACCATCTCCTAAAGCCCGTGGTGGACCACCAGGGGGTGGTGATAGTTGCACCTAGAACCTCCTACCACTACCTATTTCTCTACCTACTCCACTTCCACCTCTAAAACCCTACATACAATGCTTCTTGAACCTCTTCCTCTTATTTGGCAGTCCCTCAACCATCTTCTGGTCATCTGTGTGATGAGTCGGGAAATCATGAGTGTAACGCCCCGAGATTTTATGAAAAATATTCTTTTAATTTCATTGATGTCTTCTATACACCACACCAAGTTTATCTTGTACTATACGCAACACCGTATTAGCTTGCATTATACGCAACGCTCTTCTTGGATCGTGTTACACACAATTTCATGTTCGTTTTATAATAGTCATTCTAAGAAACATTGAGTGTGTTTATATATATATATTAAATGTATAAAATATGGTTGGATTTTTTTATACGAAACAACAAAGGATTCTTGCACAACACGCTACCCTGACTTGGCTTGTATTTCACGCAACCGCGGCCTTCCTCGATAGCTTGCGTCGTAAGCAATACCGAGTTTCACTAAACAACGATATGCTATTAAAATATTATTAAAACTAGCCGTTATGAATAGTATTAACTAAAATTTGAATTTTATAACATTATTATTCATCTTATACATTTTCTAGAATGTGTTAAGTGAACAAAATAAATTTTTCGGGTAAAATAAGTATTTTTCAAAAAAATGCAGTTTTACCGCATTTTGATGGCGCACCCACATTAAATCTAGTTTTTGACTTGTTTATAAGTTCAATTTGACAAAATAAAATTCTTCTTTAGAATCAAGATATAAAAATTTACTTTGGATAATTTTTCATATTATTCTGATAACTTTCATATTTTAATGAATAGTAAAAACACGCTATATTTTAATTAAAAACAACTTTTTTCATCGTAATAAATTATGTGGTTAAATAATAATATTGAATGGTTTCAATGTATAAATAGAATATATTTTTACCATTTAATATAATTTATGTCATTAGCCTTGATTTTACCTTGAATTATTAGGTTAAATCAATTCAATATTTTGTAATGTTTTAAACAAAAACCCGTTTTCTTTCGACAACGGAATTAATATTAATTTAATTTCTACAACTTTAGTGTATTGAATTTGGAAAAATGGATTCCATATTTGGAATCAGTGGGTCCAAATTATTTTAATAAGCTACTTTCTATTTTTGGGCATTATGAATAGTAACTACGGTAATTTTTATTTACTGCGGTCAAAGGTAAATTGGGTAATTCAAGGTTAAAATAATACTATAATAATTCAAAATTACCTTGAAACCTATCCTAACCTTATTGGATGAGTAGTGGCCGACCATGGGCATCCATGGGCCGATTTTGGGACCCCAATGAGCCACTTTGTAGTGAAAATGACAATTTGGATTAATTATTTTAATGTAAAGACAAAATAGACTTTAACAAAACGCTTTTAGTAATTAATTTTTATAAGGGGATATATAAGTTATATTTTCGACTATAAATATTCTTTGGAAATATAAAATGATTCCCTACATCATGATATTTTTTTCATAATTTTTAGACATCAAATGAATGAAATTATTTATGACACAATAATGATGTAGTGTTTACCTCATTAATAAATGATTAAAATATCATCCAAAACCTGTCCAATTCTTATTGGATGATTTTATTTAGAATATGAGTCATCTTATGTTCGACATTAATGTATTTTAGACCTCTTGAAACCGAAGATAATTTTATCATAAAATAATGTTTTCACACTTTCCTAAAGAGCCCCTCCACTCCCTTATAAAAGGAGACCACTTCTATGAAATTCCTCACACCTCTCAAGCCTTTTGGCTCGTCCAAACTCTACCCAAATAAGATCCCTAAAACCCTCTCCTTCCCCTTGAAGCCTTAAATTAGGCATAAGACTCTCCAAGAAGTCCTTTTGGTTCAAACCAAATAAAGTTACCAAAATTAAAGGAGGTTCGGACTCTTACAAAGAAAATTGGACCTAAGGTAAGGGAAAATATCACAATCTCATTTTTATCTAAGATTGTTTATACTTTGGTATTTACTGGGGTTTATTTTATTATCCACATCCATGTTTCCTCAATATTTAATATTTATATCCTTCTACAATAGTTTCTATCCAATTTGACCCTTCGGAGTGTTTTTAGTAAAAGATATGAAAGGAATCTTTTGTCATTTTTCGTACGAGGTATTTTTTGACTTTTCTGAAAAAAGTACGAGAAGAATGTTTTTTTACATACACGGCAAGAATGGATTTTTAAAATATTATTTCCAAGAAGCTTCCTTTACATGTTTTCAAGTTTATTTTTAATCAACTTCTTTTAGTTTAGAATTGTATGACATGTTAAGAAAGGAAAAGTGTTTTTGAAGTAAATAAGATATTTTCCTCAAGAATGGAGTTCAAGTGTTTTATCAAAATTATTTTCCATCTAAGATAATATACCCTATTATTATATTGATTTGATTATATTTTGATGGAATTATTTTTATCAATTCCTTTATCTTATATGAATTGTTTTATGATGTCATGATGTTTAAGAATCCCATTTTTATTACATGGGTTATGCAATGATGTATGATTTATGATTTTGTGGCACACATAATAATGGTATCATTATGATAAGGGTGGGAACTATATCTCCCTCCAATGAATTGGGTAAAAATTTTATATCTCATGAGATAGAAATGGCTGGAACGGCAGGTTAAACCGGTTCGGTGAAATAGGGTTGAAACGAGGAGTGAACTTGGTTCAGAAATGGACTGTGTCCACTAAGAGAGTCTTGGCAATGAGTGTTGACTAATAAGAAACGATTCTCTATGATTATGTGTGTATGCCACAAATTTCATGTTTTATGTTATGATTATTGGGATTAATTTTCAGTACTATGATTTATCCCATTTATGATATTATGATCTCTTTTGCAGGTTAAGATTTCCAAAAATGTTATGTTCTTATGAATATAATGTGATTGATATTTCTTTTTTTTTACCCTTACTGAGCATTTGAGCTCACCCTTTTAGGTTTTCTTTTCCCCAGGATATAAAGAAAGGTTTTAGGTAAGAAAAAAAGGGGAAGATCTTTATGGGAGATGTTGATGATCTTTCACCACGATTAGAAGATTATATTCTAAGTTTCCAAAGACACATAACTATTATGGTCCTTGTGTGTGTGTGTTTTTGTTATGTACTAAGTATTCCGCAAAAGTAATTTAATTTCCATGTACATCAGGCTTCGGGTCTCTACAGTTGGTATCAGAGGAATGGTTTAGTCAACATTTGGAAACTAGGATGCGAGAACATTAGTGAGATCCCTAGAGATATTTCTAAGGTATGTCTAGGGATGTACCTAAGGTTAAGTATATGTATAGGTTATAGTACTAGAATTATGGTAACCAAAGATGTTAGATATTGAAGGTACTCCCCCTTTATTATATTGTTTTCCCTAGTGTGATTTTTGCCTCTCACACTATTCTTTTTGGGTTTTAGACGATGGCTGGAACCCGAAGGAACCATGTTCATCAATGTAATGGACAATGCAATGATTGTCCTCCTGAACAATCAAATGTTATGGGAGATGGAGTGCAAAATTTTATTCCTATACATACACAAGCTATGAATCATTCTAGACTTCCAAATGGGCAGATAAGGGAACAATATTCAATTGATTCCTTCATGAGGAAACGTCCACCTTCTTTAAGTGGGTCTTCTAATCCACTTGTTGCTGGACAATGGATCATTACCCCTGAAAAGATATTTTCAGTTCTTCAATGTTCTGAACATGATAAAGTAATCTTAGCTGTATATCGTTTGGAAGTTGAAGCTGATCAATGGTATAATCTTATCAAGAATACGAGGCCAAGAGATGAAATTGAGTCCATGGAATGGGACAAGTTCAAGAACTTATTTTTCAATAAGTACTTTCCTCGTATTCTTCGAACAAAGATGGAGAAGGAGTTTCTTGAACTAAAGCAAAAGGATGATGAATCTGTTGGTATATATGAAGCAAATTTTACAAGACTTGCAAGGTATGCATCTAGATTTATCATCCAATCTGAAAGTAAGGTTGATCGATTATTCAGTGGCTTAAAACCAAATCTTCGAACGGCATTAGCTATAAGAGACTTCAGTATCTATGAAGAAATTGTGCATTGTGCTATTAAGGTAGAAATGGAAGTTGGTGTTACATATCCATCTCATAGTTTTGACAAGAAACGAATGATGGAGTTCAAGGAGAAATCTCAGAATAATGGTGAAAAGAAAATGAATGTTTCCTTATGCTCAAAGTGTGGAAGGAAGCATGGTGGAGATTGTCTTAAAGGGACAAGTAATTGTTTCAAATGTGGAAAGGAAGGTTATCGGGCATTTGAATTCCGCAATTATGGGAAGAAGATGTCTAATGATGCAGACAAAGGAAGGGATACATAGAATGAAACTACTACACTTCAATGCTTCAATTGAAAGGAAATGGGGAATTATGCTAATAAATGCCCTAATCCAAGGGTTAGTGATGATCGACATGAGCAACCACTTATGGCAAAGGACAAAGGGAAGCCACATGCGATCACCATTGGCGATGTTGAATATGGAAATGATGTGGTGGAATGATTAAGTGTTTATGTAATGGGATTCCAAAATAATGTTGTATATAGTATTGTGGAATATTGGAATATTTATGTATTGGTCTATTGTGGTTTTTAATAATTTTATGGTACTGGTAACCATAGAAAGTGATTGAGATATTTTTGTAAAAAAGATGATATGTACATAATGAAGGGATAAGGAAAAAATGAAATGTTTTACAGTATTAATGAGATCATGATTAATATAAGGATTAAGTGATATCATGGTTTGAGTATATAGAATTTTGAGGATTTTGGTATGTGGAAAGTGTTAACTTTTAATTATATTCATATTTTCACTAAGGTTCAATGGGTATTCATTCTTCAAGAGAATAAATGATTAAGGTATTCAAGAAGATATATCTTATGATATATGGGGGATAAATGAGGGCATTCATGTGATTGTTATGTGACATTTCTATAATCATTTTCTTTATACTATGAGCTTGGACCGAAGTATTTTAGAAAAGCCTAAAGATTGGAATGGATTATGTTGGACATAAGTTAGTATTGTTTAAGGATAAAACTTTTTTTTGATATTATGGATGGGATGTTATAGTAATGTAGTTTTAGAAAAAGGACAACCTGAAGGATGGGCGACAACCCATCACGTCGGACATGGCTATGGGAATCGAACCCACAACTAAAGTGTGAAAGGCCTTTATCACCTACCACTGGCCTACATGAAGTCCCTAGTTAGTGGAAAGTAGTTTTATTTTATTAAGCGGTATGATAAATAAAGTATAAGTCCATTTTTGGAACCATATACGATTAATCTCACCATAAGATGGACTTATAACTTTTGCTAACCTTTTGTTTGAAACAGATGGAATGACCCATCATTCTATCACATGATCTGCTAATGCTTCACGAATAACAAATTAAACTTCATTTCTTTATGATATGAAGTGGAAATTGTTCAATTCATGAACAACAGTGAGATTGTTCCAAAATCATGTAAGTATTTATTTTAATTCATCAACTTTAGGGAAATGATATTGAAAACCAAAAATGTTGTCCTAGTGCTCTTATATCCGATGAACTAGATGGTACCCTAGATCATCACAAATTTATGGCTCTGTGATTGTTGTCTTTTTCATAGCCATGTTCTCTACCACTCCCCATCAGAACTTGATGGTTAGATTTTCCTTCCATATCCATATTTTCACCTATGTTCTCCTACGTGGAATCCCAGTGATGAGTTAATTTGGGTAATCATTACATTTCATACATTAGTTTTTAAAGCCATGTTTTGGTATTCCTTTTTACGATGTGGGTTTCTATTAAAGAAATTTCCAAGTAGTAAACCATGTATAAGCCCGACGAATTTCGAGGGCGAAATTCATTTTAAGGGGGGTAGAATGTAACACCCCGAGAATTTATGAAAAATATTCTTTCAATTTCATTGATATCTTCTATACACCACACCAAGTTTAGCTTGTACTATACGCAACACCGTATTATCTTGCAGTATACGCAATTCTATTCTTGGATTGTGTTACACAAAATTTCAAGTTCGTTTTATAATAGTCATTCTACGCAGCATTAAATGTTTATATATATATATATATATATATATATATATTCAATGTATAAAATTTGGTTGGATTTTGTTATACAAAACAATTAAGGATTCTTGCACAACACGCAACCCTGACTTGGCTTGCATTTCACGCAACTGCGGCCTTCCTCGATAGCTTGCGTCGTACCCAATACCGAGTTTCACTAAACAACGATATGCTATTAAAATATTATTAAAAATAGCTGTTATGAATAGTATTAACTAAAATTTGAATTTTATAACATTATTATTCATCTTATACATTTTCTAGAACGTGTTAAGAGAACAAAATAAAATTTTCGAGTAAAATAAGTATTTTAAAAAAAATGCAGTTTTACCGCCTTTTGATGGCACACCCACATTAAATCTAGTTTTTGACAAGTTTATAAGTTCAATTTGACAAAATAAAATTCTTATTTAGAATCACGATAAAAAAAATTTACTTTGGATAAATTTTTCATATTATTCTGATAACTTTCATATTTTAATGAATAGTAAAAACACGCTATATTTTAATTAAAAACAATTTTTTTGATCGTAATAAATTATGTGGTTAAATAATAATATTGAATGGTTTCAAAGTAAAAATAGAATATATTTTTACCATTTAATATATTGTATGTCATTAGCCTTGATTTC
The DNA here is from genome assembly GCA_963277665.1 of Viscum album. Lineage (NCBI taxonomy): Eukaryota > Viridiplantae > Streptophyta > Magnoliopsida > Santalales > Viscaceae > Viscum > Viscum album. Next base: position 1,050,499,584 of record OY728164.1, on the reverse strand, counting down.
ACCTTGAATTCGAAGGTTAAATCAATTCAATCTTTTGTAATGTTTCAAACAAAAACCCATTTTCTTTCGACAACAGGATTAATTTTAATTTAATTTCTGCAACTTTTGTGTATTGAATTTGGAAAAATGTATTCCATATTTGGAATCAGTGGGTCCAAATTATGTTAATAAGCTACTTTTTATTTTTGGGTATTATGAATAGTAACTACGATAATTTTTATTTACTACGGTTAAAGGTAAATAGGGTAATTCAAGGTTAAAATAATATTATAATAATTCAAAATTACCTTAAAACTTGTCCTAACTTTATTGAATGATTAGTGGATGACCATGGGAATCCTTGGGCCAATTTTGGGACCCCAATGAGCCACTTGGTTGTGAAAATGACAATTTGGATTAATTAAATTAATGTAAAGACAAAATTGACTTTAACAAAACTCTTTTAGTAATTAATTTTTATAAGGGGATATATAAGTTATATTTTAGACTATAAATATTCTTTGGAAATATAAAAAGATTCCCTACATCATGGTATTTGTTTCATAATTTTTAGACATCAAATGAAATAAATTATTTATGACACAATAATGATGTAGTGTTTACCTCATTAATAAATGATTTAAATAAATAAGATTAAAATGATTAAAATATCATCCAAAACATGTCCAATTCCAACTGGATGATTTTATTTCGTATATTAATAATCTTATCTTCAACATTAATGTGTTTTGGACCTCTTGAAACCAAATATAAGTTTATAATAAAATAATGTTTTCACACTTTCCTAAAGAGCCCCTCCACTCCCTTATAAAAGGAGACCAATTCAATGCAATTCCCCACACCTCTCAAGCCTTTTGGATCATCCAAACTCTGCCCAACTAATCTCCCTACATCCCTCTCCTTCCCGATGAAGCCTTACATTAGGCAGAAGACACTCCAAGAAGTCCTTTTGGATCAAAACAAAGAAAGTTACCAAAATTAAAGGAGGTTCGGACTCTTACGAAGCAAATCGGACCTAAGGTAAGGTAAAATATCACAATCTAATTTTTATCCGAGATTGTTTATAATTTGGTATTTACTGGGGCGTATTTTATCATCCACATCCATGTTTCCTCAATATGTAATATTTATATCCTTCTACAATAGTTTATATCCAATTTTACCCTTCGTAGAGTTTTTAGTAAAAGATATGAAAGGAATATTTTGTCGTTTTTTTGTACAAGGTACTTTTTGACTATTCCGAAAAAAAGTACGAGAATATTGTTTTTTTAACTTATACAGCATGAATGGATTTTTAAAACATTATTTTCAAGAAGCTTCCTTTACATGTTTTCAAGTTTATTTTTAATCAACTTCTTTTAGTTTAGAATTGTATGACATGTTAAGAAAGGAAAATTGTTTTGGAATTAAAAAGGATATTTTCCTCAAGAATGGAGTTCAAGTGTTTTATAAAAATTATTTTCCATCTAAGATAATATAGGGTTCATTATCTACCCCTATTATTAAATTGATTTGATTATATTGTGATGGAATTATTTTTATGAATTCCTTTATCTTATATGAATTGTTTTATGATGTCATGATTTTTAAGAATCCCATTTTTATTACATGGGTTATGCAATGATGTATGATTTATGATTTTGTGGAACACATAAGAATGGTATCATTATGATATAGGTGGGACCTATATCTCCCTTCAATTCATTAGGTAAAGATTTTATATCTCATGAGATAGACATGGCTGGAACGACAGGTTAAATCGGTTCAGTGAAACAGGACTGAAACGAGGAGTGAACTCGGTTCAGAAATGGACTTTGTCCACTAAGATAGTCTTGGAAATGAGTCTTGACTAATAAGAAATGATTCTCTATGATTATGTGTGTATGCCACAAAGTTTCATGTTTTATGTTATGATTATTGGGATTACATTTCACTACTATGATTTATCCCATGTTAGGATATTATGATCTCTTTTGCAGGTTATGATTTCCAAAAATGTTACGTTCTTATGAATATGATGTGATTGATATTTCTTTTGTTTACCCTTACTGAGAATTTGAGCTCACCCTTTTATGTTTTCTTTTCCCCAGGATAAAAAGAAAGTTTTTAGGTAAAAAAGGGGAAGATCTTTATGGGAGATGTTGAAGATCATTCACCATGATTAGAAGATTATATTCCGAGTTTCCAAAGACACTAAACTATTACGGTCCTTGTGTGTGTGTGTTTTTGTTATGTACTAAGTATTCCAAAAAAGTAATGTAATGTCCATGTATGTCAGGCTTCGGGTCTCTATAATGAGTCATGTGTCACTTCCTGCTGCATGAGTAGCACACCCTTATCCTCTGATGAATCCCTCTACCTTGGGAGAATTATACCACCAACCCAGCATAAACGGGTCATCCCCTGAAATGAATGACCCTCTTGCGACCTCGTGTCTACTTCCTACTACCCATGACTAAAGACTCTTCCTCCTGGTGTCTACTGCTAGCTACGGGTGTTGGTTCCTACTCTACCAGGAAGATCTCTACAAGTAGAGCGCTCTTCATCACCCCAACCTGAGTAGGAATGATAAAAGATACCATGGATTCCCTGATATCTCAGAATTTTCCATGTTAAATATCCTGATACCTGAATAAAGAGTCTCTCACCATGTTTTTAGTGTAATGTTAGTGCTCAGTGAATATCACTGATTAATCTACTACTATCAAGCTATGCTGTTGTAGGTGTAGTAGCTTCTATATGTGTACTAAGTGAAATGTCTCCGAAAAGAACTCCTTCTTGAAGAGGTGCTCATATTCGTTCCATATGAGGGTTGCCTTATCACGCATCTAGATCATCATGCTCCATCACCTCCCCATCGATCCCTAAAGAAGGATCACTGCTATGATCACCATATGCTCAAGAGGCATCCTCACTAGATGAAAGATTCACATTACCACCTCAAGACAATACATATCCCCCTAGGGGTTAGTCTCACCCCTTAACCTGGGAGGTATTTACCTAGAGAACTCGTGTAAGGAATGGATCCAACATGTGTCCTCTATCAGTAGTTCTGGTAGCAACAAATAAACAACGGGTGGTGGAAATGGTAGTGCACCTCCTGGTGGGGCTCTCTCTAGTACCAGCCCTTATACTGATGCTCCATCACTAGGATTACCATCCTCATTGTCACAAAATAGAATCATTTCTAGTTGTCTATGTGGTGGCATCCTAAAACAGATCATGATGAACCACAGTCAATAGATTATACCTGGTGAGTTGACTCTGAATCAAGACGAAAATGATAACACCCGTAATTTCTATATGATGCATGCAGCCAGTGTTTTCATGTACCGAGTCGAAAAACTAGATTTAGCGTCTGGGTGCATGGATATGTCAGCCACTGCACCAACAATAGAATACCCAAGTATGAAAGTAGAACTCAAAACATCTAATCTATTTCCCTGAAACAAATCCACAGAATCTTGGTATGTATAGTAGAACCGACCTATGCTGATAAAAATTTTACACGACCCATCCACAGGGGCCCCGTGCCGTGACTACCCCAATCCCACCTCTCAATGACTAGGGGCTGGTGACTAGCACTGAATAAATTCTCCTACAAGTATGAGTCATTATCCAAGAACATGTACACACGCACACTCACAACCCGATCCCACAATTCTAAAAAGAGGAAAACATGCATGCTAGTATGACAACCACTAAGAGTAAAGAATAGAAAGCTAAAAGTAAAGGGGGATTGAATACAAACTCAACAAAAGAATTTCTCTAAACATGAGGGTACAAGAGTCTTTAGAAACCCATTCTTATAAAACCATACCTAAAGAGTATGTGATGATTAGCTGCCTAAAGATATCGGAGTACACATCGTCTGTCTATCCTCATTGGGTAGAACCTGGTCCTGGACCGCCACATTCTCTATCAAAATGTCATTCATCTACACAAGAAATGATACGTATGGGAAGATCCAATGAAATGTTTGGTAACACAATACTAATTAAGGAACCCAAACCACAATTAAAAGTATTCATGATGTACTGTAAAACTCACATAGGTATAACCTAAAGTATAGAAAGAAAAAATATCAGTTTTAATGATGAACAAGTTATACTACTAAGGGAATCATCCCCAGTGAGTCACTATGGAATGCTGGGGCATAGAGTTTTACTCTACCCTAAGGTCTTATGAGCCACTAAGGTCCCCTCATCACTGAGGTCTATTGGGACACTATGTTCCGCTCGTCTACTGGGACACTGACGTCTGCCCGTCTGCTGGGCCACCGAGGTCCACTCGTCACTGAGGTATACAGGGCCACTATGATCCAATTTCCTTTTAGGACACCATGTTCTTCTTATATTCTACGGTTTTCTATCCCAATGAGTTCCACTCATCATTTAGGTCTACTGGTCCACTATTCTCCACTCATCACTTCCTTCTCGTCACAGCTCGCTATAGGATTCCTTCTCACAGTGCACTTGATTCAAGGAGAATATAATTCTAAAGCTATTGGTAGTATCCCAAATTTCAAAAAAACTCCCTTGGATTATTTAAAAATTACATTCCCTTATCAAGGGTCACAACGTCACAAAAATTTCATCAATCAGGCATACGTTATTGATGATATGCCCGTTTTATTGAAAAGGGGGTCGGTGGGGTTCATGTTCGGACCGACCTGACCCAGGTCCCTCCTGATGAAGATTTGACTCAGTCTGGGTTCGACAGGGCCTGATGGGCCCCACATAGTCTAGTGGGATTGTGGGTATGGCCTGTTGGGCTACCTGGGGTGGCCGATTTTCTCTATCCTGGCCTGCAGTGAGCCTTCAGGCTTGCTCTGACAAAATCATGGTACTCGTCGTTTCTCCCACGACCTTGTGGGTCGCTAAGTGGTCTGCCACCATGGTCTAGCTGGAACGTGTCCTTCTGGCTGCATAGCATGGTGCAGCTCACCACATCTAGTCATTCCACCATCGGTCATTGCCCTCGACCTCGATCCGCCAACCATGACCACTACCGCATGCCTTTTCCACCATTGCGGCGTGCTGCTAGTGTGTGCGGCCTCCCGCACATGACTTCCAATGCCCACACCGATGGTGGTTATTTCTAAAGGACACCGGACTTGCTCTAGGTTTCCATTATCCAATATGAGATCACCTTCAAGATCCTCAGGTCATCTTCATCACTGATATGTACTCTATGTTTTCCCATTGTCGATCCAGAGTTCTAGTCACGAAGAACACAACAACTCCCCCCAACAGAGGGATCTGTGCCTTGTTTGTGTTAGTCCAAACCCTCCACATTAGAATTTAAAAAAATGGTTGGGAGGATATTTAGGAATCTTAATTGGATGACTCTGATTCAGACTCTGATATTAGAGACCCTCTCGTATAAGTGATCGATCCATGGGTCACCTGTTCATGGTTTGACCCACATTCGTCGTTCAAATCTATGAATGGGTAAAAAAGAAAATTCACATAGAATCAAAACCCTCCCTCGAGGTTGGACCGTTCTTTGGTAAAGATCACACCACTATCTTTCTTCATTACTTAATCTATCATTGGTGTCATTTCTTCGATCATATCTCACCAACGCGAATTCTCTATGGGTTCGAAGAAATACTAGATTGTGCTGAAGATCCCTTATTTAGTTAACCCATTAAATATAAAAAAGGAGTTACATTATTTCTATTATGCTGAGTCACAATGTCATTACACTATTTTAATTATGAAACAATTTTTCTATTATCCTCATGTCCCAATGTCATTATGTTGCAAAAAAATTTGAAATTCAAATAAAATAAACTAAATTTTTATTTTATTTTTTCTTATGAAATTTTTATTTTTATTTTCTGAAAAAGTATTAAAAATAAAATTTTCCCTCAACATATTCTGGTCGAGGATAAGACTTTTCATAGGTAAATTCATAGTTCCAAACGAAATGGTTCCCTAGAATTTTTAATTAGGGCTCTTGTTTATAAGTTTCCAAAACCACATATGTGAGCTCTTTTAAATAAATTAAACAATGTTTAGACACTTATTCTGGGTGCACCAGGCTTCGAAATCTAGTGTCGTCTGTGTGGATGGTCTCAAAATAATTTCATCTAATTTTTTTAGAAGAAATTACATTGAATTTATGGGATATTACATAAATTTTAAAATTAGGTGGGTTCCCTCTTTTTCTTTTTTAAGGATGAAAAATACATTAAAACTTTATAAAAGATATATTTATAAAACATTTTTTTTAATTTGTTTCAAATTGATTCATTAAATGAAAATTATTAAATCAGATTAAATTTTATATAGGTTATATATTTCTTTTAAAATAAAAAAAATGGATTTTATAAATGTTGATGATGTGGAATTGTCTTTTTTTGAACTAGAAAACTTATATAATATTATATTTTGTATACTAGTAATAAAAAATATATTTAATTAGGGATTAAGAATGTGGAATGGTGGGTGGGGGCCTACTAATTAAATTTTTACCCATTCCTACATATATTAATGGTTTCATTTTAAATACTAGTTTCAATCACTCTTGGATATTTTTTCATTGGGATTGTATGGTGATGAGTGTAGTCACATAGATGCGTGCCTGTTGTTTATGTAATTTTTGTTTCATTATCACATATTCCACATATTCCTTAATTTTTATTTATTTTACATTAATAAGTGGAAAATTGTATCATTGGATTTCATAGTGGGACATAGATATGACTATAGGTGTGGAATATATGGGGGTGAGTAGATGAAAAATTTTAAATTTATATTTGTTGATCTAATTAAATTATTTTATTACATTATATATATTTATGTACCTATCTTATTTTGAATGGAATAATGAATTGTTGATAGATGATGATGAAATTTTATTTAAATTTATTTATTCAATTTAATCTATTTAATGACAAAAATAATTACCATGAGATCTTATTTTATGTCCATGGTTATTTATCGCCCCCCTAGGGGGACTGAGAATGTGCCTTGGGGATTTTGTGGGACAGATCATGCATTCGATAGATGTAGGAATTAAGAATTTTCATGACACAATGTCATAGATATAGGCTAGGTTACCATAAAGATATATAGTCCAGATATACAATAATCAAATTGTGATTTTTTTATTAACCCTTTATTATTCACTTTTTTTGAGTCTATCAATTTTTTTACTTTATGATGAATTGATGTGGTATATTATTATTTGAATACATATAGATTGATAAAGTTTTTACACAAGTATTAATAGTACCCAATACCATAAATGTTTTTGATTTATTTGTAATATTTGATATATATATATGGGTCATGCTAAATGTTTATAAGAATTGAGTAAAAATTTAGGTAAGATTTTAAATATGGTATATCATTTCATATTACTTTTTTAGACCCCTGGAACTATTCATCAACATATGTTGATTGGGGACCACGATTGGGGTATATGGAAGTCTGGTTTGGGTCTATGAAAGATAAAATTCATATCATTATAACTAGAATCAATGTAGTATTTCAGTTTTTTTAGATTTAATATATAGAAGATATAAAGGTTTTGTACCTAAGATGTAAAAAATAAATAAAAATATTAACTTATTTATGAAGTAGTATTATGTTATAAGGTTATACCATATGTTTATTTTGGAATCTTTATAAGTGAGTGGTATTTTATTTTTTATATCATAGTTATGGAATGGAACAACTTTATTTTGAGTCATAGGGATCAACCAAAAGTTGCACTCTTTGTTTATTCATGAATTATTTATATAATTTCTCAATGGAAATTTTATTTTTTTATTGATATTTGTATATATGAATTTATTGAATTAATTAAAATTAAGTAATGCAGTAATCAATATTTTTCTGAAAACCATATGAGGGGTGACTTAGTTAATGATAGTGAATCACATTTTTTCTTTATTTTTGTTGACAATTGGTATCATAAATGGTTGTTTGTGGATCATTTTTTTATAATTTAAATATATAAACTATTAGAGAGATATATTTGTATTTAATAATTAATAAAATGTTTTTTGAAATGGGTAATTTTAAATGAAATGAAATTTGGAAAATTAAGAAGATTTATATCTATATTTTGTTTATAACATTTTTGTGTTTTGTAAAACCTGAAATTTTTAAAACAATATTAGATTGTGATATAAGAATAAAGGTTTTAATTTAATGTAAATAATTTAAATTGATTAATTATTGTTTTTTGGAATTTATTTTAGGAAATATGTTATACATTGTAAAATAAAATATAATAAATTTGCAATTTTTTTGTGAAAGGGGGAAAATTAGTCAACCATATGTGAATTTCATAGTTGGTAGTTAATTAGTTGGAATTTTAGTGAATAATTAGTTTGAGATTTAGGGTTTATAGGGTGGAATGTAGTGTAATTTTGTTATTATAGACGTGTAATGGAATCATGGTGAGTAACTTGGTATAAAACCTAGTAGGTTTTTAATAAAATTCATGAATGGGATAGGTAGAGTTTCTTGATTGAGAAACTGTCTTTCCATTTTAGGGATTAAAAATGTCAGGGTGTGGAATTTTTAATGATATGTTTTCATATTAAATTTAAAAACCATTATTTTAATTTTATGGTGAAGATCAATATTATTTTGAATTTTTTAATGTTGATCAATAGGGTGATCATATTTTGTGTTTTTAGAAGATAAGATAATGTGTTTAGAGATAGAAATAAGATTAGATAAGGCCAATTGTGTGTTTTTTTAATAAATATTTTTTATGTTTTAAGGTGGTGGTTGTAGTTAGGCCATATGCTCTTAGTATTAATTTACTAGATATTAGATATGATAAAAATTGGGATAATTCCAAATTCTTATTCACTAAATTGTTGGTGGCATCACACTACCATCTCATGGACTATCATATAGCTAATTAAGATCAGTTGTGTAAAAACTAGGGCTTTTCTTAGTTTTCTAAATTATGGTAATTTTTTTATTTTTTTTTATATTTCTATTGTTACCCTATTAGCGGTTCACCCATGCTGGTCCATTCAATTTATATAGAGACCACTATTAATTTCTTTTCAACCCATCATTTAGTTAATCATAAAACATGGTTTTAAAAAGGATTTTTTCTCAAAAAATAAATTCAAACCTATTCTATTCATCTCTTCCACAATATTTCAATCTTCTCCTATCATTTTAGTTAATGGGTTTAGGTATTCTAACCTATGATTTCACCATAGCATGGTAGAATCACTCCAAATTAAAGTTATTTAGTTTATCATTTTTAAAGGGATATTTGGAAGAGTGAACACATTTTTCGGATGGTTGTTTATATGAATGATTATTTTTTTCTTGATAATTTTATTGTTTTCAATAATTTGGGTTGAAATTTATTTTATTTTAGGTTATATAATTTAGTGGTTTTCTAGTTTATAATGTTACACATATATTCATAGATATTTATGAGTGTATAAAATTATTCTGGTGTATTATTTATCTATAGAGTATCCTTATTTGGGATTAATGGTTTATAGAAACTAGTATATTTTTCTAGAGAGATACTTAGTAGTTACATGATTGGGATGTTCTTACCAAAGGATTAATCAGGAAGATAGTCCCAAAAATCATGATGTTTATGTTGGGAGTTTTCTATAATCTGTTTTCCACTATATTTTTTAAAAAATTAATAAAAAAATTTGTTTTTTAGAAATATAATTGGATTGTTTTACAAATAAAATTCCATGAATTTTTTAATGTAAATATATATGAAGTGTATGTCTAAATATGTTTGATATTTTCTTTTCTACAATATATATATAATTTCATTATATTAATTATTAAATTTTAAATAATGTCTCTACTTTTTATAGTTTATGTTATCAATTTCATAAAAATTGATAATTATAAATCTCAATTTATGAAAAAAGTTGTTTTAATATATTAATGGTTATATCACCATATAGATATCTTTATAGGTATTTTATCCTTCCTAAGAGCATGGATTTATTGTTAGATTAATTTTTATTTATATTAATTTTTATTTGATAGGTGTTCATATTATGTTCTCAATAATGTTCTATTAGGTTATTAATTCCATTTCATATACATGGTATGAATGAATTATAAGTAAATGAATAAAACCTAATCATTACTAAGTAGTTTTATCTGTAGTGATGTATTAAATAGGTTCATTAGATGTAAAATAATAATTTACTGCCTCAAGAATAAAACTATTTTTCATAAATGAATACTATTTAAAATTATACCTATTTTTCATGTAAAACTAGGATTATCTAGGTGGAGTTAGTTGGGATAAAAACATGTTTAGGAGAAATTAATCTAGATATTTATCTAACTTGGTTACTAAGGATTACCTCATTAAGGGTAGGTCATCTAGGGTTAAGGTATACATTTTTATTTATTTATTTTATATTTCTCCTCTTTTTATTTAATTATATTATTATATATCATTCATATATACTATTATAATATTTATTATTTTATTCCTTTATTATATTAATTTAATCATTTTATAGATTATTTTCTCCTTCTTTGGTTCTTTTTTAGGAATAATTCCAATATATTGATTCTATTATTTTATAAATGTTTTATATATATTAATTTCATTATCTTATTAAATGGGTGATTAGGTTATAGACCATGGTTATCCTAGGCTATGTGTGAGTTATTGGGAGTGACAATAATTGAAGGAAAAACCTTAGAGAAGATATATGTTGTTTGAGGTGTGTCTGATTTTTGTATTATCACTTATGGTTGGGGTTCAAATAATAGTAGAGTCTTATGTTTATGTGATGGTTTAGTGATAATATTTATAGTGGATGTTGAGTGATAAATATTTTGATATAGATTATATCCATGTACAATTTTTTGGAGAAAATTGTTAATAAGTTATAAATTTTAGTATTATTCTAGGATAATGTTCTTGGATTTTTTAAGAAAGACTTGCGGATGATTGAATTAAATTATCTTTTAACTAATTGGATTTTATTTTAAAAAATTATCACTTAATTCTCTAAAGTATTCATTATTAAACCACCAGTTCTAATGGTTTTTAATTATATTCTATTTTGAAATGATTATTTTAGCTATATCGTTCTATTTTTATTATTCATTTTATACATGTTTCTATAACTATTATGAAATTATGATCTAGTGATTATTGCCTATTTTTTTATACACATGAAATGAGTTATAGTCTTCCCAGAATATATTATATTCTTATTTTTTTTAATGTGAATATCTTACAAAGTCTCTCATAATAGTGTAGATCATGTTTTATATATATATACATAAGTACCTATGGTATATGATATATTATATTCCCTTTCAATTATATTCATTGATGTAACATGGTTTGTGAGATAATTTACCCACCGATAGTGGATATAGTATATGCAATATTTTACTTTATATGATTTTATTTTTTATATATACATTTCATTTACATCATGTATTATATTATAAGGATGTAACCATTGCATCCTAGATTTTTATTTATGATTTAATTGGGTATGGATCATCCTATTGTTATGGGAGTTATCTATTTTTATTCAATATATATAATTTAGGTGATCACTATCATGGTAAGTCAGTTTAGCTGTTTTCAATTAGTAAAATAGTATATAAATATTTTATACAATCATTATCATAAGAATTTATTTTATTTATCACTTTTTTGATTTGAAGTCCAATTACAGTGCTTACTGAGTCTTCATACACTCACTATATATATATATATATATCAATATAGTAATATATTTCACTTGGGAAATTTTTTGTATACGTATATATGTGTGAAAAAATATATGGAAGTATAAATATGATATTGCAGGATCTTGTTAGATCTCTATCAAGATATGGAGTGCATATGGTTAACAATGATAATGGGATTCTTTGGCACATAACCATTTTTATTTTATTCTCTTGTATTGAGTCTTTGAACTGCATTACATTATGTTATATTTTTTGGTATTTTTTTCTATTCATATATAAGGATGAATCACTTATAATTATTATAATTTTATAGAATGAACCAAGTGACATACATGTTTTAGTAATTTTGAACTGTTAAAAATATAGATGGATCATTCTATAATTTTGAGATAATTTGATAATGAGTGTGGTTGAATTTTAAAGTGGGTAAATTTTTACTTTTTAATTTATTTATACCCCTTGTGCTAGTCAAAAATCTTTGATGATTGGGTAATGTTCTTAGAGTATGTGGTAGTTCAATTGGGGTCTAAGGATGTTATAGGATAGGTTTTTATAATATTGGCTTCACTATTTTCATACAATTCACATTGTATTTATACTCCTCAATTTATGTTTCTAGTGAGATTAATTATTATATTGTGATTAAGGAGAATAAAACAAAATGAAATAATAATGGTGAAATATTGTAAAAGATCTATTGCTTTGGTTGAGGTACCAAGCTCTATATCTATATCTATTTTAATCAATGTGAATATATAATTGTTTTTTATTGTAATTAAAATCCGAATAATTTGAATAATAGTTTATATTGGAGAATCATGTAATAAAATTACTATTATATGTAAGTGTGTTTAAATATATATATTGAAATTTTCTCTTCATCTCTATATATCTTGTATGGCTATTTTATAATGTATTTGTTTGAAATATTTCATTAAAATAAAATATTAAATGATGGTTTTTATGTTGGAATATACTATATTTTTCTAAATTCTATTTTTATTTCCTCATGGAGTTATAAGTATTCATCATAGAATTGTGAGGATAAATCATATGATATGATACTCATATTATTTATGTAATTTAATTCCTCATTTTGACAACTTAGTATTGAGTTATTCTATATGACATGGGTCTCTATCATTTTAAGTAAATTGACTTTAATAATATTATTCCCTTAATAAAAAATGAAATTAATGACTATATGTTAAGGGATAAAGGCCACATACTGTATTGGGTGTTATTTCATCTTGAGATTTACTTGTGAATGACGTAGAAATGGTATATGGTCATGACCAAACAACACAAGATTCATGTTATAATCTTTCCCTCTATTATCTTACTAGAATAAGGGTTTATTATGTTATATATGGGTGTTTCACCTACTTTATTGATTTTTGTGGCATGTTATATATAGGAATAGATATACATTAATGGGTTTTCATATATAGTATTCTTTATAGATAAATATAACAATTATTTATATGGATTTTTATAGGTGTTCCATACTTACTACGCGGAAATTTATAAGGGCATTCATTCATCCCTATGATCTGTGCTGAGGAGGGTTTATGTATAGGGTATGATAAATTCAATATTGGTGTTGATATTTGATATCTAAATAGACTTGTTGGTATATCATTGTGGATAGTTGACTTTCTATGATATGTAATCAAGAACCTTTCAGAATTATTGTGGTGGTAGTTTGATAATTTAGAACTTTGATAGTGATGGTGGTTACTAACCTATATATGTATTGATGTTATAGGAATATATTTAAGTGATGGTGTCGGTTTATTGTGTTATTTTTCATATAATGACAAATTTTTTATTTTATCAATCAATTATACGATCTTCACTGAATATTCACACACTATTAATAAATGGTAACGTGATTTCCCTATACTATATCCATTATGATGATGATGATGAAATGTGAATGATTAAACAATGAAAATGTTATAACATGGTGATGATATTTAGATATGAGACATGTTAATTTGGTAGTCTATAGAAAAAAAACAATTTATGAATAGTTTATGTGGGGCTATTTCTATATATTTTATGAATGTTATATTATATATTTATCATGTTATTGGGGGAGTTTACATGACATGAGATATGTGCAGACATAATAGTGGGCCTTACAATTTTATTATTGTTTATCCTTTTTCATCCATGTCAATCATAGATACAATAGTTATATTTATTCACATAGAAAGATACTGGTTCATATAAAAAACTAAAGGAGTATATTTTAATAGTCACCTTATTTTATAAATATTTTATTTATTATTTATAGGATATAGATTATGGTGGTTTTAAGAGGTGATGTACTTTCAATGAGAAGATTTTTGTGTGTGGATGTTTTTTATTTTATTTTACTTAATGTTATAATCATTTTTAGTGGGGTTTCAATTATTGTTTATCTGTGAGGTATGGTAATTTATGACATTAATTCATAAAGTTATCCATATAATATTATCGAATACTTTTATATAGATTTATTATTTGGGATACACATTTATTTATTTTATATGTTTTATTTAAAAGGTAAATATCTTCCATATATTTTTTTATACAAATTATTCTAGTCATCAAAGCATTTCATATTAAATACGTGACTCAGGTATTGTTATCGATTTGACCATTAGCCCATGTGAGGACTTAATGGGTCATTTCGTGAATGAGATAAAAAATATTTAGTTATGGGTTAATAATTAAAACATACATTCAGCTATACTGTTGTTATGTTAATTATATAATCAAGGAAAACATCAGATGGTTTCATAAAGAGGGGTTTTGAGAATCATTTGATTATTTAATATTCAAAACTTTTGAATTTCCAAAAAATATCTTAAGAGGGAAAATAACTAATAAAATAGTGTACATAGTAAATAATGAATTTTTTTTACTAATGAGAACACATTATAGTTGGGGTAACCAATACATTACAATATTTATTGATGATGTTGGTATATATTTTCTATAATTTATTAATTTATTCAATTATAAAACCATTAACATAGTTAATATACTAAGATATAGTGTAAAAACTACTTGGTGAAAATATTATTATGATTCGATCAAATTGAGATAAGGAATACTTAATACAAGATTTTAATGATCATATATAGAAGTGTTCTATCAAAATAATGGAATCATTTTTTTATCTGTGTTGCAATTTATAATTATTTAGTTAGAACATCCTTTTTCAATTCTTATGTTAGAGTTTCAAAAATTATAATTTTTAAACTAAATCATCCAATATATAAGGAAACTATAAAATATAATATAAAATATATATTAGGAAGTTTATAAACAAATTTATTATAAGTTTTGGTTTTTAAGATTTCATACAATTTATGAAATATCACAATCATGGAAATAAATTATATAAATTCTTATTTTTATATATCTCAAGGAAATAATGGGATATTACATTTATTATAAATTGTATCACAAAGTGTTTTTGTCTCTACATTACATATTTATAGAATACTACATTAGTCACAGAAGAAATGCTTAAGAGAAAACATAACAATAGGAAAGTTTGATTTCAACAAATAGAAAATGTACTTTTTTTGGAGGATCACATGGTCTCAAAAGTGGATGTGGACACTATATATGAAAATAATATAAAATAACTGTGATGATATAGTAGTATTCATAATAAATTAATTGATATATGTATTTATTATGGAAAATAATGATGAATTATTGTTCATAGAGGATGTGACTAGGTCCTTCCAAGAGAACAATGATAGTTTTGAATCTATGAATAGATAGTAAATACCCTGAAAGTGGGTTCCTAGAAATAGTTGTTAAATTATTAAATTGGAACATGACAAAACAAAACACATCATGGGGAATTGTATAGTATAGTATTCTTGAAAAATAGATACATTTTTGATTATCCTATTAAATTTGACAATAAAAAATAAAACAAAACATTTTATTTGAGAAAATTATTTTTCCACTAGAATAACCATGAATATAAATCATAGTAAACTTTATAGAATCCTAATGAAAATAAATATAATAAATGGTTGAGATAAATGGAAGATTATTGTGGGTAAACACTATTAGATTAATGTGGAAGGTGGGATAGTTGGTTTAAGGCAGTTCTCTGGAGGTGAGGGTCGATGGGTGTAGTGTGGGTTCCTCTAGGTGGAGGTGGAATGAGTATGTGGAGAGATCTATGGGTACGTGAATCCAACACTACCTTTGATTCTTCGATAATCAGATATGTAATTTTAATATGATCACATAGAGATGGGGGTGCCGAAGCTGCCTTTGGTTTCACCGACAAACAGATCTGAAAGATGAGGGTGCCCACATCGATGCCTATTCCACCTATTGTTTCAAAAAATAAAATATATAGATCATGATAGTATAAAGATGGGGGTGGTGATACTAACTCAGGTTTTTTTAATGATTATATCTGGATTGAGCACACATGGATTCATGGTTTTCATTGAACTAGGTTCTGATGTTTCTATTTCTGAACCTTTTGGTGGATGTGTTTCATTTTGATGCGCTAGTGTGGGATTGAATCTTGATTTTACCTTATTTATATCGGTGTTTGAGGCTGGAATTGGAGTTTGAAGGATTCAACAGGTATCTTTTTTTCCTATTGAAACTACTATAAGGATTGTGCATGTTGGGAATCTTGTGAAGCTTTGGGTGGGGGTCTGATATTTATGATGGATGAGGTTTTTTATCATGTGATTCAGTATTACACTACTTTAGAGGCCTCTGTGATGTGTGTGTCTAGTTGATCAAGTTTCCTCTGTGTTACTCTTTCCAACTGTTCCAGTTACCTATGCGTTGAACGTTTGGGTTCCTCATGTTTCCTATATAATTCCCATTTGGATGCTTCCATTCCATTTTCCTATCACTGCTTCTGGTTTTAGTTTTTAGTGATTTTGCTTCTTTATGATGATGCAATGTGGATCGATCTTTTGATTGTGTTCTAATGTAATTTTATATTTGTGATCGTTATATTGGACTAAAAATTGTTCTGTTTGAAGTGGATCATTGTTTCGTGATGCAATTTTGGGGGTATGGACCATAAGTTTTTTTTCTCATCCTATTGATTCTCAATTATGATTCTTCAGAGGAATTTGTGATGCTTTTCTCCAGTTTCGTTAGTTTCTAATGTGATTAAATTTTCAGCTACTCCATTTTACTCTATGATGCACATTTTTGTTGCTCTAATTATCCCTATAATGTGCTTTGGGATACTTCTATGTCTTTTTATTGTACTACATTTTATTATAATAACTGAAGTATTTTTTTCTCGAGTTGATGTGTTGATAGTGTAGGTTACACGATGGTGCAGAGACGTGGTATCATCAACGATTCATCTTGTCTTATTTTTTTAGTTTCTCTAATGCGCTTGTCTGATTTGACCATTATAACTAAGGTGGAGCCGCACAATGTTCTTCTTTGTCCTCTAGGACTTGACTTCGAGCGGCCAGTTTCGGGATATCAATGGCGTTTATCGATTTGATAGATTTTCGGTGACTTTTTGGATTTAAAATATTTAAAATTATCAATAGAGGATTTTGAAATATAAAATGGGTGGGTTATGAGTCAGTTTTTAGTATTTGGTTTTATTCTGAATTTTGATGGTGAAAGTAACCAACATTCTACATGTATGAGCTCCATATGAGGATATAGAGTAGTTAGCATTCATATGAGCATGGCCATTTATATTTGGAGGCATGAGAGGGTATGGATTTTCCACTAGTATCAAGATAATAAAACCTGCACGAGATAGATTTTCGAGCGGTCATGTGTGATGGAGGCTTGGCATAACGATGTAGTTTTTGGGGAGGGTTATTTTATATTTGTCTTGACCTGGGATTATTTTTATAATTTTATTTGGGTTTTCCAAATTTTCCTTTAAAAGTGCTATTGAAATAAAAATTTAATTTATCAGTTAGTCAAATAATCACATTGAAATCAATATCTTATTTTATACTAATGTAATTCATAATGATGGAAATCTTAAACATACCATTATGGCCTCAATTCATGAAATTTTACATCATTGGGTAAGTATTTTTTGAAATACCCAACATATTTTTACATTGATACCTATTTGTGCGTTTAAGGTCTATGAAATCACACACACCACCCATCACATGATAAGTAAAATTAATTCTTCATATGAATAAACAATACATCTTTTTAAAAATTCCTTAATAATCAATAGTTTTCCACATTTTAAGAACTAACTTACAGAATATCAGTACATACCCTAGTCAAAATAATGATATGTCATTCAAAACAAATATGGTGGATAATATCATTAGATAATATTCTAAAAAAATACTACTAGAAGAAAGTCATTAAAGGATGTTTACATATCTTGAAATGCTATAAAAATATCACAAGAAAATTTCTTGAGGGAATTACCCTTATAATTTTTAAATCACTTATTAAAAATCTAAAACATTCCAAAATTCTATTGAAAAATTTTTCATAGAAAAACCATGGAAAGTAGTAAAGGAAGATTCTTATTAAATATTATTCATGGTGTTAGGAAAATTCATTCATGTAGTATATGTTTGAAAAAAAATTAAGTTATCACCATTAGTAAAAACTTCATATTTTGAAAAATGATAAGAATATTATTTTTATTTTTTTTAATTTAAAACAAGGGTAAAAATGACCTTAATAAGTTATTAGAGAATATTAAATATATTTTTGATTTTTTTTCAAGAAAATATTGGTATTGAATAATATTATTCTTCAGTACAAGAAATTTTTTTCGCTTTTCCTCATATATATTATTTCATACTTTGGATTACTTTGGTAGATGAATTTAAGGGAAAACATTTATTTTCAAGAAATAAACACCAGAGAAGAAAATAGGGTATATCAAATAAAAAAATATAGTTTCCCAAAGTAAAATTTAAGGAAAAAAAACTCATTATTAAAGTGGGATTGATACATAAATCTCATACCTCATGTCTCATCTTTATCTCTACAAATTCAATCATAATATATAATAAATTTAAATTTTTTATAAATATATCCCATAAACATATTAATTCATTAATTACTAAGTACCATTTATATATAACATCCAATTTTCTTTTTATGGAAATAAGTTTCGAAATTTGAAAAAATTTATTTATAATATCTAAGAACAAAATGAATTATAACTATTTTTGAAGAAAAAAAATATTTTCTTATGAATAAAATGGATTTTTTAAAAATTGAGTACTTATTTATATTGATTTAATAAAAAAGTTTTATTAAATAAAAAAAGTTTACATATTACTCATAATATGTTTAATGATATTTATACCCAACAATTTGGCAGTAAGGTTATTTTTTATACTATATCAAAGTTAATTTTGACTCGGG
Source organism: Viscum album (assembly GCA_963277665.1). NCBI lineage: Eukaryota > Viridiplantae > Streptophyta > Magnoliopsida > Santalales > Viscaceae > Viscum > Viscum album. The sequence continues at coordinate 1,050,480,502 of OY728164.1, read as the reverse complement.
GTTGTGTATAAATAAATCGATTCAAGAAGACAAATTATTTAAAAGGGAAATATATCCTAAAATCTAATTGTGTAACATTCTACCACCTTACAAGAATTTTTTAATTGAGATTTTTTTCTCTATGATATAGTCAATGGAGGATACTTTTTCCTCATCATATCTCCAAGTTACTATGTAGGTTCCTCAAATTTAAGGTTCCATCACAAAACCTTAACTAGATGATGATTCTGTTTTTTTGCTAATTTCTCTCTATGATCCAAAATGTCAAATGGTTATTCCTCATAAGAGATATATTTTTTTAGTGGTTTTATATTTGAGTTTAGTACATTTCAAGGATCAGGTATGTACTTTCTCTAGATAGATACATAAAACACATCATGGACATGAGATATATTCTGTGGAAGCACAAAATGAAAAGATACCATATCGATATTGTCAATAATTTTAAAGGTAAGGATATTTCTAGGGATCATTATACATTTTTTTGCAAATATTATTACCTTACATGGAGGATATATTCATAGGAATACCTTTTTCACACACATCAAACTCTAGATCTCACTGAAATAGTGAAAATAATTTGTTTACCTATTATGAGCATCCATTATGCCATGTTGAATGGTTATTTAAATCATTTCCATTTCCTCAGCTAGACCAGGTTGAAATATATATATTTCCTTATCCTCATTCCAACATATTAGAGTCCAATAATTCTTACCATAGAGGTATTTATAAGGATCCATATGAATACTCAAGTGAATTCTATTATTGTAAGAAAATATTCACCAAATAAAGGTTTTCATCCTTTGATCCTCTAAAATCCATAGATAAATATCTTAATGTATCTTATAGAGGTCGAATGTTCATCACAAACTGGCCATGTCTTTTAGGATGATAAGTAGTTCAGAAACTCAACTCTACGTCTAGATCTTACTAAATACTTCTCTATTATTTCATGGAAAACATAGGATCCTGATTAGATACAATTGATATGTTTAATCCATGAAATATTATAACTTCCTTGAGGAATAACTGAGTAATTTTATCAAGAGGGAAATATTATATAATGAAAATAAAATTCATTGATTTCATAAGTTTATAGACTACACCCCATATAACATTGTCCCGTATAGAATGTTTGGGGATTCTAGTGACAAAATCCGTGGTAATATCTCCCCATTATAATTATTTGTATTGTTATTGGTTGTAACATACCCTTAGACTTCCAACTCATGATCATAACACTCTAACATACCTATCATTGAGATAATTTCTTTAAAATATCCATTTTCATGTTATCCCATCATAAATAATATTTCAAATATCTATACATCTTTATACATCCAGGATGAATAGATAATGATGAACTATTTTTTTATCCAATATCTCATTCTTCATGTTAGATATTTATGGGATACATACTCAGTTCCTAAACAATATCATTCTATCAAGATAATGTTTTAACTCAAGAACATTTATCACCTTATTTTATAATTCCATATATACTTTTTACCCCTTCCTAATCCTCTCATGGGTATATGGTTAATCAATCATCTAAGAATGATAGCACTTCTCCCCTCTATTCATGATTTCAATATCCATATTTTCCAAATCCATATATATTGGATATTTATATATCCTTATTTTGTAAAAACTATCATGATATTTTTGACCTAGAGAATAACCCACCTTCTTTTCCTTCCCATGGTTGTAATGTATTGAGCTATCATAATATTTGATCAACTAGAACCATCTTCTTTAGAATATATTGAACTACCTTTGAGAAAATATTACTTAAATTTGTTATGATTAGTATATATATCTCACTTTTAACAATATAAATAATTTTTTTATATATTCAACGTAAAAATTAATGATTCAACTCGAAATAATTATATAGGTAATTTTTCTAATGAATTTTTAATTTGATGAGAGGAATATACTAATACCATGTCATTATACAACAAGACACATCCAAATACTTTGTTTGATGTATAATTATATATAAAATATCATTATCCACGGTAGTGTAGGGTATTTATAGGCACACTAACAAATAACCTATTCATTTCTTCGAAATTATCTTCACATTAGTATATCCACAAGAACATAACCCCCTTTCAAGTCAATATTGTCAGTGTATTTGATACTCTTGAGAAATATCTCACAAATCATCAATAGTATCCAAATAAGCCAATAAAACTACAGATCTCATTATCCATGGTTATTCTAGGCCATTACTCAATAACATCCATCATTAGAGGATCCAGTGATATACCCTCACTTGAAAGTATATGACCAAAGAATGAAACTTTCTAAATATAATACTTACACTTGAAAAATTTATAACCCAACTTATCCCTCATTAGGTTATTTAAAAAAATTATAAAAAAATATTCTTTCTCATTCTTAAACATTGATTTTATAAGAATATCTTCCTTAATTGCTACCAAAAACTAATCAAGGTAATATCTAAAGACTATTCATTAAATCTATGATGATATCAGGGGAATTGGTATGTCTAAATAGAATTACTCGATACTCATTATGAAAATACATATTATGGAAGGTTATATTCAGTATGTCCTCCTTCATGACCCTTAGAAAATGATATACAGATCAAAGATCAAACTCAAAAAAATATTTATCTCCCCATAATTGATCAAACCTAGAATTACTAGAAGGTAGGGGTAATTTTTATTAATATAAATCTTGTAAAGTACCCAATAATAAATGAAAATATGCGTAGACTCATATTTATTCTTAAGAAAAAGAACAGGTTCACCACATGGTTGAGTAATAATATAAATGAATAAATTATAAGAATTATCAGAGAGTTTATTCTTCAATTACTATTACTCAATTGATATCATTCTATATAAATAATTTGAAATAGTCATAGTAGTAGGTATGAGTTATATTGAAAACTCAACTTCATGATTTTTTGGAACACTATGAAATTCATTTATAAATACATCAACATATTTATAATAAATAGTAAAATAAGCAATGATGTGTTTATCCCTAAACATATGAGATAAATATCCCTCAAGAATAGGTAGAAAAATCCAAATGATGGAATCTATTTCCATTGGGTGTTCAAGTGAATCATCAAATTTATAAGATACCACAGGTTGATTAAAAATATCAAATGTATCTTCCATTTTCTAATAATTGATATTCTCTGTGTTCTAATAGAGGAAATTAATACCCATAATTACATCACATTATACTATAGGAAAAATAACAATATTTTAAGGAATCATATTCCCAAATACTTCTCTCAGAAAAGATATATAGTCTAGATGTGAAAATATCCTACCATTATATGTATTCACTGTCATCTCAACATCTAATCATATAGGTATTGATATGGTAACCTTATAAAATTATTTAGATATAAAAAATTTAATAGAAACTAAATCAATTAAAACATTTTCAATCCTAGAGTATATGACTAGTACACCTTCAAAAAATTTATAGGATCATCAACATTAATATAATCAACTGTATAATCTTGGTCTTCACTTCATATATTCTTCTATTGTATGTTCACTTGAATTTTCGGATATTTGTTGGAATAATACCCCATCTCCTTATAGTTATATATTATTGCTTTGATAGATTCTCTCCTACCCTTGCATTTGTGAGAGTGGTGGCCATTTTCTCCACACATGAAGAAAAATCTATTAACATTTATAAATGAAAATAGTTGTTTCATTCCATGTCAATCATATGATAGAAATTCCATCTCTATATTCTTCCCCATATCAATTTTTTTCTTAGTTATTCTCCTCTTATCTTTGTATCCTTAAAAGCCATAATACATGGAGAATTATTTTTCTATCTTGATATCCCATGATACAATATCCTCATATGATGAGAATATTTGGGAGAATATGAACCTTTGAAATATTTTCTTTATCGTACCAAATAAATAGAAGACATTACTCATTGTATTACACACAATGTCCACATTATTCCTTTCTAACCTTTTAAAAGTATCTTAATACATTGAAACATTTTTTTTATTTTATCTTATACTTATAAATTATCTCTCTATATTTTCTCATTTTTATAAGGGAAAAATATTTCCATGGAATTCACCCTATAATTCTTCCTCACTATACTCACAATTTCATCCACATCCATAGTTTTTTGAATTAATGATCACCACTGATCTACATCCCCCCATGGGATAATAATATATAATGAAAAACTTCTCCTTATAATTACTCCACAAATAATATTTTTATGGGACTTATCCATTTCATAGATTTAAATGGATTTTGGGTTCTATTGAATAATATAGGTCATTGTCTCATGAATGTTTCTAGAATTTTTACACCACATTACAGATTGGTAGGTTTCTCTATACATGCCTGGTAATTTGTCAAAAATAGAGTTATATTACCTGATATACTAATAATTTTCCATGTAATAGCTCCAACACCATGTAAATATTAATTATCTTTTCTAGGATGGGAATAATTACATAGATTATGTTTATTGATACAATTTTCATTCGGTCCAATAATTTATATTTCTAACAATTAACAAACACTAGATTAGATCATAACATTACGAGTAATAATTTATAATTTATAAAATAGTGTACAAAAAACATAAATTAAAATTTTATGCATAACTAATATCAGAATCATAATCTTTGTTTATTTAGGAATATTCAAAAATCATAAAAATATTCTCAAATCATTCATAATGGTTTGTAATTTTTTTTAATTAACAGAGGAATATGTCTTACGACTGTCAGGGTAGGTTTTCTGTAAGGGGACATCCTCAATTTACTTGAACGATGAATAATATATACTCGACCAATTGTATTTAGAGATAATACCCTTAGATGTATATGTGCCAAAACATTTTCCCCTTGTAGTTTATATATAGGGATATATTACTATAAAAGTAACATAATATCTTCCCTACCAAATTCATTATGATAATGTTCCAATGTGTGTTACTGGGTTTCATTCACTAATATATGTTTTACTAAATCTAGTTCCAAATGTTTCTACTAAAATTAATCCAATAACAATAATGTAACATAAGTATGTTTTTATGAAATAATTTTTGAAATAATTTTAATTCTTTAATAGATTGCATGAGACGCAATCATGAAGTTATGTGTACCACGAGATACCCTTAGTATAAAATGAAAAATTTAACCTATCTATTAGTTTAGTAGGAATAAATATAACTAACTTATGAAAATGTATTGTTAAGTCATTCACTACCAATTATTAATAATAAATACAAATAAATTAAATATTTAATTTTTTGTATTAATAAATTGAGTGGATTAAAATTTTTAAATGATATTAATTAAATATATATGTTATATAGTAAATAAAATATTTTTGATATTCATATAATAGATATTTTTTTCATAGGGTATGAATAAACCCTATTTGATGTATAAGAACCTATATTTTTCAAAAGTGTAATTTTCTTATTTTTCATTGAGAACCAATTTTAAATTAATATTTTGAAATATTTATAATTTTTATAGGAAAGCATAAACATTTTATTTGGAAGAAGGATATAAAAATTTACATTCTATGATGTTTTAATATTTTTCTAATAACTTTCAAATTTTGATAAATAGTAAAAATACACTAAATTTTAATTTAAAAAAAAATTCATTAAAAAATTTTATATTGATAAACATTATAAGTAATGGTTTTAAAGAATAAATAGAATATATATATTTATCATTCAAAATAATTTATGTCATTATTAAAAATTTTACATTGAATTTAGATGTAAAATAATTTCATTTTTTTACAATGTTTTAACATTTAAAACCAGTTATCTCTTTATGACAACAAAACTAATTTTAAATTAATTACGGAAAATTTGAGGTTTTTAATTTTAAAAAATATATTCTATATTTGGAATCTGTAGATCCAAATTTTATAAATTGATTGATTTTATTTTTCAGCATTATGAATAGAAACTTTGGTAATTTTTTATTAATATGGTAAAAGGGAAATCATGTAATTGAGGGTAAGAATAATATTATAAAATTACACGAATACTTGTATTAAAATAATTTAATGGTTTTTATTCAACCTAAATCATCTTTCTATCTAAATGGTGTCTTTCAGAATCCACTTGGATGAGATTAAGACATTTAATTTATTTTATTTAACGAAAAGTTAAATATGTCTCACTAAAAATGTTTGTAAGTAAATAATTTCTATCTAGGGTAATACAAAAGATAAATTCAAAGATAAAAATAATTTGGAATCTAAAATTTTCTTATTTATCCTGGTAATTTATTTTTAATTTTTAATAAATAAATAATTATCTTGAAGACTTATACTTTGATGATGTAAAAATTAATTTATGGAGGATAAATCAATAAAAGAATTATTGTTAAAATACAAATAACCATAAAAACCAATAAACATTAAAAAATCATATTGTTCAAGTATATGTCGACCACAACCATCCTAGGGCCATGTTAGTGACCATTTGAGCCTTATAAAATATACTGTGACACTTACAATATTATATTTAGAATGGTGTTAAAGTTTTCACATTCATAATTTAATAAGTATATCATTTTAAATGTCGGATTTTCCAAGAGTTAAATAAGAATAAAAGTAATTTTTTTATAAAATATAGTATATTTATCTTCATCATATAATTTTATTTTTATTTTTTATTCTAAAAATAAGTATATTAAATAGTTACACAAAATAGACGTAGTAATTATTTTATTAATAGAGATAACAAATAAATGTTATTAAAAATATTAAAATAAATATAATTTGGGATAATTAATATGTATAATTAATTTTATAGATGATCTTGAAATATTATTAATATAATAAAATATATGGTTCTATGTTAACTTTTTATATTAATATTTTTTTAAAATAAATGAATTAGATAGTTACAAAATTGGCACTATTGACTGTTTATAAAGATAATGTTTTATTAAATTATAAAAAAAATCATAAAACGTTTTCTATAAATATTTAATAATTATTATATCGTTTTAATTTTTTAAGGTATTTATTTATGGTCTTATTGACATCAAATAAGTAAATATTATACCATTTTAATGCTGAAATATTTGTTACCCTAGTTAAAAATTAATTACAATAACTAAGTGCTGATAAAAAAGATAAAGTTAAAATTCACATAACAACATGTATAAAATCAATTTCATAATGATATTAAACACTATATAATCTAATCATCGAAATTGGGACACTTTTAAGGTTTTTATGGGGTTTTATTTTATTATAAATTAATATTTTTGGAGATCTCAGAAGTGCCCCTCACCTCTATTAAAAAAGGGCAGCTCCTCCATCACTTCTTCACTTCACTTTGTGAATTTAAGCTCGAACATATCCTAATATTTTACCTTATCAAATTCCATAGTTATATTCTAGAGGTTATGGTCTTCTTTGACGGCCAAGTCTAGAGCTCTAAGAGGATATTTAGAGGAAGCACTTCGAAGAAGAGGTAATCTCATATACTGATTCCTTTAAACGTCTTTATTCTTATACTTCATATTCATGATATATTTAATTATAATGTAATAAAACAAATATTAATTACATAATTATAATTTATTATGAATATGGAAGAAAAATATTCCACTTTCAATCCATCGGACGAGAAACAAAATCACAACGCGTGTGTACGTACGACATGTCATCTCCACAATATGGTGTAATTTGTTTTTCACCATCACATTAATCGGATAGGTATAATAATGGAAATAATAACTATATATGATTATTATAAAATTAAATTGATTCTAAAATATTATTTACCATTCACTTCAATACCATTCAAAAATTATGGGAATGAATCATCCCTCGTGCGTACGTACGACCTACCATCTTTGCAATGCGATGCAATTCATTCTACATGATTTTCATTAAAACATGATTACGTAAATATATAGAATTAATAAATTTTATATATATAATTTTAATATAAATTTTTAATGATATAACTATGAACAATGAAGGATAACTAGAACTTACTTGACAAAACATGCATAAAACATGAAGCTATTAATACCCAAATAACATGTAAAAATGAAATGTTATTAACAAATGGATGATAATATGATCATATATAATTTCATAAAAATTAATATTATTATAAAATAATTACATTAAATTATTTAAATCATTATAGAGGAGGTTCATCTTCATACCAACGAAATCAGACAAAAAGGTAAGGGATAATTTTACAATCCCATTATTATCGGAGATTGTTTATACATAAGTATTTACTTGGGTATATTTATCATCAATGAAAATGCTTCCTAAATGGTTAATATTATTCCTATTCTTATAAAAAAATTTACCATTTTTTAAATTTTTATTAAACAGTATGAAAGAAATATTTTTTTGGTATTCTATGTGTGGTAATTTTTGACTTTTTTGGCAAAAGTACGAGGAGAATGTTTTTTAACATATAAGACATCAAATGATTTTTAAATCCGAATAATAACATAATTAAATGAATCTTACTACACATTATTTCATGTTTATTTTCAAATAAAATATTTTCTTTTAAAATTTCACTAAATTTTGAGAAAAGAATCCATTTTTGAAGAAGAAAGGAGATCTCCTAGAGAATTAATTTCACATGTTATATCAAAATTATTTTTCATATATCATATAATTATTTATTATGGTTATGTTTTCGGTATAATATCCTTATTATTCCAATGATTTTATTGTGTTTATGATGGAATTATACTTTTGAAATCCATTTATTTTACAAAGATAATTTTAGGATGGAATGATGTTTATAAAAACCCATTTTAATTATTGGTTTTTGATGAATAATTTATGTTATTGTAGAACACATAATAATGATTTTATTATGAGATGGGTGAGACCTAAATTTCCTTCTAATGAATTGGGTAAATATTTACATCTCATTAGATGGACATGGCTAGAATAGGAAATGATATCAGTTCAGCAATATTAGGCTAGAAGGAGGAGTGAAATAAATTTATTAATGGACTTTGTGCTCTATGATAGGCTTAAAAATGTTCCTTCAATAATTTTAAAATATATTATATTATTATATATATTCCATAAATATTTATGTCTTATGTTATGACTTTCAGGATTACATTTATTGATTCTTATGAGCTTTCATGATTTATCCCATGCCATGATATCATGGTATTTCATATGTAGGATAGGATTTTCAAATGTTATGTTATTGTGTATTATGATTATGACATAATTTATATATCCCTTGTTTACCCTTACAGAGCATCTGAGATCACCATTTCATTCGTTTCTCTTCCCTAGGTCGCGAAGAAGGGTATTAAGTATGATATTTCCAAAAGGGGTCTATTTATGACGGAATAAGTGGGAGACAATAAAGAAGTCTTATGAAACATTTTTTATGTTTCATAGTTTTTAAAGACACTATACATGTATGGCCCTATCATTTATGTTTTATATTTTTTAATTAATATTATTCACCTTTGATGTAATGTCAATGTACGTAAATTATGGGTGGTTATAAATAGTAAAGACCACAAACCTGGTTACCCAGAGTTGGTGGTTATGTTATTACAGTAAAACATGATTCAAGTTATCACATCTAATGGAATCAAATATTTTACTACACTTAGAATATTGGATAAATTCTGGATTCCCTCATTATATTTGAAAAAAATTCAACATATTGTTTTATCTTAGAACATTACTATTTTCTCTAGAATATCATTAAATTTAAATCAATTTACACTTCATGGAATATATTAGAAAATAAATATAAGAAAGAGGAGGGTTCAGTTTCATTGTAAGGTAATATATATAATAGAATATATTATGGAATAAATAATCATTGAATAATATGGTAGGAATTAATGATGATCCAATTATTCCATATGAATTAACGCAAGTGCTTGGATTTATCCAAGAATGAAATGGATATTTTAATAATCACTTGAGAATAAATAAATTATTCTTTAATGATATAATATATAATACCAGATGTATTAAACTTACCATCATTGAATTATACCATAAAATCCTACATAAATAGGTAAGTCCTTATCCAAATACACAACATGTTTTGTCTCACGAGATGTACACATGAATTGAGGGATATGTAATTCCTAAACTATCCCATCTATCGATTAGTCTAATGAATTCATTATATGATTTTATAATACATATTAATAAAAAATAACTATCCATATTGGAAGAAATCGAGAATATAATGCCAACACATTCCCCAGTGAAATTGATCATAATATATCCAAATAAATTTGGTGGATGCCATAATTAGAGTAAAACATAATAAATAATAATATTAATTAATGGTCATTGACATATATTAAAATACTAAAAAATGATAACTTGAATATTTCTTTTAGAAGTTACATTATTATTTCATATAAATTATTTAAAATTTAAAAAATTATAAAATATTATGGAAAAAATTTTATTTGTAAAGAACCATGGAATATTTTAAAATTAAAATCTTATTAAATGTTAGTCATGATGGAAGGAAGTTTCGTTTGTGTGGAGTACATTAGAAAAATTATTTCATTCACACCTTTTATATAATGTACCTCATTTAGCTAACAATATAATGATTACATTTATAACTTTTTATACAAAGTTAATCATGGGTAAATTTAATTTCATAAATAATTATATAATAGAATAAAAAAATAATAAAAAATTTTAATTAAAATATAGGCTTGAATGATAAACATTCCTGAAAAAAATAAAATATATTCATTTTCCCACAAAAATATTTTTTTATACATTTGTGTATATAGAGAAATTAGAATGAAATAAAAAATATTAATTTCCTGAATTAGAAATACGAGAATAAACATTAAAGGGTTCTATTAGATCAGGATCATATAATTTCTTTAACATAAATTCAAGTATAAAAAACATTGTTTCAAATTTTATTGAAACATAAATCTTTTACCCCAAGTCTTGAATTTATTTATATGAATTCAAACCTCTTTTATAATAAATATTGATTTATTATACATCTGTTCCAGAAAAAAAATCATTCATATCTTTCTATGTACTATTATATTATAATTTTCAATTATATTTTCTATAAAATACAATTACTTAAAGTTGTAGAAATTAATTATAATATCCATTCACAAAAATGATTAAAAACAATTTTTTTAAGAAAACAAAATTTTGGATCATTATATAAATTTATTTAGAAATGAGTTCTTATTTATTTTCATTTAATCAATAAATTTTCATTATATGAATCCTTTATATAACTTCATCATAATGTGGTTAATATTATTTATTCCTTACAATCCAATTTCTAGGTTTTAACGGTATACTATATAAAAGTTCAATTTGGCTTGGCGTTTCATATAAAGCATTCTATCAAAGGAATTAAATTTTTTTAGAGAGAAATATATCATAAAAGATAAGGGTGTAACATGTATAAAGTCCATTAATACTAAGGTAGTTTTAATTTTTGATAATCATGTTCATAACATGATTAATACCACTGAATGGGTAATGCTCATATAGTGAAATTGGTGTTTTAGAAATAAAATCGATATGGATGAAAGAGCTTCTAACTGTATGTATTATGTTTTTCTAAAATTATATAGAAATTTATTTGTATAAACAATGAATAAACCATAAAGGATATGAAGCATGAGTTGATAGACCAACTCATTCCAAAATTTATTAAATAATGGGATAATATATACACTGATAACATGGAATTTATAGAACTTATTATGGAAAGAAAACAATAAAACACAATAGAATAAGTCAAAAAGTCTTTTAACATTACTATACATCCAATGAATTTCTTTCAACCATGTATTAAGTTATGTTTTAAGAAAAAACACTTAGTCAAGGCTTTAACAGACACTATTGTCTTCTATTAGTTTCCCAATATTTCATGATTCATTTTTTTAGAAAATCTATTATTGTTAAACTTATAATCCTAAATCAGTGGCTAATCGTACAACTTGATATCCTCATTTTTTCACTTCAAATTATTATTTGGAATATTTCACCATAAAATAATAACTGTATCTATTCAAATATATAATCCTCCACCTCTAAGATTTAACAATCATCTTATGTAGATCATAAATAACATGATTTAAAATAAACAATGCATGAAGCCTATTTCAGTAGTATAACCACATGGAATTATGAAGAAAATTAATCTCAAATTATCCCTTCAACAACACTCAATGATGAAATTACACTGATTACTAATGTCTTCAAGTTAATTCACAAAACCATTATATTATCCACAACTAGTTTATATCTCCCAAAAATGATCATAGATAATTGTTGGTGAATCTTATAATATATAAAAAACATAAAATTAAATATTCTATAACAAGTCCCTAAAATACTCATGTTCAAATTGCAACAGTAAACTAATGATCCAAACAGAAAAATATTTATCCCACAAAGATAAAAATAAATAGAAAAAATTACATAAGAATATAAATATCAATAGTAAAATAAAATTATTCGATTTTTATTTTAATGAATAATGTTGATTGATCCTTCTCAATGTAGTCTTCAATCGTTTAAATTGATCTATTACAAATATTCAAATAAAAATCTATACTAATCGAGACATTTTATATTTTTTAATGACAATGAGATATTGATTTCTAATCAAGTAAAAAACCACTTCTAGTGGCTGATCAAGGAATTATATATCATTTTAAGTCCATATAAGGTTCATCCAAAACAATGTATGTGTAACCATCATTAAGTAATGTTCATATTGAATATTTTTTAAAATTCCGTCAATAGTTTTCTCATCATAGTACAATATTCTGATTATGATATATATTATGAAGACATTAATAATTCATTTTATATTGGGAATTTATTCTAGTACTTGTATATTATACAAAATGAATGTTTTAATTATTGAAATTATGATATTGTGGTTGTTAATTTCAATGATCTATTTTTGTATTGATGTAATATTCATTGATTTAGAGCATAGATTTTTAGGAATCTATCATAGAATTTGGTTAAACGATGAAAAAATATAAATATTATATTCATAGGTTAGTTGGTGTGTGTGTGTGATCATTTTAATTTTATTAAATGTGAATGGAATAATATGCATTATAAATAATATCCGAAATTTAATGATGGAAAATCTTTAGTTGAATAAATTTTTATTGATGAATAAAATGAGAGAATACACCTACATAGTATTTAAAATATATCTAGATATATATCACATATGAATCATAGTTTAATTCAAAACATACATATTAGTAATGTGATAAAAGGGGTTATCATAAACAACACCATGAAAGAATATTTACCATTGTTACATGGAAAGAGATTTATCATGGCACAATATGTTATAAATATAGATAAATTAATTATGATTAAGATATAATATGATTTAGTGATTTTATTTATCATAAATTTAATGATTTTAGTTATCCTCATGTCTTAGACACTTTCATTATAATTTTTATCTACTAATAAATACCTAGGTAGATTCATTGGGTTAATATTAATAATAACCTAAAGTATATAATAATTACTAAAATTACATTCTTGGTTATTGGAGGCAATGACTTGGTCATTATAACTAGTTACACTGATGGTAGTATCTAAATTAAAAAATTATTTAAAATCATAGATTGGATTAAATGTGGATAATTCTAAAATATAAGTTGAAGAAAATACAATATCAGATTTCATAAATGAATCTTTAACACAAAAAATATTCTAATTATAATCCAACATTATTTTTTATTATTAAAAATATCCTTTATGGGTTAAGTGATAAACCTCACAAAAAATTTAATATATATCCAAATGATAAAAAGAAGAAAGAAGGAAAAATATATATCACTAAAAAACACATGAACCATAACAAAAATGTTTGAATTACGTTCCACAATGGAGAATTCTAGGATTACTAGATAATTAATTAAATGTGTGCTTTGGAGAAAATTTGTATGTATTCATTTATGATGAAGTTTATGAGGTCCACAACCTTATGATAACCATCAATGGAGGATATTTTTGTATTCTAATAGAAAAAAAATATTTTCATGTTAATCCTTTTTTAAGGATCATCATCATGAACACACATACAACTTTATCCATTCAATTTTAGGTACTCTTCTAGTGAGAAATCTATCAGTATTCCCTATAATCTATTTTTTTTCTTATACAAAATACCGACCAAACTTATTAAAAGTACATTTCATTATTTTTTGAAGTGTATGTGGAAGGAGGCATCACAAGGATCTTATTCTTCTAATCCTTTCTCATTGGGTAATGTCTGATGAATTATAGACTTGAGGTCTTTCATTAGACACTCTATTGGGGTGTATAATCCTTGGATGTCCTGAAACTCAGATTCTATAGTTTTATTTCATGAATCCTTTAATCCCATATATGAGTAGTGATTGGATTCTTACCATGTTCATAGTTTTCCATGGTTTTCCATACACTCACAATATTTTGTAAGACCCTCTTTGAGGGTGTGGACTCTGTTGTTGTCCTGTTTTCCTTTTGATGTTGACATAATCATTGTTAACTGAGTCATATATGAGTAGTTATTTTTTTGGTTTAAACTTATTCTTTAAAGGTGTAGATAAATCGCATGATATAATAATTACTGTATTTCACTTACCTAATTAAAATATAATGTTCTCATGAGATATGGAATCTCTATAATATCTATCTGAAGCCTAAAATATATACCCCTCTTCTTCAAATGATTCATATTGATCTTCTAATTCTCTACTAATGAGGCTCAAGGTGACCCCATGGCTGCTAGGGTACATGATTCTCTAACACAAAAAGATTTATATATATTTTTATTTTAGTGAGATGTTGTTATTTTTAAATTACATTCCTCCCACATGTTTGTATTGGAGTTTCCAATATAGTCAATTTAGTATCATAAAGAAGTGTATGCCCTTTCATTTACAATGTTTTATCCCAACCTAGTCTTAGACTATGTCTATTGTATTTCATGCTCTACTAGCTCCAAGATGGTTGAATACCTTATATACCTAATAATATTGTTTATATAAGGGTCTCCTCTATAAGACCCCAAACATCCACGATACTCTTCTCTTTGAATAATACAATAGATTGTGTTGTACACATCTTCAAGTTCTAACATACCACGACCAATCAAACTATCCATTATGAATAGTGATATCCACTTTTTAAAATTTTATAAATTATTATTTTTTAAAAATGGACTTTATTATTGGATTCAAAATATCAAAAATTAGCATTGTGTGAATTTTTGGTATTTTTATGAAAAGTTTCAATTTTTGATGAATAGTGAAAAACACTGCATTATTGTATAAAGCCAACTTTTTATTTAAAAAATTAGTTAATTTATTTAAATTTAATCTTGGTAAAAATAGATACGTAATACATATATGTGTTCAATGTAAAGCATTGGAGTCTTTTTATAATAATATTAGATATATAAAATTTTATTGAACTATTTAACGTACGTCTCTTACCTTCCATCTAGGCGCATTTTCAAATTTTCATAAAAGGTAATTTTACCGCCTCTATGAATTTAATTTATAATTTTGAGAGACACAGTTGAAATTAGTAATTAAAATGTGGTTCAATAAGATAGAAATAATTTTTGGTGAATAGTAACTTTTAACATTTATTTACCATGTTTAAAAGTAAATTGGGTAATTAAAGGTAAAAATGATATTATAATTACCCCAAAACACGTCCTAATTCTATTAGATAAGTGTATTTCAACCAAAATATACCTTAGGAATAAAATATGATACTTTTTCCTCTACTTGGATTAGATTGGGACATTTATTATTATAATATTTAAGGAAGAGTTAAAAGTGTTAAATTCAATGTTTTATAAGTAAACCATTTTTAATATTGGGTTATAAATAAGATAAATTAGACTATAAATATTAATTAGAAATATAATACTATTTACTACATAATGGTATTTTATTTATAATTCATTGAAGTTAAATAATTTAATATATTTATGAATCGATGATGATGCTGTAATTACCTTGTAATTGAAAGATTAAAATAATTGATATTATAAATATTAATATAATTGTAAATTGGGAATATTTATGTATTAAAATAATTTTATATGTTAATATGACATGTTAGGGTTTATTAAAGAAATTTATTTTGTAGTGATAAAGTTGTTATGACTTTCAAAAAAACCAAATACTAAATAGTGTCAAAATGGAGAAAAATGAGTTTTTAAAACAATAACTATATTATTAATTGATATAATATTTCTTAAAATATATGTTTTAGACAAATAACATAGATAAGGATATATATATCAATAATTAACCACTTGGGGTTCTCTTTTATTTATATAGTATCTTTATTAACCATTTATTATAATAATACCAGAATACATTGTAAAAGTTAAACTATTTAACGAAGAGTTAAATATAAAAGATAAGGTTGATATGGTTAAATAAACCTGCCAAAAATATATTGGTTGAGATTTTTTCGACCAATATCAACCTTATCCTCAAAATAAATACTTTTGGTACCATTATAAACCTAATATTATTGTATAATAAAATAATACATCAAGCTTTTCCAAAAGTGACGCTCACCTCTCTTATAAAAGGGTATGCCCCATTATCTAAAAATCACACCTCCAAAGACTTTTTTTTCAGCCAAACCAGGATCAAATATCCTTCCAAATACCCTCAGTTTGACATAGAGGCATTAATTTGACCAGAAATCCTACATACGGAGACCCTTTGATCAACTCAAAAGAAAACACCTGAAGAAGAGGTAATAATTTCACCACCTCTTTCAATGTTCTTTTCTTCTTTCACTTCCTTTTTCTTTTTTGTTTCCATACCAAAAACAATAACTCCATTACCTTATACATACTATGATTTTAGTATAAATATGGTACGACCATATTCATTATTTTATCCATCCTATGAATCACAAGTCAGCGTATATGCGTACGTAGGGCTTATTGTCTCCACGTCATGGTGTAGTCTGTTATTCAAACACTTCATTATTTGGATGGTTATAATAATGAGTATACTGATGTAAATAACAAATATAACATCCTAATGATTCTGTATATATTATATACCATCCAATTATATATGATTTCATTATCAATAGAATGATATTGTTTCTTGTGCGTACGTACAGATTACCGTCTCCATGAACGCGATGAAATTCA
The DNA here is from genome assembly GCA_963277665.1 of Viscum album. Classification (NCBI taxonomy): domain Eukaryota; kingdom Viridiplantae; phylum Streptophyta; class Magnoliopsida; order Santalales; family Viscaceae; genus Viscum; species Viscum album. The sequence goes on along the minus strand of OY728164.1, from coordinate 1,050,463,276 downwards.
TCACCCATCATAACCATTCCAGAATAATTTTTATTTTTTGATTAAAAATAATGTTTAATAACTTAATATCATTATGGATATGAATAAAATTCATCCAATCCATAAAAAACATTTCTTACGTAACCAATCATATAAAGAAAAATGAATCAGTTAACACCTGAGACAATGATACTATTAAAATATTATTAACGATCAAAAATTAGAAAATCATATATGATAACATATTTATCCATGTGGTTATTTTATAATTAAATAAAAATAATTTAACTATTATAAATAAGTTTTACAATATCCTTATTATCTGAGGTTGTTTATACATGGGTAATCTACCATGACCTCTTTTTCATCTACATCTATGTTTCTTAAAAATGTATTTCAAAACATTTTTACTATTTCCTAGATTATAGGTTAAAGTCATTTAGTCCATTGTTTTACTTTTTATTAAATGTTTTTAAATTAATCCTTCGGTCCCTTTTCAAAAAAGGTATTTATGACCTTTTCAGAAAATTGAGGTAAGAACATTTTTTTAACTTATACTGAGTGTGCAACTATTTTCTGCCCTTATAACACCTTATAAGATTCCCTTACAAGTGTATCAGATTATTTTCAAAATAAATGTTTTCTTTTATAATTATGTGACTTTTAAATTATTTCGGAATAGAAAGAGATATTTCTCTAAAGTAGTTATTATTTCATCTATTTAAACATCCTTTTATGGATTTTACACTTGTTTGAAGTTGATTTATTATGATAAAATCATCCATATTGTATCAAAGGTTGTGTGATATATTATGTTATGGATGTATTATTTTTATACCAGTCATGGGTTATGGTTAGATTATTTAAATTTCTTATACTAGTTTTAATAATAATGTTTAGGTTATGTTTCAATATTTTTATATGAGGAATGAATTGGAATTAGTAAGTGATGGGTGGAGCCCTCTATACCTCCTGGATGCATCAGTAGGTCTCATGAGAGAAATAGTGTCCTGGTATAAGGCCTTGAAAATATATTATTTGTAGGATTGGTACGAGACATTGAATAAGATTTATGATGTCCAACATTATGCATTCCATCATTATAAAATTGGATATTGATATTACATGTGATTGTTTGACTATTAGAATATCCATGTGGAAATGTAAATGGAATTATATGATTTATTATTTCAATATAATGATGATGTTTATGTTTAAAAGGATTGTGTTTTAGTCTTAAACTTTTCCTAAAATGATTATGCAAATTTATGATAGTTTCCTTTATATTGTTATCCTTACTGAGCATCTATGCTCACCACTTTCTAATTTTTTACTTTTTACATTATGTGATGAATTATATTACAATTAACATGTAGGAATAGGCTAATGAATATAAGAGTGTTTAAAGGGGACATAATGTTTTTTATATTTCATGATGTATTGTAAAACTTATGTATGTATCTAGTACATCTAAGGCTACTAAACTGATCAGTCATTCGAGACATGATTCCTTGTACCATGATAATCATATGTAATAATGCACCAACTCTGGGTAACTAGGGTCGAGGTGTTATCATTGGTATCAGAGGAATTTTAGTACAAACATTGGAAGCTATATTTAGAAAAACTCTTATTAGAGAATGTTACCCGAAGAGAGAGTTTGAGGATTATTATAGAATAATTTCCTAGAATTTTGGTAATGTAGATATTTTATGAATTTTAAAAGAAATACATCCTTGTCTGGACATTAGCAGGTAGAGGCGGCGCTAGAATAGGTTTATCTAGGACTGAAAACTCTTATAAGGAGTTTTGGGCTTGACCCGTGGAATACTGTTACACGACAATGGTCTTTGCTGCACTCTTGGTTATGACACTACCGAGGGATATTCTTAGGATAATTTTAATTTTCATTAAAACCATTATGAAAGATTAATGAGTAAATACCTACTCAAATAAAAAAAATTATTACGTATTAAATGCATAAACTGTTCAATTTATGTTAGGTATTTTTCTAGTTTGGATTATGTATTGCGATTTATAAACTAATATAGTGTATTTCATTGTTTAGAAATGAAATATTGAGGAATTAATGTAAGCTATATCATCATACATAATCCATGTATGGATTTCACTCCTACTAAAGATAATTATAGTGGAGCTGATGGTGAAACTGGTGCTGATCAGCTTATCACTATACTAAGACAACTCACCTAGTACTTTAATAATAACATTACCCATATGGAGCACCATAATCCACAATGCGGAGGATCAATGTTAGTCTGCATCATGAGGAAAAAACCACCAACATTCAATGGGACTACAAATCCATTTTTATCTAAGAAATGGATAAGTTCCATATAAAAAATCTTTCACGATTTTGGGAATAGAAAAAGGGAAAAAGTTCTCAAGGCAGTTTATCACCTCACAGAAGATATAAATCAATGGTGGTCATTAATTCAAAACAAAAAGGAAGATGATAAAGTATCAAAAATGAAATGGGGGGAGTTTAAAGACCATTTCATATAAAAATACATTCGTTGTGAACATTGAGAGAATATGGAAAGGCAATTTCTAAGTCTGAGGAAAATGGAGGATGAGAATGTTGTAAAGTATGAGGAAAATGTACAAGGTTAGCAAGGAATGCTGTAGATTATATACGTAACCCATGGAGTAAGATTAATCAATTATTTTATGGGTTAAATCCATTTCTTCTTCTATTATTAGTGTCACAATCCTTCTTTTAGTACGAATATATTATCTCATGTGCTATCAAAACAGAAAATGAATTCTCTAAGTATTACGAATTTGAAGAAAAGATATAGAAAAAGATATTTTTTGAACACTTTGTAAATGGAAATAATGGTAATAAAAAAATATTGAATTTCCATCCTGTAGTAAATGTGGGATGACACACCCTGGTACTAACTTGAAGGGAATGTGAGTCTGTTATAAGTGTGGTTAAAAAGGCCACCAAGATCGTGATTATAAGGGAAAAAAAGCCTTTCAATGTATAATGCTAAAATTGTAAAGAAATGGGAAATTATTCAAATGAATTTCCTAAGCACCAAAGAAAATTACCTCATAAAAGACTAAGGGAGTGATGCCATGATTATAAAATCACTACAACTGAGGTTGAAGCTCTGAATGACATAGTGGCAGGTAATTTAATGATTTCCTCAATTTTAGCCAATAATTTATTTGATTATGGATCATCACATTTTTTCATATCTTCCCTGTTTTTTAAGAAAATTAGATATTTCCTATTTTATTTAATTAGGTAGTTTTTAGTCAAAAATTATAACGGAAGTATCATTACAACAATGTTTTGTGAATCAGTTCACATTAGGGAATATAATTTTTCTTTATCTGTTGATCTCATCTTCATACCTATAATTGAATTTTATATAATCCTCGGTATGGATTGGATTTTGGACCATCATGCGAAAATTTATTGTCGGAAAAAGGAGGTTACAATTTTCGATGTTGATAAGGAGTACCTTATCTTTAGAGAAGAAACGTCACCATATGATTCTCATTTAGATCCACCCCCAGTAGCTCTACTAAATTTAATTATTGGGGACGAACATAATGAAATATCTATGGATGAAAAAAATGAATTTTAAAATAGAGGACATACCTATTTTTCAAGAATATGATGATGTGCTTCTAGAGGATTTACATGGACATCCTCCAGAATGAGAAATTGAGTTTTTCGTTGATTAAATTCTTGATTAAGGCTCATATCAAAGACCCCTTATAGAATGAACAATTTGGAATTAGTGGAACTAAATAAACTTCAAGAGGAATTGAGTAATAAATGATTTATTCTCCATACTATTTCTCCATGGGGAGACCTAGTTCTTTTTGTTAAGAAAAAATACGGATCTAGGATTTTGTTCATTGACATCAAGGAGTTCAATGTTATAACAATAAAAAAAGTATCCTCTAACTCACATTGATGATTTATTCAATCAAATTTATGGATCTAAATATTTTTCAGATATTGACCGTTGATCTGGATATCATCAGTTGTGCGTGAAGAAGGAATACATTCCAAAAACCGAATTCTGAACTAGGTACGGGGATTACGTGTTAACTGTAATGCCTTTTGGATTGACTAATAAACCCTATTTCGTCATGGATCTAATGTATAGAGTTTTCAAGGAGTATATTGATGACATTTTAGTGGTATTTATTAATGATATATTATTTTACTCAAACGGCTATGATGATCATGAAAATCACTTTCACACTATTCTAAAGACACTTAGAAGTAAGGAATTATATGATAAGTTTAGAAAGTTTGAATTCTGGCATCAGGTTGTTTCTTTTCCTTTTAATATTGTCTCTAAGGATGGAATCTATATTGAACCTTCTAAGGCAAGAGCAATAAAATAATGACCAGCACTAACAAGTATAACTGAGCTACACAGTTTTATTGGTTGAGCAGGTTTTTATTAGAGTTTTGTCCAAGATTTTTCCTAATTGGACAACCCATTAACCAAGATCACACATAAAGTGGTTAATTTTCTTTTTGGAAAAAATAGTGTGAAGAATGTTTTTAAGAACTCAAGGGAAAATTATACACGCTCTTATCTTGACTCTATCATCGTGGAATGATGGGTTTGTTATTAATTGTGATGTTTCAATGAAAGGAATTTGTTGTGTCCTTATAGAAGAATGATAGGGTTATTGCATATGAATCACGATACCTAAAAATTCATGAACAAAACTATCCAACTCATGATCATGATTTATAAGAAGTAATATTTTCTTCGATGATAAGGAGAAACTATCTCTCTGGTGAAAAAATGTGAGATATATAATGATCACAATAGTTTGAAGTATGTTTTCTCACAGAAATAACTCAACATGAAGAACATACGATGGATTGAACTACTCAAATATTAATATTACACTATACAATACCACCTGGGGAAGGAATATAACGTGGAAGATTCATTGAGAGAAAAGGATAATGGAGTTTTCAATAAGATGAGAGTTGAAAGAGATCCTATGTTCATGGATCTAGTAAATATGTATTTGGGAATAATCATAGAAGGTGAAACATAAATTATTTTTCAAATGAATTCCAAACCATCTTTATTGGAAATGATAAAAAATCCTCAGACTAGTGATGTGAAGTTCCGAAAGAACATTAATGCTGTGAATAATGGGAGATTGATAGGCTCTGTATATGAAGACAGAAGTTTGAAATTTGGGAAAAGACTTTGTGGTCATATCATACCTGATCTAAAAAGGGAATTATTGGATGATTCTCATAGATCCAATTTCAATATACACCCTGGTAGAACTAAGATGTATAGATATTTGAAGGATCATTTTTGGTGGGACAACATGAAAAGGGATATTACTGATTATGTGTCAAGATGTATGGTTTGTTAAAAGGTTAAGGCAGAAAGACAACATCCTGGAGGAGTCATGAAACCTCTTCCCATAACTAAGGAGAAATGGGACGATATTACGATGGAATTTTTCATTGTACTACCAAATACTCCTAGAAGGAATGATTCAATATGGGTCATTATGATTGTCTTACAAAGTCAACACATTTTCTTGGTACAAGAGAAGATTTACCACTTGGCATTTTAACAAGACTATATATTAATAAAGTTTTAAGATATCACAGAGTACCCCTGTCAATTGATTCTGATCATGATCCTCATTTTACATCAAGATAATGGAAAAGACTTCAGAAGGCTCTAGATATTGAACTTCATTTTATCAATTCCTACCACCATCAAACTGATGGAAAATCATAATGGACTATTCAAACCATAAACCACATATTGAGATATTGCTCACTTGACATTCAAGGTATGTGGGATCAACATTTAGCTCTGGTAGAATGTTTCTATAAAAATATCATCCATTAAAGTATTAAGATGGAACCATATGAGGCATTATATGGAAATATATTTCATACACAAATTTCATGGGATGATGTTGGTGAAAGAAAACTGATAGGTCCAGAACTTGTTAAGGAAACAATGGAAAAGGGAAAGATTATTCAATCCCACATCAAAGTAGCTCAAAGTAGGAAAAAGAGCTATGCTGATAACCAAAGGAAGGATTTGAAATTTCAAGTAGGAGATCATGTTTTCTTAATGTTACCTCCATGGATGGGTGTTTTACGATTCGGTAAGAAAGGTAAGTCACAGGTAAATCGGGCCTTTCAACATTCTAGAACGAATTGGAGTTATAGCTTACCATTTGGAAATGCCTCCATGTCTCCCCAAAGTTCATGATGTGCTCCACATATCACAGTTGAGAAAATACATGCCTGACCCAACGCATGTACTCACCTGTGAAGAAATAGAACGGGAACCTGACCTATCTTGTTGCAAAGATTCTATTAGATTTTTTGATACCAGAGAACAATTGTTGAGAAACCGGATTACTCGTCTGGTGAATGTTTTATGGAGAAACCATATGTTCGAAGAGGAAACGTGGGAACCTGATAAAATTATGATGAAGAACCTCCCAAATATTTTTTTGTAGTAATATTCTAGAAATTTTGACGATGAAATTATTTGAAGGAGGTAAAAATATAACAATGCAATCTTCCACAATACTATTTTCTTTGAATAATATAATAGCTTGCAATGTATGAAACTTCATGTTCTAACACACCATGACCAATCAAACTATATGTTATGAATAGTAATACCCACTTTTAGAAATTTTAGATATTTTATTTTTCAAAATGGTCTGCACTTTTGGATTCGAAATATCAAAATTATATTAAAGTGAATTTTTGGTATTTTTCTGAAAACGTTCAATATTTGACTAATAGTGAAAAACATTGTGTTATTGTTTAAAACCGAATTTTTATTTAAATAAATAGTTATTTTATTTAAATTTAATTTACATAAAAATAGATACATAATACATATATATTTTAAATGTAATTCATATGAGTCATTTTATAATAATATTAGATATATAAATATTTATTGAACTCTTTACCGTCTTTTACCCACCTTTTGGACACATTTGAAAATTTCCATAAAATGTAATTTTACCAATTCTATTAATTGAATTTAAAAATCTGAGAGACATGGTTGAAATCAGTATATAAAATTTGGTTCAATAAGATGAAAATAATATTTGGTGAATAATAATGTTTTACTTTTATTTACCCAGGTTGAAAGTAAATAGAGTAATTAAAGGTAAAAATGATTTTATAATTACCCCACCACATGTCCTAATTCTATTTTATAAGTGTATTTAGACCAAAATAAACTTTCGGAATAAAATATGATCTTTTTATTCCACTTGTATTATATTAATACATTTATTATTATTTTATTTAAAGAAGAGTTAAAAGTGTTAAATTCAATGTTTAATAACTAAACTATTCTTAATATAAGGTTATATATAAGATAAATTTAACTGTAAAATTTATTCATAAATATGAAAATATGTCCTACATAATGGTATTTATTTATTATTATTTAACATTAAATAATTAAATTTATTTATGACACAATGATGATGCAGTAATTACCTTATTATTGAAAGATTAAAATAATTGATATTATAAATATTAATATATTTGCATATTGAGACTTTTGATGTATTCCACGAATTTTATTTGTTAATATGACATTTAAGGGTTGATTAAATAAATTTATTTCTAATTGATAATGTTTTTATGACTTTCAAAAAAACCAAATACTAAATAGTGTCAAAATTGACATAAATGCGTTTTTTAAAGAATTACAACACTATTAATTGATATAATATTCATAAAAATATAAGGTTCTTCCAAAGGACTTAGATAAGGTTATATATATCAATAATTAAATACTTTTGGTTCTATTTTATTTTTATAGTATGTTTATCAACCATTTATTATAATAATATAAGAATATATGATAAAATATAAACCATTTAACTAATAGTTAAATCTAAAATATAAGGATAATATGGTGATCTAAACCTGTATAAAACCTATTGGTTGAATGTTTTTAGACCGAAAATCTCCTTTTTCTTGAAATAAATCATTTTGGATACATTATAAACCGAATATTATTGTATAACAAAATAATATTTCTTGCTTTTCCTAAAGTGACCGTCACCTCTCTTATAAAAGGTTACTCCCCCATCTCTCAAAAATCACACCTCCAAAGCCATTTGGCTCGGCCAAACCCTACTAAAATATCCTCCCAACTACCCTCAATTCGGCCTAGAGGAATTATGTTGATCATAAATCTAACCTAGGGAGACCTTTTGATCAACTCAAAAGGAAACACCCGAAGACGAGGTAATAATTTTTCCACCTCATTCAAAGTTTTTTTCTTCTTCAACTTACACTTTATTTGTTAATTAAACACCAAAATAAGATATAAAGTATATTCTACATACTAATATGATATTATAAATATTTTAAAACCATATTAATTATTCTATCCATCCTATTAGTGACAAGTCACCAAATAGGTGTACGTACGACTTACTGTCTCCACGTCGTGGTGTACTTTGTTATTCAAACACTTAATTATTTCAATGGGTATAATAATGACTATAAATGATTAATATAAAAAATATAACATGACAATTATTCATTGTATATGATATACTATCCAATTACATATGATTTCACTATCAATAGAATGATATTTTCGCTCCTGTATACGTACGGATTACCGTCTCCACGAACGCGAGGAAATTCTTTCCCCATCATAACCATTCAAGAATAGTTTTCTTTTTATGATTAAAAATAATTTTTAAGAACTTAATATCATTCTGGATATGAATCAAATACTTCCAATCTATAAAAACATGGCTTATGTAACCAATCATATAAATGAAAATGAAACAATTAACACCCAGAACAATGATACTACTAAAATATTATTAACAAAACAATATTAGAAGATCATATATGATATCATATTTATGAATGTAGTTATCTTATAATTTAATAACAATTATTTATGTATTATAAAGTTGGTTAATGTACCCTAGGCCAAGTAAAATTACATGGTAAGGGTTAATTTTACAATCTTTTTATTATATAAGGTTGTTTAAAAGTGAGTATCTACAGGGACCTCTTTATCATCCACTTATGTGTTTCCTAAAAATGTATTTCAAATAATTTTTACTATATCATAAAATATGGGTTATGTCATTTATACCCTTGTTTGAATTTTTATTAAATGTTTTGAAAGGAATCTTTCTGTCGGTTTCAAAATAAAGAGCATTATGACATTTTTGAAAAATGGAGGTAAGAATGTTTTTTTAAATTATACAGTGGATGTGGCTATTTTATGCCATTATAACACCTTAGAGGCTTCCTTTAGAAACTTGTAAGAGTATTTTCAAAATAAATTTTATCATTTATAATTATGTGCCTTTTAAATTATTTCAATATAGAATGAGTTATTTATCTCAAATAGTTTCGATTTCATCTATGTCAACATACTTTGATGGATTTTACACTTGTTTGAAGTTGATTTATTATGATACAATCTTCAGTATTTTATTGAAGGTTTTTTGATATTTTAGAATATGGATGTGTTATTTTTATACTATTCATGTTGTATGGTTAAAGTTTTAATATTTCGCATTCTAGTTTTAATACGAATGTTTATGTTATGTTTCATCCTTTTAATATGAGGAATGAATTGAACTTAATAAGTGATGGGTGGATCCCTCTATATCTCCTTGATGAATCAGTAGGTCTAATTGGCCAAAAGAGTGTTTTTGCAAAAGGACTTGAAAAAATATTATTTTAATCTTGAAACATGTCCTTGACTAAATAGTTATGATGTCCGGCATTATGCATTATATCATTATTAAATTGTCTATTGATATTACGTGTCATTATTAGACTAGTGGAATATACATGTGAATAATTAAATTTAATTATTTGATTTATCTTTTCCATATTATTCTAAAATTTATGTTTAAATGGATTTTGTTTTAGTCTTATAAATTTCTTTAAATTATTATACTTATTTATGATAGTTTCTACTATATTGTTATCCTTAATGAGAATCTGAGATCACCCCTTTATTATGATCTATTTTTCACAGGATGTGAAGATGTATATTAAGATTAACCTGTATGAATAGTCTAATAGAAATAAGAGTGTTCAAAGGGGACACAAGGTTGTTTTTTATTTCATGATGTAATGTAAAACTTTTGTATGTATCTAGTATTTCCAAGGCTACTAAACTGATCGGTCTTTCGGGACAATATTCCTTGTACCATGCCAATGTTATGAAATAAAGCACCAACTCTAGGTAACATGGGTTGGGGTTTACATACTCAATATATAAAAAACTCTATCAATATAAGTATTAAATGAAGACTTGATCCATGCATATATATTACCCTCTTTCATTACCCCACTTACTCCTATATGTTAAATTATCTATTAGAATTATCCTCCTATCATAATACAAATCCATGGGACTAGGTTAAGTGATTAACTACCTTTATAGTGTCGTATGTATTCTTTCTCACATCCTCATGATGCATAGTCACGGCAAAAGGAAATCTCTTTAATGATATGAAAACATCTCAAGGGACACAAGGTGACTCTACACCAATACCTATCTTCACACATGTCCCTTTTACAATATCCCATTCCTTCGAAAACATAGTATTGGGGAAAAAATTAACCTCAATAAGTAGTTATTTTAGAAGGTCTCAAATTTTTGGTTTCCAGTGGAAATATATTGAATTATTCCCTTTAAGAAACATAGATTATGGTTACAAATACTATATTAAAACAATACAAATTGTCTATGTAACAAATTTCCTATAAACATATATAGATAAATATGGAAAGACATTTAGAGATATAAACCATGATTAAAATATAATACATGATAAGGTGCGTCAACTTACGAGTATGAGAATCACAACAAATAAATGGACCAAATAATTACCAAGAATCATAAAAACTGAAGGGTTCTATAATGGTGATGAGTAACTAAGTACCTTATCCCGAGAAAGAGATTTTTGTGGATCTTCATTCTATGAAAATCAAATTAAAAATTTTTATAAAAATAATGTTGAGTGGAACACTCAAGACACTCATGACTAGGACAATGGAAAATAAATCTTTTTAGGGAGCTAAATAAAGTTATTTAAATCATCTAGAATACCAACCACCACATGAATTTTTAGTCCCCTAAAAAAATTTATATGAGAATAAAAATCATTCCAAAAGGGTCACTGATGGTAAAATTTAGACATCGTGGAAAGATAAAGGATCTTTGAGGCTTATACAAACACATATTAGAAGATATCTATCCTTGGTTTTCCCTCTAATAGTGGACTGGCTCAAGAACCGTTCTCAATATCAAGAAAATCAGAAAGTGTACCATCTATTTTCTTCCTTCGTTATGATGAGGGGGGATCCTCATTGAGAGAGGAAGTATGAAAAATAAATTGGTTCAAAATAGATAATAATATACATGGACCATTGAACAAACCACTAGTACATAAAATACATGAGGGACATATAAATTTGTTAGGTATTTTATACATATGGTACTATTTCTGACATAGATAATTTTGTTATTACATTTGTACAAAATTTAATTATGGGAATTAAATAATAAAAACATGGATCATGGTATAATATTAATGAACTTTTTCCAATTTTCATTCATAAATTATTTTTTTATTTATAACATCAGAAATAAGATAATTGTTAACCCATTAGTGGTAAAACACATTCTATAACTAATTGATAACATCGTGGTAATTCATTTTTTGTGATGATTTCTTAATATTAGAGTGATTAGGGACATTCATGGAGTTATAATGTGCACTAATGAGACAAAATTTGAGATCCCTTAGGGTGATTGATGAGATCTAATCATGTGAATTAACAATGGAGGATTTTCTAGCTGGTGGGTTTTTTTAAACTAATACATAGTCTAGATGATTTTTGAATTTTTACCAAATGATTGTAGAAATATCAAAAATATAATTTTTATTGAGGAAACTTCTTTGGGATAACCATCACATTGAAGGCACACCGTGAACTGTTTCTTAAGACAACTCATTCATGAGTATTAAATTTATTTTCCAGTTTTATTTATTTACAAAATGATCATGGATGTGTTATAAGGAATATGGGGATGATGTGGATACAATGGAATGAAATATTCTTAGATTTTTGGATATCATTTAACAAAGTAGATCACTTTACAAAGAGTTTTTTAAGAAAATTTTTTTACTCTTATTTAGATGTTTAATCTATAGTTAGTTTTATTTTATCTTGATTGGTTGAACATAATTTAATATGTTACCCATAAAAAGAAGAGTATTGGTAAAATATGAAGGGTTGAATCACAAATTTGTCCCCATGGAGTGGTTGGATTAAAAGTTATACCTCGTAAGACACAATGAAATGTTATTGTGGATATGCCTAAGGTTCTAGGAGGGCCTCGTGCTATTATAATACATCACATGCTGCAAAGGATGAGATCCCATTTCAATTTCATGTCCAAGAAAATATTTTTAGCACTATTTTTGGAGTTTAAATTTAACTATGTTACAATATTATAGGTCACTTCACAATGGGTATGTGGATGTTATAGATCTTATAAATTTATTAAAAGATCCAATCCATATCTTTCAAAACATGTGATTATCCCACACTAATGGGTACCGAACCACAATTCATGAGAAGTCTATAAATATGGGGAGTCTCACCCACTCTAATTTTTGATAAGAATTAAAATAAAAGTTAACCAACCGCCCATTACATGGCGATTCACGGAACATTTTTCCTTGGATTGAAGAGAAAAATAATGGTACACACATGATACCCATTATTGATTCACCTAGGTTTGTTAGAAAATATTGATCATATTGTTAATTATTTAATTTCTTTATCATAATTAGATTATAGTAATATCAATTTACTCCATAACATATTTTTATTTTTAAGAAAATATAGACATTGAGAGTAGGTAAACAACTTATATATAGTAAAGATTGTCCACTATATAATAAGATTGAGGGAAAATTATAATACCCATTATACTATGTTTTTTATTTCTTATTCTGTGTATTTCAATGGAATAATTTTATTTAAGACCCACTCACATTAACATGTGATGAGGGAATGATTTTTAGATTTGGTTTTTTAGTATTCTGTAATGAAAACCCCTCTAAGTGGTTCTAAACTCTCACCTAGACTTATCACATATTATTAGAGCATTATTATAGTGGTTATAAGTATCTTTACCTTAAATTCATGTTTTATCTTTATTCATAATATATTTTGATTGATGATGTTATGGATGATATGAATACCATCAAAAAAATAGTTCATATGTTCTATGTGAAAGTATTTTATCCATGGAAATATCATTTGTATCCATATTTTTTTATATTGGTTGTAATTGATATCACCGAGAATGGTGTACATATTCCTAAAGTTAGGACACCATATTTTTTTATTATAGTAATATTTTATATAATGGGACAGAATTCTATATATTTCTTTCATTAATATAGGAGAAGTAGTTTTGTCACACTTCAGTGTCAATTTTATGTTATCTTGTATTTAATTATATATATTATTAGAATTACTATTTTGGGATGAATTTTGGGAAATTTTAAGAGTTTTTCAAAGCTACACATCTATGTAATGGATAGAATAAAATAGGTAGAAATTGTGTATGATATATTATATATGAGTAACCTTGGATGATTAGTGTGTGGTTTCGGGAATCAATCCACATTAGTCTTATATAGGGTGAAACACTTTTCATTTTTGTTCACATGGTTAGTGAAATTTTTATACAATGATTGTAGTGAAAATGTGTCTTTATCTTATATAGTGATAACCCCTTCTATTTCTAGGACATTGTTAGTACATAGTTATGAATAACTATTCATGTTATTACTATATAGGGTCATAATATTGTAGGTGTTGAGAATTGATTTCTGTATTATATCCACAGTTAGCATATGGTTTGATAAACATTGGAAGTATAATTTTTGGGTCATTTTTTGGGTTATTTAGTGGTTGTTTCATGATTAGAACATGATTTTCAACACCAAAAAACCAAATCATGTTAGCTGCCCAGTTTTAAAGGTTTTGATATTATAATTATGCCCATATTGATTTTAAAACATTTATTTTGGGTTCTTTACCCATCCTAATCATTCATATTAGTATGATATATTTCTATTTACACCACTCACCTTATCCCTCATGGATCATGGGATTCTGAATCATTAATATTTCATGGTTTCATAGTGTAAACCCGTACAATCTTCTTTTTCTAGTCATTATTTATCTATTTATATTATTTATCTCTCTTACTCGTAAAACCCCAGTAGAAAATTGAGTTATGTCTTTATATAAATTTTTTTAAATGTTGGTAATTTTAATATCTATTGTAATGAACTAGACCAATTCAACTTGACATGTCACCCAAATTGGCCTACTAAAACATAAATATAAACCAAACAACCATGGAAAAGTCAAATGAATTACTAAAAGTTAATAATAAAAAAGAGAGAATTGTAAAATAAGAGTACATATCCATGATATATACAAATCCCAGCCAAACGGATAAACTTAAAAGTAAATTAAGATAATAAAATGTTTATTCTCCATGTGACCATCAATCAACACCAATCCATATCACTAAGAAGGTTATTAAAACGTAGAGAAACCAGTGATCTACATAACACCATTAACTTTTATAAAATCATGAAAACCCACATAAATAAATTCCCAAAATTAAAATTAGGATGTAAAAAAAAATATAGTAGCATTTCACCAAATAATCTATACAATGTAAAATATCATTAAAACATTGGTCCTCGTTTAAAAAAATCTAGGATATAAGGTAGCTTCAAAAGAGAATGATTCTGTAAAAAATCATTTGGTTTTCATAAAAACATCCCATTTTCACAAAAACCATAAATATGATTAGTACATGGTAGAAAACCTAAAATCATATGAAAAACCATCCATAGTTACACGATAAGATGAACATGTAAGAAACCAAGCATGAAATGTACCATCATGTATGAAACCAATGACAAGTGATATTATGATTATGGGAACATATACATAGGCACATGAAGGATCACTATGAATTAATCAATGAATGACATGAATCTTATAGATATGAATTCCTATAATAGTGTATCTATATAAAAAAATATCCCCTATTGGTGTCACACACACTAAGGTTACATATATAAATTTCCTAACACACCTATGGTTCCCAATGTGATATATTTTCCGAAAACCTTTTGAAAACAAAGATCAAAACATATAAAACATTTTCACAATAAATAATCACCACTCCTATTCATGAAAATATGTTGAAGTGAAAAATTAACTTTTAAGGTTGGTCATCAAACCCATAGTGTGCACAATTGTTTTTAAAATAAAAAACCTCATTTAAAAACATGCATCTCACGAATCAAACCCCATTTTATACAAAATAAATCATTTTCATGAATCAAACTAATGTAATATTTAATGAAATCAATTTTTCATGAATTTTAACAATTATATAGAGTCTCAAACATCAAGAACTGAGGAAAATTAGTTTCCTTGGAGAATATAGATTGGAAACAAGTAGATCAGTTCCTTAAAAGGTTATATCCATAAGAAACATATTCGATCATGAATCAAGCCTCTTAGATATGGAAAATACAACCCAATTAGTTTTTAACGAGATAAGGGGAGAAAATATCATTATGGGGTATTTTAATAGAAGATAAATCAAGATATAATTGGAATATACCTTGATGATATCCATCAATAATGAAGGGAAACCACCAAAGATGAATGGGAATAATTCTTATTGAGAATTGGAGAAGTTTAGTTTGAAGCTAATGTTAACTAAGATGTGATTAAATAAAAAATTCTCAAAGAAAAAAGGTTTGTTCTAACATTTTAATGGTTCAGATCATCTAATATAGTTACGACACACCGTTTAAAAAAATAAACCAATCTTGTGAATTATTCCCTTTAATCATTAGTGCTTAAAAAATAACAAGGTAGAGTTGCATGGTTTGAAAAAATCATGTTCATGTCTATGACACCTATGGAAAACCACCTGAATATATACAATGTTTTGGAAAATATTGGTCAATCCATGAAACATCTATGTAAAACCACCATGGCACCCAAATAATTCTATTGGGGACATATATAATTTGAATAACCATTATAAAATTTTGAGAAAATCCCTTCGATCTTCATAGTGAATCATTTTACAATTACAACATTATTAGTACTAATCATCATCCTAAACATTGTACTTGGCCTATTTTCTCTAAAAATACAAGTATTCAACCAAAAAATCATGATATCCTTTAGAATTACCTAGAGGATAACCATTTATGAACTAAAGAACCTATGACATGGAGGGTGTCAAAATTATCCCCATTATAAACGAATTTTTTCACTGGATATTGATTCTGATTCTGTACTCACCAGAATACACATTCTTCACTGAATTGTCAATAATTCATGATCCCAAATCTCGTGGAAATACCTTAATTACTAGACCAATATGTGGACCTAGGGAAATATGTCACCATACTGCACCTTATCTTAGGGATCCATAATATAAAAAAGTTTATCAACCTAAGACTCTTCAGTCTCAATGCCAATATATAATCCTTCAATCACATGGTAATGCTATGGTCGAAACCTCATCATCTAGGAAACATGAAACCCATCATTAATCAACAACAATATAGATGATAAGTCTAACCAATAATCCACCTTCCCAATAAATTCAATGGTCTCAAAAGGGATAACAAAACTTTTTGACAACTACACCTTCTTACCCAACCGATGGTCTCCCAAGAAAGGTGAAACTCAGATAAATGCACGATCACCAACCTAAAAATATATATGGTGATGATGACGATCCTTATAGTATTTATTATGATTCAGAGAAGTCACTAATCTCCTACATATTATTTTTGCATTCTCCATCAACTCGTGAACAAGGCTTGGTCGAACAAACATCTTCACTCTTGAGTCCACCTATCACAAAAAATATCTACATGCTCACCCATTTATTACATCAAATGGATCAATTTTAATTGAATACTAAGAAATATTCCTATAGTAAAATTTTACCCTAGAAATATTCCTTTCCCACGAACCACAAAAATCAAGTATATAAATCATAGAAATATTCTCAAGGATATAAATAGATCCTCAGTCTCTCCATCCATATGCTGAAGATATATCATGATTAATTTGAAATAGGAACTCATTACCTATTGAAAACACTTCAAAAACCTAAATTTAAACACACAAAATAAATTAGAAACATTTATATAGGGAAATAATTGAAACCATACAACCTATTGAATTTATATGTTCTTGAGTTTATCCAAAATTTACTACTCTTTGATATGTCATAATGAGTTGATTTCATAAGTTGATCCATGATCTACTAAATCACACCATTCCCACTTAGATTCTATAGAAATCGACAAAAATGTATAAAGGAATATCATACCACTTACATATTGTAATGACCCAATTTTTTACTTACAAGAATATGAAACATTTATATATATTTATAGAGCTATGTTCTACGAAATCATGTGATTCTAAGGCCTGGTGTGACCAAAAATAATTTTATAAAAATATTATGTATACATTATATTCCACACATGTGGTTAAATAATAAAAATGGGAGAACTATCAAAAGGTTAATCAAATCAGACATCTGTGACCACAGTTTGGTCGGGAACACATTGTTTACCATAGGTGTGACATAAAATTATTTGGCAAAGGACATTTACACCCCTCATTTGTTGGTGGTACATTCAGTAGATTTTTTTTTTGAAATTAATGAATTAATTATTTTTAAACATAAATGAAAGGATATAATAACAATTCCCTGACTAATCCTACAAGGATAGATATATAAACACTAGGAGGATTCTAGAGATCTCATTCAACCTCTATTGATGAACCTTTGATGGATCATGACGACATTGAAAATCTGATAATATTATAGCGCATCAAACACAACGATCATTGGCGGGCATCTTCATCGATGAAGATTGGATCAAAATCCAGATAGATATATTCTCATTGGATTCCTAAGAGCTGATTGAAATTCTTGGATTATGAAATATATTCATTTTTTAATTTCATTATTCTTAAATCTTGTAATTGATATCCAAACAAACACAATCATCGATCGATCTATGATTGGATTCCATATTTATTTTATTCCTCCTTTCCTCAAACAATCGTCAATTTCCTTTTTTTTCTGATGTGTTTAAATGATAACTAATCATCGAGGGGTCATGGATGATTGTAGATCTTAGTATATAGATCATCGATCTATGATCATTTATCTATTTCTAGTTTGTTCGAACATTCCCTGGTGTTCATAAGGGAAAGGCGGTCTGAGCGGTGTGCAACTACTAGGCGAGGTGGCGTATAATGACCGATGGGGTGTAGTCAAGGAAGCGAGGTAGGTTTTCATCAGAGGTGGGGTGACAGGATTCCAATTCAGTTAGTAGAGGTTCCATGGTATTCAGCCGGGACAATGTCGTAGTGGGCGGGGTGTGGTCGAGGTAGTGTGACAGGAGGCCGATTTTGGTAGAGGCGGCACAACAAGTTGTTGGATGCGATGAATAGGGTGCACGACTAGGGTAGCAGCCCATTTGGGAGAGGAAGGGGGGAACCGTAACCCTAAAAAAATTAAATATATTATTATTTTTCTTATTTAACAAAATAGTTTTACTACTATAACTCCCACTTGTGGAGTCCGATTAACGCACCACCTATTACAGTGTGACACCATTTAATTAGGGTCGTTTTAAGATCGTTTCATATAATTTTACCCAACCAAAAAACTATTCCCATGAAACAAATT
The DNA here is from genome assembly GCA_963277665.1 of Viscum album. Classification (NCBI taxonomy): domain Eukaryota; kingdom Viridiplantae; phylum Streptophyta; class Magnoliopsida; order Santalales; family Viscaceae; genus Viscum; species Viscum album. The sequence continues at coordinate 1,050,444,407 of OY728164.1, read as the reverse complement.
TGAAGCATTATATATTAAAATATTATTAAATATTTGACCCATCATAACTCCCACATGGAATGCCCAAACGATGTGCCATCAGTGACTTCATGTACATAAATTTAAGACGGACCCTTTAAGAAAAAATTTTAGGTATTCATCTTGGGACCGTGGTTTGGGTATATAAATCACCACTTTTATTATTGTTATTATTGTGGAACTATTACCCAACATATCTTCTTCATTCGACGTTCAATCTTCGTGCCACCTACAATATCTCGTCCCTAATGACGGGGTGGACATTTTGGGACCAGTGTCAACTATTTTGTTTGGATTCATAGGCATGGACCATGAAATACCCCTAGGGTGTTATATGGTGAAATGTAACTTTCACAGTAGTAGAAAAAATTGGGAATGTAAATATCCTATTCTTAATGTCTTTCCGTATAAGATACGATGGTTTCCTCTGAGGAATTTTTTGAGTTTTGATTCAAGGTGTTTTGAGAATGAATATTATTTAGGTGGTGTTTGATGAGATCATAGTGGAACCCCCTAGAGATATAGGGAGAGAGTTCTTGATAATATAATAGTGTGACCCCACTGACGCATGAGGGTGCAGGTCCTCAATAACAACAGAGTGGAACCCCCCTAATGCACTAAGCTACGAGTCCTCTTCTTCGAGTTTTTAGACATATACATATGAGTATTAGTTACTAGACATTATGTGATGTATATTTGGACTCACATGGATGAGGGATGATTTCCCCACTAAGTTTTGTTCTTGTGATTGAACTTAAAACCATGTGGGAACATCAGTTTCACCCAATGTATATAGTATCAAATTGCGGAGATTGAATTCAATTGACTTGTGTGTTCTTGGTAGACATGTGGGATGTGGGTCTTTGTCGATGGATTATCTAGGGAACTATTGGATACTCTTCTTCATGGGATGATCTATGATATGGAGATCCCATTGAACTCTCATTCATGCTTCTTTTAGAGAGAATATATATATATATATATATCTTCTTTTATTACCCGCTTTATGGATTTTGTTTACTCACCTTTCAGGAGAGGTGAAGATGCGTGAGGTTTACCATGTTCTTTCCATGTCTTGATTATTTTGGTTGGAAAAGTATTCTCTCTAACTATACATATAGAAGACTCGATGATAAGTCCATATTCTCATCATTTTGAGATCTGTGTTTTTGGATGAGTTTACATTCACTCTTTTGTTTGGTTGAGCTATACTTATTTTACTATACATCAATTTATCAACTACTTTCTTCTTCAATTGTATCTCATAATGCCCCCTTCACCATTTTAGGGCGTTCTTATGGGTATTCATATACTCACCCCTATATGAGGTTTCCCCAACACATGTCATGTCTTTTGATGATTCCATACAAGTTGATCATGACTTCAGAGAAGATTAGGGATATAGAGTTCTTGGACAACATATGGTGGTCATAACTTGAGATATAAGATATGGTCTCTAATTTGTTTACTATATTCTAGTTTTTTCAAGCTGGGTCATAATTATGGGTGGGCATGTATTTTACCATTTTCCTTTAATTTTACACTACTATACTTCATTCTATTTAGTGGTCCATGCATCTTTTTGTTTATTTATTTTAGTTTTTCATCTTTTATTTCATTCCCTATAATTTTTTCATTGAGTTGGTTGTGTGCATGTGAAAATGTACTTTGGAAAATGACTCCTAGATTTTATTTGATCATTTGGTTATTTTCTCATCCCCCAGGTTTATATATTCAGGCATGGGGTAGTTTTTGCTCGAACCCAAGCTTGGGTCGGGTCATGGCAGATTAGTATTAGAGGTGGTTCGTTTCTTGGGACATTGTTTGAATGTTACCTAAAAAGGAATTGGTTTGAATTTATAGAAATAGTGTAAATATTTCTTGAGTGTGGATCTTAGGCCAATGATTCTAGTAGTAGTACGAGAGGTCGATGTGTCCATTCACCAGGACCCTGGTTACCCACCTTTCTAATCAGAACCTTGAGACACTTTTTACTACAAACAATGGTACAAGCATAATATTGGATTAAATCATCTAAAATATTAAATTATTCAACTAACCATTATTTCTATCAATATATATATATATATTCATCTGGCAGTGGTACTCCTTGAAAACATTCAGGATTCCTCCACGATGATAGCCGACTAGGATACTAGATTAGGATCATGATGATGACCATATGAGCAATGAGGCCAATGTTCAGCATCCACTATGTGAACCCCTTCCTATAGGTTGATAGGTAATAGTACCTACACCTATTTAGTGGATGATCGTCCCAGCAGAGTAGGATGAGGATATGCATAGTATGAGAATACTCTAGGAGTTCCAGTGTCTGAGACTGCTGAGGTTACACAACGAGGTAGATCCCTAGGAAGTAGAGGAATGGATATATTTGGTGGTCCATGTATTCAGTATTTTTCAGAACCTAACAGATTAGATGGTGACTTTAGAATCCGATCTTTTCCATGGATTGGTTGGGAGATGATGAAGCTTAGTTACCCAGATTCACGATGAGTCTTCTCTCTCGTGGGATGAATTCTATCAGTTGTTCAGTGAAGAGTAATACCTCTCCTACTTATGTTCACTTCAAATCTTGGAGATTTTAGAGCTTCAGTAGGGAGTGATAATAGTGAATATGTATGTACCTAAGTTCACATACCTCTCATGGTACTCTCTTTAAATGATCCAATATGGCTACTTCTAAGCATAGAAGTTTGAACATCGACTCTATAGAGAGATTTATCCCATCATTGAAACCTTATGAATCCCAACCTACACTTGGATGTTGGAGAGGGAACTTGTGATAGAGATCTTTCTATCAGAGGGAAGTAAGATAGTTGGATCTGGTAGTGGGTACTATAGAGTTGAGATGTCTCTAGAAACAACCAGACGTCAATCGAAAAGATCTCAATGGAGGAGGCCTCCTTATGATCAGACTCAAGAACATGGTTAGGGATAATGAAGAGTAATATGATTTCATGGAGAGTGGAGGAGAAACACATGTGGAGGACGAGGTAACATGGCATGTGACTGCCATACTAGATGTGCTGGGGAACACAAACATATAGTAGATGGACCACCATAGTAGAGAAAATGCCATGATCTGGGATCTCCCACATGGGGATTGTGAGGTCACTAGGGAGGTTGTGTTTGTAGAGGAGAAGAAGGAGCTACCTATGTAGGGAGATACTATCAGGGTCTTCCAAAACCACAACGAGGAAGCCCACATCAGGCTCATGGAGTAGGCAGCTGGGGATGCAAACAACTGAAAGATGAGGATATCCATGATCCTATAGTACATGAGATGATTAGAGGTATGATATGACTTTATTATACTCTTTCCTCTATATTAGTAGAGATAGGGTCCAATTATTAATTTATCTTAATACTTATGGTATGGGAGTTAGAGCTCCTAGTAGAGGTTCTATCATAATAACTTATTCATGAGGTTCTTACATGGAATTATTATTTAGTCTCTTTCATCTATCGAAAGTGAGAGAAATATCTTGGAGGATAACAATTCACAGTAGACCTTCTAGTTATCATGATGTAACCCTTTGAAATCATATTAGGAAATTATTTTCTTTCCTTGTGTTGAGCCAAGATCTGATTTCAGCATAATATAGTTAGATGACTACGTGCTAATGGGATGATGCTATCATTTTTCAGAGAGAGAGAGTCTTCATTGCAGGATAAGCAGATTCTATGAGAAGTATGTTACAACCTAACACCCATAATATAGTGAGAATAAACAATGGTGAAGTAGAATATTCATGCATCTGGATTCTGTCATTTGTGGAGAATTATATGGATTTCCTACTTGAAGATGTTTCAGGATAAACCTCGAGGTGGGAAATTGAGTTTTGCATTGAATTGATACCAGAAAATTCCTAATAACTTTTGTGGAATATCAAATATCACCCACTATGATCTAAGATATACAGATATAGTTGGAGGACTTTCACAAGAAGGCTTTCATCAGACCTAGTGTCTCTCCTTGGTTAGCTCCGGTTCTATTTTTGAATATGGAAAACAAGATCATACAACATTTCATGGATTATCTCCACCTGAAACAGACTACGATAAAGAAAAATTACCACTTCTTGAGAATTGAATACCACTTTGATCAATTGAGAGGTGCCGGATGGTTCCCCAAGACCGATAATAGGTCCGGCTACCACCACTTGTGGGATCATGAGATAGATATTCTGATAATGAATTTATGATATTTCTCTGGACACTAAAACTTTCTAGTGATGCCTTTTGGTGTTACAAATTCCCCTACCATTTTAATGGCTATGATGAATCTCGTCATCCATACATGCATGCAATAGTTTTTTGTTTTCATCATTAACGACATAATCCATTACTCTCCAAAAGAGGAGGAGCATGAAGATCATTTGAGTATGGTTCTTGATTTACTTTGATAGAACCAACATTACAGAAATCTCTCATAGTTCCAGTTCTAGATACATGAGGTTTAAATTTTGGGTAATGTCATTAATGAACAATTTCTATTCCTATATCCAAAAAAGATCGAAGAAAAACTTTCTTGGGGGACACCCAAGATTGTGTCAGGTTTCATAAGATTTCTTGGTTTAATAGTGTAATATAGGATATTTTTTGAATAATTCGCTAGAACTGTATCCCAATTTATATCTCGGACATTGAAGTTAAAATTTTTTACTTTGTATGAGAAGTTCCATAATACCTTCAAGGAGTTGAGGAAGAGGATAATGAGCACTCCCTATTTGAGACTAATATAGGAAGGAATTTATTTCTTATCATATTGTGATGCCTAAACAGTTGGTCTTAGTTGAGTGTTGACATAACAACCAGTAGTCATTGCATACAGGTTGAGGAAGTTGAGATCCCATGAGAAAACTATACGAATCGTGCCCTATAACTAGAAGGGGTAGTATTATCCTAGAATATGTGGGGACACTAACTTCTGGGAGAGCGCTTTGTGGTTTACATATACCACCAGAGTATCATGCTTTTATTTACATATAGAGACCTGAACCTGAGGTAGTGATGCTGGTTGGAGTTCCTACAAGACAAAAACTTCGAGATAGTTTATATTACAAGAAATTTAAATGTTGTATCAGTTTACCTTATCCAAAAGTATAGGCTCTATTAGCATGGTATGCTTTAGAGTAGTTATCTTAATGACATCTGATCCCTATGGAGTATGTGGGTACAATTTTTCAATAGTCAATGGAATTGAGTCCTTTACTCCATGAGTGTGTGAAAGAGTACCAACTGGGAGACAATGACTACGAAGTATTGTGTGATCAAATATTCATAGGTGACACACCATATGGATATTATGATGGAGGAAATTATGACATACAGTTCCATGTGAAAACAATGGTTCCTGTCTTGATGTGGGAGGAGGTGATGTGGGAGTTCCACACTTCTCCTTTATTTATACATCATGGTGTGGGGAAGTTTTAAATTGATATTCAATGTAAGTTTTTTTGTTCCAACATGAGGTTTAAGAGTATCTGAGATCATATCATGGTTCCTTACATTTGAGTAAGAGAAAGATGAACACCATGTTTCGGTGGGTCTGTTCTAGCCTCTTGAGTTCCCGGAGAAGAAATGGGACTGAATATCCAGGGACTTCTTCACATAACTTCAGCACATAGTGAAGAGATATTATTCTATAATGGTGATATTATAACAACTAAAAAAGCTAGAGAACTTCCATTATATTAGGTATAAGAGTTCCGAGGAGATTTTGGAGAAGTCTTATGTATGAGAGATCATCAGACTTCACGAGGTACCCTCAATGATTTTCTTTAATTGTGTTGCATGGTTTACGTAACGATTGTTAAGAGGCCTAAAAGAGACACTCTGGACCCATGTAAATATGATTACAACCTTTCATCCCTAGACTAATGTGTAGAACAATTGAAATATCATAGTCCCAGAGAATCTTATAAGGTATTCTATGAAGGATTTAGACTAGTGTTGGAAGTATCACTTTCCATTGGTAAAGTTTTCATACAAAAACAACTACCACTATAACATAGGAATGGATCATTTTGATGCCCTATATGGGAAGCCCTAAATGTAACACTTGGGTTTTATGTAGGTTATAGGGTCATCCCTCATGGGCCCATAGATGGTGATGGTGAGGATGGAAAAGGTGCAGGTCATCTGTGCATGGAAGAAGACAACACCAAGAAGACCAAAATCCTATGCAGATCACCATTGTAGGCCCATGGAGATCTAGTAGGGAGACACCATCTTATTCAGGGTCTCCCCACAATAAGGAATGAATATGTTTTGTAGGGGGAGCATGCCTACCCTAAGGTTTATCAGTCTGTTTGAGATATTTCGAAAGGTTAGAGAGGTTTTCTACCACCCTACCCTACCCCCATAGCTGGAGTGGTATCATAATGTCATACATGATTCATAGAAAAAGACATTTTTCCATGATCCTAAACACTTCATCGACTGGGGATAGCTGGAAATTGTTGATGGAACCACATTTGTAGAAAACCTGATGGAAATCGAGGATTGACAGGAGAAAAATTATGTGGACATACCATCCCTTTTGTTATCATGTTGTGGATGTAAAGAAATGTGTGGGAGAGTTATTCGGTGCGAGAGAGCCATGTATGGGACAAATATCTCTAGTTATTTTCATTTTTTTTCTTTTTAGTGATGTAATGCCTAAAAGAGGGAATGATGTAGAGACACTGCTTTTTTCCTTATAAGACATTGAGGTATTTCTATATAAATATCTAGAGTTAGGATGAGATGATGTGTGATTCCAAGGCCTACTGATTCCATAATTAATTTTATAAAAATGTTAAGTATATTTTATATTTTTGAAAACAGGATTAATTAAATAAAATAATATTAATAAAAAATGGTTCATTGGATCAGAAATAGGTGACCATATTTAGTTCTGGAACGTGTTTTTTACCCTAGGAGCAACATAAAATTATATGGCATGTTTGGACCCCTCGTTCGTTGGTAGTACATTGAGTGGATTAATTTTTTAAAAAATTTAATTATTTAATTATTTTTAAACATAAATGGAAGCCTATAAAAAACTGCCATGGATAATTTTCTAGGGTTATATACATAATCCCTAGTAGGATCCCTGAGATCTCATTCCTCCTACATAGACGAACCTTCAACTGATCACAACGACATTGCATATCCGAGTAGATCGGAGTGCGGAAAACACAAAAATTAATGGTGGGAAATTTCATCGATAAAGAATATAAAAAAATATTGGTAGGAATCATCTCTTTGGATTTCTGATCCCCAAATAAAATTATTGGATTATGAAATATATTCGTTTCTCAATTTCGTTATTCTTGAACCTCAACGTCGATGGGAAAACTACCACGACCATCGATCAGTCTATAATTGGAACCCTATTTCTCCTCCTCCTGTGTTATTCACATAGTCATGAAATTCCTTTTTTATGACATTTTGAAATGAAAATGAATCATCAAGAGGGGAATGGATCAGTGTATATCTTGGTCCAAAGATCGTAGATCTATGTTCTTTTCATTGATTCACATTGGATTGGATGTACGGCAGAGTGCAGAAGGTGATGGCGTTTCGAGCGGTTTGATACAGTTGAGAATGGTGGAATATGATGGATAGTGAGGTGTGGACAAGGAGGAATGGTAGGAAGCTAGTGGAGATAGTGGGACAGATGACTAAGGCAGTGGTGCAGGTAGCACAATAGGCAACCTAGGCAGCGAGGCGGTGGTAGGGCATAGTCGGTGCGGCGTAGTAGGCGATCAGAGGTGGTGGGTGGGCTGCGCAGCTAGGGAAACATCCTGTGTGGGAGAACAATGGGGGAATCCTAACCCTAATAAAAATTAAATATAATAATAATAATACAACTATTATTATTATTTAACATCATGGTTTTACTTCCATATCTCCCACTTGGGGAGTTTGATTAATGCACCATATGTTGCAACATGACCTCATTTATAAAATGACCATTTTAATGCCATTTTGAATAATATTCCATGAACCATGTCAAGGGTTCATGAAATTCTTGGGGATTCATATATTTAATAATATTATTAAATCTTTGACCCATCATAGATCCCACATGGGAAGTCTAACCGATGTGTCGTCAGTGACCGCATGACCCTAAATTCAAGATGGTCATTTTTAGAGTAAATTTCTCATTTTATTTTTGGACATGTGGTTCAGGTATATGGAGAAACACTTTTATTAGTATTATTATTATTAGTGGGGAACTTTTACCTGACTTATCTTCTTTATTCTCCATCCAAACGACATGTTTTCTGCAGCATTGTTCCATAATGATGTGGAAAATATTTTGGTACCATTATCTGATAATTTTTTTCTAGATTCATGGGTAGGGTCCACAAAGCACCCCCTTGCACGTTTTATGGTGATATATAGCTTTCATATCGGTAGATTGATTTGGTCATGTAAATATCATATCACGTGTGTTTTTATTTATAGGACATGATGGTTTCCTCCTATGACACTTTCATGATGCAATGAGAGGTGTTCCAAGAATGATGCTTAATCAATTTATGTCTAAAGACATCAAAGTGGAACCCCTCTTATTCACCATGGTGTGGGTCCTTGAAGACATCATAATTGATCCCACTGGATGCATCATGTCATGGGTCCTTGATGGAATCATAGTTCAACCACCTGACGCACTAGGGCGCGGGTCCTCTATATTGAGTTTTCACTGAACCAGCAATAATGATCAGTGGTAAGACATGGTTTGAAGTAGATTTTGACTAGTAAGGAAGAGGGACACATTCCCCACTGAGATAGGTTCTTGGTAAGTGACTTAAAATTATGTGGGAAAGTTTGTGTTTTCCAAAGAATGTAGTATCCATGTGTGGTTATTGAGTCACTTTAACATTAATGTTTAGGGAATGCATATGTATTATAGGGAATCATTGATTGATTCTATTGAATTTGTTTGATACTCTTTTTATTGGGCTGACATGTGAGATGGAGATCCCCTTAAAATCTCTATTGGGTTTATTTGAATGGGAAATCATATATATATATATATATATATATATATCCTATTTTAATTCCAACTCCTTGGGTTTTTCTTAATCTTCTTCCTAGAGAGGTGAAGACATGCGAGGTGTGCCACATGATTTTTGTGTCTAGCTTCTCATGGTTAGATGAGTATACTCTCTGAATATAGATAGTGAATACTCGATGAGATGTCCATCCTCTCACTGGTTTGATTTCATTATTCTTTGATGAGTTTACATTCACTCTCTTATTGGGTTGAGGTGAACTTAATTTAGTATACATTGTTCTGTATTCTGCTTTATTAATCATGTTTCTCTCTTTCTTCTCCCCCTTCACCTTTTTGGGGCATTCTACTCGATATGTATATACTCTCCCCTTAATGGTATTTTCCTAACAGGTGTTGTGTGTTTTATTATGGAATATAGGTCAATCGTGACTTCAGATGATCTTTGGTATATTGACTACTTGAACTGCGTAAAATGGTCATTACTATGGATATAAGAGTTAGTTTTTGAGTTCTTTTTTGTTTTCCTGTTTTTTCAGGTTGGGACATATTTTCATGTGGGCACATATTTTTCCTTTTTATTTTCTGTTTACACTACCATACATGGTTATTTTTAGTGGTCCATCCATATTTTATTATATTTATAGTAGTTTTTCATATTTTATTTTGTTCTCTATACACTTTTTCATTGAGTTGGTTGTTTTATTTTTTAAAGGAACATAGGAAAAGGCCTTACTCAGTTTAGTTATTCATTCGGTGCTTTTTTCAACCCCTAGACAATAGAGTTGTGCTTGGGTTAGTTACAGTTCAAGCCCTGTATGGTTAGAGTCATGAAACATACAAGAATAGGAAATGGTTGCAACAAAATAGTAAGTATCTAGTTTTCCACATTTAACCATTGAAAATTATGACACCATCATAAGAAGTAAGCAATTGACTGCCTCATCCCAGACCACCACTGTCAATGTATGAAATCAAGATACATCTTGGTAATCCCATGTTATATAAAAAACCAAGAATGATGACCAATATAGATAAATTATGGCCACAATGATATAGGAATGACCAACCTACCTTTAAAACATGGAGCACCCATAGAAGAAATAGACCAATCAAAAATGGTCTCCCAACCATTAAGAATTTTACCAAAGAGTTTTAAATCAATGTATATGAAATATTCCTAAAAAAATCATTCATTAAATGACTAGTCCAGATTCATAGAAGAAAAAAACATATTCCCACTATCACATTTCACTCAGAAGATCATTTTAATGAACAAACTCATTAAAGACCACTGCTTCACTTATTCTTTAAAGTCTTGGGAAAATAATTTCCTTCTTAGCATATTATCTTCAAAATTCCCTTTCTTGGGGGTATAAGTAATATCAAAATCAAATTTCTAATGATACTCAATGCAGTGTCTCTATTCCATGTTTAGAGTACTTTGAGTAAAAATATATTCCAGATAGTTATGATCACAATATACTGTAAAATTATTACCAAATAGATAGTGGAACCGTGTTTTGAGAGTATTAATAACAAATTAAAACTCAAGTTCAGGGGTAGGGTACTTATTATCATGAGGGAATAATGGGGAGATCAATAGGGAACCACCTTCTTTCCTTGTATCAATACACACCCCAATCCCATACCAAAATTGTTGGGAACAAATCCCTCAAGGCATACTCTTAGTGTTTTTAGGTGTGACTATGTTTTTTAGAAAATCTAGATGATCGAGAAGGAGTATGGTTGATGTTACCAAAGAATTTTATTAATGTGGTGCAGTTTTCTAGTGGTTTGCAAATTTTTTTTGCCTCAAAACCGGGAGTTGGTTTCATGAAAAGACAGATTTTCTATGTAGAAGTAAAAATTTCACCTATCAAGGAGGGCAGTTCACGGACATAAAAAAGTGGCACATGGAAGGGATTTGTGAAATAATTAAAGAAATGGATTTTCATAGAATTTCTATATAGATTATGAATCACGATACATAGACTATGTAAAGAAAATGGTTCATGGGAAGGCTTGCAGTTTGCAGGAGCCAATCTGTTCGTAGAAAGCAAGAGATATGAAGGATTTCTCATCATTTGTGAAAGTGAGTCGGTGATTTGTGGAGCCAAAAAGGGTTTAATTCATGGAAGAGATTAGTCACCTCAAAGATGAAATGGTATTACACCGACCTTATAGGGAAAAATGGTTCACATAGGGTTTTGTACATGGTGAAGGCTGTACCGCATCAGAGACTTATGTAAATTGGATTAACATATTATTCAGATCAATTTTTTTATATATGGACCACTAAAACTAGTATTAATATGATTTATTTTCATGAGAAAACATATTTGATTAGAGAATAAATCTGGCTATATATAGAGGAGTTTTCAGGGAGTCCGTGAAAAATAAGAGGATCACAAAAGAAATTATGTGAAAAGTTTTTGTGAGGATCTGTAGCTTGAAAAGGAAAAAATTACCTAAAGGGAGACAGTTCACAGAGGAGGTGAGGATTCATGGAAGAATAATATGTCTGCGAAGGAGGGATAGTCTATGAAAGGATGACAGTACGCTGAAGCAGAGACAGTTCGTAGAGGATAGGCAGTCAAAAGGCACATGTGCTACATGAAGTAGTGTAGTTCGTAGAGGAATAATGGTGGATCACGAATGATTAAAGGAAGATTTAAAAGGCACTAAAATAGTTCGTGAATGAATTTTATGAATAAAAAATAGTAGGAAGAAATTGGATTTCATCTATGGGTGAAAACTGACTTCACTAGAGCATCTATTTATAGTTGAGGTTGCGTGATTTCTTACAAATGAAGGGACCAACATGTCCATAAACTATGAGCGATCCCTTCTAAGAGAAGTGATCAAAGAAAGAGGAATATAGTGATCGTTTCCACTGGTATCGAGCTAGATAAAAATACATAGGGTGGGACCCTTGGTAAATTAGTGAGTTGAGCCTAAACATTGTAAAGGTAGTGAGGCTGGGTATAAATGAGATTTAGACTGAACCACCATTATTTGACATGATCCTTAGTGTATTTGGTACAATCATTACATTTCCATTGTATTCTCCATGGATGTGGCTTTTTTATGGTGAATTATGTAAAAATTGTTGTTTCTCATGCCAGATTTAATTTTTTTCCCTGTATTTCTACAGGAAAGAGAGTGAAGATTGTTTTATTTAAAGATAAAAAAAGATCCCAATGTGAAGTTTTTCTATTCCTTCATACCTTGATTCACCCCCAGTGTATTCAAACTAGTTGGGATACCAATTTGTATGAGAGAAATAAGTTGATAGTCAGTGGTTCTATCTCTATTGATGAGATGGATGTTTTCAATCATAAAGGGATTCTGATCATCTATAGCAAAAATTTCTAATTATGGAAGAATATGATGCATCACTCCTTCCTATAATTAGAAATAAATGTCTTTATAGAAGCTATTCATATAATATCATCCAATATCGATAGTGGTACATTATCAAAAGCTGATAAAAATTGAATTGGATGTTGATGCTAAAGGGATCAATGCTTTAGGGGGATCCCTGTAATATAAAATATATAAGAATATGATGTCATGTAATTCAATACATTATATTTGGGAAATGTTTTCGAATATCCCTGAGAGTGACTCAAAAGTTAAAGAAGAAAAGCTATAGGTTCTTTGGAACAAATTTGAGGATTTCATAATGCATTCTAATGAGTCTATTGATACATTCTATGATATAGTGAGTGCTTTCATGGAAGACATGAATGGTCTGAGAGAAATAATTGAAGATATAAATATTATCAAGAACATCTTGTGAAAACTTATACATCTATTTAATTTGAAGGTTTTTATGTCAGATGATAAAGATCCTTAGGAGATTAAATCGGATAACATTTATACTACACTTGTTGCATATGAAATGAGAAATTATGATAATGAAGCTATGGAAAAGTGGATGTCCAATGATGTGGAATTCAAGGCCTTGAACAAGATATTTATTTAGGATAGTTAGGAGGAAGACAATTTTGATGATTTCATGTCATTTATCTCTTCAAATGTGTAAAGAGGAAGAGGAATTTTCAAAGGTAAACTTCCAATGTCATAGTTTCAATGTGTAAGGATTGGAAATAACACTACAATGTATCATAAGAAGTATGAATATGACAATGAATTCAATGATGAAATTCCCCATAATACGTATTCAGCTAATGCTAAAGGTAAGATAATTTTAAATAAAAATTTCTTCAAGAAGAACTTTATTTCAAAATAAGATGAATCTTCCAAAGAAACTGAGGAAGAAGAGTTGGAGGACTGTAATTATTATTAAGAAGATTCTATGGTGAAATATGTGGGAAATTTTCAAAAAAAGGACGAAAGAAATAGTGACGAGGCACAAGTAGAAGTAAGATTTGACCTTTAAGATGAATTACAAGTTACTCAGGAAGAGATATATGTTTCGAGAGACCAGAAAAATAAATCCTACAAAGTGTATCGTGATTCTATACATTATATATAGCACTAGGAAGAAGCAAATTCTATGCTAAATGGTGAAATTGAAAACTAAATTCTTCAATACACGAGATCTCTGAAAAGTCGGTTTAGTAAAAATGCAAAAATGGAGAACATTTAAGAGAGATACATAGATTTACTATTACTGGAAAATATCAAACCAAACATATCAAAGATATTTAAATGGATGTTTTCAGTATGTGATGAACAAAGAATGATCAAGAGAAACTCTTGACTCCAGTAAAGAAGACACATATGGAAAAGAGAAAAGGGAAAAGGAGTGTTTGATTTGGTGCACATTGATGTGTAAAGAACCTATTTCCCCAAGAGATATTTATGGTAGGTGTTATCAAAATATTTCGATTGATGATACTAGTAGTATGTCATGGGTATTTTCTATTTCTCACAAGTCTAATGAGTTCAGTTACATAAAAATGTATCAGAGGTAATGTGAAAGGATGCTTGGAAATAATATATTTTTTGCTTCTTACAGATAATGGTACAAAATTTAAAAACATTAAAGTGGAATACTATATTGCGAAAAAATGGGATAAGTAATAATGTTTCATATGTAATAACTTCTCAATAAAATTGAGTGGTTGAGAGGATAAATTGGATCATCAACAGCATAGAAAAAAATACTTATTAGAAAGGACCAACTAGAGAAAGTTTGGAATGAATCTATCTTGACATTAGTCTACATATATAATAGGGCCTTGTTGTGTCTGAAGGAAGGAATGACTCTATACAAGATGTGGTAAGAAAAAACCAACACTACAGTTCTTTCATATATCCCCAACTAAGTGTTTGTTTATCAATAAGGATAAAAATAGAAATTTCTAATCCCATGGAGATGAAGGGATATTTCTTATATACTCAAGTAAATGTAAAGAATACAATTTTTCAATAAGCATCTTAGAATGGTAGTTGAAACCTATGATGTATTTATATGGGATAATGAGAAGAAACATGAGCATATACATGATAAGACTATAGAGGATAGTGATGATGAGATAAGTAGATCATGGGATGTTCTTGTTCTAGAGGATAATTTAGAAAAAGACTCAGGAGATGAGAATTAATCAGTGTCTAAACTTATACCAACAATAAGTGATTAAATTGATAAAAAAACATAATTTCTGATCATAAATAACTAGTGTAGACAGGGAGTATTAAGAATATATAGAAATCAGCCTACTTATCATAGGAAGATCCTATATTATTTGATGAAGAAACTGGATATGAGAATTGGGTTCAAGATATGAATAAATAGATTTATCTAATTGATAATAATCATATATAGGATATTTTTTGAAGACCAACAAATAAAAATTTCATCATGAATAAATTTCTATTTCGCAATATGATGAATGAATAAGATATAGTGATTCAAAACAAAGAATGAATAGTGTGAAAATGTTACTCACATATAGAGGTTTTTTATTTTGATAATATATTTTCACATATTGTGAGGCTACATATAATCTGACTATTCTTTTCCATAGTAGTGAAATGAATGTAAAAAATTTTATAAATAGATGTCAAATTAGTATTTTTAATGAGGTTCCGGAAGAAGAAGAGTATATTGAACAACCAAATGGATTTTTCATTCATGAAAATGAGAACTGAGTGTGTCCGATGAAGAAGGCACTGCATGGGTTGAAGAAATCACCAAGCGTGTGATACTCAAGGATCAATCAGTTTTTGAACAAGATTAGTTTTTTTGTATGGTAGAGTTGATTACAATATCTATGTCAATAATGATTGTAATAAGTGGATGACAGTGCTTTTGTATATCAATGATATAATATTTTATGGATATGATGATGTGCAATTCAAATGGTTTTCTGAATACATGAAAAGTGAGTTAGAAATGTCAATGATTTTTGAACTGATTCTTTTCTTTTGTTTATAGGTAACAATTGAAAATAATTAAATATTCATTTATCAATCTATATATTTTAGGGACGTTTTGATAAGATTTTTAATGGATGATTAAATGGAGATGATGACTTTGGTGTCTACTTGAATGAAACTTTCATGTAATGATGAAGGTAGACTGGTTATTGTAGCTGAATATAGGCAGATCATTAGAGGCCTATTGTACATGACAACAACATGACCAGATATTGTTTTTTCCACATGTGTGGTAGTGTAGAATAAAATAAATACCAAGTAAATACACATGCCTATATTAAAAAGAATATTTTGGTATATCAAGGGATTGGAGGAATATGGTTTGATGTATAATGAAAATTTTGAGTTTGAGTTTTTGGGATATACATATGCATATTGCGCTAGTTCAACAGATGATTGAAAATATACATAGATTTTTGCTTTCTATCTTGTTATATTGAGTATATCTTTTGTAAGAAATAAATAAGATTTCATATCATAAATCACTACAAAAGATGAATATATTTTGGTTACTCATGAATTCACACAGTTATTGTGGATAATGTAGTGTCATGATGATTGGGAATTGATGTGAAGTCTCTGATGAGAATACATTGCTATAATTCATGTGATACCAATTATAGAAAAAATATAGTCAATCAGTCATGGATAAATCATGTTGAAATAAAATATCATTTTATCAAGGAAAATGTGGATAAGGGATTGTGAAATTGGAATATGTGACTATAGAATAACACATTGCAGATATTCTAATGAATCCCTTGACCAAAAAAAACCTTTTAAAGGCATAGATTGGATCTAGGAGTCCAGTCAAATCCCTGCACTTGAAAAAGTATAGTTGTAGGACCCCCTATCCTCAAGGTATGTTGTGTTTTTTCTTAAATGAGATGATATGTTTTCTTTAACCTGTTGCAGATAACAACTAAGTGACCTTTGGGATCATTGAAAAAGGGGGACTAATTATAGACATTAAAAAGAGAGAACATTTCTTAATCAAGACATAGGGAGAATCTATTAAGTGGAACTCTGAGATAGGAGGGGTTGAATCTATCAGGGGGAGTAGTAATGTAGTGGGGTATTAAATCTAATGATGTTAGAAGTGATCGACCAAAGGATAAATGTCATGATAGTTATGGTTTGTGATGAAAGCAAAAGAGTGGTTTTATAATTAAATGAATTCATTCATTAATGAAATTTATATTATACTCATGTTTATCATGAAAAGAATTTCTCAAGGGGTATTAGATTATGTGTTGATTAAATCCATGATTGATATCTTAATTTCGAGAAGAAAGTGGTGATATAATAAAGAATGATATTTAATGAGCTTTCAAAATGAGAAAATTTTCAACAAACCAAAAGGGGGAGATTTTTGGGAAAGAGGCCCTCATGGTGTCCTCATGGTATTTTTGGGTGTGATTTTGTTTGTTGAAAAACAATTATTAAGAATGAGTATAGTTGGTGTTTCCAAATATGATTTTAAAGGTGGCATATTTTCCCAATGTATTAAATAAATTGGCCCTCAAAATCGATAGTTTGTTTTTGGAAAAGAATGATTTTACACATGGGATTAAAAAGCTCACAGACCGTGAAATACAATTAACAGACCAAAAAAGGTGTTATGCAGAATGTCTTTATGAAATTTGGAAATGAAGGGTTCAACATATCAAGATATATGGATCATGAATTGGGGTATGCAGACTGCATAAGGTAAATGGTTCATGATAAGGCTTGTGGTTCACAGGATGCAAGAAGTTCATGGAAGGATTTTGTTATTTGGGATGACTCGTTGAATTTATAAGTGAGGTGGGGATTTGTGGTGCTGTGAAGGGTTTCATTTTGATAAGTGATTGACTGTCGTATATGGGAAAAGGCATTACATGGACTATGTGGGAAAATCTAGTTCATGAAGGATCTCATTACGTGGTGAAGGTTATACCAAATAAAAGGCTTAAGTAAAAAGTATTAGTAATTTTTAAAGATATATTTTCTTATATAATGACAGTTAATCCTAGTATTACTAAGATTAATGCTCATTAGAAAATATATTTGGTCTGAGAAGAAATTAAGATAATTTCCAAAGAGTTGGCAGGAAGTCGATGAAAGAGAATAGGTTTTTGGGGAAGTGAATCAGTGATTGGTGAAGAAGTTCGTTGAATAAATTCTATGACAGGGTTTTGTGAGGCTCTATAACTCTCAAAGGATAACTTCCTATGAAAATAGATGGTTCATAGAAGTGGCGACAGTTCATGGAAGAAGAATATGTTCATGAAGGAGGGATGGTCTATAAAATGAAGACTATTCATAGTAGAGGAGATATTCTATGAAGTACATACACTACTCAGTGGATTATAGTTTGTGGAAGAGGTAGGGTGGTTCATGTAGGATTAAATGAAACTTGAAAAGGCAATAAAATAATTCCTGAAATAAATTTTGGAAAAATAACTGTACACAGAAACGTGGATTTCATTTATGGGTGAAAAGGGACTTCAACACATCATTTATCTATAGTTTAGGATGGAGGATTTAATGCAAATAAAGGGGAATACATGTCCATAAACTGTGAGTGGATCCCTTCCAAGAGCAGTGAGCAATGTAAGAGGAAGATAGTGATCATTTCCCCCAGTAGTGAGCCAGTGAAAGAGAAATAGTGAGGGACACTTGGGAAAGTATTAACCTAACCCTAAATCCTATAAAGGCAGTGAGTTTGGTTATAGAAGATATCCAACCTGAACCACCATTCTTAGCAGTGAGCCTTAGTGGATTTAGTACAATCGGCACATTTCCATTGTATGGTCCTTCAATGTAGGCTAGTGAGGGTGAACCAAGTAATAATTGATGTGTCTCATGCGTGATTCAATTTCTTCTCAAACATTACTATAGGAAATATAGAGAAAAGTGTTTTGTTTAATGAAAAAACAAGATCCTAATGGGTATTAGTTTTAATCTATCATACCTTTATTCACCCCATATCAGGGTATTTCACCTAGTTAAGATAACAAAAATTATCACAAAAATCAACATAACCCAAACATGGTGTATAAGAATCAGTACTCAAGAAAAAGTGAATCCCCTTAAAAATTTCTATAAATACCTATGACATTTTTTATTCAAATCAATATTAATACCAATATCACAGGTCAATTTTGAAAACAATCAATCTCCTCCGAGTTGATCAAATAGATCATAAATTCATGGTAAGGGGAAATTGTTTTTAATGGCCACATGATTTATATTTTTGATAATAAATGAAATGTCATAGGATCATATACGCCTTCTTGGAAAATAGACTTTGTGAATCCCAATGTAACATATTAATAAAAATAAATTTCTTTTCCTCAAGATATATAATATAAACATTGAATTTCTCTAACATAAAAGTTTCTATTCGATAATTTGGCACAGGAATTGGATTCATCATAGGGAGAAGTTCAATAGTGAAACAGACCTCTCTCTGTTGAATCAATTAGGTTTCTTTATGACGTTTCAATTCCTTCATGTTTTGAAAATCAAAAACACACTATCTTAAGGAAAAATAATTTTTATCTTGATCAGGAAAAATATCCTTAAGGAAATTTTCCATCCTCAAGAAATTTTTTTCCCTTACCTACTTTTTCTTTCATAAGGAAAATTTTCCTTCCCCAAGGAAAATTTATCCATACCATGTTTTCATTGTTCATATCATAATCTCTCTAAACCTAACTCATTGTATTTCTAAGTGTAAAATTAGCGTTCATATCTAAAACCTCAAAAAATTATAAATACTTAAAATAGAGCATTCTTTTTTTAGAATCCGAATTCAGGTTTTGAATTCTCTAAATTCAAACTCTGAACTTTCTGAGTTCAGGCTCCGAATTCTCTAAATTCAGAATCCGAACATTTGGTGTTCAGACTATGATTCCTTTGAATTCAGACTTCAAATTCACTGAATTTAGACTCTGGACATTCTGAATTCAGACTCGGAATTCTATGAATTCAGACTCCAATTTCCTTCAAATTCAGTCTCTAGAATTCTATAGAATTTAGGTTCCAAATTTATTAAAGATCGAATACAAATATTCATGTATTATAGACACCGATTAGTTTTTCAGTTTGACATTGATATTTTTCTTTACACTCCGAATAATGGTTTTGAGTAAAAAACCATTCTTTTTCTTATCCTTGTTATTGTTATGAGATGATGTTGTGCAATTAGTTTCTAACTAACCATTGTTTGAGTGACACAAGTATAGGCCCCTCATAAATTCAAGGAAAAAAATGAATTTTGGAGGAGGGAACTGACCGTTGAATATGTGCCTATAAATAGGACCTCATTTGAAAGAGCTCACATCTTTTATATATGTTGATGAATCTAGAGATTACTTGTTGCTGAAGTGATTTCTAGAGAGAGAGACATTTATTCTTTGTGTGTTCTTAACATCTTGGTCAGAATTGCTTCTTGTGACTCTGAATGTTTCTGAGTATATTCGAGGGCTTCCGGGGATAGGAAACCAGAGGTGCCAACCACCATGAAGTTCGAGGGCTTGTGAGGATAACAAGGAAAATTCTGATATTCGTATCGAGGGATTACCCTGATGTGGGTAAGATAGACTTTCTTGGAAGTATAAATCAAGGGACCTTTATCCAATGTTGTTGGATACCCTACTATTTGGGATAAAAGATTTCCTCCTTGTTACTTGTATTGTTTCATGTTTGTTTTTCACTGCAATTTGATAGTTAAGGAAAGTATAACTATCTTATACTTTCATATACTTGTATACTCTGGTTTGTAAGATTCTATACACTTTAAAGTAGAATCTTTATCTTTGTAAAATTTTCTTAATTTTCAATTTTGGAACCACATTTCTGGAATCAACCATGATTGTAGAACTAAAAGGTTTAGTGAATTTACTGTGTTTAACATTGTTAAACATTACCATCTTCAAAGGATCCAAAGGAATTTTTTGAAGTATACAATTCACCGCCTCTTTTTTATTGAGTATCTACATCATTATTTTGATCCTAAAATTGGTATCATAGTAGATTTATGAAATACTTATATTCACATATAAGTTTTCTTGCTCATGTTTTTCTTTGTTCTATATTTTCCTTTCTTAGGATATTATTATCGTTGTATACAAACTTATATTACTGAAAAGTTTGTGTAGAAAGACATTTTATTTTAGATGGCAGAAATGAATGTTGGTTCAATTGACAATATTAATCCCACTAGATCACCTATTTTTTATGGGAATGATTACAAATATTGGAGAGATCATATGAAGACTTTTGTTATTAACACTAGAGTCGACAACTTTGTTAGGCTTACTAGAGATTATAAGATTCTTGATAAGGAAGTAAGAACTTTCACTAATAAAGATAAGTCAGAATATCAACTAAACTACAAGGTACGAAATACTATTCTTTGTTCCATGACTAGAAATATATATACCCAGATTTCATCTTGTGAAGCTGTAAATTTTATTTGGAAGAAGCTTTAAGTAACTCATTTTGGAACATCCAAAGTTATCGAGACTAGAAGAGCTATGCTTAGAGCTGAGTATCATGGTTTTTTCTTTCCTTATGGAGAACCCATATGTGAAGTACAACTAAGATTTATGACTATTGTCAATAGCTTACAATACATGGGTGAAAAAGGTTTGGATGGTGAGGCACTTGTAGACAAGATTATAGACATTATGCCTAATGAGTGGGAATCCAAGAGGACAGGTGTAGACGAGAATAAGAAAGTCTCATAGATAACTCTTGATGAGATTTTTGGAACTCTTCTTAAACATAAAACTAAAATGAAGAGAGATTCCTATAATAATAAGAAGATGAATGGAAATGGAAGTGTTGATTTTGCAACATCTTTATATAATATGAAAGCCAAGACTCCTGAGAGAGTTAAAAGATCTAAATATAACAAGGTCACTGTTTTATATGAATCATGTGAAATTGAACATTCTGAGAATGAACTAGCTAATCTTGTATTAAGGATGAACAAGATAGTTGGGAAGAAATACATTCAGTATAAATAAAAGAAGAATGAAATAAAGGATAAGAAACTATCTGAATACACTTGTTATGAATGAAAAAGAGATGGGCATATAAGGCCAGATTGTACTATGCTTAAAAGAAAGGACAAAGAGGAAAAGCATTCCAAGAGTAATAGAAATAAGTACTACAAAGCTAAATCTAAGAATGTTTTGAAATCCAATGACACTTGGAGTACCAGTGGTGGTGAATCTTCTAAATAATCATCAGAGTACAAATCTTTTGGTTAGAAGAATATTGGTCTATTAGGCAAGATACCTGTTGAAAATCATTGTTTAAATGACAAGATACACAATGATGAATCCATAGCCAATGTATCCTTGAATTATAATTATAATGATACTAAATACTATGAATCCTTTGATGAAGATCATCTTTTTATGAATAGAATACTTCACCTACCTATGAAGAAGTTTCTAGGTTTTCTATGCTCCTTGAGAATGAAAATTCTAAAGTTAAGAAAAATTTTGATAAGGCAATTTATTGAATTTATATTCTTACTAAGGAAATATCACATCATTCTAAGGATCTTGATAAGAAAACCCTTGATTTGGAATGTATTTCAAAAAACCTTAAGGATGTTAATTCTGAGAAGGATAAACTTTATAAGGATCTATAAAAAGTAATCTCTAATAAAAATGTTTTCTAGCCTAACTCTAGTGCTAAAACCAGTGTTTTTAAGGATAAGAACTTAGTTATTAGACTAGAGTCAGAAATATTTTCCTTCAGGAAGTGTTTTTCAAACTTTACCTTGGGTAAGGAAAACATTGATAAGATGTATTTCGAAATTCGACCTCTAAGGAATAATTTTGGATTTGGTTATTATTTTTCAAAACCGATTTTTAGTAAAAATTATTTTGTTCCTCAAAGAGCTCCATTCTACACTAAGTGTCAGTGTGGTGGGCATTGGGAAAAAAATTGTTCCATAAAACAAGACTTAGTCATAAGGTTTTCATAATGATTATTTTTTGATGAAAATGTGTATACCTAAAATTTTTCTTTCTGAAATTTTCGGATCAAGGAAAGTTTGGGTTCCAAAAGTATAACTCCCTTATTTTTATAAAAATAAAAATATTACCAACTGCAATATATGGTACATGTATAGTATATGTTTTCAGCATTTGACTGGTAACAAAAAATCTTTGAATAGATTGTCAAGATGAAAGGAGGAAAAGTATCTTTCGAAGATAATGCTAAGGGAGAAATTATTGGTATAGTTAATATTGTTATTCATGGAAGAACATTGATTTCAAATGTTTTATTTGTTAAGGGTCTTAAACACAACCTCATTATCATACGTCAATTATGTGATGAAGTTTACCTTGTGGATTTTAGGAATGACATGTTCTTAGTACACAATTAAAAGGAAGAGTATATTCTTTCTACTAATAGGCAAGAGAATATTTACACACGAAACTAAGAAGACCTCAGGAGCCAATATCTACCTTGTCTTAGTGCAATGGAAGATAAATCATGGTTGTGGAATAGAAGGTTAGGATTCTGAAAAAAACCTGCACATCACTCTTGTGAAAAACACATAGATATTAGGCATCACTTTCTTAGGGATCACACACAAAAAGGAGATATCATTCTTCAATTTATCAGAACGCGAGATCAACTTGCTGATATTTTCAAAAAATCCTTAACATCTGATAGATTGAATATATTAAAAAGATGTTAGGAATGGTAACTGTAAGGTATTCATCCTTATTAACTTCTTGTTGAAACCTATATCCGTAGAATAACAAACTCATTTTCATAGGAAGAGTACATTTTCTTGTTAGTTAAAAAATTTCGTATTAAAGATTTTCATAATTAAGATTTTCATAATGAAGATTTTTGTACTTAAAATTTTCATAATGAATAATTTCGTACTTAAAATTTTTATAATGAAGTTTTTCGTACTAAAATTTTTCGTAATTGAGTTTTTCGTATTTAAATGTTTCAAAATATAGAGTTCTTCAAGAAGAATTTTCCTTATTACGAATAATATTCCTAGAAATCCAAACGGTATGTTTCATGTCTTAAATTTTTGTAATAATATTTTACTTTGTGGTATTTTCATATATTTTTAAAATTTATGTATTCTATTTTCCTTGAATTAGAATTTTTTTATTAAACAGCTCAAAATATTAGAATCCATAAAAATTCATCCTTCGATCATTTTTTTAAGGCGTCATATCTGAACAGATGGATTTTCAACTGTTAGTTTGAGTTTGAAAGTTGAACTGTCTCCTTAAATTACTATATAAAAGAACACCCTATGGTTGTCCCACATCAAAACAGAAGCCTTCGCGTGCTAAATCTCTGACCCTCCTACATAAGCTCGTTCTGGATCATCAAGGTTTCATAAACTCCGAATGTTTGTTGAAGCTTCGTCTCAAAAAGAAATGTCCCCTGTAAAGGAAATATCTGAATGGAAGGTTTACAGAGAAAGGTAGGTTCATCCGAATTTATTCACTAAGTATGATTCCATTATCTCTGTGAATATAAAGCTAAATGGGTGGGAGTGTGTTTTCATTTTGAAACTGAAAGCACATGATCTGGTGTATCATGAGTTACTGCTTGAGAAAGCATCTGAGATGAAGCTTAAATAGAAATGGGTGGGAGAGTGTTTTCATTTCTAATAGAACCTTTACTAGAGACTCTAAGGAAGAAGTTTGTGACTCTGGAAAAAATCCATTAAAAATAAGTAGAAGAAAAACATGTGTGTGAAGAAGACGAATATGGATGTGGTGATACCGAATACTTGATAAAGCAAGTTGAATATTTTCATGATAAGGAATGTCCTTCTGAAAAATTATCATTCCAAACCTATGAAGTCTAGTCTTCAAAACATGCTACCCCTGGGAAAGTTGAGAAGAGTGATGAATAAGTTTACAAAGTTTATGAAGAAGAAATCTCCAAACATGATTTCATCCTGCTAGAGGATGTTAAGGCAAGAGCTGAGAAAGAAGAGGTAGATGAAGATAGAATTTTTCAACTATCTGATAGTGGACACGAATCACCCAATCAAGAAAAAGTCATTCCGAAAGCTGATAAGGGAAAATAGGTGGTTGTTGATACACCTATCAGAGCAGTGGTGAAGAGGAAAGAATTGGGTGCTTCCTCGAAGAGGAAAGCTGCTGATATAGAAAAACAATCCTCACTAAGAAAAATATATGATTCGGAATCATTTTATTTTGGACATGATTTTGTAGTCTAGTCTTTGAAAGATCTCGTTGTAACTATCCCTCTATTTCCATGCATAGACTCTAGAAGTTAGATGCTTTTGCATATCTTAAATCAGAAATCGGATTTAGTATCCATGGTGATGGATAAGTGTGTCAAACTTGACGCTGATTTAAAAACCTTTTTCATAAACTATGAAGCCCATAAAATATATTTCAAGAAGATGACTAGATGTTCAATGAAAATTATCAAAGACATGAGAATTCTTGATGAGTATCAATATAATTTCAATGATGCATTTGAAACCTAAGATATTACGTTCAAAGATATCCCTATGTCTTTTGAAGAAAAGTTATCTCTTGAAGAAAATACTCGAAAGCAAGAAGTGAAAGATCTGAATTTGAATTTGTTTTCAGTTTCTTAGAGTTGGAAGAGGGAAAGGGATCTCAGAATTGAGATTAAAGAGAAAATTTCTAAGCAGGAATATGTTCTGAGAGCCTTGGAAGAATCTTTTGAATATTAAGAAGAAATAAATTAAAGCCTAAGAAAAGAAAATAGAATATCAGGATCAGCTTCTCAGAAGTGGAGTAGAGGATCACAAGGAACACATAAATATGAAAACCAAAGTGAAGAAGTTGATTCCGAAGTATATGGAAGGAAAATTTTTCTCAATTCCGATATTTTGTTGTATTTCTTCCTGGTTTAAATTTTTCCAATCATAATGAAATTTTGGGTTACTCTATATACTTTTGGTTTTTTAGTACTAATACTCCAAGTACCAAATTTCTTTTCTATTCCCTTTAATCCTTTTTGAAAATAACAAAGGGGGATAAAGGAATGTTAAAAATAATACTAATTAAAGAAGAAATTTCTCTAAGTAAGGGGAGTTCATCTAAGGGGGATTTCTTATCCAAGATGATTTTCGTATTCAATAAAATTCTAAGTCTCAATCTGAAAATAAAGAATATGATCCTTAGTGTTTCCAAAGCCTAATGGGGAGTTATTCATATTCATCATTTCCCATGTATTAAGGGAGATATGTTTTATTTTCCAAGTCCGTACTTCTTTTTTGTATGGATGTTTGTGATTTCCAAAACGGGGGAGATTATTGATTCAATAAGGTTTTCTTATAAGTTTTTTTATTCCATTCATGTTTTGAAAATCACAAACACTCTATCGTAAGGAAAAATATTTTTTATCTTGATAAGGAAAATTTTCCTTCCTTAAGGAAATTTTCCTTCCTCAAGAAAATTTTCTCCTTAGAAAGTTTTTCTTTCATAAGGGAAATTTTCCTTCCCCCTAGAGAAAATTTATCCTTACCATGTTTTCATTTTTTATATCATAATCTCTCTAAACATAACTCATTTTATATCTATGTGTAAAATTCTGTTTCATATCTAAATCCTCAGAATATTATAAATACATAGATATAGAGCATTCTATTTTTAGGATCCAAATTAAGGTTATGAATTATTTGAATTCAAACTCCGTACTTTTTGATTTTAGACTCCGAATTCTCTGAATTCATACTCTGAACTTTCTGAGTTCACACTCTTAATTGTCTAAATTTAGACTTTGAATTCTTTGAATTCAGACAACGAACATTCTGACATTAGACACTGAATTATATGAACTCAAACTCCAAATTCTTATGAATTCAAATTCTGAATTTCCTTGAAATTCAGATTCTCTAATTCTATATAATTTAGGTTCCGAAATCTCATGAATATAGAATCCAAATATTCAAGTATTGTAGACACCGAATGGTTTTTTGGTTTGACTTTGACTTTTTTCCTTACACTCTGAAAAATGGATTTGAGGAAACAACCATTATTTTTCTTATACTTGTTATTGTTAAGAAACGATTTCATGCAATCAGTTTCCTATGAAGCATTTTTTGAGTTACACGCGTACAAGTCCCTCCCATATTCAAGGTAAAATATGATCGTTGGAGAAGAGAGATGTCCATTGAAGATGTGCCTATAAATATGAGCTCATTTGAAAGAGCTCAATACTTTTATATACATTGATCAATCTTGAGATTATATACTTATGATGTGATTTCTAGATAGAGATACGTTCATGATTTGTCCGTACTGAATATATTCTTTAGAATTGCTTCATGCGACTCCGAATGTTACTAAGTAAATTCGAGGGCTTCTGGGGATAGGAAGACAGAGGTGCTGACTATCTGGAAGTTAGAGGGCTTACAGGGATAGCAAGATAGATTCTGATATTCGTATCAATGGTGTACCCTAGTGTGGGTAAGACAGACTTTCTTGAAATTAAAAATCAAGAGACCTTTATCCACTGTTGTTGGATACCCTACTCATTGGGTTAAAATATTCCCTACTTGTTACTTGTGTTTTTTCAAGTTTTTTTCCACTGAATTTTGATTGTTAAGGAAAGTGTAACTATATTATACTTTCTTATACTTGTATACTCTGGTTTGAAAGATTCTATTCACTTTAAGGGTGAATCTTTATCTTTATAAACATTTCATTAGTTTCATTTCTAGAACCACATTTCCAGAATCAAGCATGTTTGTTGAACTAAGAGGTCTAGTGAATTTACCTTGTTTAACTTTGTTAAACATTACTATATTTAAAGGTTACAAAAGAGGGTTTTAAAGTATACAATTCACCATCTCTAATATATTGATCATCTACGTCATTATTTTGATCCAACACTCTCTACATTGGTAACCTAGAAAAATCATCAACAAGGACTTCTCTGTAGATTCTCACTGTAATAGGTTGTGAACTTCTAAAACATGGATCAATGGTACCATGAATCGTCTTTGAAATCAAGAATGAGATCGTTATACCATATGGAACAACATGCCCCATTCCTAAAGATTTTGAATCCCACTCGCCTTGAATGACTTGAGATACTATATTGGGAGATAAAAACCAAAATCAATGATTGTAAATGTAGATATGGGCATTAACATAGATAATAAAATCCATTAAAATATTAAATTTAAAGATATCAATTTCAAGAACCAAGAAATACCATTCTTGATCAATGCTAGCTATCGGCAACAGACACATGTGATATTTAAAACCTTATTCCCAAATTTTTTTAAATGGAGTGAAAAGATACAACATGAAATTCATATGTTCTGAATTCAAACCCAACATCTCAATTAATATTTAAAATATAAAATAATGATTCATATAGGTATCAAAATAATCAAATACCATAAAAAATGAAATAATGACCGTACATAAAATAGTATCCATCCCCACCATAGATTCCTTTGGTTCATAATTCAATGAAAAAAGAAGTCTAGTATCTACGTCTCCATGTGACTTCTTCCCAACATGAATATTCCCATATGAACTAGTATGAGAAAAAAAATCATTGGATAAATATGATAATGTTGAAAACCTGTAACCTCTTGGTTCCGGGTGCTGCCTAGAGGTGCCCTGTACCCAGTTGATCTCATGGCCTCAAGAGCATTTCCCCAAATGCCAGAGGCTATCGACTAGAAGCAAGGGCCATGGGGGTGATAGTGGGGAAACTTTTCCCTCATTGGCAGAGTAATTCAGCTAAAATAAGTAGATAAAAATAATGTACAATAGCAGAAGCAGTAATAACATGCAACAAGAAAACAACTGAAGACGGAATGTAATAAAAAACTAGAGCACATATATAAATGATGCATGTCACATATGTCTAGGAAAGTAGACAAACAAGTCACAAAACTGGAATATAGTACTAAACCAAATTACAAATGAAAAAAATAAACTCCAACAACATCACAATCCTCATCTTGGTCCCATTATCTCTAGCGCCACAATAATAAAGTGCCTGAAGTAGAAGGGAACCTTCCCTTATCCATACCAGTAACAATATAATCTGTTTGGTCCAAAAACCATGACCCAAAGAGGGTGTGAGACAAATCCCAGTAGGAAACCTCCCAATGATTTGTTCATATCCATCAGTGAATATATATAAATGGACGGAAATAAGTAAAATGAAGTAATAAACAAGAAATTACTCAAAATTATATAGTCCTACAGTTTCAATTACATCATATAAATTTAACAATTTAATCAACCAAACAAAAAAACAAGCAACCCTATGGGAATTCATCATAGCCTATCCCCTCTGGTTTAACCAACAATCTCAGTAACTTTCTTGGTAGTTCACACAGCCTAACCCCTCTGGTTAAATTTACAAGAAGGATATAACAAACTCATGGGTAGCTCACACGGCCTAACCCCTTTTGTCTCATGAAAACAAATACTCTATGAGGAATCACTCACCATTAATTCCCCCAACAGTGTTTTAACGATAAAATCAAGACATTCTGAGGAAGCACTCAACGCCAATTCCACATGTGGTCACATAAAAGAACTATAGACACTCTGAGGGAGCACCTAAATTCAATCCCCTGTATGGTATCACAATGTGATAAATTAGAACATAAACTCTAGGAAATCCCTCATCTTCCATTTCCCATATAGTCTCACTACACCAGGTTCCCACAACCCCATGTAAATAAATTGAACATAAGAGATAGTAAAATTCCAAGGTAAACCGAAAATTACTACTTGGATAATTAGCTACAAGGAATGGAATAACATATCAGATAAATAATCACTCCATTCTAACAAAACTTGGAGTGGAAAAAAAATAGCCTAAATGACAAATCTTGGACAAACAGTAAAAATAAAACAAGCATGGGAAAACACATCCATAGCATGGAAACGAAACCATATTCACAATCTAAAATCCATACTCAAGAAAAAGCATAACATGTATTAACAAGGTTAAAATCCTTAAATTCGAAATACCCTGAACTAGGGTATTGGGAAATTTTGCACATATAACTCAATGACTAACAACAGAAAGGCACAAAACACCTATGTTAAGTCCACAAGGCAGAATACCCTTAGGGGGAGTGAATCAGGGTATGACTAATTTAAAATTAATGCCCGTTATGATATTGTTTCGCTGTTAAGAAAAACACTCTTCTCTCCCATTCCTAGTGCACAATATAAACAGAAAGTAAGGCATGCACATGACACCGTGATTTTTACTTGGTTCACCCTCACGGGGATACGTACAAGGAGGACACACCGACAATGTGCCGATGTACCACATCCACTAAAAGTGCACTGTTATTTACAAGGTTCGGGATAGATCTCTTCTATTCCCAGGATCACATCCTTTACAATGTTTAGGGTCATCTCACTGCTTACCTAAGGTTCACTCCCTGTTTCTCTCTCTTTGGCTCACTGTCGGTGGAGAGGATCACCTACTTCCTCTTCTTTTTCTCACTATTCTGGAAAAATATCCAATCAGAGTTTATAGTCCTGTAGGTCACTTCATTATCACTAATGAATACACATTCGTTTGTGTGTAGATGCTTTGTTGAACTCCAACTTTCACCCGTAGATGAATCTCACATTGCACCGAAGGTATCGGGCAATCTTCCAGCTTTCACGCAGCCCTGAATCACTACCGTACTTCAAACATACCTGGCTCCCTTCTCCAAGCCAGCACGCAAGTCTCGGTGCAAAAGTACAAAATTGTGAGCAAGTTCACCACAACCACTTGCCTGAAAATTGCATCTGCAACTCCAAACATGCATGACTCACTCACTTTTACGCCAAAACCAACATTGGTGCGCAACCATGAACTATCGCACATCTTCAAAACCTGGTGTGCAAGTGTCACCAAACCACTTGCGTGAAACCCCCTACATTAACTCAAAACATGGAAGACTCCCTTCCTTTCTCACCCAAACCACTCTGGACGCGCAAAAATCAACTGGAGCGCAAATTCTACTTGCGCGACCACACCCCCACTTGCGTGACCACCACACCTGCATGAGGGGAGCCTTGATTTTCACTATGTTTTGAACTCCTATTGAATGAGGAGGGGTCGAGCACTATTTATAGGCATTTGGACACCCTGTTCCATGGTGCACAAGTCTCCTCTTGATGTGGAAGTTTCAGCGTTCATGTCTTTGTCGTGCAAGTCACTTGCGCGACCAACCCTAAAACTTGGGCATCCCTTTTCCCTCTGCCATATTTTGATGTTTTGATCTTGAAAAAAATACGGCACCCATGTTTCCTCTCCTTGAAGACAATGACGTAGAAGTTCCTTTTCTAAAACCACATTTCTCCATTTGTCAGTTTTAAGGCCCAAAAATTTGGAAAACACTGGAAAACGACACCAACGTGTATCTGCTCTTTTTGTACCATCTCCAGATCAACCATTCCTTTGTCGACGTTATTGAATCAAACATGGATCTTTAACCACATACCTTGAACTCAAAATGCCACCATGAAACCCCATTTGTTAAAAAATTGGTACGTCATGGTTTTCTTTGTTAACAATCACAACACATATGTCCACTTTTTCAACAAATACAATCACCTCAAAAATGCTTCAATGATGCCTTTAGGGTTTTCCCACCAAAAACCTTCCTCATAATTTTATGGTTGATATAGATTAATCAAATCCTTTGATTCTATATAGAATTCCGTAGATATACAAAATCTTATAAAAAGTTCAACATGGAATATCTCACAAAATAAGAGAAATCTAGAAACGAAGATTTGGAAGAAGGAAAAAATCACTAATGTGTTTCCAATGAAACCAACAGAGTGTGATTCAGAGAATGGAAGATGAGTATGGGGCTCAGAAAAGAATCAGTGGTCTCGTTCTTTCTAGGACAATGCAGACCTAGAAGAAGATCTTTTTGTGAATGAGACGTGACCTGGGTCTATTTAAAGAAATAAAGAGAAATTACACAGTGTGTTCATCAAGGGTATATGGTGTGTACTTTTTTAACCGGTGTCCTCTTTAAGAGGTCTCCAAGTCACCCCACATGGCCATGTACTCGACTGTAACACGGTTAGCACACGATCCCCCGTGGCAACTACGTACACGGCGTGTAATCCAATTTACATAGTGTGTACTCCTTAAATTTCAAGATTCTATTCTTTTCCTCAAAAACACCAGAAAACAAGATTCAGACATGAGAAAAATATTATTGTTCTTACAATCATACCCTCATAAAGAAACTAATCGCCGAATTTTCTTATAATGGTGTCATTGATGAAGAAACCACGAAAAACTCTAGCCACTGTGATCGTATGTCGACATACCTCTCCCAAATCTTGTCTTGTACTCACTCGTGCTTCCATTGAACTCGTACCACAGGAACAGACCGACCACGGAGAACCTTCTCACCATAATCAACAATACCGATAAGATGATCTTCAAAAGATACGTCCACCTAAAACTCAACCTCCTTAGGTTAAAAAACATGAGTAATTCTTGAGAAGTAACATCATAGCTAAGAAACATGGAAGACCCATGTACAGCCCCATACATCTGAGGTAACTACAACCGATAGAAAATCAGCCTGACTCCCTCCAAATCCTCAAACATTCCAACATATCTTATGGAAATATTTCCCCTCTCTCAATCCTCTAGTGTCCCAAACTCATAAAGAAATGTTGAAAAACCTAATCGCCAACCTCGAAGTACAAAGGTTATCTCTATCGATCAGAATAAGACTTATACCATGGCTTTGCAGTAGTCATCCTCTTCCGAATCAACTCCATCTGCTATGTGGTCTCCTAGACAAGACGAGGTGCCAGAATAGCTGCCTTTCCTGCCTCCAACAAACATTGGGGTTATCAAAATGGAATACCATACAAAGCCTCATATGGTTCTATATGAATAGTTTCATGAAAATTATTATAGTAGGAAAACTCGAAAAGAGGTATGTGTTTCTCCCAATAACCTCTAAAATCGAGGATGTATGCTCTCAGTATGTCCTCCAATACCTGAATCGTATGATCGAACTGACCATCTGTTTGGGGATGGTAAGATGTACTCAAAAGTACCAATATTCCCAAATCCTTTTGTAGCCCTTTCCAGATCCGAGAAGTAAAACCGGAATCCTTGTCTGAAATAATGGAGTGTGGAACCCCATTTAGACGTATAATCTCCTTGATGTAAAACCATCCCATATCATCAACACTGAAGGACTCTTTAATTAGTAAGAAGTTAGCTACCATCATGATTATGTCAATGACAACCCAAAATATATCATTCTCTCGAGGAGACCTCGGTAAACCTGTCATGACGTCCATCACGAAATCATGTCACTTCCACTCTGGAATGGCTTACTTCTGCAAAAGCCCTACTGGTCGCTGATGTTCCTCCTTCACCTGCTGACAGGTGGAACACCTCATGACAAACCCAGCAACATCTATCTTCATACATAGCCACCAATACTGACGGTGCAGATCTTGATACATCTTGGTGACACCAGGATGAACTTCCAAAAATGAGGAATGAAAGGCCCGCATCTGCTCCATGCGTATGTCTACTGACACCCATACACGCCAATGAAAGTGTAAGATCTCATTATCTCCCATTTACTATATTGAAATTGGTTTCTCTCTTGATACACTCTCTTGTATGACTAGGCCTTCAACATATGATAGAAGCCTCATTCACACTCAATCAAATAGAGTAGAGGTAACAACCTTTGAAGAAAGAAACATCCCACCATGTCTGACGTGCACCTCAAAATGCATCTCAGAGAACAGAGCCATAAGCTTCCACTAACTGCTGGCCTCCTAAACTTCCTATATCTTTGTTCTCTTTCCCAATGCATCGACTACTATGTTTCCTTTACCAGGCCTATAGGAAAGCTTGAAATCAAAGGACATAAGGTACTCAACCCACCTTCGCTGTCTCAAATTCAAATCACGTAGAGTAAAGATATACATGAGACTTTTGTGGTCGATGAAAAACAGAAAATCCTCTCCCAATAGATAATATCTCCAACAAAATATATCATGAACAACTATAGCCAAATCGAGATCTTGCATCAGGCAATTACTCTCATGTGGTCTCAAATGCCATGACCTATACACAACGAATCCTTCCCACTTTATTAGAAATTATCTCAACCCGATAACTAAAGCATCACAGTAAATAGTATAGCTCTTTCCCGACTCTATAAATACATGTATCAGTGTTGAATTAAACCTACCTTTCAACTCTTCAAAGGCTGACTCATAAGAATCTATCCACAAAAACATCGCACACTTCTTAGTCAAGCCCATTAGTATCCCTACTAAGCATGAAATGTCTTTTATGAAATTTATTTAGTATACAACCTACCCATGAAAAATTCGTACCTCAAATAAATTCTTCATATGGTCCTAGAAAACTACTTCTCTCACTTTCACTGGGTCTACTGAAACTCCTGTCTCTCAGATAACATGACCTATGAAATGAATTTGGTCTATCTAAAAGTTGTATTTTTAGAGAATAGCATATAACTGACGCTCTCTCAGTGTACTAAAAAAGATCTCAAGATGTGTGGCATGGTCGTGTTGAGTGTGATATTACACCAAGATATCATCCACAAAGACTAACATGAAAGAATCTATGTATTGATGGAACACTTGGTTCATCAGTTCCATGAAAACTACAGGCGTGTTCGTGAGAGTTAATGGCATAACCACATATTGGTATAGACCATACCTGCTCTGAAAGGATGTAAGAGGTATATCTGATGGTCTAATGCACAAATGATGATAGCCGGATCTCAATTCAATCATCGAGAACACCTGAGGTCCTTGGAGAAGTTCAAAGAGTTCATCAATAATCAGTAAGGGATATCTGTTATTGATTGTTAAATGGTTCCACATCTGATAATCCACAAAAAATTTGAGGGTTATGTCTACCTTCTTTTCTAACAGAACATGCTAACCCCAAGATGAAGTACTAGGTCAGATGAAACTCTTTGCCTGTAACTCCTCCAACTGCTTCTTGAGCTCCTGTAACTCTGGTGTAGCCATCCTATATGGAGTAATGGACACTATTGATACTCCTGAAATGAGATCAATAAAAAATTATTCCTCTATCTATAAAGGAAAACATGAAATGTCATCTAGAAAGACATCTCTTAAATGATCCACCACTGGAGGAAAGACCAACTACTATGTCCCCTGGTCATCCAGATATAGACTAGCAACCTGGACTATAACTCTTCCCAACCCATGATTCTCGAGTCCCACTCTGCTCTCCTAGACATCCTGTTTTCCCTAATGATGAAACAATCCACCATATGGTGATGGGATACTCACCCTACGATGATAGAAGTTGACAACATCCTATAAGGGAACTAAAAAGTCTATTATGAGAATGACATCATTTCCCTCCATCCCTAAGACATAGAGGTCTTATAAGTGTTAGGTTCGGGACTGCGCAGCGGAAGCCAATGGGCCGGGATTTAAAAATTTTTCTGCATCATCGGAGTGACATAACCCTGTCGACTCCGGTGATCTCGTCCCAGCTTGGTCCGAGGATCTCACAAGGTTTATAAGGAGCACAAAATAAAATCGAACGTTTAACTTTGTTCAGAATTGACGTGTAAGACACCGGCGATCGTCGCTCGAAGACTCCGATGTCGAAGCCCTCTAGATCGTCCACACACGCCTTGCAAATCTGCACGCGCGCCGTTCGTCAAGATCCGGGTGCTAGCGCGGATCTACGACGCACACTTCAGCGCAGCGATGATCACGGCAAGGGAGGATGCTTCGATCCGGGATGGATAAGCTTGAAGATCCTCCTTTCTTGAGAGACTCTCTCTCTAAATACCAGGAGGAGAGAGATGCTCTCAAAATTGACACATGATTAGTTATGGTGGGAGAGCATCTCTCTCACTTATATAGGGAGTATTAAAACACGCGGTATAGGTTCCCGGCCCCCGTGTATTAGGCGTCTGCTATATAAGTGATGTAAATAATTATTTATGGAAAATAAAATTATGCCATAAATAAAATTTACAATTTATCACTTGCTTGTAATATATAAATATATTACGTGATAAATTTGAGTCTTTAACTCGACTCATACCTCCTACTAATATTAAACGAACCTAGGATATTTAAATCCAGTCGAATAATATTAATACGTGTATTTACCATGCAACTTGTAAATACATGTTATAAATAAATTCAACTAATTATTCTAAACTCGAATAATTAATGAACTTATTTATTATTTGGTGATCCATAGAACTTGGATAGTACTCAGACCCTTTGGCGGGGCCCACCATGTTCTAAATTCCTACTCTCAGAATAGGGCAGATTTTCAAGGCGCTATCGTGTGTGACCCTCTAGGCCCTTATCTCAATAGCAGTGAATAATATCACAGACCTAGAGCGGGGTCTAGAAACCCATCGAGGCCCCTATAGAGATAAGGCAAAGTCAAAGCAACGACTGCCTTCCTATGAACATGGTCCGTGTAATATAATCTCTTTGTCAAACGATATCTCAATAAAGCAGAATGCATACTAGTGTCATCATTCTTTATTTGCTTTATCTTTGTTTGTTGATTTGTCCGGACGGTCTTACCTTCGTCTACCATGGCCATGGATTTAATGAAGGTGCAACCATCCTAATCAACCAGGCCCGAGATATCTCTTCCTAAACTTGGAAGCGACAAATCCTTTCTCGATCATTCAATCAATGCCATGCCATTAATGACGTACCCAATACAAACTACATCGCCGCGACTTTGTCGCCATGGTTTTCGCCTTATATCAAATGTACGTAATTAAATGACATTCATTGATAATGATCTCAAGTCATGAGACCATTACACATGCCCATAGATAGGAACGACCAATGACACCAGAAACATGTGGTGTTCCTATTAAGCAGGTCTGTCCTCATGATCTCGTTAGCTAGAGATCATCAAGTGCGAACTTCATGAGATGAAGTCTCAATGCTTATGAGCCCCCAGCACCTGATGGTCACACATCATCTGTGTCCTTTCAGAATGATGTAACTGGACCATAGGACGTTATTTTAAGATTACTGTCATGGCATCTCAGGGTTCTCATTATAGCCTGGGAACTGCTATAACCATTTGATGCGACAGGTAATCTAAGGACATTGCCATTGATGAAGTGGATGAAAAAGTATCTATACTATCATGGCAAGATAAACACATGCATAAAACCATACTGAATACATGTAACAGTAATCAAAGTACAAGACAAGTTGGGTCTAGAGCACCCATTTTCAACACTCCCACTTGCACTAGAGCCAACTGCTAACAGGTTTCAATCCGCTAGCTCTCACATGTGAATCATGCTTCTGCTGAGAAATGGCCTTAGTTAGGGGGTCTGCCACGTTGTCCTCTGTGGCTACTCTGCTAACTGTTACTTCACCTCTCTGAGTAAAATCCCTCAAGAGATGGAACTTCCGAAGAATATGCTTTGTCCTCTGGTGAGACCTGGGCTCCTTGGCAAGCACCACTGCAGCAGTATTGTCACAATATACTGGAACAGGGTCTGCACTGCTAGGTATAACACCAATGTCTGAGATAAAGCTACGTATCCAGACTGCTTCCTTTGCTGCATCGGAAGCTGCAATATATTCGGACTCTGCTGTATAATCAGCAACCACAACTTGCTTTGAGCTTCTCCAGCTCACTGCACCACCATTCAGGCAAAAGATGTAGCCTGACTGCGATTTCATATCATCATGATCTGTCTGGAAACTAGCATCAGTGTATCCCCTCACAACTAGTTCCTCATCTCCTCCATACACCAGGAACATATCCTTAGTACGCCTCAAGTACTTAAGGATAGTTTTAACAGCTGACCAGTGCAGCTCTCCTGGATTAGCTTGATATCTACCCACCATGATTAAAGCAAAGGCAACATCAAACCTAGTACATAGAATGGCATACATGATAGAACCCACTGCTGAAGCATAAGGGACTCTACTCATTCTGTCAATCTCCTGCTGTGTTTGTGGACACATTTTCTTGGAGAGATTAATACCATGTGACATAGGTAACAATCCTCTCTTGGATTGTTCCATATTGTACCTTTTGAGTACCTTGTCAATATATGTACTTTGACTTAGGCCAAGCATCCTTTGAGATCTATCTCGATAGATCTTGATCCCTAGAATGTAGGCCGCTTCACCTAAGTCTTTCATGGAGAAGCATTCATTTAACCAAGTCTTAACTGACTGTAAGACTTGCACCTCGTTTCCCATGATTAATATGTCATCAACATATAAAACTAGGAAAACAATAGCATTCCCTTCAACCTTTTTATAGACACAAGGCTCGCTTTCATTTTTGACAAAACCAAAATCTCTTATGGCCTCATCAAATCGTACATTCCCTGATCTTGATGCCTGCTTCAATCCATAAATGGATCTCTACAGCTTGCATAATTTATTGGCATTCTTTGACTTAACAAACCCTTCGGGTTGAGTCATATAGACGTCTTCAACCAACTTCCCATTTAGAAAAGCAGTTTTGACATCCATTTGCCAAATTTCATAATCATGAAAGGCTGCTATTGCAAGTAATATTCTGATGGATTTAAGTATTGCCACTGGTGAGAAGGTTTCATCATAGTCAATGCCTTGACGTTGTCTGAAACCCTTTGCAACCAATCTTGCTTTAAAGGTATTAACCTTACCATCCATGTCCAGTTTTTTCTTGAATACCCATTTACAACCAATAGGCTTCACATCAGCTGGAGGGTCTACCAAAATCCAAACTTGATTTTGGTACATGGACTCCATCTCAAAATTCATGGCTTGTTGCCATGTAGCAGCTTCTTTGCCTTCTACTGCTTCCTTGTAGGTCAGAGGTTCATCATCCTCAAGGATTATTGTGTCACCTGACTCGGTGACAAGAAAACCATAACGTTCCGGTTCTCTAACCTCTCGCGTAGACCTACGCAGTATCTGTGTCTCAGGAACAATTTCTTCTTCCACTTGTTCTTGTAGAGATTGTTCCTCTACCAACTCTTGTGCATCTGGAGCATCGACTTCATCGAAGTCAATCTTGCTCCCACTATTTCCAGTAGAAATGTGATCCCTTTCTAGAAATGTGGCGTATCTTGCCACAATGACTTTTCTATCTAAAGGGTTATATAGGTTGTATCCTCTAGTTTCCTTAGGATAACCTACAAAGATGCACTTAGTGCTTCTGGATGCTAATTTGTCACTTGGTAAAGTCTTGACAAATGCCTCGCACCCCCACACTCGCATGTGTGTCAGATTGGGTTTCTTTCCAAACCATACCTGATATGGAATCCCATCTGTGGCTTTAGTTGGTACTCGGTTAATGGTATATGCTGCTGTCTGTAAGGCGTATCCCCAAAAGGATAATGGAAGAGTTGTATGACTCATCATTGATCTGACCATGTCAAGCAAGGTCCTATTCCTCCTTTCACTAACACCATTCCATTGTGGTGTATAAGGAGGAGTGAGTTGAGATACTATTCCAGACTCCTTCAAATGATCAATGAAAGCTTGGTTAAGATATTCTCTGCCTCGGTCTGAGCGAAGTGCTTTTATCTTCTTACCAAGTTGGTTTTCTACTTCACTTTGATATTCCTTAAAGAAACGAAAGGAATCTGACTTATGCCGCATTAAGTAGATATAGCCATACCTACTATAATCATCGGTAAAAGTGATGAAGTATAGAAAACCACCCCTTGCCTCTACTGGAAATGGACCACATACATCGGTATGTATTAATTCCAGTACTGCATTTGCTCTTTCTCCCTTTCCTGAGAAAGGTGCTTTGGTCATCTTTCCTTGTAAACAAGCTTGACATACATCTAAGGGTTCTAACTGTAGCGAGTCTAGATACCCTTCTTGATGTAATTTTTGTAATCGCTTCTCGTTTACATGACCAAGCCTAAAGTGCCATAGGCGGGTGTTATTTGAGTCATGTTGGTTATTTTTGTCATTGATGGCCATTACTGAGTTTTCTAGTTCTAGTATATATAAACCATTGTTAAGATGTGCCATACCATAACATATGTTATCCCTATAAAAGAGACAACTTTTATTTCCAAACTTGAAATAAAAACCCATAGTGTCTAAACATGACACAGAGATGATGTTTCTGGTAACAGACGGTACATAATAGCAATTGTTTAAAACTAGAACCAAACCAGTTGGTAAAGTCAAGTGGTAGTCTCCCACTGCCAAGGCAGCCATACTTGCACCATTTGCAGCTCAGAGATCCACTTGACCTTTTGCAATCTTCTTGAACCTACTTGGTTCCTGTATATGAATACAAATGTGTGAGCGACATGCCGTATCCAATACCCAACTTGTAGATAATGATAGATTGCATTCAATGACAAAAATACCTGAAGCAGAAGCGTCAGCTTGCTTCTTCTTCCCAGCTCTGCAATTCTTTTTCCAGTGGCCTTTCTTGCCACATCCAAAACAGACAGCTTCCTGCTCATTACTCTGCCTCTGAATCTTTGGCTTCTTGGCAGGACGATGCATTGGTGTCTTTGGCCTTGACTTGGCCTTAGACTCCTTTGCCTTGCCCTTGTTTTTCTTGTTCACCATAAGGACAGATGTATTGGTGTTTTTCATGTCCTTATCAGCTTGGCGAACTAAAGCCAAAAGATCTGGGAGCGACTTTGTCATATCATTCATATTATAATTGACAATGAAAGTCGAGAAGCTTGACGGTAAAGAGGCAAGAATGAGATCCACTACTAGTTCTTGGTTCAGTTTGAACCCAAGGGCTTCAAGCCTCTCAATATACCCAATCATCTTGAGTATGTGAGGACCGTCTTGGTGCCCTTCTACTAGCCTGCACTTATAAAGTGCACTTGAGATCTCATACCTTTCTTGCCTAGCCCTCTCCTCATACAGTTCTTGGAGGTGTGAAAGCATCTTGTAGGCATCCTCTTCCTCATGCATTTTTTGCAATTGGCTGGACATGGATGACAACATGATGCATTGTACATCAAGTGCATCATCTACATGCTTTTTCCACTTATCTTTTTCCGTCTTGCTTGCTCCCTGAGGAGGCTCAGCAGGAATTGGGGATTCCAGCACATATAACTTCCTTTCTTGGCGTAGTACTATGTGCAAGCGCCTGTACCACTCCTGGAAGTTATTGCCGGTCAGGATATTTTCTTTATCCAAGATTGATCGCAGTGATAAAGTACTAGTGGTGTTGGTGATTGCCATTTTAAATCTACATCAGATAAACATTTAGCAGTTAGTACTTTGTCTTGATTACCTTTTGACATTTTATGATTAATAAATTATTATATCATTTAATGTCTCCCACTATTTTAACGAACCTTAATGGCCCTCACCATTAGATTCGGAATACTCTATCGTTTGAGAATTCTAGTGGCAAGGATCCTCGAAACCTCCCTCGTAGTCTACAAGCTAGGGCTACGACACTACTTGGAGGGTTTCAAGGTAGGCACTATGCTGGCCAACCACCTGTTCTTGTGGTTCCTTGTGTAGTTGAGTAAAGTCCCAGCCTTTTGGAATCTATACTTAATTCCCTCAACCTCTTGCCTCTAAAGTGATAATAAGTTAGCTAAGGCTAAACCTTGATTATTCACTTTAGTTAAGTCGACCCATTCCTCACATGGAAACGCCCCGGTAGTAAGAGGCACTCTCAACTGAGGCTGATGAGCACCCAAACAGCCGGTTTTGTTTAGATATGAGAAATGGAAGGCACTATGACTTAATATATCTTTGAGGGATTTTTAAATTATTAATTGACGAATATAATCCCTTTTCTATTTATTATGTTCAAACTAGGTTGTCTCGCTCACAACTGAACATTCAAAAGAGTATTTATTCGTCATAACTTTATGCATTTTTTTTCTTGTTTACTATCCTATGTGATCATGCAATAATCATGCAGTCGCATAAAAAATAATAAACTATGCATAAAGTAAATCAAGCATTCCGACTGGTCTTGAGCATTCTATAATGATTGATCATTAACTGATCAATCGTTACCTAGGGGCACACGTACCTGAGTCAATACAAGACTCGTGTCGCTACTGGCCCCAGTGCAAAGCCCAACTCATGTCTGGACTACCGCCTCATCTTTGCGGGGTCTGCCCCTCGGATCGTCACGAATAATTACAAATATACTCGCACGCAGGCGAGGGGGTCTGGGGTACAAAATACATATAGTGCAATGGACGCGCAGGCCCTTATACATATTTGAATTAAAAGACGATTCGCAGACCGTCATTTATCTAATTAAATATTACAATCATCGCACGCATTGAATAAATAATTAAATAAATACATACATGCCAAACATACACAGGTCGGTCAAAAGCTCAAGACCAGTCGGGGTAAAAGCGCAATAAAATTAAACTGCAATAAATTTAAATTATGCAAGGGTGTTTTAATAAATTAAATGAATTTGATTAAATTCAAATAATTTATTTTTATCGGTTCCATTTTTTTAATTTAATTTTAATTCTAAAATTAAATTAAACCATTAATTTAATTCTAAACTTAAATTAAATTAATATTCTTGGATTAAAATAAAATCTAAACCCCTAAATTAATTTCAATTAATTTAATTTAAAGGAAAACTAAATTAATTAAAATTAATTCAGTGCTCGGTTACCTCTCGCTGGAGAAAAGTCCGGCGGGACTGCGTACCGCCGCGAGATGTCATCCTGAACCGCGGCGTGACCGCGGCGTGACCGCGGCGTGACCGCGGCGTGACCGCGGCGTGACCGCGTCCCGCAACGGCTGCATCTCCCGGCAGCCCGCAACTCCGGCGAGCCGGCGAGCGGTCGGTCAGTGCGAGGCAGTCCGGCAGGAGGTGAGGCCGGAGCGAAGCTGTCCGGCAGGGGGGGAGGCCGGAGTGGCCGGCGGCTGCCGGCAGGGGCCGGTCCGGCGAGGAGGGGCCGCGTCCGGCGAGCCGAGCCACGTCCGGCGAGGGGAGGCCGCGTCCGGCGACGGCGGGCCGCGTCCGGCGAGCTGCGGCGAGGGCCGTGTCCGGCGAGGCAAGCCGGGGAGGAGGCCGCGCGGTGGGAAGGGCCGGCGCGGAGGAGGAGAGCCGGTCCGGCGAGGAGGCCGCGGCGCGGAGGAGGAGGTCCGGTCCGGGAGGAGGCCGCAGCGTGGAGGAGGAGGGCCAGTCCGGGAGGAGGTCGCGGCCGGCAACCCTAGGGTTTGCCGGCCCTTGGCTGCGCGAGGGAGAAGACCCTTACGGGTCTTCTTCCCTTTTTTTTAATTTTTTTTTTCTTTGCCACAAAAGACCAGCTGCCCCCACCCCCTTTTTTTTTAAAAAAAAAGAAGACCCCCATCTTGGGGTCTTTGATTCCTCCTTTTTGTTTTTTTTATTAAATAAAAAGGAGGAAGACCCCAAGTCTTGGTCTCCTCCAATTATTTTAAATTTTATATATTTTATTATTATAATATAATTTATTATAAGATATAATAAAATATTTATTATAAATTATAATAAAATATATATTTTTGATTTTTATCTCAATTTTGAGAAATAACATCAAACGATCAAGAACTTGCGACGTCGATCCGATTAAAATTTTCAAATGATCGTATCTTGATCATTTGAAATCGAAACGACGCGCAGTCGAATCCGAATGAACCGTCTTAACACACCGCAATTAAATTTAATGCAATTTAATATTTTTGACTCAGAAAAAACCTTGCGCTCCCTTTGATACCACTGTTAGGTTCGGGACTGCGCAGCGGAAGCCAATGGGCTGGGATTTAAAAATTTCTCTGCATCATCGGAGTGACATAACCCTGTCGACTCCGGTGATCTCGTCCCAGCTTGGTCCGAGG
Source organism: Viscum album (assembly GCA_963277665.1). NCBI lineage: Eukaryota > Viridiplantae > Streptophyta > Magnoliopsida > Santalales > Viscaceae > Viscum > Viscum album. Next base: position 1,050,401,084 of record OY728164.1, on the reverse strand, counting down.
ATCTCTCAAGGTTTATAAGGAGCACAAAATAAAATCGAACGTTTACCTTTGTTCAGAATTGACGTGTAAGACACCGGCGATCGTCGCTCGAAGACTCTGATGTCGAAGCCCTCTAGATCGTCCACACACGCCTTGCAAATCTGCACGCGCGCCGTTCGTCAAGATCCGGGTGCTAGCGCGGATCTACGACGCACACTTCAGCGCAGCGATGATCACCGCAAGGGAGGATGCTTCGATCCGGGATGGATAAGCTTGAAGATCCTCCTTGCTTGAGAGACTCTCTCTCTAAATACCAGGAGGAGAGAGATGCTCTCAAAATTGACACATGAATAGTTATGGTGGGAGAGCATCTCTCTCACTTATATAGGGAGTATTAAAACACGCGGTATAGGTTCCCGGCCCCCGTGTATTAGGCGTCCGCTATATAAGTGATGTAAATAATTATTTATGGAAAATAAAATTATGCCATAAATAAAATTTACAATTTATCACTTGCTTGTAATATATAAATATATTACGTGATAAATTTGAGTCTTTAACTCGACTCATACCTCCTACTAATATTAAACGAACCTAGGATACTTAAATCCAGTCGAATAATATTAATACGTGTATTTACCATGCAACTTGTAAATACATGTTATAAATAAATTCAACTAATTATTCTAAACTCGAATAATTAATGAACTTATTTATTATTTGGTGATCCATAGAACTTGGATAGTACTCGGACCCTTTGGCGGGGCCCACCAAGTTCTAAATTCCTACTCTCAGAATAGGGACGATTTTCAAGGCGCTATCGTGTGTGACCCTCTAGGCCCTTATCTCAATAGCAGTGAATAATATCACAGACCTAGCGCGGGGTCTAGCAACCCATCGAGGCCCCTATAGAGATAAGGCAAAGTCAAAGCAACGACTGCCTTCCTATGAACATGGTCCGTGTAATATAATCTCTTTGTCAAACGATATCTCAATAAAGCAGAATGCATACTAGTGTCATCATTCATTATTTGCTTTATCTTTGTTTGTTGATTTGTCCGGACGGTCTTACCTTCGTCTACCATGGCCATGGATTTAATGAAGGTGCAACCATCCTAATCAACCAGGCCCGAGATATCTCTTCCTAAACTTGGAAGCGACAAATCCTTTCTCGATCATTCAATCAATGCCATGCCATTAATGACGTACCCAATACAAACTACCTCGCCACGACTTTGTCGCCATGGTTTTCGCCTTATATCAAATGTACGTAATTAAATGACATTCATTGATAATGATCTCAAGTCAAGAGACCATTACACATGCCCATAGATAGGAACGACCAATGACACCAGAAACATGTGGTGTTCCTATTAAGCGGGTATGTCCTCATGATCTCGTTAGCTAGAGATCATCAAGTGTGAACTTCATGAGATGAAGTCTCAATGCTTATGAGCCCCCAGCACCTGATGGTCACACATCATCTGTGTCCTTTCAGAATGATGTAACTGGACCATAGGACGTTATTTTAAGATTACTGTCATGGCATCTCAGGGTTCTCATTATAACCTGGGAACTGCTATAACCATTTGATGCGACAGGTAATCTAAGGACATTGCCATTGATGAAGTGGATGCAGAAGTATCTATACTATCATGGCAAGATAAACACATGCATAAAACCATACTGAATACATGTAACAGTAATCAAAGTACAAGACAAGTTGGGTCTAGAGCACCCATTTTCAACAATAAGAAGTGACACCCACCATCCTCTAGAAGGCACTCCTTGCACTGCCATACAATAGCTGTTACAATCCCCAACAGAGTGTCCAATGTCAATACATCTGCAAAAGAAAAGATACGAAGAACAAGGATCTCTACAATAGAAACCTATATGAAACTTTGGGAAGCCCCTATATTGAAAAGTACAAAAGATAAAACTGAGGTAACTACGATCGTACCTCAAATGGTAGAGGTTTTAAGATCCTAATATTATTGGGTCCGCTCCACTGTGAATGTATGAACTGTACCGAAACCCCGTGACCTTGCATGACTACCCTGAGCTGATCCACCCTGTTGTCGTTGAATGCCTACAGACTGGCTACCATGGTTGCGACCTCCACCTAAGCCTGAATGGCCAGAAGAACTTTAGTTCTCAGACTGATGAGAAATGGGTGGAGCTTCTCCTAAACATAGAGTCATAGAATAACTCCGAACACCAGCTGTTGGTGAGATGAATTGATAGAAGCGCTCAAGATGGCTCATCTTGTAGCAAGATTTTCACTCGAATAGGTCTCTCTAGAAATGTTGCATCGTATGCATGACATTCCCACACTGGTTTCGTAAAACCTGGCTACCTAGAGGTGTATCTCATCTACTTAGATATGCACATGTAGACTACTTATGGTGATTTCTACTATCATCTGGAGAAGCACTAACTCTGGTTGTCAAATTCCTCTGGCCCAAATCTCTAGAATCCCTCATGTTGCACATTGTGATCAGCGCAAGATTGACTATAGAAGATATGGAATTCAATATGAATATGTTCACCTGCGGCCGAATCTCTTGCTTGAGACCATCTTAGCTAAGAATAACTCATATCCTATTAGAAAGGGTGTATAATACTGCAACACTATGAAGTGAGAAGAATACTCTATGACTGAAAGAGTATCATATTCCAAAATCATGAACTCTCAGGCTCGATCGGCCCTCAAAGTCTTTAGGTTGAAGTAATAATAGAAGGTAAACTGAAACTCCTCCCAAGCCATACCTTTTTGGCATCCCGCCTATGAAAACACATCCAACTATATCTTGGTAAAATATTGAAAAATATACGTAGTTAGATTGAAACTCCTCTTTGGAGGTGTCTCCAAATGCTTGAAGATCATCAGTATGGCTTTTAGCCATGACTTTACAGCCTTGCATCCTCTGTCCTCTGATAAGATGGGATTGTACTACTACTGAAAGACCCATGTCAATTATTCCATCATTGAGGAATGAGGTGGTTCTCCCGGGAAGGTATGCATCATCCTCATAAATCCCTCTTGAAACTGTATATCGTCACCTGTATTAGGGATAATGTCTAGCGCCAAGACGGGAACAACTAGAGGATATGCTAGAAATTTCTGAACTGCCATGTCTAGTGTCTGGTCAATGCCCTATAACGGGCTTACAATCAGAATATGTCTCGGTGGCATGACTATGAAAGGTCAAACACACAACATAGATCAATATTAACAAGGGCTGAAACATAGATGTGAAAGAAGGGAATAGGAGAATGAAAGAATTCATGATTTCTAAAAGGAAGATACACAGCATGTTCTGTTAAGATTTCACATGGGCGTGTACTCCTACCAACCCTAGTCATGTAAAAACTCATACACACGGCTTATTCTACCAAGGAATAAAGTGTACTTGAATCATTTTCACCTAAAAAATTTATTGTATATTTCTTAACCCACATGGTTTACCTAGAGAAAGACTACACGACGTGTTTGTGCCATACACGACGTGTACTAGAAAAATATCACTAACTCGTGTTATTATTCACATGGCTAGTTAACTGGATAACTCTATAGGGAATGTTTATTCTGGACATAGTGTATACTAACTACCTATCATCCGCCCATATAATTGGTCACACAGCTGGACACATGGTCTATACACACGTCGGGTACGCCTGATACACAACACATTCCTCCAACGATTTCCCAACCCCATGTCTCTGCCAACATAGCCAGTGACATGGTCAGATTCTACACGACGTGTAAATATAGTACATTGCATGTACATAAGAAAATATTTCCTTCCCTAATAGAAGGATAAGTGGCCTGTATTTATCATTACACACCATGTATTTTATGTTTTTTCGGATAGTATGCCTCAGAAACTACTCTTGAATCAGGAAAACACTAAAACGAACATTAATGTGCCAAATTCCAATCCATGAGGGCCCATACTCCTAAATAATCAAAGTTTGGAATCTTATACATGTCATAAACAAGCTTAACAGTGCAATGATTCGCCAAATTCTGATCCATGAGGGCCCATAATACCTCGAGAACCAATTTTTTTTGTTCATTCAATCGAAACCTTACACAATCCAATACCCTATAAAATAGTTGCTATTCTATCACAACATATATCACAATAACATGCATATCTAGAACACTATATATGAAAATAACCTGCAATCAGTAATGCACCCTATATGGCAAGGAAAGAATGAATGACATGTGATCTCTAGTAAGTGCCAATATAATGTATGATATGGCATACCCTCATCTCATCGGGATGCAATAGAAAATAAAACCTCAATAATATCAACGATAACATCCCAATATGTGTGAATCACCCAATGCTAAAATAAAATCATCTATAGTAATTGGAAAACCAAAAAAAATCAGAATATACGGTGTAAATTTACTATTCCCTATACATGGGTAAGCTACTCCCGGGCACAACTTATTAACAAGTACCTATTCCTTCATATCCCTGGCTATAGGCTGTAAATAGTAACTCAAGAAGAAATGAATTCCTTTAATACCACTTTGTAACGTCCCAGTTACAGGTGCTACTCAGAGGTTCCCCATAACCGATTTTTCACATGGCCTCAAGCACATTTCCCCAAATTCTAGAGGTTGCTCACTAGCAGCAAGGGCCTTGGGTGTGATAATGGGGAAACTATGCCTACATTGGAAGGGTAATGCAGCAAAAATAAACTGATAACAATAATATAATCTAATGGAAGTAGTAATAACATCCAATTGGAAAACAACAGAATAATAGAAGTAATAAACAACTGGAGCACATATATAAATGATGCATGTCACATATGTTTAGAAAAGATGACACACAAGTCACAATGCTAGAATACAGTACTAAACCAAAGTACAAAAGAAAATAAATAAACTCCAGTAGCATCACAAACCTCATCTTGGTCCCATGCTCTCCATCTCCATAGCAATCAAGTACCTGATGTAGACGGGCACTTTCCCTAATCAATACTAGCAACAATATAAATAGTTTGGGACCAAAAGCATGTCCCAAATAGGGTGTGAGACGAATCCTAGTAGTAAATCACCCAATGATCTGTGCCAAACAGTCATTGAATATATATATATATATATATATGTAAAAAAATAAGTAAAATTAAGAAATAAACAAGAAATTACTCAAAATTAAATAGTCCTACAGTTTCAATTACATCATTTACATTTAACAATTTAATCAACCAAACACAAAAAAAGCAACCCTCTAGGAAGTTCTCATAGTCTATCCCCTCTAGTTCATCCAACTACCTCAAGTAGCTCTCCAGGTAGTTCTCACAGCCTAACCCCTATGGTTTAATTTACAAAAAGGATATAACGACTTCCTGGGAAGCTCATACGGTCTAACCCCTTTGGTCTCATGCAGAAAAAGACTCTCTAAGGATGAAATCACCGTCAATTCCCCCAATAATATTTTAACAATAAACTAAAGACATTATGAGAAAGAACACAACTTCAATTCCTCCAGTGGTCTTGTAATAGAAATATAGACACTCTGAGGGAGCAATCCTTGTCAATCCCCCTTATGGTCTCATAGCATGATAAATTAGAACACACACTTAGGGAAATATCTCAATGTATATTTCCCCTATGGTCACACTACACCGGGTTCCCACATCCCCATGTAATCAAATTGAGCACAAATGATAATCAACAGTTGAGGTAAACCTCAAAGTAATACTTGGATAACTAGCTATATGGAATGGCACATCATATCAGATCAATAATCACTCCATCCTAACAACACTAAGAATGGAAAAAATATTCCTATCTGACAACACTAGACCAAATGGTAAAAATCAATCAAGCATGAGAAAACACATTTATAACATGGAAACTAATGCATATTCACAATCCAATATCCCTAATTAAGAAAACAAAGAATAAAAGGAATTAATAGGGTTAAAATCCCTAAACACACAATACCCTTAACTAGGGTGTTGGTAAATTTTTCTCATATAATTCCATGACTAACTACATAAAGGGACAAACCACCTACCTCGACATTTTATGATCAATATAGATAAATCCCAGCCTTTGATTAAACCATGAATGTTGTATATCTAAAAAAATGACTAAAACATTGAACCAAGAATATCTAATGAAAGAGGATAAATATAGAAATGAGGCTTTGGAAGAAAGAAGAACTCACCTATGCGATTCCAATACAACCTAAAGAGATCGATTACGGGAACAGACGGTGAGTCGGGAACTTGGTGATGAATTGGAGGTCTCGTTCGCTCCTGGACGAGGCAGACCTAGAAGAAGATATTTTTGTGAATGAGACATGACCTCTCTCCATTTAATGAAATAAAAATAAATTACACGATGTGTTCATTAGGGTACATGGTGTGTACTTTATTTAACAGGCCTCTACTTTAGGTGGTCTCTAGGTCACCCCACATGACATGTACTCGACCGTTACACAGTCAGTACACGGTCACTCATGACAACCATGTTCACAACATGTACTCTAAAATACACGGTGTGTAATCCTTAAATTTCTAGATTCCCCTATTTTCATTAAAAACACCAGAAAACAAGATTCATAAATGAAAATAAGATCATGGTTCTTACAAAACCCTTGGTGAGAGTGGACCTAAATCTTCTACCTCGGAAAAAAATTAAACAAAAATATATAGGCTCACTAGGTTTTATACAATGGTGACATATTTTGAGAGAATCCATATAGGTAGGTTAGGTATGACCAATCATTACACAATGATAAAAAAGTAGTTTTTCTATCACGATGAATTCCATGAAACTAGTCTTGATTCCAACTGATCACCTTTATGTTTCATTTTCTAGCCAGAAGATACACCTTCGAATTTAGTTGAAGCAACTGAAGCTCCACATAAACCCATTTTACCATAAATTTCTTCCTCAAACATTGCTACATTATCAACCACCAACACAAATTTTAGGATTTATATTATAGTTTTTATCAAATGAATATCATCCCTCAAACTGATACCATCCCTTCAATATTTATGGTAATAAATTTTAACAAGATTAGGTTCTTGGTAGACCAACTCAGAGAAATGGGTGGCATACTCCAAAACCAAACACTACCATTTCTCTATACTCATAAATTCATGGGTATTTTCAGACCACATTGTCTCATGGTAGTATTTATAGTAAAATATATTATTTATAGAAGTATATTTAAGGTCATTGTCAAAATAATTTTACATGATATAGTCTAACCATTCCCATTCCAGTCCTTCTAGCATGTATGTGGGAAAATCCACTATAGAGTTCTCTGGTTTTTATGAAAATAGAGGATCCTTTCAATCCACTTGAACAACTATTTTGATTCCTAAGGTCATTTTTTCTACTTGAATGCTATGTGGATTCTTCTATGTAAACTCTATTCCATGATCCACCATTAGACATTGGTTTCCAACTCCTACCTGACCCAAAGTATGAATAGTGCTGATAATAACTTCCACAAAAGAAATTTCTAATGGAATATTTTCCCACTAAACTTGTGTTGCAGATTCCACTCTAGGATTTAGAAGAGATATTTTAGGAGAAATTTTATAATCAATAAAAAATAAAATAACCAATTATCTTAATAGAATTTCTAGAATAAAAGACCAAAATTAGGAATCCATATTGATACCATTTAACAATAATAATATAAATCAATTTTTATTATAATAAAAAAAGGGAAATCAATATAATGTAATAGGTAAATTTAATAATAAAAAAATCAAGTTCACTCAAAAAACCTTAAACACAAAGTGTAAGGCTTGAAAAAAATCAAAACAACCCACAATACCATGAGTTTAGTCATGATAATAGAGACTATAATTGAGTAGATTTGGTCCTCATAAGCCTAGATCATTATGAAACATCCTCAATACTATATCAAACTCCATAGATATGGAAAACACATTTTAATCACTTTATAATGAGATATTTGGAGAATATATCAAGTAAGGATCAAATAATATGAAAAACACCAAAGAAAAAAAATACCTTGAATAGGCTTATCAATAAAAAAGGAACTGTAGCGGTGTTGGTACTGTAGTAGCACGGGTACTATAGCAGTACTATTCATCGAGGGGCTCTTTAGGCTAAAAAATGGGATTTCAAGCCTTGTATTCAGGACACTTGGCCTTGGGCCTTTGGGCTATGTAATGGGTCTCCCTCTAACAAGTCTAAAGAGGTCTTTGCTTTAAATAATTAAATGAGGCTTTGGCCCAACCTTTAAAAAAACAAAGGAATAACACGAAGGAAGAAAGGGACGAATCCTCAAAGAAAATTAAGAGGTTTTTAGATTCAGTTTAATTTTTATTATGGTGTAATTTTTAAAAAAAATATGGGAAAAAGGTAAATTATAACTTTTTAATGGTATAGATCATAGAACCTGGTTAAGCCACACCATTTGAAAAATGTGCAGAAAACATTTGAAGCCTATAAGAATTGAAAATTTTAGGTACTTGGATACTTGGTTAGAGACAAAAATTTTGTGAAAACTTTTCTTAACCCATGAAACAATAATGGATAACAACCTAGGCACCAATATGATTCAGGAAAACCTTGATAAAGTCACGATAAACCATTGGAAAACCACCCATACCCCCACAAAATTCTATTAACGAGATTTATGATTTCAATAATCGTGCTAAAACCACTCTAAATTTCAATAGAGCCTCATTGTTCCCCACCACATGGTTACCACCTATTTAGTACTAACTGTGAGCCTAAACTATCTGTATGGATTGATTTCTAAAAAAAAATAAATGTTTTCAACCCTTGACTCATAAAAACCTCTAGAAAAACCCAAAGGATAAACCAATATCAAACTCAAAAATACTTATGACCAAGACTCTGTGACATATCGGGCTAGTGAAGGTTATTATATATCTAATATTGTGACCTTCATTGATGGTAGAATGTTTTCATTCCCTTGTGGTAAATTTTTTTAGGGAATTTTATTTATAAGTTATGTCATGTGCTGATTTTGTTTTTTATATACTATTTTCTAATAAATTATATATCTATATGTTATAATATATCCAAGGTTATATATGATTTTAAAGGGTTTTTATATTGACATAAAGATATTTTACAAGGGTTGATATCATTTTTAATATGAAACAGTTTCTCTTTAACATAAACTGTCTGTCTAAAATTATTTGAGTGGATTGATAGGTTAGTTGACAATCAACATGCTTTTGAAGTTTTAATTTTTTTTAAATAATTTTATAATATTTATTGTAAATATTTAATGATTATTTAAAATTTTAAAGAATTTTTTTATTTTTATTTTATTAAAATTCAATGTGAATCTCTATATGTTCTTATAGTATTTTTGGGTTGAATAATGTTCAAGGTACTAGGCATTATTTTGGATGATATTTCTTCTTCTATATATATTTTCTTAGATATGATATATTAATGTTTAGACATCCATTTTCATTAAATTATATTTATAATTATTGTTTGGAGTCATTATTTTTTCTATGTATAAATTTATATTTTATATAAAAATTTAAAACCTAAAGTCCATTTTATAAATTTGTATAAATTATTTTCATGATACTCAAACATATATGTGTAACAGAAAACATGAATTTATTACACAACATGGGAACACATAGATCATGTTTATCTATAGATAGTTGGTATTATTTGTATTTTCTTACCAACCTAGTAACACCCTAATGAATTTTAATCCATGGACATTGTATACCTTTTTTAGTTATATTTGACATGAGTTCTTGTTAGGTTATGATGGTACCAAACCTAATAATTCATGTAAACTATTATATTAGTATTAGGGGACCCAATTTTATCATGATCTTGTATTTCCATGGTTCTTACTCTGCTTAATTTCTTATCCTTAATAATTAATACATTTTTTTGAATGAATTTACTTTAACTAATTCATGTTGATACACCATTAAATTTTGTATATCTAGTACTTATGGAGTTTCCAACAAATCAATTTATTTGACTTAGTCTATTTATTAATGGGTTTCATTATATTTTTGTTTTATATACATCTATAGTTATATCAGATTTCCATAATATGTTATATTTATATTTAGTGTGATTTTAGTTGGATTAATTGTGTTTTTTTCTAATCAATAATTATTTATTATCATTATTAAATCATTACTTTTTCATTCTCATATTTATGGTATTGTGTATTTTTTTACCTTGGCCTATGAATTTAGTTCCTATTTGGAATTATTTTCCTTACAAATTTTTTAGTTTCATCCACATATTGTTTTTAGTAAATTTTTATTTGAAGGAAAAATCATTTCTTTAGAAAGGAAATGGACATTGGACTTATTTTCATGAAAAATGGGTGTATCCTTATATTGTTCTTAAATGTGGATATTTTATTTAAATGAAAATATTTTTATTGGTTACCTTAAATGAAGAAATAATTCCATAGAGAAAATGGATAACACTACAAAAAACATTCTTTTAGTCACATTTTTTAAAAGCTTTGATGATTTTATTTTATCCACATTTCTAATAAATTATGACTATGTTGGACGCATTTTATAATGTCACTAATTTTTAAATTAGATACATTTTAAAATGTTTATAAAAAAAATTTATAGCTATATATATATTTATTAAAATTTATAAATATATTTATAATAATTTAAACACACATATCAATGTGCCTATTATAAATATATTTATATGTTAATATATATATATTAATATTATATATATATATATTCAAATATTGATAATATTACTTATTTAACATTTTTTAAATCAATTCAATTCTTATATATATTACACACACACATATAAAAAAATAAACATGAAAGATAAAATATTATTATAGGTAATTAAAGATAACTACTGAAACTATCAATAATACATGAATATATATATATATAAACATATATAAATTAATAATAATATTTATATATATATATATATAAAGATTAATATATATATATATATATATATTAATCTATATATATACATATATATTAATGAAATATAATTTAATAAAATATAATAAATATATAAATTAATAAATATATACATACATATATATTAGTATAAATAAACTTAAAATTTTATTTATATATTAGTATAAATTTAATTATATATACATATTAATTTATAAATTAATACATATATATGTATTTCAATTAATATATATATGTTCATTTATATATTTGTGTATATATATGTATATTAAAATATTAATTAATATATAAATATATAACTGTATTGATATATATTTCACTGAAAAATAATATAATTTTGAACAAAAATCAATATATGATAAAGTTCTCTAAGGGTTGGAAAATGGATTCCGCATTACGGGTACAAGCTCCCATGACATAGATTAATTTTTTTAGCGAATCCCTGGTGCTAGGGGAGGCGGAGGATGGGCGATGACAAGAAAAATATATGTCTATGGGTGGGATGGGGGTAAGCAATCATGGTGATGTTAAAGGGGTGTTTGAGTGGGGGATGGTGGGTGTTTCTGGGGGGAGGATAGTTGTTAGTGTGTGGGAATTGGGTATTCTACTTGGAGATGATAGGTTGTCAGAGTAAGGGTGAGGGTGGGTGATAGGTAATTTTTAGAGAGATAGTGTGTGTGTGCGTGGGGGGGGGGGTGTAAGGACCCCGACCTAGTAGCCGCAAAATCAGTCCCCTGAGTCGAGTCACCACATGACCTCAAGTATGCCTACTTATACCCTATGGGTTCTAGAATAGAAGAGAGGGTCAAATAGATCACATGGTGGGGGGACTATACCCTTTTTACTAGAGTAAGCCATAATATATTGCATTTGAACTAAATTAAAGAACAAACAATAAACCAAAAACATGAATGACCAACCATTTCCCAAATAGTGTAAAAAGCACAACCAAATGATAAATATGCCATTTCATGCTAACAATGCAAAAATTTATGAATCCCGAAAAATAAATACAAACATTTGAATCCCCAAAACTTTTCATGACTCCTTGTTTAGATTCTCATCCACTCCCATCCCATGTCCAACTCAACTCCCTAACAGATGGCATTTTTCCTTGTCCTTTACTACTACACATAAATCTTCTCAGGTACCCAATGGAATCCTATCACTACCCCCCTTTCTCTAGAGATAACCTTATTGGGATGATAATGAAGAAAGGGAGATAAATAACCCCCCCCCCCAATTTTCACCAACAGCAGGCCCTAGGTTAGAGACTAGCACCAAGGGTATACATATCTCATAATATGGGAGGTCGTAACCTTTATAAGGGAACAAGATTGGAAGATATGATTGATCTTCCAAAAAACAACTCTAATAAAAATATAAAACAAAGCCAAAAACCATCCTCCACGATTGAATAAATTAAGAGTAGTAAAAATACAATTAAAATATAAAGTAAATACCAAAAGTATAGAAAATAATTGATGCAAAACTACCATGATCTGAGCTAGTATGGGCTATCACAGTACACATAATCCTCCATGAAACCTGTAAATAGTTTTATGTATGTAGGCTGAGCATACAAGTATACTCAGTAGAATAAATGATGTCTCTAGTGCACATGTTAAATAGGAATACAAATTCATATGTGAGAAAACAGTAGAACCAAATAGAACCTAAACAGGTGTACCAACCACCCAACCTCACCAAGGAACACTCACCAAGTAACCCATTTCATGTAATATAATATAGATCACATCAATAATAGGATACCACACACCACTTTCACTGTGGTTATGCCACTATTTCCCAACGTCGAATGTCCTAAGACTCCTATCCCTTCCACATATCACAACACATCCTGCCCACACACACCTGGGTTACAAAACAAGTCACAACCTGCCTATACACATCATTCCACACAACACATCCCGCTTGCAAAAACCTAGGCATCACAAAAAATCACTTTAGATATCATCCTGAAGGCACCTAGGTAAAACATAACATATCATCCTAACGACACCTGGGAACGCAGAAACCACCTCAACCACAAAACACCTAGGCTATCATATATCACCGAAGACACCTAGGACATCACAACCACCATATAAGGAACCTAATAGACCTCTATTAATCACAACTTTTGTCATACCTCCCCTAACTATATGAGAGAGTAGAAAAGAGAAGGTTCCCATCCACATGTACAACTCAAAAATGTGGGGAAAGACACCCTCCCCAGTGACGATGGGGGTGTTCGGCACATAGTGCTCAACTAGGGTGGGGAGAGAATTGAAATAATAAGGATCGTAAAAGTATATACACATATAATACAAAATAATGAATCCCAACCTTTGGGTCCTCTTACAAAACACTTTCTCACACCATTATAACCTTTTCTACTATATCTAAAAGAAAAAAACCACACATTAAGCCACAAATTCATTTCTTATTACCAAAAAAAATTATTTAACCATTTCATTTCCATTAATCAAACTATCACAATATATTCCAAGATTTATTAATAAAATATTTATTCATTAAAACACTACATGAGAAATCACTAAGAACAACACAGTACAAGAAACACATACCAAATTCACTGAGGGGACAAGTGGAGAACCATGGTAAAATAACACACTTCACATTAAAGACAACACCAAGACCCTCAGATTACGAGTGTGTATTTCTACCTTTTATTAATTTATAAGAACCCATTAAAACCACTACAATCATTCAACAAATTTATCCATCCTAAACCATCATCTAAATAACAACATGACCTAACTCATAACAAAAACTAGCAACACACCAAGCCACAAACAGATCTGCAACCCCACTTCACAAACATTCCATGCCCAGGATACCATATCAACATAACCAAACCCCTATGCACAACCAAACCCATAAACACATGAACCAAGGTAAAGAATATTTAGATTTAACAAGTAATTCATTCATTAATTATAATTCTAAATCTTGTGGTAATCGCAGAAACTGTATGATCATGGGGCATCCATTTAGCAGCTGAGTGTATGTGGTTAAACATTTTCATAACTACCCATTCAATATGATACAACAACATGCATTCCATAAACCACCCTATTTGAAAACAATATCCACCAACAAACATTATTTTTAGTGCGTAGTTTTCCCTTAAGAACCATGATATCAATAAAAACATATAAGAAAGAAAAATCATTTGTTACTTTCCAAATCCCCTGTATATTGATCTTAAATAGGTTTAATTATCATTGTTAATTGGTATTCATCAATTTCACAGAGGAAAAATCCATATAACCACCCCGCAATACATATAGTTAAGAAAGACTAGGGGAAACCTAATTTGAAGAAAAAGGCATTATAGACCTTCTTGTTGCACTAAGACATGGGCACACATACAGTAAGAAAACTCGAACCAACTACTACAACACCATAATCAACACCTATGGGAAGAAGAACTCTGGGCATCATGTATTGAGAGGAAACAAGAAGGAATGGATGAATGGGATAGGATATCTCAGCTTTAGAAAGATCTAAATAGCAGAAGAAGATTTGATATGGTTTCATTACCCATTAAAAGAATGATTTTCTTAAGATAACACCTCTTTCCCAATTAAAAGCCCCAGTCCCTTTATGATAAGTATAATATTGTATTTATGGGATTTGAATCAGCCTTAAATACTTTTAAACAAGGTTTTATGAGAGTTTTATGTCAAATAAAATTTAAAAGTGGGGAAACATGAGGAAGCTGAATATACCATACACGAGTCACCGTTGGATGACAAACCGCTCGAAGAGGCACCTCTCTCAGGACTCCATTCGATGATTCATCGTTCATTTAGGCACATCTCCCAATACACTATTCAAATATTTAGTTTCAATCGAGTCACCATTACACAAGGCAATGCGTGTGAGTCACCATTTGGAAAGTCACCATTTGGAGAGTCACCATTCGGTGAGTCACCACTGGGTAAGTCACCATTTAGTGTGTATTTGTTCTGTCATTCACTATTCATCAATTCACCATTCATTGAGGCACTTCCAGAAGAACCACTTGTCATCGTTAGCTGAGACACTATCATATGGGTCACCACTTGTTGATCGACTGCCAGAGATCCACCGGAAGAAAGAAACTACTAGAGAGTGACAACCTATGAGTCACCACCAGTAAGACACCACCAGCAAGTGACCGCCAGGGTGATCCACTATTAGAATAATTGAAAAATAGATAAAAATTTTCAATGTGATCAAATGATCCACCATGATCACCTAGAACTCCTAAAACACTATATTATTTCAATTTAATGGATCATACCACCTTCCTCCAAATACAATCCTCCAAGAATGGAAATGATGAAAAGGATATATTGATCACCGAGTCCCACCACCAGTAGGCCCTAGGTTGGAGACTAACTCCATGGGTATACAAATCTCACAACATGAGACGCATTACCCTTTATAAGGAAACGTGATCGGGAGATATGTTGAATCATCTACAAAACAAATTGAAGACATATATATAAGAAAGGAAAAACCATCCCACATGCCTGCATTAAATATAATTGCTACAAATACTGTATAACTACAATTTAATTTCCAAAAGTAATGATAACAAGTGAAACAAGAACTATCAATATA
Organism: Viscum album; assembly: GCA_963277665.1. Taxonomy (NCBI): domain Eukaryota; kingdom Viridiplantae; phylum Streptophyta; class Magnoliopsida; order Santalales; family Viscaceae; genus Viscum; species Viscum album. Next base: position 1,050,385,499 of record OY728164.1, on the reverse strand, counting down.
TGAGCTAGTAGTGTCTAGAATAGTCCATGAAATCCTACTAGAAACCTGAAAACTATTTTATGTATATAGGGTGAGCATACAAGTATACTCTATAAGAATACCAAATTTTATCACACACATGTGAAAGAGGAAAACTAATGAACCCATGAGAAAAAAATCAAAACCAAAGAGAAACTAAATAAGAATACTAACCACCGAATCTCACTATGGAAAACTAAACATGTAACATATGGAAAGTAATATAATATAGAGTAATTTAATAACAGAGTACCCAAAACCACTTTCCCATTGTTTTTTATTCTCTTTGCCAATGTCGAACGTCCGGAAACTCCTATCCATTCAAAATATCACAACACATCCCACCCACACACACCTGGTCCACAAAACACATCAAAACCTACCCAAACAGTCATTGGCCCCACAATATATCTCATGAAAACACACCTAGGACATCTAACACATCACATCTTATCACATCACATCCTGAAGACACAAGGGAAACACATAACATGTCATCCCGAAAACACCTAGGAAAGAAGAAACCACTGCGCTCGCAAAAACATGGGCTATAACATATCACCTTAAGATACATGGTCCATCACAACCACCATCTAAGGTAAATCACAGACCTATACCCACCATAAACTCTTCCATACCTACCTCTCCACGAGGAGTAGTGGAAAATATTAGTGGGTCATCCACCCATACTTCTCACCGGATGTTGGGAAAGTTACCCTTCCCCATGATGATGGGGGTGTTCAGAACATAATACTCAACTAGGGTGGGGTGCTTATAGAAATCACAATAAACATAACAATATACACATATATAATATAAAACCCTCAAGCCTGACCTATGGGTACTCTGAAAAAAAACTCACTCACAACAGCATTACCTTTTCCGCTGCCTCTAAATGAACAACACCACAAAATATGCCACAAAACCATTTCATATTCCCATACAATATTATTTCACCATTCCCCATACTTTAATCAAAACAACCAAATCCATTCCCAGAATTATTAATGGAATATTTTTTCATTCCATCACTACACAGTTAACCACTAAGAACAACACACAATAAGAAACACACAACACATTCACTCAGGGGAAAAGTGGAGAACAATGGTACATTAACACACTTCACAGCAAATGTAAAACCATGATACTCAGCTTACAGGTGAAAAATTATGCATCTTATCAATGGAGAATCACCCATACAAAAAACTACCATAATTCCTAAATTTCATCACTCAAAATCCATCATCTCAACAACAACAACTGCCAACTCATAACCACAAACAGTAACACACCAAGACACAACCAGGTCTATAGCACCACTACACAAGAATACCTCACCTAGACTACCATATCCATCGAAAAAACACCCTGTTCACACAATACCCATAACCATTTTGTTGGTCGGAGTGGATACTCAAGAGGGGGGTGAATTGAGTTCCAATTAAAAGTTCTGTTAAAATATTGTCTATTTAAAATCCCCCAATTTATAAAAAAAGTTAAACTATAGTGAATTTATACAGATTGTAAATGTTCACTTAGCTTCTCAAAGATTGATTAGGTCTCAGTTAATTTAACCACAAGATTAAACTAAATTTTTAAACTAACCTACTTATTTATAATAATTGTAAACACTTATTAATTTAACTATCATATTAACTTTAAAATAGTTTTGTATTTAAAAGTAATAGCAGTGGAATAAATATGATATACATAGTATACTATAAACTTAAACTAAAGATACACAATAGATATAACAAGAGGTTCAGTCTCAAGCTGAGACTTAGTCCTCTCAAATTTATATACATTTGATCCACACCCTGGATCGGGGTTAACAATAGTTTACAAAACTGTCCAGTCCATGCAGGGACCTCTACCACTATTCTTCGTGGGAAACAAAACAACGACCAGGCCACACAAGGACCTCTTCCACAGTTGACGTGGGTAAACAAGAGTAAAAAATTGTGGTTTGAGGATTTTGATATCCTCCAGTTCGGTGCAGGAGATAGTGTGTGTATAAGAAATACAGAGTACACCACACTGCTCGAAAGTTAATAAATAAATCACTTAGAGAGAGGAGATTGGAGTTTAGAAATCTCTAGTGATTATTAATGAATCTCTCGACATGTTGGATTTAGCAGGAATGCTTCTGAGTCCTTCTCTGGTTTTTCTGTTTAAAAAACAAAGAGTCATAGTCAGCCTGTCTTTTACAGATATGAAAATGATTTCTTGATTTGTCGTGTGTTCTTCAGTGGTGTTGGATTTCATTCATGAGAATTCCTTGATGTTCTGGAAATATCTTTCTTGATCGGGATTGTTCTTCTTGTAGTGATCTCGGTGAATGTAAGTTCTTCTAATTGTATATTCACACTTTCTCACCGCTTCTCTTCTATATCGTGTACTACATCTTAATCTTCCTTATATTCCACAGGTTCTGGTAGTAGGAATGATTCCCTTTTCATAGGTACGAGATACGGTTTCCTGACATGCTAAAAACTATAATTAAATAACATTAATTGCATTAAAACATCAAATATGACTGTTAGTATTATTTAAATAATATTGAAAAAAAGTTATGGAACGATGTCACAATGATTTTGTAAACGGTGACTTCTTCATGGTATGAGGTTCACGGTATGAGCTTCACGACATGAGCTTCACGATACGAGCATCACAGTATGAGCTTCACGGTACGAGCTTCACGATATGTTCATATCACGGTGTCTATCTCATGGTGTGTCCTTCACGGTGTCTGGGTCACGGTGTCTGGGTCACGGTGTCTAGGTCTCGATGAGTCCTTCACGGTGTCTGGGTCATGGTGAGTCCACACTTAAACAAATATCTATATTTGGACTTAGACAGAATATGAAGAATATGGATTAAGCTTAATCATTAGAGAGTAAGAGAACTTGAATCATAAACATAAAGGATTGATAATATATGAGAGATTTGTGATCATGCATAATAAATGTAAATAATAAAGAGAGTAATTAACATCCATAAGATTTGTTATCATTAAACCATGATGAATAGTTATTATTGAGATTGAATATCATTAGCAAGATGTGCAATGAAGACTGAGATTAATTAACTGTAAAAGGATTTGTGATCATTAAAACATGATTAAAACATGAGGAGTCCAACAATCACCCCCTTTTTGATGATCACAAATCAGATATAGGCAGAATATAAATGAAACGTAACATTAAAAATCCTAGCATAGCAAAAAAACATTTTAGAACTGACACTTGTAGCTTTTCTCCCCCATTGATACTTATAGAGATTTCTCCCCCTTTTAGGATTATTAAAAAGTAGAGAAAATGAAGCTTCAGAAGTTTTCTTTAAACAAAGGGTTCAAAATACAACATATAGGAGAAATACAAACAGTAAACAAGAAACGACATCCCATCAAATAGAAAACAGTCTCGAGACTCTTTAGGGATCCATCTTTTCCTTGCCTTTGTTAGTAGTAGGAACTGGTGCTGAAGTAGAAGAAGGCATAGATGCAGTAGATAAAGAGGGTAAGGGTATACCTTCAAAAACATATGGAGCCAAAGTGGGAGTAGAAGAAGATCTAGGTGTAGGTTGGTCAAGAATTACTAGCCAGATCTGGGAAATAGCTCAGCTGACTAACATGGCAGTTGAAGCTAAGGCAGGTAGACCAGGTCTAAGAGGTGCAGCAACTGGAGCAACTATAGCAGTACTCTGCACATGAAGATACATCTTCAAAAGATTGATGACATCAGTAATGATTTCACCAACATATTGCATAGCCTTTTCAAAATCATCCTTATTTTCCATAAACTTCTCCAACAATCTGGTGAACTCTGTAAGTTTCTGAACTTGAGTTTTAAAAGCTTGAGTCACTGGAGGGATTCTCAATCTTTCCAAAAGATATCTAAAGTGATCTGTCATATCACTTTTTGAGAGAATCCGGGAGAGATAAAGATCTATTTTCTTTTTGATCTCTTGTTGAGCATAATTGGAAATCTTAGAATGAATCCTAACCAAGTAAAATGATCTATCACTATTTTTAACCACTTCTGTCAAAGAAGAAATATCCAAGCCTCTGAAGGCACTCTGAATTTCTTCCTTGATTATGGATCTCAGCATAGAATCATCCAAAGAAGATGTGGAGGTCGGAACAGAAGCAGGTGAATCCTTGAAGGCTTCGGTTAGAACTTTGAGCTCTTTCAGAACTTTTTACAGGCATCCAATGTATTCATATGTAAGCTTATTCAGAGATTCGACAAGCTCTCTCATGCATTCTTTCATCTTGGTGTGTCTTTTTACAATCTTTTAATCAAAAAAAGGAGGTATGGATGAACTTCAGACACAATTTCTCTAGCAAGGAGGGAATCAGATGGCTCAAGAGAATCAGCAACAGGTGCAGGAGCAGAAACAGGAGCAGGTTCTGATCTCAAGGATAACTCATTCTGCAAACTTCCTATCATATTTTTTAGATTTGCATCATCAGCGCTCAGAAGCTTATTCTCTATTCTGACTTCTTGAATTTCTAGGATCATCCTTGGTTGAATATGAATGACAATATTTTCCAAGAGATTTGATGCATCTTCTTGACTTAACTGAGTTACTGGACGAGGTTGAGTAGAGTCAATTTTCTCAAATCTAGCTAACAATGTTTCTCCAAAAACTTTCAGATCCTCTTTGGTCACAATGGAGTGATGCTCGGGTAAGGGCGCATGTAAAGGTAGTGGTTCAGATTCTGGTTGAGGTTCAGAGTCATCTTCAAACTCAGATTCTGATTCGGATTGAGGTTGGAGCTCTGGTTCTGGTTCTGGATGAGCTACAGACTTCAGTTGAAACAGAGAAGAAAGATCCATTCTAGTTATAGAAACTTGATCTGACTCATTCACATCATAAAAGCTTGGGAAAACAAAACGGGTGTGCACAGAGTATGAGACAACAGGTTGAGAAGCTTCATCAGATCCATCTTCTGTAATTTCACGATTTTTAGGTTCCTCCCCCTCAAATTGTGCTTCCCTATAAGATTCTTGAGGATCAGGAACATGGAAAAGATCCACATGATCATCCATGATATCTTCAGTAAATTCTTGCCTTTCCAACTGGAAGGTAATTTCCATCCTCTCTTCAGCAGAGGGAATTATCTGAGGAACCGACTATTCTTCTGGTTGAACTTCCAGACTTGCTTCTTTTTCAACAGAAATATCCTCTTCAACAAGATCATCCTCAAAGGTTTCTTGCTATTCTGAATCAGGAAAAATCAACTTCCTTGCAGCATTAGGATGAGCTTTTAAATTTACATCCACACTGGAAGCAGGAGATTCCTCTTCTCTCAAACTAGCACCAACTTCTTCTTCTTGAGGTATTTCATCATGGATAACAGCAGGGACAATAATCCTTTCTTTATCAACATGATCTATTTCCGTTTGAGGTCTTCTAGCTTCTTCTTTTGGATATACTTCAGCAGTTACTTCCACTTCTTCTAATTTGTCTGAATACTCAGCCACTTCATCTGGTTCCAAACCAGGATCAGATAGATTTTTAGGCCTTCTTGCGTAGTCAATAGGATTAAACTTTTTAAATTCTTTTTCATTATCCTCAACACACTGCTTCTTCCAAGGGTTCCAACTAATCTTCATTCTTCTAATGATAGGCATGGATAGGCAGAAATCAAGGTCCTCTACCTTTTCTTCATTCATCCCAACCATCCCTTTGGAAACTAACATAGCCGAAATCATCCTTGAGTTAAACATGGAGGTGGATTTGGAAATGAATTTGATCAGCTCACAGATATGATTGATAAAATACTTGAATATGTTGATCTTATGGCCATTCTTCAACAGATGAATCAGGAACACATCCTGATACTTCATCACAGCCAAATATACTATTCTTGGACTAATCAAATTTTGAACAAACTTGAACAGAAGTCTAGTCTCCCCATCTAATTCAGCAGCTATGGGCCTTCGCTTGGTGCCATTTCCAGTCAGGTGTTCCAAAGAAGTCTCTAGGTTAGAGATGTCAGTTGTTGGAGGAGGGTCTCTCTGGTAATCCTCACAAACTCCTTCATGGGGAATCCCTAGGCATAAAACCCACATCCTCGAAGAGAAATATCACTTTTGACCATTTATCCAGCTTTTCACCATAAATCTTTCTCCAAACTCAAAAGAAAACTTTACATACTAGTAAAATTTAGATACCAATCTTAGGTAGATCAGTCTATTCTGTCCAGGGAACCATCCAAACCATCCTTGATCTCTTAAAACTTTCAAAACTAAAGATCTTCTAGATAGAAACCTCTTTGGACAAACCTCTTTTTTAGGTACAACTGTACGACTTAACAGATTTGGGTTTAGAGCTCCTTCGCGAGCTATCCTCGGTATCCTCTTCTATTTCATAGTGCGGTGCTTCTTAGACGAGGGTGAAGATGGATTCTTTATACTTGGCATTCACTAAAGGTTCGGGCGAGAGTGAAGAGAAGGTTCAGGATAGAGTTCGGGTAAGGAATCGAATGAAAACCTTAAGTTTTATCATTTGGGAATGTCAAACGTCATAAAAACAAAAACATGTGAAATCAAATAGCGGTGAAATAGAAAATTACACGATACAGGTTAAAATACGAAAAAAAACTTTCACGGTGAGACCGTGAGCAGGCGTTATGGTGTGATGAAAACTAGTCATCACGATGAGATGGCTGATAGTCTTCATGGTGAGACAGTGAGCATTCTATACAGTCACGGTGAGACAATATGTTGATGGACTGTGAGCATAAAATCTTGACGGTGAGACCATGAACATAAAACAGTAACTTTGAAACAGTGACTATGAAACCGTAAAGTAAAATACAGTACAGTATTAAACATTAAGATTAATAAGATATTCACTTATGATTAATCATACAAAGATCATGTATGATGTAGTCTAATCATTCAAAATTTAATGGTTTAGTGAATATATTAGTAAGTTTATATTCAGTACCAATGAATTCCAAAGTGATATATCCTTTTGGATAATGATCCCTCAAAATGTGATGTCTTACATCAATATGTTTTGTCATAGAATGAGAAACGTTATTCTTATAAATGTTAGTATCACTTTTGTTTTCACAATTTATTGGTACATGTTTTAATTGATATCCATAGTCGAGTAATGTGTGTTTCATCCCCAAAATTTGTGCACAACAACTGCCAGCAGCTATGTATTCATCTTCTACAGTAGATAATGCAACAGAATTTTGTTTCTTACTACACCATGATACTAGTGACTTGCCTAAAAGGTGACACATTCCAGAGGTGCTTTTTCTATCTAACTTACATCCAGAAAAATCAGCATCAGAATAACTAACTAATTCAAATGATTGTCCTTTCGGATAAAAAAGTCCTAAATTGGGAGTATGCTTGAGGTATTTGAAAATTATCTTTACAGCATTTAAATGTGACTCTTTAGGGTTTTCTTGAAAATGAGAACACATACACACACTAAACATAATATCAGGATGACTAGCAGTCAGGTAGAGTAGACTTCCAATCATTCCTCTATATGTGGTTTGATCAACAGATTTACCATTTTCATCAAGATCCTTCTTACAGGTGGTACTCATGGGAGTGTCACTACTTTTTGTGCTATCTATTACAAAACGTTTTAAAAGATCTCTAGTATATTTACATTGAGTTAAAATAATTCCATTATCATTTTGAAAGATTTAAAATCCAAGAAAGAAATTTAGTTCACCCATTAAACTCATTTTAAATTCATTTTGCATCATTTTAGAAAAATCAGTACACAATGTAGTTTTTGAAGATCCAAAAATAATATCATCTACATAAATTTGTAAAACTAAATCATCATTAGAAATTCGTTTTATAAACAGAGTAGGATCAACTATTCCTTTTGTAAAACCTTTAGAAATTATAAAAGTACTTAATCTATCATACCAAGCTCCTGGAGCTTGCTATAAACCATATAAAGATTTTGATAATTTGAAAATATGATTTGTAAAATGAGGGTTCGAAAATCTAGGTGGTTGTTCAAAAAAAACATCCTCAGCAATATACCCATTCAAGAATGCACTCTTGACATCCATTTGTTATAGTTTGAAATTTAGATGTGCAGCATAAGCAAGTAAAATCCTAATAGCTTCTAATCTGGCTACTGGAGCAAAAGTCTCCTCATAGTCTATACCTTCTTCTTGACTATAGCCTTGTGCAAATAGCCTAGCTTTATTCCTAACTATGTTTCTAGATTCATCTACTTTATTTCTAAACACCCATTTAGTGCCTATTGTGAATGTGTCCTTAGGTCTTTCAATAAGGTTCCAAACATTATTTCTTTCAAATTGATTGAGTTCTTCTTGAATAGAAATTACCCAAAATTCATCATTAATTGCATCATCAATGTTTTTAGGTTCAAGTTCTGACAAGAAGGCTTGATGTTCAACCTGATTTCTAGGAGAAGCCCTAGTCTGTGTCCCTCTATCAAGATTTCCTACAACAGCATATGAAGGATGATTCTTTAGAATTCTAGTTGATCTAGTAAAGGTAGGACTAGAAATTTCAGGTTCTTCTCTAGGTTCGGGTTCATTAGGAACATATTCTGGAATAAGTCCAGAACTGGTTGTCTTTATAGCAGGTTCATTGGATTTGTCATTAAGGTCCAGAATAGATAAATCTTCTTCAAGATTTTCAAGAGAGGTTTTTGGCTCATGTGGATCAGTTTCATCAAACCTGATGTGAAGAGATTCTTCCACACATTTGGTTCCCTTATTAAAGACTCTATAGGCTTTTCTAGTTAATGAATTACCAAGAAAAATTCCTTCATCACTTTTAGAATTAAACTTATCAATATTATCCATTGTATTAAGAATAAAAACATTACAGCCAAAAACACTAATGTAACTAAATTTAGGTTTTCTATTGTTCCACAACTCATAAGGGGCCTTCTTAAGAACAGGTCTGATCTAGACTCTATTGATGATATAAAAATTTGTATTGACAGCTTCATCCCAAAAATAAATAGGCATGTCATATTCAATAAGCCTAGTTCTAGAAATTTCTTGCAGGGTTCTATTTCTTCTTTCTACTACACCATTCTTCTAAGGTTTCCTAGGAGGAAAAAAGTTATGGCTATAGCCATTATGTGAGAAATAGGATTCAAATTCATGATTCTCAAACTCATGGCCATGATCACTTCTTAGGGTTTTAATCTTAAGTCCACTAAGGTTTTCTACAGATTTGGAGTATTTGAAAAAGTAAGAACACGCTTCACTTTTGTGAGCTAAGAAGTATACCCAAGTATATCTAGAAAAGTCATCTACTAGTACATAGACATAGTTCTTCCCATTTAAGATAGAAACTCTAGATGGTCCAAAAAAATCCATGTGAACCAACTCAAGAGGTTGAGACGTTGAAATTTATTTCTTTGATTTAAATGAAACCTTATGTTTCTTTCCCTTTTGACAGGGATTAAAAAATTTCTCATTTGGAAACTCAGGGTTATGTAGGTCTCTAACTAAGTTATTCCTAGTATGTTTTCTATGTGAGTGTACATTGCAGTGTCCTAATCTTCTAGGCTATAACCATGACTCTTTATGGAAAGAATTAAGATAGGTAACATTTTTCTTAGCTAAGAAATTTAAATCAACAGCATAAAAATTTTCATTTCATAGAGCAGAAAAAAACTAAAATGTTTTTAGAATTAAAAACATCACAAGAATAATTTTCAAATTTGACATTAAAACCATCATCACATAATTGATAAATACTTAACATATTATATTTCAATCCATCAACAAATAAATCTTTAGAAATTAATACTGAGTCAGTGTTACCAATTTGGACGAGGCAAATGATATTTCCATTAGAATTATCACCAATGTTGACATGTCCTCCATCAACCATTATTAAACTTTTTAAACACAAAAAATCCCCAGACATATGTCTTGAACATCCGATATCCAGATACCATGTCTTATTGTGGGAACTCTTCAAGCAGGTTTCCTACAAAACAGATTTAAATAGGAAATTATTTTGGTACCCAAATCTTCTTGTGTCTAGACAGGTTAGCAATCAAAGCTTTCGGTACCCACATTTGTTTTATGGGTCTCATATAATTCACAGAATCAAAATATTTTGAAAGATAAAATATATTATATTTATAACTAAGTGAATAACTAGTTGAAGCATACAAATGTCCTGAACTAGAACTTGCAGTATTCTGACCAGATTTAGGAATAAATCTATTCTTGGTAATCTGTCTTTGTCCAGGTTGGTATCCTATACCAGTAGTATATCTAGGTACAATCTTCTTACCTAGAATTTTAGGAAGAGTATCTTTTCCATTTGTGAATTTCCTTCAGTCCTTTCCAAGTTTCTCATTTGACAATTTCAATTCAGTGTTCTCTTTAAGCAACCAAGTATTCTTTTCCATTTCTATGTCAAGATCAGATTTATGTTTAACAGTTAAAGCATACTATTTCTTTAAACCTTTGTATTTGTCTTTCAGCTCATTACAGGTTTCCTCAAATATATCACAGTATTCAAACAGTTCAGATTTTGACATATTTTCAGAATCAGAATCATCTCCAGAATAATTAGAATTTAAAGCAGGAGTTTCAGATGTTACCTCAGAAGTGTTTGTCATAAAACACATGATCTCATTATTTCTGTTTTTAGTCTCAAAAGCTTCAGATTCACTGGAGCTATCCTCATAAGCACTCCACATAGCCTTCATCGCTTTCTTATACTTATTATCCTTATACTCATATTTCTTCTTGTATTTTAGCTTTGGATAGTCTCCTTTTATATGTCCTTTTCTTTTTCATTCATAGAAGACAACTTCATCTGATTTGTCAGATTTCATCCAATCCTTTTTACAGTGTCCCTTATTATCATACTTTCCTTTGTAATTTGATTTTCTGAAAAATTTCTTCTTCCTATAAATTTTTTTAAATCTTCTAACTATGTGATCCATTTTTGCATCACTGTCAGATGCACTTTCACTTTCTTCACAGCTTGAGATATCACTTACATGAAGCTTATCCTTATCTTTATTCTTTGAATTAGTAGCCTTGAAATCCACTGACTTCCTTTTTGGTTCATATTCTTCTTCTTTGTTTACCTTATGTTCTTCCTCATACATCATTAACTTACCAATAAGTTCCTTGACTGGCAGTTTACCAATATCACAAGATTCTCTAATTCAAATAGAAGTTCCCATCCATCGGTCTGGTAGACATCTCAAGATTATCATAATTTGTTCATTTGTTGGAACATCGTTACCAAGTGAATTCATTGTATTGACTATCTCATTGAACCGTAGATACATATCAGAAATAGGTTCATCAGTCTTCATCTTAAAATTATCATATTTAATAGTATAAGTATTTAATCTCATTTCTTTAACATTGGTTGTTCCTTCATGAGAAACACCCAAAGTATCCAAAATTTCAAAAGCAGTTTTGCAAGCAGAAATTCAGTTAAACTCCTCATCTCCTAGAGCACAGTACATGGCATTCATAGCTTTATAATTATTATTGTAAGCTGTCTTTGTAGGTTCATCCCAAGTTATTCTATCAGTTTCTGGAATTTTATATTGAGATTATATAGAAGTCCAGATATCAAAACCCATGCTTTCTAAATGAATTTTCATTTTAAGTTTCCACTGAGCATAGTTTGTACCATTGAAGAGAGGTGGCCTGTTAGTAGCAGCACCCTCAAGTCTGTTATCCATGATAACTAGGTTGAGACAAAAATTTGAAAGAGATAAAAATTTAGAAATAACAGAAATTTTAAGAAATTTAAAATACAACTAAAATCACAGTTGAACAAAAAGAGTATTTCAGAAAATATTTTAAATCCTCTAATACCAAATGTTGGTCGGAGTGGATACTCAAGAGGAGGATGAATTCAGTTCCAATTAAAATTTCTATTAAAATATTGTCTATTTAAAATCCCCCAATTTATAAAACAAGTTAAACTGTTTTGAATATATACAGATTTTAAATCTTCACGTAGCTTCTCAAAGATTTATTAGGTCTCAGTTAATTTAACCACAACATTAAAATAACTTTTCAAACTAACCTACTGATTTACAATAAGTGTAAACACTTGCTAATTTAACTATCAAAGTAGCTTTAAAATAGTTTTGTATTTTAAAGTAATAGCAGTGGAATAAATAAGATATATGTAGTATACTATAAACATAAACTAAACATGCACTGCAGATATAACAAGAGGTTCATTCTCATGCTGAGACTTTGTCCTCTCAAATTTATATAAATTTGATCCACACCCTGGATCGGGGTTAACAACAGTTTACAAAACTGTCCGGGCCACACATGGACCTCTAAAACTTTTCTTCGTGGGGAAAAAAGCAAAGACCAGGCCACACAAAGACCTCTTCCACAGTTGACGTGGGTAAACAAGAGTAAAAAATTGTGGTTTGGGGATTTTGATATCCTCCAATTCGGTGTAGGATACAGTGTGTGTATAAGAAATACAGAGTACACCACACTGATCGAAAGTTAATAAATAAATCACTTAGAGAGAGGAGATAAGATTTTAGAAAGCTCTAGTGATTATTAATGAAGCTATGGACTCATTGGATTCAGCAGGAATTCTTCTGAGTCCTTCTCTGGTTTTTCTGTTGAAAAAACAGAGTGTCCCAGTTAGATTATCTTTTACAGATATGAAAAATATCTCTTGATTCGTCATGTGTTCTTCAGTGGTGTTGGATTGCATTCATGAGAATTCTTTAAAGGTCTGGAAATCTCTTTCTTGATCAGGATTGTTCTCCTTGTAGTGCTCTCGGTGTACGTAATTTCTTCTCATTGTATATTCACACTTGCGCACCGCTTCCCTTCTATATCATGTACTACATCTTATTCTTCCTTATATTCCACAAGTTCTGGAAGTAGGAATGATTCCCTTTTCATAGGTACAAGATACGGTTTCCTGACATGTGAACAACTATCATTAAATAACGTTTATTGCATTAAAACATCAAATATGACCGTTAGTATTGTTTAAATAATATTGACAAAAATCTGAGGAACGATGTCACAATGATTATGTAAATGGTGTCTTCTTCACGGTATGAGGTTCACGGTATGAGCTTCAGGGTATGAGCTTCACGGTACGAGCTTCATGGTATGATCTTCACGGTACGAGCTTCACGGTATGTTCATATCATGGTGCCTAGCTCACGGTGTGTCCTTCACGGTGTCTGGGTCACCGTGTCTAGGTCACGGTGTCTGGGTCACAGTGAGTCCTTCACGGTGTCTGGGTCACGGTGAGTCCATACTCAGACAAATATCTATATTTGGACTTAGACAGAATATGCAGAATATGGATTAAGCTTAATCGTTTGAGAGTAAGAGAACTTGAATCATAAACATAAAGGCTTGATAATATATGAGATATTTGTGATCATGCATAAGACTTGTAAATAATAAAGAGAGTAATTAACATCCATAAGATTTTTTATCATTAAACCATGATGAGTAGTTATTATTGAGATTGAAGAGCATTAGAAAGATATGCAATGATGATTGAGATTAATTAATAGTAAAAGGATTTGTGATCATTAAAACATGATTAACACATGAGGAGTCCAACAAATATGAACAGAGGTAATGAATATTCACATTTTACAAGGTATTCATTCTTTAATTTCACCTGAGAATAAAAGGGTTAGCATTGAAATAGTATGATCTCAGGGCATCCATTTATCAGATGATTGTATGTGGTTAAAAATTTTCATTATATCCCAATAAACTAGAAACAACAACATTAATTACATAAACCATGCTATCCACAAACAAGGGCCACCAACGGCCTTGATTTTTATTTGGTAGTTAGCCCATACAAACCACAATATAAAAAAAATAAAAAATCAAGATCAATTTTTACTTTACACAGCCCCCATATATTGATCTTAAAAATGATTAATTATCTTTGTTAATTGGTATTCATCAATTTCATAGAAAAAAATATCTTTATACCCAACCCACATGATACATAGTTATGAAAGCTGATGGGAATCCAACTTGAAAGAAAAATGTGATATATACCTCAAGACTACATCTAGATAGGGGCATGTATGTAGTAGGAAAACCTTTAAGAAAACTAGAATCAACTACTCCAGCAATTTACTCATCACCTACAGGAATAATAACTCTAGGCACCACATAGAAAGATGATGAAATGAGGAATGGAAGAAGGGGAAAGGATATATCAGCTTCAAAAAGATCTTAACAGAGGTTCCATTTTTAATACTTTTTTATTTTATATTAAAGGATAATCTCTTATGGATAATGTGTTTTGACTAATTAAATTCCATGGGCCCATTAGGGAAAATTATGATACAACTTATGATCTTTGAATCAGCCTCAAATCATTTCAAACATGACACTTTGGGCATTTTACATCAAATAAAAAATCAAAATGGAGGAACTAGAGGAATATGGAAATACTATACATGAGTCACCGCTGGATGAATCCCTGCTTGATTAGGCACCTCTTGTGAGTCACCATTCAATGAGTCACCATTCAGCAATGCACTATTGGTGAGTCACCATTCAGAAAATCATCGTTCAACAAGTCACCATTCGGTTAGGCACTTCTCGTGAGTCCCCATTTGGTGTGTCACTATTTGGTGAGACACCATTTAGCAAGTCATCATTCGACGAGTCACAATTCAGTGAGTCACTGTTTGGAGAGGCACCATTAGATGAAATACCCACCACAATCACTAAGTCACCATGTGGTGAGACACCGTCAGATGAGGCACCGCTGGTCAATTGATTGTCAATGATCAACTTCCAGTAAGTAATCACCAGTGATCGATTGCCTATGAGTCACATGCAGCAAGTCACTAAAAGTGAGGCACCACTAACGATTCATCACCAGGTAGCTACCCCCAGTGAGCGAACGCTAGTGAGCGACCACCATTGAGAAATTGCAAGCATGTCACCACCAGCAAGCCACCACCAGTGAGCCGCCACCAGCGAGTAACCAACAAGGAGAACCACCATTAGAAAAAATAGAAAACAGGGGGAAATCATGATGTGATAAAAAGAACCACCTCGACCTCCTGGAAGACCTCAAACATTAGTTTCTCATAAAGGAATGAAATAGAGAGATCTGAGATATTACATCCCATACCTCTCAAACTATTCTCACCCTCAATAATCCAAAACCAACTAGGTAAAAAAATAGAGGAAGGGTCTGAACAACAATCCCTTAAGATACCTATCAAAGACCCTCCTATACTTGAGATACCGCTACTTACTAAACACATCAAGGTTCAATGAGAAATCACCCTGTGTTGTTAGAAATATGGAGTGAAACCAACACATCCAATAACACCTCCTTCAACATTATCTAATCCAACTGAACACAAGTCACACTACACAAGAACAACAACCATGTCATCCTGAACAAAAAAATCATGGAATTACGTCCTCCATGTCAAGAAACTATCCTCTATGGGCAACACTGAATCACCTTTATGGTTTTAATCTCATCACAGTTAATGAATTTTGATTAGAATTGGGTTACCCCCTTTTCACATGTCAAGGCTCACTACTGGAAATTTGTTCTATAGCCATGGTTCTAAACCTTGGCTATAGGCCCCAAAACCGTGGCTATAGGTTATAGCCACAGTTTCATGAACCGTGGCTACTATTAGCGTGGCTATAGGCCTGACCCTATATCCATGGTTCCAAACCATGGATATAGGGTCAGCCTGATAGATGCCAGTAAAATCCACGATCACTGTGGATAAAACCCTATAGCCAAGGTTCCGAACCGTGGATATAGGACTATATCCACGGTTAAAACCGTGGCTTTAGGGTTTTCCACTGCATAAAAAACCCATCACGGTTGAACCGTGTTGGATGTTGGGAGGACTACCCCAGCACCCCCACCCCCTACTCCTGCACACCTCTCTACCCCCTCCCTTGCCCTCCCACATGCACACCCCCTCCCCGTGCCTCCCCCCCCCCCACCTGCACACACCCCTCCCCCTACCCCAGCACACCCCCTGCCCCCCCCCCCCGACCTACACACCCCCTTCCCCCTGCCCCAGCACACCCCCTAGGACATCTATAAAAAACCATTTAGATGAGGATAATAAATTCATGTTATATTTAGACAATATTAATGTTTATATAGATGATGAGGATCCATAAATGACCGTATTAATCACTCTTGAAAATATATATAGAACACTTTTTACGACCATGAGGTATGGTTGAGTCTATTTAACATTAGAAGATATCAAATCAGCCCATCTTTCTAAGTAATTTCATTCTAGAACATAAATAAAAGGTGAGGATAAGAGTTTTTCACAACGGGAGACATTAAACTAAAGGTAAGAAAAAACGATTCAGTAGGGACAAAAATAAGATTAATAAATAACCCAAATCTAGGACAAGCTCTATGGATAGAAAAGTAATATGTTCTCACTATGGTAAACTTGGGCACATTAAGCCTGAGCGTAGGAAACTCATGCGTGATTTGGAATCCAAACAGCCCACTAACCTATATTTTCTGGTTGATTCAGGCTATGACATTTGTTTAAATCCTGAATGTGTCCATTTATACACTCAATAAAGAGTTGTTCCTAATCTCTAGTTGTTCTTTTCATATTTTAAAATAAAGAGAGTCATTTTTAGAGCTGGTCAAAAAGAAAGAAGTAGATGTCTTCTTTGGAAAAAATAATAGGTGCAAGGTTGAGGGAATATGATCCATTATTATAGAGTTAGATAATCAATCCATCATCACCTTACTTAATGTATGTTGGGTCCCCATCCTTTAATGAACCATAATCTCCTTAGCGGTACCCACTCCACTTGCAGTCCCCCTCCCCCCTTTAGTCCCCACCCCCTATAAGGCCCCCCCGAACAGCCTCCCCCCCCCACTGCCCTTGAAGTAGACAACCCCCCTGCAAAGCCCCCCTGGACAGCCACCTCCCCCTATATCTCCATTCCTGGACAGCCCCCCCGTTCCTGGACATCCCCCCTCCCCCCCAAAAAATATCCCCCACCCTCTCTCCTGTACAGTCCACCCCCCTGCAGCCCCCTCCCCCTGAAAATCCTCCCCTGGACAGCACCCCCCTGTTGGGTTGAGAAGGAACTAGATGTTTGTTGTTGGGATTTGGGTGAGGGTTCTGGTTGTTGGATTTGAGGGTTTTGTTGAGGTGATGTTGGATGGGGTTGGGATACTCTTGTTAGTGCAGGGTTTGGATGTGTGTACATGGAGTGTCTTGGATCTGGTGAAGTCTGATGTTGTGCCTTCCATTTTTATGTCTTTGGTTTCTGGACTCGGGAGGTCGTTGGCTATTGATTCATGTGGTTGGAGTTGGTTGCGGGAGGCTTTGTGGTACTTGTAGGTGTGGTTTCATGTGTTGTGGGACTCTCTTTTAATCATGCCTTCAGCCAGTTATAGGTAGCCTTGATTTTGTGGTGTTGGGGTCTTTGGACGGAGCTACTGGTGCTACTAGCAATGGGTCTTCTGTAGGGTAGAGGGGATGTGTTGGCGGTGCAGCTGTTGTGATGCTTGGGCTGGTTGCTAGCTTCTGTTGTTATTGGTTGTCTTTCCTTCCACTGGTTTCTCATCGAGGCGTGGAGCATGCTAGTTTTTGAGTAGCTTGAAGTGGATTTGATGGTTTTTTGTGTGTTTTTGTGTTTTGTTTTTCTGGTTTTGGTCTCGAATATCTTTGGTTGGGTTCTCATTATAGGTTGTGTCTGGTGCATCTTAGTGTGTCCGCCCATAGAGGTGTGTTATTCTAGTTTGGCAGGGGCTATTGTGGATGAATGATTCCTCCTTGGTTGTTGTTTTCTTCATGTAGGGCTTATGGATGATGTTGTGCAGGATGCGGGCTCAGTTGGAGTGGGATTCCCTTGAATGGTATTTGGTTTAGGCAGCTTTTTGCGAGGCTTGGTCTTTTTTTCATGGTTGTTTTTAGGTAGGCTATAGTATTTTGTAATGTTTCTTATCTGGATATTTTTTTGATGGTTTCTGAGTTGATGGTTTGGATGGGTTTCTCGGTGCAGGTGGTTTCTTGATGGGGCATGTCGATGGTGTGTGTCTCTTTGTTAGTGAGGTTGCATGTTGTATTTTTTAGAGTAGGTTTCTAGGAGAATTTGGGTTGTGGATTTCTTCTAGTGTGCCCGTGGATTGGTGGGGTGAAGGGAATAACGTGCCTACTCTCCTAGGTTTTCTATAGGTTCTTGGGGATTCCTTGGTCATTTATTGGTGGTCGTGCTAGGGCTGGTGTGGGATAAGGTTTCCAGTGGTTCTTGGGTGTTGATGGATGGAGGAGTGGAGTTGGCTGGTTTGAGGTGTAGATTAGGATGGTTTGGGAGTACTTTGGTTAGAAGTCTATTGTGTGGGCGTCCGCTGGTTTGCAGGTTGCTTTGCATGGGGATGGTCTTTGATGGCTTCGGTGGTCAGGTGTCATGGGTGTGCTAGAGTTGTTCTTTTTTGTCACATGGTGAAAGTTTTTGTTGGTTATTTTTTTGTTTGGTGCGGTGCAGGCTCATATGGACTTGTGTGTGGGAGTGTTTTCTTATAGGTGGTTAGGGGTGGGTCGTTGATTGGGGGGGATTCCAGTTTCTTTTCTTGTTGCTACATTATTGGGATTCGAGTGGATCTTTCTTGGGTGGTGTTTCATGAGTGAGTGTTTGCATCTGTGTGTGTGTGAGTGAGTGGATTGGGTAGTGTCAGTGGTTGGTGGTGTATTAGAGTGTGCGTTTATCGGTTTGGTTGATATAGATTCTAAGTTTGGCTTGCAGTTTGGTTGGCTTGTTCCTTTTGGGAATCTTTATTTCACTTGTAGGTCTTTCTTGCTGGGTTCATGGGTTTTTCTGTCACTACTTTCTATGAGTTAATAGGTGATGTCTCTATAGTTCTCGAGTGCCACAGGATGGGATGGGTATCCACCATGTCTCATGTTAGTTTTGTGTGTTCCCATATCCTACTGGATGCGATTAATGGTGATACTAGTTGCCTCTCTTAGAGTATAGAAGGGCTTGGGGCAGCTCTTAGATGATCCCTTATTCCCTAGTTTCTGTTACTAGTTCTTGATGTCTATTACTTCTTGGTTATTTCTTCATGATGTCATGGTTTTGTTACTATTTTTTTGATGCATTCATGGATGTTTCTTTTCCAGTTTGGAAGCGAACCTCACCATCCAGTTTCTATTTGGTTGGACATTGTAGGGTATCGTGTTCGATTATTTTCTTGGTTTCTTGGTGTTTAATGGGAACTTTTCTTGGTTCCCATGTCTCGATATGGTTGAGCTATGAATTTGGGTTCTTGGGTCAACTGTCGTTTCACTATTGAGTGATCGATTGCAATTCATCTTTTCAATGATATTTATAGTTCTATTTTTTCCTTGCAGAAAAACAAAAAAATACTTAAAACTTCTAAAAACCCTAAAAAAAATTTAAAAACCATAAAACCCCTTTAAAATGAAGGTGGAAGGGGGCTGGTGTGGGCTGGATGTGGATGGAGAAGGGCCAAATCATGGAATTACCGTGGCTTGACCACGGAGTGACCGTGGCGTGACCGCGGCGTGACCGCGGCTTGACCGCGGCGTGACTGTGGCGTGTTGGCCCGGTCCAGCGGCATCCATGGGGCAACATCTTCCGTCCAGGAGCGAAGGGATCGGGAGGAGGCTAGAATGCTGGTAGAAGGGGGCTGGTTGCAGGTGCTGCTGGGATGGTGCGGGCTGATTCGAAGGTGGCCGGGGGGGCTCTTGCAGGCTGGAATGTTGGTGGCAGCGGGCTGAAATGAAGGTGAAAGGGGGTGGTGTGGGATGAATGTGGCTGTAGCAGGGCCAAATCATGACATTACCGTGGCGTGACTGCGGCATGACCGCGGCGTGACCGCAGCATGACCGGAGCTTGACCGCGGCGTGACCGCAGCGTGACCGCGGCATGACCGCGACGTGTTGGCCCGGTCGAGCAACATCCGGAGGGCATCATATTCCGGCTAGGAGCGAAGGGAGTGGGAGGAGGCGGGGCAATTGAATTGAAAAAACCAAAAACATGCTAATATATGGTATTATACAAAAACTTCCAGTCAAATTAACTACACTAATCAAAAACATACTAATATGACTTGAACTACATCAAACATAATCAAGCCAATTTGAGTAAAGTGGAACCAAACCAAATGGTTTTGAAAACGATTAAACTGAACCAAATTGAAAACAATGTAACCAAACTGACTCAAACCAATCAAAACTGACTTCAATAAAGCATAATTGAGCATGAAAAAAAGGAAACTAATGAAACATACCTGATTGGATCTAAAATTAATTTAATTTAATCGAATATCCCCAAATCGAAAAAAATGAACTGTTAAAATTGACATAAACCAAAAAAAATGAACCCAATAAAAAATAACTTAGCAAACCTAACCTGGCCCAAACTGACCCAAGGAGCCGGGCCTTGTGATGAACTTTTAGAAGGCCTCATGCCCACAGGTTGAGAGGATATCCCAGTCATGTGGTGCTTTACTCTACTCAACACGATCCAAAATGTACTGAAAAAAGATAGGGAACCCAAAAATCACAAAAACCCAAATTGAAATTTATCCGAAGAATAAAAATGGAATAATCCTTACCTAAATCTGATGTTTAACTCACTACCTTCTATGGTGGTGGGTAGAATCGACCTCATCATAAGTAACCACCTGTAAGTAAATAATAGGAAAACGAGTGAGATATAACAACTTCAGATTGATATGTGATCAATGTGTCAACTGTACAGGATAAATGATACATAACTCCATAATCAAAAATAAACAAAGAATATTTAGATTGATATGTAAATCCCAATACTGAATAACATGATCGTTAATGAAGGCTTTTTGTTCAAATGAAATCCAATTTCATTCAATACATACACAATAGAATCGTTGGAGTATTATTATTCTATATTTGTTGAGTATTCCATAATGGAGTAGGTTGCGCCACTCTTGATGGGAAACATGAAAGATATGAGGGGATAGTGATGTAGTTTGACACCGCTTGGGTTGTGTTGTATTTTTTTACAAAATCTGTGGACTTTTCCCAAGATGATTTGTTGAAAAGATGGGGAGATTAATGGACACCCCTAAAGTGAGTTTGAGTTAGACATGTCAAAAATGAGATGTGGTGGACGAAGAGGGGTGATGGAGCTTGGCCATGTGAGGGAGTTCATATATTTAAAACTATAAATGTAGGTGTTTTCAAGTCTAGCATGTAAGCTTACACATATTGATAGTGCGGGGTAGAACCCACCTGCACACCCCCTATCACCTCTCCTTGCCCCCTACCCCCACCTGCACACCCCCTGCCCTCCCACATGCACACCCCCTCCCCTGCCCTCCCACCTGCACACCCCTCCCCCTGCCCCAGTACACACCCCTTCCCCCCCACTTGCACACACCATGCCCCCTCTCTCTGTCCCCTTCCCCCCCCCACCTGCCTCCCCCCACCTGCACACACCCCTCCCCCTTCCCCAGCACACCCCCTGCCCCCCCACCTGCACACCCCATGCCCCCTTCCCTGCCCTCCCACATGCACACCCCCTCCCCTACCCTCCCACCTGCACACCCCTCCACCTTCCCTAGCACACCCCTACCCCCCCTCCCACCTGCACACACCCCTCCCCCTGCCCCATCACACCCCCTGCCCCCCCCCACCTGCACACCCCCTTCCCCTGTCCCTGCCCCTGCCTCCCACCTGCACACCCCCTTCCACTCCCCTTTCATCCCACCTGCACACCCCCTCCCCCTACCCCCCTGCTGCCCCCCCCCCACCTGCACACAGTCCTAGAGAATCACACAACCTAAAACTGCAGCCCAAAGGATCACCCAACAATGCTCATACGATATCAAATTCCCCACAACATCCCATTACAATACAATTTAAACCAATACGCCACAATAATGAAAATCAAGACAATACACAACGCACAATCATAATGAAAATCAACCAATAGATCAAGTTATCACCTTAGAAGGATTACAGTTAGTATGCAATGTATTGGATATATAATAAACTTCAATAGAACGCTAGTGGAATTGTAACATGGTACTACACCACTAACTGAGCACTATATGTGAGGTCTTCTAACAAAGTAAGCTTGAAAAGATGTAAACGATAAGACCCTATAGCTAAGCTAATCTTGAAAGGATACAATTTAGCATGGATAATTAGCTAAATTAATTGGTGAGCCTATTAATAGTTTTATATTCGATAATGGTATAAAATATAATTTTTATTTTGATATAATGTATGGAAGATAAAAAAACACATACAATATTGCGATAATATCAGGTAAATACTTACAAATGTGTCAACGCTATGTGGGGTCTGTGAAAATTTCTGGTTCACAATCTATTCTAACAATTTCATCATCTGTATCATCAAATGAAACATTCAAATAAATACCAATGGGTTCATCCACCACATCATTGTCATCCATGCCTACATCAAAAATATGTCTAGGAATAACATCAACAATAACACTAAATTGGGGTTATAACGGGTCACTTTCATAAAACACATGTTTAGCTTGTGATGCAAGAATATAAGGTTCATCGGTACGAAGCTGGCGTTTCATATCAATCACTATAAATCCATAGTTATCAATATGTTTTCCTTGCCGTGTCATTGAATCAAACCACATGCATTTCATCATTGCGACACGACCATGTGCATAGTAATCTAATAAAATTATTCTTTCAACAACACCATAATATGATATATTTTATGATCGACACTGCCTATCCAATGCACTCGCATAACAATCTGTTGTAGATCTTATCTTGACACCGTCATGCTGTGTTTCAATTTTTTTGCACAAATATTTATAACAAATTTAAATCCATTGACAACCATTGACTTTCAATCACATTCCACATCGTTTGGACCAAAGTACAATGCTTTTATTTCATCTGATACTTCAATCATTGGTAGAGTTGAAACCTAAAAGATACCAACATAGAATATTAAACAGAGACTTGTGATTATGTTATGAGATGAAGAAAAAGAAATCTATTACCGTTGACTTTAACCAGGTAGCAAATTCTTTGATGTGCAACAGTTCCTTCCTCTTAATAGATAGAGAGCGATGTATCTTTTTTATAATTTCTAAATGTTATCTATAGATCTGGAAGCATTAAAATGTCAGAAGATATAAAGAAATCACAAAATGAAAAAAATACATATTTATTAGTTTACTTACTTGATATAATCATCAAGCACACCACAGTTGAATAATACTGTGCGATGTGCCATTTCCCACTCTTCCCTACTTAAAGTACACAACGAGTACGATCCAGATATCCCCCATGTTTTGGGCAGTGAAAGAAATGTAGGCTCAATGGGTTCATATTGCTCATCTTCAGTTCTCATTAGTCGATTAGACCTCGTAGTGACGTTATCCAAGTACGATGAACAAAAATCCACAAATTCTTGTGCTAAATAGCATTTCACAATAGAGCCTTCAGGATGATATTTATTTCTCACATAAGATTTCAATGTAAACATCATTCATTCGGTAGGATACATCCACCGACTCAAAACAGGACCACCAAAGAGAACTTCCGTGGGAATATGCACAGTCAAATGTAACATACATGTCAAAAAAGATGATGGGAAAATTTTCTCCAAGTCACAATGAATAATCGATGCATCTCTCTGAAATTTTTGAACAACACTTCTGCTCAATCTTTTGGCACAAAGATCTCGATAAAATTGACATAACTTAATCACCGCAACTCTAACATTATGTGAAAGTAAATGGCGAATGGAAATGGGAATCAACTCATGTAACAGGACATGGTAATCATGGGTTTTAAGAGATTTGAGTTTCACAACTTGTGTGTTCACCCTTTTCAAAATATTACTTGAATAACCATCTGGAGCCTTCAATCTTTCCAAGACCTGAAGAAAATTTTTTTCTCAACATTTGTCATCGAATAACAGGAAACATGGACTTTCCCCTTATTTTGACTAACTAACTTAGGATGAAGTCTCACTCTTATACCCCAATCCATCAAATCACAATGACACCACAAATGGTCTTTTGTTTTTCCTTTGACATTTAAAATAGTAGCGAGTAACATCTTAAAAATGTTTTTCTCGATATGCATTACATCCAAAAAATGACATAATAAATTCGATGACCAATATAGCAACTCAAAGAATATGCTTTTATTTCTCTAATTTCTATTGGAATTCGAATTAGCATGCTTTCATTTTCTGATATTTGATTGACTTTTTCCATGAACATAATACAAATCATCATGTTTTTAACAATATCAGTCCTTGACATTCATTGAGGTGTCTCATCTATCTCGATGGAATTCTCAAACTGTCTCTGATTTTTCCTATATATATTATCCATTGGTAGAAAACGTCGATGCCCTTTGAATTTGAAATTTTTCCGAAACATTAATCTTCGAAAACGTTTATTTTTCATAAAAATAGGACAGGATAATTTCCCATTAGTACTCCAACCCGACATCATTCCGTATGCAGGGAAATCATTTATAGTCCATAATAAAGCTACATGAAACATAATGTACTCCTTTCTGAATGCATCATACCCTTGTGCCCCAAAAATACAAAGATCATTTAACTCCTCTATTAATGGCTGCAAGTATATATCAATATCATTTCCTAGATATCTGGGTCCAGATATCAATATAACCAGGATAGTGAACAGCTTCTTCATGCACATCCATTAAGGAATGTTATAAATGTGAATGAAAACAGGAAACTACTGTGTGTAGTATGCATTTGGCGAAATGTGTTGAAACCATCACAGGATAATCCTAATCTAACATTTTATGGGTTGGATACAAAATAATGATGTAACCTATCAAATTTCTTCCAAGACAACCCATTTGTAGGATGCACTATTTCATCGTTATCCTTATTTCTTTTATCTTCATTCCATCTCATATTCTTTGGCATTTGTTCTGACATAAAGTTTTTTGAAGCCTGGGAATTAAAGGGAAGTGCCACATCACTTTCTATGGTATGAAAGATTGAGATCCCTCTTTATTATTCTTCTAACTTGATGTGCCACACTATTTGCACTGACTCAAGTCTACATTCTCCTTCCAGAAAAAACAACAGTCTTTGAGACAAGAATGAATCCTACTAGATGAAAATCCAAATTTGTCAACCAACATTGATGCCATTTAATCATTTTCTGGAATACATGCATCATCAGGTAGTAAATCCTTAATAAATGTAAGGATATATTCGACCTCAGTATTATTAAATCCATATATTGTTTTCCCATGATATAATCGCATTAAAAACTGATGTTTTATCATTTTTTCACATGCTTGATATACTAGGGTATTTTCATCTTCCATCAACTTTCTAACACTCTCAACGTCATAATCCTGATTAATATATGAGAACTGTGTTCCAGTATTCATTTCCTCTTGCACTAGTCTACATGAGGAGCTAGCTTCAGAAACAAAAGGAAACTGATCAGAAATCAGATTTTTCATACCAATATTTTCCGCTGAATCGATGTCATTCAACACTTGAGATTTTTCTCCATTGTGATACCACACATGATGATTTTTTTGGAAACCACTTTTAGTTATATTGTAACTCACATCCTCACAAGATAACCGAGCTCTTACAACACAATCAAAACACGGCCATCGAATCAATCCGCCATCTGAATCATTTGTGAATGTAAAGTCCAAAAAATATTGTAACTCCTTCTGAAATTCATCAGTGATCTGATCAATGTTGTATATCCAGTATCTATCCATTCTAAAATAGATAAACATACATTAAATAAATAATCTAGAAAATTACTTAACATTATATGTATTGTTTCATAAGATATTAAGTAATCATCAATAACAAGTTAATAAATAATCATAACAAATATATTAAAATTATGGTTTAGGGAATTCATAAATGTTTTAAATTATAAAAATTCACAAATAGTCATACATAAGTTCCAAGAATGAGGATTGATTATAGTAAAAATATTTTATATAAAATCTATGAGATAATAATAATCAATTCCCAAAAGTGTTTGGGTTAATTCATAACGAGTTGTGATGTTTTGTATTAAATCTACAAGGATTTATTTAAATTTAGAGACATTTTGAAAATATAAACCGTATCATATAACAAGAATTAATATTAAAGAATTCTTAAGAATTAAAATGTTAAGAAGATAAGAATAATAACTAATGTCTGAATCTATACTTTAAAGATGGTGGTCACCTTAGAAAAGGGATATCCAATCAGCTTGGTTGTTCCCACCCTTGCTCATATCTATGAACTGTTGGGTCAAATATAGGAATGAAGATCCCCAAATCACCTCAATGGTCCATATCAATTATTGAATGGATGGGTAGTGAAGTGTTATCAATGTTATGAGTACCGGTATACCGCAATAGTCCCCCACTCTAACATTCATCCTACCCTACTCTACATTGTTGTCATTCTACTAAAATCCTTGGGAATTTCTAGTGTGGTTGAGTTGTTTAGTGATTTTTCTCACTTTTCTTTTATGCCTTCCCCCTCCACCCCCATGGATGGAATATAATTATTTAATCACAACCATATTTGTACAGAATTTGTTTTTAAACCATGGGTAATAGATAAATATGCATGAGTAACAACATATTTAAGATCTCTATTGTATTTTAATTGTGTGTGGTCACTACAATGGAGCATTCTCATCTAAGAATGTGTTAAAAACAAATGGATAATGAAGACCACCGATGATGAAAAATGGAAGAAAAGTTTCTTTGGAATGTTTTAAAAAAAATGAAGTTGGAAACACAATTACCAAGAAGTTTTTAAAGAATGAAGATCATACATCCTTGGGTAATAAACCTAGGAAGTCTAAGCCAAGTGCTAAATTTAAAAGGATTTGTTCTTAAATCATGGAAGAAGGAGAAAAACATAGATTCAATCCAAAAAACATTGCTTGTATGTGAAAATAGAGGCATGAAATATCATAATCAAAGATTTTTCCAAGGAGAATACAAATGTTGGTGGAAGGGGGCTGGTGTGGGATGGATGTGGCCAGAGTAGGGCCAAATCGCGGCATTACCACGGCGTGACTGCGGCGTGTTGGCCCGATCCAGTGACATCCGCGGGGCAGCATCTTCTGGCCAGGAGCAAAGGGAGCGGGAGGAGGCTGGAATGCTGGTGGAAGGGGGCTGGTTTCAAGTGTTGGGGGGATGGTGCATGCTGGTTTGAAGGTGGCAGGTGGGGCTGTTGCGGGCTAGAATGCCGGTGGCAGCGGGCTGAAATGAAGGTAGAAGGGGGTTGATGTGGTCTGGATGTGGCCGGAATAGGGAAAAATCACGACATTAATGCGGCGTGACAACGACATGACCGCGGCGTGACCGCACCGTGACCGCGGCGTGACCGTGGCGTGACAGCGGCGTGACCGCGGCGTGACCGCGGTGTGACCGCAGCGTGACCGTGGCATGACCGCAGTGTGATCGCGGTGTGTTGGAGTTTTACCAGTGGGGGGACAGTCATGATAAGTTGATATAAAAATATTAGATAGAGGTAAGAGATAGATATTAGTGGTAGGCATTATTGAGGACAATAAATTATGGGAATATTGTTAGAT
The DNA here is from genome assembly GCA_963277665.1 of Viscum album. Lineage (NCBI taxonomy): Eukaryota > Viridiplantae > Streptophyta > Magnoliopsida > Santalales > Viscaceae > Viscum > Viscum album. The sequence continues at coordinate 1,050,357,859 of OY728164.1, read as the reverse complement.
GATCCATGTACCAAACATAACTAAGGGATTTCAGTTTTAACACATGTATTTAGGGGCCCCAATGATCTAGTGAAAACACATTCATGTATAATTGGACAACTAAGTGAAGTGATACTAGTTTCAAAGTATAAATATGAGAGAGGATACATAATCATTATTCAATTCATATGCGTTTTGAAATTGTTAGGCCATGAGATTAGGTGTAACTGTAATATTATTATAACAATCATAATAAACCATGAATATTCTAAATTATAGGTTTATGAGTCTATATTCCTTTAATATTTTTTAGTTATATACCCAGTATGATATCAAAATTAGCATCATGGTGTAGATGATATGTTTTTTGAGTCATAACACCATCATAGAGTTGATTCAAATGATGGTTAGAATTAGAATACAATGTTAACAAAATAACACCAGAGTACCAATGTATGGGTGCTTGATTTTATAAGCATTGAAAAATGAATTTTCAGAGGAGGTTAACATATCATTAAGTTTCACTTCAAATAAAAAGGGGAACTAGGATTCATTTGTGGTGAAAATTTTGTTTGGAAAAGATTGGAAATGGTTGTTCTTGTTCATTAGATATTGTGTGGATTGGATTGTTTCGTTGTAGAAATATTGGGATAGTTGGGTGAAAATCTTATTTCTTCAACCGTGATGGCAGGAAGTTTCTAAAAGTTTCTTACCCTTCAATTGTTAAGCATCAGTAAGTGAGAGTTTTAGATATATTTCATGACCTAACATCAAAATTAATCAAATCGATATTCTTGTTGAGGAGGCTCTGGATGGTAATTTACAGGGTGTAATTTTTTTCAGATCGAGGAACATGTCACACTATTTATGTTTCTACTGTATGTCGATCAGATAGAAACAACATAGGTCATGGGATGTCATAATCTATGACCAGATTATCTTGAGTTTGTACTCATCATGATTTTCTACATTAATGATCTACTATCATTAGTTCCTAGCTGTTTGGAAAAAATTATATTCAATCATTCTGGAGTATATCTCATCCATTGATATCTATTTAATCTAGTGGGGTTTTCCCATTGGATCCTACTAAATATATTTTCATCTTTTCTTGTATAGTATATATTCATCAATAGTATACATTTACAAATATTTTTTATTATGGAGTTTGTGTTCAGTTTTATGCTCTAGGATCCACTATTTTAGATGATTCAGTTGATGTAGTAGAATCATGATGTCTTTCTATTGTTTTTTTTGTGTCACCTACTTAATGTGAAATTTTTTATAAAGATACTACTAGTTGAATTAATGAACACTATGACATCATATTAGATGATTTATTTTTAATTTGATGTACATTTCGGTATAAATTGATGGTCTATTGAAGTGTGGTTTTGTTCTTCCAAGTGTGTCCCCTTGGAAAGCATCAGTTCAATTTATAATATAGTGTAAATGATGTATGTGTTTGTCTATAAATTATCCTCACCTGAATCATGGGATTCTAAATAATCACTTCCCTCTATTATAGATTGATGAATTATTTAATTAACCCATCCACAGCTACACCCCTCCACCCTCCCCCTGCTCCCTGCCCTGTTCCCCCCTCCAACCTACCCCCTACCCCTGCAACCTTCCCCCCTGCCCCTGCCCCCTGCCCCCCTCCAACCTGCCCCGTGCCCCCCTGCACCCCTGCACCCTGCACCCTGCCCACTTCCCCCTTCCCTCCTCCACCCTCCCCCCCTGCCCCAACCCTGCCCCCCTACCCCCCACCCTACCCCCCTGCACCCCTCCACCCTTGAATGTATTATTATGTCAAATGACCATTGGTATCCAGTGACTCACTAGATAGATATGCATAAAAAATATGTTCCCCATCAAGATGAGTGAAATATTAAGCCTTGAATATAACTTTGGACCGAGTCTCTTGCAGTTCACTATGGAATTGCCTCTGTTTCCTAGACAATGTGTTGTTTAACTTTGAACTATTTTTCAGTAGAGAACCATATAATCTCTAACGGCACTATGGAATTGCCTATGTTTCCTAGACAATGTGTTGTTTAAATATCACATCCCATGTGACATAGTCACACAACATGAGGCCCATCTTAAAAGTCTAACGACACTTAAAGAGTGTCTTGGTTCAAACAACCGTTTTAAAAAAAGAGGGAAACCCCCTACATGGATATAAAAAGGGTCATGTATGATGTGTTACTCAAACTTCATAAAGTTCTACTCTATTTTCAAAACACCTCATGAATTTAATCATAAGACCAAAAAATTTCCTAAAATCCAATTTCATTTTAAATCATTTCCAAAATTATATAATGCATCCCCCCTTTCCCCCAACACAGAACCCCAGACAGCCCCCCGTGCACCCCCAGACATCCCCCCGTGCACCCCCAGACAGCCCCCACGTACACCCTCGGGCAGACCCCATTGTATGAAACTCTATAGTGTTATCTATCAATTCCCTTATTATTCATTTGTTCAATTGATATTTCATTTTTATGAGATTTATTTTTCCACAACACTCCCCATCACCCTCTTCACACCCCCTCATACTCTTTGAATCTCTATAAAATTGTGGCCAATGAGTGGGCTCAGAATGGCTAAGTGAAATTGAACTAAACATGTAAATCTGAAAGTCATGGGTGGTGCAATGGTAATATTTTGGCATGACTCATCTATACGTCGGATGTAAATGCTGAAGGAAAAGAAAACATAATCAAAACAAAAACCACATAGTATAAAGACAAAAAAATGAAACACACAAATTAATCTCTCCACTACCCCAATCTCCCTCCCCTGCAAAGAAAACCACGTAGCCGCCTCCAGTGCCCTTATGGCCCCATTCGCAGAATATAAATACCCTCCATCCATAGAAAGCAGTAAAAGCCTAAGTGGCCAATGCGATAAAGAAAATAAAATAAAAATTAAACAACAACATACCTATTTCCAGTGAATAATTATATCTCTAGTTTATTGCATTTTTCTATAGAAACATAATGCTCTTATGGTAACCCACTTTTATTGTTGCATGACCGGATAATGATTCACAAAAATTAATACCTTTAAAAGTAAAACCACATGAAATTGGAAAGGGACTGATGACTATCACTGAGTAGGCATATTAAATATATGGGAGAACTTAAACTAATGAACCTATATATTTGCACACATATTTCCAAGCAAAATAGAGTAATTTGGAAGAGTAAAAAACTAAAACTTTTAAATGCATGGAAAACCTATAACATCACACAACAAAGTATAAAGTACTTAATCAATGTAAGGAGGAAAAAATATAGGCCCAATAACTAGTTGGTAGGTCTAATCTAACAAAAATAGATAATATAGTCTAATCATGAGGCCTCCATTCTAAAAACCATCTAAACACCACATCCACCAAGCACCAATACACACCATCTACACTATGTCTGCCTAAATCTCCATAAAAAACAACCATTTTCATAATAAATTATATGTTCAAGATGAACCCACGTAAGGGTGAGTATAAATATAACCAGTAGCACACCCCAAAATCAAGAATTAAAGCACCAATAAGTAGTTATATTAAATCAAAATAATAGAGGGTAAAGAATGGTGGATGGGGATGAAGACAGGGGATTACCACCGGTTGTGGGGGAGAACCGTCAGGAATGGAGTAGGAGGGGAGGAAGCTCAGATCAGCTTTCTTAGAGGAGGGTCGGGGTGAGGAAGGTCGCGACGAGGAGGGGTCAAGGGTTTTCAGTGTTGCTGGGGGTGTTGACCTCAGCGTCAGAATAGAGGCGTCTGGGAGGAGGCGTCGGGGAGGAGGGTCGTAGCGAGGAGGAGGGTCTTGGTGAGGAGGCTTTGGGGAGGAGGTTCGAGGAGTGGAGGCATCGGAATAGCGGCGTCGATGAGGAGGGTCGTGGAGAGGAGGCGTCGGGGAGGAGGGTGGCAGCGAGGAGGAGGGCGCTGCGAGGAGGCTTCGGGGAGGAGGGTTGTGGAAAGGAGGAGGGCGTATCAAGGAGGAGATTGCAGGGGAGAGAAATGGCGAGGACAGGAGGGTCGAGGAGGAGCCTGACAGATTTTGGGGGGAAAGGGCATGACAGATTTTAGGCACAGTTTCTTAATTAAACTGTGGTATAAATTGGCTATAGCCATGGACCTATATAACCGTGGCTATAGGTCCGTGGCTATAGCTTTATTTTGTAGTAGTGGATCTACCAAAAATCACACCAAACACATTAAAAAACAAAGGGAAAACAACTCATCTCATAAAACAACAAGGTAGAAACATCACATTAAAAAACAGATTAAAACAATAATAAAAAAAACTCTGGGTACTAGGCTCTCATCGGTGTCTCTCGCTCACATGTACTCTCTTATAATCCATTATGACTCCACCACACACGAACCAATGGAATGGTCCAACCATGCAAAACCTTTTCAAGATGATTTTGGATCTCCACTGGCTTCTCTAAGAACATAGTGTCATTCTCAATATATAACTCTCCCTAGTCAATACTATGGAATCATCACAAAGATACCAAAAAATATGAGAGTTATTGAAGACTTCACGGATCCTCTCTAACCACAGTATAAATGCCAAATGATATGAAAACATTCCAAATTTCACCACTCGAAGGGTCCAAAAAACCAAGGATAAATATTACTCCCTATACTGAATCTTCACTATCCATGTTGAGGGGAGATTTGTAAGAACATGTCTTCCCAAAACTAGAACTCCTAGTTCCCCCTACTAAGATTGGTATAAGACTTATTATGGTTCTGTTCCACCTTCATCTTTTCATAAACCAGCTGAACCATATCTATTATTCTCTACACCACATCAAAAGCAAGAACTCACCAACCTCCATCCATCACAATGGTGAAGGACACAATATTCCATACAAAGCTTCAATCAGATCCATTTCAATTGAAGAGAGATAGATATTACTATAGGAAATATATACCAAGGGTAGGTGTCGTACCCAAGATCCCACAAAGTCCAAGAAAAACACTCACAACATATACTTGGATGTTTGGATAGTCCTCTCTGTCTTTCCATCTATCTAAGGATGGAAGGTAGTGATGAGTCTAACTGGGTTCTAATGTAATGTTGTAATTCCCTCCAAACTCAGGATGTAAAAAGTTCTTCCCATTCCAAGACAATGGATATCAGAACACCATGCAAGCACACCACTTCATCCATGCACCTCTTCACCAAGGCATCCACTGAACATAACTCTTTGATTTCCAAGAAGTGACAAAATTTCATCATCCAATCCAATAATGCCCAAATGTTATCATATTCAACATGATCTCTGGGTAACCCTATGATGAAATCCAATGATATTTTATCCCAATTCAACTTAGGTAAATCCAAATGCTGTAAAAAACCCCAAGGACATAGTTATTATCCTTTATGCGTTGTAAAACCAAGAAATTCACCACAAACTCAGCCACCTCCCATTTCATCCAAGTCCACCAAAACTACATCCTCAAACCAAGATTTATTTTAGAGACTCTCGTGTGTACTGGTAAAAGTGAGCTATGAAACACACGAAGGACTCCCTCCCACATCTCCCATAGAACAAAAAAACTTCCCATGGTGCAATATCAAATTCTGACCATCTTCCAACCATCCCTCTAGATAATCACAATGGCCAACACGATCGTGCAACACCTCAGACTCTGAGTCCCCCCACTGAGACTCTTCCACCTACCGTATCAGAGAAGACTACACTATCATATCAATAAAACATCATATAATTCTATGCACTCATGAATACAAGTGCAAAGCATCCAACTCCTCCATCGCACTCCATGCATCCACAGATTCCCGAACAAACTCTTTATGTGACTTCCTGCTTAATTCCTTGGTCTCAATACTTACCATTCCTAAGGGGTAAGAGAAATCAAAATAAATGTCTGTAAGAAACAATATCAACCACCACTATCATAGATTCAGATATCACATGGGAAATATGCAACTAAAACTTTTATGATCCATGAAGACAGAAAAATGCTCTGTAATGTGGTAATGTCCCTACAACTTCAGCACAAACACAACTGATTCTTGAACCGGGTCATGGGTTTAATAGTTATTCTCATGAAGAAATAAATACCTAGACCCATAACATATCACATCTCAATATTACATAAATTCAAATACCATGCATAGATAGGAAGTGTCACAAAACACCTCAAATATCACCCCTTCCATTTGAAACCAGAGCACTAGGGAACTGAAAAGCATCCCCTTCAGGTAGTCCAAAACCGGCTGAATCTTCTCACTCTAAAAAAATGGAAATTCTAGTTTGAAACGCTCAATGGAGATTCAACTTAAGGAAAATTGGGTACAAATCTATAATAGTATCCTGTGAGACAAAGTAAAATGGAAACCTCTAACACATTATTGTGTGACACCTAAGAATAAATTATTTCAACCAATGATGGGTCTACTTATAAACCCTGTTGAGACACCACATGACTAAGGAAATTCGAATCTTATGTCTAGAACGTACACTCAGACAACATTCCCTTGAGATGGTGAAATAGAATAACCTATAAGATAGTTATGAAATTCTTGGTAAGCTCCTCCACTAACTTTGAGTAGATCAATATATCATGAATAAACATAATGAATAACCAATTCAGGAATTCATAGAAGATAATTTTCTTATGTACCATAATCCCTATCAGTGAATTCGTAACACAAAATGGGATGACCAAAATCATGAAGTCTCCATATCTGCATCTGAAGGCAGTTCTCAGGATATCTCCCTCCTTCAACATCAACTAGTGATATCCAGATAGTATATTGATACTTGAAAAGAAACTCACCCTGATCATCTAGTTGATAATATAATTTATCATTGGTGGTGGGTAACCATTAATGACTAAAACCGGAATAAACCATCGGTGGTCTATGTAAAACCTTAGACCACCATCTTCCTTCTTTTCCAAGAAAACAAGAGCACCCCATGATGACAAACTGGGAAGATAAAACCCGTATACATCATATCATCTATTCGAATACTCAACTATATATACTCAAAAGGTTCCATATGATAAAGATCCACTGAAATTAGAGACTCAATGGGATGCAAGTCTATCCCAAACTCAACATCACTTGGGGTTGCATGTTTCACAACCTCAATAGAGAAAAAATATAGGAATCACCTGATGTCCTTGGGAAACTCTACCATTTCAAAATCCACTAATTAGACCAACAACTCATCTAACAACGAAATAAGAGGCTCCACCTGCTAACTACCCACCTGAAAACTCTACTCCCCAATGAAAACCACACAATGACCATCCACATCTGAAAACACAACTCTCTTATAAAAGAGTTTTATAATGGAACTTATTGAATATAATCAGTCAATATTGGTGATGGCTTGTATGGATGTCTCTGTGGAATGAAAATATCCCCATGAGACTGGTGTTGTCCCATAATTATTCTACACCACCATAAACAAGCAGGTCTAGCCTCCAATTAAATACTCCACACCAGGGGAATGGTAAGCCTATAAACATAAAACCCCATAACAGTATCATGAGTGGGTGAAAAAATTAGCATGAAGCTACTGAATCAAATAATGTGAAAGCAATAATAATAAATAAGTTGATTGTACCTATGATTATATTTGGTCCTGATGGAATTATAACCTCTACTGCATGCAACTGACCACACCCAGATCCTCACCTCTCTACATAGGACCATCTAAATGGCCATGCTTGGATAATAGCCCCTAAAAATATGGAGAATTTTGAGGCTGTCCTGTATCTTATATATCTCTACTTGGAAGAGAAAAATTATACTTCCATAAAGGCTTAAACAAAAATAATAGAAACTACTACTAGGGATGGCACGAAAAATGTCCACCTCCACCAAACTAAGCATAGGAAACTACTAGGCACTAGATATGGTGATTACCATGAACCCCACAACAAAAAATATTGGAAGTATGATCCCGGGAAAATCAAAAAAAAAACCACAGGCACCAGGAGGTATGGAAAGAAACTATTATGACTGACTCCCTCCTAGTCAAAAACTCGATGGTCCTAGCACGTGAGACCTGCCACTGACAACTCTGCCTCTCAGATAACCCGGATGTATCCCCTCTCTCAGTAGGCCTCCTCATGAGTTCATCCTCTCAATCACCTACAACTTTTTCCTGACCTCCAGATGCTTTTGCGATATAGAGGAAGTAACAACATACTTGATAGAAGGAAGAAGATCCTCTTGAATATGTCTCACACGAGACACCTCATCTATAAAGAGATATGGGAACAAATTAAGAAAATAATTGAACTTGAACCCACGATCTTACAATAACATACTCCCCATATAAAGGGAGAGTAGCTCCAGCTTTATCTCACCCTTCATGGTTAACGAAAAGAATTCCTCTCGGAACTCCATCTGGAAGTCATCCCACAAAATGTCTACCTCTTTCTACTCCTATAGATACATCATTCAAAATTGATGTGTAGCTCCAAGAATATGAAAAACTACCAAATGGTCCCTGTACAGTGTTGGTTCATGATAGGAAATATCTAAATCCTGATACTGTCATTCTAGATCAACATAAAAAACACTACCCTTGTACATTCCCAAATCCTTCCATTATAAGGCACACAAAATCCTCTTAAACTAGTCCTCCTAATCAATTGGATCAACCCTTCATCAATAAAATAAATCAGCTTGATGAACCTCTATAGCCTAATCCACATGCGGCTGAACACAAAAAGCTATGGGGGAAATGGTATACAAATATTTCATAAGACCGAGTATTATGGAGTCTATATTAAGAATTATTTTAACCCATTTAATACATATTTAATTATTCACTAAACTTACCCACTGAAACATGAAAACAAGTCATTATGATGAATGTACCATTACTAGGGTCTCTACCCTCTAAATTATGTAGCCTCACTTGGTCATTAGGTATGTTTGGAGTCCTTGTGTTAGACCACATGGGGACCGAAAATCACGTGTCCTAGCAAGTCTTCCCTAGCCTATGTCACTAAAAAAGGTATCCATACACCATTACCCTACCAACCCATACAATCCTCACTGTGCCTAATGACAAACTCTACCACATATCTTAACCATTAACTCGGATGATATTCAATCATGACCCACTTCTTCCAAAGATGTCCATCCTAGGTTGTTAAAGAATAAAGGGAGATAACAAAACCATCGAGTCCCACATCCAATAGGCCCCGAGTTGGATACTAGAACCAAGGGTATACAAATATTCTAATATGGGAGACATTACCTTTTTTATGGAAACAAGATTAAGATATATAATGGATCATTTTCAAAACAAATCCATGAAATATATAAAAGAAATCCAAAAAACCACCCCAAATGAATGCATAAAATAGAAGTGCTACAAATACAAAACAACTCCAAAGTTAATATCAAAATTAAACCTAACCAAGAACACAACAACTGTAAGGATATGAGCTATTAGGGTCCAACACAGTCAATGTAATACTACTAGAAACCTAAAAACTATTTTATGGATGTTGGGTGAGCATACAGGTATAGTAAATAGGAAAAGAAAAGTCTCTCATTCACACCAGAAATAGGCATACTACTGCACCCCTAAGAAAACAATAGAACCAAAAAAACCTTAAAAAATAAAAACCACAAAACCTCACTAAGGCTCACTCAAAAAGTAACAGAAGTAAAGTAATATAACATATATAACATTTATATTAGCTCACCCACACCACTTTTCCAATGGTTATGATTCTCTTTCCCAATGATAAACATCCTAGAACTCCCATCACTTCCGCATATCACATCACATCCCACCCTCACACGCCTAGGCCACAAAACACATCACAACCGACCCTCACACAGCTAATACTGACAACACATCCCACCCAATACACACATGGTCCTCAAAAAACATCACATCGCATCACATCTGATCCCAATTACACCTAGGAAACACACCACATCTCATCCCAATGACACTTGGGGATGAAAAAGCCATATCTCATGAAGACACATGACCTATCAAATCTCTCCTGAAAACACCTAGGCCATCAAAACCACCATATAAGGAAACTCTAAGACCTCCTTCAATCACAAACTATGTCATACCCACCTCTCCTATAAGAGATAATGGAAAATAGAGGGTGGCCATTCACCCACACTCCTCACAGGATATTGGGAAAGACACCCTCCCCCGTGATGATGGGGGTGTTCAGAACATTGTGCTCAACTAGGGTGGGGTGTGTATAGAAATCACAAGAAACATAAAAGTATATGCATATATAATAAGAAACACTGAAACCAAAACCATGGGTCCTCTGACAAAACACTCACTCACTACACTATTACCTTTGCTGCTACCTCTAAATGCACAAAAACACACATTAATCCAAAAAATAATTTCATATTCCCAACCAATTTTATTTAAACATTCCCCTTCCATTATTCAAACCAAAACCTTCCATTCCATGATTTATTCATCACATATATATATATATTTATTCAATCACTACATGAGAAACCACTACGTACAAAACACAACAAGAAATTGAGAACACTTTCACTCATGGGAAAACTAGATATCCATAGTAAATTAATGCACTTCACATCAAAGACAGCACTAAAAGCCTCATCTCATGGGAGAAGCATTCATCATGTCATCAATGGAGAATCACCCATACCAACCACTACCATAATTCTTAAAATTAATCCCTCCTAATCCAGAATCTAAACCAAAACATCCCTCAACTCATAAACACAACAAGAAACACATTAAGCCATAACTAGATCTATTTCCCCACTTCACAAGCATACCACACTCAGAATACCATATCCACATAACCAAACACCTATGAACAATCTCAACCATAACCATATGAACCAAGTCAAATCATATTCAGATTTAACATAGAATTACTTCTTTAATTTCACTTGTTAATTCTAGGGTTATCGTAGAAACAATATGATCTTTGGGAATCTATTTGATAACTGGGTGTATATGGTTAAAAATTTTCATAACAACATGTTCAATAGGAAATGCCAACATTCATTCCATAAACTATCCTATGCACAAACATGGTCCCCTAACAACCACTATTTTTAGTGGGTAGTTATCCCTTGCAAACCACAATATCAATAAAAATAGATAACCAAGAAAGGCCATTCGTTACTCTCCACAACCAATTTATATTGATCTTAAATAGGTTTAATGATAATATTTAATTGGTATTAAACAATTTTGTAGAGGAAGAAATATTTTTTCCCACACCTCATGATACATAGTTAAGAAAGGTAAAGGCAAACCTATATAGAATAAAAAGGTGATCTTCACCTCCTGGTTGCACCAAGGAATTGGGTGCAAGTAGTAGGAAAACCTCCAGGAAAACTCAAACCAACTACTATATCACTTTAATCGACACATATAGTTATAAGAACTATAGGAACCCTATAGAAAGAGGAAACAAGAAGTAATGGACAAAGGGTAAAGGATATCTCATCTTCGGAAAGATATAAATAAGGGCATGCGTTTAGATATATTTTGTATTTCTATTAAAAATAAATTGTGTCAAGATAAAAAATATGACAAATTAAAATCCCTATGCCCATTAGAAAAAATTAAGATATGATTTGTGGTATTTTAATCAACCTCAAGTACTTTTAAAAAAGGATTTTGGATCATTTTTTGTCAAATAAAATGTAGAAAGTGTTCTACTAGAGGAAGTGGGAAATACTGTACACGAGTCATCATTAGATGAATCAACACTTGATGAGGCACAAATAATGAACCACTATATGGTGAGTCACCATTTTCTTAGGCAATACTCACGATTCACCATTCAAGGAGTCATAATTTGGTGAGGCAGTCTTTGCAAGTCAGTATTCAGCGAGTCATGGTTTAGGAAGGCACCACCAGATAAAACACCCACCACCGTCAGTGAGTCACCACGAGGAGAGACACCACCAAAAGAGGCACTAAATGTATATTATCCTTGAGAAAGACACCCCCAACAAGTGACCACCAGTGACTGACTGCCAGTGATTAATCGCAAGTGATTTATCTCCAATGAGTCCCCACCCACAATCCATCACCAATGAGTGACTATCAATGATTCACCACCAGAAAGTCACCACCAGTGAGTGTCCACAAAGGTGAGACACAATTAGAAAAATTTGAAAATATGTAAAAAGGACTAAGTGATGAAAAGGGCCACCATGATCTTGAAAAAAACCTCAAATAGTAGATTCTGACAAAGAAATAAACTAGAGATATCTGAACCACTGCATGGCCTGAGTAGGGTGTAAGTATAACTCAATATACCCCCACCAATTACACCTAAAAAATATACACTACAAACATATAGTGCATGAATGTAGTAAATAAATGAAAAGGTGAAAAAATACAACTCAAATTCCATTAGTACGAAATATTAAATTTAACCATTTTAACCACTTATTTTATTTTTATCACTTATTCCTTGTTTGAGGCATTTAATACATTTAAAAATAGACTAAGGTAGTGAATTACAATGAATACGGGAATTATTCAAGTTCCTGATCTCACTAGGGATGAACATTTCAGAAACAATTAAAAAAAACTTACCTTGTATCCTTTGTCTTTGTAGTATCAAGAAATTCAATCAATAGGGGAATAGATCCTCAGTCCCCTTCCCTAACCCGTGCATTGTGGGGTGGGGTTTTAGAGCCACATTCTAATATCACCCATTTGAATAGATCCTCAAGTCCAATACCCCACAACTACCATGTCATATGAAAATTTTTATTTATCCATTTACCACATAAACTACATCACAAACCATACCCAATCAATACTCATAACGTTCACATTTCATAATATTTTGAACATGTAAATTAACATCAACCCTAAACACATTAGCATATTTACTATTTTCATTGAATATCCCATTGAACCCATTTTCCTTCCACATGAATTAACATATTAATAATATTTAACAATACCTATAGTTTTTCTAATTCAACATATTCATCATTTTCCACACATTAGGACATTTAAAACATTTTTCAATTCATAATAATTTACTATTTTAATATATTAATCATTTCACATTCGTTATATCATTAGTTCATTTCATGTATAATTCAAAACTCATTTAACAAAATCACATTATTTCATATAACCCATTTCATATTAATCCAAAAAACCCCTTCCGATGTTATCAAATTCTAGACACAAATATCAGTATTCCATTTTGAACTCAACTAACCTAAAAATTATTTCATTGTGGTTTATAATTTATCAAAAGTCATTTATATGATTAACATCATAAATATCCATGATCGTGAATGATGTAACACTGCATGGGTGGACCCAAATCAGTCTAGTTGAACTCAATGCATCCCACTGGGATCATGAGGGGTTCAATTACTCATTAACACTACCATTTTACCAAATCAGTCCAATAGGATAAAAAAAACAACAAGAGAGAACCGTTAACACAACCACACATGCACAAATAAACTTCAAGACTATGGGTTATAACTTATAGAACACCTAACCTGAATTCATAGATGAAAACATCCATGACCATATATTTATATCCATATTTAATCACACTTTGAATCTGATACCTAATATCCACTAGATATTTTATCCTCAACCAAAAATTCTAAAAATGGCCTATAATTGACTGATATTGACCATTTAAAGGTCATAGGCATTTTGGATCATCGATAGGACTGTATGAGGAAGAATGAGGAAGAAAATTGGTTGAAACACATAACATCCTGGGGGGATGGTAAAAACTCATTTTTAATGAGTATCATGGTATAGATTCATGGTTTTCCATATTGTGCACCAATTGTGCACTAGACTCTATCCAAGATGGGTCCATGTTGCACCGTTACATAGAGAGACTACACAGTTTGAAAAAACATGCACCAACTATGTAGAATGAATCTATCCAAGATCACATAGTTTGGATTCTTTCCATTGCGTAGTTTGTTAAACCATGTACCCTCCCCCAGAATAGCATGTTTTGGTGAAATGGTTGCTACTAACCATGAGACAACTGTGCAGCCTACATAAGATGTCCAAATTCCCCTCTATTTCATGTCCTGAAATCCTGAAACACCCATGATATTCTTCAAACATTAAGTAAACATTCCATTAATAAAATTTATGAGATTCAATTGAAAATTTAAATAGGGACAAACCTCTACGATGTATGGGATCTTATGGGTGTGTCTGGAAGAAGGTCTAGAGGGTTGTCTTGTGGAAGGGGAGGGCTATTAAAGAAAGGGGGTGTTAGAAGAGGGGAAGTGTAGGATGGAGGGGGTTTAGGCATGAATGAAGGGTTAACAGGGAATTTAGGATGTAGGGTTCTCATGGTGATGGGGGGAGTGAGATAGAGGGTTTTTAGCGTAGGTATCAATGTGAATGATGTCAATAGAGGGTGAAACATTGGGTGAGCAACAGAAAAAATAAAATACATTATTTTTTAAAAAAGTATTGTTTTCTTAAAGGAATTTGTAAAATATTATTAGCATTAATGTGTTTTATCCTTTTTATATATGAATATAAAACACTTGTGATTTACCAACTCCATGTTTTGTATTGATTTTTCATAATTCTAGTAAATTATTTTATCATTTTTTTAGACTTGGAGAAATCAATGTAAAAATGTGGATAAACATGTTTGTTTTGTTTTGTAGGCCTTATTATTTGTTTTTATTTCACAGTCTCTCCTGATAATGGATATTATTTATATATATATATTTCAAGCTAGTGTTCTCAAAATATCTTATAAATAGAATATCATATATTATTTATTGAAATCCTACATAGAATATGTTTCTCACACCCTAGATACACAACCTAGATTTTATGTATCTCTTATAGGATTTATAAATATTGCTTACATTATCATTTGGATTTCCCACACCACAGATGAAAACCATTGTTTTTTAATAAGATATAAATTATTTGGTTTATTAGTATTTAGAATTTTTTTATGATTTAAACCTGAAGATATGTTTATCTAATATCTAAAAAAATTATAATCTTTTGGATACTAATTATACTTTTAAATTAACATTCTTATGTTTTTATAGATAATACGTTTTGTATATATTCATAACATGATTTTTTTTATATTAACATAATGAATTATATAATTTATGGATATTTTATAAATTATTATATATTTTAACTCTATGGATTAATATAAATTTTGATTATTTGATAAAAAAATTTATTAAGGAATTCCACAAGAATACTAGCTATTAATTGAATAATAAATATATTTTATTTTAAATAAAATATTTTTCCATATACGATATAGTTTTATTCAGATTTTAAAATTATAAATTTATTAAAATTATTTTGATAAAAATAATGTCATTTTTTTTATCGTTTTTGAAATAACTTTGGATAAATTTATGATATTTTTCTAAAATGTATGAATTTTAGGTGATTAGTGAAAATAATATATTTATAAATACCAAAATGTTATGACAACATTATGGTACAATCATGACTTAAATATATATATGAAATCATTTTATTGAAAAAAAAATCATTTATGTAGTTAAATATAGAATTTAATATAAATATGTTGAAATTAAAAATCTATACTTGAATTTTTAGATCCTAACTAATATTTTACTCTAATAAATAAACTATTTTGGTTATATACCTTTAATTATGTATTAAAAATGATCCATTAGGTTTTGAATTTTATTTTAATGTCCCATAGATCACTTTTTTAAAAACATACACTAATAATTATAATGGGAATCAACATTTTTCATACATATGATGCAAAATTGTTTTATACATAAAAGTTATTTTTACCAAGTACCATTTTTTGTGTTCTAATAATGATTTTATTAACATTAATTTTTACCACATATAAAAATTTAATGTTGTCAAATGGTTTTAAATTATATAATTAGTAAGTTTCAATTTGTTAACAAGGTCCATTTAATTTTTTTCATTAAAATTTGTTACCATAAAAAAATTGACCACAATGATAAATGAAAAAATAAGATAAAATTTTGAAATCATGGATTAAACCATTAAAATATCATGAAACTCTAACCTTAAATAAGTTTATAGTGATTTATCGACCACCTTATTATACAAATTAAATATTCACCCATCAATAATCCACCTTCTTTGAGTATGAAAATTCATTTACAATAAGAATTTAAAATTCAAAAAAATGTCACCCTCGCTGACTTAATTTTATAAATATGTTATTATGATAGAAATAAGAATAAAAATGCATAATGAATAGTTATATATATTAAAAAATAAATATTATAGAAATAAATTTCATTTTTAAATATTAGTATAATTATAAAAAATTCTTACATCATTTCGACACAACTCCTATGAAATCTGATGAAAATTCTATGTAAATTGTTTTAAAAATGTAAAAAGTGATAATATTAAGATGAAATTGAACATTTAATAAAAGTTTTCGAAAAAAAATATTTGTATTAGGTGATATAAATTATTAACATAGAACGTTATTCTATTATGGTTTTTGGATGTGGGAATTTATTATCTATGTTATTACATAATGAGTGAATACCAACGTTTGATATAATGTACAAATATGCCTTATAGTGTTTTTATGCTTGCCTACGACATTTAAAATTTTAATATTTTGATTTCATGAATCAAATAATTCTATTATATGATTAAAAAGGATATTTTTATATTTGTTGAGGTAAAAGATTTTATTTGAAGGAAATATTATGATATTATATTAATTTAATGTTTTTTATGTTTTTTGGTTTGGTCAAGGAAATTTCAATTATTTTTAATTTCTTTATTTGATTATGAGTTTTATTTATGAAACCATTTTCAATAAAAAAATTCCTTGTTCGAACGTTTTTTACATGAGCTAATGGATGTATGCCAAATAACCATAAAACCACACTCCCTTCTATAGTGTTAAAAGAAGAATATTTACATTTATCAATTTGATACCCAAATATAACCCAATTTTAGTATTCCAAGACATATAGATCCATCAAAAAATGTTGGATCACTGGAAAACCTGAATAACTTTTAGGTGTAAAGTTTTTTTATAATTAAGATAAACTCTTAAATAATAATGCCAATGTCCTCATGTTTTATTTTTTCTAACTGTACCCTGTGTTTCTGATTTAAAAATAAATATTCCACATCTTCCATAATATAAATCAAAATTTTATCCTTTTTAGACCTAATTTATTTTACATCATTATTTATAACTTATGAAAATAGAGAATATAAGAAGGGTGAGTGATAATGATAGGTAAGGGTAAACATAAACATTAAATATTGAATGTCCCAAATGAGCATAAGAAGGTAATAAGGGTTTGATGAAATAATAAAAATTCATGACAATATAATAAGAAAATTCAGAATAATAAAAACCTAGATCATTAAACATGTGACATGGAATAAGGCATCATTAAATCCAAGAGTCACGAGAATCAATAATCATGAGGCATGTGATGTCAATATCGATCAATGAAACCATTAAAAAACATTGAAATCATAGAAAAATGAGTTGGTATCATGGAATATTATCATCGTCATTTTTTCACAAGTTTTAAGAATAAATATACCCCAGTTAGATCCATAGGTGAAACCTCTATAGTTTACTCTCTCTTACATGGATTTAAAGTCATGTGACATTGAAAAATGTATCAAAGTGTTATATCATACTCACCCATTTTATATAAAAAATCACAATCACCCATCATCATGATCCATATCCAAGCCACCCATCATTGTGAATAAGATCCAATTACCATAAATGAATATAGCACATGGAAGACTAAACATTCATCATCAGACATATAAAAACAATATACATTCTATTATAGTTTTATTTACCCATTTAAAATACACGGGGTTCAAGATAATATCTTTATAAAAATAAAAATATTACATTTTGATAAAGAAGATGGATTATATCAAATATATTATTTCCATTGATTTAATGAAATCATTAAATTGTGTTTACATAGAATAATATACCTTTAAAATAAACTTCAAAACATTTCTTTTAAAATATAGGACTATTCCATTATTTTTTGTAACTTATAAAAAATAATAATTCAAAAATTATTTAGAAAATAATATTATTTTAATGTAAATTTATAAATATAATAATTTTGATTCAAATAAAATGATAATAATTATGGTGGGAAATTTTTCTCAAGCCATATATGTTAAAAAACATCCCTTTTAAGAATTTGTAAAGAATGTCAAAATTTGTCATATGGGAAGTGATTAAAAATATTTTTAACCTTTTATAAATATTACAAATTATTTTAAAAATAGTTTTAATGTATCAATGGTTTATGTTAAGGGTAAGTTAGATTTATTTTTTGAAAACTTCCATATGGAATAGAAAATATTATTAACCAAAATGAGAAATAATGTTTTTTTTATTTTAAATATTTGATCGATATTGTTGTGTACTAAAGAGATAAAAATTTAAGGTAATCCGTTAAAACAAAAAAATAATCATAGGAGAAAAATATAATTATTTTAAAAAATTAATCTCATACAATATAACTAAAATGAAGCATTTAACATAATTAATCTCGATAACAAATTAGACTGTAAATTAAATCCATTACAAATTTTGAAATTTCCAAATAAAAATACATCAGAATAAAGAATATGAAACTTCATTATATATCTAATGAATTTAAATATAAAAAATGTAAATATTCGTTCAGGGAGAAGTAATTAAACTACAAATAATAAATCATGTTTCTGGACATTAAACATTTCTCATTAAAATAACATTGACACAAAAAAACCCTTACAATGATCAAAACATTTAATTTTACAATTAGACAGTGAACTTATTATGTGAAAATTGAAAATCCACTTGAAATAAGTTTAAATAATTTATAAAAAAATTATATATCAATTCAAACATAATAATTTCATCTCAATGTCAATTAATAAGTGTTAAAAACCAATGAATAGAAATTGTGTTAAGAAACCCCTTACCTTGAGTCTAGACTTTCTATGTCTATCCTTTACTTTTCTGTATAGTAAATTAATATTTATTACATATTTATTTAATATAATTTATAATTTTAAGAATTACTAATTAATCCATTTATTCAATTTATTTCAATTACTTTTTTTATTATATAATTGGTTAATTCCATATCAGGTGTTGTTGAGGATGTTTTGTTTCTAAGAAAAAAATGACAATAGTCAGTTGACCATGTTCAAAGGGGTAATTATTCGATAATTTATAGAAATAAAATAATGCAATAAATTTCATTTTTATAAATCATTAAAAAAATTATAATCCCCCATGAAATGTATAAATGAAAAATGAATCACATCGCTTTATAGATGTGGTAATCCACATGTATAAATGAGTAACATTACTAAATTTTAAAGGGTGGAAGGGTTATATGGTTGTTAAAAAATTATATTTACATAATAATATATATTTAATAAATATTATATATTTTCATTAAATACATAATATTAATCATCCATGTGATATAGTGATGAAAAACCAAACACATCGCTTCATGTAGGCTGTTGTCCACACACACACGCGAACGATGTTTTCATTCCCTGTAGGATGTCAAATAAGATTATTAAGGTCATTAAATTAACATAACAACATATATGATTATTTTAAAATTATTTGATTATATTTTAATGGTTAGGATATAATTTACGTTGGTATTTGAAGAAGTTAATTGAAAACTCTCTCTTGAGATGATTAACTCCTATTTGAAGAACCTCTTTAGATCACTTCTTAAGGACACTAGGGATGGCCTTTTTTGAATCCCAAAACATATATAATGTAAATAAAGAAGTCAATATGTTGTTTTGGTAGGTTTTAGTTGAGATATATCTGTCATTATTTATGTGTGAAATCGAATATGTGGTTTGCTTATATAAGAGAGGAGATGGGTACCCTTGGAATTACTGAATGTATTAAATTAATATAAATTAATTTCATGTTTATGTGTATAAGAACTGGTATATTTGGAATATAGTATGAATATGAGTCAAAATAATGTAGTCCAATAAAATTTATACAAGTATAGGTGAATTGTTTAACCATTATCTCTCAGTTTTAACCCCTTTTAACCCTTTGAGTGAATTTTTATTATTAAAATGTTTTTTACACTTTTTTGGTCAATAAAGTTACCAAAAATTATAATTAATCCATAAATGTATAATTTTTTATATTATTGACCATATAAAATTAAAAATTTAAATTATTAGAGATAGAATTGATATTTAATTTTCTGATAGTTGGTTTTTAGGTAACCGATTCCCATTCCAAACACATCTTTTCAAAATTCAAATTCAAATCTAAACATAATCATACCAGATCTCTGACAATGATCCTTCCATAAAATCCTTTGTCGACGCCTTCAAGCCATCATCGAACTTCACCGACGATAACCCCCTCATCGCTGCCGCAGAATCAAGGACCCATCCACACAACCCAGCCGGACACCGAAGGAACCAAGTCATCATGGTTGCCAAGGGACTGTCATCATCCAACATCATCATGTGCACTGGAAAAACCTTCACAGCCTGTCTCGAAACTCAATCAAGAAAACAACTTATCCGAATAAGCTAGAACGCAGTAGAGTATCACCAGCATCCATCGTCTCCACCTTTGACGGTCCAGATCCAAAATAAGCAACCCTCCAAGGCCAAGAACAACCAGGTTGAAGTAAAATACCCAAAAACCACCACCAGAGCAAAGAAAACCGCAAAAAACTTTCCCAAAGCAATGAAACCAACATAACACCTTAACCACAACTCAACAATCAATAAGAAACCCTACTCAAAACATTAGGGCGAGGAGAAAATGATGAAATCACCCAAAATGTCGACCGAGAACCCAGGTAAAAGCCAGATCCAGAACCCATCGTCACCAACCATAAATCCCGCAGAGGACACATTCAACCACCTATTGTACGCGTCCATATGACGAAGCAACTCCCTCAACCCGCAGATACTAGGACTCGGCCCAAAGATTGTGCGCCGCCGTGAAAACCTATCCGGATAGAGGAATCGAGAAAAAGCCGACAAAATCAAGCGTGACTACCTCTACTTCTTGCACATGTATTTTTAAGAATTATTTTATAATTTAAGATATTTATTTCATTAATTAAACATAGTAATAAATTAATATAATTAAAAAATAATGGATATTTAAAATTAACATTTTTAAATGAATATAACCTCTTTTTATACCGATGAAAAAATATAAGAGATTTTAAAACAAAGAGAGTGAAATTTTATTTTTTTCACTAAAAAAGATAATATTAATGTATTTATCAATGAATAATTAGGAAAAGTTTTCATATCATAGAATATTGTATTATTGTGTTTTAAATAAACTAAAAAATATATGTAATGTGTATGATCCTGGTTTTTGGAAAGGTATGTTTTGTCGTGTTTTGGGTTGAACCCATTGCTTTTGGGACTTTAAAAGATATCTTGAAAATGTTAGAGGCCTTGGAGGTGTTCCGGGGCCTCGGGGCACAGAGGAAGGGATATCTGGGCAAAGCAGACCAAGGCGCATGGCCAGCACACGATGAGCCTAACCGTGTGGCCTGCCCAGACTAAGCCGTGTGACCCTCCCTCCTCTGGGAGCGCACAGTTTGCGCATGGTTAGCCAAACCGTGGGACTAAATCGTGCGACTCCCCCTCCTCCGAGTAGTGGCGTGCGCACGGTTTGCGCACGGTTTTTCAAACTGTGTGGCTAAACCGTGCGGCCACTTAAAGTTGTAAAATTTACAAAATTGCCACTCCGGGCATTATAACCCCAACTCGTGATTTTCCTCCTATCTTTTCCTCTTCATCATAGGTGTGGACCAAGCCTCCTAAAGACTCCAAGAGATCAAACTCCTTCTATTCTAAGGTGTTTTTGGTGCTGTTGGTTTTGGATTGAAGCTCCAGGCAAGGCTAATCCCATCCTTGGCACTTTTCCTAGATTAGGGTTTGTATCTTTTCTCCCTCTCGTTCCAAAGCCCTAAATCCCTATCTTTTGGGTGATTTTTAGGTGTAAGCTCCAAAGGTTGGTTGGATTTAAGTCTAAGGATTCGATTGAGGGTTCGTTCAACCGCGGTTACGCGGTAGGTGGTCTAAAAGTTATATCCCATAGTTATTTGGGTATTTTATGCATGTTAAATTATGTTCTTCCTTTCCCTTGGTTATGTTCTGGATAGCCTTGGCATGTTTGAGAAGAATGGTGTTTTAAATGGAAAACATGAACCCTCACGATTTCCATGGGATGTGTTGGGATTGACTTGACCTAATTTAGGGCCATCCATGGGTTGTGCTGGCTTTTCCTGGGTTTAGGGATTGTTATTGAACAAGTGATCTTGTTGTGATAAATGGTAGAGCCCTTGATAAATATGTTGGCATGATTGGTTGAACTTGGAACAAAATTTATGTGATGCACTGTACAGACCCGGAAATTTCAAGGGATTTTTTTTAATTTCTTTGGAATTTTACTAGAGTGCAGTTTCTGACAGCACCAGATTCCGAGGCCTGGTGTGCCCGGAATCATTTTCCAAAGTTTACCACAGGTACGTTTAGTGGACAAACGAGCTGGTTTTTCTAACTTTTGAACTGGGGCTCGGAATTGAAATCTAAGGGCACCGATGAACTCATAGTGCTCGTAATTGCTTAAGAAGACCCTTTCTGGAGTTGCATTTTCTCGGGTGGAGTTGTTTTAAAAAAAAAGTGAGGAATAAAAATATAACTGTTTTACAATTATGTTTTCATTTTCTTGTTAAATAGATTAAGTGTTGTGTCACAACACTTTTCCCCTCTCCTTGTGGTTATAACCTAAGTAAGGGAGTTGGGGGTGGGACCCACTTGAAGTTAACTACTTGTGTGAGGATTAAGGTGGGGTGTGGCCCACATGAGCCCAAACCCCACCTTCCCCTAACGTTCATAACCTTCCCTCTTAATTTTGTAACTCTAAAAAAGAACCCCCCCTTTAAATAAAGTCAACTCATTAATTGAGAAGGTTTTTCAAAGTATTAAATTCTTGGATTCAATTTTTGAATTTCAAAACGTTTGTCTTTGTGTTACTAAAATAAGACAAGTCTTATTTTATTAAAGGGCTTCGTTGTGCAAGAGGGTTGGGGAGAAATAACTCAAAGAGTGGAAGCACTCCTTCCTCGATGAAGAACGCAAAGAACGCGAAGAATGCCGACCTCCGAAGAAAGTCGCCAAGAACGATGGATCCTCATAGATCGACGACGCGACACCGATGAATCTTTTCTCCGCGACGTGACGATCCTCCTTCCGTGATGCCTTCTTCCGCGACGTGCAATTCTGCGACGAACCTTCGTTCAAATTTTTCTTTGAGGTAGGGGATTATATTCTTTTTGTTCGTGATTACCTTCATCGCTGATTATCATCTTTAATTGAGCCTCCTGATATCGCAATACTGAGAGGGGGTCGGACAGCATGAACACGACCGACCCACCTCCCCCCTTAATTGTTCATTTTTGTTGCGGCATGAATAAGGAAGAGCGTGGCCAGTGCACCGCGTGGGAAATAATAAATATTGGGTGAAGAAGCGCGGCGCCGTCGCGCGGTGCCGTTCAAGTCGAACAAGCTGCGGCGCCATCGTGCCACGCCGGACGGACCAAGGCCATGACCTTTGGCCGCGGCGGTGCAGAGAGTGGCGGCTGACTTCGGGCCGCCAGCGCCGGAGCAGGAGGGCGGGACCGTGGGGTCCCGCGGAAGCAGCATGGCCGGCCGGTCACCGAAAAACCGGGGGTCATAACACCTGGATAGCTAGCAGGAGCGGCCCCCCACATGGGGGCCGCAGTTTCAAGAACAGGCGGGGGGAAGCACCCCCCCCCCCCGCACCCCTTCCGCTCGGCAGTTACAGCCGAGCCACCTGGCCACGCAGGCCAATCCGACCGTGCCAGGCCGGGCCGCGCCCAAGCGGGCCAGACCCGGACCCGGGTTGGGTCGACCTGGTTCGGGCCGCCCCAAGGGGTATCGGGCCAGGTCGGACCGGGACCGAACCCCCTTTTCACAGACCTATGACGGTCTTTTGCCCATATCTTGGGCTACGGACCTCCGATCGACGCACCATCAGCTGCGATGCGATTCTTGGATCAAGAAAGTCATTTCCGTATATTGCAATCATGGTTTCTAGAGAACTTTGAGTACGGCCGGGTTGGTTCGGATACGAAACCAACCGGGCCCTCGGAGCAGAAACACTTATATCTTGAGCTCTGGAAATCCGATTGACGTGCCATCGACTTTGATGGATTCCTCTTAATGAGACGGAATTTTTGGCATACTTCGCCTGATTTTTGTTTGCAGTTTACTAGTGTATGGGTTGGATTGTACCAGAAATCCAACCGGGCCCCTCGAACGGAAAAGCTGATAACTTTCAGACTTGACGTTCATTTGAAGAACCTTCAGCGGTGTTGGTGATTACATTGAGAAATGGTCCCTATGAGAATACCCTATGAGAGTTCGGGGTACATTTGAGATAAGACAGGGTTGGTTCGCACACGAAACCAACCAGGCCCCTCAGACGAAAAGGCTAGTAACTCACAGACCGGACGTCCGATTGATGTGTCGTCTATTGCGTTGAGACCCCTATGATGAGGCGGTCCTTTGAGATACATCTTCGTCAGACTTTTTGATACATGGAGTATCGACCAGTAGCTCGTGGAGCGGAACCTCCTGGTGACAAGTGTGCGGAGTACGGAGACCGTGTAGCCGGCTGAGACCTGACGACTGCTTGACCGACTCAACTTGGAGTGAGTCGACTAGCCTAGTGGATGGAGTACTACTTTTTTTGGGTGAAGACACATGAAAGATGGAGCACTACTCAGTTTGGGTGCAGACCCGCGGTACTCGTCCATAGAGTACCTCTGCAGGCTATTGGGGGGGATGTACTACTGTGTTTGGGTGACATACCCCGGCGGGAAGCACTACTGTGTTTGGGTGGCTGACCCGCAATACTCGACATGAGGAGTACCTCAGCAGTCTTAGGTTAGTGAGCAGTACCTTAGAGTCGTGACAGGATCATTGTACACTCCAGAGACGGGGCTCTTCAGTGGTTACAGTTTTCATAATGAAAATCCTGGTTTGAGCTGAGTCTATGACCTTTGTGTTTACCTCATGATTGAGATGGGTCACTTGATAACTTAGGTATATGTATGGGCATATACCTGGGTAGTGGTTATCCATTGATTTCATAATCTTTGTGTCTCCTCATGATTGAGATGGGTCACATGATAACTTAGGTATATGTATGGGAATATACCTGGGTTGTGGTTATCCATTGATTTCATAATCTTTGTGTTTCCTCATGATTGAGATGGGTTACTTCATAACTTAGGTATATGTATGGGCATATACCTAAGTAGAGGTTATCTGTTGAGATCTTCTTTGTGGTTATCCTTTTTGGATTTAGTGAGACCTTGAGGGTCTTATGGTCCCTACTGAGTATCGTTAAACTCACCCCTGCAAGGGCTATTACCGCACCTCGTTGTGTTGGTTGCAGATGTCGAGTAGATCTGACAGAGGACGAGTGTTTGAGGACTCGATGGTACCTAGAGGTGGACCTCTCGACGAGTCAGTATCTGGAGGTGGACTTCACGACGAGACGATACTCAGAGGAGGTTGACGGTCATGAGTGTTGTGGATGCTATCTGTACCTACCCTTCAAGTAGGATCCGTCGTGGATGATCCAAGAGATGCGCTATCTGTACCTACCCTTCATGTAGGATCCGTGGTGGAAGATCCAGGAGCTGTGCTATCTGTACCTACCCTTCAGGTAGGATCCGAGGAGGACGACCCATGAGCTGCATCCATTCTTCCAGCTGTTGTCTTTTTCTGTTTTACTTTTGTTCAGTTGTAGTTGTACATTCGATTGGGTTTGTATTCTGGCCCATTTAATTTTCAGAACATCCTTTTGTACTTAGTTTATTACTTCTGCTTGTACTGTGTGGTGTTTGTTTACTTTTATAAAAGAAATGCCTTCCCAGTTATCAAGAATTACACATTTGGTGCTAGTCACCAGCCCCTGGCCTATGGAAGGCGGGATTTGGGAAGTCACGGCATGGGCCTCGATGATCGGTCGTGACAAATTGGTATCAGAGGAGTCGGTTCTACCGCATAACTTATAACTCTGATATTTTCATTCTGTGAAGAAATAATGTTAAGGGTACCGAGTGTGGTCTTCAGTTTAGGGAGTCCAGTGTTGGTGTGGGCGGCCGACGTATCCATAAACAAGGACCCTGACTTCTGATTTCCGACTCAGTTCACGAAAACATTAATTGCGTGTGTGTTTTCAAAGGTTTTCCCTTAAAACAGCTCAAACCAAGTCAGATCACCAGGTATTAATTGTTTGACAGTGTCACATTGTTTCTTCAGGATGCCTTTTCATGGACGACCTGCTAGAGCCCAGAGTGATGTGCTTACTGACAGCCTGCCAAGCGACGAGGCTTCGGTATAGGGACCTCTTATAGTATAATCACCATCGGAGGCACAAGCGGTACTACCATACATTGGGACATCGATGCCACCAACCCCAGCAGCAAGCAATGCATGCCGTTTGAGAGCACTGCATGAGTTCCAACGATAGAGGCCACCCAGGTTCTGGGGAGAGATGGACCCACAAGTGGC
The DNA here is from genome assembly GCA_963277665.1 of Viscum album. NCBI lineage: Eukaryota > Viridiplantae > Streptophyta > Magnoliopsida > Santalales > Viscaceae > Viscum > Viscum album. The sequence continues at coordinate 1,050,331,205 of OY728164.1, read as the reverse complement.
TGAGGATTGGCTGGAGGATGTGGTTAGAGTCTTCAGGATAGTAGGGACACCAACAGACTTCATGGTGATCTTTGCTGCCAGCCTCTTTCAGGCAGCTGCTGAGAGATGGTGTAGCCACTTGATCCAGTTTTGCGACGGGATTACCTTCACCTGGGAAGACTTCAAGACCTTCTTCAGGGTGGAGTTTGTACCAATATCTCTACACCACGAGCATGTTCAGAAGCTGTTGACTTTGCCGTAGGATTTTCCATCAGTAGATGAGTCGTCTCTAGGTAGTAGACAAATGATGCAGAGGTCAAAGAGGACCAGACCAGAAGGTAGGAAATCTTGGGTTATAGGGTCGGTAGTGTAAGGCACCAAGGGGAGTAACAGAACCAGACCTGCCATGTTGTGTTACACATGCAGCAGACAAGGTCACATGGCACATGACCGTCCAACTCCTTGCACAGTTGATCCGCAGGCGTTGGAGGAGCCACCGAGACAGAAGCAGTGGCGGGTGCTTGAGCAAGATCCCAGCGGTGGACAAGGAAGTAGAGCTCCTGGAGAAAGTGGATAGGAGCGGAACTAGTGGATTACTTTTGTTCTTGGTACTTCTAGTTCCATGTTGCTGTTGTTTTTGTGTCTTTGTACTATGAGCTGCAGTAATAAAAAGACACTTATATTTGTGATGTTTTCTTTACTGTCTTTTTTTTTCGGTTGATACTAAGAGGATCCGGTTAAAAACTGTTGACTTGACCCCTCACTTATGAGATTTCTACAGGAGGAGACCTAGTGACCTCACACTGATGCCAACAGTGTGACTCGACCATTGGAGGCAAGAGTGGCAGTTGGATCTCTTAGTAGTTACGTCGAGGCCTTACGACGTCATCAATGGCATGAATACATCATTCATGTTAGGATTGACTATATTAGGCAATAGGCGTGGTTCATCCGGGGGATGAGATCGAGTTTCTCTTTTCGGAAAGGGAGAAATCTTAGCAGCTATTTCTAATCATAGGCAGAGAAGGTGCAGATCATCCTGGAGCAGAAGAAGACTACACAGTGTAGTAAGAAACAAGAAACTGGCACCAGTCTTAGAGACTCGGGCGTGTTAAATGTTTCAAGAAGAGGAATCTTTAAGGAGAGATGAGTCTGCGAAGTAGCATATGTGGATGTAGAGATATGGGAGCATCATGAGGTGGTGTAAATTTTAACATGCTGCAACCACCCACCTTAGTTGTCCCCGTCAGGATTAGGGAGCAGGAGGGCGGAGGAAGAGTGCGGCAGCATGCGGTCAAGGAGTGTGACCCAATGGCTCAAAAAATGATTCAAGGGACAGTCTGTGTCCACTACTAGCTTCCGTAGTAATAGACGTTGATATGATTAATTCCATCCTTTCACAAATCTTGTTCCAGACCTAGAGTTTCTGGTAAGCTGTAGAATTGACCCTCACGTATGGAGATACCGTGGGAAATGACTCGATAATCACACTTACGCCGACAGTGTGGTCTGACCCTCGGGGCGAGAGTTTCTGTTGGATTCTCTTGGTTGCAGCATCGAGGCCTTATGAGGTTGGTTTGAGTATGGACTGGGAAATAACAGTTCATGCACAAATTGACGGTATTAGGCAAAAAATTTGTGGTTTAACTACGATGTCGGGATGGGTTTTCCTTGGTTGGCGAAAAGGAAACCCCAAGGAGCACAGGATAAACTCATGAATAGGAGGGATTGGACGATCACTCTTGAGTCGTTCAACCCTACCATCGTGGAAGCAGGAGTTTTGATTTTCAGTTCTAATCAGGAAAGGGAGACCTGTAGAGTTCTAGGATGATGATCCAATCCCTATACAAGTCTCACCTCAACGAGGTTTACGGAGATGTGGCCGAGGCGACAAGTTATCTCCGAGGTTTAACGGACATTTCTAGGTCCTCAGCAGGGTAGGCGAGGTGATTTACCACTTGACACATCCACCTCAACTGCACCAGGTGCATGACGACTTCCATGTATCTGAACTAGGGAGATATGTGCTTGACCCAACACATATCATCAACCATAGGGAGATGGACGTGGGAGATGGGGTGACTCTCACGGAGGTTTCAGTGGGGATCGAGGAACGATAAGAGCAGATCCTATGAGGATGGTCGATTCCTCGGGTGTGCTTTCTTTGGCAGTACGGGAACCTCCAGGTGAGCACATGGAAGCAGAAGGCTCAGATGCGTGCTCAGTACCGATTTCGTATCCCTAGTTTGTGTAAAAAGCTTTACGAGGACGTATAGCCCAGAGGTGGGAGTAATGTAAAGACTCGGAAATTTCAAGGAATTTTTTTTTAATTTCTTTGGAATTTTACAAGAGCGTAGTTTCTGGCAGAACCTGATTCCGAGACCCGGTGTGCCCAGAATCATTTTCTGTAGTTTATCTCAGGTATGTTCAGTGAACGAACGAGCGGGTTTTTCTAACTTTTCAACCGGTGCTCGGAATTTAAATCTGAGGGCACTGATGAACTCGTAGCGCCGATAATTGCTTAAGAAGACCCTTTCGGGAGTTGCGTTTTCTCGGGAGGAGTTGTGTTAAAAAAAAGTGAGGAATAAAAATATAATTGTTTTACAATTATATTTTCATATTTTTGTTAAATAGATTAGGTGTTGTGTCACAACACTTTTTCCATATTTTTGTGGTTGTAACCTATGTAAGGGAGTTGGGGGTGGGACCCACTTGTAGTTAACTACCTGTGTGAGGATTATGGTGGGGCGGGCCTCACAGAAGCCCAACCCCTCACCTTCCCCTAACGTTCATAACCTTCCCTCTTAATTTTGTAACTTCAAAAAGAAAAAACCCCTTTAAATAAAGTCAAATCATTAATTGAGTAGGTTTTTCAATGTATTAAATTCTTGGATTCAATTTTTGAATTTCAAAATGTTTGGCTTGTGTGTTAATAAAATAAGACAAGTCTTATTTTATTAAAGGGGTTCGTTGTATGAGAGGGATGGGGAGAAATAACTCAAATCCTGGAAGCACTCCTTCCTCGACGAAGAACGCGAAGAACGCCGACCTCCGACGAAGGTCGACAAGAACGCTGGATCCTCGGATATCGATGACGCAACGCCGACGAATATTTTCTCCACAGCGCGACAATCCTCCTTCCGCGACACCTTCTTCCGCGACATGCAATTCTGCGATGAACCTTCGTTCAACTTTTTCTTCGAGGTAGGGGATTATATTATTATTTTTTGTGATTACCTTCATCGCTGATTATCATCTTTAATTGAGCCTCCTGATATTGCAATAACAAGAGGGGGTCAGAGCGCACGAACACGGCCGACCCTCCTCCCCCCTTGATTGTTGATTTGTTTGCGGCACGAATAAGGCAGCGCGGTGCCGGTGAACCGCACGTAAAATAATAAAGATTGGGAGAAGAAGCATGTCTCCGTCATGCCGTGCCGTTGAAGTAGAACAAGCCGTGGTGCCATCACGCCATTCTAGAGAACTTGGAAGAGACCGCGGCCAGAGCGGGGCCGTGGCGGAGGGTCGTGGCGCCGTCGCGCAGCGCCGGACGGACTAAGGCCATGGCATTTGGCCGCGGCGGAGCAGAGAGTGGCGGCCGGCTTCTGGCCGTCGGTGCCGGAGCAGGAGGGCAGGACTGCGGGGTCCCGCGATAGCAGCACAGCAGACCAGCCGGTCACCGAGAAAGCCAGGGGTCATAACCCCCGGCTGGCCGACAGGAGCACCCCCCACATGGGGTCCGCGGTTTCACAAATGGGCGGGGGGCAGCGTCCCCCCCCCCCCCGCAACCCTTCTGCCTAGCCGATACGGCCGAGCCGCCTGGCCACGCTGGCCAAGCCGAGCACACCAGGTTGGGCCAGGCCATGTCCAAGCGGGCCAGACCCGGACCCGGGTCAGACTGGGCCCGAACCCCCTTTTCGCAGACCTATGACGGTCTTTTGCCCATATCTTGGGCTACAGACCTCCGATCGATGCACTGTCAGCTGCGATGTGATTCCTGAATCGAGACAGTCGTTTTGGTATATTACACTCAAGGTTTAGAAGAACTTTGATTATGGCCGGGTTGGTTCGGATACGAAACCAACCGGGCCCTCGGAGCGGAAACGCTTATATCTTGAGCTCCGAACGTCTGATTGACGTGCCGTAATTTTTTTTGGATTCCTCTTGATGAGATGGAACTTTTGGAATACTTTTCCTGAGTTTTGGTTATAGTTGGATAGTGGCCAGGTTGGATTGTACCCGAAATCCAACCGGGCCCCTAGAACGGAAAAGCTGATAACTTTCAGACCGGATGTCCGTTTGACGAACATTAAGTGGCGTTGGTGATCATGTTGAGAAATGGTCCCTATGAGAATACCCTATGAGAGTTCAGGTTATAGTTGAGATACGGCCGGGTTGGTTCGCACACGTAACCAACCTGGCCCCTGGGACAAAGGGGCTAGTAACTCACAGACCGGGAGTCCGATTGACGTGCTGTCTGTTGCGTTGAGACCCCTATGACGAGGCGGTCCTTTGAGACTCTTATTCGTGAGACTTTGTGATACATAGAGTATAGACCAGTAGCTCGTGGAGTGGACCCTCCCAGATACGAGCATGTGGAGTACGAAGACGGTGTAGCCGGCTGAGACCTGACGACTGCTTGACCGACTCGACTTGGAGTGACATGACTAGCCCAGTGGACGGAGCACTACTTTTTTTTGGGTGCAGACCCATGGCGGACGGAGCACTACTCAGTTTGGGTGAAGACCCGTGGTACTCGTCCGGAGAGTACCTCTACAGGCTATTAGGGGGAATGCACTACAGTGTTTGGGTGGCATAACCCGGTGGGAAGCACTACTGTGTTTGGGTGGCTGGCCCACGGTAGTCGACATGAGGAGTACCTCAGTAGTCTTAGGTTAGTGAGCAGTACCTCAGAGTCGTGATAGGATCACTGTAAACTCCAGAGACGGGGCTCTATAGTAGTTACAGTTTCGATAATGAAAATATTGGTTTGAGCTGAGTCTATGACCTTTGTGTTTACCTCGTGATTGAGATGGGTCACTTGATAACTTAGATATATATATGGGCATATACCTGTATAGTGGTTATCCATTGGTTTCATAATCTTTGTGTTTCCTCATGATTGAGATGGGTCACTTGATAACATAGGTATATGTATGGGCATATACCTTGGTAGTGGTTATCCGTTGATTTCATAATCTTTATGTTTCCTCATGATTGAGATGGGTTACATGATAACATAGGTATATGTATGAGAATTTACCTATGTAGAGGTTATCTGTTGAGATATTATTTGTGGTTATCCTTGTTGGATTTAGTGAGACCTTGAGGGTGTCGGGGTCCCTACTGAGTATCGTTATACTCACCCCTACACGGGCTATGCCCGCAATTCGTTGTGATGGTTGCAGATGTCGGACAGCGCTGACAGATGCCGAGTGTTCGAGGACTGGACGGTACCCGGATGTGGACCTCTTGACGAGTCAGTATCCAGAGGTGGACTTCACGACGAGACGATACTCGGAGGAGGATGACGGGCAAGAGCGTTGTGGAGGCTATCTGTACATACTCTTCAGGTAGGATCAGTGGTGGACGATCCAGGAGTTGTGCTATCTATACCTACCCTTGAGGTAGGATCCGTAGTAGACGATTCAGGAGTTGCGCTATCTATACCTACCCTTCAGGTAGGATCCGAGGAGGACGACCCAGGATCTGCTTCCATTCTTCAAGATGTTGTCTTTTTCTATTATACTTTTGTTCAGTTGTAGCTGTACTTTCGATTGGGTTTGTATTCTGGCCCATTTAATTTTCAGCACTTCCTTTTGTACATAGTGTATTACATCCTCTAGTACTCTGTGGTGTTTGTTTAGATTTATAAAGGAAATGTCTTCCCATTTTTCAGGAATTACACCGTTGGTGCTAGTCACCAGCCCCTGGCCTATGGAAGGCGGGCATGGGGAAGTCACGGCACGGGCCCTGAGGACGGGTCGTGACATGCACCTAGACTTGGCAATAACCAAAGGGTTAATTGGATTGGGATGAATGGGTGAATCATGGAAATGATGAACGGGTTAAATGTGTTAATGTGTAAACTTACTAAAGATCATAATGTGATAGATTATGGGTTTAATGATGAATTCTTAGTGAGATAGGCATAACAAATGTGAATTGGGTGAATGGTTAAATGATGTGAAATGGTAATGTGTTAATGGGTTAAGGCATGATGTGAAATTCCCATGTGGGGTGTTGTGAATAGTGTTTTCAAAAGGGAAATGGTACGAATGGTTGATAGTTTCTTTTATATAAGCATGTGCACATGGCTTGGTAGTGTAGGGTATGACTTGAGGATCTATGACCACGGGTCGAGTGAAGATTGAGGCTCCGAAATCCCCCCTAAATTCATAGGTTAGGAATGGGGACTGATGATCTATTCTCCTAACGGTTGCATCCACCTAGACTGAGGCTTCGAGGTGAGGATATGGTTTCTATGAGGGAGTTAGTCCTAGTGTGATAGGATAACGATGGGTTTACCCTCTTGCATGTGATTTTTGGACTTAGACCAATGTAACATAATGTATGTGTTTAACCCATGGAAGTGTGGCGAAATGGTAGGTGATGATAATTGGTAATAAATGAATGGTAATGGAATGGAAAATTATTGGCTCTGAAACTTGTTAATGGAACCTTAATTAATTACTTGGAAATTATCATTCATATTTCTTTTTCATGCAATATCAGTTTATACTGGATATTTTGTAGACACCATTGGTGGTGGCCTACTAAGTTGTACACATACCCTGCTCGGGCAGGCATTGGGTACCCGAGAAGACTTCATGTTTTCAGGTTAGGAGAAGGGCAAGGGTCTATGCTAGATAGTTGAGTGGACATGGGTAGCCCATGGTAGAGGATCCGGACTTGGATTCGGGACCATTCTGGGGATTTTGGCAGTTGTCTCTATTTTGGGCTTTTCTCACTTTTGCACTAGTAGTATGACATGACATATTTACTGTTGGAAATGTTGTTATACATGTTCTTTGTTTATTGGTTATGGTTTTCTGCTATTTGGTTATTCTGTTGTGGCTTACTCTGATAAATAGAGGGTATAGTCTCCCCACATGACTTCATATACCCCCGCGGCTAGTCAGCAGCCTTTGGCATATGGGGAGGCACGCTTGAGGTCATGTAACAACTCAGCTCGGAGCACCAGTTTAGTGGATTCCGGGTTAGGGACGTTACAAAGTGGCATCAGAGGAGGTCTTTCTTCTCATTCTCTGAGGTCTTGTTATTTGGGATTGGTATCCAAGGGTTAAGAAGTGTCGGGCCTTTGTAATAAGATCGTGCTTGGGAGTATCTATCCCAGGTACGGGGGAAACCCAAGTCACCCTGGGTGGGAAATGTTGTTTTTGGTTATGTCTTGTTATACTTGATGATATTTCACCATTGGTTGATGCAGATGTGGTTTGATGTGACTATTTTATGATATTTGGCTCGTGACCTTAATGACATGAGGATGTGCATTCATGCATCATTTTAGGAACCTAGGGAGATAGGTGACATGCAATGTATTAGGCACACACACGGGATGGGTGTGTGAGGTAGTGAAGTAGGGTGCATTATGCATTTCATGAGACCATGAAATAATGAGAATAATGAAAGGAAACAAGTGGATAAATGATGTTTAATGAAACCTATGGTTTTTAAATGAAGTAGTAAATGTATTAAAAAATGTTGCGTGAGTTGGTGGTAGTGCGTGATTGTTTACCCCATGTGGACCATGAACTGCTGTAGGGATGTTCAGGGAAGTGATTTTGAGGTGTTAACGATGGTAAAAATGGGTTGTTGTAGCTAGTGAATAGTTTTGATGAAGTCGTCAATGTTTTATGGTATACGTCCCAAATCTCGTGCTTGTCACTGTAGAGAGATGCCACCACGACGTCGATTGCCAGTCGGGAAATGGGAGGATGTTGCTGAGAACACTCTTCTAGTAGAGGGGAAAGAAAATGTTGTGATCAATGAAGGTGGAGAAGACCAGTTCTGTGGGAACATGGCTCTCCTTATGCAAATGATGGTTTGGGACCTAGGGCGGGGTACGCCGAGCATGTTTGAACTGACCAGGGAGTTCCAGCTACAGCACCCCCCAACTTTCACTGGAGATGGTGAGCTAGAGGCAGTAGAGTTTTGGTTAGAGTCTGTCCAGACGATACGAGATAATATGGAGACTCCAGTTGAAAAGTGAGTAAAGCTGGCCGCTTATATATTGCAGGGCCAGGCTAGGCGTTGGTGGGACATTCAGGCTCAAATCGAGCAGTTGGAGTGAATGTCGTGGAATGTTTTTCAGGAAAAGGTTCTGGCGCATTTCTACCCATAGAAATTGAGACAGGATCAGGGTGTAGTGTTTATAAGCCTGAATCAGGGATCGTTATTAGTGATGGACTATGCTAGTCGCCTCACTGATTTGAGATGCTTTGTTCCGGTATTAGCAGGGGATGAAGTAGCAGTGGCAAGAAGATTCCAGGATGGGTTGAGACATGAGATCAGGTCTCAGGTAAATATCTTCTGCTTGAAGAGGTTTGCGGAGGTGTTCGATCAGGCACTCATCTATGAAGGGAACCTAAAGGGAGCTTCAGGTAGTGGGCTTGTGGTGCCGGTGGGGCAGACAAGCAGTGTAGCTACCGAGGGTTGGAAGCGACGCCATGAGAGCTCATAGCATGGAAGTAGTGTGAAAAGTGGCTGGAAGAGAGGTTCAGCATCTCAGAATGGGAATCGGGTGTTCTGCTATCAGTGCGGTAGGTCGGGGCATGTGCGTGGTCAGTGTCCTCGAACTCCAGTTGATTGCCATTTGTGCGGCAGGATGGGACATGTGCAGAGGTTCTATAGGAAACCTCAGTAGTTGGGTGTGTTTGATGGTGGAAGGCAGGTACTGGATAAGGGAAGGGGATCAGTTTCCCCGTATCATGTTGGAAGTTGGAGCTCCACGGGCCGTACTAGTAGGGGTGGTGGATGTGGAAGTCGAGGGCAAGATCACTCAAGCCAGAAGGGCAGTGTGGCATAGAGTATTCAGGCTGGAGCGCAGGGCAGAGGGGCAGGTCATCTTCAAGCAGTTCAGTTTGCGCTTGGTGATGGCGAGGCTGGACCATCGACTATTCGAGGTACGATCCTTGTGGCTTCTACATTTCCTAGTGCGTTGTTTGACATAGGTGCCACACACTCTTTTATCTCTACGCAACTTGTTGTATTGACGGGTTTACCTATGGAAAGGGTGTGTGGTGTTATGTCAATTGACACTTCATTGCGAGTGCGGGTTGAGGATATCAACCAGTTCAAGGGATGTGCCTTAGAAGATGGTGGGTATCGTTTTCTGTGGGACTTGTTCATCCTAGAGATGTCTAGGTTCGATCTAATCATGGGAATGGATTGGTTGGTGTTGTATCAAGAACACATAGACTATTATCATCGCAGAGTAACGTTCAGGTCACTTGAGGGTGTCGTTTATGTCCATGGTGGCGAATGGGATGTCCGAGCAGGGCGCGCGAGGCCGTTTTGAAAAATATGAGTGGACTCATGACCCATTTGGCATGTCTCATGCTTGATGATGATAAAATAGGGGAACAATTAGTTTTCCCTCCTGTGGTGGAACGGTTCTGGGACGTGTTTCTTGATGATTTCACTAGGTTGCCACCCAAGAGGGATGTTGAGTTCACGATCGAGTTGCTGCCGAGAGCAGAGCCAGTTTATATTCTTCCATACTGAATAGTGCCAGCAGAACATTAGGAACTGAAGGTTCAGCTTGAGGATTTGGAGCGTAAGGGGTTTATCCGTCCTAGTACGTCTCCTTGGGGATCTCCCGTGCTTTTTGCAAAGAAGGATGATGGGTCGTTGAGGCCGTGTGTTGATTATCGGAGGTTGAATCAGATGATGGTGAAAAATAGGTACCATCTTCCTATAATTGATGACCCGTTTGACCGGTTGAGGGGTGCTTCAGTCTTTTCTAAGATCGATCTGAGGTTGGGTTATCACCAGTTGACGGTGAGGTCTTCTAACGTACCACGAACAACTTTCTGAATTTGGTACGGGTTGTTTGAGTTTGTCGTAATGCTTTTGACTTGACCAATGCACCGATAATGTTTATGGCTTTGATGAACTAAATCATTCATCCCTATCTAGATCAGTTTGTTTTTGACTTTTTTGATGATATCTTAGTGTACTCGAAAACTCATGAGGATCATGCCCAACATCTTGACATCATCTTGGGTACACTAAGAGAGCATTGGCTATATGCCAAGCTATAAAAGTGTCAATTCTGGAGAGGTGAGGTAAATTTTCTAGGTCACCTCATCTCGGAGGTTGGTGTGTCAGCAGATCTGGAGAAAGTACAGGTCGGGAGCATCCCAAGATTGTTTCAGATATTTGGAGTTTTTTGGGTTTGGCCGGGTATTACAGAAGGTTCATCCAAGATTTCTATCACTTGGAAGCACCACTCTCAGGATTGACCAAGAAGGGAATTAGGTACCAGTGGTTGGGGCCATGTGAGGATTCTATCCAAGAGTTTAAGAAGTAGTTGATGACTCCACCTATCCTGATCTTACCTGAACCGGGTAAGAAATACGGTGTGTTTTGTCATGCATCGGAAATTGGACTTGGGGCTGTGTTAATGCAGGATGGGTGTGTAGTGGCTTTTGGGTCAAGGTAGAAGAGTCCCCATGAGTAGAGCTATCCCACTCATGATCTTGAGTTGGCTGCAGTGGTGTACGCCTTGAAGTGCTGGAGGCACTATCTGTTGGGGGAACAGTTTACAGCGTTTACGGACCATAATAGTTTAAAGTACATCTTCTCACAGAGAAATATGAATCTCTAGAAGAGAATATGGGTTGAATACCTCCAGTATTTTGACTTTGAGTTTGTGTACATGCTGGGAAAGGGAAACCGTGTTGCTGATGCTCTGAGCAGGAAGGTTCAGAATCAGGTGGTTCAGGAGTTCAACACAGAATGGAGGGTGATGGCTTTGTTTTCAATGATACACCTGGAGGTGGAGGAGGAGAGTGTTCAGGTCACTCTTTCTTCCTTAATGATGGATTCAAGGATCTTGATTCTAGTTATGGAAAGTCATCTTGATGATCCTGAGTGTTTGAGCATGAAGGAAAATCTTAATGTTGGGGAGCTACCTTCTAGATGGGTCGTCGGTGTGGACGGTGTTGTTCGTGTTCGTGATCTTATGGTTGTTCCAAAGTGTGTTCGAGAAGAGATTATGCGTGAGTTTCATGCATCAAAGTGGGAAGTGCATCCTGGTTTGACCAAGATGTATCGTGATCTTCGAAGGCAGTTTGGGTGGCCTATAATGAAGAAGGAAGTTCCGGGCTTTGTGGAACGGTGCCTTACCTGTCAGTAGGTGAAGGCCGATCATCAAAACCCAGGTGATTTTTTGCATCCTCTTCCCATTCAGGAATGGAAGTGGGACCATGTGAAGATGGATTTTTTCATGGGTCTTCCAAGGACGCCACAGAATAATGATGCAATCTGGGTGGTCGTGGATCGATTAATGAAGGTGGCTCATTTCTTACCGATTCAGGAGACCATTACAGTCGACCAGTTGGGTGAGTTGTATGTTCAGGAAGTAGTGTGGTTACATGGGGTACCATAGACCATAGTTTCGGACCGAGATCCGCGTTTCACATCATGCTTCTGGAAAGGGTTGTAGAAGGCGCTTGTTATGTAGGTTTTTTTGAGTACGACTTTCCACCCGCAGACGGACGGGCAGTCAGAACGTACGATCCAAGTGTTGGAAGGCATGTTAAGAGATTTTATCTTGGACCTTGGTAGTTCTTGGGATAGGCACCTATCTTTAGTTGAGTTTTCCCAAAATAATAGTTTTCAGGCTACGATTCAGATGGCACCGTTTGAGGCACTTTATGCGAGACCATGTAGATCTCTGTTGTGTTGGCTAGAGGCCGTTCAATATGAGTTGTTAGGTCCAAGTCTCATGTAGGAGACTTCATAGAGAGTTAAGTTGATCAAGAAGTGGATGGATACGGCTCAAAGTTAGCCGAAGTCGTATGCAGATCAGCGACATAGACCTCTTGAGTTTGAGGTGGGCGAAAAATTGTTCCTTTGGGTGTTGCCAAGGTTGGTTCACCGTCGGATACGAAAGCAGGGAAAGTTGGCTCCTAGGTATGTGGGACTTTTGAGATTGTGGAAAGGATCAGACCAGTGGCTTACCGATTGGCTCTTCTACAGTGGTATGGTGGGATGCATGATGTGTTTCATGTGTCGCAGCTTCGATGGTATCACCCTGACCCATCTCACGTGGTTGATGTTGAGGATGTAGAGCTTGAGGGTAATGCGTCCTTTGAGGAGTATCTGGTTCGTGTGGTGGACCATAGTGAGAAGGTCATGCGAGGCAAGGTTGTGCCATTAGTGCGAGTACTATGGAAGTATGGGAACATTCAGCAAGAAACATGGGAGTGGGAGTCGGATATACGGGCACAGTGGCCCGAACTCTTCTCTTATGTGGAGCAATGAGGCTTGGATACTCGGCTCGAGGAAGAGCCATTATAAGGTGGGGAGGTTGTATGATCCCATTTTTTTAAAGGTATTCTTTGTTGTGTTTTGGGTTGAACCCTTTTCTTTTGGGACTTTAAAAGGTTTCTTGAAGATGTGAGAGGCCCTGGGGGTGTTCCGGGGGCTCGGGGCTCGGATGAAGGGAAGTATGGGCCAAGCAGACCAAGGCCCATGGTCAGCCAAACCGTGCAGCCTGCCCAGACTAAGCTGTGAGACCCTCCCTCCTCTGGAAAAAAGCGTGCGCACGGTTTGCACACGGTTTTCCAAACCATGTGGCTAAATCGTGCGACTCCCCCTCATCTATCCAGTGGTGTGCACACAGTTTGCACACGATTTGCCAAACCATGCAGCTAAACCGTGCGGCCAATTAATGTTGGAAAATTTACAAAATTGCCACTCTGGGATTTATAACCCCAACTCGGTATTTTCCACCCATCTTCTCCTATTCACCCTAGGTGCGGACCAAGCCTCCCAAGGACTCCAAGAGATCAAACTCCTTTGATTATAAGTCATTTTTGGTGCCGTTGGTTGCGGATCGAAGCTCCGGGTAAGGCTAATCCCATCCCTGGTTATTTTCTTGGTTTAGGGTTTGTATCTTTTATCCCTCTTGTTCTGAAGCCCTAAAAACCTATCTTTTGGATGATTTTTAGGTTGAATCTCAAAATTTTGGTTGGAATGAACTCTAAGGTCTCGATTGAGGGTGCGTTCAACCATGGTTACGAGGTAAGTGGTCTACAATTGATATCCCATAGTTATTTGGGTATTTTGTGCATGATAAATTGTGTTCCTGCTTTCCCTTGGTTATGCTCTGGATAGCCTTGGAATGTTTGAGAAGAATGGTTTTTTAAATGGAAAATAGGAACCCTTACGATCCCCAGGGGTTGTGTTCGGATTGACTTGACCTAATTTAGGGCTATCCATTGGATGTGCTGGCTTTTCCTGAGTTTAGGGATTGTTATTGAATAAGCGACCTTGTTGTGATAAATGGTAGAGCCCTTGATAAATATTTTGGCATGATTGGTTGAACTTGGAACAGAAGTTAGGTGATTCACCTAGACATGGAAATAACTTAAGGGTTAATTTGAATGGGTTGAATGGGTGAATCATGGAAATGATGAATGGGTTAAATGGGTTAATGTGTAAACTAACTAAAGACCATAATGTGATAGATTATGGGTCTAATGATGAATTTTTAGTGAGATAGGCATAAATCATGGGAATTGGGTGAATGGTTAAATGATGTGAAATGGTAATGTGTTAATGGGTTAAGGCATGATGCGAAATTCCCATGTGGGGTGTTGTGAATAGTGTTTGCTGAAGGGAAATGGTAGGAATGGTTGATGGTTACTTTTATATAATCATGTGCACATGGCTTGGTAGTGTGGGGTATGACCTGAGGATCTACGCCCATGGGTCGAGTGAAGACTGAGGCTCTGAACTCCACCTTAAATGCATGAATTAAGAATAGGGACTGATGATCTATTCTCTTAACGGTTGCATCCAGCCAGACTAAGGCTTCGAGGTAAGGATATGGTTGCTATGAGTGAGTTAGTCCTAGTGAGATTGGATAACAATGGGTTTACCCTCTTGCATGTGATTGTTGGATGTAGACCCATGTAACATAATGTATGTGTTTAACCCATGGAAATGTGGTGAAATGGTAGGTGCTGATAATTGGTAATAAATTAATGATAATGGAATGGAAATGGCTTGGTTCTGAAACATGTTAATGGAACCTTAATTAATTGCTTTGAAATTATCTTTCATATTCCTTTTGCATGCACTATCGGTTTATACTGGATATTTTGTAGACACCGTTGGTGGTGGCCTACTGAGTTGTACTCACACCCTGCTCGGGCCGCCGTTGGGTACCCGAGAAAACTTCATGTTAGCAGGTCAGGATAAGGGCAAGGGCCCTTGCTAGATAGTTGAGTGGACATGGGTAGCCCTTGGTGGAGGATCCAGACATAGAGTCGTGACCATTCTGGGGATTTTGGCAGTTGTCTTTATTTTGGGCTTTGCTAACTTTTTCACTTGTAGTATGACATGACATATTTATTGTTGGAAATGTTTCTATACATTTTCCTTGTTTATTGGTTATGGTTTTCTGCTATTTGGTTATTATTTTGTGGATTACTCTGATATATAGGGGGAATAGTCTCCCTAGTTGACTACATAGACCCCCACTGCTAGTCGGTAGCCTTTAGCGTATGGGGAGGCACGCTTAAGGTCATGTAACAACCCGTCTCGGAGCACCGGTTTAGTGGCTTCTGGGTCGGGGAAGTTACATAATGTAGTTTTTATATAGATTTTAATGCCATATAACATTATTTATAACTTTAATTGCGTGATTTTTTCTTACACAGGTGTCAAATATATACCAAAATTACTATTAATTATGAAAACATAAAGTTGGAATATTTAAAAAACATGTACATTATGATTTAAAACATTGAAACCATTTTATTTAATTAAATTCCTATTATTTTTAGACATTACTTTAAAAATAACCTGCGAAACGCAATGAAAAGTGATTTTTATGAAAAATTCATTTTTAAGTATAATTTTTTAAAAAATAAATTAAGAATAATTTTGAATAAAATAAATTTAATTGTATATTTTTTAAAAAACATAACTAATTAAATTTTAAAAAAAGCTGAAATAATGGGACCTTATAAATACATGAATGGAAAATATTTTTTTAATAAAATCGAGATTTTTTCACCATTTATTGAAAAAATATTCCTTTCAAAAAATATCAAAATATAATACGAGGATAATTTTTATATGAAAATTTAAAAAATTATATCCTTTTTATCAAATAAAATTTGAAAATTACAAGAAATTTCATTATTTATTGACTCACAAGAGGTAATAAAAACCATTTTTTATGAAAAAATATTTTTAAAGAATATAATTACTACTAGAAACTGATTAATTTTTTAATAGGAATTAATCAATATGTTTACATTTATTATCAACATTATAAATATATTTCCTAATGTTTTCTCTCTAATTAATACCCATAGATTCAAAACGTAGATTATAATGATTATATTTAATATAATAATATTTCATGGTTCATTTATTCTTAGTGTTACGAGTCGTATACGCTATTAAACAAATTGTTATTTTAAAATTCATGGGTATTTAATTCTCCCCTTTAATAAATTAAAACCTCATGATTTAATCTTTAGGTTTGTAATAATATTTTAACATTTAGAAATGCCATTTTTGAAAACCCACAACGTAAAAATCATTAATAATTTTTTTTAAACATGGAAAGAGAAATAAAAATTTAATCTATAATTACACATAACTAGGTTATCAAATAGGATAAAATTTATTTGAACTTAAAACATGGATAAGGGGTAGAACATTAATGTCCAAATAATGGTGAAGTGTAATATATAACATTGATCACAAGAAAGTGGTCGATTAAGAGAATGTAAATGAAAACAAAACCATATACCAATGAGCTAGGAAAAACACCATCAATTCAACATAAATTAAAGTAATAGGTTATAATTTTTATTTTAAGATCATTTTCTTAGATTTTAGGATCTACTTTACTATCTAGAATACGATATTAAAGAAATATAATTAATTTGTTTAATTCAAATCGATGAACATAATTTTAAAATTTGGTTGTGTGTTTTAATAATACTCCACCTTTATCTCATATATTTCTCTAAATGATTAGTATGAATATTTAATACCTAATGAACTATAATCAAATTTTGATAGATTATGGGTTATATAAATTGATGAATTTTTTTTTCTTCCTATATTTACTAAAAACAAAATGGTTAGAAAATGGAAAGCTAATACATAAAATTAACCAAACCATTATATGAAGAAAAATTAAATTAATCACCAAAATTCAACAATAAGAGGCAATGAACAAATTAAATCATTTCATACATAATTAACTATATATCACAAAATTTCCTTAGTAAGGAAATGTTAAACCCAAATTTCATATTATAAAATTTATCTTACATTCCCAGAAAGGATTATCATTCTTCCCAAATAATCTTTTATGATAAATCCCATGATACCAAAATGGTTTACTTGTACATAAACCTAATAAAATGTCTCCAAAATTAGAAATAATCACTTTAAAATCACATTATGTAAAACCTAAAAGCTGTGTCTTTTCCTTGGAACGTATTACAAACCTGGAACATATAAACCCATGATGGAATCACTAACTCTTCAGTTAACCTTGCTTAAAAAAACATAATATAATAATTTATCTAAACCCTTACTCTGATACCAACCATAATAGTGATGAACCCACACTCCCATACCTAGTTAAAAAAGTAAAATAATTAATTTTTTTTTGATTTTATACAAAAATTGGTCCAATTTAAGAAATAAAAATGTACAATGTCATAAATAATTATTGGAATACTTAAATAATCAAGGACCTTTTAGGTTTTTAATTTTATTGAATTAGGAGAAATTATTACATAACAATACCCATTATCTAAAGGAACATTTTTATACTATAACATATTTTATGTATTTTACAATATATCCTCAAAACCATTACTAGTTTTTTCCCATTTAATGAATTATAGACATAATTTTTTTATCATAATTCATTATAAAATGGGAAATTAGAAATATTAGACAATTGAGGATAAATTATCAATAAGTGTAAATATAATCATCATTAATTTAATACCACCATTGATAATAAAATGAGAATATGGTTATGATGATAAAATGAATATTCATGTGCATAAAATATGAAAACTCATACCCATAAAAACCTAGATCATTAAACATGTGACTGAAAATTACTTTTTTTTATTATAAAATGCTTTTAAAGAAAAAATTGAGAAACCTAGGAGTCGCAAAAGACAAAAAAACGCCCCACACAGAGAAAAACCATAACAAACTACAGTATCTACCCCACACTAGCAGTTTCTCCATGATTACAGGACTTCGCCAAGATGGACCCTTTGGCAAGCAGTCCCGTGCAAAAATGCACAACCATGAAACCGATGCCAAGACATACCCTCTCAAGCGTCCAAATCCAAAAGGCCCATCCCAGTTAATACTTTATGCTCTGATCCCCTTCTGAAGCAGTTCCAAGTAAATTTATGGAAAGAAAGCACCAAACATTGCAATAACACCGAGAAAAAGAAATCCAGAAATAGGAACAAAAACCTGTCATTCGAGGAAACCAATACAAAAACATAACCAAAATCATTAAATATTAACTTTATTTTACCTGATACCATCTCCTTAAACAATTTCGAAGAATTTATTGAAATCTGAGTGGAAGGAACATCCTTAAGAAGATCCTCTACTCGGATGGTCAGCTTCTCCCAAGTCTGAATATACTCTTCAATATTGATCTTACCAATACTGAAGCCCCCCACTAATATCGAGTCCCGCTTGTCTATCCAAGCATATTGTTCCTCATTAAGGGAAATACATAGCAGTCTCCCCATCAATTTAGAAGATTCTTCTTTAGATGCATTAAGATATAAAACATGTTCCAACGGTTCTTCCTCAGAGCTTATGAGAAAATCCAAGGAGTTTCCATCCACAACACATGTCTTTTCGTGTTGGTCCAGCTGTTTGTCTTTCAATTTATTCACTGACCATGTATGCATAGGAAGAGGTAAGTAGGAATAATCCTTCTTCCCCTTATGACCTCTCATCCGCCCTTACAAGGATGTCCTGACCTGAAAACCATTCGTCTCCTGACCCATATCGTTAGAATATTTTAACATTTCCTCTCCAACAATCAAATCATCATGAACCTCCTTCAACCTCAATTCCTGAGGTTATAAAACTAAGATCTTCATATCAGAACATTCCCAAGTCCTACCCCGCTCAAAATCAAGACCTATGTCATCAATTGTAAGACACTGAAAACTATTGCAAACTTGGAAATTATATTTGGAACTTTCAAAACTCACTCTTCCGGATGCCGTTATCCAACCCTTACTGCCTTCAGAATAGGTAGAAACCCTTGCATTTTGGACCTTAGCAACCTGGTAAAACTCCACTTCCCCCTATGGATTGGGAACCTCCACCGTATCCTTATAAGGACCTACCTTTCCATTGCCTGGGCTCTTGGGTGCAGAAGAAGGCGGACCATCTCCTACATTAGGAGTTTCCCCAGTGCCTACTAATCACCTGCACTCTTGTGAACCCAATGGAACGAACCCCAAATGCTGACCATGAAAATAAAAGACACCTCCCAATGAAGGTACCTTAATCTGTGCATCCAAACCCTATAAGGGTCCACCGTCAGGACCCTTACCTCTTCCAACTGAAGTCGAATCCAGATTCTTTGTTGTGTTCCACATAGCTCGAGGTTCACCATGCACTGCTTCATCAAACAACATGCCTCCTTTCCCTTGACTCACGGACCCATCCACACCACTAGTTCCATCCCCTTGTTGCCTTGACCCATGTATGCAATCCTCCTCCAAGTGGACTAACCTCTTGCAAAAAGACCAAAAATCTACCCAAGACTCATACACAACTTGATGTCTAAAACAGTATTCCTCTCCGATAGTGATCCAAATGAAATTTGGAGGCTATTGAGAAACATCGACCTCGAAAAAAACCCTCGGATTGACCAGATGGCACACCACTTTGGTCTGACTATCAGGACACATAAACCTACCGATGAGATTACCCACCATTCTAATAATCGACGGATTCAAAAATGGAAGAGGGAGATTAGGAAAACTCACCCAGATTGTTTCCAAAGGGAAGTCTTGTTTCATGTGAAATTCATAAGACCATCTATGAAGATAAAATTTGTACTCGTTACAGCAGCTAGGAGCGTACGACCACACCTTGATCAAGTCTTCCTCCGACGCGAAGCACACCATTAGGTTTCTGTTGTCGAGTAAACCCACAGTAGCCCTTTCCTAAAGATTCCACGAACCAAAGACGCATCTATCGAAGGAGTCCACTGATGACCTTCTTTATGAAAAACGATCAATCAATGTCTGGTTGAGAAATGTCGATGCTTCGTAGAACTCTGCAAGGGACAATGGAAGGTTAGGGTTTCCCATTTACAAATTGGGGACCATTGGGTGTAGAGAACATTCCGAAAATGCAGGGAGAATCTCAGGTTTGGAAAGGGGGGAAAAGGAAGGCTTGGTTCCCTTAGAGAACGACGAGGGTCCCTCCCCCATAGATGGGGGAGGGATCGACACGATTGCAATTTCCATCAGGAAATGGGAACGATGCCATGAGCTCCCCCCATACACCGTCTTGTAGGAATAATTAAACAAGTGATATGGTATAAAGCTTTATCAAATGAACGAGTCATGATTATTGATTGTCAAGAGACATGTGATGTCAATAATTAGTATAAAAACCATTAAAACACCATAGAAAGAATGATGATAATATGTTTGTGTCTTGGATTATTATATTAATCACCCATGTTAACTAATTTCAGAAATAAATGGTAATAATTTAAATCTATAGTATAGGCCTCAACAATTAACTCCCTCCTTTTTTCCATTTAATATATGGAACAATACCCAATTCCTTTTAATGATACATCATAATCACCCATCGCCTATGAAATTTCAGGAACAACAATTATCCTGTTATATTTTAGGATCAACCATCATCATCATTAATTTCCATGTACCATAAATAAATATGACACATTGAAGGTTTCATTTTCATCATCAGACATTAAAAAATAACTGTTATTCGTTCATAATATCATTTACATGTCTAAAAGAAACAACTTTCATGATAATATATTTAAAATAACATCATAATACATATAGAAAATAAATATGGATGGTATCATAAGGTAATATTCTCATTTAAGAAGAGGAATAATTCATTATTGTTGAGTTAGATGGAAATACATTTAAACGTCAATGAAAACTTTTTTTTGATAATAAATAATAATAATATTTTCATTCATTACAATTGAAAAATAAAATTTTAAATTATTTTGGAAATGTATTTTCATTGAAAATAACCTCGGAAACATGTATAATATTCGTAAAATAAAATCATTGTCATTATGGTGGGAAAGTTTGGTCAGT
The DNA here is from genome assembly GCA_963277665.1 of Viscum album. Classification (NCBI taxonomy): domain Eukaryota; kingdom Viridiplantae; phylum Streptophyta; class Magnoliopsida; order Santalales; family Viscaceae; genus Viscum; species Viscum album. Next base: position 1,050,310,617 of record OY728164.1, on the reverse strand, counting down.
CCTATATAATAAAAAATATTCCCTTCACACCTTGTTAAGGAAAGTCAAAGTGTGTCATATTAGAAATATTTAATGATGATTTTATAAAACCTTTTTATAAAAAGTAAAATATAGTTAAAAATTATTTTAAAGAATAATTAAGGTGTGTATATTTTTTCATTAAATTATATTTAAAAACATGGATATGGAAGAGAAAATATTTGCGACCGAAAGGATATATAAAGTGGGTTTTTCTTTAGAAAATTAATTTTCTATTCTTGAGTACCCAAGAGATGGAATGAAAGTTAAATATATAATCCAAAAAATTAAGGAATCTAATTGAAAATATATTTTATTCAAGAAATTAAAATCATAAAATTTCTCCAAATGAACCTTGAACATAAATAATCCTGAGAAAAATTGAGACTATAATATAAATACTTTATGAGTTCGAAAACATTTGAATCAAAATAAATAAAAATAAATAATGTGAAATTTATTTTTATACCTTATTAATTTTAGGAAATATTATTTGAAAATTAATTCATGGGTTATTAATTATAAAATTTAAAATAAATCATGGTTCAAAACATGAAATTTGTCTCACTAAAATGAGATGTGGACAAAGAAAACCAATGCATATATTATAAAATTTGAATTGATAATTAATTCATGAATTGATTATGTGAAAAAAATTTAAAAAATAAAAATATATAAAAATAAAATATAAAACATTTTTGATATCAATTCACACATACTAATGGAATATAAATTAAATAAAGATGTGTAACAACATAATGGAATGAAATTGGTTTAGAAAACCCTTACCTCGACTCCATAATTTCTATGTAAATATGTTAATTTCCAATATAATAAATTTATATTAATTATTTGATTATATCATTACCTTATAAATTTTTAATAAATTTTTATTAATCTATTTATTTAATTTAGACTGATGCAATTTTTAATTACATAGTCAGTTAAGTCTATATCGGGTGTTTTGAGGACATTCAGTTCATAATTGAAATACAACTTTTATAGGTAGACTATAGTTAAAGGTTTTATTATTACATAATATATAGAATAAAAATAATTAAATTATTATAATTATTATATATAAAATGAAAATTTATTATCACTTATGGGTGAAATATGTGAAAAAAATAATCACATCGCTTTTGGAGGTGGTATTCTTCATGTACACACAAGAGATGATATCATTATTTAATGGGTTCAAGAGTAAGATGGTAAGTAATATAATTTATTCAGAAAATTATAATTATTTTTTTATTATATTATATATTAAATAAATCCATAATAATAATTTGCATTATGAGGTGGGGATGAAAAATGAAACATATTCTTTTGCGGAGGTGGTAGTCTACACATACACATGAACAATGTTTTCATTCCCCATAGGATGGAAAATGAGAAGAATATGGTTTTAAAATTAACATTAAATGTCTCATAATATGGTATATATATTTTTTATATTTTAATGGTTAAGATATAATTATTGTAGGTATAAGGATAACTAAATTGAAAACACTTGGATGAGATAGTTTCATCCTCTTTGAAGAACCTCCCTTGGATCTCTTTATAAGGACCCTAGGGATAGTATTTTAAGAATACTAATTCTTTTATAATGTTCGTAAATAATTTAATAAGATATTTATTCATGATTTTGTTGTTATGTTTCTCAAGAAGTGTGATGATGATAGGGGAGGTAGTTTCCTCATATAAGAGAGAAGAGAGGAACCATTTAAATTACTAAAAATATTAAATTAACATAAATTAAAAATCATATAAATTTTGATTTAAATTGATATATTTATAATATATTATGTTTATGAATCTAAGTAATCTCATAAAATAAAATTTATTCAATTTAGTTAATATTCAAACCCTTATCTCTTAGTTTTAACACTACATAATCCATTTAAACCATTATCATGATGGTTTTGCTTTTCACTCTTTAGGGGTCAAAAATGTTACTATAAAAATATATATGACACATAAATTGAAAATAGTTGTTATTATATACCATATAAGAAATAATTTTACAAATAAAATATTTTTTTTAATTTTATGTCAATTAATAAAACATTATTTAACAAAAAATACAATTAAAGTTATTTTTTGAGACTATTCACTTAGTTAATCTATAAAGTGGAAAATTTAGTAATATAATTTGAATGTAAAATTTTAAAATATAAATAATATAATATATATTTATATAATTTTTTTAAAATAATAATTCATAATTTTTTTATTAATATTATTTTTTTCAAAATAATTTATTTGATTTTTATAATAATTTTACAACCACTATGTCACTGTTGTAATAAAATTTAAGGGAATTATTTAATCACTCAAAAATTAATATAAATTACTATAAAAATAACTAATACATATTCATTAACATTTAACTATATTTAGAAAAATTACTTTGTTTTATCCGAGTGAAAAATATTAGAGATATAAAAAAAGTGAGTGTGTTTTTATTATTATTATTTAATTTAAATAATATAATGGTCATTATCAAATAATAATGGAACCACATCTCCATAAATTATAATGTTTTATGAGGATGATATAACTGAAAAAATATCATAAAAATATTTTAGGAGTTAGATATATTGTAAATCCCAATCACATAATTCTTAAACATAATTATCTCATTTACCCTTACCGAGGTGAAAAGTATTTTCCAATATTTCAATTCATTATGAATAAAATAAAGTAGAAATATTATTGAAAATCTATACAATATTATTCCAAATATAGAATCCATTTTATAAAATTAGATCCCAATAATTTTCATAACTTTTAAAATGAACATTCTAAATGTGATTAAAAATTGTTTTCTAGAAATATTTTTTTAAGTATAAAATTTTTTATATGAAAATAAAGGATAATTTTGATTAAAATAAATATAATTTTATTATTTTTTATTAAAGTAAAAAAATTAAATTTTTAAATAATTTTAAAACCAAAATGTGGCATTTTAAATGCTTGAATGTAAATGATTGTTTTCTATAAAATCGGTATTTTTTAACTATTCACTAAAAGATTAATTTTTAGACAAATATCATAATATCATCCTAATGAAAATTTGATATGTTTTATTCAAAAATCATGTCATTTTATCAAATAAAATTTATAATTTTTTATGAAATTAATTATAATATTAACCAGAAAAATAAATTAAAACCATTTTTTGAAGAAAATCAACTTTTGAAGAATAAAATTAATATATTAATAATTGAGTTATTATTTTATAATAATTAATCAATAATTTTGTATTTATTGTGAATATTATACATATATATCATAATTAAGTCACTTCTATTCATACCCTAAAATTTAATTACTATTTTATAAAAATCCTATTTAAAATTATAATTTTTAGTTGTTCATTTAAGAGTTACATTGTGTATTGTATACCCTATCAAACGTACAATTCTTTTAAAATCTAGTGGTATTATACTGAATTTATTTGAAAATATTATAATTACATTTCATATATTTCAATTTCATAATATGGATTTTATTCCTTTAATACCCCTTACTATGTTTTTTTCTCATCCCGTGTTTTCAAAAAAAATTGAAAATGCTTGTATATTAGTTGGAATAATTATAAAGTTTAAATATGATTAAGTGATATTGATCATGAATAGTGGAGATTTATCATTAAATGATTTAGTTTTACTATGAAATGTATGTATAAATGGAAACTATGGGTTTTTTATGTAATAGTTTTCATAATTCTAAACAAATTTAAACATAAAAGGTCATGTGGATGTAAAAAAATTAAATATTTTTAATAAATCATGTAATTATTGACCATTTATATTTGGATATTTATAGTCAGCATGATAAAAATTATTTTATAAATTTATATTTTTTGGTTTTTATAAATTTAAGATAACATATGATTTGTGGCTATCGATATGGGTTAATATAGTTTTTGGGTAATAATGATTACAGTGTCTAAAAAATCATTTGAGATGATTTGTGATATTTTGGGGGACAATTATTGGATTTGGGGAAGAATACATCACCGAGGTTTATAAACTATTTAGTTTTAATATATGACTTAGTGTGAATGATATTTTTTAACAATGGTATCTGATTTTTGTGATATAAGCCGAAAAATATAACCATTATCATTGGGATGTGATTTGATGTTGAGTTAGGTATTTTTATTTGAGACAAGGTTTATTTGATTTTAGAAATGTTAGTTGAGTATTATAGATAACAATATGTATTTAAAAGTTATTTTTTTTTGTAAAAATGATATTATTTTTATTTTGGAGGAATATTACTATATTTTTATAATATATATATGATTAGGTTATATATAGGAAATTAATCACTAGAAAATGATTTTATGTCTTTTTGGTTTATTAATATAAAGATAAAAAATGAATAATTTTTTTGAATGTATAATTTTAAAATGGTTTTATGTCATGAGGTTTCAAGTTATTTTAGGAACAATTAATTTATTTGGTTTTATGAAATTTTAATTAATATTTACGATTTTTTTAAGGTTCAATAATTTTGAGGTGATAGTTATGATGATCTTGGAAGAATATGTTTTTAGTTTTTTTTAATTTATGAGTTTCATATTTATTCAACAATACTTTGTAAGAGTTTTAGTGTTTAGTTATTTATGGAATGATTTAATATGGTATTTATATTTCAATCTTGGATACTAATGTATTACTTATTTAATTGATGATTTATTCAAATTTAATTTGATATTATATTTACTCATGATATACAGTTTGGTATTTTGTAATTGGATAGAAAAAAGATGAATAAATTTCTATAAAAATACATCATAAAAAGAGGAACGTTATCCTTTATTGAATCTCATGATCTCTTATTTTTTTCTTGATTTATCTTGAAATAATAATATAGGATATTCATAATTTGAATCTAATATAAAATGGCGTTTGAAATTATTCGATAGGAAAAACCAAAAAATATTATTCTCTTGGAATTGGAATGAAATCAGTTTAGTATAATTTCTAATATTCTCAATCATTATGGTAAAAAATTAGTGAAAATAATTAAAAATGATGACAAATTTACTATGTTTTAAATGGAAAACATAAATTGATCATAACTGGTAAGAATCATAAAAATTTATAAGAATATATGTTAACAATATTATGATATGTCTATTAGTCTTAAAATAGAAATTATTGTTACTAATATGTATTTATTCTTTTAGAAATCTCTATTAATTATGTGAATTGTTCTTCTATTTCAGGTCTTATCCTCCATAACATAAAAAAACTTAATATGAAAATTTTACACTTCTAAAATCATTTATGATGAATTTATTATACCTTTTTCCCACTTATAGGTTGACAGTTAACACACCATGATGTTTAGAATGACTTTTTATTAACTCAATCTCCCCTCATTATGTGTTTCACCCTATTTATTCAAAATTTTACAATAATATTGTTTAATCTAATGTATGATTTTATTATATTGTAATTCCTCTTTATTTTTGGGCCATTTACATTTAAATATCAAAATTTGTAAGGGTTTCTAGGTCTCAAATACAATTCATTGATACATGTTTTAATTTATGAACCACGTTTTTTTCATATAGAATTATTTTGATTCACTACCACATGAATACATTATATTATTTTCTTTATATAATTATAATGATTTATAAATCCAAATCATGTAATTTTTCAAATTTTTTTGATTCAAGTGTTGTAAAATAATTATAGTTTTTTTCTCAATTTTCATTCTTTGAGACAGATATGTAGTCATGAACTAATTTTATTTTATATGGTGTATATACTACAGGTTTTACATTTTATATAATGATTATATATTTATAAATGGTATTTAATGTTTTATTTCAGGATTAATATTTAATTTAATCTTTATTTTTAAATTACCAATGTATTTTATTTTAATAGGACACAACCGTTTTTCTTAAGTTATAATCTTTATACTTTGACCATCTTTTTGAATTGATATATTATACCATTCTATTTATCAAATAGTATTTTCTATTTTTATTTGGGGAAATTATAATTTATTTTCTTTTTCTTCCTTTTAGATTAATTTTATATTTTTTGGAATATGAGAATGTTGATAATTATTTCTCTCTGATACGTTGAATATATTTTTTCTCAATGAAATGTTTTTATTGTTTCGTGAAATGGTTTTTCGAATTTTCGATGAAAAATATATATCATATTAAAAATAATTCATATTTACTAAATGTTAATTCTTTCAACTTCTGTATATATTTATCTTCAACCATAAATTTGTTAACATTAACTTCATTAAATTCCATTATTTTAATATTTGATAATCTTTAAAAATTATTGGTTTTGTTAACCTATTTCACCATTTAAAATGGGTTATAATTTTTTTCTTAATTTTTTATCTTGATAACCAGTTACTTATCCAACTTGAGATAATATTGTTAGAATTCAATTTACTAAAGGGGATATAATATGACAAAATAATTATTTTGAACAAAATATCAATTTTATATTTATTAATATTCTTTAATTTCAATATGATTTAACAACATATATATTTTTATGTCAAATTTCTGGATATTTTTATAATCAATTAGTTATTGATTATATATATATATATTTATTTATTTTGTGATAAATGATGTCTTTTATAATTTTTATAACATGATTTGTATTACTTTACCTATATAATGAATTATTTAACAGAATAATATTTTATAGGTGGATATTTATTTTTTTATATGGATTAATATTTATTTTTATTTCATAATAAACAAATTTCTTAAGGAATAAAACAAGTATATGGGTTTTCAATTAAAAAAGTAATATATTTTAATATATTTTAATATATTTATCATGTATGATGTAGTTTTATTTAAGAGTTAAATTTAAAACCTTTAATAATTGAATTTCATAAAAAAGTTTTTTTTAGGATTCATCATGTCGAAAATAAATTTGGATTAATTTTTAGGATTCTATGAAATGGTGATTTTTTAGGTTAATAGTGAAAATTTAATTTTACAAATACAGAAAATTTAATGTAATCGCTATCATATAAAAATGAATTAAAAATATATACATCCTTTTTTGGATTAAAAAATACATAAAATAAGTAAAATAATGCATTTAAAATAAATATGTTTAATTTATAAATCTATACATTCCTTTTTGGTACCTCTTTTATATTTTATTCTAAAAAAACATTTTGGTCCCATTCATTTATTTAAGTATTCAAAATGATCTATTGATTTTTAATTTCAATTTAAATTAAAATTCAATTCCTTTATTATAAATAAATGAATGAATACCATGGGAATAAAAATTATACATGATTTTGATGTAAATTAATATTTTTTCTAAAAACTATTTTGGGTATATAAAGTAATATATTATTAGAATAAAATTTTAAAACCTCTATAAATTATGTCTTATTAAATAGTTTTAAATTTTGGAATCATTATGTTTAAATTAGGTAATATAGTGAATTTATTTTTTAGTCAAAAATAAATTACCATTATAAAAGTCAGCCAACATGATAATAGTTAAAATTGTGTAGATGATTTAAATAATGTATTTACGATTTAAAATATCATCAAATACTATCATTAAATTAATTTATAAAGACTTTATTGACCAAAATATTATATACTGAAAACTTTAATAAATTGTTTATCATGCTTCTTTGAGTATGACAATTCATTTATCTTAAAAAATTAATTTTTACAAAATTATAATCCACTCTAACATAGTGTCTTAAATTTTCATTAAGATAAGATAAGAGTAAAAATACCTTATAAAGGGTTGTAGATAATAATATTTATATTTAATAAAACATATTTATGAAATAAATTTTTAAAATTTTAAATAATGGTATAATTATAGAAAACACTTATATATCATCAATACATCACCTATGCAAATAGTATAAAATACAAAGTAAACTGTTTGTAAATGTTAAAGGTGAAAATATTTAGAATAAATATATCCTTTAATAACTATTATGGATGAAAATTATCTATATAATTTAATCTAAATGTTAAAATTTTATTTCTATATTTATATGGATATTTTAAAATCTAAAATTATGGAAATGTTCCTAAAAAATACATTAAATGAAATTATTTATTTATAAATAAATAAAAATTCTAAAAAAAAATTATATCAATTTAATATTGTAATAGTTTAAAATTTGATGTATTTTCCATTTTGAACGACTTTACTTTTTTCCTTGTAAAAGGGGACACATTCCAACCCTTTCTAAACACCTCTCTTGTTTAATATTATCTATATATTCTTCCCAAAAAATTATCTAAGCATCCATTTACATGCTCATCATGCTCTTTAATATCCAAAAATCCTTTCTCCAAAGTCCCTAGACTCAATATAATGAAGTCTATTCAAAGGTCAAGGAAAGAGTTTTCAATCCACATTCCCATTTTTATATATGAATTTTTATCGTAACACTTGATTTACAAAATTTTTAATTTGGTTTAATGATTTTATTATGATTTTTTTGAAATAATTTTGAACCATAAATGATGAAATATAATCCATTAACCCTAGCATGTCCATCTTCACAAGCTATTACAACATCAATATATGTGTCCTTATAAAACAATTCCTTTTTTATTTAAGAATTTAAATTACTCATTTCAATTTCAAAATAAATATTAAAAATAACCGTAAAATTATATTTTAATTATAATACCATGTTTTGAAAAATAAAATATTTACAGTATTTTATTTCTCTAAAACTTTTATGAAAACAAATATCACTCATCGGGGGTGGTTTTGCAATACCTAATTTAATTATGATGTTTTCATGAACTTATATATTTAAAGAATATGTTTAAAAAAATTATTGAATATAACATTAATATTAAATTTCCTTAATTATTATGATTCTGTAATGGTATAATCTTTTTTTAGAAAAAAGGAATTATAAGTAAATAATCATGGTTATTATTAACTGTAAAAAAATGATTATCAAGGATAATTATCAGAAAAGTTACTATTTTCTAATTAATTATGATCCTTTACTTTTACAATTATATATAAACAATAACATGAAACATTTTGAGATTATAGATCCTTTTACCATGACCATATACCAAGGAAATTTTCTATATTATAAATTGAATAACCCAAAAATGAAAAATAATTTTTTAATAAATAAATAAAATGTGATAATAAATGAAATAAAAGAAATAATAATAATGTAATTAACATGAAAATTGTTATATATAAATTATATAATTAATAAAATTATATTATTTTAGATCTTAAAAGATGAAATGGTTTTTCAGGACATGATCTAATTAATTTTTTAATTATTATTTAAAAAATTTAATGTTTTATTTCAAAGCATTTTCCTCCAAATCTATATTTTTTTATATTTATTTAAAATGTGTTCTTATTTTAAAAAATATTATTACCTATGTACATTTTTATATTTGTTGTGACCTTATTTATGATGTTTTTAAAATAAATCTTTTTACCATTTTTCATATGGTTTATTTTTAAATATCATTATAAAGGTATAAAAGGAAACAAATTAACATTTATTAATGGAAAGAATTATCCAAAACACTTCCCTTTATTATTTATTAATATTCATTTATACATTTTCATGATTTTATTATGTAATTCATTTTTGATTTTTTTTCAAGGGAGATTTTTAATTTTAAAGATTTATCGAGGGAAAATAATTATTTTATTATTTTATGGGACAATTTATAGAGATTTTTCTTATGGATTTGAAGGAATGTTTCATTAGTATTATACATGATACAATGATAAGTGATCATGTGTGTGTTTTATTCATGTTATTGTTCTTGAAAATTATATAATATGATAGGTTGGTTAGATATATTCATCCAATTAATTGTGCAATGATTTATTCTCTGGATATATAATATTGTAATTAATTAGTTACATTATTCCATTATAGGTTCATGATCTTGGAATTAATTCATTATTATTTCTATTACAAGGTAATTCAGGTCATGAATATACTATCCCGTCATTCCATCATGATTTTCTCAGATTTCTTATTGGTTTTAATACAGAAATATTTTTTTCTCATGAAACAATGAGGTTCATTCTATAAAAAACATTATATTTTTATATTTTCAATGATAAATGTTTGTATTTGAATAAAAGATTCTGATCTCCCAACAATTTAATTTTTTCATAATTATTCACATTTGTTCAGAGAAATTTAAATTGATTTAAATTTATATACATGACTATGTATTTTATTTGTAAAAATATTGTGAATAAAATTATATTTCATGTTTGAAAGAGGTTTTATATGATATTATTGTTTATGTTTAATGGAAATTATTTTCAGGTATTTTTATGTATTTCAATGGTATAATAATTTATTAATTAATTTTAAACCCTATAATAATTATTATTCTCATATCATGTTCTCAATATTATTTTCATAATGAGTATTTATAAGAAGGAAGATTATAAATCCTATCTATGAATATATGATATTGGAATTTAATAAAGACATGGATTCAATTAAATAGTCTTTACAAGAAAATATCCATATATATGAAAATTATGGGGTTTATTATGTAAGGGATTTAATAATTATATAAAAATATAAATATAAATAGTCATGGTAATTTATAAAATAAAATAATTTTTATAAATCATTTAATTTTGTATTGATTATGTTCTGTTTTTTACTGTCAGTATTAGAGAATGTTTTATATAAATTCAGAGGCTTGGATGTTATCAACTGAGGATAACATAAGTGTTATTTTATAGAAACACATACTATTCACCCATATATATTACATATTATTATATTAACATTCATTATATAGTATAATAATCTATTTCATAATCGTATTGGTCTAGTATACATGGAGGCACGATTTCATAATCATTTTATTTATAAGTTAACTAAATAACCTCGCATTATATTCAGCATAACTAGAACCCTTCTTAGACATATCAAAATTATTACTTTTCCCATCACTAATGGAATGTAACCCTAAGAAAGGGTGATCTCAGATGATCAGTTATCATAAATAAGAGAGATATCAATGGTCACTTTAATATAAAAAGAGATTTGTGTTATGAAAAGATGAACATAATATTTGAAAACTATACCCTAAAAATAATATATCGTAATATTTATTCATGGGATAAATATATTCAGTTCATCATATAAGAATCATAATTTAAATTAAGAACATGAGCCATGAGATATTACAATTTTCCTATGATATTTATTTGGTGAAAAAACATAAGCATAAAAAACAATTTTCTTTATATTCAAATCTTACTGTCAAGAAAATCATAGCTGATTGAGTTCACTCACCAAACCATTATAGTAGTCAAGGTTTACTACAAATAATATTATTATAGATTGAGTCCCTTATTGAACTTGGTTCACTCCCCATTCTTGTCTTATTAATATTATTAGATATCTATATTTACCTAGTGTATTGGAGGGATATATAATTTTGGTCCCACCCAACATATAATGAAAATAATATATGTGTTCTGCATGATCTTAAAAAATTAATCATATCATAACCAACGAAAATAAAATAGGTTTCATAAAAATTTAATCATATCATATCCTGTGGAAAACAAATGGGTTTCATAAATATTTAATTATTTCTTCACAGTATAAACTGTGGGAAAAAATGGGTTTACTAAAAAAATTCATCATAATTATAAACCATTAAGAGAAATATAAAGTATGGTGTCATTAGATTGAATATATAGAATAAATTTACGTAATAGTGAAAGATTTCATCATATATGAAAAATTCTATTAAAATATAACATGGATCATGTGTTGGGGAAAATAGAATTTTCACATTGAAATCACTTATTTAAAATATAAAAATTTCCCAAATAGTAAAGAAAAAAATTTCATTGATAATAAAATTAGAAAATTATATAAGAAGCTAGAAATAATTCTATTTTAATGATACATTGAAATTAAATTCATGTCCTATAATTTAAAAGAAATAATTCCTTTCCCACTTTTGTAAAAATTAAAAAGTACCTTTTTTAGAAACCAAATGGAAGATTAATTTTGAAATCATTTTAAGAAATTCAATCACTAGTAAAAATTAATTTAAAACGTATATAAGAGAATATTAAGAACATTATTGAAAACATTTTAAGAAAATATGGATATGAATGAAAATTTTATTTTACCAATGAAAGAAATAAATATTATTTTCAATGAAAATGTTATTTCATTCTCAAGACTACTTCAAGTGAGGAAAATGAAATTAAAAAAGTATTTTTATTAAGTAAAAATTAGATAATAAAATTTCTATGTTTATTAAGAGTTATATCATTAAATTTCATCATCATAAAAATAATCATAAATTATTTGAAAAAATAGTAAGATTGTATAATAAAACCATTTATTAAAGTTCCACTTACATAGAAACTACTATCTAAAATTGTAATAAAAATTTAAATTTATTATAAATATACACCAAAATCATGAAATACATATAATATCATATATAATCCATTTTGAACATCTAAAAAAATATTTATTAACAATTTCACATTCAAATAATTATTTCGTTGTGTTAACATTTCTATTTATTTCATAAGAATTATGGTTTAATATTTTTGATCCTTATTTATTGATCATGGTCCCATAATCACCATAGTTTTAATAATATTGTAAATATCATATAAATTATATATATATATATATATATTTAGATTCATCCATGAATGTTCAAGATAGAATAATGAATTATACAATTCATTGATACTGTGATGACCCAGACTCTCAGGGTCTTTTCCTTTGCCAAAAATTTTGGATGTTAAAGGGGTAGCGTCTCGGCGTGAGACCAATTGGCGCGACCGATCAGTGTCACCTATCCTTGTCGGGGTTTTTCCAATAGTGCCTCCCTCGCAAATTGGGTTTTAAACCCTATTTTGACCCCATTAAGCTTGTTTTAAATCCCAGTAACGCCCATGTTTTAATTAAATATTTAATGAATTATCCTTTGGGTCAGTTTAAACCGCCCAAACCTTTTTTTGACGTGTGGGGTCGCGTGGTCAACCCACGACCTCGTTCCTTACGTGGTTTCATATTCTTACCTCAACCGTCCCTAGCCCTTATAAACTAAAAGGGTACCCCCCCCCCCACCTTAGGTTTCTTTCTCTCGATCGCCCACTGCAAGTAGTACCCTTCGTTCAAACAAACAGATTTTCATTCAGGTGAGCCGCATCGCTATCTGTGAAGTTCCACAACCAGGATCAGCGTTAATCGTTGATCAATAAGTTGGGATTTTCTCCTTCATATCTCCCTTTTTGTGTATCATACAGGGTGGAAATGATTTTGTTCTATGGAATTCGATTAACCGATCTTTAAGGAAGATAATAAACGGACTCTAAAGAACAAGGGGGCTGTGATCGATGATGATGATTGTTTTATGATCTTATTTTCTGAATTGTGAAGGCTTACGCCTACCGAAAATCATTGTTGTTGGTGGTCTTTCTCGGTGCACTAATGAACCCTTACCTCTAGTGATGTCTAAATGGATTGTATTGTGGTTTTGAACACTTACTGTAAAGGAAATTGGTTAATTACGTACATTCAGCTAAATAAATTGAAAGCACCAAGATCAACCCTTTTTCTGTGATAACCCCAGTTAAAGAACAGTGGAATTGAAATCATGGAGTGTGTTAAATCTTTTAAATCAGAAAATAACTGCGTTGGCCTTATTTTCTTGGTGGTATTGGTTTGATTGTTCTTCCATCATGGGCCGGTTGCTGGGTGATGTGGGAGGGGATGGGATCCCTTGTTATTATACTCTCGGTGGTTTTAAAATTGGGGATGGGATCCCATGTATTATGATTCCAATGGTTGTGACTTTAAGGTCGGGTGGTTACCTTGATTGTATCACGAATTGGGGTGGGACCCTCTGTTGATGAGAGACCATTTGGGGGGACACGAGGCAGTATCTCGGGGTTGTCTTTGGTTCCAGTAATTCATGGGATCTCGCTTATCCCTTTGTTGTTGTGACATTACAAGTGAACCGGGTGTTGAATGTTTAAATTGATGTTTGTCTGGATCCTTTTCCGTGGTTTGTAGTTTCCCAGTAGTGTATAAGCTTATTTGAACATTAATACTGAGCATTAAAGCAAGTATGGGACAAATGGGTTTTCATTTGGAATGAGTTGTGACTCGGACTTGAATGTTGTTTATGTTCTTTAAGCTGGCTGAAGAAAAACCTAAACATGGGAGTGTTCTGGTTTCCTATATATATACTTTTATTTTTCATATTTTTATATTCTCGCCCCACCCAAGTTGATCACTTAGTGTCGAACACCCCCATTTCATGGTGGAGGGTGTTTTTTCCAACACTTCAATTACTGGATGGTTATTAGCTCCTTTCTGCTCCCTTTCCCGGATAGCCCAAGTATCTTCGGACAGGCTGTGATTGACTGATCTCCATTATTAACCCAATAACCTTCGGGCAGGGTAGCGTGGTGGTTATGGCCCAGGTGTGTGCTGGCAGGTGGTTTCCCAAGTATCTCTGGGATGAGGCCCAGGTGTCTTCGGGAGTGGCAGTGGATCTTCTAGCCCAGGTGTCTTTGGGTGTGGAAAAGGATGTTCTAGCCTATGAGTTTTTAGGCATGGTTATGTGTGACAGTTGTGGCCCAAGTGTGTGCAGGCGGGGTTTGGTAGTGGGACTGCGTGAGGTTGTGGCCTAGGTGTGTGTGGGCAGGGTTTGGTAGTGGGACTGCGTGAGGTTGTGTCCCAGGTGTGTGCGGGCGGGGTGTGGTAGTGGGACTGCGGTGAGAATGGCGGGATTGGTTCGATGCGTAGGATGTCTTCAATAACCAATGGAAAAGTGGAGCGGGGTACCCAAACATAGATGTTCTCTTACTATATATATTACTTGACTTGCGTTATTTGGGGAGTGTGCCTTGGTGAGGCTTGGGTGGATAGTTTACCTTGTTAGGTGTCTGGTTTACTCT
Organism: Viscum album; assembly: GCA_963277665.1. NCBI lineage: Eukaryota > Viridiplantae > Streptophyta > Magnoliopsida > Santalales > Viscaceae > Viscum > Viscum album. The sequence continues at coordinate 1,050,295,612 of OY728164.1, read as the reverse complement.
TTTTCTCACAGGACTTTAGTACGTTCCCCCACTTGTGCACGAGAGTCTTTGGTTTTCCCTATTGACTATACTTGTATGCTCACCCTATGTATATAAAATAGTTTTCAGGTTTTCCTGGAGGACTTCGAGGATCACGTGGGACCATACTAGCTTGGACCTTGGGGTAGTTTCAGTTGTTGTTTTCCTTTATTTGGTACTTTACCTTTGTAGTCACTTTGTACTTCTTGGTATTTACTTTTGGAACATGCATATGGGAACGGTGTACTTTTGGATTTACTTTACATTATTCTTTTGGTGTTATTGGGGTTTACTATCTTATCTCCCGATCCTATAAAACAAAAAAGGGAAATGCCTTCCATTTAATGTGTGTTTCAACACCCTTGGTTCTGGTCGCCACTCCGGGACCTATTGAGGGTTGGTTTTGGGGGTCATTATCTCTCCTTCAACTTGAAGAAGGAAGGGCCTGGCAATATGCTGACCCTTCCCTCCTTTTGGTGAAGGCAGGTCGTGACAGAATGGTATCAGAGGTGATGGTTGAGAGATAGGATGGAGTCTGGAGCTAGGTACAGTGATGATTGCACAGGATGGTAGGGCAACAGTGTTGGGTGACCTTGGTGCGTGAATTAGGCCAAGGAAGACCGGCTAGGACACAAGATTTTAGGGCCCCCCGTGATCCAATTCAAGGACTCTGGACCTACCAAACGACCAAGTGAGGCGACACTGATTGCAGTGTAGAGACCCTAATAAAGGTACATGCATCATAATGACTTGTGTTCTCATGTTTCTGGGGTGAATTGGGAATTAAGAGTAAATAAAAAGTTTAAGAAGTTTTAAGAACAATATTCTGCACTAAATGGGCTTAGGAATTCCATATTTACCTTGCAGCTATGGAACCTGGACGGTGACCACATTTGGTGCATGTGATCGAGGCCCCAGAGACTTCCATGGATGATCGACAGAGAGATGATCAAGGGGAGGAGGACGACTAGTGGAAGAAGACACATCGGGCATTCCAGCAACAGACCCTCAAGAAGCATGAGGGAAACACCTCTGATATGAAGACGGAGGGCTGGCTAGAGGAGCTAGTGATAGCCTTAGGATTGATCCGGGCTCCGACTGAGTACTGGGTCCTCTGGCCGTCAGCCAGATGTGGGGAGTGGTGTGTCAGTAGTGGACGCTTTACCTGGGGGAGATGAGAGAGCCTCAGGTGGCATGGGCGGATTTTGAGAAGGAGTTTCGGGTGGAATTCCTCTCTTCGATGATGAAGGCGGCCAAGAGATAGGAGCTACTCTCCCTCCAGCAGGGGATTATGTCATTGAGGGAGATGGGAATAAAGTGCAAGGACCTCCTACATTTTCCTCTAGACCTCTTCCCCGATGAGGAGTCTCGGGCAAGACATTTAGTGGAGGCGCTCCGACCCTCCCTCCAGTATGATGTTACCCCCTTTACCCTGCTGACGTACTTGGAGGTCCAGAAGAAGGCCGAAGTGGTAGAGAGGATACACGCTCTAGGAGGTGTGTCATGAAAGGGGATCCAGCTGGGATTATCAAAGGGGAAGGCCGTCAGTACTAGGCCTCCAGCATTAGGACCCTCCAGGTTCCGGTCAACAGGGAGTACGCCGCAACAATTTTAGTTTCAATCCCCTGGCCCTCGCCCTTTTCCCTCAGGCCCGGGGCCACGGTGCTTCGTTTGTGGGAGCCAAGGACATATCCAGAGTCAGTTCCCGGACCAGGTACAATACGGAGGTGGCAGATATCCCCAGCACCTACCCCAGCAGCAGCTTCCAGCCAGGCCTTTCCAGCAGCAGCAGGGACAGCGAGCTCTCGCTCCTCCGAGGGCAGACATAGGAGGAGGATGCCGACCTCAGGGCGCTCCTCAGGGACCTTGACCGGGTCATGGTCAGGGAGGTGGCTGACAGCTGAGGGGAAGAGGATCTGGGCATGGACAACTACACACCACGGAGGAAACAGTTCCAGCAGGGCCGGAGGTCGTTCGAGGTACGATCAGTTTTTTTAGCACTCTTTCTTATGCCTTGTTCGATACCAGAGCTTCGCATTCCTTCATTGCACCCAGTATAGCCCGTTATTTGGGCCTATATACTGAGAGACTTCTAGTGCCCCTGGTGCTGATCACACCAGTCGGAGGTCAGACTGGCTTGTTATATGTTTGTCGAGGATGCAGACTGATGGTAGGGCCACATCAGTCGGTCATGGATCTTCTTATGCTACAGATACAACCATACGATGTCATCCTAGGAATCTATTGGCTATTCTATGTGTGTTCCGTCATCAATTAATTCCGAGGAAGGGGTGTGTTATCAGACTTGGGTGGCTGACGTGTTACTTTCACCAGTGAGAGGAGCAATCAGAAGGGCAACAGGCGAGAGGAACTCATTCTCTCCTTGTTGGTCGAGCTGTCTGTGGATCCAGTAGATGCTGAGATGGTGGAGGTTCCAAAGATTGTCTATGAGTTATAGACTACTTCCATAAGGAGGTTATGACTCTACCCCATCTACATGATATCACGTTCGGGATAGACCTACAACCCGACACTCGTCCGATCTCGGTGGCTCCTTACCAGATGGAACATTCGGATCTACGGGAGTTGAGGATTCAGATTGGTGATCTGATGAAGAGGGGTTATGTTCGACCAAGTGCAACAACATGGGGTGCTCCAGTCTTGTTCTCAATGAAGGAAGATGGTGGTCTCAGGCTGCGTATAGACTACAGGAGGCTGAATCAGGTGACGATCAAGAATCGCTATCCTCTTCCGAGGATAGACGATCTTTTCGACCAGCTGAAAGGGACAGGGTGGTTCTCAATGATCGGCCTGCGGTCTGGGTATCACCAGTTGAGGGTGAAAGAGGGTGACATCCCGAAGATGGCATTCAGGTGTAGATATGGACACTTCTAGTTCGTGGTCATGCCTTTCTGTGTTACGAACGCCCCCGCTGTGTTCCTGGGGCCTATGAAATCCATCTTCCGGGAGTACCTGGATCGGTTCATAGTCGTGTTCATCGAAGACATCCTGATCTATTCAAGGTCAGAGGAGGACCACGCAGAACACCTGAGGATGGTTTTGGAAGTCCTCCAATAGCACCAGCTCTATGGGATGTTGTCGAAATGAAAGTTCCGGACGTGAGAAGTGCACTTCCCCGGGAACGTGGTGTCCGAGAAGGGGGTAGCGGTGGACCCATCGAAGGTTGAGGTGGTTGTTTCTTGGCAAGCACCCAAGAACGTGGTAGAGGATCATAGTTTCCTTAGGATGGAAGGCTACTACCGGAGGTTCGTACCCAACTTCTCTCAAGTTGCAGCCCCTTTGACCACCCTGACCAAGAAAGACCAGGTTTTTGTGTGGAGTGAGCAGTGCGAGTCAGCCTTCAGCTATCTGAAAGAGAAGATGGTTAGTGCCCCAATGTTGAGATTACCAAAATAAGGGGCGTTGTATTAGGTTTTCTGGGATGCTTCTTGACAGGGCCTGGGATTTGTGTTGATGTAGCGACAAGGGGTGATCTCTTATGGGTCTAGGCAGCTACACCCTCATGAGCGTAATTATGCCACCCATGACCTAGAGCTTATAGCGGTCGTTTTTGTGCTGAAGTTATGGAGGCACTACCTCATCGGTGAACGCTTTGTGGTCTTCACAGATCACAAAAGCTTGAGGTATATCTTCTCCCAGTGGGACCTAAACTTGTGATAGAAAATGTGAATGGAGTTCCTCCAGGATTATGACATCGAGGTTTCCTACACTTCAGGGAAGGGGATTGTAGTGTCTTATGCCTTGAACAGGAGGACGTAGAGGGATGCATTCCGAGAGTCGGTAGACGCCTATAAGGCGATGGAGGAGTTGGCTACCTTACACCTAGAAGTGAGGATAGATAGCCGTAGAGGTTTCCTGTATCATATAACAGTGCAGTCATCTCTATTGCAGCATGTGGAGGAGTCTCAGTGGGGAGACCCAGCATGCGATGTGATGTGTGACCGAGTTCACCAGAGGAATGCTCCGGAAGTGTGGACGGAGGATGGTCAAAACCAGATGCTTTTCCAGGGAAAGCTATTTGTTCCAGAGGCAATGCACGACCAGGTTCTCAGTGAGTTACACTACTCACCACTAGTAGTACACCCTTGAGTTTCCAAGATGTACTAGGGACTGAAGAGACATTTTTGGTGGCCCAGAGTAAAGCGAGCAGTGGCGGAGTTTGTGGCCAAGTTCCTAGTGTGTCAGCAGGTGATGGCTGAACACCGTGTTCCAAGTGGCTTGCTGCAGTCTCTGGATGTCCCCGAGTTGAAATGGGAGGACATATAGATGGATTTTTTCATGGGACAACCCAAGGTCCAAGGTGGATATGACACCATCTAGGTGGTAGTGGACTGGTTGACGAAATCGGCTCACTTCCTGGAAATCAAGGAGTTGAGTGCAGTGGATGATTTGGCACAAAATCACATGGATGAGATTGTATGGTTTCATGGATTTCTAAAGAATATAGTCTCGGATAGGGATTCACGGTTTACCTCGAGAGTATGGAGAGGATTGCAACATGATTTTGGCATGGAGCTGCGTCTTAGCACTACGTTCCTTCCCCAGACAGATGGAAAGATAGAGCGCACCATCCAGACCTTGGAGGATATGTTGCGGGAATGTGTTCTGGACTCAGGAGGATCATGGGTGCGACACTTGTATCTGGAATAATTTTCCTACAGTAATATCTATCACTCTACCATTGGTATGACCCCATTTGAAGCCTTGTACAGGAGACCATGCTGCTCACATGTGTGTTGGACCGAAGTCGGAGAGGTAGACATCCTTGACTGGGGAGAGGTAGACATCCAAGAGGAGGCCCTAGGAGTTTGAGGTTGGAGACCACGTGTTCTTGAAGGTATCCCCTCGGCGTGGACAATAGAGGTTCAGACAAGGGAGAAAGCCTTCTCACAGGTTCATCAGACCCTTCGAACTGTTGCGTTGGGTCGGTGAGGTGGCTTATCAGCTAGCGTTACCACCACCACTACTGATGATACATGATGTCTTCCATGTGTCCTAGCTCCGTCGTTACCTGCATGATGATTCACACATCCTTGACTGGGGAGAGCTAGACATCAAGGAAGACGTGACCTTTGTGGAAAGACCAGTGATGATAAAGGATTTTGAGGAGAAGCTGCTTCTTGGGTGAACCATTACCTTGGTTCGTGTGTTATGGAGACATGGTGGGATTGAGGAGAGTATGTGGGAGAGGGAAGCATAGATGCGTACCCAGTACCAAGAGTTGTTTTGAGTTTTGTGCTGTTCTTTTTATACTTGTTGTGGTGGATCATTTTACCTTTGGCTATGAAATATGTGGTTTTCTTTCCTCTAAATATGTGAAAAAAGTCTCAGCTATGGAGAGGGGAGGACCCAACCCTTAATCAAGAAGCATTAAGATGGATGCGATAAACCCATGCCGGTGAGTCAGTGCCACCCAAAGCGGGTAGTATCCTGACATGGGGGAGGTGACTCCCCAACCTACATGGCTGGGCGGTTTGACATGGTATCTTACTTGGTTCTTGACAGAGAGGTGTTCTTAGTTAACAATGAGTTTCACTATTGAGAGTTATTTTTCGAGGTGGTTGCTCGGACCCGCTCTTTCCGTATGGGTTGTTTAAACTCTCGAGGGTGAGAATAGTTTGAGAGGTATCTAATGTGATGACCCTGAATCTTAGGGTCCTTTTATTTTCCAAAAATTCTGGATAATAAAAGGGTTGCGTCTCGGCGTGAGACCAATCGGTGCGACCGATCGGTGTCACCCAACTTTGTCGGGGTTTTTCCAGTAGCACCTCCCTCTCAAATTGGGGTTTAAACCCTATTGTGACCCCTTTAAGCTTGTTTTAAAGATAGTTAACACCCATGTTTTAATTAAATATTTAATTAATTATCATTTGGGTCATTTAAACTGCCCGACCCTTTTTTGACGTGTGGGGCCATGTGGTCAACCCACGACCTCGCTCCTTACGCGATTTTGCATTCTTACATCAACCTTCCCCGACCCATATAAACTAAAAGGGTACCCCCCCTTAGGTGTTTTTCTCTCTATCACCCTCTGCTAGTAGTACCCTTCGTTCAGATGAACTAGTTTTTGTTCAGGCGAGCCGCATCACTATCCGTGAAGTTCCGCAGCTAGGCTCAGCATCAATCGTTGATCAAAAAGTGGGGAATTTCTCCTTCGTCCATCCCCTTTTTTGAATCATGCAGGGTGGGCATGCTCTTGTTCTATGGAATTTGATTAACCAAACATTAATGAAGATAATGAATAGACTCTAAAGAACAAGTGGTTGTGATCGATGATGCTGATTGTTTTATGATCTTCTTTTCTGAATTGTGTGGGCTTACACCTACTGAAAATCATGGTCGTTGGTGGTTTTTCTCTATGCACTAATGAACCCTTACCTTTGGTGATTTCTAAATGGATTGTATTGTGGTTGTGAACCCTTGATGTAAAGGAAATTGGTTAATTACATTCATTCGGCTAAATAAATTGAAAGCACCAGGATCAACCCTTTTTCTGTGATAACCCTGGTTAAAGTACTGTGGAATTGAAATCATGGAGTGTGTTAAATCTTTTAAATCTGAAAATACCCGCATGGGCCTACTTTTCCTAGTGGTAGTGGTTTGATTGTTCTTCCTTCACGGGCCGATTGCCGGGTGATGTGGGAGGGGATGGGATCCCCTGTTATTATACTCTTGGTGGTTGTGAAATTGGGGATGGGATCCCCTGTGTTATGATTCTAGTCGTTGTGGCTTTAAGTTCAGGTGGTTACCTTGATTGTATCACGAATTGGGGTGGGACCCTCTGTTGATGAGAGACCATTTGGGGGGACATGGGAAAATATCCCGGGATTGTCTTTGTTTCCAGTACTTTGAGGGATCTCACTTATCCCATTATTGTTGTGAAATTACAAGAGAACAGAGTGTGAATGTTTAAATTGACATTTGGATGGATCCTTTTCCTTGTTTTGTAGTTTCCCAGTAGTGCATAAGCTTATTTGAACATTAATACTGCAGATGAAAACAAGGATGGGACAAATGGGTTTTTGTTTGGTATGTGTTTTGACTCGGACTTGAGTGTTGTTTGCGTTCTTTAAGCTGGCTGAAGAAAAACTGAAACTTGGGAGAGTGCTTGTTACCTATATATATACTTGTAGTTTTCGTGTTTCTTATTCGCACCCCCCTCAAGTTGAGCAATTAGTACCGAACACCCCCATTTCATGGGGGAGGGTGTTTTTCCTAACACTTCTATTAGTGGCTGGTTATTAGCTCCTTTCTGCTCCATTTCCCAGATAGCCCAAGTATCTTTAGGCAGACTTTGGTGGCCTGAATTCCATTATTAGCCCAAGAACCATTGGGTGGGGTAGTGTGGTGGTTATGGCCCAAGTGTGTGCGGGCCGGTAGTTTCCCAAGTATCTTTAGGATGAGGCCCATGTGTCTTTGGGTGTGGTAGTGGATCTTCTATCCCAGGTGTCTTCGGGCATGGCAGTGGCTGTTCTGGCCTACATGTTTGCAGGCATGGTTACGTGTGACAGTTGTGGCCCAGGTGTGTGCGGGCAGGGTTTGGAAGTGGTACTGTGTGAGGTTGTGGCCCAGGTGTGTACGGGCGGGGTTTGGCAGTGGGAATGCGTGAGGTTGTGGCCCAGGTCTGTGCGGGCGGGGTGTAGCAGTGGGAATGTGGCGATAATGGCGGGATTGGTTCAATGCATTGGATGTCTTCAATAACTAGTGGGAAACTGGAGCAGGGTACCCAAATATCGATGTGCTCTTACTATATATATTACTTGAATTGCATTATTTGGGGAGTGTGCCTTGGTGAGGCTTGGGTGGATAGTTTACCTTGTTAGGTGTTTAGTTTATTATTTTTCTCACAGGACTTTAGTACGTTCCCCCACTTGTGCATGAGAGTCTTTGTTTTTCCCTACTAAGTATACTTGTATGCTCATCCTACGTATATAAAACTGCTTTCAGGTTTCCAGGAGGACTTCGGGGATCGCGCGGGACAATACTAGCTTGGACCTTGTGGCAGTTGCAGTTGCTGTTTTCCTTTCTTTGGTACTTTACCTTTAGAGTCACTTTGTACTTCGTGGTATTTACTTTTGGAGCTTGCATATGGGAATGGTATACTTTTGACTTTACTTTACTTTCCACTTTCAGTGTTATTGGGATTTACCATCTTATCTATCGATCCTATAAAACAAAAAAAGGGTAATGCCTTCAATTTAGTGTGTGTTTCTATACCCTTGGTGCTGGTCGCCACTCCAGGACCTATTGAGGGCGGGTTTTGGGGGTCATTATCTCTCCTTCAACTTGAAAAAGGAAGGGCCTGGGAATCTACTAACCGTTCCATCTTTCTGGTGAGGGTGGGTCGTGACAGATATGATATATAGTATATATGCATGAATGTTATTTTCATTTTTGAAAGAATTGATTGAATGAAATGTAAATAACATTTGAACTATCTAGAATCGTTATAAAATTATATAAATCATATTTCTTCCTCAAATAAATCATAATTATCATCCATTTAATGTGGAAATGAAAAATGAACAACATCTTTTCGTGGAGGTGGCAGTCTACATATACGCACGAGAAACATTATCGTTTTCCAAAAAACTAGAATTTACGAAGTTCAAAAAGATATTATCATTACATAAGAATACATAATTTATAAATATCATACATAAACATTAAAACCATCACAATAATAATTTAAAAAAGATGGTGATGAAAAATGAATTTTATCATTTCGTGGAGATGGCAAGTTGTACATACGCGCGAGCGATACTTTCACATCCCATTTTAGGGGAAATAGGTTGTATAAGGTTTTTTTCATAAAAAAAATAATTGTTTATTTTTTTTATTATACTGATGTTTTTATTTCATGATAAATACCATATATTTAGTGTAAGAAAAAATAATAAGTAAACAGAAAGTGATCAATTATGGCACTACCTCTTCTTTTAAAGAAATCCATTAAATATTCTCTTAGGGATCCTTTGGTCTTTATTTTAAGATTAAAGAACATATTTAATGATTATATGTAACTTGATAATGGATTTTTATTGGGTTTTGTCGAGAAAGAAGTCTCAAATATTTGTAAATATGAGAAATATTGGGTGTCCTTTTATATGGGAGGGAGTTTACACACATGGAATTTATTAAATGATTATAATATAATAAATCCATTCCCAATAAAATTTATAATAAATGATAATTATTTTTAATAAAAATAGAATAGGTTAAATATAACATAAGAAAATGAAATTTAGAGATGTTTTGGTGTCATTATAAACTTTATCTTTTTTATTAACCCCTTCATTAACCATTTTTTACTTTAACTGTGGTGAAAAATATTTCAATCTTGAAGATTTAAAAAATATACATTAAATGGAAGAGTGTGTCATAAATGGACCATGGTTGGTTTATTAAACTACATTCAATTCAAATAGTTGAATATAATATTTTTATTAACTTTAAATAATTTAATAAAATATAATTTATTATGAAATATCATTAATATCAATGATGGAACTATTATTTTAATTTTACATGAAAGTAACCAATAAATATATTTTAATAAAATATAATATTTTAATACTTCCCTATAATGTCATATGTATACAAAAATTAAATGTAACAAACTAATTAACATAAATTTTATTAAAGTTATAATTTTTAAAATAATTTATTTTTTTTCAATTAATTTAACAAATAATGTGTCAACATTACATATGAATTTATGTTAATTATATAATAACATAAAAACATAAATAAATTAAAAGCGTGATTATAATTTAATTTTCATAAAAAAAATTATTATTTATTCGAAACATGAATTTTTAAAAATGTGAACACATTATAGGAATTTAAAAGCAAGAGAGCGAAGTTTTTTATTTTCTTTACATTAGATATTTGTAGGTCATTTTCGTTAACAGATTTCCTTTATGAAATTATATTTTGAACAAATTTTTATAAGGGTATAATTAAAAACCTCATATAATATGGAAAATGGTAACCTTGATATTTATTTTTAAACTATGTTATCCCAATTTTATATACACTGATGTCATATATTTTACAGTGATTACTATTCATAAGAAAAAAATAAAAGGTAAATATTTAAAAGATATATAATTATTGACATGAAATATACAATCTATTTTTCACAATTCAATTTCTATATTTTTTAGAAATTAATTTAACAATAAATATGTAAAGTGAGACAAAAAATAGTTATTTATTTAAAAAATACATTTTAAGCCTAACAATGGACTAATTCTTACCCCATAACAATAATAAAAAATATTAATGTTAAAAAATATGATTCAATGTATAATATAATATATTTATTAAAATAATCTAAAATTATTTTATTAATTTAGTTTATTAACATAAAAAAAAATTTCTTGCATAAAAATTGATTTTTTTTTTCAGAAAAACATTTCCTTTATTATAAAATCATTTTTATTCTAATTTATAATTAATTTAAAAATAATTAATTAATATTATACTTATGTAAACTTTAAATGTTTTCTAATTTATTTATTTCAATTAATTAACAAAAATCCAATAACTATGTGGGAAATTTCACATTAAATAATAATATTCTAATGGTATATCAAAGTTCATTTAAAAAAGATGATGTGTGTAATAAAAGGTATCAAATTAATGAAATTATAGTAAAATATATCATAAAATATTATGGTAAGAAAATCTATACCCTTAAAAATGAATTTTTTCCTCTAAATTCTATCACTTTAATAAAAATAAATGACGATGTCTCTATTTCATTACATCCTCGGGTTCCTAAGTAGCTTGTTAAAATTTTTGATATCTCTTTAGAGCAGTAAATAGTTGAGTATTTTTTTTCATATAAATTTGTCTCCATGATCCAATATTTTTGTAGGTTTTTCTTTATAGGAAATTTCACATTCCAATGGTATGACATACCGGTTCAGTACATGTAAATGATTAGATATGTAATTCTTCAAGAGAGATATATGGAACAAATCATGAAATTGAGAGAAGTTTCGTGCAATCACTAAATGATAAGAAGCTTTCACAACTCAATATAGAATCTCAAAGGGAAAAAATATACATAGGGATAAAATTTACAATATCTAAAAAAAATAAACATCTCTTATGGATACATTCATTAAAACACGTTCTAACTAACTTCATACTCTAGATTTCACAATTTATTATCATCATAACTTTTGTGTCAACTCTAAGATACCTCAATTTGTACTTAAATGGATCTAAAATAATCTACATTTTATTATCTAACATAGAAACAACTACATTTATTTCTCCAAATTCATCCTAAAACATTAGATTTCTATACATATTTTTATAAAGGGCTTCGTAATGATCCATATGAATGCTCAAGTGAATGATATATTTATAATAGAACTTGACGGAATGAATGTGTTGAACCAAAATAACTTGAATATCCATAGAAAAATATCTCTTCATGTACTCTGGGGTTTTAATGGTTCCCTTTGACTGAAAATCGTTCTGATGATGATAAGCTATACTGAAACTCAGCTCTGTATCCAAAGATTTTATAATAATTCAACTGAACATTGAGTTAAACCTCATATCCCAATCAGATAAAATATAATGTGCTGCTATATGAAACATTATAATATACTTAATATAAAATAGGTATTTAATATAAAGTTAATAATGTTATAAGATTGAAATAATGTGTCGTGAATTTTCTTGTTGATGTAAGACAACCAAAATAGCATTATAAACTTTATAAATTTGTGGGTGTCTAATGAAAAAAAATCAATTGTGATGTTTTCCCATCACCATTCTTCTATGGGTAATAGTTGTAATATACCCATATAATTCCATATCTCAACCTAAAATTGATGAAAATCTATGCATCGAGATGAATACTCAAAAATATATCTCTTCATGTTGTCCAACCAGAAATACTCATTTGAAACCCTATATGTCTTTCTAACTATAGGATGAATAGATAAGATGAACCATGTACCTTATCTATTAGATATTTCTTAATATATAGTTTGTATGGATGAGATGCATGAATCATAAACTATATCCTCCCTTAAAAATCATGGTTGAACATAGGAACATATATCACATTCTTTTTTATCTATACATCTTCCTTCAATACCAATTTAATCCTCACATGGATAAATAAAAACTTATTTCACTAAGATACTATTCCTTCCATTTATAATTTCAAGAACAATACTTTACAATTCCATAAATATTTTATATTTTTTGATCCTTATCATAGATAAAGTATCATAGATATTTCATCTTATATCATCTACCACGTTGTTCTCTTTCCCATATTGGTAATGTTTTGAGCAGTGATAATATTTAATCAGTTCCAACCATCTTATCTAGGATCTATTCAACTATTTTATAGTTAACATATACTTTGAAATTTTGTGGTCTATATATATATCTCACATTTACCCATAATGTTAATACCTATATATATTTAATGAAAAAATTATCATAGCTAACTTCTAGTAGAATGTTGGGTATTTTTTCCCATTAACTATTATTTGGAATAATGAATAAGATATAACCATTTCATTGTACATGATGATGCATCCCAGTCTCATCATTAATGTATCACTGTAGATTATAAACAATTATGCACAACATGGTAATGTAAACATAGATGTGCCGACTAACCTTATCTTTACTTCCTTGAATTTTTCCTTAAATTCATATACCAAAAAGAACTTGTATGCCTTCCATATTGAATTGGCGAGTGGATTATACAATAATCATAAAATCTATAAAATGTTATTATAACATCCCTATGAACTAGAAAAACTGTGTTTCTCAGTCACAGTGGTAAGTTTAGGCCAACATTCAATAACATCTGTCCTTTTTGTACACATAAATATTACATCTCTTGAGATAATATGACCCAAAAATTTAACTTTTGGTATCCAAAATATACACCTCAAAAATTTCTCATAAACAACCACCTTCATTATGGTATTCGATACAATCCTAAAGTGATCTCTATTCATTTCATTAATATTTGAAAATATAAGAAGATATTAAATAAATAATACCAAAAACTAATCAAGGTAACATATAAATACTATATTAATAAAAAAAATTAAATTAATAGAATAATTAGAAAGAAAAATATGATAACTATATATCCATATTTTATATACATTTTTACAGGATATCATCTTGGGATTATCTTCTTTCTTGACACTCAATTGATGATTTCTAGTAAAAAGATCAATCTTGGAGAACTATTCACCAGTATGTAGTTGATCAAACAAGTTGTCAATATGAGGAAGAGGATACTTATTCATGATTGTGATCTTTTTTTCTTCCCGAGGATCAATACAGAGCCTCATTTATCCATATTTCATCTTAAAAAAATAATTTGTTCACGCTAATGTGACAAGCTTGGCCGATTGATTCCCTTTTCATGATTCTCATGGAGTTTCTTTTTCAATTTCTATAACTTAATCAGGGCCACTATATATTGATTATTTGAAATAGGTGTATACCAGGTATGATTTATATTGAAAAATAAACTTCATTATTTGATGGAAGACTAATAAACTCTTATATAAAATCATCAAAAAACTCATGCATGATAGGAATGTTATCGATTTTGAGTTTCTCCACAGCCATCTGAGATAAAATATCCTTTTTAATAGTAATAAATAAATATATAATTGATTTAAATTATTATTATAGTTTCATATTTATCATCTCATTGATAGATGAAAATTGTATTGTTTATAATATGAAACATTAATTATCTTCTATATAAATTTTTGTGTGATATATGTAATAAGTCTAATCCATTCTCAAAATATCGTCATATTAAACTTGGGGGAGAATAATAAAATTTCACAGATTCACATTACCACAAACTTTATTCAGATAAGAGTCATATACTTGTCATGTGATCATCATAACATTATGGGTTGTCACTGCTAATTCATTATCCAATCATTGAGGATTTGAATTAACATTCCTTGATAATTATCATGATATATAAGAAATAATATAACTATGCTCAAAAATGGTAATTAAATATTTATCCTTTCTTCAATATACACTAAATTAATCATTATATCTTTAATAACATAGTAAATCCAAAATTGTTACAATGAAAATCCGGTGTATTTAATAAGAGGGATAAATAATGAAAAATCACTCATAGGATAGTTAAGTCATGACACATTCATTTCAATCTCTGACACTTAGGTTTAACCTTGTTCATTATTGGTCATTAACACAACATTATAATGTTTTCCTATATATATAATTATCCCTAGGGTTATTATTAATGTTTTATCATCCTAGTTTCCAAATGTATATAGACGATGATCTAATTATAACTATAAGAACCCATACATTTCTTATATATATATATTAAATATTATTAGTTTAATAATTATTACATAACATAATGGTTCATGATATAATTATTTAGGTCTTGTATAATTGGAAAAATAGATACTTAAATAAAAGGTTTATAGAATAAATACATCATCTCACACTATGTTATTCATAACCTGAACCCTTCTAAGATATATCGTCCTTAATATGTTTTTCACCTGGGGAAAGGAATCGTAAGAGTCAGTGACCATAGATTCTCAGTAAGGGTAATCAAGGGATATATCAATGATCAATTAAACATAACATTGGAATAGGGTTATAAAGTTTTTTAGAACATTTGAAAACTATACCCTATATATCATTGATCATATTATTAAGTCAGTGCAAAAGGATATTAAGTACATAAGACAATAATAAAAAATGATTTAAAGAACATGATCCATTAAAGAATAACAAGTTCATGATACATGGATTAGTGATATATATTAGTGTAGGAAATAATTTCTATATTAGTCAAATATTACTTCCAAAACTATCATAGTGGATTTGGTTTAGTCTTAAAATAATAAGGGTAGTCAGGGATTACTACCAAGACTATCATAGTGGACAAGGTCATATATTGAAGTGGGTTTAACCTCTATTATGGTCATATTTATCTCATGTGATATCCATCTTTACCCAATTTATTGAAGAAATTTGTAATTATATGACTTCCCATTACATAATTATATTCATATACATGTTTTCCACATTAATATTTCAACCAAGTATAACCTAATAAAACGAAATGGGTTTCAAAAATATTTCATTAGTTCATCATGGCATAAACCCTTGAGAATAAATGGGTTTCATTAAGTTTTTTTCATTATAATAAAAAAACATATAATGAAATAATAATGACGGTTTCATTGGATCAAACCCCAATAATAAGTATAATAATATCAAAGGATTCCATCATAGTTATTAAATTTCATTAAAATATCACTTGAAGCTTGTCTTGAAGAAAATACCTTTTTTAATTTGAAATCAACTATTTTAAATATAAGAATTTATCAAATTTTAATAAAAATGTTTAATTTGAAAAGAACCATGGAAACATGTGATGTAATCTTAAAATAAATGAGAGGTTATGATTATGAAAAATTCTATTCATTCCATATAAGTTAAAAGAAAACATTTCTTTCACACTTTTTTTAAAATTCAAAACATTCTTTATTCCCAAAAAGGTAAGATTATTTTCTAAACTATTTTTTATTAATTAAATTATGGGTAAAAATGAATTTAAAAATTAATAGGATAATATTAATAATATTATTGATTTTTTTATAAAACATGTATGAGTAAGAAAATGTTTTTTTGACCGAAGAATAAAATAAAGTCAGTTTCCATTAAAATGTTATTTTAGTATACATAGTACATAAAGTGATTAAAAATAAATAAAATAGTGTATTTTCAAGAAGATACCAGAGTATAAAAAAATTAATTGGTTCCTTAAGTGGTATATCATGAAATTACATTAACAAAGACTTAATCCTAAACTATCCTGACAAACCATGAGATTGTATGATAAACCACTTACCATCATTAAAACTTGATTTGAAAGTTATATACACTATATTATAATAAATATAAATTTATTACAAATATAAACCCTAATAGAATACGTACATTTAATATAGAAACTTTTTAAAATATTTCAACTCAAATTTATTAATAATTCCTTATTAAAATATTTGTTTATGGGTGTTAACTATTTCATTATTTATAAGAATTTCAACTATATAGTTATGATACTTATACATTGATAATTTTTCCATTATATAAATTTTTTTAATCATGATATAAAAATAATATAAATTCTATATACATTTTTATAGTTACCAATAAAATTTATATATATACGAATGAATTACATTTTTCATGGAGACGGTTGGACACACATACACATGATCACCATTTTCATTTTTGGATAGACAGAAAAAATGAAATGTAAATAATAATTAAACATTATAGAATAATTATTATATAATATAAATCATAAATTTTCATCACATCCAACCTCATTTAAATCCATGTATAAGAAAATTGAAAAATGAATCACCTCGCTTCAGGGTGGTTGTAGTCCACACATACACACGAGCAACATTATCATTTTCCAAAAGATTATAAGGTAAGAGGTTAGATATGATATTATAATTAAAAAATAAAAATTATTTCATACATATTTCATATAAATATTAAACCCATCATAATACCAATTCATAAAAATAAGATAATGTTAAAAGAACTATATCAATATATGTAGACGGTAAGTCATATGTAGGCATGTACAATACTTTACCTCTTTTTGATGAGAATGAAGGTGGATAACAGTGTATTCATCATCATAATAACATTTTAATATGTTTAGGATTATAAATATATTATTTTATGTTAAATACCACATATTTATAAAAGCTAAAATAATATTTTTAAAGAAAGTGATCATTTAAGGAGATTTCCTATTCTTTGAAATAACTCATGTAGATATCCCTTTCAGTATCGTAAGGTTAGTATTTTGGGAAGAAAATACCTTTATAATGTGTCTAAGGAAGTTTAGAAGGTTTTTATAGGTAATTTTGGTAGGGATTTTGATAGGGTTTTGTTGAGATAAAAATCTCAAATTTGTTTAAATAACAGAAAGGAGGGGTGTTATTTTTTAAGGGAGGGAGAGGAAACACATGGTATTTTATAAATGATTAAAATATAATAAATTTATTCTCTTGAAAAATGAATCCGAATTAAAATTAATTCAAATAAATGAGTCTATGGTATAAATAACATCATCCAATGTAATTTAGATGTGTTTTGGTATCATTATAAACCTTATCTTTTTTGTTAACCCCTTCATTAACCATTTTAAACCATAACTACGCCAACAACTATTTAAATCATAAAAGGGTAATAATGTTACTATAAATTAAAAAATGACTCCAAAATGTACCTTCTATGATATTTTAATCAATATTACAATAACTTGAACAAATATAAAATTTTATTGAATTTCAAATATATTAATAAAATATTATTTATTACATAATATCATTAATGCAAATATTAGAAAAATTCATTTAATATTACATAAAAGTCACTAATAATAATTTTTAATTTTATTATAATCATTTTATATATCCCTAAAATGTCATTTGTATAAAAAAAATTCGTAGAACCCACTATTTCGCTTAAATTTTATCACTTATAATATTTTTAAAATAATTTATTTTATATTTCAATTAATTGATGAAATATTGTGTGGACATTGTGTATGAATTAAATATAATTATATATTTTATAAAAATTTTAAATTAATTACCGTCATTATGTTATTTTCATTATGCTCAAAATAACCATTAATATTCACTCAAATAATTTATTTTCCTCATGTGAGAACCTAAGGTATATTTAAATGTAATAGGGTAATATTTTATATTTCTCCTGGATTTAAATGATATATAGGCCATTTTAATTGAAATTTTTCCCATAAATAATTAATGTTTAAGCCTTAGGTGATATATTTCACATAATGTTCATAAAATTAGAATTAAAATGCAAAATAGTGACTCCAACATTTACTTTTAACCTAGCTTAACTAGATTCACCCTTTACCGAGGTGAAATTTTTTACCAAAGTTAATATTCATAATGTATAAATATAAAACTGGCATATTTAATAAATTTATAACTACCGATTCAAAATATGAAATACATATTTTACATTTCTATTTTAATAAGTGGTATAATTTCATTTTAAAATAAGTACATAAAATTATTGAAAACTAATTTTTATAAAAATACAATTTTATGAAAAAAAGTGGGTTTATTCCCGTACCATGAATAGGAAAATAATTAGATGAATGTTGAAAAAATATGATTGAATTTAAAATATATAAAATTCATTAAATGAATTAAAAAATGGTGATTAATTTATTTTTTATGAAAAAACACATTACACGCATAAATAATTTTTTTAAGAAAAACAACTCCTTTATTATCAAATGACTTGAATTTTCAATTTTTTATTTAATTTATAACCAATGAATTAATTTTATACAAATGATATTATCAAATTTTCTATTATTAAGTAAAATCTATTTATTCGTGAAAATATAATGCCTCTATGATAACTATCATATTAAATAATAATATTATAAGAGTATATCAAAAAATATTTAATTTCTGTGTTGTATGTAACACAAGCTATCCAAGGTAAAAAAATTTAAAAATAACTATGTCATAAAATATTAGGGTTTTAAATATATATACTAATATAGGCTAATATGTTATAAATAATAATTATTCAAGGGTATATAAATTCTTCTGGCGTTTTATGTGCTTGAAATTTTGAGGACATTATTGATATTTTGGGAGATATTTATTGGGGTTTAGGAATAATAAATCATATAAGGATTTATAAAATTAAGGTATCATGTGTTCATTAATTTGAAGGTTATTTCATAATAATATTATTGACTTTTTAGGTATATTATCTGAATGGTATGGATAACCATTGTGATTGTTTTTTGAATGGATGTTGAAGCAATTATGGTTATTTTATAGATAGTATATTTGTTTATAGATAATAGATGAGTATTATTGATAACCTGGGGGTTTAAAAACATAATTTGTAAATATGTCGTTAATTATATTTTGGATTAAGTTTACTATATTTTCTAAAAATATATGATAAAGGTATATAAAGAAAATTAGTATCTAATAAGAAATTTAATGTCAAAGTGGTTATTATTATTTAAAGGATAATTATTGAGTATGTTTTATAATAATATACAATTTTATAATTGTTTTGAGTTATTTTGATTGAAGTTATTTTTGTGAAAAGATTACTATATTTTATTTTTAGGAAATTGAAAGGATTATTTTATATTTCATTGATGTTTAATTATTTTAAGATCATAGTTATGTAGATTTTGGAATAATATATGTCCCGAACTTTCTAATTTAGGGATTTATAATTTGGTTAGGAATATTATTGAAGAGTTTTATGGTTCATTTATTTATGGAATGATTTAATGTGTTATTATTTATATTTATAATTTAGAGACTAATTTATTACTTCCTTATATTATTTATTATTAATATTTTTTTGGAAAATTTCTCTAATCATTCTAAACATTTTAGTTTTTTATAATTGGTTTGAACCATGAGGAATACCATGATATAAAAATCATTCATTCATTTAAGATAACCCTCTTTTTCGATTCTCATGATCTAGTAAAAGTTAATTTTTGTGCATTTATAATGAAAATTTAATATAGATATTCATCATTTGTAATGTGAAATTAAATAGATGAAAGAACTGATTTATATACACAAGAAAGGGATGGTATAATTATTATTTAAATGGAATGAAAAAATGTTAGCATATTTTATCATATTCTATATTTTTATAGAAATATGGTTCCTTAATCATAAGAAAATGATTGATAAATTTATGTATTGTTATATGTAAAACATCAGTCGATTATCATGGTATTCCTCAGAAACTCACTCAAAAATAAAAATATTATAACATAAAAATAATGGTTTAAAAAAATTATGTTATGCTTCTTAGTATTTATGTATAAATTAATGTACCTAGTATTTAGGATCACTTTTATAGATCTTTTTTAATTCCACGTATTATTCTTTTGTTTCTTTTATTCTACTCTATGGTGCAAAGAAAAGATCATGAAATGAAAATGTTACAAGTTTACAATCATTTATGATAAATTGGTGGTATCATTTCCTATGTTATGAATTTATAGATAACAGACCATATTTTATGTAATATTTTTTGTTGACACAGTCTACCCTCATTGATCCATATACCATATAATTTTAATATGTTCATATAATATTGGATTAAAAACCTATGATTTTATTATATTATATTTCATATCTATTTTATAATATTTTTGATATATTCAAAATAATATTTATCATTCTTTTTCAATTTCAACTCATTGAGACATCTTTTATTTTATGCACCATTTTTTCTATTATATGGTTATATTATGATACAATAACCTATAATAATATTATAATATATTTTTATGTAATTCATGGGATCAATAAATAAAAAAAAATTCATAATTAAATGGATTTAAATTTAAGTTTTATATAATTCATATATGTTTTGTGGTTTGAATTTAATTTACATTAGAAAATAAATAATGTTATGAGCCAATGTAATTTTATAGTGTATATAATAGCACTTTTATATATTATATCATGATGATATAATTATTAATTTTTATTTTATATTTTATTTTATAATATCTATTTTTTTTTATTCACACATTACCAATATTCAATAGGGTTTTAAGGATATAATATCTTTTTCTTGAGTAATGATATTTGTAATCTGACTATATTCTTATAAGGTTAATACCCAATTTTGTAATGACCCGCAAATTTTCACTAGCTTGAGAGTACAACGAGTCATTACTAGACCATAAGCGACTTCCCCAAGATACCAAAGGTTGGCAATAAATGCCAAAGGGTTTCAAATACAAGTGGGGGACGATTTATCCTTTAAGAAATAAACCAATAAACTAACCAACCAACATTCACTATATGATTCCTGAAAAAAAAAATAAAGACAACTAAACAACTTCATTTATGTCAAACAACATTAAATGGCACAATAGTAGGAGAACAAACCAAATATCCAAGTACATGGCAGATAAACAACTCAAGACTCTCAAAAGACACCAAGACTTTATTCTCCACAAGCTCCAAGCTCTACAATCACCGAACATCCCCAATCATCATGATGTAGTTCTAAAAACATGGGAAATGTTACCTTTTCCCCTGTCCTAGAAAATAGCATCTGCAAAAATACCAAAGTGCCAAAGCAGGGGTGAGTATAAAACTCAATATGTTTTCCCCAATGACTTCCCTACTCACACAACTAGTATAGAAGAGTTATCATCCATTATATAAAAACATTTTATATAAAAAATTTTCTCAAAAGCAGTTTATAACTAAATATAAACAAGTTTCCAAAACCATTCATAACCAAAATCTTCGAAGAGAAATTGAAACCAATTTTTCCAATAATTATTTTTCTACAAAAATAACCAAATAAGCTTTAGAACAACTTCACAATATCCCCTTTTTGGCATACTCAACCATTTCACAAACCCACGAAACCAACCAAGCATACTATGTTATGACAGTTCCATACTAATGAGCAGTTTCTCATACATCTACTAAGTAATCATAAGGTAATTGTTTCCCATGTGCCATTACTCCTTTGGCACCGATCACAATGTCATTTTTGAACCAAGTCTCGTACATATAGTTACCATGTGCCATTAAACATTTGGCACTAAGCACATGTTTAAATTTCCACCAAGCCTTGTACATGCAACACGAAAACACCCCACATATTCCCAAAACTCATTCCAAAACAAACCTTTTAATAAAAATCCTTTTAAATGAAAACCATTTCCTTCAAAACCATTTAAATTCCAAACCACATCCATTCCAAACCACTTCTATAAAACTCCATTTTTATTGAAAACCAATTCCATCATATACATTTCATACCAAACTATTTCAATAAAACACCCCTTTTATTGAAAACCAATTTTCCTTCAAACCATTTACAAATCCAGAAAATTAGAAATTAAAATTATTATTTTAAATTCAAGAAACCAAATCACTTTGCACAAAAAATCACCATGATTTCACAATTTCATTATAACCATAAATCATCACAAAAGACGATTTATTCCATGATTTTAACAGTCAATACCATTCAAATAAACCAATTATAATATAATACAATGAAATCTCGTAATAGGAGTTGGGAGTAATGCCTCCTTCATCATAGGTTTTGATGAAAACCACAACGAACAAAGAACGTTCAAGAAAACCGGGTCGCTTCTCCAAAAAATATCTGCCATAGATCTCTTCTCCTAGCAAGACCCTGACCAAAACGTAACATATTTGGCATCCACACATCTATATCTACCCTTAATGGGAAAATATCTAAGAAACCTAGTGAATATGAGAAGTATATCAAATTAGATCTAAGAAACCAAAAAATAACAATGAAGAATGTGTACATAACTCAATAATTCGGCTTCTTTTCGCTAAGAGAAGCCTTCAGATTGCCTCCAGAATGATGGGAGAAACTTCTCTGACCTTAGGAGAAGAAAAATCCAGAGTTGGGGCTACTTAAAAAGAAAAAAGAGGCACATAGAGGAAAAAATGAGTGAGATCAACCTTTTAAGGATCTCATTTATGTGCATGCTTGGTTTGCTCGTACGGTTAGACAAACCGTTCACTAATCGTGCATTAGCCACTGCCTCAGCAGACTCTCCACGCATGGTTTTTATGCATGGTTTTACAAACTGTGTGCCACCCAAGTGGAAGCTACTACCTCCAAGTACAACTACGCAAGGTTTTTCCGCACGGTTTAGACAAATCGTGTGTCGTCTATGCAACATCCCCTTTACCTCAAAAAATCGTTCAATGTTCCCCTGACTCTCCCATTAATCACACTTAACCTTTATAACCATTAAAATAATTAATTAATGGTTACATACCAGAAACCGTGGGTACTAAATTCTCCCCACTATTGGTCATTCTGTCCTTGGAAAGTAGAAAACATTCACCCAACTGAAAGAGTTCTGGCCACTGATCTTTCATTTCCTATTCACGTTCCCTAGTCTCTTCCTGAATCTAAACATGATACCATAAAACCCACACTAGGCCAATGATTTTTCCATGAAATACTTTTCTTGTCTATCCACAATCCATACCGGGATATGTTTCAATGAACCATCCGACTCTAGGTCAACATGATCTCATCTGATCACATGGTCAGGATCAGGCTGATACCATTTCAACTGAGATACATTGAACACATTATGCACCAAACTGAACTGTGGTGGTAATGCCAACCAATATGCAACCTCTCCAACCTTTTCCAGTATCTCAAAAGGGACAATGTATCTGGTAGATAACTTTCCACGATTCTTGAAATCACATTTTCCAAACCTTGGAGAGATTCTGAAGAATACATTATCACCCACAACGAATGAAAACGGTCTTAGATGGTGATCTGTATAAAAATTAGGACGCCTCTGAGCTATCTCCATCCTCTTTCTAATCAACTAGATCTTCTCTGATGTTTCATGAACAAGGTTTGTCCCAACTAGTGAATTTTCACTTGTTTCCACCCAACATTGTGGAGAATGACAAGGATGCCCTTACAATGCTTCAAACCGAGCAATGCGTATGGAGGCTTGATAGTTTTTATTGAATGAGAAAACCACAAAGGGTATATGATGGTCACATTAGCCACCAAAATCCATTACACAAGTCCACAACATGTCTTCCAATGTTTTTATCGTCCTCTCAGATTGCCCTTCTGTTTGAGGATGATACGCTATGCTCATAGTCAAATATGTTCCAAGGGGTTGTTGTAATGATTTCCAGAAATGAGATGTGAACCATGGATCTCTATCTGAGACTATAGACACTGGTACACCATGCCTCTTTACCACTTCTCAGATATATATTTTTGAGATATCATCCACCGTATGAGTTTCACAAATATGGATGAAATGGGCTAACTTGGATAGACGATCCACTATCACCCAAATGGCATCGTATTTTCAGACATTTCTTGGAGGACCTGTAACAAAATCCATTGTTATCTAATCCCATTTCCATAGTGGGATTGAAAAATTTTGTAACATACCAGCTAGTCTCTGATGCTCTGATTTAACCTGCTAACAATTTAAGCACCACCAGACAAACTCAGCCACCATAATTTTCATGCCGCTCGACCAAAATCGTTCCTTCATTGCCATATACATATTCTATGTACCTGGATGTAAAACCCATCTTGAATGATGGTAAGCATGAAGGATTTATTCCTGAAAAACCATAGGTACAAACATCTAATCCTTGAACCACAAAACTAAACCCCCATCAACTTTCCAGCCATCAATGGTCACCCCACCCTTGAGTTTTGAACTTACAACCAGATATTCTGCATTAGATGTTGTTTCTTCTTTGATAATTTTTAATAAATCAGGAACAAGAATAGCTAAAATGAAAATTTCTACACCACTTCGGTCATCACATTCCACATGCATGTCGTCTAATACCGACATCAACTGCCATTCATCTAAAGCTTCTTTCACCAACTGAGAATACGACTTTCTACTTAATGAATCCAGCACTGAAATTCTTTTCCCTGGTGTGTACATCAAGTCGAAGTCAAACATTTGGAGATACTCCATCCATATCTTTTGCCTAAGATTAAAATCTCACTGAGAGAAAATGTGTTTCAAGCTTTTGTGATCCTTAAACACAGTAAATTTCTCACCAAAGAGATAATGTCTCCATGTTTTCAAATAATGGACGACTACAGCTAACTCCAAATAATGTGTTGGGTAATTCTTCTCATGCACCCTCAACATACATGAACCATAAGTAATGACATGGACTCCTTTCCTGAGAACATAGCAGAACTCTGATCCTGAAGCATCACAATACACCACATACCCCTGTCCTGATTCTGGTAAAGTCAAGATAGGTGCTGATGTAAACCAAACATTCAATTCCTGGAATGACTTTTGACATTCTTCTGTCCATAGGAATGGATCATTCTTCTTTGTAAGAGCTTTCATTAGTGAAGCTGGTCGTGAGAAATCCCGCACAAAGGGTCAATAGTAACTAGCTAGAACAATAAAACTTCGTATCTCGAACGCATTCCTTAGTGGTTCCCTGAGATAACGTCTTCTATCTTTTCAGGAACAAAATAAACACCTTCTTCAGAAATGAAATGGCCAAGGAAAAATTCTTCCTATATCCAAAAATCACACTTTGATAATTTGGCATACAAGCGACGATCTCTCAAGATTTGTAACTCTATTTCCATGTGCTCCTCATGATCATCCCTTGTCTTTGAATAGACCAAAATGTAATCCAAAAACACCACAACAAAAGAATCTAGATATTGTTGAAATATCTGATTCATGAATTCCATTAATACTACTAGTGAATTTGTTAGATAGAAAGGCATGACTACATATTCATAGTGTCCATATCTACTTCTGAAAGCTGTCTTTGAAATCTGTCTGGTTCTGATTTCTACTTGCACCGTGGAAATAGGTGTTCCTTCTCCTCTTGTTCCCAACGGTTGAGTTTTCACTATTTTCTATAGGTATCATCATTCCTACTCCTATGGTTCCCAAGATATCATATTCAGCCAAAATCTCCCTATTCACCATATCTGTATATTCAGTAATATAGAGCACTGTAATCTTCAGTTGAATCTCTTACCTTTTCCCCAATTCGAAGATGTGTTCCTTCAAGGATGTAATGACCGCAACCTACGCTGAAAAATAAACTAAATTCCTGAACATAGACACATACTCTATGATAGAGAGGCTAGCCTATTTCAGGCTGAAGAAGTCCATCATTTTCTGGATTTTGAATATGTGGGGATAGAATTGTTTTTTGAACAATTCGTCAAAATCCTCTCATGTAAGGCCTTCATCCAATTTAGCCTGCACCGCTAAATCCCACCATTGACATGAAAGATCCTAGAGCATAAAAATTTCAATCTTGACCATGAGCTCTGATGGTGTGTTTATAAAATCAAAGATACAATTCATCCTACTTAGCAACACCTCTGCCTTCTCGGGTTCAATATCACCCCAAAAGATTGGTGGATTCTTCTTCATGAATTGGATGGTATGATCCACATGCCTTGGTTCATTCCTCCAGTTCCCCAAATCCATAACATGAAAATACTAAAGAATACTCTAAACCAACTCTTGGTTCACCTGTGGTTTTAGTGCAAACACATTCTCTGCAGCTTCTTTGGGTTGGTTTCGACGACACCTACAAGGTTCCATTTTCTAAACCAACAATAAACTCCATGAATCTCACTCTCTAGAAACTGATGGCTTAGAAATTCAAATTTTATCACATCAATTATCAAAACATTTTTTTCTAAAACATCCTTTTTCCATATTCAACCATTTCAAAAAACATTCCACATTATTTTTTAAAATTAAACCATTTTCAAAATACACCAAATATCATGTTTTTAAAATCTTCCTCTTAAAAACAATTTCTGCATTTTTTTCAAAAATCTACACCTTGTAGGAAATAATAAGTCATTCCTCACAATGGGATATGCAATCCATGTGGGAATTCATTCCTCTAAAATTAATGCCATTCTCATCTCGTTGGCTAAACCCGTGACACTGTGATTTCCAAAATTCTAAAAGTGTATCCAAAAAACTTATGTACCCAACACCCTGGTAACTTGAAGTTCACCATAAATGGGTTAGCTACATCCTTTTATGATACACATTACATTTTCTGACAATCCAACTCCTATGTAAGATTTCGACCCAAGGAATAGACAAGAAGGAATTTCAACTCCATGTTCAAGAACACTAATGATTTGTACCACAAAGGAAGGACCAAACTGATACAATTTGTAATGACCCGCCAATTCTCATTGGATTGAGAGTACAACGAGTCATTACTAGACCTTAAGCGACATCTCCAAGACTCCAAAGGCTGTAAATAAATGTCTAAGGGTTTCAAATACATGTGGGGGATGATTTACCATTTAAGAAATAAACTGATAAACCAACCAACCAATATTCACTATATGATGCATGAACAACATAAATACACCTAAACAACATCATTTATGTCAAACCACATCAAAGTGCACAACAGTAGGGGAACCAAACCAGATATCAAATTACACAACAGATAAACAACTCAAGAATCTCAAACGACTCCAAAACACTATGCTACACAAGCTCCAAGCTCCAAAATCACCGAACAACCCCAATCTTCATGATGTATTACTAAAAACATGGGAAAAATTACCTTTTCCCTTGTCCTGGAAAATAAAATCTGCAAAAGCACCAAAGTGATAATGCATGGGAGAGTATAAAATTTATTAGGTTTTCCACAATCACTTCCCTACTCAAGCCACTAGGGAAGAAGAGTTATCTGTAATTATATAAAAAAAGTTCATATAAAACATTTTCTCAAAAGCAGTTTATAACAAAATATAATCATGTTTCCAAAACAATTCATAACCAAAAGCATCCAAGAGAAATTGAAAACAATGTTTCCAAGAAGTTATTTTTCCAGAAAAATAACCAAAAAATCTTTAGAACCATTTCACAATATTCCCTTTTTGGCATACTCAAACAATTCACAAACCTAAGAAACCAACCATGCATGCTACGTTATGATAGTTTCATACTCATGAGTGGTTTCTCGTCGATCTACCAAGTAGTCATAAGGTAATTGTTTCCCATGTTCTATTACTCATTTGGCACTGAGGAAAAGGTCATATTTCAACCATGACTCGTACATATAGTTACTATGTGCCATTAAACGTTTGGCACTGACCACAAGGTCATATTCCAACCAATCCTCGTACATGAATCATGAACACAAACCATATATTTCCAAAACTCATACTAAAACAACCCTTTCAATAAAAAACCATTTTATTGAAAACAATTTCCATCAAAACCAATTAAATGAAAAATCATTTCCATTCCAAACCACTTCAATAAAACTTCATTTTTATTGAAAAACAATTCCATCATAGTAATTTCAATACCAAACCATTTCAATAAAACACACCATTTATTTAAAACCTATTTTTCATCAAATGATTTAATATTCCAGAAAATCAGAAGTTTAAAATCATCATTTTAAATTCAAGAAGCCAAATCACATTGCACAACAAATCAATAAGATTTCACAATTTCATTAAAACCATAAATCATCACTAATGAAGATTTATTCCATTATTTTCACAATAAATTACATTCAAATAAACCAATTTGAATCTAAGACAATCAATTCCAACAAGTGGAGCTGAGAATGAAGCCTCCTACCTTAATGGTTTTTATGAAAACCCTAATGAACAATGAACGTTCATGAAAACTGAGTTCATTCTCCGAAAATCCCACCTTAGATCTCTTATCCTAGAAAGAACAAGACAAAAAATTAACATATTTCATATCCACATACCTAGATCTACCCATAACTGGAATAGATCTATGAAACTGATTGAAGAGGAGATGTATATCTAAGTATATCTAATAAACCAAATAAGATCAATGAAGAAGGTCTACATACCTCGAAAATTCTGATTAGTTTCACCAAGAGAAGCCTTTAGATCACCTCCAAAACGATGGGAGAACCTTCTCTGAACTTAGAAGAAGAAAAATCTCAAGTTATTTCTACTTAGGATGAAAAACAAGACACTTAGAGGCATAAACTAGTGAGAGCCACTTTTTAAATATCTCATTTATGTGCTAGCAGAGTTTTCTCACACGGTTAGACAAACCGTGCGCTAACCGTGCGTTAGGCACTACCTTGGCATACACTCTATGCACGGTTTGACCACATGGTTAGACAAACCGTGCGCCGCCAGTGTGGAAGCTAATGCCTCCAAGGACAAGTATGAATGGTTTTGCCGCACGGTTTAGACAAATAGTGTGCCTCAGTGTGACTTTCCCTTTGCCTCAAAACGTTATTCAATGTTATCCTGACACTTGCATTAATCACTTTTAACCTTTATAACCATTAAAATCATTACGTAAGGGTTATATACTAGAAACTGGGGAAACTACATATTTCATTCTCATTCTTGATTGACATTTTGTACTTATATATAAGGAAATTACATTTTCTTATAATGTTCTTAATCATTGATTAATTTTCCATTCTATAGAATATGACTTTGTCAAGAGTAATTCATGTCATGCTCATTGATGATTCTCTTCATAATTTTCCTGTTATTTATTTAAAATAATTTTGTTTTCCTAATTTTGGAATAAAACTATGTATTCTATTATGAATAATTCCTATTTTCTAAAATATATTTTAGTTGAAATTTCTTATTTTAATAATTCATTATATATTTCATATAATTTAATTCATTTATTTCAAGGGTTGTAATATTGAAATTCTTTTAAAATTATTGTTTTATAAGTCATATTTTAACAATTGAAGTGGATTTTAATTTTCATAACTTTATTATTAAACTTCATAAACCCTTACTCATTATAATTTTGACAAAATTTATAAGTCCAAATTTCTTTAAGGGGGAGGATGTGACAATAAATTTATTTTTAATAAGATGCCACCGATATGATTTATTAATATTCACAATATTTTATAATATTCAAATTATTATATGTGTTTATATCATGTCATAAAAGATATTATATAATCATTTAGATAAAAATATACATTTATATTATTATGTTTACATTGTGTTATAATTTATGGTTTATATATATTTTCATAACGTGAATTGTATTTTTTATGTATCTATAGAATTTATAAATTTATTAATATATAATATATTGATATTTATGTAACATAAATCTATTTTTATTGATTATTATTATTTTATAAATACTTTTTACAAGGTATATACCAAGAAAATTAATATTCAATTGAAAAATAAATGGTTTTTATTTTAAATAAAAAATTTTCCATGTATGAGATAGTTTTACATAATAGTTAAATTTCTGTATTTTAGAAATATAATTAGATAAAAATATAATTTTTCTTAGTTTCATCAAATCTAAAATATAATTGGCTGAATTTATTGTATATTTTTGAAATTGTTCATTTTAAGTAAATATTTAATATACCATTTTTACAAATACAAAAACTCTTTATAAATAATTTGGATATTGGAATGAATTAAAAGTATATTAAACCTGTTCTTAAACTAAAAATTTATCTTATGATTAAAATAATACATTTACAATTATCATTTTGAATTTATAAATATACACTTTAATTCTTGGAATAAAAAGATTATTTTAATTTAATAAGAATCCATTTTTACCCATTTTCATTATTTAATTATTCAAAATGAGAAATATGGTTTTGAATTAATATTAAATTAAATTAAAATTATTTTTTTATAAAATAATTCGACAAATACAATGTAAATCAATACTCTACATAATTTTTATGTAAATCATTTTTTATATGTAAAAGGAATTTTATTTCTAAATACTAATTTTTATTAACTTAACCATTAATTAAATAGTATTAATTTTTTCCACATTAATAAATAGAAATATTTAAAATGTTTTTTAAAATTTTAACCAAAATTTTTATATGACATAATATGTCCCATTTAATTTCTAGTCACAAAATAGTTTCCATAGTAAAAGTTACCACGATAAAGGATAAAATATGGTTAAAGTATTAAAAGTGTGGTAAAATAATCAAAATATAAAAAAAACAACCTCGAATGAGTGGATGGAAGCTTGATATGCCTAATGGTGATCTATTTACAATTTTATCAATTTTTGATCCACTTTCATTGAGTATGAAAATTATTTTATATTAATAAATTAATATTTAGAGAAATGTCACCCTCATTCACTTCAGGTCGTAAAGTTATTTATTTATGTATAAGAATAAAAATACATTATTAATGATTATATATAATAATGTTTATATCTAAAAAAATATTTTTTTTTAAAATTTTATGTAATGGTATAGTTGTCCAAAACGCTTTTGCAACTCCTATGTGAATAGTATAAATTTCAATGTAAATTGTTATTATTTTTTAATGTGATAATATTTTTCTTAAATGGATAATTTAATGAATTTTATGGATTAATATAATATATAATATGTGATATAAATTTTTAAATTTTAAATCAATGCATTTATGGATATTTTTAGAAAGTCAAATTATGAAAATGACCCTTAAACACATATTAATGGGAATTTAATTATTTAAAAATGCGTAAAAATTAATAAGAAATATATAAAAATTAATATATTTTTTTAATTATAAAAAAGTTGATTAATTTTTAGTTTTATATTAAATTTAAAATTTAAAATAAAATTATTTCCCCACAAAGACTTGATATTTGAGAAAACTCAATTAAATTTTTCCAATAAAAGGGGTCTTATTTGGACACATTAAAAACACATATCATGTTATATTTTATGTCAATATTACTTTCAAATACTTCTGTATACATTTAAATTTTTGTTATACTCTTTCTTTACCAAACATATTTTCAACAATATTTGTAGACTCAAACTAAAAGAAGAAATTCAAAGAGAAAGTTAATAGATTTCGAGCTTGTTTCTCATCTCTTATTTATGTTTGTTTTTCTTTAAACTATTTTTAAAAATATATTATTTTTATTAAAAGATTTTATTAACATTATATTTGAATTATTTTTATTTTATCAACGATGAAATTTCATCTATTATGCCTCATCAAGATCCTTTTACAAGCCACTACTACATTACAAAATGGGGACTTCTAAAATCAAGTAACTCTATTTCAAATCTTATGTTAATACTTTCAAAAACATAAGTAATAGTTAAAATTATACCTAAAATAAATTATTTCTAATAAAATAGTTTTTCAAAAAACAAAAAAAATATTGGTTTTATTTCCTTAAAACTATTTTAAAAAGACATTGTTTACCGTAGTGGTTTTACTCTAGCTAAGTAGATGATGATATTTTTAAACATATTTATTACAAATATATTCATGAAAAACAATTTTATTATTAAATATTAATTTAATATTTTATTATTTTTCTGATTACAATTATTTAAGGGGGAAATATCCATCAAAAAATGGAATTAAAACTAAACAATCGTGGATATTTTTTAATAGTCAAAAAATTGTTTATCAAAGAATATTCTATGAAAAGTAAAAATTTAATGGTTTATTGGAAAGCATTACTTTAGGTATGATATGGAAAAAAACCCATGATAATTATATATATTATGGAAAATTTTTACTAGAACCTTTTATAGAATCTATTTTTGGACATTGTGAACCAAATTACCATAAATTAAAGAATAATGATTTATAAATTAAATAAAACATGATAATAAATAAAATAAAAGGAAAAAATAAGGAAATAAACATTAAATAGTTTATGTAAAAAGAAAAAAAATTAATATATTTTTATATTTACAGAGTTTATAGGATGTATGATGTTATCTAAGACTCGAGATAAGCGTATTTTTATTTTAAAAATTATTTTAAATGTACGGAAGTTTAATTTTCATCCAATTTTACTCCATATCTATACCATTGGTGTTACTTCAATATAGATATTCTTTATATATCTATGATTAATTATTGAATTTTTTATATTAGAATTTTTTATTACTAATGAATTTAAAATTAATATTTAAATCATTTTCCATGTGGGTTATATTTTAATTTCTTTATAATGTTGCAAAAAAGATGTTTCTAATATTTTCCCACATGAACTCAATTTCATAAAACAATTTCTATATTTAATTATTCAATATTCTTTCAATAATTCATAGTTTTACAAAATAATTTCTATTTTCACTTATTTGTGATTATTTTTATTTTGAAGATCTAAGAAAGTGAAAGGGATATTGTTTCATGTTTAATATGATAATTGAAAGTACTTTTTATTAAGGATTTGTATAACTGTTTTATGAGTGCTGATCATAATATGATAAATGTAAACCCACTATGAGCTTTTTAAATTTTATTGGTTTTGTAAATTATAGATGATGATATGTGGTTCTAATTTATCTCTCCAATGCATTTCCTAATGATTTATTATTGAGATTTATAATGTTTTAATTAACTAGTAAAGTTTTTCCATTGATGGTCTATGATATAGGAATTAACTGGTTATGATATTCTATTATGATGGAATACAAGTGACGAATACAATATTCCATGATTTCATCATGAATTTTTATTCTTTTTTATGGTTTTTAAAATGAAAATATTTGGATTTAATAAAACAAAGAGGATGATTATCTTTGAAAAAATGATAATTTTATCTTTTCTATAGAAATGGTATTTAAAAGTATTGATGATGATCTTATATATATATTTATTGTTTTTATATGTTTATCGGTTTGATCAAGTAAAATTCCAAGCCTTTTAATTTTCCATGATCGATTATGAGTTAGCGTTTTGTATTTTTTATTGAAAAAACAATATTTCATCTTTGATAGTGTTTTACATAAGCTCATGGTTCTGTATTTAAAAGAATACCATTTCATGGGTTTTCTATTTTTTAATAGCCGAATATATTTTATATTTATTTTATACAACTTACTGAGTTTGATAATATTATAATGATTTAAATTTTTTCATAGGGCTTATGTATTATTAGGAATGATTATGAAGTCTATTTCTGAATATGAGATTTCATTCTTGAATGAAAAAAGTGACTCATTTAACGTTTCTTTTTAGTAGAATATATATATATATATATATATGGAAATTATGGGTTTTAATGTAAGGTATTTTTAAATACCATTAAAATTATAGACATAAAAGTCATGAGAATTTTATAAATTAAATATTTAATATAAATAATGTAATTTAATATTATTATATTACGATCATTACAGTTCTTACCGATCGTTAGTTATTTTGGTATGGGGAGGTGAATTTAGGTCACTTAGAGATAATTTAGTTTGTTTGGATTGGAGGATGGTCATAAGAAGTTTTATATTGACCCTCTTGGACACCATTTGTTTCATTTTTAATTATATATTTAAAATTAAATTTGGTTATTCATTAGGGTTATCCCTTTTTTGTTTCTATTTATAACCAATATTATCAAACTTATTACAAATGGAATTAAAATATATGGATGCACTATGTAATATTATCAATATGATTTCGCTACATTTTATTTATTATTATAAGTTAAAATCATTATTATGTTATTATATTTGATACCATCTTTACATGTCACCAACCCTTTATAAATGGTATTTCACATTGGGCCTTTTGTGGGATGGCCACGGTGATGTGGTAAGATGAACTAGACTGTCTTGTAAAAAATAGTATCAATTGCCTATTATTATTTTTGGGATTTTTGTATACAAGATATATTATCATTATAAGTTACGATATGGGTCATGATTATTTTCCCAATATAATGACCGAGTCTTGACATACAAAGACATTTCATCACTTTTACAAGACACATAAAAACTTACAAAAATAGATACTCAAAGACCATATTAGCATAGTGCCTTTGGAAACATGGAAACATGAAAAATGGTACATAGTATTGTTATATTAGCACCCACTATGTTATTATTTAATAGCACCCTTTTATACATATCAATTGTAATACATGTATTCATCACCTAGGGAAGGAAACATAAAATGGGGTGAGATAAAATGCTCAATAAGGGTAAAAAGTGATTCATGCAAGCATAAACAAGAGAATAAGGGTTTAATAACATGATCATTTTAATATAAGATCATTCCCTACATATCAATGATCAGAAACAAGAATCGTGACATAAATATTTGTTGTTCATAAAACCAGAATCCCAAAGAAATGAAGAACACAATCCATGAAAGAAGAACATAGGACTCAGTGATATAATTGTAGAAGACACATAATCATATAATATGATTTCTATAGTATTCAAGGAATCACTAACATAGCCATCTTAGTAGACATATTACATTAGTGAACTGGGTTCGCCCCCCATCCATTCTTGTATTATTGAACCTACTTACTTCTCATTCCAGTCCTGTAATATTGAACCAAGTTCACTCCTCATCCTATCCATGTGTATATCATGAAATATAAATCCATACATGATGAATTGGAGGGAGATATAGGTCCCACCCATTTTATAATGAAATCATACTTACAAGTTCCACAATATATTAAATAATAATATCATAAAACATGAAATGAAATGGGTATTGTGTACATGTAATCATATTATAAATTACGGAAAAGGACATGTTTCATAATAATATCATCATAAAAATAACTAGTGAGAAGAATCGGGTTTCAAAAGAATATAAACATGAATGAGAAATGATTTTCATAAACATGAATCCCTGAAAATATAATACATTTAGAGAAAAAATTTGAATGAAAACATTGAATCATTTCACCAAAAAGGCCTGAGTAACAAAAACAGATGTTATCTTAGATGGGAAATAATTTTGAATGAACTTTTAGAATCATTTCATGAGGAAAATATCATTCTCCTTTGAAATATTTTTTTTAAAACAAAAAACATTTTTAAAATCATTTTCATTTAAAATAGACTTGAATAATTATAATGTAATCTTGAAAACATTCTGAAATTTTTTTCCTTGAGAACATGTTAAGGATCTCGAAAACCCTTGAAAATCATTTCATCGAGAATCTCTTTGAAATTTTTTTTCTCAAAAATTATTGTTTTTAAAATTCAATGTATTCTTCCATTAAATTATGTTAGGTAAATACATACTTGTTATAAAATGTAAAAAGAACATTCATTTTTCTTGGTAAAATATTTAGAAATATTCATTGATCAAAAAATGAAAAGAAGATTCATTTTTAACCCTATTTTTTTAAAAGGTAAAAAAAGTTAAAAATTTATTTTAATTATCAAAAGATAATACGAAAATATTCTTGAAAACCTTTTTAGGAATCAAGGTTTTAATGAACATATATTTTCACTAAATAGGGAGGCACGATAATATTTTCTTAAAAACATTTTAATAATTATATTAAGTGACACGTAGTTGAAAATTTTTACTAATACATGAAGACATCAAAAATAACAATAGGAGAATAAAATTCATGAGTTTTCTTGAAATATTAGTCATAATGTTTCATTAATGAAAACATGATCATATACAAGCTCGATAAACTGTGAGATTGTTTCAATAAACTATTATCACATGGTAACTTTGAATCACACTCACCATGTAGAAACAATAAAATAAATGGATATTTAAAAGGAATTAAATGAATGATATTCATGTTATAACATGTAAAATGAATTTTATACACCTCATATAAAAATATTGATTTATAACTTGACATGTGTCTCAAAGAAAGAAAATTGAGACAAAATTACTTTACTGATTTGGTAACCATTGAAACATAAAGCCCGTGATAGAAAGTTCAAAAAATGGTTATATAAATACCCATATATTTATGTATAAGATGCATAAAATTCATTAATGGTAAGTATATAGATGATAGATATAATGCCCCGACCCCAGTTACCTCGAGTCGGTGCATTATTGTGTAACATTGGCATGATCACAAAAGATCACGTCTCGAAAGACTGATTAGATTAGTATCCTTAGAAACACTAGATACATTCATAAGTCTTAAATTAAATAAATAATTAAAATGAAACTACAACAACATCTTTTCTTCATATCCCCTCATACTATCCCTGCAGGTCATTCATAATATACTTTTTAACATCCTGGAAAAATTAAAACATTGAAAGGGGTGAGCTCAGATGCTCAGTAAGGATAACAATATAGCAGAAGCTTTCATCAATAATCATAAACATTTAAGACAATGTATAACTAAAAAAAGCCTTTTAAACTTGAACTTCAACATAATATGGAAAAAGTAAAATGAGATAATTCCATTTACTTCTTCACATGGATATTATACTAGTCGAATAATCAATGCAATATCAATAACCATTTTCATAATGATGGAATGCATAATTCCAGACTATCATAACCACATACCCAAGGCCTAGTACCAAGACTACAAATAAGATTGTGTCAAGGCCTCGTGCCAAGACACTAGTTTGTCTCATGAGACCTGTCGATGCATCGAGGAGCTATAGCGTGCTCCACCCGTCACTTATTAAGTCCAATGCATTCCTTATATGAAAAATTTTGTATAAACACTTATGAATACAATTTTTTAAAATACCGTTTGAAATTAATTGCGGTATCAAAATACCAGTTCAATTTTTAGAAGATACTTACATTTAAAATTGCTGAAATATACTCGAGTGTTTTTCTGAAAACATTATGCAAGCTTCTGAAAACAAAATAACTAATTCTGAGACTGCTCGACCAATTACAGGCCATGATGGGTCCACGCCCAATCCCTTCCTGTCTACCACACTCGAGATTCATGTTTTCTGAAAACAATTTTAAGCTTGCGTTAAATACGTATACATTTTCACTGGATTTTCATACATTTGGGAGAAATATATCTCTCTCTTTTTTAAATCATTTAAAAAAGGTTATGTCTTGTAGAGGAAGCCAAAACTCAAATAATTGTCATGGCGGTGAAGAATTCATTTTCACTGCAAACGTACGACAAAAAAACATTCCTTTTTATTGTTTAGTAAAATTCTTCATATAAAAATATACCTTTTGAATAAACATAAAATTCAAAGGGTTTTATACACCGTATAAAAGTAAGTTTTGTATAAAACAATATATGCCTCAATGAAAGGAGATTGAGACGAAGTCCCTTACAAAGATCATTTTTTTAAATAAAATTGATCTATTAGGTGTATTCACTATATGTACACATAATGAAAGT
The DNA here is from genome assembly GCA_963277665.1 of Viscum album. Taxonomy (NCBI): domain Eukaryota; kingdom Viridiplantae; phylum Streptophyta; class Magnoliopsida; order Santalales; family Viscaceae; genus Viscum; species Viscum album. The sequence continues at coordinate 1,050,257,811 of OY728164.1, read as the reverse complement.
ACAAATACAAGATAGGAAAAAATAATATCATGACATAATTTGAATGTAGGAGATTAACCCAATGAATGGAAATTGGGTTAAGAAGTTCCCTTACCTCGTATCCGACTTGACTCGACCATTCTTTAACCTCCGGAATAATAAACTAGAGTTAATATCAACTTGCTTAAGAACCTTTTTCAAGTTCATTATCCCTTTTATATCACTTATAACAATATTACGAAAATTATGTTGTCATATATGTTAACAACGGTCGTTTTGTCGATCATTGGTACTTGAGTCAATAATTAACTTCTTATAATTACAAGCAGATTATGTGGTAAAATATACATTATCTCCAGAATAATATCCATGATGTAGATATCATATATATCATATATATCAAGTATATACGTTCATTTATAATATTACATACCATTTAGAGGTAAGAAATGAAATGCACGGTTCATGGAGAGGGTAAGCCGTACATACGCATGAACACTACTTTCATTTATATTTCATATTTAATGGAATGAAATTATAATTATATAAAGTTATACTATAATTAAAGTATAATATAATGTATAATACCATTTACTCCATCCTTTATACATCCCACATATTGCATTAACGATTCAAATCACTTTGAGGGGGAGGTAGTCAGCACTTCCTAAAATGAAAATATCGCATTTACCCATAATGGAAACCATAAAGGTATGAAATATATGAAAAATAAAGAATCTTAAGTAAAACATAAACATATTATATATCATATATAAATATAGTGACATCTTAATGTCCACCTTTGAAGGTGTTATATGAGTGTTGAACAATCATCTTTTCGTGATGCAGAAATTCTCCATCCACAGAAACAATATGTTCTTTAACCATTAGATGTAGGTGTGTGTCAGTGTAGCTCTAATCCTTCTTATAACAACATCATAGTATATGAAGGATACTGGTGTTGTTACAAAAGAAATTAATAAAAATAGTTTAGGGGGTTGGAGAAGAAAAATAAAACAAAATAACATAAGAGAAAACATTACTTTAAAATCGGGTAACTCTTTTTTTATTTTAGCCAAAGGCTTCCTTGGGAAGAATTCTTCCCAAAGTCAGGATTCTAGGAGTAAGAGAGGGAAGTTGGGAGAGTATTTGGGCAGAGTTTGGCAGAGCCAAAAGGCTTGGATGGTGTGAATAAGGTGGTAGTGGTGGGGGCCTTTTATAAGAGGAGAGGAGGGGCACTCCTGGAAAGATTGAAATGTTACATTATTATGAAATGATTTTCGGATTCTAAAGGTCCCACAATGATATATTTCGAGGATAAGGTGACAAGGGTTCTAAATATTCCCATCTAATAGGTTTTAGACAAGTTTATTATTGTATTTTACATTATCTTTCCATTTTATTTAAATCGTTAATTAATGAAGTAATCGTTGCATCATCATGGTGTCATAATTATTTTAATTTATTTAATGTCTAAAAATTAAAAAACAATTACCATGAAGTAGGAAATATTTTTAGATTTCTAATTAATATTTATAGTCAAAATTATTACTTGTATATCCCCATTTTAAAATTGTTTTAGTAAAACAACTCATGTTTGTGAAATTTTTATTTTAACATTAAATAAAATTTTTTTAATGTCGTTTTCCTACCAAAGTGGATCCATGGGGTCCCCAAGTTGTCCCATGGATTGTCTTGGTTGTACATGACTCATACGATAATGGTAAGACAAGTTTAGAAGTCATTTCATATTATTATAACATTATCTTTACCTTAAATTTCACTAATTATCTTTAATCATGATTAATAAAACATAAAAGTTACTATTCACCAAAAAATTATTTTAATCCCATTGAACCACATTTTACATACTAATGAAAACCATGTATGTCTGATTTTTTAAAATTGAATTCATAGAAGTGGTAAGGTTTCATTTAAATGAAAAATCAGTTTTTTAACTAACACTTAGTGGTTTCACTATTCATAAAAAATTGAAGTTTTTCAGAACAATGCTAAAATTTCACCCTAAGATATAATTGATATTCTAAATTCAAAAATTATGTATATTTTACAAAATTACAAAAATATAAGTTACATTAATTAATTTTATAATTAATTCCCGCTGCAACAACAAATAGCATGTTTTTAAGAAACAGTATATATCAAAAGAGTGACAATGGTTTATGTCTAATTTCAAAGTGAAATTAATTCTAATGACCACCATTGGATAAAATGGTGAAAATATACTCTAATTACACATTAAAACCACTGAATAGTATAATTTATCACTATAAATTATTTTTAATAAAAAATTTGTTTTTATTTATTTTTCACTATTCATAAAAAATTGGAAGTTCTCAGAAAATTAAAAAAATTTCAACATAGGCTAATTTTGATATTCCGAATACAAAAATGAAGTCCATTTGGAAAGATAAAATTTATAAAATTTTAAAAAGTGGGTATTACTATTCATAACTACTACTTTGATTGGTCATAGTGTGTTAGAATCTCAAACTTGCATACAATGAAAGCTATTGCATTATTGAAAGAGAAGAGTATCGTGAAAGCATGGGGTGTTACATTCTCCCCTCCTTCAGTAAATTGTGTCCTCGCAATTTGAAAATGTTCTTCGAAAAAAAAAAGGTTGAAAATAGAAAATTCCTTTGTGGAAAACCCACATCGGAAATACGGTTAATAAGAATATAACATTAAAAGAAAGAAAGAGATGTACAAAGGTCACCCGAGATAGCCCATACTAGGATTCTTTGAAAATATGGATATGGAGGAGAAACAAACCATCAAGGTCTGATAGAGAGTTGTAGAAAATAGGATTAGGAGAAATTTAACCACAAGAAAATCACAAACTTGTGATTGGTTAAACGGTCATTGAATCCCCAGTTGGAAAAGTTAACTGGAAACGTTTATGTTTTAAGTTACCTTTTATAAAGTTGAGTAATTTATTTAGGAGATTTACTAAGAACGTAAGGGAATATAAATACTTGTCATGTAGAGTTTCATTCTTTAATTAATTTTTACCACAAACCCATATTTTACTTTAAAAGGTGATAGAACTCAAAAATATTCTATTTATCCTAATTTTATAAGGTTCCAAATATTAACACATACAATTTAGATTAGTAAAACTATTTTTTAATAACCAGGGACTTCCTGTAGGATAGTGGTAGTTAATAAAGTCCTGTCCCACTATGGTTGTGGGTTCGATTCCTGCAGATTTGTCCGACGCGACGGGTTATCCCCCAACCTTCAGTTTGTCCTTTTCCTAAAAATATAGTATTATAATATTACAAAAATAGTCTTCATAAATGTTTTAACCTTAAACAATACTATCCAAAGTTAAACTTAACCCATTCCAACCATTATAGTTATCCAAAATCCCACCGTCCAGACTTTCTCTAAAAGGTCCTTAAATTCCAAAATCAATTGTAACATCAGATTCCCCAAACAACGTAAGGTTTCTCTTATTGTCACATACTAAAAATACGATTACCTTCAACATATTAAATCCTTAATGAAAACAACAAGTACTGAAGTACAATCCTTATATATATCACATTATTCTTCTAACTATAATATAATCCTTGAGTCCAAAAGCATTAATACATTAATTATTCCACTTCAACTGTAGTAACAGCATAAGAGTATCCTTGATCCCTTGTCCTCTTTTGAGGTAAGTTTCCCTGACGCTTAGGAAATTCATTTTCATAATGCCCCATTTCCCTACAATTATAGCATTCAACATTGATATCCTTTTTCTTTCCCTTACAATCACGAGTTTGGTGACCTTTTTCTCCACATTTGTAACAAACTCCCATTCCCTTTAGGAAAGTACCAGGGTGATTCTTCCCACAATTATCGCATAATGGAAAATCCTTCTTTCCCTTTTTCCCTTTATCTGTCTCTTGATCCACCGTTCTATTCTTCTCTTGCTTCAATTTATTTTCATAAGATTTAGAGAATTCCTTTTCTGTCTTGATAGCACACTAGACTATATCTTCATATGTTGAGAAATATTGTGAGTCTAATGCTCGACAGAGAAATGTTTTTAACCCATCAAAGAAACGATCAATCTTACTTCTTGGGTTACATATATAATCTGCAGCATGCCTCGCTAGTCTTGTAAAGTTATCCTCAAACTTTGCGACATTCTTATCCTCCTTCTGCCTCAGACTCATAAATTGCCTTTCCATATCTTCTCGATGGTCATGTAAAAAGTATTTTTCTATGAAAATTTCCATAAACTTTCTCTATTACATACTAGATACTTCTTCATCTTCCTTTGTGTTTTGAATTAGCGACCACCATTAATCGTCATCTCCAGTGAGGCGGTAGACTGCCATGACAACCTTCTCCCTTTCGCTACTCCCCAAGGCATGGAATATTTTCTCTACGGAGTTTATCCATTTCTCAGCTACTAATGGTTTCGTACCCCCATTAAATGTTTGCAGTTGTTTCCTTATGAAGCGGTCTAATATTGATCCTCCACGTTGCGGATCAGGGTGCTCCATAAGAGTAAGGTTACTATTCATAACCTGAGTGAGTTGTCCTAGCATGGTGATAAGTTGATCAGCACCAGTGGTATCTCCTGCTCCAAAATAATTATCTTGAGAAGGATGGAAATCCTTACATGGAGTGCATGCATTTATATGGTTTCCATTACACCCACTAGGCGCTATTTCTAAACAATGGCATAAACTAGATTAGTTTATGAATCAAAATACATAAGTCCATACTTGTAAAACACTTAACAAAAATTGAACTATTTATGGATATAACCCATAATCATAAAAAGAAATGTTTTCTTTGGGGAAATATATACTCATAAACCCTTCATAATGGTTTGTAAAGAAAATGAGAATTATCCTAAGCATAACCCCCAGGAGTGTCGTAACCAAGAGTGCAGCAAGGCCCGTTGTCGCGCACCAGTTCCCGTTCGAGTCTAGCTCAAAGAGGTGTTTTCGGGTTTTACCCCTAGGTACATCAGTGCCAAAGCTGCCTCTACCTGCTCGAATCCAGACAGGGATGTATTGCTCAGAAAACTCACAAAATCTCTATAATAAAAAAATTCTAGGATGTTCTTATATACTAATCATCAAAGTCTAACTTAGGTCTTTGTGCTCTAATCAGAGTTTATCTTAATCTAGCTTCCAAGGTTAGTAATAAACTGCCACTAATACCAACTATAACGCCCCGACCCCAGTTACCCAGAGTCAGTGCATTATTCAATAACATTGGCATGATCACAAAAGATCAAATCTCGAAAGACCGATTAGTTTAGTAGCCTTGGAAACACTAGATACATTCATAAGTCTTACATTACATCAAAAAGGAAAACAAAACTACAACAACATCTTGTCTTCATATCCCCTCATACTATCCCTGCAGGTCATTCATAATATAATTCTTCACATCCTCGAAAAATTAAAACATTGAAAGGAGTGAGATCAGATGCTCAGTAAGGATAAAAATATAAATAATGCTTTCATCAATAAACATAAACATTCAAGGCAATCTATAACTAAAACAAAAGCCTTTTAAACTTGAACATCAACATAATATGGAAAAAGTAAAATAAGATAATTCCATTTACTTCTTCACATGGATATTATATTAGTTGAATAATCACATGCAATATCAATAACCATTTTCATAATGATGGAATGCATAATGCCAGACTATCATAACCACGAAGATAAGGCCTCGTGACAAGACTAAAAATAATATTTTGTCAAGGCCTCATGCCAAGACACTAGTTTGTCTCATGAGACATGTCGATTCATCGAGTAGCTATAGCGAGCTCCACCCGTCACTTATTAAGTCCAATGCATTCCTTATATGAAAAATGGTATATAAACATTTAGGAATACAATTTTTTAACATACCGTTTGAAATTAATTGCGGTATCAAAATACCAGTTCGATTTTTAGAAGATACTTGCATTTAAAATTGCTCAAATATACTCCAGTGTTTTTCTAAAAACATTATGCAAGCTTCTAAAAACAAAGTAACTAATTCTGGGACTGCTCGACCAATTACAGGCCATGATGGGTCCACACCCAATCCCTTCATGTCTACCACACTCGAGAGTTTGGTTTTCTGAAAACAATTTCAAGCTTGCGTTAAATACATATAAATTTTCACTGGATTTTCATACATTTGGGAGAAATATATATCTCTCTCTCTTTTAAATCATTTAAAAAAGGTTATGGATTGCAGAGGAAGCCGAAACTCAAATAATGGTCATGGCGGTGAAGAAGTCATTATCGCCGCAAACATACGACAAAAAAATTCCTTTTTGTTGTTTAGTAAAATGCTTCGTATAAAAATATACCTTTTGAATAAATGTAAAAGTAAAAGGGGTTTATACACCGTATAAAAGTATGTTGTGTATAAAACAATGTATGCCTCAATGAAAGGATATCGAGATGAAGTCCCCTACAAAGATCATTTTTTTAAATAAAATAGATCTATTAGAAGTATTCACTATTAGTACACATAAAGAAAGTACAAATACAAGATAGGACAAAATAATATCATGACACAATTTGGAAGTAGGAGATTAACCCAAAGAATGGAAATTGGGTTAAGAAGTTCCCTTACCTCATGTACGACTTGACTCGACCATTATTTAACCTCCTGAATAATAAACTAGAGTTAATCACTACTTTCTTGAGAACTTTATTCAAGTTCATTATCCCTTTTATATCACTTATTACAATGTTACGAAAATTATGTAGTCATTTAAGTTAATAATGGTCGTTTTGTCAATCTTTGGTACTTGAGTCAACAACGAACTTCTTATTATTACACGTTGTTTATGTGGTAGAATATCCATTATCTCCAGAATTATATTCATGATGTAGATATCATATATATCATATATATCCAGTATATACACTCATTTATAATATTACATAACATTTAGAGGTAAGAAATGAAATGCACCTTCATAGAGACGGTAAGACGTACATACGCATGAAATGTATAATACCATTTACTCCATCTATTATACATCCCACATATGGCATTAACGATTCAAATCACTTTGAGGGGGCGGTAGTCCGCACTTCCTAAAATGAAAATATCACATTTTCCCATAATGGAAACCATAAAGGTATGCAATAAATGAAAAATAAAGAAGCTTAAGTAAAACATAAACATAATATATATCTTATATAAATATAGTGACATATTAATGGCCACCTTTGAAGGTGTTATATGAGTTTTGAACAATCATCATTTCGTGAGGCAGAAATTCGCCATCCACGGAAACAATATGTTCTTTAACCATTAGATGTAGGTGTGTGTAAGTGTAGCACAAATCCTTATTATAACAACATCCTAGTATATTGAGGATACTGGTGTTGTTACAAAAGAAATTAATAAATTGAGTTTGGGAGTTGGAGAAGAAAGATAAAACAAAATAAGATAAGAGAACACATTACCGTAAAATTGGGTAACTCTATTTTAATTTGAGTCAAAGGCTTACTTGGGAAGAATTATTCCCAATGTGAGGCTTCTAGGAGTAAAAGAGGGAAGTTGGTAATGTATTTTGGCAGAGTTTGGCCGAGCCAAAAGGCTTGGAAGGTGTGAGTAAGGTGGTAGTGGTGACGGGCCTTTTATAAGAGGAGAGGAGGGGCACTCTTGGAAAGATTGAAATGTTACTTTATTATGAAATGATTTTCAGATTATAAAGGTCCCACAATGATATATTTAGAGGATAAGGTGATATGGGTTTGAAATATTCCCATCCAATAGGTTTTAGACAAGCGTATTCCATAGATTTTACATTATCTTTCCATTTTATTTAAATCTTTAATTAATGAGTTAATCGATGCATTATCATGGTGTCATAAATATTTTAACTTATTTAATTTCTAAAAATTATAAAAAAATTACCATGATGTAGGAAATCATTTTATCTTCCTAATAAATATTTATAGTCAAAATTATGAATTGTATAACGCTATTTAAAAATTGTTTTAGTAAAATAACTCATGTTTGTGACATATTTATTTTAACATTAAATAAAATGTTTTTAATGTCATTTTACTACCAATGTGGCTCCATGTGGTCCCCAAGTTGACCCATGTATTTACTTGGTCGGCCATGACTCATCCAATATGGGTATAACAAGTGTAAAGGTCCTTTCATATTATTATAACATTATCTTTAGCTTAAATTTCACTAATTACCTTTAATCACGATTAATAAAACATAAAAGTTACTATTCACCAAAAAATTATTTTAATCCCATTGAACCACATTTTACATCTTAATGACAACCATGTATGTCGGATTTTTTGAAATTCAATTCATAGAAGCGGTAAAGTTTCATTTAAACAAAAGATTGGTTTTTTAACTACCACTTAGTGGTTTCACTATTCATCAAAAATTGATGTTTTTCAGAACAATGCCAAAATTTCACCCTAAGCTATAATTGATATTCCGAATTCAAAAATGATGTCTATTTTACAAAATTAAAAACATATAAGTTTCATTAATTAATTTTATAATTAATTCCCGCTGCAACAACAAATAGCGTGTTTTTCAGAAACAATATATATCAAAAGATTTACAATTGTTAATGTCCAATTTCAAAGTGAAATTATTTATAATGACCACCATTGGATAAAATGGTAAAAATGTACTCTAATTACACTTTAAAACCACTCAATAGTATAATTAATCACTATAAATTATTTTTAATAAAAAAGTTGTTTTTATGTATTTTTCACAATTCATAAAAAATTGGAAGTTCTCAGAAAATTACAAAAATTTCAATATAGGAAAATTTTTAATATTCATAATACAAAAACGAATTCCATTTGGATAGATAAAATTTAAAAAATTTCAAAAAGTGGGTATTACTATTCATAACTACTACTTTGATTGGTAACGGTGTGTTAGAATCTCGAACTTGTGTACAATGCAAGCTATTGCATTATTGAAAGAGAAGCGTATCATGAAAGCATGGGGTGTTACACTATCCCCTCCTTCATTAAATTGCATCCTCACAATTTGAAAATGTTTTTCGAAAATAAAAGGTTGAAAATAGAAAATACCTTTGTGGAAAACCCACATCGGAAATAGGGTTAATAAGAATATAACATTAAAAGAAAGAAAGAGAAGAACAAAGGACACTTGAGATAGCCCATACTAGGATTATATGAAAATATGGATATGGAGGATAAACAACCCTTCAAGGTCTGATGGAGTGTTGTAGAAAACAGGATTAGGAGAAAGTTAACCACAAGAAAATCACAAACTTGTGATTGGTTAAATGGTAATTGATTCCCCAGTTGGAAAAGTTAACTGGAAACGTTTTTGTTTTAAGTTAGCTTTTATAATGTTGAGGAATTTATTTAAGAGATTTACTAAGAACGTAAGGGAATATACATACTTGTCATGTAGACTTTCATTCTTTAATAAATTTTTACCACAAACCCATCTTTCACTCTAAAAAGTAATAGAACTCAAAAATATTCTATTTATCCTAATTGTATAAGGTTCTAAATATTATAACATACCATTTAGATTAGTAAAACTATTTTTTAATAACCAGGGATTTCCTGTAGGCTAGTGGTAGGTAATAATGTCCTATCACACTATGGTTGTAGGTTCGATTCCTGTAGATTTTTCCGATGCTACGGGTTTTCCCCCAACCTACAGGTTGTCCTTTTCCTAAAACTATTGTATTATAATATACCAAAAATAATCTTCATAAATTATTTAACCTTAAAAAATACTATCCAAAGTTAAACTTAACCCATTACAACCTTTATAGTTATCCAAAATACCTCCGTGCAGACTTTCCCCAAAAGGTCCATAAATTCCAAAATCAATTGTAACATCAGATTCCCCAAACAGAGTAAAGTTTCTCTTATTGTCACATAATAAAAATATGATTACCTTCATCATATTAAAACCTTAATGAAAACAACAAGTACTACAGTACAATCCTTATATATATCACATTATTCTTATAACCAGAATATAATCCTTGAGTCAAAAAGCACCAGTACATTAATTATTCCACTTCAACTCTAGTAACAGCATAAGATTATTCTTGATCCCTTGGCCTTTTCTGAGGTATGTTTCCCTGACGCTTAGGAAATTTATTTCCATAATGCCCCATTTCCCTACAATTGTAGCAATCAACATTGAGAGCCTCTTTCTTTCCCTTACAATCACGAGCCTGGTGACCTTTTTCTCCACATTTGTAACAAACTCCCATTCCCTTTAGGCAAGTACCAGGGTGATTCTTCCCACAATTATCTCATAATGTAAGATCCATCTTTCCCTTTATCCCTATATATGTCTCTTTCTCCACCGTTCTGTTCTACTCTTGCATCACTTTATTGTCATAAGATTCAGAGAATTCCTTTTCTGTCTTGATAGCACACGAGACTATATCTTCGTATGTTGAGAAATATTGTGAGACTAATGCTCGACAGAGAAATGGTTTTAACCCATAAAAGAAACGATCAATATCACTTATTGGGATACGTATATAATCTGTAGCATGCCTCGCTAACCTTGTAAAGTTAGCCTCAAACTTTGCGACATTCTCATCCTCCTTCTGCCTTAGACTCAGAAATTGGCATTCCATATCTGATCGATGGTCATGTGGAAAGTATTTTTCTTAGAAAAATTCCTTAAACTCCCTTCATTCCATACTTGATACTTATTCATCTTCCTTTGTGTTTTGAATCAGCGACCACCATTGATCGACATCTCCAGTGAGGCGGTAGACTGTCATGACAACCTTCTCCCTTTCGCTACTCTCCAAGGCATGGAATCGTTTTTCTAAGGATTTTATCTATTTCTCAGCTACTAATGGATTTGTACCCCTATTAAATGTTGGCGGTTTTTGCCTCATGAAGCGGTCTAACATTGATCCTCCTTGTTGCGGATCAGGGTGCTCCATACGAGTAAGGTTACTATTCCTAACCTGAGTGAGTTTTCCTATTATGGTGATAAGTTAATGAGCACCAGTGGTATCTCCTGCTCCACAATAATTTTCTTGAGTAGGATGGAAATCCCTACATGGAGTTCATGCATTTATACAGTTTCCATTCCTCCCACTAGGCACCATTTCTAAACAATGGCATAAACTAGATTAGTTTTGGAATCAAAATACATAATTCCATAATTGTAAAACACTTAACATAAATTGAACTATTTATGGATATAACCCATAATCATAAAAATAAATGTTTTATTTGAGGAATTATATACTCATAAACCCCTGATAATGGTGTGTAATGAAAATGAGAATTATCCTAAAAATATCCCCTGGGAGTGTCGTAACCAAGAGTGTAGCAAGGCCCATTGTCGTGCACCAGTTCCTGTTCGAGTCTAGCTCAAAGCGGTGTTTTTGGGTTTTACCCCTATGTACATCTGTTCTAGAGCCACCTCTACCTGCTCATATCTAGACATGCATGTATTTCTCGGAAAACTCACAAAATCTCTATAATACAAAAATTCTAGGAAGTTCTTTTATACTAATACTCAAAGTCTATCATAGGTTTATGTAATATAATCAGAGTTTATCTAAATCTAGCTTCCAAGGTTAGTACTAAACTGCCTCTGATACCAACTATAACGCCCCGACCCTTGTTACCCAGAGTCGGTGCATTATTGCGTAACATTGGAATGATCACAAAAGATTAGGTCTCGAAAGACCGATTAGTTTAGTATCCTTGGAAATAATAGATACATTAATAAGTCTTACAATACATCAAAAAGTAAAACAAAACTACAACAACATATTGTCTTCATATCCCCTCATACTATCCCTCCTGGTCATTCATAATATACTTCTTCAAATCCTGGAAAAATTAAAACATTGAAAGGGGTGAGCTCAGATGCTCAGTAAGGATAAAAATATAGTGGAATCTTTCATCAATAAACATAAACATTTAAGGCAATGTATAACTAAAACAAAAGCCTTTTAAACTTGAACTTCAACATAATATGGAAAAAGTAAAATGAGATAATTCCATTTACTTCTTCACATGGATATTCTACTAGTTGAATAATCACATGCAATATCAATAACCATTTTCATAATGATGGAATGCATAATACCAGACTATCATAACCACATAGCCAAGGCTTCATGTCATGACTACAAATAAGATTTTGTCAAGGCCTCGTGCCAAGACACTAGTTTGTCTCATGAGACCTGCCAATGCATCAAGGAGCTATAGCGGGCTCCACCCGTCACTTATTAAGTCCAATGCATTCCTTATATGAAAAATGGTATATAAAGATTTAAGAATACCATTTTTTAAAATACCATTTGAAATTAATTGTGGTATCAAAATACCAGTTTGATTTTTAGAAGATACTTACATTTAAAATTGATCAAATATACTCTAGTTTTTTTTCTAAAAACATTATGCAAGTTTCGGAAAACAAAATAAATAATTCTGAGACTGCTTGACCAATTATAGGCCATGATGGGTCCACTTCCAATCCCTTCCTGTCAACCACACTCGAGAGTCAGGTTTTCTAAAAACAATTTTAAGCTTGGGTTAAATATGTATACATTTTCACTGTATTCTCATACATTTGGGAGAAATATCTCTCTCCATTTTTTAAATCATTTAAAAAGGTTATGGCTTACAGAGGAATCCAAAACACAAATAATGGTCATGGCGGTGAACAAGTCATTGTCGCCGCATACGTACGACAAAAAAACATTCCTTTTTTCATTTAGTAAAATGCTTCGTATAAAAATATACCTTTTGAAAAAATGTAAAATTTAAAGGGGTTTATACACCGTATAAAAGTAAGTGGTGTATAAAACAATGTATGCCTCAATGAAAGGATATTGAGACGAAGTCCCTTACAAAGATCATTTTTTTAAATAAAATAGATCTATTAGGTGTATTCACTATATGTACACATAAAGAGAGTACAAATACAAGATAAGACAAAATAATATCATGACATAATTTGAAAGTAGGAGATTAACCCAAAGAATGGATATTGAGTTAAGAAGTTCCTTTACCTCGTGTTCGACTTGACTCGACCGTTCTTTAACCTCTTGAATAATAAACTAGAGTTAATCTCTATTTTATGAAGAACCTTTTTCAAGTTCATTATCCCTTTTATATCACTTATTACAATGTTACGAAAATTATGTTGTCATTTAAGTTAATAACAGTCGTTTTGTCGATCATTGGTACTTGAGTCAACAATAAACGTCTTATAATTACAAGTTGTTTATGTGGTAGAATATCCATTATCTTGAGAATTATATTCATGATGCAAATATCATATATATCCAGTATATACTTTAATTTATAATATTACATAACATTTAGAGGTTGGAAATGAAATGCACCGTTCATGGAGACGGTAAGCCGTACGTACGGATGAATGCTACATTCATTTCTATTTCATATTTAACGGAATGAAATTATAATTATAAAAAGGTATAATATAATTCCAGAATAATATAATGTATAATATCATTTACGACATCCTTTATACATCCCACATATGGCATTAACGATTCAAATCACTTTGAGGGGGCGGTAGTCCGCACTTCCTAAAATGTAAATATCGCCTTTACCCATAATGGAAACCATAAAGGTATGCAATAAATGAAAAATACATAAGCTTAAGTAAAACATAAACATATTATATATCATATATAAATATAGTGACATCTTAATGTCCAACTTTGAAGGTGTTATATGAGTGTTGAACAATCATCATTTCGTGAGGCAGAAATTCACCATCCACAAAAATAGTATGTTTTTTAACCATTAGATGTAGGTGTGTGTATGTGTAGCTCGAATCCTTATTATAACAACATTCTAGTATATTTAGGATACTTGTTTTGTTACAATATAAATTTATAAAAAGAGGTTACGGGGTTGGAGAAGAAAAATAATGCAACATAACATAAGAGAAGACATTACCTTAAAGTCGGGTAACTCTTTTTTTTCATTTGAGCCAAAGGCTTCCTTGGGAAGAATTATGCCCAAAGTGAGGATTCTAGGAGTAAGATAGGGATGTTGGGAGAGTATTTGGGAAGAGGATGGCTGAGACAAATGGCTTGAAAGGTGTGAATAAGGTGGTTGTGGTGGGGACCTTTTATAAGAGGAGAGGAGGGGCACTCTTGGAAAGATTGAAATGTTACATTATTAAGAAATGTTTTTCGGATTATAAAGGTCCCAAAATGATATATTTCGACTCTAAGGTGATAAGGGTTTGAAATATTCTCATCCAATAGGTTTTAGACAAGTTTATTCCTTATATTTTACATTATCTTTCCATTTTATTTATATCATTAATTAATGAGGTAATCATTGCATCATTATGGTGTCATAAATATTTTAATTTATTTAATTTCTAAAAATTATAAAAAAATTACCATGATGTAGGAAATATTTTGATCTTTCTAATTAATATTTATAGACAAAATTATGACTTGTATAACCCCATTTAAAAATTGTTTTAGTAAAACAACTCATGTTTGTGACATTTTTATTTTAACATTAAATAAAATGTTTTTAATGTCATTTTCCTACCAAAGTGGCTCCATGGGGTCCGCAAGATGACCCATGGATTGTCTTGTTCGGCCATGAATCATCCAATAGGGGTAGGAAAAGTTTTAAGATCATTTCATATTATTATAACATTATCTTTACCTTAAATTTCACTAATTACCTTTAATGGCGATTAATAAAACATAAAAGTTACTATTCACCAAAAAATTGTTTTAATCCCATTGAACCACATTTTACATCCAAATGAAAACTATGTTTGTCTGATTTTTTAAAATTAAATTCATAGAAGCGGTAAAGTTTCATTTAAACGAAAAATCAGTTTTTTAACTACCACTTAGTGGTTTAACTATTCATCAAAAATTGAAGTTTTTCAGAACAATGCCAAAATTTCACCCTAAGCTATAATTGATTTTCCAAATTCAAAAATGACGTCTATTTTATAAAATTACAAACATATAAGTTTCATTAATTAATTTTATAATTAATTCCCACTTTCACAACAAATAGCGTGTTTTTAAGAAACAATATATATCAAAAGCTTGACAATTGTTTTTGTCCAATTTCAAAGTGAAATTAATTATAATGACCACCATTGGATAAAATGGTAAAAATATACTCTAATTACACTTTAAAACCACTCAATAGTATAATTTATCACTATAAATTATTTTTAATAAAAAAGATGTTTTTAAGTATTTTTCACTATTCATAAAAAATTGGAAGTTCTCAGAAAATTAAAAAAAATTCAACATAGGATAATTTTGATATTCCGAATACAAAAGAAAGTCCATTTTAAAAGATAAAATTTATAAAATTTCAAAAAGTGGGTATTACTATTCATAACTACTACTTTGATTGGTCACGGTGTGTTAGAATCTCGAACTTGCGTACAATGAAAGCTATTGCATTATTGAAAGAGAAGCGTATCGTGAAAGCTTGGGGTGTTAAAATAGAAAATAAGTGAGTACTGAATAAGGCATGTATCTCAGACAAATAAAGAGTGAGATGAAATTCCCTTACCTAGAGTCTGACATATATTGTTTGTATTTATATTTTATAATAATAAACCTATGTTAATAAATTACTTTCTTTATAAAAAAATTCCAATCTTACTATTAATTTGTATTACATATTACCAGGTTGTATAGAACTACTTAAACAATTATGTTTAATTCATGTGTTTTGAAAAAAATTTGTTCATGTGTAAAAAATGTCTTTGGATGGTTGACTGTGGTCAAAGTGGTCATTATATAAACTTATAATGAATAATAATCATCACACAATCATCACATTTTTTCATTAATTATAATTTTATAACACATCATTAAATGTGTCTATAAAAAATGAATCAATGCTATAATCACGTAGAAAGTAGGTTGTACGTACACATGAGTTACGTTCCCATTTATCAATTATTGTTATGTAAATATGGTAAGTAACATAAATATTTACAGAATAATAATTATATCATAAATAAAATATTACATAATAATATATAATTATATATACAATTCTTGTGATGTCAAAGGAATCACATCGTGTCGAGGAGGTGGTATTCCACACGTCTGCGAACGACGTTATCACTTTATAAGTTTGTGTATGGGTAATAAAAAAATTTGTATATATTATATTTACAGAAATTTAATTAGTTAATTAATATAATATATATTTATTTTATGTTACATAAGTTTAATTAAAATAACAATTTATATATTCTATGAAGTGTGTGAACAAATCTCATCGCTTTGAGGGGGTGGTAGTCAACCATTCCTCAAACAAAATTATTGTATTTACACCAAATGTAAAGTATATACATATGTGTTTTAAATGGATTAAAAACATTAAATACATAAAAATTATAATATATAACATATATAAATAGAGTTTCCATCATAATTTCCACTATGAGATGTGGAAAAGTATAAATGAACAATCATCTTTTAATGAGGCGGTAGTGCGTCGTACAAATAAGCACTATGTTCATTTCAAATTAGATGGATGTTTGTGTAATTATTGGTCCAAACAGTATCTTAAAAACATCCCAGGATATATTTTATACTGGTTTTTATACATTCATTTAATAATAAGAGTTTATGGAGTGGAGAAATAAAATAAAATAAAAGATCTTGAGGGAGGGTGTTACCTCTTAGTCGGGAAAATATTTTGGGTTTTCACCAAAGGGTATCCTAAGAAGGATTTATTAAAAAAGTGATAATTCAAGGAGTAAGATAATTAATTTGGTGATATATTTATGTAGAGTTTGGATTAATACAAGTATCATTATAGGTGTGTTTAAGTGGGAGGATAGTATGCCTTTCTAAAGTGAAGGAGGAGTGACACTCTAGTAATATTTTTTAAATGGGAAACCACACCCATGTTTTTTTATTACATGCATATCCAATAATGTTAAACTGTAAAATAAAGGGAGTATAATGTAGAAATATTTCAATAAAATAGATTTTTTCATAATTTTATAGGTTGTTTTGGGACTTAAGGTCATGGTTTATTCCCCTTATAAATATTAATATAACCGTAATTATTATAATTAATATTAATTACATTCACTAATATTCTCTGTAAAAAATGAAAGTGAAATTATTAGATATTATAAATTATTTTAATTCAATACATGGAATCCAATTTTGGAAATTCCCATCATATATGTGGCAAAAATTAATGTAAATGTAATTTCATAAAAGGGATGATAATGAGGGTTTTAAAGTAAGAAACCTTCAAATGTTTGTTGTGTTTTTATAATCAATTTCAAAGTGGAATTTATTCTAATAATGTAAATTGGTTTTATTGATATAAATTAATATAATTAAACTTCAAAATAAACTTATAATATCATTCAATTATATAAACAACATAGATGAAAATACAGTTTTGAATTAAAACCCACTATTTTAACTATTCATCTAAAATTAAAATTCTCAAAAAAATACCAAAAAATCATGATAATTTAATTTTTATGATTATCTTCCAAATATGATGTTTTTTAACATATAATATATATATAATTTCATAAATTTAGATTTAAAATAGTTTCCCATTAAATGGCCATAAACAAGATTACTAAAAATATTGGGTATTATGTGTAATATTGGGTTTGTTCTTATCATAGGAATATACAATCTATTAGATGAATATAAAATATATTTTATATAATATATAATATATATTCTACATTAATATCACTCAATAATTGTAATTAATTTAATTTATTAATATAAAATTACTATGTGATCATAAAAATAGTTTTCTATAAAAATATTCCATTTATATTCAATTGGTTCTTATATTAATTATAATTAATGAATTTATCTTATATTTGTGTAAACCGTAGGTTTTAATAAGATATTTAGTATTATTAATATATTATAACTTATTGTATATGTTATCTTTTAATATATTAAATAATAATATTTTATTAATTTGTAATTTTTTTATAAAACTCGGTCTTGCGTGTAATGTAAATCATCAAGGAATGTAATGATTTCATATAACACATGCTATCCTTAATGTTCTCTATAGAGAAACATACAATTTATTTTGTATGTAGTGCATTATTAACATGTTTTTTCATATAATTCAATAGAAACATTGTACTTTATTATAAAATAATCTATTTTAAGTGTTGCATGAAATGAAATATATCAGATGAATTAATTTAACTTGAAAAAATATATTTTACAAAATATTAGTGTTTAAAATTCAAAATACATTAAGATGAATTTACCCCTTTAAATTTTTATTGGTTATTAATGGTTTAATACTTGAAAGATAATTTCATCGAACCCCACATTATAAAAACTAATACTCTAAATTTCTTAAGAAGAAGGAATGTTTGAAACAAAATGGTTACCCAAAGTAACATATAACTAGGATTATAGTTTGGTGAACATTGGTTGGATGTGAAAATATAGAATTTGAGGAA
Organism: Viscum album; assembly: GCA_963277665.1. Taxonomy (NCBI): domain Eukaryota; kingdom Viridiplantae; phylum Streptophyta; class Magnoliopsida; order Santalales; family Viscaceae; genus Viscum; species Viscum album. Next base: position 1,050,239,346 of record OY728164.1, on the reverse strand, counting down.
ACACATTAATATTTATAGGGATTAGTTGAGGTTATAAATCACAAATAAGTGAATGATAAATTAAAAGTTTAAGGCTTCAAAGTAATAAATATGTGATGATTTAAAAGGCCATCAGCTCAATAAAAATTAAGGTATTAGGAAAAAATATTTTTTATAATTTTCCTAGCCATGATTAATTATTTTATTTTTCAATAATATATGGAAGTATACTTACTCAGTATATTTATATAAATAAAATTTCATTATTCAGTTGTGCTTTTATAAATTGTTAATTTATATGTTTCTCCATGTAATGGATGTATAAAAATTAACTCTGATTACTAAAAAAGTAAATTACACCTTTTTGGATCATATGATCCATAAAATAATGAATATTATAACAATTTGTCTCTAGATATTCATAAAAATCCAAATGGTTAATACATTAAACATAAAATGTAATACAATGGGTTCATTATTAATATTTAAAGAAACTACACATTAACCATTAGAGTACATAGGCTAGTGGTAGGCATGAAATGCTTATCATCCTTCAGTCGTGGGTTAATGTACCACAACCTTTCTAGACATGATTATATTTCTACCAAAATACATGATTTCCTTTTATAAAACAATATTAATTTATGTTCCAAAAAAAATGATCGAGATCCTTAATATAAGGTTAATCAAAAACTATTCTTTTGATTATGGTTTTCAGTACAACCTCAATACATAAATAATTCATTTTAATTTTAACCTAAACATTCGATAAATGGTTATCCTTTTACCCCTTTTTAAGGATGAAAATCTAAAAAATTAGAAACAAAGTCAAAAAATCAGCTTAGCATTGTTATCTCCTATATCAAAATTTATCTCTTGGTTGTCAAATTTCAAACATGTGAATACCTTTTTCATGTATTCTCTTGAAACATGGTAATAATCTAAATTACCATAAATAATTATTTTAAAAAATTCACGCCTCCTTTTTTCATAATATATTTTATATATTCCTTAAATCCAATTTTTTTAAACATGATAGCACAAACCAATTTTTAATAAGACATTTATTAATTAAAAGGTAATATGTACTGTCGAATTTACATATTCATATCAAAAATATCATTATCCAAACAAAAATATCATAAAATAAGTATCATATTAAGGGTTATATTACCTTAGTCAAAATATCACTTATTCATTAAATTACTTTTCCAATCCATCGGAAACATTCAAAGAATCTTGTAAATCCTTAGTGAAAAACATATACTGAATAATACTTGTATATTTCACTATTCATACTATATAATTCTTGATTCCAAATACATAAAAAAAATTATTATTCCACTTAATCCATAATATATAATATGTATAACTCATACTATTACTTAATACATCTTTCCATTAACGTTTTACCTATAGTCTCACCATTATCATCAAATTAACCATTACTCTAACCACCTTGCTGATTCTATTTGGATGAATTCCACTTAAGACATCAGTTATCATAATTACCATTCATTAAACACAAAAAGAATCTATCCATTGATTATTACATAGCGATAATAATATTCCCTTCTATTTGGTTAGTCGACCATTCATTCTTACTTTGAAGTTAATTTTTTTGTGTCTATATTTTCTACAGTCAAAACACCTTATTATTCCCTAAAGACAATAAAATAGGTGACTCTTTCCACATTTGTGCAAAAAATAAACTTAATCTTCTCTACTCAATGTCCTCTATTAATGGATATATTAGTGAACTCCTTCCTTAACTTTTTTGCTGAGTCTGAGCATTAGTTAAGATACATGTTATTGATCATGTTTCATAAAAACTGACTAGGCATGATCACAACATACTTCACTATAGTGGTCATCCCATTTGAATTGTCATAAAAAAAATTCCATTAAATTAAATGAAAATTATATTTCTTATGATTCTCTCCATTGGATCAATCAGGGAAGTATTAAATAAGAAACTATTATGATTGTGAGGTACCACATAATCATGAATATTCACTTATATGATTTCTATGTTATGAAATATTCTTTAATATATTATAACTCTAGATTATCCTAGTTTATTAATATCCATATTAGATTTAAATAATTCATAATTTTTCTTAATGTGTTTGAGAATTCCCAAATAATATCCCTCAGGAATTTCAAACAAGGTTTGAAAGAAGGCCCATTTTTTATGTACCAGATTACACAAAGATAGGCCTAAGACATATTGTTTGAGCTGTTACCCCTAGGTACCTATGTTCCAGAGACAAATCCAATTATTAGTACCTAGACATGGATTCATTTATAGGAAAACTATCACACTATACTTTACCAAAATTCCATGAAATTTTTCTATGATTTTAGTAATCCTTATACTTATCTTTATACATTTCTGTATAAATATGGGTATGTTTTTATCATCCCCTTTTCCAAAGGTTAACTATAATTTTACTCGGATACTAACTATCATGTTCCATTTATGAAATACATATACATTACATCACTTTTTACAACACAAAAAACATTAAAAAAATAGGCTCCCAAAGAGTGTATTCTTCTAGTGATTTTTCAAACATAAAAACCTGAAAAATTGTACATATGTTAACTAAATTATCTCCTAGTGGATTCTTATTTACTAACACCCTTCTTAGAAACATAAAACATAATACATATTTTCATAACCTATGTAAAGGAACATAAAAAGGGGTGATCTTAGATGATTTATATGGGTAAAAAGGGATACATGTAAGAATAAACATGAGAATATTTTTATGAGAACATGATCATGTAAATACAAGATCATAACCTACATATAAAATTTCTTAATCAGTAATCATGAATTAAAGAGTCACAGTTTAGAAGACACGAATCATAAGGAAATGATGAGCATAATCTGTGAAAGAATAACAAAGTAAAAAGAAATGGAATTATGGTATACACATAAGAATATAATTATATATCCATAGTATTCACGACATTGCTGCCAATGGAATATTAGTGGGAAAATCCCATTACTAAAACGAGTTCAATCCCCGTTTTAGCACCATATTACTGAACGGATTTTAGTCCTTTTTCCATCCCTATAATACTGATCAAATTTCACTCCTCTTTCCAGTCATGTTTATCTGATGTGAAATAAATCATTACCCAATTAATTAGAGGTAGATATATGTCCCATCCATCTCATAATGAAATCATAAATACATATCTATATTATCATAAATAATCATATCATAACCCATAAAATGAAATGGGTATTATATACATGTAATCATATCGATACATGTTGAAAAAAATTAAATTTTCATAATAATTTCACTATAAAAAGAACCCATAAAATGAATCTAGTTTCAAGAGAATATATCCCATGAAAGATAAATATGTTTCATAAACATCATTCCTTCAAAACGGAATCCAATAATAGAATTAATATTAATGGAAACATTGAATCACGTCCCCAAGAAAGAATGCGTAACACCAACAGATGTTATCTTAGATAGAAAATAATTTGGAATGATATTTTAAAATTATTTGTTGAGGAAAATATCTTTCTCCTCTAAGAAATTATTTTTTTAAAAAACATTTTGGAAAAAAATTCATTGAATATAAACTTTAATGCTTATAAAGGAATCCTAAAAACCATTTGAAATCCTTTTTCCTTGAAAATTTATAGAGAATCTGAAAATTTTTTGGAAAACCATTAATTTTAAAATCCCTTTAAAAAAAATATTATCAAAAAAAAAATAAACATTTAAACATGAAATGTAATATTTGAAGAAATGATTGCAGGTAAATCCTTACATGGCACATGAGGTAAAAAAACATTCCTTTTTCATGGAAAACAATTTAGAAAAGTGCCTTGACTGGAAAATGATACATATTTTATTTTAAAAAAAAACATATTTTCAGATTAAAAAACATGGTTAAAAATGATTTTTAATGATCATAAGAGATTACTATCATATACTTGGTAACCATTTGAGCAAATCAGATTTTTATGGGACACATTTTGATAAACAAAGAGATAGGTAGGGTTATATTTTATTTAAAAAATATTAGTTATATTAAGTGGAAAAGATGGGATAATTTTATTAATGCATGAATAATTAATTTCTAAATAGATGAGAATAAAATTCATGAGTGTTCTTGAAATATAGATTATAATATTTCCTTAATTAAAACATGATCATAAACAATCTCAATAAATTTTTGAGATTGTTTCAATAAACACTTACCATATTGTAACTTTGAATCATACTCACCATGTAAGAAAAATAAATTACATGAATCATTAAAATATCATGAAAGTATGGATATTAAATTTATAACATGGAAATGATATTTATACACCTCATATAAAAATATATGTGTATAACATGATATGTGTATCAAAGAAAGAGAATTGACACCAAATTACATTACTGAATTCATAACTTATGAAACCTAAACCCCTTGATTGAAATATCATAAAATGGATATGTACATACTTATATATTTATGTATATAAGGAATATAATACATTTATGGGTAGTATATACACCAAAAAATAAGGGAGTGGTTAATAAGGCGTGTATCTCACAAAAACAAAGTGTGAGATGATCTTCTATAACCATAAGTCCATCTTGTCTCGTGTGCCATTTTATTATTGAAAAATAATCATTATTAATTAAATACATCCTTAAAAACATTTTCAAGTTTATTATTACTTTTACGTCACTTATTCTCAAATTTTATACAACTAATTAAACAATTATGTCTATGTTGGGAGTTTTGGCGAAATTCGGTTCAGCTGTTAAAAATGAGTTTGGTTGGTCGACTATGAACAATGAGTCATTATATAAACATATCAAAAATAATTATCATGAAAAAATTATAATATATATACATTAATTATACTTTTAAAACCAATCAGTAAATATAGTTGTGAAAAATAAATCAATGTTACAATTAGGGAGACAATTGTTTATACATATACATAAGTAACTATCCCATTTCTCAATGAGCGTAATAGAAAGAAGATATGTAACATTAATATTTCAATAATTTTCATTGTATCCTAATTAAATTAAAATTTAGTCAAATATAAATATATATACAATTACTTTGGTATAAAATGAATCACATCTTGTCGATGAGGTGGTAGTTCACACATCCACAGATGACATTATAACATTATAAGTGTGTGAAAGGGTAATAAAGAAAATGGTATATATTATATTTATATAAATTCAATTATGTTATTAATATCCTATATATAATTTTTATGTCAAATATTTTTAATTAAAATAATCATGTATAAATTCCATGTGGTTTCTGAATAAATCACATCTCTTTGAGGGGGTTGTAGTCCACACTTCCTCAATCAAAATTCTCATATTTACACCAAAATGAAATTATAAAGATATGTGTCGTAAAATTATTACTCAAGATTAAAGACATAATAATTTATATATATATTATATAAATAGGTTTTTTATCATAATTTTTACCATGATAGGCGGTAAAGTAGAAATAAACAATCATCTGTTTATGATTTTGTATTTCGTCGTACATGTAAACACTATCTTTGTTACCCATTAGATGGATGGTTGAGTAGGTGTAGGTAAAACACTTACTATAAAACAATCATATTATATTGATGATAATATATTTATTCAATAATGGAATAATAATATTTTAGTAAGTGGAGAAAAAATTTAAAATAAATGATCTTGAGGGAGTCTATTACCTCTGAATTAGGTAAATCCTTTTTGTTTACAGCAACGAGACTCCTGCGAAGGATTTCTTATAAAAGTGAGGCTTAAATAAGGATGTTAAGGATATTTTAGAGTTATTTGTTTATACTTATGTATGATATTATGTGTCTTGATAGGTATGTGGATGTGGGAGGATATGAGGATTTTCCATAGTGGAGGAGGAGTGACACTCATGTAATATTTTGTAAAAGGGAAAACCCACTAATGCTTTTTATTTAATGTGGAACCAATAATGGTAAATAGTTGCTCCAATGTAGTATAGGGGTGAATCATGGATATAAAAATGATTTTTTACAAGTGATTATGGATTTTTGGGCCATAAGGTTATGGTTTGGTCCCTTATTAATCTTAATTCAACCTTTATCATTTTAATTAATTTTGATTACATGCACTAATATTTTAGATCAAAAAACAAGATTATCATATTAGAAATTATAAATTATTATGATTAAAAAAATTAATCTTTTTTCCCAAATTACCATCATAGAAGTGGCGTAAATTTATTTAAATTTAATTCCCGAGACAGGACGCCAATATAGTGTTTTTAAGTAAATACATTCAAAAGTTTTCAATGTTTTTATAGTCAATTAAAAGGTGAAAATAATTCCAATGATCAAAATGGGTTTGAATAATAAAAAATTAATTTAATTAAACTTTAAAACCAACTTAAAATATAATTTAATTATTTAAATAAATGATATGGAAAAGTATTTTTTAATTAATATTCATTATTTTTAACTATTAATTAAAAAATAAAACATCACAGAAAATGACAGCGAAAATTACCATAACCTTATTTTTATGATTTTATATCAATTATTATGTTCATTTAGACAAATAAGATCTATAAAATTTTCTATATTTATATTTAAGATTGTTTTTCCATTAAAAGGATGTATCATTCCCTTAGAATATTATAGAGATTTATGTATAATATTTGGATTGTTATTATCATAGTCCAATTAAATATATTACATTAATATTAAAAATATTTCTTTTAATATAAAAAATATATATTACATCAATATTATAAAAAAATTATTTAATTTAATTTATTAGTATAAAAAAACTTTGTGAGCATAAAAATATTTATGTATAAAAATATTCCATTTTTATTCAATTGGTTATTATATTAATTGAAATTAACAAATTAAATTTATATTTTTTTAAAAACAAATGTTTTTATATGATAGTGAATATTCTTAATATTTTTTAACATAATGTCTTGGTTATGTCTTAATATATTAAATAATAATATTTTAATAATATATTATTATTTTTAAAACTCAGTCTTATCTTGATGAACAACCCATCAAGGAAAGTCATGCTTGTATATAACACATGTTAACTTATGTGATCTATGTAGAGTTAGGTAAAATTTAGGTTGTATTTAGTACATGATTAACTTGGTGTATCATATAATGTAATCCAAACACATTTATTTAATATAAAATAAATTTTTTTCACTGTTGCGTGAAATGAACACTATAAAAAGGATTAAATTAATTTTTAAAAAAGTTATTCACAAAATCCATAGCTGTCACACCCAATTAGAAACTTTTATAATGAAACATAAGTTTGTAGGGATTGCGAATATGTCAGTCTTGAATCCATGTTTTTAATTTTGAATATTTTTTATATATTTTTATTTTAATTTTTTTGAATTTTAATTAAAATTTATTTTATATGGGTGGTTTTGATGTTTAATAGATTTGGTATGAAAATAGAAGAGTTAGATGTGTATGATTTTGAAAAATAGTTCAAAAAAATCATATAGATACCATGAACATTGTTTTGAAAACATTCAAAGATATTTTATCATGTCTAATTTATAGTCAAACAAACTATACAACAAAACCATGCATAATTGTTCCTCCCTCCTAGTTTTTTTTAATATTTATTAATTCTAAAATTGATTGTTATGATGATTTACTTTATTTTAACTGAATTAAAATGAGTTTTTGTGTGACTTGTTGATATTATTTAGTACTATGTTATTTATTTTTTATTTATAAAATTATTATTTCATCATTTAAATATTTTTATGATGTTTCATAGATTTTAGATTTAATTTTTTTAAGTGATTATGGAATGAGAATGAATTATCTGTTCAAATTATTTATCTAAATTAAATTCTTTATAAGAGATGAATTTATTGAGATAATTTAAAATTAGTATGATTCATTGATTATTAATAAAAAATAAGTGGTGAATATAGATGTTTTTTATATTTCATGACATAGTTTCATAAGTTTTTTAGCATTGAAATTAAACTAAATGTTTTGAATTTCATGATTTTGGGAAATATTATTTAAACTTTATGATAATGAATGGGGATGAGGAGTTTTTTAACTTATGATAAAATTAAAATAATAATTTCTTTAGTCTATTAATTGAAATATGTTTTTACAGTTTTATACAATGTACATGGAAAATCTTGTTATTTTTTGGAGAAAAAATGATTTTAGTTGTATTGTGTGTCCAAATATAAGATATCATTATGTTCATTTATTTGATCTTATTTCATGGGTATGTAAATTTTTTATGTCGTTTAAATATTAAAGTGTATTTTTACTATGTTAAATATTACTTTAATGTATTCCATAAGGGATTTTCTTGAACTAATCCTGCTTATAGTTGGATTTGGGCATTCAAATTACTGACACTATGAATCCTGAAAGAGTTTCATATCCAAATCAATCTTTGAATCTTGACCACTTCATAGAATCATAAGTGTCAGTTTTCTAACCTAACATCTTATATATAATTAATCGAAATGGAAAATTTTAGTATTTTTTCCCATTGTTCTATCTTCTATGTGCATGAATACTGTATATTGAAAAAAGTACATAGAAATATGAGCTAAGAATGAATGTGGTATGTATATGCAGAAATTTTCTTAGTTACATTACAATAATTCCTTTGAATAATATACCTCTCAAGTGATATAAGTGTGTTAAACATGGTAAATTCAATAAATCATGTCTATAATATTTATATATGTACCTTAGATGTGTCCATTGGTCTCAACACTAAATGTTTTACAAGTTTTCTTATCAGTTCATTCATCTAAATGATGTTCATAATATTAGAGAGACATTATTATCTCCTGAATATTTATACATATTTTTAATTCTCTTAGAATAGTAGAAACCTCTTTCATGTCGGTAAAAGTGTAATGGTGTTAAATATTATCCATTATTGAAGTATTCTTTCCATGGTAGTGTAATTTCATCCATTTCACAAATTTATGTTTAATCCTTCTGTTGTGGAGAAACCTATAGGAATAAACAATATTATGTTATGTAACTACCTTGAGTGGGAATCCAATCTAAGGGATAATTCATATTGGTTCCAATAATATATAAAATTACAATTATAGTTTCAATAGGAATCCAATGATGAGTATGATTACATTGAGGAAATTTTTTATTAACTTGATTTGTAAATTCAAAGTATCTTGTTCTTGAGTAGTTTAGTTAAATTTCTCCCAAATCTCAATTCTGAATTACATAAACTCTACCCATGTTTTTAACCTAAAATGTGTCTCCCCTTTATAAATCTTTTTTTGGTTATTAACCAGAATAGGGTTTTAATTGTTCATGTATTTATTATTAAGGATATTATTTTTTTGGTAAGTTTAATATATTTTTCTATTTATTTTATTTTGACTTCCATATGTTTCGTTTTATTTGTTCTCAATTGAAGGACAATCTTACTAACATTATCCACAGTTCATAGGGATTCTTTAATGACATTATAGGATCATAAATTTGTATGTTGGGGATAATATTATCCTCATGATGTATATTTTATGGTATATTTTATTTATTTACTTATTTATTTCATAATTTTTGGGGTTTAGGGTTTACTATTTTTAAATCATAATATTATTTCTCAACTACATTGGTGCATGATTTGTGCATGGTTAGTATAATTATGGTTATTTATATTATTAATACCATAAATTAATAGAACATGGTCTTGGGAAAATATGAATATCAGACTAATGTAGGGTGAAATTAATTTTACTTTCATTTTTATGGTTATGGAATGGTTTATGTTTGTATAGAATTAACTATGAGACTTTATCACACCAAAAGAAGTTATCTTGTCATAAAATCCCTTAACAAATGAATTTCTCGGTAAGAATGAAGAAAATAATTTTACTAGGATGTCTCTCAGGGAGTTTTTTAGACATATGATTCAAACAATCACTTTGGTTTTCTTTGTTTTGTATAAGAAATTCTAAAATTAGGGATTTCTTATTCAATTTAAATTAAACTAGATTAAACTCCATAAGAAATGATGAGTTAAAAATTAAAATAGATTGAATATAATTATTTTAAAACCAAATTTCATTGAAAACATCTGTCTATAATATTTACATTCATACTCTCCCTTATTCCTTGTCTAATATAATTATCTGATTGTATTTATTAGTTTATAACGTATGAAATCGAGGTAAACTCTTAAATATGTATAAACACTATACCATGACCTTGATAATGCAGTTATCCAAATTATGAATGTTATTTTGAATCAAAATGATAATAAATATGTTGAACCTAATTTAACTTATTCTGTTTAAGGGAAATAACTTACCATTTTAGTTTAAATAATGATTAAAATTACTCTTATTTCAAAAACTGAACAACAAGAAAGGATATTTTAGAAGAAAACTATTCATTAAATAATATGATATACTTCATTCAAAATTATTATTGCATAAAAATTAAAAAAAAATTAAATTTTAAATATAGAATTTGAATGAGTTTTCCATGGATTAATCTACAAATCCCTAAAAGAATTTTGACAAGAATTGATAAGTCAACTCCCATATCCTTCCCTATTTCTCATGGAAACAATTGATCATGACTAACACCATGAACACATCACACATATTGTGAATGACAATCTTATATTTGGTAACAATTTCCCTTTTATGGTTTGGTTCCATTTAAAAATTGCGGGATTGTTATTTTAATTTTATTTCATCCTCTAGTCAAACCTATAAAATAATCCTAAGAATTCATAAACAAATCCTTGAATTATATATAAGGAAGAAACAAAAGATATATCATCATACTAACATTGGTTAATAATATTAAATAATCATGTGAATGTCATGTGGTTTTTATCATTAATTTATCCTTTTAATCATTCCGAAAACATCATTATTTGATCCCATTATTAAAATAGATCCATATTGGTTGACCATGGTGGAATTTTAGAGGCACCTACAGGAATCCTCCCCAAAAAACATCACAAAGATTCTAGAAAAAGGCATTAAGAGATTCATCATTGTAATTTTCTAATTTTAAGAATTTTATAGTCACATGATATAGGAATGTCAAACAACCATGGAAATAAAGTCTAATGATTATGTGATATTAATTTCTTGGATTGTCAAGAAGTATTATGATATTGTTGAATGTCCTATGATGGGATCTGAAAACTTTTGATCAAATTGTCAATGTTTTATGATTGAGATTTATATTAAATAATTGTCCAAATTTCACATTTCAATTAAAAATGATATTTTTTTAAACTTCATAGAATTTAAATGGAAATTTTTCGATCAATTTATTCAAGAAATTATTAAAATGTTCTTAAAAAATTAAGTAGGTCATTTAAAAAAAACAAATTAAAAAAATTACAAACAAAAATTAATAATTAATAATTCCAAATTAAAAAATTAATAGGAATTTAATCATTTAAATACACATGAATGAAATTGAAAAAATAACCTCTCTCAAATCCCTCTCATATAAAACATGTAATCCTTGATAAGTAAGAAAAATGTTGACATCAAAATAATTTCATAATGAAAACATATGGGATCCACCAATTAAATGATAAGGAATTAAAAAATTTCATGTATCCGAAGAACCTGTTATTCAAAATTCTCTAGTTGTTTTATTCAATAAAATTAAACAATATTTATTATCTTTTTCCAATGGATAACATAACATACATTTATTTTCCATTATCAAACAAATATGGATTTGCAACAAATGATTTTTTTCTTACAAACAAATACAAGAGTCCCAAAAGTCTGATATACACATAAATACACAACCTAATTGAGTTAATAAAATATATTAAGTTATTAGGTCCTAATAATTATTATTATATGTCTTTATGTTGTTAGGTTTTAGATGTGAGGCCTTTTAGGCCCAAACAATAGAGTTTTAGTTCTACTTGAGACAAAAATATATAGTATTCATTTTCATTCATGTGTGGTATCCTCACTCATATAGACACAAACCAGCTATAATATTAATTAAATATCAATGGGTATTCCAACCCTTTATCATATAAAGAAAAATATTATTTTCTTCCTTATTCCATTTATTTACAATTATAATTTTTGGTTTTTATTTGGATCTTATTTCAATAAAAAATTTTGATCTTGAATATAAGAGAGATAAATTTATGATCTAGAATGTGGTTTCAACTACCCAACCATTATTTTGAATAAAAATACATCATTTCATTATTCTAGGATTTTTTCTTCTTGAATTTTTAGCTGATATATACTATCATATTTTTGTTTTTATTTTGATTTTATAAAAATATGATCAAACATATCTAGTAGAATTATCTTTTTAGAAGTAAAAAACAACTTTAGTTATTAATTTTTAAACTATAACTTCCCAAAATGATATATATACCCATAATATAGCACCAACACACTTGAATTTGACTAATTCACTCATTTTTACTTCTAGAAAAGTGTGAATAAGAAAATTGAATTATAATGTGGTTAAATAGTCAGATCTTCATTGATTATAAAGGGATAAATGTGATAAAATTTAGATGTTCTATAATATAATAGTACCAATCATAAAAAAGTATCTATTATTTCAAATACTATAACTCAATAATTCTAAACACAAGTACCTTATAACTTCATGTGTTGATATTGAAAAATATAATTCTTATTTAAGTAATCATTGTTTGTTTCTCTCAAGAAGTTATGTGATTTTTAAGAATATGTGAAAAATATTTATACACCTCATAACTAAATAAATTTAGAATTGATTTGAGACATGAGATTCAACATTTCTGTGATCTTGTCATGATATTAAAATATTTTTTAATATGCACAAATAATTAGTTTAGTTTCATGGGAAAATTACTTCAATCACTTTATTAGGTTACAAAAATATCCATGGTATTCAATTTCATATTAATTTTTTTTAAAATACACTACAAATGAATGAAAACCAAAAAAATTAAAGATGAAATGTATCAAAATAGAAGGAAAAGGATAATAAAAAATGAAATTTTAATGAAAATGAATATAAAAAATTGACCAATGTTGTTCCACCCCACACACTTATTTCATGAAATTTCATCATTGTATATTTTTTTAAATGAAAAAATTATAATAAAAAAATATGTCAAATTTAAAAAATGCAGAGAAAGGACACACCATGTTGTTTTAGTTGTATTCATATTCATGGAGATATACCTTCTCTCCTAGTGGTCATTTAAGACACTACTTTAATATATTAAAATATATTCTATTGACTACGTATATTTTTTCTGTCTTAGGTTCTTTAAATGGGATAACACGAAAATGAAAAACATGAGTAGAACTATATAGACTATACTACATGTAATAAAATTTAAGAAAAATAGCTTAATTTTGTAGTCAAATAGTATTAAATTATCTCATAATATGAATTATTTAGTGAGTATCCTTTTATCATGGAAAATAGTTTCTTTACCCTTGTATAACCAAGTGCATTTATAAGAAACATTTTAATTTATTTTAGCAACTATAAGATGATTTTTTATTCTTTTCCAATAGAAAAAAACACATGTTACATGTTTTTATTGCCCAAATATCTTTCTGTGAAATGTCAATTGGATAGTAAGAACCATTACTATAGGATAATCTTAAAGGTGAAATTATTACTAGTGTTTTAAAAGAAATATTAGTGTCCCAAATTTCATAATCTAGACTTAAACATCATTCTTTTATATTCGGGTTAATATCATTAACTAGAATTTGATGGAATCCTATACTAGATTGCTCTATAATTCCCTTAGTGTGTTGGTTATACAGTGTTTTAACCCTATTATAGACATCAAATTTATTTTAAAGTACTTGTAAGGTCCTATAAAAGATTTGGGGTCTGTGATCAGTGATCTTAGATTTAGGTAAACTAAATTTGTAAAATTGATTTTCTGTTACTAAATTTGAAAAAAAAATTTCATCATTTCCGTTTGTGGGAACAGTTTCTTCCCACATTGATTCATAATAAAAAATTTATGATGAAGAGGTATAAAATTTTTTGGGATTATTTCCCATGAAATTCATTCCCCGTACATCAAATACAGTATAAAACATGTTTGGTTTTCATGGTATTTAATTTCATTTGAATTTATTATAATGAAACTCTCAGATCCAACATTTTTTTAAAATTGAAAAAGTATCCTTAAAATATAATGAATAATATAAACTAGAATCTAATAGTTTCTAATAAGTATTTTATGATTTTAGGTGGCCTCCCTATCATAAATTTTGAAAAAAATATAAAACATATTAGATTTTATAGTATTGAATGCATATTATTATTTATTATTTACATATATCATACCACATGTAATGTTTATCCAAAATATAATTCTTCAAATCACTCATAATATTAAAAAAAATAAAAAATAATGTGTAATTTCACTATCACTGAGTTAATTCACTAACTCAGTAAACCGTATTCTTTAATTCCTTCCCACATACAAATTATCTTGATGATAAATTTATTTGATAGGTTGATAGATTTAATTATTTTCATTAAACGTAGTGGGAAACTAGTTTAGATATCCAAAAATGAGTTCCTAGTTCATTTCATAATCTATTTCAACATGGATTTATTATAATTACATGATATATCTCTATTATATTAGTTTGAAATCATGAATTTTCATTACTGATTTTATTTCTAAATGGATTATAATGATGTTTACATTCGAGAAAAACCATAAAAATATAAACATATCTAAATAAAATACAATATATAGTTTCTCATTTTTAGTGGCGGTGTAATTAACTTGGTATTGATATATTGTTTTATAGTCATATAAAATAATATGTGCTATCATTTATAGTTTTGATTTAAAATTGAAAAATTGAAATATTATAAGAATAATTCATTATTTAAGAGGTAATGCTCCAACTTGGTCGTTGGACAATGGGTGGTGTTATATGTTTTTGTTTCGGAACCTTGAATACATGTATAAAAATTTCATAAAATAAAATAATTTAGTATTTGTAAAGTAACATGTTTAATTAAAAAACGATTTTAGTATTGTCATTTTAAAATCATCTATAAATTCTATTATGGATAACTAATGATTTTAAATGTCTCACTATTTTTTCATAAATTGTAGAATAGATTACCTTAACATTAAATTTTTCATCTTTCATTCTAACTTAAGACACAACATGCATTTGAAAAATATAATTTCTCCCAATTAAATTCCATTTTTCATAATCCATAATGGGATTCTTTTAGAGTTAATGCCTCAATATGATTATAAAGGATCTTCAAGAAACATTAAAATGATGATTCCTATACAAAAATTTCATCTTTAGATACTTATATTATATTTTCAACAAATTATTATAAAATAATCCTAATATATGTCTAAAAATATCACAATGAATTGATTAAAAAGGATTTAATCTATAAATAATTTAATTAATGGAATTTCTAAATTTCATTTTCCATTAACCTCAGGTGATATTCATACTTCATAATAACCATAGAATCTATCTAGATGGAAATAACATGTCTTTTTAGCAAGTCTCTAAATCACTTTATAGTGAAAATATATCAGAACATTATTTTCCCTGGTGTCCAAGATCAGTTTGAAATAATCCAAAAACAATCAAAATTGTTTGGTAGTATTATAGGGACTAGTTCACTAAATTCATTCATTGGTATTTATAAATCTACAATCCTTAGTATAAAATTAAATTAGTATCAACTACTATATAGAAGAGGTTGGAAAAATTATTACAATAACATACAGTGTGGTGACTTATTTAATAATATCCCCTAATAAAGATGGATTTAATAATTTCTTTGAGATTGTATCATAGGTTTTAAATTGTATTCTAACTAAATTCTAGGCATGAAAGATGAATGGAAGATTTTAGTGAGATCAGATGGATTCCTTCCTAATTCATTCTTCGGTTCCCTAAAAACTATTTGAAGTTCATTCTATAGGTCATTTAATAACTCTTTGGAAACAATAACATGAAATCTATCATTCTAAAAAAATACATATTCAAGGTTATAGTTAGAGGATTCATCTATGATTCAGTTGAGAAATTTCTTTTAATTATTGAAGGTTTGTATGACCATACATATCAATTTTAGCTTTTTTATTTACTCTCAAAAAGTGAATATTTTTGTTCAATGTTGTTGAAAATGGGATTTCTATTAGTATTTTTGTTGGGAAAAATTTATAGAAATTTATTTTGGTTAAAATGAATCTATAGGATCTAAATTTCCAACTTCAAGGATATCATTTTTTGGGTGAAAAATAAAAATGATTAATAGAATCAATTAAAATAGGATACTATTAAAAAAACTTAAGAAACTACACACAAAATAATTCTTATATGCTAAAAAATTCATAAATTCCTAAATTGATTAACATTAAATATTTATAGTTTCTTTTTAAAAAAAATTAAAAAATTAATTTTCAAGGTAGTTGATAATTCAATAGATATAATACGAGTCATTTTTAGTTCCATGAGATTTAAAAATATTATTTTTATATACATGAACTAATCCATTTTAAAAAAATTTATTGTTTCCTTTTATAAGAAACATGGAAACATATCAATAAAAAACCAACCAATCATGTTAACTAATAAGGTTATATGCGCATCAATTATACATTTTAGTGATTGAAAAATATTTATCTAGAAAAAATATATTACAATTTATAATGACAATGTTCATTTTTGATTATTAATAATGGTATTAAGAGTTTTTTAAAAAATTTATCCCAAAAATTATTAGTTCATGAGGGATAAATATATCATCTTCTATATCAAATACATAAAAATCAGTTGGGAAAACCACGTTTCTTTCCAAAGCTAGTATATCTTAAATAACACCAATAATGGTAGTGGTTATTTGTTTTGTAATTTAAATGAATATTCCCATAAGTTTGTGTTCCACATCATATAGATATGAATAAACTGATTATGTAATAACATTTATATAATTTCCAAAGTGAAGAGTAAAATCCATAAACTAAAACTATACAATGGTGTATGGGATTCCAAATATCTTACAATCATTACATTTGGTTGGAAAATCATGATGGATCATAAAGAAAAATTTATTCCCAAATTTACATTCTTACCTGCTAAGAATATTATTTTGTAAGAATACATCCTTTTAATTTTTTCATACATTATAGTTTTTTTCCCAACATCTAAAAAATATATATCTATATATACTTTTCTAAATGTTTTTTAGAATTTTTGTTTCTTTTTATGAAATATTTTTCATTGATGGATTACTTGAGGAATATATTTATTGTGTTTTATCATTTATTTATAATTTTGGATATAAGAATATAAGATTATCTTCTAGGATTTTTTTAATTTTTTGAAGAAAGTCCTCTTCATTTATTTTTTAATTTCTCTTTCAAAATATATTTTTAATTTTTGGAAACATTATAAATTTAAACAAGATCCATGGCATGTTATTTATCTACAGAAATGTCTAAACTAAGAAAATGAGGTGTATATTTTTCAATGATATTTTTGGGTTTTGAATTATGTATGGATTTCTAGTTTGTAGGTTATTTATCTTTGTTCAAATCTTAACTTTAATGACATTAACATTTTCCCTTCCTTTAACTCTTGGATTAATTTAGTGATGTATAAAAAAAATAATTTTATTTCTTAGGATACCCAAAAATGTATATAATAAACCACACAAGTATTCAATATGTTTTTTCTATTTTTAATTTTCTTTTTTTTATCAACATTTTATCAAAAAATATTTTAGTTTTTTTTGGAAAGGATGAGTAAGATAGAATTTCAATCAAGGGTAAAAATTGGACTTATCCTTAATGTATCTAAATTTATATTTTTGGATTTATCCTTTGATAAATCTTTTGGGTTGTTTGGTAAAACTAAATTTTTTATAGGTTTTTTTATTTCATTATTTTGTTTTATTTTTGATCGATTAAAAACCCATTGTTTCTTATATAAAAATGGTCTTATAGGAAAGACACCATTGAAATTTTTAGAAGGAACATTCATCATAGGACATTGGTTTCAAGAAATATCATTTGAAGAATGTATTACATAGAGAAGTTATACATGAAAAGTATTTTGGGTTTAGGTAGGGGTTGAAGAGTGATAGAAAAAATCATTGATCAAAAAATATTATCAAGATCACTCATATGGTGTGAAATAATATTATGTATAGACTGAGAGTGGGGACTTATTGAGAATACATTACATGTAAAATTCCTCTTACCCAGAACTATAGAGAATTTTTGGAAATATTTAAAATAAACGTTCTAATTGTGGTTGATATTTTATTATTGAAATCTCCTATAGTAGTGGCATCTATCATAATCCC
Source organism: Viscum album (assembly GCA_963277665.1). Classification (NCBI taxonomy): domain Eukaryota; kingdom Viridiplantae; phylum Streptophyta; class Magnoliopsida; order Santalales; family Viscaceae; genus Viscum; species Viscum album. The sequence continues at coordinate 1,050,220,973 of OY728164.1, read as the reverse complement.
ATCAGTATGAAACAATGTATCATAAATATCTTATATTAACAATTTCTAAAATATTTTTTGCTATGTGTAAATAAAAAAATTATATTTTAAATATATGCTAATATTATTTTGAGGTTTTCCATTTTGTTTTCCAAATCCAACATGTCAATTTCATTATTGAATTTTTCTATAATCCAAAAATAAACTGAACAAATAACTACATTCTTAAAAGGTTTTCAGTGAAACTTCACATAGTTATACATTAAATTATGGGAGTTGGTGAATGACTGTATATTAAAATTTAAAACTAGTAGGGGTATAGAGATATTCTATATAGTTTTATTAATTATACTCACAATATGGATAAAGTTGTATCAATGTGTATTATTAACCATATGGATTTTAGGCAACATGACTTATCATAGGTTTGATATTGGTAGACTTACAATTAGATACTGAATAATTTATAAGATACCTTTCCTTAGAGTTGTATAATCTATCAGTTTTTGGATCTAAAGGCCAAAAATTGGGGTTAGTATTTTTGGGCATACAAAAATAACATTAAAATAAATGTAAGAAACCTCCCTAATAATAGTTCCTATTAATGGAAAGGATCACATTTCAAAATCTATTATCAATAATTATCCTCATTAATAATCTAGTAAACAAGACCCTTATTTTGTTTCTTACGGATATTGTTAGACAGAAGTTACAAACAATAAATTTGTTTTTATAATATAATAATTAAATACTATAATTAGTGACTTCAGATTGGGGTTAAATTAATATAAAAAAATTTAAGAAAAAATCAGGAATTTTAAAGTAAAATAAATTGAAAATATTTGTTTAAACAACATATTTTAAAGACCATGGTCATGGAAAGTGTTTAAGCTTCAGTCTATCCCTTCTTCCTTAACAAAATCAATTATAACATTTAGTTTCATGGTGTTTACCAAAATAAGTCTTAGTGAACATAAAAAATTTTCTAAATAGTATACCATAACCTCTTTATAGTTTTTTCCCATTATGAATGTGATTCAAAATCTCAAAGACTTCCAACTAGATAAAACTAATTTAACAGACTATTCTCAATGGAAAGGTCTAACAAAAAAAATAATGAGAAAATTTCTTTACCTAAATAAATCGAACTACCATTTAAGATAGTTGAAAATTAATTAATTAAAGAAAGATGAATTAATCATTAATGAAAATATATAGTTTCCAAATGAGTAAATAAGGTATATTTAACCACATTGTCTTTGAAGGGTTAATCCGTAGATCTTAATAACACTTCCACCATATGATATTATTGAGAATGAATAATTCATATCCAATAGTCCACCTTATTCCATATATCTATAATTGATCATAATCATAACCACAAACATAATACACTTTTCTTGATTACTACACTTCTCTTCTTCACTTTATGATCTTTTATGATTAATGACCTTTAAAAAAATTAAAGGGAAATATTTTTATTCGATTCATATTTCAATCACATCTCATGAATAAGATCAGGGATGAAACAAGTCATCCATGAACTCTCCATGTGGTAGAAATAGTAACTCTCAAAACACATGAACATTAGCTAAAAACAATGAATATTCATTTGCATGGAATAAAGTATTTCTCTTTTAATCATTATAAGTGTGATCCTAAAAAATCTGGGCCTTCTCATTACTCATAAAATATATCCATATGGATTGAACATAATGAAAACATTGAAGAAATTCCTCAACATCCTCTCTTAAATATTTCAAAAAGTGTAATGCATAAGTATTTGAGAGAATAATTGTATAACATTACCCATCATAATAATTTTAATGTCTTATGATGAAGGTAAGTCATATGGTTAGAGAAATAATGTTTTATGATGTTTGGTTTTTGATTTTTTGAATATGAAAAAGGCATATGAAGGAGGTTAAATTCTTATGATGGGCTCAAGCGACTTACAATCAAACATAAAATGTGTTATAATTAAGCATTACTTTACATAAGTAGCTAAATTTATCATTTCAAGTTAAAGTACAATATTTTATCTAGAAATCATCAAAATTAAAAACTAAGTCATAGAATGATCAATTTATTAAATAAATAAATATAAATTAAAAAAATGAATTAGGAAATTTTTATTCAAAATCCTAAACTATCCTTAAAAATAAAAAAATAATGGAAAATAGCTTGAAAATGAATATCTGGAGGGAATAAAATCATTACAATACATAAAAAATGTCATGAAAATATATAATCCCTCAATAAAATTGCTAAAATCCCATTTTCTGTATCCCCCATATGATAATTACATTGTTTAATAGTCTATGAAATAATTTCTAGTAGAATTTGTGGCTATTATAGGGTTGGAACACAATTTACAATCATTGTCTTTAATTTAAGCTAATAGGATCCCTATTTATGCTTCTCTCATCCCCCTCATGTATTTTTGTCTTCCTACTATTGAATATTCCATGATTTCACTGTGTATTCCCATCATATTGTGATTCTTCTTCTCATTTAATCTCTATTTCTCTAAGCTCTCTCCCCATCTCTAAAACCTAGTGGATGAGTTAGCTATCTATTAATACATGGTTTGTTTACATGCTGGTTTTTATTATATATGTATAGTGAAGCTCCCTTCATGACCTAATCTATTTTTCTCCATCAATGGTTGATTGTTTTCACTTCATTGAGGTATTTGTATTTGTGAAATTATGGTTATATAAAAGATCATGTGGAATTTATTTCTTATAAATCATATTTTATAATAGAATATAAATCTATATGTGATAATATTTTCAATGTTCTCAATGTTTTCAGTGGCTCTATATACTGAAATAAAGTTATTTTACATGGGTTATCATCCATTTTCATCTAAACCCATTTATCATGCATATAAATGAATATTTTTAAATATATTAAAGGGGTTTTACTAGTAAATTGACAACAAAAGAAATGTTTTAGATTCAAATATTTTCAAAATGATATAATATGGGGCATTTTAAAGATTTAATGATTGTTTAGTGTTTTAAGGGATTTTATTTTAGTGATTTTATTATTATTAAACCTAATTCGATTCTTTATATGTTCACATTCTATAGACACGTTAATTTATGTTAACTTCATTGGGAAATATAATTTATTATATTTATTACTATTACTATATATATAATGTTTTGGATATGTTGAAAAAAATTATAAGCTTCCATTTCATTAAAATGAACTTCTTTTTCAATTCCTGGTTTCAATATTTTGTTCAATGATGAATGGATGTATTCAATATTTTTTTTAATCTAAATTTTCATTTTAAAACTATGTAAAAATGGTTTTCATGATATTGAAACATCCTTGGATAGTGGATAAAATGTAATCTTCCCATCAAGGTTGTACAATAAAGTAATATAGTCCATTATTATGGGATGTTATTTGTATGTTTTTCAAAACACAACAATACACATGTGCAATAAAATCCATGGATAGTGGGTAAAATTTCATCCCTATATAAAAATGATGTGCTTTATGATATGATGAGAGTCTACATAGAAGATCTTGTATTTTGTTATAAAAATATAATAGATCCCAGGTTTATCTTTATCCATGTTATCTTTAGTTTCAACCATTCTTATTTATGGTTCCTTAAATTTTAATTCACCATTTTTTCACACACATTTCCCTTAACTAATTCTCATTGATTACCCTTCTTAGTTGAGGTATTTAGTAACTACGTAGTTTCATAGGAATTATTTCATTTAAATTATAACTCCTTATTTTTGGTCTTGATTATATTTCAAAAGTCAATACTACTATAGTTATATTAGTTTCCGACATATTTTTTTCTTTATATTGAGTGTGTTTTTGTTTTGATTACATGTATTCCTTCTCATATATATTCATTCACTCTCATATAAAATCAAATATTTTTATTAAATATATTTCTGTTACAATTTTACATTATGTATTTTTTCCCTTGGCTTAATACATTGGTTCTTATATAATGTTATTTTTCAATCCATTGGGTTTTTATCCTCTACTCAAATTCAAATTCGTTTTCCATTTAAATGAATAACCAAAATTTTCTAAATTAAAATGACTTTGTCCTTTTTTTCATGAAAACATGTTTAATCATTATAATGTTTTGAAAAGTGATTATATTACAAAAATTTCACTCTTTATAATGTTAACATAAAATAAATATCCATTACCTTAGGGAAAATGTTTATATGTTATTATTAGTTTCCATTAAACACATTCACATGATGAAATATATTTACTCTCTATATTTAAAACCAAAATTCATGATCTGTGTTATAAAATGAATTACATTTCTCTTTGTTGAAATCCATTTGGGTATGTTTGTCTCACACCCTACGTACACACATCAGTGTATATGTAGTTCTTATATCTTATCCAGATACATGTTATGTTCTGATGTGGATTGAACATACTAATTATCAGTTTATCAGTGCTTTGGGATGTAGAGGCGACTTTGGTTTAGTAGGAGAAGATTTTGTTTTGAGTTAGAGGATTATCTCAGGTTTTTTGAATCATGTTTTGGAAACAACCTTTTGGTTTATTTTATTGGTCTTATTTAAAAGTGATTTTGGTAATTTATAATGGTTGTGAATTGTTTAGTTTCTATATATATTTGAAAATTCTTATTTTTATATTCATGGAATTCTATAAATGGATACACCATACAACATTATTACTTATATTTAACTATTATTTATGAATATTTAGAGGTTAAAATGAATACCAAGTGAATATATATGATATACATGACATTGGTCTCCATCATATGGAAATAAAGAGATTGCTTCTGGCCTTGTTGAAGGATACCCTAGTTGATGTGGAAAGATAACCTGTATTGGATTTTGGAATTATTACATTAGTTATGGTATGATAAATATAAAGTATAATATAAAAGAAACTCCATGAATTCTACAAGGGTCATATAAAATTAAAGGAGTCATAGTTTCAAATGTTATAGGATAAATTTTATGATATTCTCACTGGAGAAGATGAATATGTGGATAATATATTCATTTTGGTAAAAACATTATAATCATAATTTGATACTTTGAATATGTTATTTAGGATTCAAGGATGCTGAAAACGTTTATGAGGATTCTCCCATATAAATTTCTGAAAATATTTATATGATTGGGGATCAAAACATGGATGAGTGAACCATAGATAAGATAATAAATTTTTTATTTACTATGAGGTGACGAGAGGGATGGTCATAATAAGAAATGGAAAATATTAGAATGAGATTTATTTCTATAAATGAATATTTTTTATACACATTTCACCTAGGATGCCTTATGTGTATGAAACAAATTCTGATAATGCTACCATGGATTTTGATAACTCATCATTATTTTCAAATGGATTGTAATGACGTACAGGTAAATACAGTGAAAAAAATGATATTTTTTTGTTTCATTTTTTATAAAGGTTATAAATTTATACGTAGTTGTACAAAGATAAATAATGAGGATGAAAGTGAGGATGGATCTTAAACACCATTAAAAATAATCACAATTCAAAGTGTCTATAATGGAGGAATATTCATCAAAGGATAAGTGAAGCATAACACAATGAAGAACTTGTATTTATTCTTAATATTATATTCCACATTGTGTGATAATGAATTCTAAATTAAGAAAAAAAACGTTGACTTTTAACTGTTAAATTGAAACAATCCATTGAATTCATTGACGAAGAATAAGGGAGTGGTGGAAAAGATATTTGTTATGCGGAGACACAAAATTTATTCATGTTAATAATGTTTATATTGTTTATTTTTATGGAAACAAAAGTTCTTGATGTATAAATTATAAATTTTTATAAATATAATGATTCATTGAAGAAATATCTTGATGAATCAAAATCCAAAGATATCATCGAGATAAAATCTATGATCACAAGAAATATTATATGTATAAATGTACTCATTAATTATTTGGAAATTATTATTGAGATTAACATAATGAATTTTATTTCCAAGAACTAGAATGTGAATGATATTGAGAAAAAATATGCTAAAACTGGGAAATCATTGATAAAATGCATAACGGTGGCATAATAAATTCCATTAAGGAAGTTGGTGAATGATGAAAAATAGAGGAATATGTTATTGATTCTATAGTTAAAATTTGATATTTTTTCATGGAAACATTATCTATTAAATCATACAAAATTTCATAGAACATAAATGGTGGTAGTAGTGTAAATAATGAAAACAAGGTGACCAATTCACTTAAGAAAGAGAAAATACCCATTTTAATTTTTTGTAGAGGTGAAAAAAGCTCAAAAAATAATGAGGTTTACACTGATACGAAATGAGATCTTAATCTAATGGGTACATACAATGTGAAATAAATATTTACTATGAATGAGAGGGATGTGAAAAATGAGAAATGTTTGAATCATAAGTTACCTTAATGAATATATTTTGAATAATCTCTTTACTACTCTAAGATATTGCACTTGGAGGGAAGGTATCAATGTTATTGAATTTTTGTAGAAAAACATTATATGTGTTGGAACAATTTATCACTCCCTACGATGAAAATTGGACATGAATCAAGGGGGAGAAAAACTAAATTACCTCGTGATTAATATATAAAGTATCTTAAAGTGAAGGTAGAATTGTATAATTATAATGATTCTTTTGATAAAACTTTTTGGATGTATGATGAACCCAAAAAACACAACCAATAATAGTTTCATAATAATAATAGAGTAGTTGACTAAAAATTATACAACCAAATCTATCAAGAGGAATAGTGATGAGGAAAAATTTATAGTTGTTTAGATTTCTTAAAAAGTTGCAAATTAAGTGAAACCGTAGATACTTGATAGTGGTCAGACTTTTTATATGATAGAAAACATTAATGTATTGAAATACTCATAAATATATGGTGAAAGACATTTTACATTTGATAATAATGGATCATTATATTTCTAAAGAGTTGGATTCAAATAGATTAGTAAGAATAAATCTAGTGATTTTATGTTTGGTGATGGGATGACACACAATATGTTGAGTGTTAATAAGATTTTTGAAAATGTGAATGAGGTAATCTATTATAGGAATATATTTTTCATCAGGTGGCTGATGAATGAAATGATGATTCGTAATGGAAATTGATCTTACCACATTCTGACCACTTCCTACATTTTTAATTTATTATTTTATTTATATTTGGTCTGGTCCATTAGTTCTGTGTTGATCTAGTGGGTTTTTTTTGAGTTTATGGTTCTTTATATAAGGTGAATGGTTTTACGTCCAATTTTTCTAAAAATGAAACAACCATACATTTAAATCTATAACATGATAGAGTTTTTTCTGGCCTTGTAGGTTCACATTTTCTATAATATTGTGGAACAACTATGTGACACATAACATCTCTCTTGCGAGGAATAAATTATTGGTGGATAATTTAGTAAATATTATAAACTGTCCAAAATCATAAATTCTAGTTTAGTTTTTTGAAAATGCCCTTTCATGTTTACAGAATGAAATATGGGTTTTTCCGCCCCATTCATCTATGGAACAATAGGGGGCATATGGAAAAACCCTCCTTGGCCTAGCCTTGAATTTTTGGGTATCTTCTAACTATATTATTAGTGGTTCTTTTATGTTAATCATTTTTTATATTCTCATGTTCCTTTAATTCTTGGTTTCCTTTCATCCAATAGATTTTTTATCTACTGTCCAAACCCTCTGTTTTGGGTTTGATTTATTGTACTATGGTTCTCGATGTTAGTGTGTGAAAATCATGTCTTGAGTGTTACTCTTCCTATTTCTAAATATTTTATTCAATAATTACCTTGTTTTATGTAGGTATTTTTTTATTTCACTTTTTATTTGCACAATATATGTTCTTGAGAATTATAAATTTATTTTCCCCAAAATTAAAATTTACTTGGTGTTCATAATTTTTTTGATGAATTTATTTATCAAGAATGATAATATATCTATTTTCTAAAGGAATTTATCTTATTTAAAGTGTTTGAAAAAATTTCAAAATATATTTTGAGTGGGTTTTAATAATTTAAATTGATGATGATGGATTTATAATTTTTTTGTATACTTTTATTATGTTTTTGAGGTTTTTCTTACCTTAATATCTTGATTTTTGTGGACTTCACATGAAATACCTTGTTAGAACCCTTTGGTTTGTATGAAAGATTTAAATTGTGTTTCCTTATTAACTTCGTTGGTGTTTTTATAAACATGGATATATATTCATGTGGTTAACCACCTATCTATATATTTATATACAAATATATATAGGTGTTTGTATGTATATATTATAATTTTAAGAAGACCCCATTTAAATCATATATCCTTCCATAATGAACATCATTTCTCAAAATAACACTTTAATTAGATATTCCATGAGACATTTAATATGTTAATTATGCCCTTATGGTACCTTCCATGGTCCCTTAAAATTATATTGATTTGGAAATTTGTTTACAAGGGTTATTTTTATAAAAAATGGTTTAATTTTCCATTAGGATGTTTAGGAAGTTATTTACTAATGGTTTTGGCTCTTTAAAGTTTTAAATGTATTTTGTGGGAAAATGATCTAATACAAAATATAGAGTCCCCGTTAGTACCCTAAAATTTATCCACTAAATTATTGTTTACCCTAGTGGAATCCCACTTGTTTGAGGGGTGGTTTTACATGGATGGCATTTGGAGGTGACATGTGAATTCTAGTTGGATTATGTTCATTATTGATTTGGGTTATTGTTTGTCTAATTTCAATCATTACTTCTTGTTTTTTTATCATCATGGGGTCCTAGTCATTTTAGTGAGAGATGAGACCCACATCTATCTACATCTGAATTAAATGGATTAGATACCCCATGGTAAAAAAATTACATTATGTGTTGTGTCACTAGTAAGACTTGTTGGGAGAATTTTAGTCATTTACAGATATAGGAACACATTGATTCGATGATATTTGTTTCCAAACCAATTACATATATGGTTAGTGCATGAAATTATTATTAATTTACATTCATTATCTTTACTTTATTGTTTACATCTTATTATTCCTGATTACAATAAGTATTGTCTACTTTATGTTTTTATTATGAATATTTTATCTGGTTTTAGTATTATATCTTGTTTTTTATTCTATCAATTTTTTTCTAATTCATGGAGTCCATTTGGTGTGATTTGGGTGACTATTTTAAAAGAGGCTACTATAATGTACTTTAATAGAGTTATCTTGAAGGGGATTTAAATTTTCCTTTGGAACATGTTTTGTTTTTAATAATGTTTTATTTAAAATTTTTATCATCAAATTTCATTAAAATAATGAAATACATCTTTCGCTATGAATTTGAAGTTATAATTTATGGTATGCTTTATAAAAAAATTATTGATTCTATGGGGATTACATACTATAATTAGTCGTGTTATCACACTATCTGTTACACTCAATGTTTATTACACTGAGTTTTTTTATAGTTCACGTATCATTTTTGGATTGCTATTAAAGAAAGTTGTATCAAGGATAGATGGGGACCATGAGGTCAAACAAAGATCATTTTGAGTTTATCATATGTTTTTTATTTTTTATTTTGGTTTTAGAGATGTATTTTCAAATAAATCATTTGAATTTAAATCCATCATTAGTTCCATTCATTATATTCAGTTGTTATTGTACCCTTAGTATGATGCATTCTTTTTTTAAGAGGTAAAATCATCACCAATTTTTTTACGCTCACTATGATTCTTTTTTTCATACAAAGAAGATCAGGGGAACCCCAAATGTATGTATCGGGGTGGATCATGTGTCTAGTTTAGGGATGGAAAATGTGGTTTCATGAAAAAATGGAACCAATGCCACCCTTTCTATTTGGAGATGTTAGTTAGATAAGACATTTAGACTACTGAAACATGAGAGGTATGAGTGGGAAGATTTTACTGAGTTCTTAATTATCATGAGATTTAATTTACCATGGATAGATTGTTATTGAGCTTAGCATTTTGATTTCATTATTTTTTTTCATTGTTTATTTTGATTTATGTTGATTGTATTTATGATTACATTGGAGTTTTGTTGGTTCTTTTGATATTTTTTTATGTTTTATTACTAAAGAAGAGGGATGAATTAAATGTTAACTACTACACAACACAATATATTAAACCATGTGTATACCATGTAGATTGTTTTTTTCCTTCCATTGGTAGTTTCATGATTGGTTCATGGTCCACCAAACTATGCGGTTAAACCATGCATAGCCAGTATCCTCCCATTGATATTTTGTGTTGAAATATTTTGGACCTAGTTTCTTCTTATGTGATGAATCTGTGTTACTATATATAATTAAGAATGATTATAATGGTTATTTCATAAAATTGAATTAATTTTAAAAGTATTTTTTAAATTGTGGCATGGGTTTAAATAAATGGCCAAGGTTTTGAAATTAAAATAGGGGTATTTTTTAAATTAAGTGTAAGGATTTTATGCTTTAGGAAATATAAATGATTAAATAGAAAATATCAAGGGATTTTTAATTGATTTCAATGGAGTGATTGATATTTAAAATTGGGGTTATGAATTGAAAGAGGTAATAAATTATAAAGTGACATTTCAAAATGTTCATATTTCAAATGAGTTTTTTTAAAAACATTTATCAATGAATTTTTTATTGATTCCCTTAAGGGAATGTTATTTTGAGTTCAGACATAATTCTATTCAAAATTAATTTAAATTTAAGTGAAAAATTATTATTTTTTTAATTTTTTTATTTATATTTATCTCCAAGAATATTTATAAAGGTTTATAAATTTTCATGTGGGGTTTGGTTAGTCAATGAAACCACTCCAAATCATGATAGAGTAGTAGAACTTTTTACCTTCTAGGGTTTGACTATAATTTTAGGAGGCATGTGTTCTAAAGAGGGAGAAGGATGGCATGTAGTTTTTTAGATATTATTTAGATCCTTGAGAACTGTTGATAGTTTTTGACTAAGATATTCCTTAGAGGTTTCCAAGGGTAGATCATGGATTAGTGTAAGGCTATCATTTTAACTCCACTCAAAGTTGTAATCTTGTCGAAATTATTTATGGCCTAATTTTCTCAATAGTTACTTCTTGAAAATATTAAATTGAAGAATCTATTATAGCATGTGAGAGTCTAATAAGGTCAATGGGTGGTAAATTGGTATGTTAACCAATTCAATGACCTAGTCAGTTTTCTATTAATTTCATTTCAAGTGATTCCTTTATGGATAATAAATTCCTAAAGACCCTCCATCTAGACCTCAGTGCTCAAGTACATTAAACTAATCACATTGTAAGGGCCCAGATCCATATAGTAAAAACCATTGTGTGTTTCCAAAGTCCACATTGCTCAGACAATGCCTAAATATGGTATAGATATGTTTGGATGCTAAATGATTGAATTTGTGAGAATTAATGACGTGTAAGGGTTTTACATTGTGATTTTTTGGTTTATATCTTCTGTGAGGATTGTTTAGGGGATAATTCATGGTGTTAAATTAATCTAGATTAAATGGAATGAGGAGATGTGTTTTTTTGCGAGACTTAAGTCCCAAAATTTACTTGATGTGAAAGGGTTCCATGACATAAAAATACTCAATGTATCATTCCATTAGAATCGATATATCCTTAGCTTTTTCCAAATCCCATGGATATCTCTTGATTTCAAAGAGATCTGCACCGTACACTCCACGAATCTTGGAATCCCTTTGATGAAGATTGATTCATGGCTTCCCATCTATGATCTATGGTGATATGATGTACATTATATATCTTCTCTAATTATTCTTTAATATGGATCCTCCCACTTCGTCTTATTATGTGTTTATGGTTTCTCTCAATAGTTCTAAAAGAGTTTTCTTGGTTTTTTGTTGATATGGTTATGGAGTGGATTCCTTGGAGGGTAGAAACTCTTACAGGAGGGAAGATATGGATATAAAATGATACTCTATTCTCATGTGATGAATTTTGATACATTTTTGGTACAGGATTCATTGAATATTCTATTCATTTATGTTCACTTGTAATTTTTTTATAGTTTACCCCATTAGATAGTAAAGGAATTTACAAAATGATTATAAAACAAAATTATACAATAATATTTGTATCAATAACACGTTATTTATTTTTACCATGATAATGGATATACTATTGATTTCTAGATAGTGTTCTATCTATTGTTTGTTTGTTATCATGTCTTTTGATGATACATTTTAAAATTTATATCTTCAAGGAAAATGATAACAAACATAAACACAAAATTAATTGATTAATTGTTTTATTAATTAAGGAAGAGTTATGTTTTAATTCTATGTTTCATAAAATTTTATAGAAATAAAATTGATTCAATTAACAAGATTAATTATATGTGTTTCTATATCAAAAATTAAATGATATGTAAATGAAAATGTTGATAATTAATGTTGATAAGTTTTAAATTTAATGGCATGTTAATGAGAACTAAATATCACTGTGTATGATGAAACTCGTTTTAATGAAAATAGAGTGTTTAATTTTTGATATCTTGTTATAGATTTATTCAATGTGTTTTCCATTGTTAAAACCTATTAAAAACTAATCAATTAATTCAATATGAAATAAAAAATGGTTTTTTAGACATAATTTCTAGTGCATGTGTGCCCAGTTGGCCTAAGATGGCTATGTGCATTGAGTTTGGAGTCGTTAGAGATCACTTGTGTGTGGAGAATAGATGCCTTGTTTTATAGAAATGATTTACCTATTGGATATTTCATATTGTTTCAACATGGTTTTATGGTTTTCTCAAGATTTAATACTCACTATGTGATGTGATATGGGGAGGAGAGGCTCTGTTGCGATATGAGCCTTAGATGGTTGATGTGATGTGGGAATAGAGGTCCAGATGCTGTATTAATAGTTAACAAATGTGATGTTGAGATGCATCTGGATATGAATGTGGGATTTATGGATAGAACTAGATATTATTTAATTGTTTTAAGTAATGATTACCCATTTATTTGATGCTCAAATTCAGGATGATCTCTTATGAATATGTTTAATGGAATACGGTGAGGATTCTAGTTTTTTAGATATTCCTTTCCCTTCGGCTTAAGGTAAATAGATGTGATCTATTTCATGTTTCTCCATGGTGGTATATTTTGATGGGTTTCCTATATTACCTTGTTTATGGAATGATTCTAATAATTAATAAATAATTCATAACGAATGGTGTTGGTTTAGTTGTCATGAAAATGCTGAAAAGATTCTCTTGAGAAACCACGGTTTTTATAATGCCAAGTGGGAAAGAACAATACTCCCATGCTTAATGTAACATAATGTGGAATAATATTATTTGTTAATTAATAGATAATATAATAATTAAAAAAACAAAATGATAAAAATAAAATTAATTATTGTATCTCTTTACATTCTTAAGTAATTATAGGAATTATAGTCCTAGCAATGGAATTCAGGAGTCTCAGTGATGTTAGCAACAGTTAAATCTAAGAATATGTTATTTTCATAGTGTGTTTTTGAGATATAAAATGTATTATGTTTTTTCTGGCTTCATATATTGTCCAAACCATGTCGATTTGGGTAACTGAGACTTAATGGACTCGGGAAGGGTTTTTCCAAACATCTCAGAGGTAGGATATATGACTAACTATCCCATATGGATCACTCTCTTCTATTGGTAGTTACTTTTGATGGTATGCATGATTGTTAGCTTCCCCATATATGTGTGTGTAGAGAGATGTGTTGGATTGTGGTTATTCATACACATGTATCCTCTGAAATAGTATCCAAATATTATTTTTGGTATTAAGTGTACATACCTTAATGACTTGAGCTACTTACATAGTGTGTGGACGGTGATGGCTTGAGGTGTAATACCCGATGAATGATACACATCATAAAGGATGAATTGGATCCCAAAAAATACTTGGATTCTATATATGGTTATGTGATATGGTATGATGTGATGATGTAATACAAGAGTAACATATTTCGATGTCTTTATGAACAGTCTTCAGGAAGGATTATTTTAGAGAGAGATGGCTCAGGACGTTCGATGTTAGGTAAGAACATACAACTAGTAGGGAGAAAGGTGAAGGTTACCCTTGATGTTTCAATATTATATTATATGATATCTTTTATTTTATACATGGTGAGAGTTACCCATGGTGAGGCTAAAAGAAATGTATACATTCTTAGGTGATGATTTTGTTTCACTATTGTTCACTACACCTTATTATCCATTATTTATCTTTTTCATGAGAGGCTTCAGAGAGGATAAAACCGTTTATACTATTATAATCAAACAATAATAATATAATCTTTCATTTAGGTCATCAAGATAATGTTATAGATCAAGATGTGTATTACTAGCTCGTGGATTTACAGATGCTGTTTGGGATTCATGATCACTGCCATCCATACCTTTTTGGTACTTGTGGTTCTTTTCCAATTGTTTTAGTATTGTATGAAATTAAATTTTTACACTTGGGATTTATTTATTTTTATATGTATGAGTTGGTTATAATTGGGGTATTCTTCTAATATCCCTCTTATGTATGTTCTCTTAGATATTAATTCCACCCATATGTATGTTTATTATACCCTCGGTGCTTGTATCCATCCAGGGGCCTATTGGAGGCATGATTCAAGTACTCACCATCTCCCTTACCTCATATCTGACCTAAGATGGGTTCACCTTGGGGGAGATCTATGTGACCGATTGGTATAAAAGGATTAGGTAGGGGGATATGATAGAGTTTGGATATAGGCACAAGTGAGATTTCATGGGTTGGTAGGGAAACAATGTTAGCTATGTTTAGAAAGCAACGTAAATATGGGATAATGGATAAGACATGGGTATTTAGGGACCCCTATGATATGATTTAGGGATCTTAATTTTTACCAAGATTACTAAATAGAGTGATACTAGTTTCATAAGAGAGTCCTAGGAATGGGTTATATATCATTATTCATTGTGCCTATGTTTGAAATGGGTAGAGCTTTGGATATGTTAAAACCATATCAAGATAAAAAAATAAAAAAATAATTAATATTAATATTAATCATTTCATATTTTATTTTTATTATCTCTAAATGTTTTTTCATTTGGCAGACATGTTTCTAGGTCAATATACTTATCAGATTCACATTGAATATATTCAGCAAGATATTCTAGTAGATCAACATATAATGGAGGTCGATGATGACGAAACATAGAGGAGGAAATATTTAATGGTTCAAAACTAGAATTTGAATAAGTTTTTTTCTCTGTTTTAGATTCATTCATAGATGATTGGTTTGAGAAGGTTAACATATATTTCTATTTGATCTGTGTTCGAAAGGAGCATTGGTTTTCATTGGTCATGATGATACTATGTGTTGAAATGAGGTAGTGGTGGTTTTTATTCCACAATTATCAAGATGATTTAGCAGTCTTATAGGGGAAGTTACCAGACTAGTTCCAACCATAGTTCCTTTATTAAACCATAAATATATCGAGTCACCAAGTGATTCATACCCATTGAAAGAGATTTATATCATGCAATATTTCATTATATATTTTTTCACCCTTCTATGATATTTATCAGAACTATATCTATATGAGGAGGATCAGGTGAGGAATGTAGATGAGTCTTTTTATCTAGAGTTCCATATATAAGTCACCCCATTAATGATGAATTTATATCTTGAGATGTTAGAGTAGATGGTATTTAAGTGATTCTGGCCAGAACAAGACCATCATGAAAATAAACTAATCTGAATTCATGATGAATTATAACTACTATATGGGGTTCCCAGTTTCGTTGACATAAGATCTTTTTACCAGTAGGGGGGAGGACTCAGCCCTAATTATCTCATTTCTATGGTGGTGGTGTCTCTCAAACCTATTCAAAGGGATCATAAGCATATTTTTGTAATGAAGGCTAAGGTCATATGTGTAATGAGTTCCTAACCATTTTAAGAAGTCATAGTTTCCCATGTTTTTTATATAGTTCACTCTATTGAGGCTATTTTATCCGAGGCAACAATAGAAATATATACAAGTTTGGGATCTATAGAGAGGATATAGGGATGGCATTGTACATCCTTGAGATTCTCCTAATCATCAAATAGTAAAGCACTTCAATGGAGGTGGTATTTAACATGGTCAAAGAGCTCCTATTCATCTTCATGCATTATTTTTTTCAGTATCAGGAGATCTAGATGTCATTCGAGGAACATTTTTCTTATTTTTTACATAGGTTCCTACATTGTTTGATTTCAGAGTGACATGCTCTTTTATATCACCTAAAATCATCCATGCATTTTGATTTGAGTTATAGAGGCTTCCGGTTCCATTGAAGTTTATTACACCCATTGGAAGTTAAGGTGAAATGTATAACATATGAGTATATATTGAATTGGTGTTGGGGAAGTAGGTATCTTTGTATGATTCTATATGTTAATTGATATAACCCTATGAAATCATCCAAATCACGTATTGGTTGTATTCATTATAGGATATATGTGAATAAATTAGGTAGAAGGTTGTGTTCTATGATCCTGATAAATATAAGGGAGTGTTCATTGGTGAGAGATACCCTTAGAAGTGTTGGAGGTGTGTTCAATCCTTGTATTAATTGATGGATGAGCTGATGACGAGTCAATAATAAGTTATGTAGTTATTATTTCTAAATTCTGTATAAGAATACCCCATTGCCCCTCTAGAGTAGGTTTTATCATTACCCACATAAAGATATATTGAGTTTGGGATAGAGATAATGATAGTTGTGTCTTATATTCGATGTATTGATATTAGATAATGGTTAATATGTTTTGAGAGAAATGATTAATGATTTATGATCTATAGTGTTGATATTTTTTAGCCAAATTCCTCACATTGGGGTGCACAAGTTTTTTATAAAGAATATTAATTATAATTTGTGGAATTGTAACAATTATCATCACTTAATCTAACTGATAGTGGGGAACCACTATCTTATTCCATGGATTGATGATTTATTTGCGCAGATAAAGGAAATAGAATGGTTCTCAAAATTTAATTTTTTGTCACCGTATCTTTAGATACAAGTGATCGATGAGAATATTCATAACACTACTTTATATTGTTTTCCTGGGAATTATGAGATTTGTTATGCAATTTGGTGTTATTAATAAACTAGTTCTGTTCATGGGGTAGATAAATTTAGTGTTCAATGAGTTCTTAGACAATTTCATATTGTTTTTCATTTATAGAATCCCAATGTACTCCATATTCGAGGAGGAGTATGAAAATAATATGTGTGAAATTTTGGGAGTTCATCATCATGAGTATCTATTAAAGAATTTACTGAAGTGTGATTTATGGGATTATGAATTCTATTTAATTGGACATGTCATTTTATTGTTGGAAATAGCTATGGATCCATCAAAGATAGATGTAGTTTTTTCTTTATTAGACACCAAGATATTGGAAAAGTAATATACATTTCTTTTTCTTGTTGGTAATTATAGGAGGTTTAAATCAAATTTATAATGAGTAGTGACTCCTATGATAGCTTTGACTAGAAATGGTATGGTGTATCTATGGATTGGCCACTGATAAAAATCATTTTAGTACTTGAAAGAGATGTTTATCAAAAATATATTACATTTATTTCTAGTAGAAGGTGCTCATTTTTATGTTTCCATGATACCTCACATATTTATTTGGAATTTTATATGATTAAGTAGTCATTTTTTTTATGGGTCACAACAATTATGTCCCCATGTGCGTAACTATGCCACCCATGAACATGATTTCGATGAAGTTATTTTTCATTGTTTTTTTGTTGATGATACCTCATCAATGAATGTTTTTTGGTTTTTACTGACCATGAGATCCTAATGTATGTCTTCTCCAAATTTGACATGAACATGCGTCAGTGTTAGTGGATGGAATTATTACAGGATTATTAATTTTAGATTTCTTATATGATGGGGGAGGGAAATGTTTTGGCTGATGAGATGAGTAAGAAGTCACGTAGTGATATAACGTGTGAATCTAGAGGTTTCTTGAGTTTGATGGGATAACTCTCAATTATGCATATAGATATGGAAGAGGTTTGAAGCAAAGGGTTTATTTTCACGATAAATGTGTATTACAATTAAGAGTAGAAGGTAGAGGAGTCCTAGCTAATGAATTCTATACAACAGGTCAAGAGTGACCATGTTGATTTTACTGACACCCCATATGGTTGGACTGAGGATGGATGGTACTAGGTGTTGTTTTAGGGAAGGATTTTCATCTCGTCAATGAAGAATGATATGGTACTCCATGAGTTCCATAGATCACCTTTGTAGGTACATCACAAAATTAAAAATATTTACAAATCCTTGAGATGTTAGTTTTGGTGGTGTTTGTTGACGTGTGAAGTTTCATAGTTTTATTCTAACAATTTGGTCTGTCATAAGGTAATTGATACAAATCGTGTTCTTAATATACATATCTAACTATTAGAAGTTTCCTAGTTTAAGTGAGAGGAAAAAATCACTGAATTACTTACAGATTATCATGAGCTTATGGATTATATGATCCTATATGGTTGATATTGAAATATTTGTAAAAATAATCCCACATTATAGTGATCTGGTAGTCCAGATCAGTGGAGGATTTTTTGAGTAGTATGTAGAGGAGGTGGTGCAACTCCACCATGTCTTGAGGATAATCGCATTTGATCAGGGTCCTTTTTTACCTCAAGGGTGTGGATTGGCCTCCATAATTATTTTTTCTATTAGTTATTGCTTTAAAGTTATTTTCATTTATAGATTGATGGTCAGATAGAGAAGAAAATCCAGACTATCGAAGACATGTTGCATTATTATGTCCTTTATTTTGGAGGTTTCTGGATGATGATCCTTCCCAAGGTAATATTTTAAAAACAATCCACTCCACCATTGTTATGTTACCATTTGAGCCTTTTAATATCTGGCCTTTCTATTCTCCATTATGTTGGAATGTGTTTGGAGTGGTAAAAATTCTTGACAAAGAATTATCGCTGAATACAAAAGAGATAGTTTAGGTAATTCATAGGATGATGAAAGGCACGAAGTATCATCATAAATCCTTTGCCGACCAAAGAAGGAGGCCTATAGATTTTTATGTTGGAGATCACATATTCTTAAATGTGACTCATCATAATGGGAATAAAAGGATTGTTCATGGGGATATGTTATATCCATAATTTTTTTGTCCTATAGATGTGTAATTTCGTGTTGGAGTTTTGTCATATTAAATATAACATTCTAATAGTTGAGTAGAATAAATGATTTTTTTCATGATCCATGGATTTATATTTATTTTCATGATGACTCTCATCTAATGGGTTGGTGATAGATCAATGCTGAAGAAGATGAGACGTTCAAGGAGCGACATGTGGAGTTCGAGGGCCTCTAGGTGAAGGTGTTGCACCTGCATTAAATTCTATTGGATAATTCATTATGGTGAAATGATGGCATGGATAATTGTACTGGGGAACATGAATTTCATATTCATACTCAATACCCTAATATGTTAATGTTTAGCTATTATATAGTAACATTGTTATCTTATGTATTTTGACCTTTCTGGTTTATGATATGGTTCCCTCTTCTTTATTTTTTGTAATCTAGTTTTTTAGGTATCTCCCCCATGAGAGTATATAGAAGCTATTTTCTTCTGTTATATGGTTTTTTAATTGTTTCCTCTGAGTGAGGTGTTCAAGCTCCAATAATGGTGAGATATTTGGGAGGCATGTCATGGGGTGGCTATTCAGATGAACCCTTTTTTGTTCTATCTAGGTTGAGTATTGTATTATCAAGGAAGAGAATGTTTTGATAGGGATATATTATAAGGGCTTGGATCTATCTTCTCCAACCCGTTTTGTGTTTTCGAAGTCCAAGGTGCTTGTAAGAGTCCTAAAGTAGGTCTTCTATTGTTTGGACACTATGTTTTGGTAGTAGGAAAAATTTATAATGTGTAAGGGTTACACATTACGAATGTCTGGTTCATAGCTTATGTGAGGATGTTTCATGTGATGCTTCATAATGTGAAATAATGTGTGATTAAATGATTCTAGGTAATATGTTTTTCATAAATATATAAAATCTAATACATATAAGACATAAAAAGGTTTTATTCCATGAGAATAATCTACGCTACACTCCATTAAAAAATTTAGTGCCTTTGGAATTCTAAAACCCTACACATATCTCTAATTTTTATGATCTCATGTACACATCATTTAAGAATCTTGGAAGCCCTTTGATGAGGGTCAATTATCAACTTCCCCTCGTCGATCTGTATTGATATGTGGTATGTTCTACCTCTTCTATCATGGTTTTTGGATCTAGATCATCTCATTTCTTCATTCCATGCCATAGTGGTTTTTCTCCATTATTTTAATGGAGTTTTCTTTGATGTATGTTGATGTGGTTGTAGCATGACTTCATTAGACGGATTTATCTCATTTGAGATGGGTGATTTGGATCATGACATAGTTCCATTATCATGAAAGGAACATTTATTGCATTATGGTAGGGGATTTATTTAATCCGTTATTTATTTATGTGAAATTATAGATACAATACGGTTTATCCATTTATAAGGAAATAGAATTAACATAACAATTTTTGAATTTAATTAATAATGAATTGATTTTAGAAATCACATGGAGTTTTATACATTTATGATGATGGTTTTCCTATTGAAAGTCTACATATCTCACAATATATGTTACACTTGTTTTCATCTATTATGATTCCATGGGTTAACATATTTTGATTAATGGAAAATTGTAAAGAATTAAAATATAGAAATGATTTATTAATTGGCTTAAAATTAAAAAAGAGGACTATTTGAATATGGTGTTTCTTATAATTTAATCATAATAAAAAATATTCAATGTCCATGCTAAATTAAATGTGTTTTTACGTGATAATAGAACTGATAAAGAATACTAATCATGATATTTCTTGTTGAGAATGATTAAATTTAAAGAAATTTTAATGATAATGGTAGTTATCCGTGTTTTATGAAACTGGATTAAATGCTAGGAGGTTGTTTATCTTTTGAATTCTTATTATTTCATCATACCATAGGTTTCCCATTGTTGGAACTTGTGAATAATGAATCGATTAGTCTAGGATGGAATAAAAACTAGTTTTTTGATAATGATAATTTCTTGGGAATGAGTTTCTTGTATACATAATAAGGCTTAGTTCTTTGTGATTGTAGATGGTAATTTGTTTGTGTATGAAGGCTTTATTAATTGTTTTAGGGACTATACTTACATATTGGATATACTATTTGGTGTCTTGTTTATTTTTTGATGTTCTTAGAATTAGAGTATTATTATGTGATGTGATATTAGGAAGGGTGGATCAGATTTCATATGCAGCTAGGATGTCCAAGACTGGGATGACAGATATGATATGGGTAGGGAGGACAAAATGATGTTGAATAAATAGATGACTATGAAAAAATGATGCTTCTAAATATTTATGTGTGTTTTAGAGATGTCACCAGAAATATGGAATAGGTTGAAGATGGTCCTAAAAGTTGATATAATTTTTTTCGGGCAGGCTATTTACTTACTCCACGGTAGGCTTTCATGTGAGGTGATTGAGGGGAACTACTTGTGGAGGCATATTATCTGTGGAATGTGTGGTTTGGTTCTCATGATAATGGCAGAATTCCATTGATTTTTGGAGCTCTCTTAAGGATCACATCCCCTCACTTTTGTTCCACTCTCATTGTGGTTTGAGTTTGGGGTGTCAATTTTTGGTAGTGCAACTGGGGGGTGAATTGCTGGACTTCCCAGGTAACACAACACCCAATATTACTTTAAAAGAAGCCATTTTACACAACTCATTTATCTGAGTGGTTCTCAACCCCACTCAAGATGTCCTCTTTGATAGCATCAACTTGGATGGGTCTGTTAGCCATTGTATGTTCACTGGTTCCTAAAACGGAGTGATCCTGGCCAAATATTATTTATATTCATTACTTGTCCAGCCAACGACTCAGAAGTGGAGGAGGCACCTTTGGTGAAAAGATGTCACAATCAAATTCTCTTTCCTTCTTTGTAGAAACATACACCAGGCCATTTACCTATATTTTGTGATTAAAGTAAACCGAGTTCAGCTTGCCTCCATGTGTGTATGTTGTCTATCCCCTTAGGATGAATCCATACTACACCTTTTCTTTTAAAGTTGATGGGTTGTGCTTATATAGGACATGCTTGGTGAGTTCTCTCTGCATCATAGTGCAGTGGAATCCCTAGATTAATTCTTCTCGAACTGGTTTGGTGGCTACCTTAATAACTTGTAGGAGTCTTTGGAGAGGGTGACCCTCCAAGTGGAGGGATACTGGTACATCTAGAAGGAGCACAATCTAGAGCATCACAAGGACCAACACTCAAATATTGCATTAATGGATAGAGTTAGGTTCCTTGTCACGGAGTAAGCCAAGATATTTTCCCAGTATGATGCAACACCATCTGTTAGGTGTTTCCTTTATAGGATCTCTCTTCAAGGTCGTTCCATCATAGGTCATCGGGGGCACGGGGTCTACTGGTGTCCTCCCACCTCGGTCATTAAACTCAATATTGATGGTGCTCATGGATCTGTTAATATAAATAGTGGTAGTGTGGTTGATGATGACCTGGGGTCTTTGATGTTTATATTCAGTGCCTTCTATGCACTAGGGAATTCTATTAGGTCAGAGGCTATGAAGATTGTAGAGACCCATATCTTGACATACATGGATATTACATTACATTTGCGGAATACTTAGTACATAACAAAAACACACACACAAGGACCGTAATAGTTTAGTGTCTTTGGAAACTCGGAATATAATCTTCTAATCGTGGTGAAAGATCTTCAACATCTCTCATAAAGATCTTCTTTTTTTTTATACCTAAAACCTTTCTTTATATCCTGGAGAAAAGAAAACATAAAAGGGTGAGCTCAAATGCTCAGTAAGGGTAAACAAAAGAAATATCAATCACATCATATACATAAGCACATAACTTTTGGAAATCTTAACCTGCAAAAGAGATCATAATTTCATAACATGGGGTAAATCATGGCAGTGAAATGTAATCACAATAATCATAACATAAAACATGAAACTTTGTGGCATTCACACATAATCATGGAGAATCATTTCTTGTTAGTCAAGACTCATTTCCAAGACTATCTTAGTGGACAAAGTCCCTTTCTGAATCGAGTAACCCTCGTTTCAGTCCTGTTTCACTGAACCGGTATAACCTACCATTCCAGCCATGTCTATATCATGAGATATAAAATCATTACCCAATGCATTGGAGGGAGATATAGGTCCCACCCATCTCATAATGATACCATTCTTATGTGTGCCACAAAATCATAAATCATACATCATTTCATAACCCATGTAATAAAATGGGATTCTTAAACATCATGCCATCATAATCCATAAACAATTGATATCATTTCATCATAAGAAAACTGAAACCATTTAAATCATAGAGACATTTTACTTGAAACATACATATCAAATAATGTCATCTTAGATGGAAAAATAGTTTTAAAAAAACACTTGAAATGAATTCTTGAGGAAAATATCCTTTCTTCTTTAAAAACATTTTTCCTTTCTTAACATGTCATAAAACATTAAATTAAAAGAAGTTGATTAAAAATAAACTTGAAAACTTGTAAAGTAATATTCTTGGAAATAATGTTTTAAAAATCCATTCATGCCGTATACGTTAAAAAAAACATTCTTCGTACTTTTGTCGGAAAAGTCAAAAAATCACCTCGTACGAAAAAGCGACAAAAGATTCCTTTCATATTCTTTACTAAAAACTCACCGAAGGGTAAAAATGGATTTAAAAAATTGTAGGTGGATGGAAATAATATTACATATTGATGAAACACGGATGTGGATGATAAAATACACCCCAGTAAATACTTACGAATAAACAATCTCGGATAAAAATGAGATTGTGATATTTCCCTTACCTTAGGTCCGATTTGCTTTGTTCGTGTCAGAAGCTCCTGTATAATGGTTTAAATAATGTTATTGACTTATTCCAGAATCATACATATTGATATGATATCATATATGGTCATATTATTATCTTCTTGTTAGTAATATTTCATTGTTACTTGTTACTCGGGTCTTTATAACTTTTTGTTCTTATGTGTGTTTTGTCGAATAAATTCATATTCTTATCTTTAGGTATTAGATAATTAATTTACAGAATGGTATTAGTGTAGTATATACCATATTCATTCATTCAATTCATTTATATAATCATTATGAAATGAAGATCATGTAGAACGAGTCGCATCACATCGTGGAGACGGTATTCCGTACGTACGCACGAGTGATGATACCGTTCCTATGATCGTGGAATTGTATTGGATTATATATATATATATTATTTCAGTGTCAATATTACTTCATAATAATCATATATAGTTACTCATTACACCATTATACCCATCCTTGTAAGGTGATGGTGGAAAAATAGATTACACCACGGCGTGGAGACGGTATTCCGTACGTACGCACGCGCGGTGATTTGATTTTTCCGTAGGATGGATAGAAGGTGAATTAGGGTTGTTTCATATTTATAATAACATATCAGTATGTAAGTAATACTTATGTTATTACTTTATCATGAAACAACTAAAGAAGAAGAAGTTGAAGAAGAAAGAAATTGAAAAGATCGGTAATGGATATTACCTCTTCTTTGGAACGCCTCTTTGAATCCTCCACTTAAGGAACTAAGATTGGTCTTTGGAGAAGACCAGGACCTCTAGGATTATTCTAGGAAAGTGGAGAGGAGAAAATGGCAGGGGTTGGCCGAGCTTGAGTGCTCAAATTGGTGTGAGGAGGAGGGGGAGGAGGTGCCCTTTTATAAGGGAGGAGAGGGGCACCTTAGGAATATCTCAAAATATTATTTTATATTAAAGTAAAAATCGGTTTATAATGGTTCCAAAGGGTCTTATTTAGAAGCTAAAGCGAGGATGGGTCGAAATCCTATCAACCAATAGGATTTAGACAAGTTTAGGGTATTATTTTAACCTTATCAATTAGATTTAACTCTAAGTTAATTAATTTAACTTTTACCGTGTCTTTTTGTTTTCTTTCACTATATGGTTAATACACTTACTATAACATGCCAAACGAACCCCAAATTGTTTATTATTAATATATATATCCTTATCTAAGTCATTTGGCCGAACCTTAGATTTTTAGGAATACAATAACAATTAATAATATAATATTTGATTTAAAAACTATTTTGTGTCAATTTTGACACTATTTGATATATGATTTTTGTGAAAGTAATAACAGAATTATATGTTCGAACAAAGTTGATTAAATCAACATTAATATATCATAGTAACCTAGAAAATTAGTGTAATTCATAAAATGTCTCAAATTACATTCATTTGAGCATTTATAACATCAATTATGTTAATATTTCCTTAAAAGGGTAATTACTGCATCATCGTTGTGTCATAAATAAATTAATTTATTTAAGGTCTAAAAATTATAAATAAAATATCATTATGTAGGAAATCTTTTTATATTTCAAATGAATATTTATAGTCGAATTTATCTTATGTATAACCCCATATTAAAAATGTTTTAGTTATTAAACTTTGATTTTAACTATTTTAACTATTCATTAAATAATATAATATTAAATGTCATAATCTAATCCAAGTGGACCTAAATGGTCATATTATATTCATAAGGTTGTTTTTGGTCGAATTACACTTATCCAATAGAATTAGGACATGTGTTAGGGTAATAGTAATATCATGTTTACCCTTAGTTACCCTATTTACTATTAATCGTGGTAAAAAAAAGTAAAAAGTTACTATTCACCAAAAATTATTTTCATCTCATTGAACCACATTTTACTTACTGACATCAACCTTGTCTCTCGGATTTTTGAAATTCCATTCACAGAAGCGGTAAAATTAATATTTATGAAGAAATTAATTTTTTTAACTACCACTTAGTAGTTTCACTATTCATAAAAAATTGATGTTTTTCAGAACAATGCCAAAATTTCATCCTAAGCTATATTTCATTTTCCGAATTCAAAAATGAAGTCTATTTTACCAAATTCATATCATAGAATTTTCATTAATTAATTTTATAATTAAATCCCGCTGTTAAAACAAATAGCGTGTTTTTAAGAAACAATATCTATCAAACGATTGACACTTGATTATGTCTGGTTTAAATGTGAAATTACATCCAATGACCAACATTGTATTAAATTGTAAAAATATATTCTAATTATACTTTAAAACCACCCAAATTAATAATTTATCACTATTAATTATTTCGATTAAAAAAGTTGTTTTTAATTATAATTTAGTAATTTTCACTATTCATCAGAATATGAAAGTTATCCGAAAAGTACCAAAATTTCACCTTAGGCTAAATTCGATACTCCGAATCCAAAAATGAAGTTCATTTTGAAAAATAAGATTTACAGAGTTTTAAAAAGTGGTTATTACTATTCATAACGGCTAGTTTTAATAATATTTTAATAGCATATCGTTGTTTAGTGAAACTCGGTATTGCGTATTACACACGCTATCGAGGAAGGTCGTGATTGCGTGTAATGAAAGGCAAGTCAAGGATGCGTGTTGTGCAAGCTCCTTTTGGTGTAGCGTACAACAGAAGACTTTAATAAAATTAAAAAGAATATTTTTTTATAAAATCTTGGGCTGTTACATTCTACCCCCCTTAAAATGAATTTCGCCCTCGAAATTCGTCGGGGTTATAAATGGTTTACTATTCGAAAGTTTCTTTAATAGAAACCCACATCGTAAAAAGGAATATCAAAACCAATCTTTAAAAACAAAAGTATGAAACGTAACGGTTACCCAAATAAACTAATCATTGGGTTTCCACATAGGTGAAAATATGGATATGGAAGAGAAATCTAACCATCATGTTCTGATGGAGAGTGGTAGAGAACATGGCTATGGAAAAGCCAGTAATCACAAATCCATAGATTTGTGATGATATAAGGTACCATCTGATTCATCAGGTATAAGATCACTAGGACAACATTTTTGGTTTTCAAGATCATTTCCCTAAAGTTGAAAATTTGAATTAGAATAAATACTTACTTTATTTTGGGTACAATCTCACTGTTGTTCGTGCCTTGAAAAATTTCCACTTCATCTCTTAAATAAATGAAGTTGAATTTGTTATTAGCAGATCATGTGATAGAATGACGGGTCATTCCATCTGTCTCAAACAAAAGGTTAGAAAAAATTATATGCATAAGTCGATCTATAGTGAGATTAATCATATATGGTTCCTAAAATGGACTTATACTTCATATATCATACTGCTTAATATAATAAAACTAGTTTCTACTAAACAAGGACTTCCCGTAGGCCAGTGGTAGGCGATAAAGGCCAGTCGCACTTCGGTTGTGGGTTCGATTCCCACAGCCTTGTCCGAAGCGATGGGCTATCGCCCGTCCTGCAGGTTGTCCTTTTTCCAAAACTATATAACATCCCATCAATAATATCGAAAAAACAAACAATACTAACTTATGTCCAACATAATCCATTCCAATCTTTTAGGCTTATCCATAATACTGCAGTCGACTCTCATAATATAGTGAAAATGATTACCAGAGATTTAACACCATCATCGATCCCCATATATCATAAGATATGTTTTGTTGGTCACATTCCAAACATTCAAAGTCCTTAATCGTGTATTCTCTTGAATACCTTAGTGAAAACATGAATGCAGTTAAAAGTTAACACCTTCCACATACTAAAATCCTCAAAATTCTATATACTCAAACCATGATATCACTTAGTCCTTATATCAATCATGAGCTCATGAATACTGTTAAACATTTCATTTTCTCGTTTTCCCTTCATTATGCACATAATATCTCAATCACTTTGAATACCACATTAGACCAATACATAAATATTCCAATATTCCAAGATACAACATTATTTTGGAATCCCATTACATAAACACTTAATCATTCCACCACATCGTTGTCATATTCAACATTGCCCATAGTGATCGCATGTGACTTCCCTTTGTCCTTTGCCTTAAGCGGTTGCTCATGTCGATCATCACTAACCCTTGGATTAGGGCATTTATTAGCATAACGCCCCATTTCCTTGCACTTGAAGCATTGAAGTGTTGGTTGTACATTCTCTGCAGTGTTTGCTTTATTCACTTCATTAGAATCCCATTTTCCATTACTTCGACACTCAGCTGCTCGATGACCTTCTTTTCCACACTTAAAACATTTTCTAGTCCCTTTAGGACAATCTCCACCATGCTTCTTTCCACACTTTGTGCATAAGGAAACATTCATCTTCTTTTCACCATTATTCTGAGTTTTCTCCTTGAACTCCATCTTTCGTTTCTTGTCAAACCCATGAGATGGATATGTAACACCAACTTCCATTTCTACCTTGATAGCACAACGCACAATTTCTTCATAGCTACTAAAGTCTCTTATAGCTAATGCCCTTCGAAGACTTGGTTTTAAGCCACTGAAAAATCGATCAACTTTACTTGAAGGTTGGATGATAATACCAGAAGCGTACCTTGCAAGTCTTGTAAAATTCGCTTCATAGGTACCAACAGATTCATCATCCCTTTGCTTCAGTTCAAGAAACTCTTTCTCCATCTTTGTTCGGAGAATACGAGGGAAGTACTTATTGAAAAATAAGTTCTTGAACTCGTCCCATTCCATAGACTCAATTTCATCCCTTTGCCTCGTATTCTTAATAAGATTCCACCATTGATCAGCATCTCCTTCCAAACGATACACTGCTAGGATGACTTTATCATGTTCAGAACATTGAAGAACTGAAAATATCTTTTCAGTAGTACTAATCCATTGTTCAGCAACAAATGGATCAGTAGACCCACTGAAAGAAGGTGGATGCTGCCTCATGAAGGATTCAACAGAATGTTGCTCCTTCATTTGCTCGTTTGGAAGTCCTGCATGATTCATAGCTTGAGAAAGTTGTGTGAGCATGGCTACAAGATTTTGCATTCCGGCTCCCATATCGTTTGGTTGCTCAGGGGGACAATCATTGCATTGCCCATCACATTCCGCATTAACACGGTTCCTTCGGGTTCCAGCCATCGTCTAAAACCCCAAAAGAATAGTATGAGAGGCAAAAATCATGCTAGGGAAAACAACATAATAAAGGGGTAGTACCCTCAATATCTAACATCTTAGGTTAAATTCGAAGATCGTTAGCGCAATTCTAGGACTATAACCTATACGTATACTTAACCTTAGAGACATCCCTAGACATACCTTAGAAATATCTCTAGGGATCTCACTAACGTTTTCGCATCCTAGTTTCCAAAGTTTGACTAAACCTTTCCTCTGATACCAACTGTAGAGACCCGTATCTTGACGTACATGGACAATACATTAAATTTGCGGAATACTTAGTACATAACAAAAACACACACACAAGGACCGTAATAGTTTAGTGTCTTTGGAAACTCGGAATATAATCTTCTAATCGTGGTGAAAGATCTTCAACATCTCCCATAAAGATCTTCTTTTTTTTATACCTAAAACCTTTCTTTATATCCTGGGGAAAAGAAAACATAAAAGGGTGAGATCAAATGCTCAGTAAGGGTAAACAAAAGAAATATCAATCACGTCATATACATAAGCACATAACTTTTGGAAATCTTAACCTGCAAAAGAGATCATAATTTCATAACATGGGGTAAATCATGGTAGTGAAATGTAATCACAATAATCATAACATAAAACATGAAACTTTGTGGCATTCACACATAATCATATAGAATCATTTCTTGTTAGTCAAGACTCATTTCCAAGACTATCTTAGTGGACAAAGTCCCTTTCTGAATCGAGTGACCCTCGTTTCAGTCCTGTTTCACTGAACCGGTATAACCTACCATTCCAGCCATGTCTATCTCATGAGATATAAAATCATTACCCAATGCATTGGAGGGAGATATAGGTCCCACCCATCTCATAATGATACCATTCTTATGTGTGCCACAAAATCATAAATCATACATCATTTCATAACCCATGTAATAAAATGGGATTCTTAAACATCATGCCATCATAATCCATAAACAATTGATATCATTTCATCATAAGAAAACTGAAACCATTTAAATCATAGAGACATTTTACTTGAAACATACATATCAAATAACGTCATCTTAGATGGAAAAATAGTTTAAAAAAACACTTGAAATGAATTCTTGAGGAAAATATCCTTTCTTCTTTAAAAACATTTTTCCTTTCTTAACATGTCATAAAACATTAAATTAAAATAAGTTGATTAAAAATAAACTTGAAAACTTGTAAAGTAAGATTCTTGGAAATAATGTTTTAAAAATCCATTCATGCCGTATACGTTAAAAAAACATTCTTCGTACTTTTGTCGGAAAAGTCAAAAAATCACCTCGTACGAAAAAGCGACAAAAGATTCCTTTCATATTCTTTACTAAAAACTCACCGAAGGGTAAAAATGGATTTAAAAAATTTTAGGTGGATGGAAATAATATTACATATTGATGAAACACGGATGTGGATGATAAAATACACCCCAGTAAATACTTACGAATAAACAATCTCGGATAAAAATGAGATTGTGATATTTCCCTTACCTTAGGTCCGATTTGCTTTGTTCGTGTCCGAAGCTCCTGTATAATGGTTTAAATAATGTTATTGACTTATTCCAGAATCATACATATTGATATGATATCATATATGGTCATATTATTATCTTCTTGTTAGTAATATTTCATTGTTACTTGTTACTCGGGTCTTTATAACTTTTTGTTCTTATGCGTGTTTTGTCGAATAAATTATTATTCTTATCTTTAGGTATTAGATAATTCATTTAAATAATGGTATTAGTGTATTATATACCATATTCATTCATTCAATTCATTTATATAATCATTATGAAATGAAGATCATGTAGAACGAGTCGCATCACATCGTGGAGACGGTATTCCGTACGTACGCACGAGTGATGATATCGTTCCTATGATCGTGGAATTGTATTGGAGTATATATATATATTATTTCAGTATCAATATTACTTCATAATAATCATATATAGTTACTCATTACACCATTATACCCATCCTTGTAAGGTGATGGTGGAAAAATAGATTACAGCACGGCGTGGAGACGGTATTCCGTACGTACGCACGCGCGGTGATTTCATTTTTCCGTAGGATGGATAGAAGGTGAATTAGGGTTGTTTCATATTTATAATAATATATCAGTATGTAAGTAATACATATGTTATTACTTTATCATGAAACAACTAAAGAAGAAGAAGTTTAAGAAGAAAGAAATTGAAAAGATCGGTAATGGATATTACCTCTTCTTTGGAACGCCTCTTTGAATCCTCCAATTAAGGAACTAAGATTGGACTTTGGAGAAGACCAGGACCTCTAGGATTATTCTAGGGAAGTGGATAGGAGAAAATGTCAGGGGTTGGCCGAGCTTGAGTGCTCAAATTGGTGTGAGGAGGAGGGGGAGGAGGTGCCCTTTTATAAGGGAGGAGAGGGGCACCTTAGGAATATCTCAAAATATTATTTTATATTAAAGTCAAAATCGGTTTATAATGGTTCCAAAGGGTCTTATTTCGAAGCTAAAGTGGGGATGGGTCGAAATCCTATCAACCAATAGGATTTAGACAAGTTTAGGGTATTATTTTAACCTTATCAATTAGATTTAACTCTAAGTTAATTAATTTAACTTTTACCGTGTCTTTTTGTTTTCTTTCACTATATGGTTAATACACTTACTATAACATGCCAAACGAACCCCAAATTGTTTATTATTAATATATATATCCTTATCTATGTCATTTGGCCGAACCTTAGATTTTTAGGAATACAATAACAATTAATAATATAATATTTGATTTAAAAACTATTTTGTGTCAATTTTGACACTATTTGATATATGATTTTTGTGAAAGTAATAACAAAATTATATGTTCGAACCAAGTTGATTAAATCAAAATTAATATATCATAGTAACCTATAAAATTAGTGTAATTCATAAAAAGTCTCAAATTACATTCATTTGAGCATTTATAACATCAATTATGTTAATATTTCCTTAAAAGGGTAATTACTGCATCATCGTTGTGTCATAAATAAATTAATTTATTTAAAGTCTAAAAATTATGAATAAAATATCATTATGTAGGAAATCTTTTTAGCTTTCTAATGAATATTTATAGTCGAATTTATCTTATGTATAACCCCATATTAAAAATGTTTTAGTTATTAAACTTTGATTTTAACTATTTTAACTATTCATTAAATAATATAATATTAAATGTCATAATCTAATCCAAGTGGACCTAAATGGTCATATTATATTCATAAGGTTGTTTTTGGTCGAATTACACTTATCCAATATAATTAGAACATGTGTTAGGGTAATATTAATATCATATTTACCCTTAGTTACCATATTTACTATTAACCGTGGTAAAAAAAAGTAAAAAGTTACTATTCACCAAAAATTATTTTCATCTCATTGAACCACATTTTACTTACTGACATCAACCGTGTCTCTCGGATTTTTGAAATTCCATTCACAGAAGCAGTAAAATTAAGATTTATGAAGAAATTAATTTTTTTAACTACCACTTAGTAGTTTCACTATTTATCAAAAATTGATGTTTTTCAGAACAATGCCAACATTTCATCCTAAGCTATATTTCATATTCCGAATTCAAAAATGAAGTCTATTTTAACAAATTCATATCATAGAATTTTCATTAATTAATTTTATAATTAAATCCCACTGTTAAAACAAATAGCGTGTTTTTAAGAAATAATATCTATCAAAAGATTGACACTTGATTATGTCTGGTTTAAATGTGAAATTAAATCCAATGACCAACATTGTATTAAATTGTAAAAATATATTCTAAATATACTTTAAAACCACCCAAATTAATAATTTATCACTATTAATTATTTCGATTAAAAAAGTTGTTTTTAATTATAATTTAGTAATTTTCACTATTCATCAGAATATGAAAGTTATCTGAAAAGTACCAAAATTTCACCTTAGGCTAAATTCGATACTCCGAATCCAAAAATGAAGTTCATTTTGAAAAATAAGATTTACAGAGTTTTAAAAAGTGGTTATTACTATTCATAATGGCTAGTTTTAATAATATTTTAATAGCATATCGTTGTTTAGTGAAACTCGGTATTGCGTATTACACACGCTATCGAGGAAGGTCGTGATTGCGTGTAATGCAAGGCAAGTCAAGGGTGTGTGTTGTGCAAGCTCCTTTTGGTGTAGCGTACAACACAAGACTTTAATAAAATTAAAAAGAATATTTTTTTATAAAATCTTGGGCTGTTACAACGATTCTTAGGGATCTCTCTTTATATAGATCTAGAAATATTAGCTTGTCCACTATTGAAACAAACTCTTATATGGTGTGGATTTATCTCATTAGAACCTGAAACTCTCCCAAGAAAATCACCTATTTAATCTGAATGTGCATGGACCTTCATTTCAGTGACATATAAATTATCCATATGTGGCACGAGGGAACCATCTGGCTGATCTATTGACTAGTTTTTCTACACCAGAATTCTCATTGTTAGAGTTTTTCCCCTTTTTCTCCCTTCCCTGAGGTAGTGTTTCCCATGTAATTATTGATTCTCTTGGTCTTCAATTGTTTATGTTACCTTAACATGTGATTCCCTTCTTCCCTCAATAAAATTAATATTTATTTGTGCTATAGATGGATTTCTTATTTTATCTACATTACTTACCCCACTACATGATGTATCTTGAGGTGATTTATGGCATGTTTACCTTTTGTGGTATTATAGAATAGTTTTCCTACTTTACCATAATTATATAATGATGCTAATAATGAATAAATAATTATTTACCCATGGTGTGAATTTTTTTGAATTAAAACAATGAAAATATTCCCTTGACAAATCATAGACTCGGTTTTGGTTATGCCAAGAGGGCATGGAGTTTACTCTGATGGCTATTCTAATGCAATGTGAAATAATGTTGTTGGTAAATTAACGGAGAATAAATTAATTTTAAAAATTAAATAATAAAATAAAATAATTAATTATTGTATCCCATTAAATTATTGTGTAATTGTAGGATATCTTGTCTTAGTAGTTGAATTCAGGAGTTTGAGTCATGTCAGCAGCTGTTTAGTAAAATAATAGGTTATTAAAATTATGTGGTTGGGAGATATATTATATCTTGAATATTATGTGATATTATATTCTTCCCAAAACATGTTTATAATGATCCATTCATTACATACAATGATATCACTTTAGAATTGATGTATATTAATTACAACATATAACCAAGCCATGACAAGAAAATATAGGTATAGTGTCTTTAGAAACTAGGAATCATAAACAACCTATTCATAAAACATATACATTTTCTCCTATTTTTTAAATCATATCAAGAATCATTTTTTGCATATCATAATTAAAACCCTTCTCCATGTCATGGGAAAAGGAAACATATAAAATGGTGAGATCAAATTCATAGTAAGTGTAAAAAATGGAACAAAAATCATATCATATTCATAAGAAAATATCATTTTAAAATATTATCATGCATATAAAAGATCACAATATCATATCGTCAGATAAATCATAAAATAGAAATGAAATCCCAATATTCATAACATAAGACATTTTTTTTTTCATACACACATAAGAATAGAAAATAATTTCATATTAGTCAAGGCTCTTTCTTAAGACCATCATAGAGGACAAATTCCATTACGGAACCATGTTCTATCCTCCTTCCATCACTGTATCACTAAACCAGATTGACTTGATATTCTAGATAGGTATATCACATGAGATATAAATCATTACCCAATTCATTGGAGGGAGATATAGGTCCATCCAATCTCATAATGAAACCATTCTTAAGTGTGCAAAAAAAACATAGAAACATTCACCATAGAAAAACCCATGAAATCAAATAGATATATTAGACATCATTCCATCATAATTGATCTAAAAATGGATTTCCTAAATAACATTGCATTATAAAAACAATCAAATAATATTAATAACATCTATACAAACACCATCATATGTAATCTTATATGGAAAATAATTTTGATAGAACACTTGAGCTTCATTCCTGAGGATTATATTTTTTCTTCCTCAAAAATGTTTTCTTTTCTCAAATGTTGTGAAAATTTAAAATAAAATAAGTGATTTGAAAATAAGATTGTAAATGTGTAGTGGAATATTCAGGTAAATATGGTTTTATGAATATGTAAAACCCCATTCATTATGTATAAGTTAAAAAAATTATCCTCGTACTTTTTCAATAAAAATAAAAAGTTGCACCATATGGTAAAAAAAAGGAAGATTCCTTCCAAACAATGCAGTAAATGTAAAAATGGATAAAAATGACTAAAAATATATAGAATATTAGTACAAATTTTATGAGAATATTTTTTTATAAATAATGGACATGGATGATAAATATATCCCCAATATATAATTACCCTGGCAATCATTTTTTTTCATTTTCATATGGCCGGTTTAAGGGGTTGCCGGTACCCAAACATCACCATCCAGTATCCCACATCACCACAGAACCACATTACAAGTTTCAAATTTCAAATTTCAAAAACCTATTCAAATTCGAAATCATCCGCCTCGAGCCGCGACCCGATACCCCTGCACTGACAGTCCGTGTGTCTCGAATTAGAAACGTTAGTCGCCTTCAGCCTGCACGCTAAACGAGGGCCGAGCGACAGCCTCCATCGTCACATGCCACCGTTCACCGGCGCTGGAAAATTGACGACACCGCAAAGCCGTCATTCCTCCGCCATCCCACAAATCACCATCGACAGATACACAGTGGGAACAAACAAACCAACATCTATGCCACACATTCACCACGCCCACCAGAGAACAACAGGGGAATCGAAATAACCGGAATGAAGATGAGTTTCCCCCACGTCCGCAACACCATCACCCGTGGTCAAGAACAGACCGATGCGGAAGACGCCGACGCATACTAGGAATGGTCTAGAGCGCTCCGTAGAGTATGCCATAGACGAATCGGTCTTACACCCGTAGATCCAACCAGAATTGCCGTCAATTTCACCGTAGCCGTAAGCCAGCAACCACCAGGGAACATCACCATCTCCAGCCAGAAGACACCAGTTACAGAACCAGAAAACAAAAACTCACTTCAGCGAAAGCAAAACACACACCAAAAAACTCTAATCGTTGCAAGAAGCGGAAACCCGCAACCCAGATCTCGTCGCCGCAACCCAGATCTCATCGATGCCATCCTTATCAACCTCGAGAGTCGCCGCAAAACCCCAACCGCCCACACCGGAGCTTTGAGCTTCGAACTCTGACCAGCACCGCGCCTCCAGCTAAAACCCTATCCAGCGAGAGGACTCGGGAAAGATAGCTAGCGACGAGCGTGGTAGAGCCGGAGGAAACCCCAGAGCCACCGAATCTGAGTGAAGGAGTCGACGAGAACTGATATAAGGAGGCGGTGACGGGGAGAGACTTCGAGAATCACAGTGCCCCTTACGGGCCCATCACAACATAGATTCTCTCCCCAATAGATACTTACGAATAGACAATCTCAGATAAAATGAGATAGGAAAACTTATCCTGGACATTAGGTCTGATATAATTTTTATTTATCCAAAACTCCTATAAAATGATTTAAATAATATTAACAGTTTATTGCCGAATAATAATAATTTTAATGATAAAATTTTTACCATATTTTTATCCTTTTATTTGTAACATATTATTGTTACTCATTGTTAGCGTATTAACTACTTTATGTTCTTATGTATGTTCTGTTGGATAAGTTCTTATTCCTATTTTTAAGTTATATTTATATAATTTAAAAAATGTTATTAGTATAAAATATATCAAATTTATTCAATTAATTCATTTATATAATCCTGGTTGAATGATGATTATGTAGAACGAATCACATCGCACCATGGAGACGGTAAGCCGTACGTACGCACAAATGACGATATTGTTCCCTTAATTTGTAAACGGTATTGGAGTGGATGGTGTATAGTATCTCAGAATTAGTATAAAATTTTAATAATTATATATAGTTATTATTTAGACCATTATACCCATACATGTAAGGTGGTGCTGAAAAACATATTTCACCACGACATGGATACGGTAAGTCGTACATATGCACGCGTTGTGATTTTTTTTTGTAGGATTGAGAGAAGGTGAAATAAGGTTGTTTCATATTTATAATAAAATATAAATTTATTATTGATACTTATGTTATTAATTAATAATTAAATAGCTAATTAATATGAAGTAGGAGAAGAAATAAATTTAAAATAATTGTTAGAAGAGATTACATCTTCCTCAATGCGACTCCTTTAAATTTCATCTTGGGGAACTAGAGTTGGTTTTATGAGAATAAAAGAACCTCTAGAATGTAACTAGTAAAGTTAATAAGATAAATGGTCAGGTTTTGGATGATAATTAGGTCTCAAAATGGAATTAATAAGAGAGGGATGAGGTTTCTTTTTATTATAGAGGAGAGGGGAACTTTTGGAAACTCACTAAATATTAAGTTATTATAAATTTAATTTATAGTCAAAATGGTCCAAAAATTATTTGATTTGCAGACAAGGTGCTGTTTTTTCAAATAAAGATAATACAATAATTTTTATACAAGTTTTTAATATATTTTTATCCTTATCTTTTTGGTTTAAACAATATTTTTAAATTTTTAATCTTACTGTGATATCATGTTATTTACAACTTGTGGGTTAGTGTAATTATCATATAATTTCCAAAGACCCAAAAAATTTATTAATAACATATTGGAATTATATTAACCATTTGAACAAATTTTATATTTTTAATAATTTAATATGGTTTAATTAACTATTTTATGTTTTTTGTTATGAATTATGTCAATTTTGGACACTATTCATACTTAACTTTTTAAAAAATTAATAACCTGATTCTTTAAAAAATAAGGCATTAAATGCAATATAATATGTTAATATCATCCATATAATTCGTTAATGTCATAAAAATACTAAATTACATTTGTTTTAATATTTATAAATTCATTTATTTGAATCTTTCATTAATGTGGTTATCACTATATCATAATTATTTCATAAATTAATATATTTATCTAATTTATACAAATTATAAATAAAATACCATGATGTGTGAAATTTTTTTAGATTCATCATTAATATTTATTGACATGGAGGGAAGTTATATAACCTTATATTAATATATATTTAGTAAAAGATATGTCTTTATGTTATAATTATCTTTAATTTAAATTAATTCTTATAAAATGTCATTTTCACATCCATGTAAATCCATGGGGTCCCAAAATAGACCCAAGGATGCCCATGGTCGGAAATATATAATCCAATAGAATTGGGATACGTTTTAGTGTAGTTTTATATTATTAAATTATTTATTTTCAATCTTATTTACGAGATTTACCCTTTAAGCATGGTAAAAAAATAATTATTTATGTTACTAATCAAAATGTCCAAAATTAAAAGGTACCTATTAACCCAATTTGGAAATTCTATTTCTAGATATGGAATTCATTTTTCCAAATTCAAAACATAGAAGTTGATGTAATTAATATAAAATTATTCTCATTGTTGAAATGAGAAAATGAGTTTTAAATGTTAAATCATTACAAAAGATTGATATGTTTTTTCCAATTAATTCAATGAAATATTATTGAAAATGAAATATATTATATTAAATAGTAAAAATATATAATATTTATACATTCAAACCATTCAATATTATAATTTAACCATATAAATTATATTGATGAAAAAGTTTTATAAATTAAAATATTGCGTATTTTAACTATTCATAAAAACATGAATGTTATCAAATTAAGATAATAAATTTATCGAAAGTAAATTTTTATTTCCCAATTTGAAAAAAGAATTTTATGATGTCATATGAAAATTATTAATGTGCCAAAATATTAATTTAAAATTGGTTCACCTGTCAAAGGTGTAAAATTAACCTTTATAAAATAGGTTGTTATTTATAAAATCGGGTTTTATTCATACCCTATGAGTAAAATAACAATTGGAAGAATATAAAAATTCTTTTATTAGGTATATAACACATATATATCATTAATTTAATTACCAAATTCAACTCACTCAAAAATAAAAATATCTAATTGATTTATATTTTTCAAAAATAATTAATTGCCAAAGAATTCATAATGAATTTTCATAAGTTACATATAATTATTCTATATAACCTAACAACTTAGGATATAATGGTAATTTTATATTAATGTATTATCACAGTTCACTTAAACTCAGGATTTTGTGAAATGTAAGCTACTGAAGAATAAAAAGTATTAGAAAAAAGCATTTTATAAAACATCCAGGTGTTACATTCTACCCGCCTTAACTGAATTTCTCCTTTGGAATTAATCACATGTAAATAAATAGATGAGGATAGATCTCCCTCACCATATCCTCATGTTCCCATGTACCTTATAATAATTGTTGGTTCCTCTATAAAACATTATCCAAGCTAGTGGTCTGGTTTTGATGAAATTTTTCTCTACGATACAGAATCTCTATCGGTTGTTTTTCCTAAAAAATATCTTTTTCCATAGGTACAACTCTTGAGCTTAGTATATGTGAAGGATAGAGTATGTACATTCTCAAAAGAGATATATGGAACACATCATGAGCATAAGAGCGATTCATTTGAAGCTCCAATCAGTAATCTACCTTCCTAATGCAATCACATATTTCAAAATAACCAATATACCTAGGGCCCAACTTTTATTTTCTTTACTAAATTCATTAGACTCTTCCGTATAGATATTTATAAAAACACCTTATCACCAACTTCAAATAGTAGGTCTTTTCGTTGGTTGTCAGAATAATATTTGTGTTGGCTTTGAGATGCTAATATGTGCTGCTGATTATATTTGACCTTTTCTACCTTTTCATCCACAAGATCTGGTCCTAATAGCTTTCTTTCCCCAAATTCATCCAAGCATGTTATATTTCTTCATATCTTTACATATAAGGCTTCATAAGTAGATATCTGAATAATGGAGTCAAAGATATTATTGTATGAAAATTACACTAATGGTAGGTGTTTATCCAACCTCCTTTTAAATCCATATAACATGCTCTCAAGATGTATTGTATTATTTTAATTGTCCTCTAAAAATGACCTCTTTATAAGGATGATAAGTAGTGATGAAACATAACCCTATTCCCAGATCATACTGAAGTCTTATCCAGATCATTAAGGTAAACATCAGATCCCAATCAGATATAATAGAAAGTGGTACCCCATATAATCTTACCACTTCTATTACATATATCCTGTCAAGCTTATCAGGAGATAAATCCCCTCTAATATTAATGAAGTGTGCCGACATCATAAGATGATCAACTATAACCCAGATAGAATTATTGCCTTTGGATGTTTTGGGAAGTCTGATGAAAAAGTCCATAGTGATGTTTTTCCATTTACATTATGGTATGGGTAATGGTTGTAACATCCCCTTAGAATTTATTCCCTATGCCTTAACGTTCTGAAAAAACCAACCATCATGAGACATATTCAGCGTCAACTCTATTCATGACATCCCACCCGAAGTACTCTTTCTGGTCCCTGTACATATTTTTTCATCCAAGTTGAATAGAAAATTAATAACTATGAGCCTCATCCAATGGATATTTCTTTAATTTTGGTATGTGAGGAACATATACTTCGTTCTCAAACCCTATTATTTCATCACAATCATGGTTGAATTCTGGAACGTTTCTCACCTTCTTTTGTAACTCTTTATCTTCTTTCTATTCTACTTTACTATTCAGTTGTATATATTGTTGAACATTCATTTGAGAAAGATAATATTTCTCTCCTTCCCTTAAAATTTCATGTTTCAACCTTTCTAAATGAATAAATATTGGTTCTTTCATGATCCTCATAATTGATAAGCTATAATTTTCTTTTCGAATCATACAATCGGCTGCCTTGTTCACTTTCCCAGGGTGCTAATGTATTGAGTAGTCATAATATTTAATCAACCCCAACCATTGACATTAGCTCATATTTATCTCTTATTATGTTAAAATATAATTTATACTTTTATGATAAATATAAATATCACACCTTTCACCATAAAGATAATTCCTCCATATTTTAAATGAAAGGATTACCACATCTAACTCCAAATCATGAGTTGGGTAATTTTTCTTCTTGATTTTCAATTGTCATGAGGAATATTCTATCAAAATATCATTTTTCCTGAGAAAACACCCCGTTCCCTTTTTGGATGCATAATTGTAGATGAATAACCTTTCTTCACTACAATGTAATGTGATTATAGATGAACTAGACAAAATTCTTTTTAGCCCATTAAAATTATCTTCACAGTCCCCCATCCAAGTGAACTAAACTCTTGTCTAAGTCAACTGGGTCAGTGGATTAGATAATCATGATAAATCATTCACAAAACATCGATATTATCCAGCCAAAAAAAACATCGGATATCAGTTACAATTGATGGTCTCGACCGTCATTCAAAAACCTCTATTTTTGCAGGATCTCCTCATATCCAATCTCTTGAGATTATGTGACCCAAAAATGAATCTTTTTGAATCAAAAATTCAAACTTGGTAAATTTTTCATAATGTTTCTCATTTCTCAGGGTCTTAAGTACAACTATCAAGTGATCTTTATGTTCTTCCTTTAACTTTAAATATAAAACAATATCATCTACAAAGACTACCACAAACTAATCAAGATAGTCTCTAAAGACTCTATTTAATATATCCATGAAGATAGCAAGGGAATTAGTAAGAACAAAAGGCATCACAAAAAATTCGTAGTGTCCATAACTTGTACAAAATTCTATATTTGGTATATCCCCCTTTTTAAACCTTAATTTATTATACACTAATTGAAGATCATTCTTTGAAAATTATCGAGATCCATGTAGTTGGTCAAAATAAGTCATCAATGTGTGGGATATGATATCTGTTCTTGATAGTGATCTTGTTAAGTTCTTGATAATAAATGTCGTCTCATTTACCGATAATTATTCTAAACAAAGATAACAAGTGTTCCCCAAGGTGATGCACTAGAGAATATTAATCCCTTACCAATATTCTATTGGAGTTTCTTTTTTAATTCCTGCAACTCAATTGGGTCTATTCTATAAGGATTAATTGAAATAGGCATAGCACCCGGTAAGAGTTCTATTGAATACTCAACATCACAATTTGGGGGAAGACCTAAAAATTCCTTTGGAAAGTAATCATCAAACTCCTGAACAATGGGAATATTTTTTATCATGAGTTTCTCCCCAGTAATTTGAGATAAATAACATTATTTTATTGGAATCACAACCCATAAGATGGATGAAATTTTAACAGGAAGGTTGTAATCATCCATTCATTGATAAATGATCATAGATTGATCTGAAATATGAAATGAGACTTCCCTTCATTAGAAATTGATATGAGATCTATATAAAGAATATCAATCCATGCCATGAATCACATTAAACTCCAATATTGGAAAGATCACATTATTTTTAGGATGTAAATTCCCATAAACATCAATTGGAAAAGAATTGTAATCTTTTGATGCGACCATTGTTCCATTAGAAGTTATCATAGCTAACTCAACATCTAATTGTTGAGGTAATACAAATATACCCTTAGAGAAATATTTATAAATAAAATATTTGGTGGATCCATAATCAAATAAAATAGTATCTACTTTATTGTAGATGGTATTTTTACCTTTTACCACTTCATTATTATACTCCAGATCACCGATAGTAGTTTTATGTGACTTTCCTTTGCCTTTGGCCTTATGATATTGTTGACATCGATCATCACAAATGACCCATGGATTAGGGAATTTATTGGAATAATTTCTCATTTCCTTTCACTTGTAACATTGGAGTGTATGCGGTTCATTCTATATATCTTTTTCTTTATTCTCATCATTAGACATCTTTTTCTGATCACTTCAACATAAAATTGCCCGATTTCCTTATTTTCCACACATAAAACATTTACTAGTATCTTTAAGATAATTCCCTCCATGTTTCCTTCCACACTTTGAGCATAAGGAAAAACTCATCTTCTTTTATGTGTGGTCATTATATTTTCTATTGAAATCCATTTTTCTCTTCTTATCAAACCCATATGTCTAATGGGTTACTCCAATTTCATTATCAACCTTGACAGAACATCGATCAATTCCCCCATATCTATTTATGTACCTTATGCATAATGCCCATTGGAGACTTAGTTTTAGTTCACTAAGTAATAGATATATCTTATTCTCAAGTTGGATAATAATTCCTGAAGCATACCTTGAAAATATTGTAAAATTTTATTCGTAGGTACCAACGGATTCATCATCCTTTTTCTTATATTCATGGAACTCCTTATCCATTTTTTTCGGAGAATATGAGAAAATTACTTATTGAAAAATAAGTACTAGAAATAGTACTATTCCATGGACTCAATTTCATCTCTTTGCTTCATATTCTTGATAATATTCCACTATTGATCAGCTTCACCTACCAAAAAATATAATGCTAAGATGAAATTATCATGAACAAAACATTGTATAACTGAAAATATATTTTCAGTGGTACTGTTCCATTGTTTAGCCACTAATGGATCAGAAAACCCACTGAATGATGGAGGAATCTAACTCATGAAGAATTCAACAGAATTTTGATCCATTATTTTTTAATATGGAAGTCCGGCATGATTCAAATATTGAGAATGTTGAGTGATCATTTCTAAAAGAATTTTTATTCCATCTCCCATAACATTTGGTTGCTCATGGGGGACAATCATGGAATTGTCCATCACATTGAAAATTAATATGGTTATTTCAGGTTTCATCCATTGACTAAAACCAAGAAGCATAGTATGAGAAACATTAATCATAAAATTAAAACCACAACATCAATAATAAAATTTCAATTTATGACACTTTAGGTTTTATCCTTGGTTATTCATGGTAATTTATAAAACACTAGAATTGTATCTTATACATATACATATCCTTAAAGGTCTCTTATCCGAGATTTCAAAGGTTAATATTACAATTCCTCTCAAACTAAATATAGTTACCCATTCTTACATACATTTATATCACTTTAGAATTGAATTATATTTATTAAAACATATTAAAAACCATAATATAACTGTATATGTATATTGTATTTAGAAACAGGGAAACATAAACAAATGGTTTATAAAACATCTACATTATCTCCCTTTGATTTAATCATATCTAGACTCCTTTTTAGAATATCA
Organism: Viscum album; assembly: GCA_963277665.1. Classification (NCBI taxonomy): domain Eukaryota; kingdom Viridiplantae; phylum Streptophyta; class Magnoliopsida; order Santalales; family Viscaceae; genus Viscum; species Viscum album. Next base: position 1,050,176,515 of record OY728164.1, on the reverse strand, counting down.
TAAATAATAACCTTCTTAATGTCTTGGGGAAAATAAACATATAAAATGGTGAGATCATGTTCTCTTCAAGGGTAAAAAAATGAAATAACAATCATATCACATTCATAAGAACATAACATTTGAAAATCTTATCCTACAAATAAATGATCACAATATCATATCATGGGATATATCATAAAAGTGAAATGTAATCCCAATAGTCATAACATAAGACATGGATGTTTTTTTCATATACACATAATCCTAGAAAATCATTTCATATTAGTCAAGGCTCTTTTCCAATACCATCATAGCGGATAAAGTTCATTATTGAACTGAGTTCTCTTCTTGTTCCAGCACTGTATCACAGAACATGATTAAATTTACATTCTATCCATGTCTATCTCATGAGATACAAATCTATTCCCAATAAATTATAATGAGATTAAGGTCCCACCCATCTTAGAATTAAACCATTCTTATGTTTGACACAAAACCATTTACAATAACCATATCAGAACCCATAAAATAAAATGGGTTTCTTAAACATCATTACATCAAAATTGATATGAAAAAATTATTTCCTAAATAACATTCCATAATAATAATAATAATAGGGATCGAAACAAAATTCTACATAATCATATATGGAAAATAATTTTGATAAAACACATGATCTTTATTCTTGATGAAAATATCATTTCTTCTTCAAAAATGTTTCCTTTTCTCAAATACAGTGAAATTATAAAAGAAAATAATTGAGTTGAAAATACACTTGTAAATATGTGGAGTATGATTAATGTAAATAAGGCATTATTATTATGTAAAAACTCATTCATGACGTATAGTATAAAAAATCATTCTCCTCGTAGTTTTGCTGGAAAAGTAAAAAAGTACATTATATGGTAATCAAATGAAAAATTCCCTTCAAACAATATAGTAAATGTAAAAATGGGTAAAAATGAATTTAAATATGCATAGAAGTATAGCACACATTTCATGAGAATATTTTTCTAGAAAACATGGACATGAATAAAAAATATATCCCAAGTAGATACTTACAAATAAATAATCTCAGATTAAATAAAATTGGAAAAGTTATCCCTTACCTTATGTCTGATATGATTCATATATATATGAACCACTTGTATAATGATTTCAATAATGTTACTGATTTATTCCATAATCATAATAATTATTATTATGACATTTATGATAGAATTTTCATCTGTTAGTTAGTAACATTTCATTGTTTCTCTTTATTCAGGTATTAACTTTTTTATGTTCTTATATATGCTATGTTAGATACATTATTATTCCTATATTTAGGTTATAGTTATATAATTTATATCATGGTACAAATATAATATATATCATATTTATTAATTCAATTCATTGATATAATTATGTTTTAATAAATATTATGTAGAATGAATCACATCCCACTATGGGGATGATAAACCATACGTACGCATGAGCGATGATATCGTTCTTATAATTGTTGAATTGTATTAAAGTGGATGGAATATAGTATTTCATAATAACTATAATTTTATAATCATAATATATAGTTATTTTTTCCACCATTATACCCAAACAGGTAAGTTGGGGGTGAAAAAAAGATTACGCCATAGCGTGGAGACAGTAAGTCGTACGTACGCACGTGCGGTAATTTCATTTTTTGTAGGATTTATAAGAGGTGAAATAGGGTTGATTAATATTTATAATAATATATAATTATATTATTGATACTAACGTAATTAATTTATAACTAAAAAAGTAAATAAGAGGAAGTAGGAGATGAAATAAATTTTAAAGAATCGGTAGAAGAGATTACCTCTTCCTTAATGCGCCTCCTTAAAATTTTCTTTTAAGGAACTTGAGTAGGTCTTCTGAGAAGAAAATAACATATAGAATTTATATATGAATGTTAAGAAGAGAAATGATCATGGTTTTTCTTAGAATTAAAGCTCAAAATAGAGTGACGAGGAGAGGGAGTAGGTTCCCTTTTACAAGAGAGGAGACGGGCACTTTAGGAAACTCTCAAAATATTAATATTTTATAAATTAAATTTCAACTAAAAATTGTCTAAACCAAATTTAATTAAAATATAATGTTATCTTGGTTATAATACCAATAATAAAATAATTTTTAGACAACTTTTGAATATTTTCTAATCATTATTATTTTGTTTTAACCCTTATTTTACCATCTTTAATCATAATGGGACATTATGTTATTTACAAATTGTGGTTTAGTGTAATTTTCATATCATTTAAAACGACCCAAAAAAGTTCTCTTTGAAATATTTTGACTTATATTTACCATTTTTTGGAATATTATATTTCTAGAAATTTAAATTCATTTAATAAACTAATTTATGTTTTAATTTCTGAATTTTGTCAATTTTGGACATTATTCATTCATTGATATTTTAAAAATTCATAAAAACCTCATTCATTCATAAATAAGGAATTAAGTGAAAATAATATGACAATATCATCCATAAAATTCATGGATGACATCAAAATAATAAAATTTAATTTGTTTTAATATTTATAAATTCATTTATTTGAATCTTTCATTAATGAGATAATCACAACATCATAATTGTGTCATAAATAAATATATTTATCTAATGTATAAAATTTATAAATAAAACACCATGATTTAGAAAATACTTTTAGAGTTATAATGAATATTTATATACATGTTGATCAGTTATATAAACCTATATTAAAATCAATTTAGTAAATGATATGTTTTTAGGTTATAATTTCCTTTACATTAAATTAATTTTTATAAACTACCATTTTCACATCCAAGTGAATCCATGGGGTCCCATAATATACCCAAGGATTCCCATGGTTAGAAATATCTCATAAAGTAGGATTACGATATGTTTATGGTAGGTTTATATTATTAAATTATTATTTTGTTTCCTTTATTTATAAGATTTAGCCTTTAACCATGGTAAATAAAATAATTACTAATGTAACTATTCATAATGTCCAAAAATAAAATGTAATTATTCACACAATTTGGACCTTCTGATTCAAAATATGGAATCCATTTTCCCAAATTCAAAACAATCAATCTACAATAATTAATTTAAATTTTTTTATTATTGAAATGAGAAAATGAGTTTTAAAAGTTAAAACATTGCCAAAGATTGAAATATTTTTACCTAAACTTCAATGTAAAATTAATTATAATAAAATATATTATATTTAATGGTAAAATATATTCTATTATTAATTTCATAGAATTAAATTTTATAATTTATCCATATAAATTATCATGATGAAAAATGTTGTTTTTAACTAAAATTAAACGTATGTTTTCTATTCACCAAAACTTGAATGTTATCAGAAAAATATGAAAAATTTATCCAAAGTAAATTTATATATCCCCTTAAAAATAAAATGTTTATTTTTTCATATATAAATTATTGATGTGCCAAAATCATAATTTAAAATGAGTTCTCCATTCAAAGGTGTAAAAATTACCTTTAAAAAATAAGTTCTTATACATAAAATAGGGTTTTATTCGAATCCTATGACTAAAATATCCATTGGATGAATATGAAAGGTAATTTATTAAGTATATAACATATATATCTCATTAATTTCAATACCAAATTTAATTCACTCAAAAAAATAATATCTAATTGATTTATATTCTTCATAAATAATTAATAGCCAAAGAATTGGAAATATATTTTAATAAGTTAGTTATAATTATTTACACTAACCTAACGGTTTAGGACATAATGGTAATTTTATATGATGGAAATATTTCTGTTTTTTTACTCTTAATTTTGTGCAATAAAATTTTCTGAAAAATAAAAGTTATTTGAAAAAATTATTTCATAAATATATCTGGGTGTTACATTTTATTAGGGAAATACTGACCAATTGGACTATATGAAGGAATTTTACCCAAGATACCGATGGGAGGGAGGTTCGATAACTACCCAAAATGGACCCACTCTCTTCTCCTTGTAGTTAATTGTACTGGTATCCATGGTGGTTAGTTTCCTCGTGTATATATTTATAGAGGGATGTGGTGGCTTGCTCTTATTCACACACATGTATCCCCTAATATATAATTCAATGGATTATTATAGTTATGATGTGTATATCATGTGATGTCTTGATTTACTTAATTAGAATACAGGTTGTGATGGCTTGAGGTATAATACATGATGTATGATACACATCATACATGTTGTGGTAGAGAGAGATGGCTTTGGACATATGACATTACTATAGAGCAGAAAACTAGTGGGAAAAGGGAGCAGGGTATCCATGATGTATTGTAATTATATTACATTTTTCTTATATTTCATACATGGTCCGAGTTAACCATGGTGATTTTGGGAACACAGTATACATTTTTAGTGGATTATTTTGTTTCATCGTTATTCACTATGCTTTAGCATGCATTCCATATAATTTCAATGTGAGACTTAGGGGATGATAATAATGAGTATACATGTACACTGAACCTATGTATATATAATATATTTTTTTGGGTCATCTAGAGTATGTTGGAGATCAGGCTGGATATTACAATCCTTTGGTTATTCAAGAGATATTTAGGTTTCATGGCCAATATATTTTTTATCTTTTGGGAACAAGTAGTTCATTTTCAATTGTTTCAATATAGTATGAAATTGAATGTTTTAACTTGGTATGTCATTAAATTTATACGTATGAGAAGGTGTTGATTGTTGTATTAATATTATCTATATATTCTATATGTTCTATTATATGGTAATTACACTCATATTCATGTCTATTATACCCTCAATGCATGTCACCAACCCGAGGCCTACTGGAGGTGGGACTTGTGTATTCACCATAATAATTCTCTCATTTCTGGCCCAAGAGGGGTAAACTGTAGGGCAGGGGTTTATGAAACACATACATCTAGAGTATTTTTTCATGATGAGGCCAATATGACAAAGTGGGATTTTCAGTGGAAACCAATGGTGAGTAGTTTCTATTTTACTTTAAGAGTTGGAGAAGGATCCCAATATTGTGAAGGGTGAAGATGAAAGGAACCTATTTTGGGGGAACCTTATTCAGTTACATATTCTTAAAAGATTAATCATTCTACCATAGGATTAAAATGTGGGTTGTTTCGGAATTTCAATCCCTTATGTATAGATGTTCAATAGACCTATTCCCCATGAAGTAAGTAGGGACACCTACAGAATTTTTATAGTTAGAAGCATATTTTAAGGAAGGGATCCTCTTCTGTTTTGGGATACTGATAGTGGTTCATGATGATTTTTACGTAAATTCCTCTTCCATTATTCTATATTCTAATCTCTATAATTTATTAGTTATAACCATTAGTGTTTTCTATTTCAATGCTTATTTTTCTGTGAAAATTATGGGAGTGAGTGATTATTTTTGGAATTTATGAATGTTATTTTTCATTGTCATGTTATTTGAGTTTCATGGGTTTGAAAGTATTGTATTGTAATTTAGATTTATGTTTCTATTAAATTGATCCACCATAATTAGTAAACATATAAATATCAGTTAGATCCAATGTGGATCTCTATCTCATGATCTCTTGGTTGGATTGGTCTGGTGTGAGTCTTTTGGATATTCAATTAAAGGGTTATCCCACCTTTTTTCAAATGTATCTATTGGTATATATTCCTTCCATTTGATAATAAATAGATTTATGTGGGTAGAAATGAATTATGGTGGTGAGACTTATCACACCCCAACCTCTCCCAACAATTATATTTTATTATTTTATTGGTAATTAGTCACTTCCTTGACTTTTGAGCGTATTTGTTTTTTTTAATTTTCGTGGATATTTATAAAGTGAAAGGTTAACCAGGAAGTATTTTCTAACCATAGTGTAACCATGAACATAGGTCTGTAACATGAAATAGATGTCGGTAATTATAGGCTTACAAGTTTTATAACCACATATACTAACCATGTGGTGCCCAATTTCTCTTTATTGAGGAGAGAAAGGATGAAATAGATTATGGTAAACTATGCGGATAAACCATGAATATTGTATAGAATCAAAAAATATTTATTTTTTTGTAAAATAACCTTATTTTTTTAGATCCAAATTAAGGTTTTTTCTCCCCCATTTGGATATGGGACACCAACTGGCCTATATATTGGCTCCCTTTCACCTCTATTAGATTTTTTTGGTGTTTTTTACCTTGATTCTTATTGGTTCTTTTAGGGTTAGATATTATATTATTCTCTTATTTATTTATTTCCATGTTTCCCTTGTTCAATTAACATAGTTATTAGTTAGCTAATACATAAGGAATAATTGGAAATTTTATGCTTTGGTTTCCAATTTTACCATGTGTGGATCATATCTCTAGTCTTTTATTTACTATTTTTGAATGATTCATTCAATCCGCTCAGGGTTTCAGGTAGGTGGTTAATTGATTTAACATTTTCTCCAAAAACCATGTTTTCTTGAGCTTTACAAATTTTTTCCACAAAATAATAATTTCATTTCAGTTATTTATTATTTTTAAAAAGTTATTTTTTGGTAATGAGACTACATGAATTTTTTTAATGGATCATGGAATATTCCTTGTCTTTTTTAAAGTTATGAATTAGAAACTGGGTGGGTTTAAATAGTTTAAATAGATGATGTCTGATTACAAATGTTTTAATCTAATTTTTTTTGGGTTTTATGTATTTTTTTCTTTTCTTCCTTGATTCCTATTTACTTATCATGGGTTAACATATTATAACTTCTTAGTTTGGATCAATTATTGAAAATATCTTTTATTTCTAACTTCTTCGGCGTTTTCTATGGACATAGATATATGTATTAGTATAATTAAAATCCTATCTAAGTATGCATATGATTATATATATATATATATATTCTTGTGTGTGTATATTTTTTAGTTTATTAGACACCCCATTTAACACCTGAATCTTTCAAAAATTCACTTTTCTTCTCAAAATAAAATTTCAAATAGATTTTAAACATGATCTTTAGTCTAGTTATTAATCATGTTTGATACCATACATAGATCCTTTATATGAGGTTAATTTTTAAATATTTTTACAAGGGTATTTTTGAATTCTTTGTTTAAGGGCTCATTTGAAATTTTAGGAAGTAGTTTTTCATGGTTTTGACTCCAAATTATTTTCAAGGGATTATAAGGAAACTTGTTTTAATTATAAATTTAAAAGTCTTTTTGAGGCATTGAAATTTTACTTCTAAACAATTGTTCACCCATATGGATTCCCATTAATTGGATGGGTGGTTTTTCATGGATGGTTTCATGATGTGGGGGAATCATTATTGTTGTCCTTTGTTGATCCATGATTTAATTTGTTGTTTTTTTATTTGCAACATCACCACCCAATTTTATTATAATAAGGGGATCAAGGAATTATAGTAAGGTATGTTAGATGATTCTATTTACGTATTTATTTTAAGTAATAGATCCCCCATGGTATGAAATGTCTATGGTGGGTTTTTCCATAGTGGGGATAGTTGAGATCATCGAGGGTGGTTTTTAACAAAGGAACACATTTATAGGCTAGGATATGGTTTAGAACAAATTATTTCTAGGTTTATATCATAGAATGTTTTTAAATATAATATGATTATAAATCCTTCTCAATTTAATACTTATTAATATTGATTACACCACTATATCTCTACGTTATAGTCCATGGTGATATATTTATATGGAATCAATTTTTAATTATGTTCTTACTTGTATCATTATTTCTCTCGTTCATGGATTTGATTTTGTATGAGTTGGAATTTACTTTAAAAAGAGGTTCATAAGGTGTATTTTTAATGACATAAATTGAAATGGTTTTAAATGATCAATCTAAAACATGTGTGGGTTTTAAATATATTTATGTTAAAAAATTTCATTACTAAATCTCATTAAAATAATAAATTTATATTTTAATATGTATTAAAAAATAATAATTGAAGGTATATTTTACAAAAAAATGGAATTGATGGAAAATACAGTTATTTACTTATGAGATTAGTTAAGAAAAAACTATTTTCATGACTTCCATTGGAATATCTATGTTTCTTTGGTATGTCCTTGTATCATTTTTTGTATTTCTTTTGTGGAAAGTGGTATTGTGGATGGGAGGGGACAAATAGGTGACATTACGTTCACGTTAATTTCTTAGTCGGGTTTTTCATATATTTTTTTATCAAAGATATACCAGACTAGTCATACTTTTCATTTTTCCTTATTTATATTTCAGTCATTATTTCCTGTTGTTTATGAATCTGGGTTGTGTTGTGTGCTTTTTTTATTATAATTATTTAGTAGGAAAAATCATCCCCAATAATTGTATATGATTCTTTTAATGATTTATATCAACCTCAGGTGGATCACAGATTCCCCTTGGGATTGTCTTGGTCCAGATAAAGTGTTTAATTTTGGGATAACCAATGTTTCTTGTGATAATGTGGTATCATATACACAATTTTTATATTGGGATATATTGTATATTGGAGTTTAGGACTATTAGAACATTAGAGGTATAATAAATAATGGTTTCATAATATCTTACTTTTCAAATACTTGAGTTACTATATATTTTTTTGGAATTGAGTCATAAATTTTAATTTCCTTATTTTCTCAATTTATTTTGGATTATGATGATAATACATGACATGATATTGGCGTTATGTAGGTGTTTTTTCGATTTTTTATATTTTGGGGTGAATCATAAGGGTGAATTAGAGACACAAAATTACCTTACTTTGTTAAACAAATGATGAGGCTATGGAAATGGTTTTTTTTCATTCCCATGGTAGTTTCACAGTTGGGACATAGTCTACCAAATTTTGTGTCCAAACCATGAAAAACAGTATCCTCCCATTAAAATTTTGTGTTGAACTCATTTTAACCATGTTTATTCTTATTTTACATATAAATATTATAGGAAATATTTATATTATATTTTATGGGTGAATTTATAATAATTGATTTTATTTTAATTGTATTTTGAAATTGATACTTGGTTTGAAAGATATGGGAATATTTTTGAATGTTAAAATGGAGTTGTTTTGAGATGAAGTGTAAGGATTTCAAGTTTGAGTACCAATAAATTTTTTGTGGAAAAATTCATGCTATTCTAATTTAATTTCAATGGGAATATTTATAATTATATTTGGGGATGGGAATTTAATGTGATTTTTAATTTTAGGTGGTACTCCAAAATTTTGAGATTTAAAATGTGAAATTTTAGAAACCATTCTTGGTGATTCTTGGTGATCCCCTTGTGGGATTATTTTATTAGATGAAATTTAATTATCTTTGTCTATAATTTATGTTTATTTTGTTTCTAATTTATTTTTTTTACTTTATTTTATTTATTTAATGCCACCTAGAAAAATTCTGAAGATTAATAATGGTTTTGGTGGTGTTTGGTCAGTCGATTACACCACCTAGACTCATGTTAGAGTGTTGGTGATTGGTTTTTTATGATTCTCTAGATTTTTGAGGCTATCTAGCTTTTAGATATTTACCATAGGGGATTTTTGTAGTTGATGGATTCTACAATCATTAGTAACTTTTTATTTTTTGAGAGTAAGAGACTATTTGAATATGCTTGAGGGGATGAGACTAGATTAGTGGTAGGGGATATTTCCAACTTAGTTAAAATCTTGAATGAAATGGGAATTATATAAGGCCATATATTATTAGTGGTTCCTTCTTGAAAAGATTAAAGTGGAAAAGGTGGTGGAGCATGAATGTCTCTAAAATGGTCAATGGATGTTAAATGTTTAAATTAACCATTTCATTGAGTTGGTTACTTATTCTCTAGAAGTTTTTTTGTGGGATTCACCAGTGTCTCATTAGTTCATAAAGGGACTCCATCCAACCCGTAATTCATAATTCCTTTCAGAAGGGAACATATTATATGAATATTGTTCTGCTAAATATTATCTCGAGAAGTAATATTTTAGGGCTATTACATGTTGAGTTGATGATATATTCCATTTGATATTTGTGACGTATATTAATTTAGATTATAATATAGACTAGAGGATCCTAATTTTGGTAAACCTGATTTAATTATTTGTTGTTCATAGAGGAATCCCACTCTTGTCTGCTTCCAAAATAGTCGATTCAAAAATTCAAAACACAATTTCTTTGATTTTCCCAATACATGTCTCCACTATGGTTGGTTGAGATACCTATAAATTTTTTTTTCTAGAAGTATCTTTTGTGGGAGAGATGCTCATTGATTTTATGATGTTCATTGTGGTTAAAGAATATTTTATGGTATTATCATTTTTCATTTCTCTATCTTGCCATACTAGATCATTATTTTTTTGTGGATGTTGGTGTGTTCTGTTGGGGTGCTATATTTTCCATTCTCATTTGATAAGTGACCAGTTTTTTAATGAATGTATGAATTTTTCTTCACTTCGTCACATTGTTTTTGTCTAATGGGTTAGGAATTCTTATGGTGCCCCATCTTGTCTAGTTTTTCTTATGTTGAACCACCACAGTTATTAAACATATATATAGTAGGGAGATCCAATTATTATTACCATTTCTTGATATCTTAGTAGGTTCATTCAAGTGTGAGTATTTGATAGATTCAATTACTGTGGATTCCTTCTTTATTCATCTGAATCCCTTGGTTTGTTTTACATTCATTTTAGACTCAATTTCTTACTAAGGAAATAAATGGTTTATGATAATGAGATTGGTTACACCCCAACCTCCCAAACATATATTATATTTTATTCATATATGGTCTTTCCACATGTTTTGGGGATATTTAGTTGTGTTTTTATGGCCTTCTATAAAGAACACATATAGCCTACTTGGTTTTTATAACCATAAAAAAACTGTGAATTTGTTATGTAAGTTGATATATTCATTTGTAATGTTAGGAAAATAGTTTTTTCTAACCATTTGGTCCAATCATGGGGAACCTAGATTCTCTCCAGTGAGGAGTGCACAGTTGGTGCACAATTTGGTAAACCGTGTGGCCAATCCATGCTTAGTGTCCATAATTTAAATATTCCCTGATTTCCAAAGTTACCATTTCTAGTTTAAGGCACCAATTGGGTTGTATTCCTACCCATTCGATGATGGAACTCTTGGGGGCCAAGGGTTTGACAATCATTTATCCTCATTTGTATTATTGTTTTTTTCTTCCTCGATTCTGGCTGGTTATATTTTGGTAAACTATTTTATTCTTATCCTCTTTACTTCATAGTATCCATTCATCCCATGGAATAGTTCTGTCTAGGCTAAACCCTATGGTTGGGGTTTGATGTTTTTTCTTAAATTCTCAATATTATGTTTTTGTATCAATACTCACATATTTCTCTTCTAATTTGAAAAATATTCATTCAATCAAAACCTAGTTTGTGGTTGGTTGTTTATGATTTATATTTTTCTTCACAAACAAATTTTTTTTGAGATTTATAATGCTTTCCCAAAAAATAATAATTCCATTAGTGTTATGAATTTTTTTCCATACAATTTCATGAAAATGAGACCCCATCAATTATTTTTAAATTAATTTGGTGTATTCAACGAGTTTTACAAAAATATTAAATGGGTTTTGAATGGGTTTAATATATTTTAAAAAGATGAAATTGTATATATATTTTTTCGTTGTAATTTATCGTGGGTTTAAATAATATTTTATTTTTCTTAATTTATACTTGTGGCAATACAAAATATTTCACTTTTTCAATAGGGATATATCTATTGGTAAAAGCAGAATATCTATTGGAAAAACGTTTTACCAATAAATATGTCAATTCCACTAAACTATTAGTAAAAACTATGTCACTAAATGTTATTATGACTGATAAAATGATTTTATTGTAATTATAATAATACCAAAACATAATTCATATGTTGGTCCAAATGTTTAGCAAAAAATTAATAAGACTAATATTTCTATTGATAAAATTATTAACATTTACAAATAATACCGAAAATTAATATATTCTGTCGATAATATTTTAGATGATGGTATTTCAATGTTTTCTATTAATATTTTATATTATATTTATTAATATAATAATATATAATTTTTATATTTATGATTATTTTTATTATATAATAATGATAAAATTATCTTATATGAAGAACTAGGAAAAATGATATTTTATTTGAACAAACACGTTCAAATTTCATATAATATATAATACTTTTTCAAACATTATGAGAAGGAAAGAAGCTCTAAGAAACATATTACATTCATGATTAAAAATGTTAAAAAATATAAATTTCATTGAACATAATTAATCATGACCTGTTTTTCACAAACATCAGACCTTGATGTCCTGCATCTCAATCACTTCACATGAGCTATTATCTACTATTGTTGATCTGAACATCCAGAACATCACCAACAACCCATTGATTGCAGTAGAATAGCCATCTATGTTTGAAGCATCAATTTTCCCAACTCTGATATTCTAGCACATTGTTTGATTATAGAGGACCACCATCATCTGAACACGCACAACATTTCTATTTTATTGTAGTAGACTACCATCATACCATCTCCTATTGTCACATAATCTATCCCTACATTGTGTTATCTTCACCATTATACCTATGAAGTATCACCTGTCTTATAACCTATCAAACAACCAAATAAGGAAACACACTTTGAATATTACTTCATCTAGTGAATTATAATTTTGAATAATGTTAAAAAAACTTTCTATTTTGTTGCACAACAATTTTTTTAAAACATCCCATTACACTCAAATTAAAGTTTCTAAGAACTTATTATAACACAATAAATGGATCCTCTATTTTTTTTTCTAAAAAATGTATTGTAAAAAAGAAATAAACATGAATGAATATCACAAGTTTTGAACCCATGCCTATACCAGAACCCATCCCAACACGTGTCTCCAAAACTATTGTAGATTCACCTTTTTCCCTTTGTGGAAGAACTTTTCCCAACACCTATCAAAAAACCAAATTGGACAACAAAATATGAAAATAAATTCAAACATAAAAATTCATATAAAATGTGTCAAAATCATCAAAACAAATGAGTTTTGTCATAATCTTCACCTGAAAATGGCATGTATGAAACAATAAAAAATGAAAATATTGTATCAAAACATAGAAATTCTACCTTATGAAATAAATAACCCTTAATAAATAATACAGTTTATTATCATCTAGGTGTGAAAGATATGAAAACCCATTCAAATAATAAATTTGATATTTCCACTAAACATATTGGAATCAGTACCAATATAAAATCAATCATGATCCATGATAACATAAAATATCAAATCTAGACAAAACTAAAAGAAATACTATAACATAATGGGAAATAAAGTATCATTGGTCCATAAGTCTATTTATAGGTAGAGATAGATAATCTATCTTAAAATATTGAAAATGAGCACTTTTAACAAGTTGATAGAAATATATTGCATTTTATAATGATGGATTATTTAGTAATAATAACATATAGTTGGTGATCTACTTATGGGTTTTGAGTGGTGTGTTTTTTCAATGCTTATTGTAAGAAGTGGAAATGAACAAATAGACAGTAGCAGAAACAATATAGTTATAGTAATAAATCATTTTGAAGATATATATATTCATTATAAAAGCATAAAAAATATGTTGAAGTACCTTATAATGATATAATTTTGATGTTGTAAAATAGTACATGTTTTTTCAGCAATCAAAGCATTATTAATTGAAATGAATACATTATCTGGATTATCAATCCCTTCAGAAATCATAGAAGGGGAACATATTTACATATTTAGGTAATACAAGTAATAATATAATATTATAGTTACTAATTTATAGTAATATGGAAAGTTTATGATTTATACTTATCTTTACAAACATATCATTTTTTAGAATTTCCACATTGTCCCATGGAAATTTATAAATGAAATAGATGTTAATATTTTTGAAAAATATTTTAATACATATAATGAGAATTGTGGAAAGAAAATCAAATGGTGCATTTTATGATACTTTTAAAGGAGCCACATGACATGTCTAAAGCATAAAATCACCAAAAATAGTTAACAAGCTTCTGAAAGTTATCTAATTATTCATAGAATATATAAAGGAGATGTAAAATGAGTGATAAAAGTGGGGAGAACATGTGTGTAGTAATAATGAATATATAACATTAGTTATGATTCATATATAATAAGAAATGATTGTTCAGATACATATATTTTAATATTAGGTCCGATATTGTAATATCGGTACAAATATTGTGATCTAGTATATATGGAACAAATTACATAAATGTAATATCTTGTAGTGAACAAAAATTATTTCTAAGATATGTCAAATCACAATGTTAGTTTTGAACTAATATATATTCATAAAAATAAATAAATGATGTTTATACAAATATGTATTGATCAAAATACATTTTGGTTATGAAGATTTATTAGTTCTGTTATAATAGTGTAATTAATAGATATTGATCTAAAAAATATATAAATTATTCATATTATATATTAGGTGTCAACAAATAAATTGGATATCATATATTAGTTTAGAAAAAATATAATATTTTACTTATAATGGAAAAAAATCATATTATTTCTAATAAATATATTGACCACAATGTATGTATTTTTTTTTGTTTTAGAGGAACTGGTTGTCATATGTGTAAGATTATAATATTAGTTCATACGTAAAATTTATTGATAAAAGTGAATCAATCTAATATATATTGATAAAAAAAATATATGTTCTGAACTAATATCAGTTCTCAAACTAATATTGTAATTAATACATATTAGTAGTGATAAACACTTTTGTTTTACCAACATTGATTATTTAGTTGAGCTCTAGGGGTAGCAAGAAGGGGTATATTTTTTCATCACACGTGAGTCAATTAATATTATATGACATTAATAATATTCACTTATATGTTTTTTGGAGGTTTTATTTTTTTTTTCATCAATGCAAATTCTTAGATAATGGACTACTGAAAACAGATGGATTATTACCTAATTTTGGTGAAAACATGAACAAATTTGGTGGAGAATACCTAAAAGTACACACACAGTGATTCCAGAATATACACAGATTAAGGAAAATTCATAGCTAATGAAATTCATAAAATAGATGGATTATTAAGTTTTTTGTTAGAAATATAGGAAACATTGTTAGAGAGTACCTAATAGTTCAAAAAAATGATTCCATATTATACATATATACAAATAGTTAAGAGAATTTACTATAATATGTTTAATTAGATTTAAAGAATATATGGTAAATGGTAATAAAAAAATTATTATGAACTTTCAATTAAATAGGAAAAATCATAGGCCTTTTGCTGTGAAATTTGACAAGTTCATCCGTGATTCATGGGGTTTGCAGGGCTTTGTGACTGTGGGTCTTCTCAACAAGAAGGATTTTATGATAGGATTTTCTTCTATGGAGGATCTGGATCGTGCCTGGTTTGGTGCTCCCTGCTCTGGTAATGGTATCTATTTAATTCTTTTCTGGTTGGCGTACGAATTTCATATGCATCAGGATGCTCCTACTATAGCTCTATGGGTACGTTTCTCTAAACTTCTGCTTCCCTTCTGAAACATGGCTATCATTCAGATGCATGGAAATATGGTTGGACGGTTCCTCTACTCAGACAGAAGAACCAACTCAATTTTTCATTTGATTTGTCCTCGTATTTGTGTTGAAGTCGATGTCTCTAAGCCTCCAGTGTAGTGGATATGGATCGATGTTGGGAAAGAATTTCATTGCAAGAAGCCTGTGGTGTTTGAAGGTTGGGCTGATTAATGTATCTCCTACCAACGCATGGGTCATCTCCCTCATACCTACCATCTAGGTGGTAAGGAGGGACTTGGGGATTCTGATTTGACCTCTCAGAAACTACCAGACAAAAAGCAGTTTTTTTAATCTTCTGCAGACATGGTGGGCATTCAGGATTCTTTTACGGCCAACATCTCCAAGTCTGACTCTAGACCCAGTCAGGCTGATCCGAGAGTGGCAGACATCTTCAACCATTTGAGAGTTGACCTAGGTGTCTCCAATACAGTTGTGCAAGACCCTCCATCTGAGAACGTGTGCATTGCACCTATTCTGGAATCCAACCCCTCCATTATGAATTCCATATCTTATGTAGAGGTTGTGATAGATAGAATTGGGATCTCTCCAACAGTGGTGGTGGCATCAATAAACGAAGGAGATTTTATGGTATTCAAGGGCTGGGATAATTCACTGAAAGGTACTATGGGCAGGCTAGTGGTGAAGGAACGTACTACAGGAAGTCACTTGACTAGTTTAAATCTGAGCAGTCGATTTGAAGGTCTAGGGGAGCTAATTCAGGACAAAGATGATTTGATTCAGGCTATTAATTCCAATCAGGGGTAGGGTCTGCTTGAAGATGAATCTAATGTGGATGTGTATGATACGTTTTCGGGTGACAGTGATGAACGATGTCCTAACTGAAGGCTTCACAGTCCTAGGGGGAGGAAGGGGGGATAGGATATAGGGACTTGGGGAGCTATATTCTGGCCAAGGGGAAAAAATATAAAGGGTGAAAAGACTATTCTCATCTTCCCAAACCTATGGAGACATGATCTACCAAGGCGTCAATGTCAATGGAGATAGACTATGTCTCATTAAAAGAGTTGGAACCTAATGGTGCAACTTATAAGGACCAAGAGTACACAAGTGGTGTGTTGGGAGTTTCTAATCAGAGGCAGGACGAATCAGTGGTGGCGGATCATGGGAACTATTTGGGGTTGTCCGATCAGATCCGTGAGGCCAATAAGGATGTTGGGTATAAGGAGACAATGTGGGAGCTTATCAATCACTCGGGGGAAGAAATTCATAACGAGGCATTTGAAATTAAGGCCCCTATTGAGGTTGTTGAGCGAATGTATGAAAGACTGATTCAAGTGGAAACTAATAAAGAGCAGTGAAATTAGATAAACAAACAAGATCTCATCCTTATTATAGGATTCAATGAGAGGAGGATAAATGTGGAGGAGTACAATCAAAAGTGGGACAAGCTGGCCTATTGGTTTGAAGATTTTCTCAAGGATGACTCTGATACAAAGGTTGGTGATATTCATTGGAAATTATTTAGGGATAATGTTTCAAATATGATCAAGCTTTATTTTAATGGTTCATCTATCTTTTTTGGTACATGAAACATTTGTGGTTGTTTGTCTGGTATTTCAGTCTGTTCCTTAAAAGTGTGCAGAAATAATAAAAAGTTAATTTTCAGTCAATGTGGGAGTGTGATACCAAAAGCTATTAATATGAATAGAAGAATACACCATGTAATATTGGTAATAATAACTTGAAAAATATTTGATAAATCAATTATGTCCATGAAATTAATTGTTGTAAATACTAATGTAGATGAAAACTGACATATTAGTGAACTCATTATCTATTGGAACAACCATTAAAATCTAAAATGTATTAGGATTACCAAATAAATAGGACTAAATAAGAACATAAATTGAAATAGAGGACGATAATAAGAAAGATGCTATACAAAACCACAAAATTCATTATTATTCCTGCAATACAAGCTTGGAATATTTATTAATGTCACTTTAAATTGAAGAAAATAATTTTCTATACCAATCCAAACTCTGATTAATAAAAACATACAACAAATTGAATTAATCATTACAATTGAAATTAAATTTTCATCATAATTTTGACGGGAGTATCCTAACATGAAAAATGAGTTATATTGGGAAAATAATACATAGTAATTGGCCCAATTAAACTATAACAATCTTATTAAAATAGACAATTCCACCTTTAAACCAGAATTTATTATAATTAATATTAGTTAGATATAATTTAGATATAGTTAAAATGGATACCATAAAGATGCATAATAAAACAAAAATAATAGATCTAATTGAAAAACATACATCATAACAATATATATATTGTAATTTTTTGAATTTACATTAGTCCTTATCGAAAAATAATTAAGGGACACAAAAGATTAGGGTTTCATGCCATTCAATTTTGTGGGTTGAGTACATAGGGAGATGGATGATAAAAAGAATGGACATGGAAGACATGAGATGATGGAAGATTAGTGATTTAGATAGATGATTGAAGAGGGAATAATGAACTGATGGGAATCAGAAAAATATTTTAGTGTCTCTCATGGGGAGAAGATGGGGGATCAATAGGGTTTTATGTGTAAGTATTGGATGAGAAGGAAGGGAGTCAGTGTAGAATTTATAGAGGTATAGGGGGACTGGATGAAGAAGAATTTGGTGCCTCTCATGGGTGGATAGAAGAATAGAGGTAAATTCCCAATGGAAACTCAAATTGTGATGACTTTGGAATGTACGAGATTAAGCATGACCATGGAAGAACATTGACGTGGAGCATGAATATGAAAATCGGAACCAATCATGCTCATGGGTGGTTTAAAAAATAAATTACATAGATAAGAAATGAAATTACATTAACATCTTAAATAAAAAATATTATATATATATTTCACAATAAAAATTATTAATTTTGTAAAATTAAATAAATATAATATATAATGCACATAATACATAAAAATGTAAATATCTAGAAAAAGATAACAAATAAATAAAATTTCGATATTTAAATGCTCATTACTAGTTACTTAATTTATTGTTATATAATAAATATAATAAAAAATAAATATAATAAAAAATAAATATTTTTTTATTATAATATAAAATAAAATTTCAATATGTGAATATAAATTATTAATTACTTATATTTCAATTATGTTTCTTCATTTTTATCGATTACCATATATTTCTTGGTTATTTTGTTAAAATTAAAATGTAATAATATTTTAGATTTTTTATAATAAATATTTAAATTTTCACACCTACATTTTTAAATTAATTATTTTAATTTTTTAATCATTTGCTCTGGGTTCTCGTGCCAAGGTCTGAGCTGGGTCCCAGACTAAAATTTGTCATTTGATATTTTTAATAGGCTTCAGACCCATGCACAGTCACCGCGTGATTGGTAGTAGCCGCACGACCAGTCCAAGAGCCAGACAATTGCTAATTATTATTCTTATTATTCTTATTATTATTATTTGCATTATTATTATTATTATTATTTTATTATTATTTTTGTTGTTGTTGTTAATAAATTTTATCAATATTTTCTTTGTTATTTTTATTTTTATTATTATTACTTCTGGTTTTATTATTTTTATTTTTATTTGTTTCATTATTATCATTATTATTATGGTATTATTATTATAAATAATAATAATATTATTATTATTACTAATATTATTACTATTAATATTACTAATATTATTACTATTAATATAAAATAATGAGAAAAAACATGAAACCCTAGCTACCCCCCCCCCCCACTTCCCTTGTTCTGTGTCGCCGTCCTTACCCCCCCCCCCCTCCAGCCTTCTCCCCTCAGTGCACCGTGGTCGTCGTCCCCCTTGCACCCTGCCACAGTCCCACTCGTGCCATAGCACTGCCATCCCCCTTATGCCTTGGCTCTGCCTTCCCAGCCTTCGCATTGCAGTCCTGTCCTCTGCAGCCCAGATTGGCCTCCTACTCACGCTCCTGTCACCCGTGAACCACTGTTCCGGCATCAGGCCACCCACAAACTGCTGATCCGACCACTCGCAGACCATTGCTCTAGTTCCAGCCAAACACTGCTCTGACCTGCCGCCTCCTTACCAGAGCTATGTCCTCTCCGTGCCCGCACCTTGCCTCGCCCGCACCCTATCGCACCCGCGTTCTGGCCCCCGACTCCTTTTTCGGCCAGCAGTGGTAAACCTGAACACCTACACACACTATTTTCTGAAGACCCACTGCTTCTCCCCATCCAGTAACCCTATGTTCGGTAAATTCCTTATTTTTGAGGGTTTCTATTAATTTATCGAAACCTTATAGCCTCAGTCAGTGACTAGTGTGTTTTGGTAGTTGTTTTGGGTGTGCAGATTGGTCCATGGGGGATTGTTTTACCCTCCGCCGAAGTTCGGTCATGTCCGTGCTCAACCTTGAGGTAGGTGAATCCTAATTTTCCTTTCCGGTTAAGCCCATTTAATTATTTATCATTTTTATTAAATCATTAATGTGATTTTCACCTTCAAAATATACTTAGGTATTCTTCTACAGTCTTTCCAAGGTATTGGGTTCTGTAAAAAAAACATTTTGAAGAATTCCGCTATGATTATTATTTTATGTGTTTGTGGAAATTGTGTTCTTTTGACGTCAAAAGTTGTATTAGTAGTGTATCAAACATGACATTCACCTTCTTTACACTCTTTAATAGTCTATCATGGTGATTTCCTTTTTGGATTGAGTAATTTGTTAGTGTTATTTATGGAATTTCTTATAAACTATTTGACTGGCTTATAAAATTGATAATAAATTGGTTGGGATGATTATATTATTGGTTATTATTTGTTTTTTCTATTTACATAATTCCTAATGAATTTTTTTCTATGTTTCACTAGTTTCATATTTTCCAGAAATAAGTTAAATGTAAGATATTCTTGTCAAATCTACTTTATGATTGGAATTTTGGTTTGAAAATTTTTTATGTTGGAAATTGTGTTAAATATGTTTTAAAAAGGGGTTTATGGATTTAATGGGGGTTGTTTTGTGTTCTCCTAATTATTAAAATTTTGGGTTTTGATTTCAATGCAAATTGAGTTATTGTGGAAATGGTTTATAAATATCACATTGGTTGTTGTTGTGTCATTAGATGTGGGAACATCCATGGGTGCACTAGGTGCACACATGGGTGTTCCCTCAAATGAAGATTGATCTTTCAAAATAAATTTTCCTTGAAACATTAGTTTTCTAAATAGATTTTGTTTCCTAAATATGATTTGGTTTTTTATGTGGTGGTTATGAATGGTTTGAAATGTCATCTCAAAGGGTGTGCCAGTTCAGCATTTAGTGTGTGTTTCAATGAATGTTATGCTCAGGGGACCATTTGTCCACTTCACAAGATTGCATGTTTTTTATTTGGAGTTCGAAATGTTTTACAAAAATTTCATTAAAGACATTGGTCTAAAAGGCCCATTTGGCTCTTCTAACTTATGGGTGGAGTTTTGTTAACTGTTATAATTGTAGGAATTTTGGAAATTGTGTGTTCTTGGTTGGAACTTTAAATGTTTTTAGAATAATGATTTCGACATGGATGTGTTGTGATAGCCCCTTTGTAACATTCAGTATTAATGTAATGTTTGTGTTGACTCTTTGAAATGACAATGTTTTGATTACTGTATACACATTAAACAACTTTAGTATTTTGAGAAAAGGTTTCAAACCGTTTTATTGTTTTGCAATGCATGATTGCCCGATTGGCACTTTTTTAATGTGAGACGACTGAATGTGTATCGGAGGATCTCCTGTCTAGTGTAACTTTCTAGGGGTGAACGTATAGGAAGCGTCCGTGTTTGGGGACGCCAAGTAAGGTGAGATGTGTCATGTGTGTGAGGGCCTTCCTACCTACATAGTATTATTATAACCACCATGGGGTCCTAGAAGTCTATTAGATGATCGAGTTATGGTTGCTGATCAACCCTGATTAGACGGGTTGGTACCTCCTGGATTTGTTGTTAGGCCAGGTGGGATTTTCCACTAGATTGGTTAGTTTAGGGTAGCTAGTTGGTTATAGACTTAGGAGCTTCACCATATGCCTACAGGGGGTTCCGAAACCAAGTATGTCCTGGGGACGTCTATGTATTTTTAGGATCACCCATGTTTTACCTTTGATTTCCTTGTTTACTTTCAGCTATAATTGTTCTTTCGGCTTCTATCGTCACATGTTTCTTTTACCATTTCCTTGATGTGTTGTTTGGATTTTCATGAAAAATTTTAATTTTTTTTAGAAATGGCATGTGGTGTGCCTTGGGTTTTTTTAAGTTGGTAAACTGTTATTGTTTTATTAAAATACAAAAAACATACTTTCATAATATTATATCAAACTTCTGTTAATGGATTGTTTCCGGAAAGGAGATATTGGATTCTATGGTTTACCTTGGCAACCCTACTGAGCATTTTTAATTCTCATCCATGTTTATCTTTTTAGTTTCATGTTCAGTCTATTATTCAGGTTTTCTTGGCTGAGTTTCTCATTATAGGATCATGGTTGGCCTTTGATCGGGAGGTGACCTAGAAGGTCACATAGAGGTATGTTCTATTTTACTTTCGTTCTCTGGCTAGTTTTATTTTTATTGTCCATTATTATTTATCTTTCTATGTTTTGTTCATGGACCAAATCATTCCCAACGATTAAAGTTTGATACAAAACACTAGTTTCTGGCCCGTGGGGATCAGGAATGCACCTCGGGCCATGTCGCGGGCCGGATCAGGTGACCGGTTCAGGTTCGACCCAAGTTGGTTTGTGACGAAATTTTATCAGAGGGGGTTTTGTTTTTTGGGGTGTCTGATTGATGGGGATTAAGACTGTCGGGACTTCAGAAGTAGGTACGAGAAGGACGTCAGGAACACTATCCTGTTCCGAAACTCTATTTGCTAGGGGTAGTCCGAGAATTTTTTCCTTGTATCGTTTTGGTTCGTTTTATGTTGATTAATGACAACAAAGAAAAACCGATGTTACATCATGATTTCACAAAGAGTAATGAATCATGTCAAGTCTGAGTACATGGTTTATGTTCCTCCAAGTTGTTGATGCTTACTTGAAACATGGCCTACTACCATATCGTCAGGTTAAGCGTAACTACTAGTCCTTTAGTCTGGTAGTTTTATGCAAGTTTCATGTCGTCCTGGTTCTAATTGGTGTAAGTGAAGTTTTTAAAATGAAAAAGGGTTTCTTAAATGAGAATTATTTATTTTAAATGTATTTAAATTTGTGAAATGGAATTTTATGACTGAAAGCCCTTGGTCTAGAAATTCATTGTTTTCTTGGAACTGGTAGAGATATGGTTTGGCTATAAACTCTGGTACTCTTTATGAACATTTTCACATGTGAGGGAATGCATGGGAAGTGCGTGTTGGTGTGTATTGATGAAGGAGGATGAAGTCATGTGCAACAGTTCATGGTATTTCTGGGGTGTGCACTTGGAATTAACGGCTTGAACTTATTTTTCTAAAGTGATTTTAAAATATTAATTCTTTTTGGAAAATTAAATTTTGGTTGGAAAGTGGGTTTGGTAATTGAAAATTGGCCTTAAATAAAGGAGGTTTTGAAATTTAAAATGAAAATGTAATTTTTGAGTTGTATTTTTATTTGTTTGGTTATTGGGATTGTTGTTTTTTTATGAATGTGCTTTAATTGATATTTCTTTGGATTGATATTGGTATTGGCTTTGTGTTTTATATGTTGTTCAGAATATGCTGTCCAGAAAGGTCCCTTGAGTTTCTGATAATTCCTGTCCAGTTTTTGGTCCTTCTCGGACACTGCCTATCCTTCATGGTGATCGAGGTCTGTTGGAGGCTGTAGAGTGGTATGAAGTGGTCGAGCACGTCATCAGAGTATTGGGAACTCTAGAATCTGTTAGATTGCATGTTGTCTTGGGTTTCATTGAAGGACCAACTCTGGATGAATGGGAGTTGTTCACCCATCCGTCACTAAAAGTTGGGATGACGTGGGATGTCCTTAAATCCATTTACATCTGATGTATTATACCTGAAGATGTGAAGATGAAGAAAAGGTAAGAGCACTTGTGTATTCAACGAGGCCAACAGACGGTAAAGGTCTATGTTGACTATTTCAAGTTTCTCGGGTCATTTTCTCCGGAGGTAGCATCGCATGATTTGATGAAGACTTCTCTCTTCATCGGGGGTCTTAATCCAACGATCAAGTATTGGGTCCTCCCTTCTAAGGACCATTTTTTCTTGAAGTGGGTGGATGAGGCGCTCTTAGCTATGTTGGTCTCAGGACTGCAGATGTTCAAAAATCCAGCGTACCCGGTAGCTAGCGAAGGTTCCCCATCTGGTGAGTAGGGTTTTCCAGAGTGACTTGTTTCTAAAGAGTCTTCTATAGTGGTTCTAGCTACCATTTCATCAGACCATTCAGTGGTGTGCCACCAGTGTGGTTTGTTCGAGCACGTGAAGTCGTCTTGTCGCATTCCTCCGGATACATGTCATCATTATTAATGTTTGTGTCATAGAGAGAAGTTCAGCCGGAAGCATCGCCTGAAGAAGGCACTATGACCAGAATTATTCTAGTTCCTGCCAATGTGGAAGGAGATGCTTCAGTCATTAGATCCCCAGCCGCAGGTCTTGGGGTGAATCTCGCGCATAGTCAGAAGTTGCTGGGGGTATATAACCTCAATTTGGGTATTGTGTTCTGTTTTGGTAGTGGGACATTTAAGATCTTTTCATGATCGTTTCTTAACTATTAATGTTTTGACATTGTTGAAAGTTAATTGTTTTTTAGGAAGATAGGATGGACTCATCCTATTTTAATCCATGTGGTCCTGGTTGTGTGAATGTGGTTTTTGAAATCATGAGTTTTTCTTAAAAGTATGTTTGGACCATGTATGGGTTGATCTTTATTTAACGGTGTTCATTTGGAGACATAAGTTCCTCCGAAGGAGTCAAGGATTATAGTATTTCTTGGGTTTACTGTTGAGATTACGTTCTATTTCGAGGATTTTCCCTAAAGTTGTCAGTTTTGGTTTTGGTCGAGAGTTTCGAGTTTCAGTAGAGGATTTGTTCGCTCGTGCTATAAAAGTTAGTTTGGATCAGCTGGGAGTTCCTGCGTCCCCCCCCCCTCTTCCTGGGGTGGTATGTTTGGGTTTAAAATATTCATTCTAGTTGTGTTCTTGTGGTGTGGAGAACCCTCTCATGTTCTCCCATTATCTTGTGTTGTGGTTTCGTTCGGTTTCCAATGGTCATGATTTCATATTTTGTCTAATGTTCAGTTGGTTGACATTCTTGGGGAAGAAAGTGTCTGTCGCAGGGATAATTTTCACACCAACCTTTTTAAATTAATTTTTTATTTTATTAATCGTTGGCTTTGTGTTCTCACGCCATGGTCTAGGCATGGTTCCAGACTAATATTATTCATTTAATATTATTTATTAGGCTTCGTACCCATGCGTTGTCACCGCGCAGTTGGCATTAGCTGTACGATTTGTCCACGAGTCAAGTAGTTGCTAATTATTATTATTATTATTGATATTGTTGTTTTAATTATTATTATTCTTATTATTATTATTTTTATAATTATTTTTTTATTTTTAATAAAGTTTATTAGTATTATATTTATTATTGTTATTTTTGTTATTATTACATATGATTTTATTATTTGTATCATTATTATCATTATAATTCTGATATTATTATTATTATTAATATTAATAATATTCCTAATATTATTGTTATTAATATAAAAAAATGAAAAAAACAGAAAACCCTAGCTACCCCCCTTAATATATTCTACGCTGCGAGTCGCACACCCTGCCTTCTCCACTCAGTGCACCTCATTAATCATCCCACTCGCACCATGCTGTCGTCCCTCTCGTCCCCCTGTATCGCCGACCCACATGCACCCCGACACTGCCATCCTGCTCGTGCCTCGGCTCCGCCGTCCCGGCCGCCGCAACACCTTCTGGCCTCCCGATCACGGTCCGATCACCCGCGGACCCCCGCTTCGGCCTCCGGCCACTCGCAGACTACCTCTTTGGCTAGCCGCCTCCTTCCCGGAGCTCTTTTCTGTCTACGCCCGCTCTTTTTCGTGCCTGCACACTGTCGTGCCCATTTTCTAACCACTGAATCTTTTTCTGGCCTGCAGTAGCAAACCCGAACCCCTACACACGATGTTTTCTGGCGACCCGTCGCTCCGCCCCATACAACAACCCTGCCTCCATTAAATTCCTTTATTTTGATTGTTTTCATTAATTTATCAAAACCTTATAGCCTCGGTCAGTGATTGGGGTGTTTTGGTAGTTTTTTTTGGGTGTGCAGATTGGCATCAGGGGATTGTTTTACCCTCCATCGATGTTCTGTCGCATCCACACTCAACCATGAGGTAGGTGAATAAACATTTTTTTTCTGGTTAATCCCATTTAATGCTAGGGCATTCTAATTAAATCATTAATGTGATTTGGAACTACACAATATACTTAGTTATTCCGCTACAGTCTTTTTGAGCTATTTGGTTCTGTAAAAAATGTTTTGAAGCATTCTCCTCTTATTATAATTTAATGTGTTTGTCGAAATTTTGTTCTTTTGACGTCAAACTTTGTATTAGTAGTGCATCAAACATGATACGCACCTTCGTGACACTCCTCCAAAGTCTGTCATGTTGTTTTCCTTTTTGGTTTGTGCAATTTGATTGAGTTGTTTATGGAATTTCTGATAAAATATTTTACTGGATTATAAAATTGCTAATAAATTTGTTCTATTGATTATATAATTGTTTATGATTATTTTTTATGTTTACATAATTTTTTATGAATTTTTTTGTATGTTTCACTGGTTTCTTATTTTCCTTAAATAAGGGAATTTAGAGATATTCTAGTCAAATGTACTTTAGTCTTGGCGTGTTTGGTTTGACAAGATTTTATCTTGAAAATTGTGTTACAAATATTTTAGAAAGGGGTTTATAGATTTAAGGGGGAATGTTTTTTGTTCTCTTAATTTTGAAGATTGTTGGTTTTGATTTCATGATAAATTGAGTTCTTATGGAAATGGTTTAGATATCTCACTTTGGTTTTTGTTGTGCCATTGGATGTGAACTCAAATGAACATGTAACCTTTAAAACAATGTTTCCGTAAAACATAAGTTCTCTAAATATATTTTGTTTCCCAAATAATGTTTGGTTCTTTATGTGGTGGTTATGAATGGTTTGAAATGTAGTCTCAAAGGGTGTGCCTGTTCGTCCTTTAGTGTGTGTTTCAATGAATGTTATGATCAAGGGGTCATTTGGCTGTTTTACAAGATTTTGCATTTTTCATTTAGTGTTTAAAACGTTTTATAAAAAATGAAATGGAAAATTCGGTCTTAAAGGCCCGTTTGGCTCTTCCGACTTATGGGTGTAGTTGTGTTAACTATTTGAATAGTTGGTATTTTGGAAATTGCGTGTGCCTGGTTGGAAGTTAAAATATATTTAGAATAGTGATTTCAACATGGATATGTAGTGATGGCCCATTTGGCACATTCAACATTAGTGTAATGATTGTTATGACACTTTGAAATGATGAAGTTTTGATTACTGTATTCTCATTTAACAACATTATTATTTGGAGAAAAGGTTTCAAACGTTATTAATGTTTTTATGGTATGATGGCCTTGTTGGAACTTTGTTAAAGTGAGATGACTGAATGTGTATAGGAGGAGATTTTGTCTAGTGTCACCATTTAGGGGTGAATGTATAGGAAGAATCTGTGATTGGGGAAGGCAAGTGAGGTGAGATGAGTCATGAATGTGAGGGCCTTCCTTCCTACAGAGTATTATTATATCCACCATGGGTTCCTGGGCGTCTTTAAGATGATCGAGTGGCGGTTGCTAATCAACATCGATTAGACAGGTTGGTACCCCTGGATTTGTTGTTAGGCCATGTGGGATTTTCCATTGGATTGGCCGGTTTAGGGTGGCTAGTTGGTTATAGACATAAGAGCTTCCCCATACTCCGGCAGGTGGTTCCAAAACCAAGTACCTACAGGGGTCTTCAAAGGATGTTTAGGATCACCCATGGTTTACCTTTGATTTTCTTGTTTACTTTCAGCTATACTTGTTTATTCAGATTCTACATTCACCAGTTTCTTGAAGAATTTCTTTGTTTACTTGTTTGCATTTTGTTTGCAAAATTATAATTTGTTTTATCAATGGGACATGGTGGGCGTGGGTTTTTTTGAAATTGGAAAATGATATTTTTTTATAAAAATATAGAAAACCAACATTCATAATTGTATTTCAAACTTTTGTTAGTGGATTGTTTCAAGAAAAGAGACGTTTGATTCTGTGGTTTACCTTGACAACTCTACCGACCATTTTTAATGCTCATGCCTATTTAACTTTTCAATTGCAGGTTTTGTCTCTTGTTCTAGTTTTCTTGGCTGAGTTTCTCATTTTAGGAGCAAGGTTGGCATTTGGTCGGGAGGTGACCAGGTAGGTCACGTGGATTTATTTTCGGTTTTAATTTCATTCTGCTACTAGTTTTATTTTTATCATCATTTTTTATTTATCGATATGCCTTTTGTTCTTAGGCCAAATCATTCCCAACGACTAAATTTTGATGCCCGACACTAGTTTCCAGCCCGTGGGGATATGGAATGCCCCTCAGGCCATATCGCGAGCCAGATTGGGTGACCAGTTGAAGGTCAACCCAGGTTGGTTTGTGACATAAATTCCTATTAAATAAAGAGAATTATAAAATATACGAACTATTAATACTTAGAAAAAATTGAAAATTTTAAAAAATATATATATTTTTTAAAAGAAACACCCAAAATTAAATAATGACTTTGATCATAAAAAAATAATTCATATAAAAAGATTGGTTTTACATAATAAGGTTTTATCAATAAGTGGTTTATTGAAACAGATTTTATTAATGGAAAAAGACATGTTGCTAATAGTTATTTTTAATAATAGATTAAAGTGTTGGTAAAACAATTTTTGTATTTGTATGATAAAACAATAGATTTAGATGTTGGTAAAAGATATGTTGGTGTTTAGTGATCAATAACAATATATATGTCTATTGGGAGGAAAAATAGATGGTATAAAAAAATAAATACAAAAAAATCTTAATATATGTTTGAAATACACATTTTTACCATCATTTATATTTTATGTCAATAAATATCTATTGGTAAATGACATTTTTTGTAGTGTGGACTTCTCATGACTTAACATATTGAAACCCATTGGTTTGGATACATGATTTAAATTCTGTTTCTCTATTAACATCCTTGTTGTTTTATATAAATATTAATATATTTATCTATATGGTTAAGAAATAAACTTTTCATGTTTTTTCATACATAGATTTGATTTCATTTATATATGTTGTATTTCTTAGGATAATACCTTTTAAAAATTAATCCTTCAAAACTTGAACGTTGTTTCTCAAAATGAAACACCAAATGGACTTTTAATGAGACTTTTGAGATGGTTCTTATGAACATGTTATACCTTCCAAGGATCCTTAAAATGATATTGATTTGTAAACTTCATTTCTAGGGTTGTTTTCAAAAATCAGGGTTTAATGGCCCATTTGTAATTTTATGAAGATGCTTTCAAATGGATATGACTACAAATGGGTTTCAAGGGACATTGAGGGAAACTTATCTACCTAAAAATATAAAGGACAGGTTCGAACCTTGAATTTTTCTGCTAAATTATCGTCCACCATCTTGGAACCCATATATCTTTATGGGTATTTTTGTATGAATGGTTTTGTGATGTGGGATGATAATTCTAGTTGGATTATGTTGATACCTGATTTGGGATGTTGTTTTTTATATACTAACTCTTATTCTAGATTTAATATCAATATAGTATCCTAGGAGTATTTTTAATTTATGGGAGATGATTTTATCAAAATTCTATTTAGATACACCAGATTCCCCATGTTAGGGAAAGGCCGCAATGGGCATTTCTCTAGTGAGGTTATTTTTGAGTATTCAGGTTTGTTATAGACATAAGACTGTATCAATAAAAGAGTATGGTTTTAATCAAATTTTCTCTAGGTTATCCTAAAGGAATATTTAGGAATTTTCCATGATTATCTACCTGTTAATATTTATTTCATTTTACACTTTATTGCATTATTTTTTCACTACTTTATAGTTATATTACGATACTTTTATCTAGTATTAGTTTTATATTAGAAACCTTTACCTATTTTTTTTCTTATTTATGGAGTCCATTTTGTGTTAGTTTGGAGTTTCTTTGAAAATATTCCAGTAAGGTGTATTTTTAACGACACACCATGAAACGTTTTTAAATATTTTGTTGATTTTTTTGGGTTTTAATGATGTTTTTGTTTGAAATTATAATGATTGATTTTCATTAAAAATAATGAAATGTATCTTTTACTATATATTTCAAAATAACATTGATGTTCATTTTTATAAATACTAAATTCATGGACTCTATGGTGATTTCATACTAATTCATGTTATTCTCAAACCCTACTCGTGTTACACAGTGAAAGTTGACTCATGATTTTTTGCATGTTCAGGTATCATATTTGGATAAATCTTTGAAAGAGTATTATTATGAATGGATACTAACCAAGATATCACATAAAAACATTTCTAATTCATGGACTAGTTTTTGGTTTCTATTTTGGTATCAAAGAAAATTTCTCTTAGTCAAACTTTTTAACAAAATAAAATTTCAATTCCTTTATATATGTTAATATGTTTACATATCCTTGTTGTGACGAGTTCTCTTTTCAACAATTTTTTTTGTAATATTCATCCCACCCATTATATATGTCTGGTTTGGGAAACCCTCTGGTATGTAACAGAATAACTCATGTGTTTAGATCAGTGTTGAACCTCAATAGTTAATGATATAATACTATATAATCTATTAATAATTTCTAATGATACAAACTAGTGGTTTAAAATTTTGAAGGATGAAAATCATCTTTATCATAAAAAAAATCGCACTTCTATAAAAATAATATGTCTATTCATTTTGAACACAAATATGTCATAAATATATAGGAGTTTAATCATGAAAAACGTAAATCTTAGGATACATGCCAAAAATTAAAAATGTTAAATGATACTAAAATTATGCTTGTGATTAAAATAAATAATAATATTTATTCGATACATTATGATGTGTGGGTTTTGATAAATTTAAATTCAACCCATAAATATAAGTATTTTATTCAATTTTATAATGATTTACCCCGTATAACATATATATATATATATATATATGTTATGTCGAAAAAATCATATGATCTTGATATTTTAAAAAAAAATTATATGCGTTATAAGAATCAGATAGGATGTGTTATCAAATTATTTTTATACGATAATAGATCTAAATAAAATATAATTCACTTTTAATTATATCATGAAAATAATGTTATCAACCATTATTTTAATGCTCTATATGCACCTTACTAAAATGGATTAGCTGAGAAGTAGAAACATAATTTTGGGTACAAGGGTAGAATGTTATGATTAGATCATAGATACTAAAATTAATTTCTAATATAGTTAATAATATATATATATATATATATATTTTAATTATTCCTTACTCTAACTAAATATGGTCAACATACCTTCTGTGATATGGTTTGGTAAGAATAAAATATTTAGGAGAATAAAGGTATTAAGTATCCCATGATATAGTGATATCATAACAAGGAACAAAGAAAAGTTCCATGAGAGTATTGATAATAGTATATATTATTTTTATACGGCTAGTAGATATTAATATTGGTGTTATAATAAAAATATAAGGTATATCATTTTCAACTATGAAATAATTATTTTGGGGGGAAAATTCATTGAAAACATCATTACATATGGATGATGGGATTGAACATTTCAAAGGATAAAATTTCAGAAAAAAATTGGATATATTTGAAATTTATAGAATTTTTTCAATGTTCTCATATTGTTTCCAAAATTTCCGGTGATGTAGAAGGCCCTAAATGGAAATAATATTAGTTTAAAAGGGTTATGAAATATTTTTACCCTAAAAAATTCCATGTATAGGGTATGAAGAGTGTGTGAACCTATAAAAGACTTATAATTTCTATTCAAACCAACATTATTTCACATGTTAAACCCATAAGTGTAGAGACTCGAAGCCTGAAATACATGGATATTACATTACTTTTTCATAATACTTAGTACATAACAAAAACACACACACACAAGGACCGTAATAGTTTAGTGTCTTTGGAAACGTGGAATATAATCTTCTAATCGTGGTAAAAGATCTTCAACATCTCCCATAAAGATATTCCCCTTTTTTTCTTACCTAAAACCTTTCTTTATATCCTAGGGAAATGAAAACATAAAATGGTGAGCTCAAATTCTCAGTAAGGGTAAAAAAAAGAAATATCAATCACATCATATTCATAAAAACATAACATTTTTGGAAATCATAACCTGCAAAAGAGATCATAATATCATAACATGGGATAAATCATAGTAGTGAAATGTAATCCCAATAATCATAACATAAAACATGAAACTTTGTGGCATACACACATAATCATAGAGAATCATTTCTTGTTAGTCACGACTCATTGCCAAAACTATCTCAGTTGACAAAGTTCATTTCTGAACCGAGTTCACTCCTCATTTCAGTCCTGTTTCACTGAACCGGTTTAACCTACCGTTCCATCCATGTCTATCTCATGAGATATAAAATCTTTACCCAATGCATTGGAGGGAGATATAGGCCCCACCCATCTCATAATGATACCATTCTTATGTGTGCAACAAAATCATAAATCATACATCATTGCATAACCCATGTAATAAAAACGGGATTCCTAAACATCATGACATCATAAAACAATTCATATAAGATAAAAGAATTCCTAAAAAAAATTCCATCATAACATAATCAAATCAATTTAATAATAGGGGTATAAACAGAAACCTATATTATCTTAGATGGAAAATAATTTTGATAAAAGACTTGAACTCCATTCTTGAGGAAAATATCCTTTTTACTTCAAAAACACTTTTCCTTTCTTAACATGTCATACAATTATAAACTAAAAGAAGTTGATTAAAAATAAACTTGAATACTTGTAATGTAAGCTTCTTGGAAATAATGTTTTAAAAATCCATTCATGATGTATAAGTTAAAAAAACATTCTTCTCGTACTTTTGTCGGAAAAGTCAAAAAGTACCTCGTACGAAAAAACGACAAAAGATTCCTTTCATATCTTTTACTAAAAAATATCTGAAGGGTAAAATTGGATATGAACTATTGTATAAGGATATAAATATTAAATATTGAGGAAACATGGATGTGGATGATAAAATACACCCCAATAAATACCAAAGTATAAACAATCTCGGATAAAAATGAGATTGTGATATTTTCCCTTACCTTAGGTCCAATATGCTTCGTAAGAGTCCGAACCTCCTGTATAATGATTGAAATAATGTCATTGACTTATTAAAGAATCATATTAATTGTTATTATATCATATATGGTTCACTTATGACTTTATATTACCCATTATTATGTAAATTAATGTTAAAGTAGTGTTTTAGCTAAAATCATCTTATTTATCGTACGTGTTTGGACTTGTTGTGCTTGATGTTATTATTACTGATATCATGATTTACATACCTCCAAAATGTAAATAATGTTTTATATATCATATAAATTCATTATATATCCAGCATATAAAATCATTTATAATAGTACATAACATATGGAGGTAAGAAATGACACGCACCGTTCATGGAGACGGTAAGCCGTACGTACGCATGAACGCTAATTTCATTTCTATTTATTATTTTAATGGAATTAAAACATAATTATACATAGGTATATTATAATTACATTATAATATCATATATAATATCATTAACCACATCCTTTATACATCCCACATAAGGTATTAATGAATCACATCACTTTGAGGGGGCGGTAGTCCACACTTCCTCAAATGAGATTATTGTATTTACCGACTATGGAAACCATACAGGCTTGATATAATTGGGAAGTAAAGAAGAATAAATAAATAATGAACATAATATATATTATATATAAATACAGTGCCATCATAATGGCCACCATGAGAGGCGGTAGGGGAAAATCGAACAATCAACGTTTCGTGAGGGGTTAGTTTGCCATCACATAAACATTATGTTCTTCATCCATTAGATGGAGGTGTGTGTAAGTGTACTTATAATACTTCTCATAAAAACATCCTAGTATTTTCAGGATACTTTTTTTGTCACAAAAGAAAGTATTAATAATATTTTAGGGGTTGGAGAAGTAGAATAAAAGAAAACAACTTAAGAGAAACGGTTACCTTTAATTTTGGTAAGTTTATTTGGTTTGATCCAAAAAGACTTCTTGGAGAGTCTTCTGCCTAATGTAAGGCTTCAAGGGGAAGTAGAGGGATGTAGGGATATTAGTTGGTCAGAGTTTTGACGAGCCAAAAGTCTTGAGAGGTGTGAGGAATTTCATAAAAGTGGTCTCCTTTTTTATGGGAGTGTAGGGGCTCTTTAAGAAAGTGTGAAAACATTATTTTATTATAAACTTATCTTCGGTTTCAAGAGGTCCCAAACACATTAATGTCTAAGATAAGATGACTCATATTCTAAATAAAATCATCCAATAGTAATTAGACAGGTTTTGGATGATATTTTAATCATTTTAATCTTATTTATTTAAATCATTTATTAATGAGGTAAACACTACATCATTATTGTGTCATAGTTAATTTAATTTATATGATGTCTAAAAATTATGAAACAAATACCATGATGTAGGGAATCTTTTTATCTTTCCAAATAATATTTATAGTCGAAAATATAACTTATATATACCTTTATAAAAATTAATTACTAAAAGAGTTTTGTTAAGGTCAATTTTGTCTTTACATTAAATTAATTAATCCAAATTGTCATTTTCACTACCAAGTGGCTCATTGGGGTCCCCAAATCAGTCCAACGATGCCCATGGTCTTCCACTACTCATCTAATAAGGTTAGAACATGTTTCAAGGTAATTGTGAATTATTATAATATTATTTTAACCATGAATTACCCTATTTACCTTTAACCGCAATAAATAAAAATTACCGTAGTTACTATTCATAATGCCCAAAAATAAAAAGTAGATTATTAACATATTTTGGACCCACTGATTCCAAATATATAATCCATTTTTTTAAATTAAATACAAAAATGTTTCAGAAATTAAATTAAAATTAATCCCGTTGTCGAAAGAAAATGAGTTTTTGTTTAAAACATTGCAAAAGATTGAATTGATTTAACCTACGAATTCAATGTAAAATCAAGGCTAATGACATAAATTATATTAAATGGTAAAAATATATTCTATTTATAATTTTAAACCATTCAATATTATTATTTAACCACATAATTTATTACGATGAAAAAAGTTTTTTTTAATTAAAATATAGCGTGTTTTTACTATTCATTAAAATATGAAAGTTATCAGAATAATATGAAAACTTTTTCCAAAGTAAATTTTTATATATTGATTCTAAAGAAGAATTTTATTTTGTCAAATTGAATCTATAAACTTGTCAAAAACTAGATTTAATTTGGGTGCCCCATCAAAAGGCAGTAAAATTGCATTTTTTTGAAAAATACTTATTTTACCCGAAAAATTTATATTGTTCTCTTAACATGTTCTAAAAATGTATAAGATGAATAATAATGTTATAAAATTCAAATTTTAGTTAATACTATTTATAACGGCTAGTTTTACTAATATTTTAATAGCATATCGTTGTTTAATGAAACTCGGTATTGCGTACGACGCAAGCTATCGAGGAAGGCCGCAGTTGCGTGAAATGCAAGCCAAGTCAGGGTTGTGTGTTGTGAAAGAATCCTTTGTTGTTTCGTATAAAAAAATCCAACCATATTTTATACATTGAATATATATATATATATATATATATAAACACACTCAATGTTGCGTAGAATGACTATTATAAAACGAACTTGAAATTGTGTGTAACACGATCCAAGAATAGAGTTGTGTATACTGCAAGCTAATACGGTGTTGCATATAGTACAAGCTAAACTTGGTGTGCTGTATAGTAGACATCAATGAAATTAAAATAATATTTTTAATAAAATCTCGGGGTGTTACATTCTACCCCCCTTAAAATGAATTTCGCCCTCGAAATTCGTCTGGGTTATACATGGTTTACTACTTGAAAATTTCTTTAATAGAAACCCACATCGTAAAAAGGAATACCAAAACATGGCTTTAAAAGCTAAAGTATGAAATGTAATGGTTACCCAAATTAACTCATCACTGGGTTTCCACGTAGGAGAACATTGGTGAAAATATGGATATGGTAGAAAAATATAACCATCGTGTTCTGATGGGGAGTGGTAGAGAACATGGCTAAGAAAAAGTCAACAATCACAAAGCCATAAATTTGTGATGATCTAGGGTACCATCTAGTTCATCGGATACAAGAGCTCTAGGACTACATTTTTGGTTTTCAAGATCATTTCCCTAAATTTGATGAATTAAAAGAAATACTTACATGATTTTGGTAAAATCTCACTGTTCTTCATGAAATGAACAATTTCCACTTCATATCATAAAGAAATGAAGTTGAATTTGTTATTCGTGAAGCATTAGCAGATCATGTGATAGAATGATGGGTCATTCCATCTGTTTCAAACAAAAGGTTAGCAAAAGTTATAAGTCCATATTATGGTGAGATTAATCGTATATGGTTCCAAAAATGGACTTATACTTTATTTATCATACCGCTTAATAAAATAAATCTACTTTTCACTAACCAGGGACATCCTGTAGGCCAGTGGTAGGTGATAAAGGCCTGTCACACTTCAGTTGTGGGTTCGATTCCCATAGCCTTGTCCGACGCGATGGGCTGTCGCCTATCCTGTAGGTTGTCTGTTTTCTAAAACTACATTACTATAACATCCCATCCATAATATCGAAAAAAAATTATCCTTAAACAAAACTAACTTATGTGCAACATAATCCATTCCAATCATTAGGCTTATCTAAAATACTTCGGTCAAAGCTCATAGTATAAAGAAAAAGATTATTGAAATGTCACATAACAATCACATGAATGCCATCATTTATCCCCCATATATCATAATATATATCTTGTGGAATACCATAATCATGTATTCTCTTGAGGAATGAATACCAATTAGAACCTTAGTGAAAATATGAATGCAGTTAAAAGTTAACACTTTCCACATACCAAAATCCTCAAAATTCTATATACTCAAACCATGATATCACTTAGTCCTTATATCAATCATGATCTCATGAATACTGTCAATCATTTCATTTTTTCCATATCCCTTCATTATGTACATATCATCTTTTTTTCAAAAATATGTCAATCACTTTCCATGGTTACCAGTACCATAAAATTATTGAAAACCACAATAGACTAATACATAAATATTCCAATATTCCACGATGCTATATAAAACATTATTTTGGAATCCCATTACATAAACACATAATCATTACACCACATCGTTTCCATATTCAACATCACCAATGGTGATTGCATGTTACTTCCCTTTGCACTTTGCCTTAAGTGGTTTCTCATGTCAATCATCACTAACCCTTATATTAGGACATTTATTAGCATAATGCCCCATTTCCTTGCACTTGAAACATTGAAGTGTAGTAGGTTCATTTTGTGTATCCCTTCCTTTGTTTGCATAATTAGACATCTTCTTCCCATAATTGTGGCATTCAAATGCCCGATGACCTTCCTTTCCACATTTGAAACATTTAATTGTCCCTTTAAGACAATCTCCACCATACTTCTTTCCACACTTTGAGCATAAGGAAACATTCATTTTCTTTTCACCATTATTCTGAGATTTCTCCTTGAACTCCATCTTTCTTTTCTTGTCAAAACTATGAGATGGATAAGTAACACCAACTTCCATTTCTACCTTGATATCACAACGCACAATTTCTTCATAGCTAATGAAGTCTCTTATATCTAATGCCCTTCGATGATTTGGTTTTAAGCCACTGAAGAATCGATCAACTTTACTTTCAGGTTGGATGATAAATCTAGATGCATACCTTGCAAGTCTTGTAAAATTTTCTTCGTATATACCAACAGATTCATCATCATTTTGATTTAGTTCAATAAACTCCTTATCTATCTTTGTTCGAAGAATACGAGGGAAGTACTTATTGAAAAATAAGTTCTTGAACTTGTCCCATTCCATGGTCTCAATTTCATCTCTTGGCCTCATATTCTTGATAAGATTACGCCATTGATCCGCTTCACCTTCCAAACGATATACTGCTAAGATGACTTTATCATGTTCACAACATTGATGAACTGAAAATATCTTTTCAGTGGTAATGATCCATTGTTCAGCAACAAGTGGATCAGAAGACCCACTGAAAGAAGGTGGACATTGCCTCATGAAGGACTCAATAGAATATTGTTCCCTTCTCTACTCATTTGGATATCCAGAATGATTCATAGCTTGTGTAAGTATAACAGTATGATTTTGCACTCCATCTCCCATAACATTTGTTGGTTCAAGAGGACAATCATTGCATTTTTCATTACATTGATCAACACGGTTCCTTCGGGTTCCAGCCATCATCTAAAACCCAAAAAGAATAGTGTGAGAGGAAAAAATCACGCTAGGGAAAACAATATAATAAAGCGGGACTACCTTCAATATCTAACATCTTAGGTTAGCTTAATTCTAGTACTATAACCTATACATATACTTAACCTTAGGGACATCTCTAGACATACCTTAGAAATATCTCTAGGGATCTCACTAAAGTTCTCACATCCTAGTTTCCAAAGGTTGACTAAACCTTTCCTCTAATACCAACTGTAGAGACCCAAATCCTGACATACATGTACATTACATTACTTTTGTGGAATACTTAGTACATAACAAACACACACACACACAAGGACCATAATAGTTTAGTGTCTTTGGAAACTCGGAATATAATCTTCTAATCGTGGTGAAAGATCTTCATCATCTCCCATAAAGATCTTCCCATTTTTTTCTTAACTAAAACCTTTCTTTATATCCTGGGGAAAAGAAAACATAAAAGGCTGAGCTCAAATTCTCATTAAGGGTAAACAAATGAAATATCAATCACATTATATTCATAAGAACATAACATTTTTGGAAATCTTAAACTGCAAAAGAGATCATAATATCATATCATGGGATAAATCATAGTAGTGAAATGTAATCCCAATAATCATAACTTAAAACATGAAACATTGTGTCATACACACATAATCATAGAGAATCATTTCTTATTAGTCAAGACTCATTGCCAAGACTATCTTAGTGGACAAAGTCCATTTCTGAACCGAGTTCACTCCTCATTTCAGTCCTGTTTCACTGAACCGGTTTAACCTGTCGTTCCAGCCAAGTCTATCTCATGAGATATAAAATCTTTACCCACTGCATTGAAGGGAGATATAGGTCCCACCCATCTCATAATGATACCATTCTTATGTCTGCCACAAAATCATAAATCATACATCATTGCATAACCCATGTAATAAAAATGGGATTCTTAAACATCATGACATCATAAAACAATTCATATAAGATAAAGCAATTCATAAAAATAATTCCATCACAACATAATCAAATCAATTTAATAATAGGGGTAGAAACAAAACCCTATATTATCTTAGATTGAAAATAATTTTGATAAAACACTTGAACTCCATTCTTGAGGAAAATATCATTTTTACTTCAAAAACACTTTTCCTTTCTTAACATGTCATACAATTCTAAACTAAAAAAAGTTGATTGAAAATAAACTTGAAAACATGTAAATGAATCTTCTTTGAAATAATGTTTTAAAAATCTATTCATGCCGTATAAGTTAAAAAACATTCTTCCTATACTTTTGTCAAAAAAGTCAAAAAGTACCTCGTACGAAAAAACGACAAAAGATTCCTTTCATATCTTTTAGTAAAAACTCTCTGAAGGGTAAAATTGGATATAAACTATTGTAGAAGGATATAAATATTACATATTGAGGAAACATGGATGTGGATGATAAAATACACCCCAGTAAATTCCAAATTATAAATAATCTCGGATAAAAATGAGATTGTGATATTTTCCCTTACCTTCGGTCCAATTTGCTTCGTAAGAGTCCAAACCTCCTGTATAATGATTTAAATAATTTCATTTACTTATTAAATAATCATATTCATTGTTATTATATCATATATCTTTCACTTATGACTTTATATTACCCATTGTTTTGTAAATTAATTTTATGTTAGTGTTTTGGGTAAAATCATCTTATTTATCGCAGGTGTTTGGACTTGTTGTTCTTGATGTTATTATTACTTATATCATGATTTACTTACCTCCAAAATGTAAATCATGATTTATATATCATATACATTCATTACATATCCAGTATATACAATCATTTTTAATAGTACATAACATATGGAGGTGAGAAATGAAACGCACCGTTCATGGAGACGGTAAGCCGTACGTACGCATGAACGCTACTTTCATTTCTATTTCTTATTTTAATGGAATTAAAACATAATGATACATAGTTATATTATAATTACAGTATAATATCATATATAATATCATTAACCACATCCTTTATACATCCCACATAAGGTATTAACGAATCACATCATTTTGAGGGGGTGGTAGTCCGCACTTCCTCAAATGAGATTATCGTATTTACCGACTATGGAAACTGAAAAGGTATGATATAATTGAGAAGTAAAGAAGAATAAAGAAATAATAAACATAATATATATTATATATAAATACAGTTCCTTCATAATGTCCACCATGAGAGGCGGTAGGGGAAAATCGAACAATCATTGTTTCGTGAGGCGTTAGTTTTCTATCACAGAAACATTATGTTCTTCGTCCATTAGATGAAGGTGTGTGTAAGTGTAGTTATAATCCTTATCATAACAACATCCTAGTATTCTCAGGATACTGTTTTTGTCACAAAATAAATTATTAAAAAGATTTTAGGGGTTGGAGAAGTAGAATAAAAGAAAACAACTTAAGAGAAACTGTTACCTTTAATTTTGGTAACTTTCTTTGGTTTGAACCAAAAGGACTTCTTAGAGAGTCTTCTGCCTAATGTAAGGCTTCAAGGGGAAGTAGAGGGATGTAGGGAGCGTAGTTGGGCAGAGTTTAGATGAGCCAAAATGCTTGATATGTTTGAGGAATTGCATCGAAGTGGTCTCCTTTTATAAGGGAGTGGAGGGGCTCTTTAGGAAAGTGTGAATACATTATTTTAATATAAACTTATATTCGGTTTCAATAGGTCCAAAACACATTAATGTCGAAGATAAGTTGACTCATATTCGAAATAAAATCATCGAATAGGAATTGGACAGGTTTTGGATGATATTTTAATCATTTTAATCTTATTTATTTAAATCATTTATTAATGAGGTAAACACTACATCATTATTGTGTCATAAATAATTTAATTCATTTGATGTATAAAAATTATGAAAAAATACCATGATGTATGGAATTTTTTTTGCTTTCGAAATAATATTTATATTCGAAAATATAACTTATATATCCCCTTATAA
Source organism: Viscum album (assembly GCA_963277665.1). Taxonomy (NCBI): domain Eukaryota; kingdom Viridiplantae; phylum Streptophyta; class Magnoliopsida; order Santalales; family Viscaceae; genus Viscum; species Viscum album. The sequence continues at coordinate 1,050,135,300 of OY728164.1, read as the reverse complement.
AAATTAATTACTAAAAGAGTTTTGCTAAAGTCAATTTTGTCTTTACATTAAATTAATTAATCCAAATTGTCATTTTCACTACCAAGTGGCTCATTGGGGTCCCAAAATCGGCCCACCGATGTCCATGGTCGGCCACTACTCATCCAATAAGGTTAGGACAAGTTTAAAGGTAATTTTGAATTATTATAATATTATTTTAACCTTGAATTACCCTATTTACCTTTAACCGCAGTAAATAAAAATTACCATAGTTACTATTCATAATGCCCAAACAAAAGTAGCTTATTAACATAATTTGGACCCAATGATTCCAAATATGGAATCCATTTTTCCAAATTCAATACATAAAAGTTGCAGAAATTAAATTAAAATTAATCCCATTGTCGAAAGAAAACGGTTTTTGTTTAAAACATTGCAAAAGATTGAATTGATTTAACCTACGAATTCAAGGTAAAATCAAGGATAATGACATAAATTATATTAAATGGTAAAAATATATTCTATTTATACTTTTAAACCATTCAATATTATTATTTAACCACATAATTTGTTACGATGAAAAAAGTTGTTTTTAATTAAAATGTAGCATGTTTTTACTATTCATTAAAATATGAAAGTTATCATAATAATATGAAAAATTTATCCATAGTATATTTTTATATCTTGATTCTAAAGAAGAATTTTATTTTGTCAAATTTAACTTATAAACATGTCAAAAACTAGATTTAATGTGGGTGCACCATCAAAAGGCGGTAAAACTGCATTTTTTTGAAAAATACTTATTTTACCCGAAAAAATTATTTTTTTCTCTTAACACGTTCTAGAAAATGTATAAGATGAATAATAATGTTATAAAATTCAAAATTTAATTAATAATATTCATAACAGCTAGTTTTAATAATATTTTAATATCATATCGTTGTTTAGTGAAACTCGGTATTGCGTACGACGCAAGCTATCGAGGAAGGCCGCGGTTGCGTGAAATGCAAGCCATGTCACAATTGCGTGTTGTGAAAGAATCCTTCGTTGTTTCGTATAACAAAATCCAACCATATTTTATTCATTGAATATATATATATATATATAAACACACTCAATGTTGCATTGAACGACTTTTATAAAACGAACTTGAAATTGTGTGTAACACGATCAAAGAATAGCGTTGCATATACTCCAAGCTAATACGGTGTTGCGTATAGTACAAGATAAACATGGCATGGTGTATAGAATACATCAATGAAATTAAAATAATATTTTTCATAAAATCTCGGGGTGTTACATTCTATCCCCCTTAAAATGAATTTCACCCTCGAAATTTATCGGGGTTATACATGGTTTACTACTAGAAAATTTCTTTAATAGAAACCCACATCGTAAAAAGGAATACCAAAACTTGGATTTAAAAACTAAAGTATGAAACGTAACGGTTACCCAAATTAACTCATCACTGGGTTTCCACGTAGGAGAACATAGGTGAATATATGGATATGGAAGAAAAATCTAACCATCAAGTTCTGATGGGGAGTTGTAGAGAACATGGCTATGAAAAAGCCAACAATCACAAAGCCATAAATTTGTGATGATCTAGGGTACCATCTGGTTCATCAGATATAAGAGAACTAGGAAAACATTTTTGGTTTTCAAGATCATTTCCCTAAAGTTGATGAATTAAAAGAAATACTTACATGATTTTGGTACAATCTCACTGTTATTCATGAATTGAAAAATTTCTACTTCATATCATAAATAAATGAAGTTGAATTTGTTATCTGTGAAGCATTATCAGATCATGTGATAGAATGATGAGTCATTTCATCTGTTTCAAACAAAAGGTTAGAAAAAGTTATAAGTCCATCTTATGGTGATATTAATCGTATATAGTTCCAAAAATGGACATATACTTAATTTATCATACCGCTTAATAAAATAAAACTACTTTCCACTAACCAGGGACTTCTTGTAGGCCAGTGGTAGGTGATAAAGGCCTGTCACACTTCAGTTGTGGGTTCGATTCCCACATCCTTGTCCGACGCGATGGGCTGGCGCCCATCCTGCAGGTTTTCCTTTTTCTAGAACTACATTACTAATACATCCCCTCCATAATATCGAAAAAAAGTATTATCCTTAAACAATACTAACTTATGTCCAATATAATCCATTCCAATCTTTAGGCTTATCTAAAATACTTCGGTCCAGGAACATAGTATAAAGAAAAAGATTATTGAAATGTCACATAACAATCACATGAATGCCATCATTTATCCCCAAAATATCATAAGATATATCTTGTTGAATACCTTAATCATGTATTCTCTTGAAGAATGAATACCCATTGAACCTTAGTGAAAATATGAATGCAGTTAAAAGTTAACACTTTCCACATACCAAAATCCTCAAAATTCTATATACTCAAACCATGATATCACTTAGTCCTTATATCAATCATGAGCTCATGAATACTGTCAAACATTTCATTTTTTCCTTATCCCTTCATTTTGTACATATTATCTTTTTTACAAAAATATCTCAATCACTTTCCATGGTTACCGGTACCATAAAATTATTGAAAACCACAATAGACCAATACATAAATATTCCAATATTCCACGATACTATATAAAACATTATTTTGGAATCCCATTACATAAACACTTAATCATTCCACCACATTGTTTCCATATTCAACATCGCCAATGGTGATCACATGTGACTTCCCTTTGCCCTTTTCCTTAAGTGGTTGATCATGTCGATCATCACAAACCCTTGGATTAGGGCATTTATTAGCATAATGCCCCATTTCCTTGCACTTGAATCATTGAAGTGTAGTAGGTTCATTCTGTGTATCCCTTCCTTTGTTTTCATCATTAGACATATTCGTCCCATCATTGTGGAATTCAAATGCCCTATGACCTTCCATTCCACATTTGAAAAATTTACTTGTCCCTTTAAGACAATCTCCACCATGCTTCTTTCCACACTTTGAGCATAAGGAAACATTCATTTTCTTTTCACCATTATTCTGAGATTTCTCCTTGAACTCCATCTTTTGTTTCATGTCAAAACTATGAGATGGATAAGTAACACCAACTTCCATTTCTACCTTGATAGCACAACGCACAATTTCTTCATAGCTACCGAAGTCTCTTATAGCTAATGCCCTTTGATGATTTGGTTTTAAGCCACTGAAGAATCGATCAACTTTACTTTCAGGTTGGATGATAAATCCAGATGCATTCCTTGTAAGTCTTGTAAAATTAGCTCCGTATATACCAACAGATTCATCATCCTTTTGATTTATTTCAAGAAACTCCTTCTCCATCTTTGTTCAAATAATACGAGGGAAGTACTTATTGAAAAATAAGTTCTTGAACTTGTCCCATTCCATGGACTCAATTTCATCTCTTGGCCTCGTATTCTTGATAATATTCTACCATTGATCAGCTTCACCTTCCAAATGATATACTACTAAGATGACTTTATCATGTTCATAACATTGAGGAACTAAAAATATCTTTTCAGTGGTAATGATCCATTGTTCAGTAACAAGTGGATCAGAAGACCCACTGAAAGAAGGTGGATGTTGCCTCATTAAGGACTCAATAGAATATTGTTCCCTTCTCTGCTCATTTGGATGTCCAGAATGATTCATAGATGTGTAAGTTTATAAATTAGATTTTGCACTCCATCTCCCATAACATTTGTTTGTTCAGGAGGACAATCATTGCATTGTCCATTACATTGATCAACCCAGTTCCTTGGGGTTCCAGCCAACGTCTAAAACCCAAAAAGAATAGTGTGAGAGGAAAAAATCATACTAGGGAAAACAATATAATAAAGGGGGAGTACCTTCAATATCTACCATCCTAGGTTACCGTAATTCTAGTACTATAACCTATACTTATACATAACCTTAGGGAGATCCCTAGACATACCTTAGAAATATCTCTAGGGATCTCACTAAAGTTCTCGAATCCTAGTTTACAAAGGTTGACTAAACCTTTCCACTGATACCAACTATAGAGACCTAAATCCTGACGTACATGGACATTACATTTCTTTTGCGGAATACTTAGTACATAACAAAAACACACACACACAAGGACCGTAATAGTTTAGTGTCTTTGGAATCTCAGAATATAATCTTCTAATCGTGGTGAAAGATCTTCAACATCTTCAATAAAGATCTTCCCCTTTTTTTATTACCTAAAACCTTTCATTATATATTGGGGAAAAGAAAACATAAAAGGGTGAGCTCAAATGCTCAGTAAGGGTAAACAAAAGAAATATCAATCACATCATATTCATAAGAACATAACATTTTTCGAAATATTAACCTGCAAAAGAGATCATAATATCATAACATGGGATAAATATTAGTAGTGAAATGTAATCCCAATAATCATAACATAAAATATGAAACTTTGTGTCATACAGATATAATCATAGAGAATCATTTCTTATTAGTCAAGACTCATTTCCAGGACTATCTTAGTGGACAAAGTCCATTTCTGAACCGAGTTCACTCCTCATTTCAGTCCTGTTTCACTGAACCGGTTTAACCTGCCATTCCATCCATGTCTATCTCATGAGATATAAAATCTTTACCCAATGCATTAGAGGGAGATATAGGTCCCACCCATCTCATAATGATACCATTCTTATGTGTGCCACAAAATCATAAATCATACATCATTGCATAACCCATGTAATAAAAATGGGATTCTTAAACATCATGGCATCATAAAACAATTCATATAAGATAAAGGAATTCATAAAAATAATTCCATCACAACATTATCAAATCAATTTAATAATAGGGGTAGAAACAGAACCCTATATTATCTTAGATGGAACATAAATTTGATTAAACACTTGAACTCCATTCTTGAAGAAAATATCCTTTTTACCTCAAAAACACATTTCCTTTCTTAACATGTCATACAATTCTAAACTAAAAGAAGTTGATTAAAAATAAACTTGAAAATTTTTAAAGGAATATTCTTGGAAATAATGCTTTAAAAATTCATTCATGCTGTATAAGTTAAAAAACATTCTTCTAGTACTTTTTTTAGAAAAGTCAAAAAGTACCTCGTACGAAAAAACGACAAAAGATTCCATTCATATCTTTTACTAAAAACTCTCTGAAGGGTAAAATTGGAAATAAACTATTATAGAAGGATATAAATATTACATAGTGAGGATACATGGATGTGGATGATAAAATACACCCCAGTAAATACCAAAGTATAAACAATCTCGGATAAAAATGAGATTGTGATATTTTCCCTTACCTTAGGTCCAATTTGCTTCGTAAGAGTCCGAACCTCCTGTATAATGATTTAAATAATGTCATTGACTTATTACAGAATCTTATTCATTGTTATGATATCATATATGGTTCACTTATGACTTTATATTACCCATTCTTATGTAAATTTATGTTAAAGTAGTGTTTTGGGTAAAATCATCTTATTTATCGTACGTGTTTGGACTTGTTGTTCTTGATGTTATTATTACTTATATCATGATTTACTTACATCCAAAAAGTAAATAATGATTTATATATCATATAAATTCATTATATATTCAGAATATACAATCATTTATAATAGTACATAACATATGGAGGTAAGAAATGAAACACACCGTTCCTGGAGACGGTAAGCCGTACGTACGCATGAACGCTACTTTCATTTAAATTTATTATTTTAATGGAATTTTAACATAATGATACATAGGTATATTATAATTCCAGTATAATATCATATATAATATCATTAACCACGTCCTTTATACATCCCACATAAGGTATTAACGAATCACATCACTTTGAGGGGGCGGTAGTCCGCACTTCCTCAAATGAGATTATCGTATTTACCGACTATGGAAACCGTAAAAGCTTGATATAATTGGGAGGTAAAGAAGAATAAAGAAATAATAAACATAATATATATTATATATAAATACAGTTCCATCATAATGGCCACCATGAGAGGTGGTAGGGGAAAATTGAACGATCATCGTTTCGTGAGGCGCTAGTTTGCCATTGCAGAAACATTATATTCTTCATCCATTAGATGAAGGTGTATGTAATTTTAGTTATAATAATTCCCATAAAAACATCCTAGTATTTTCAAGATACTGGTTTTGTCACAAAATATAGGATTAAAAATATTTTAGGGGTTGGAGAAGTAGAATAAAAGAAAACAACTTAAGAGAAACTGTTACCTTTAATTTTGGTAACTTTCTTTGGATTGAACCAAAAGGACTTCTTGGAGAGCCTTCTGCCTAATGTAAGGCTTCAAGGGAAAGGAGATTGATGTAGGGAGCTTAGTTGGAAAATGTTTGGACGATCCATAAGGCTTGAGAGGTGTGAGGAATTGCATAGAAGTGGTCTCCTTTTATAAGCGAGTGGAGGAGCTCTTTAGGAAAGTGTGAAAACATTATTTTATTATAAACTTATATTCGGTTTCAAGAGGTCCAAAACACATTAATGTCGAAGATAAGTTGACTAATTTTAGAAATAAAATCATCCAATTTAATTTGGACAGGTTTTGGATGATATTTTAATCATTTCAATCTTATTTATTTAAATCATTTATTAATGAGGTAAACACTACATCATTATTGTGTCATAAATAATTTAATTCATTTGAGGTCTAAAAATTATGAAAAAAATACCATGATGTTGGGAATATTTTTTGATTTCCACAGAATATTTATAGTCGAAAATATAACTTATATATCCCCTTATAAAAATTAATTACTAAAACATGTTTGTTAAAGTCAATTTTGTCTTTACATTAAATTAATTAATCCAAATTGTCATTTTCACTACCAAGTGGCTCATTGGGGTCCCGAAATCGGTTTAATGATGCCCATGGTCGGCCACTATCATCCAATAAGGTTAGGAAAAGTTTCAAGGTAATTTTGAATTATTATAATAATATTTTAACCTTGAATTACCCTATTTAACTCTAACCACAGTAAATAAAAATTACCGTAGTTACTATTCACAATGCCCAAAAATAAAAAGTAGCTTATTAACATAATTTGAGCCCACTAATTCCAAATATGGAATCAATTTTTCTAAATTCAATACAGGAAATTTTCAGAAATTAAATTAAAATTAATCCCGTTGTCGAAAGAAAACGGGTTTTTGTTTAAAACATTGCAAAAGATTGAATTGATTTAACCTACGAATTCAAGGTAAAATCAAGGCTAATGACATAAATTATATTAAATGGTAAAAATATAATATATTTATACTTTGAAACCATTCAATATTATTATTTAACCACATAATTTATTACGATGAAAAAAGTTGTTTTTAATTAAAATATAACGTGTTTTTACTATTCATTAAAATATGAAAGTTATCAAAATAATATGAAAAATTTATCCAAAGTAACTTTTTATATCTTGATTCGAAATAAGAATTTTATTTTGTAAAATTGAACATATAAACTTGTCAAAAAATAGATTTAATGTGGGTTTTCCATCAAAAGGCGGTAAAACTGCATTTTTTTGAAAAATACTTATTTTTCCCGAAAAATTTATTTTGTTCTCTTAACACATTATAGAAAATGTATAAGATTAAAAATAATGTTATAAAATTCAAAATTTAGTTAATAATATTCATACCGGCTATTTTTAATAATATTTTAATAGAATATTGTTGTTTAGTAAAACTCTGTATTGCGTACGACGCAAGCTATCGAGGAAGGCCGCAGTTGTGTGAAATGCAAGCCAAGTCACGGTTGGGTGTTCTGCAAGAATCCTTTGATGTTTCGTATAACAAAATCCAACCATATATTTTACATTGAATATATACATATATATATATATATATATAAACACACTCAATGTTGCGTAGACTAACTATTATAAAACGAACTTGAAATTGTGTGTAACACGATCCAAGAATAGCGTTGCATATACTGCAAGCTAATACGGTGTTGTGTATAGTACAAGCTAATCTTGTTGTGTGGTATAGAAGACATCAATGAAATGAAAATAATATTTTTCATAAAATGTCGGGGTGTTACAATAAGTTTTGAAGTGGAATTTTAAAATTCAGATTGAATGAATATAATTAAATAAGATCTGATTCATAATAGAAAAAATTAAATTTTGGAGTTGGTTTCGTATCCCAAGGAAAAAAATGTTATAGTTATGATGTCAGTTTTCTAAAATAAACTCTTTGATAAAGGATAATTACCATGGAAAAATAAAATCTAGTATGAAATGCTTACTATCAAATTGTGTGTATATAATTTTATTATATTTTTTTCAAGTCATATGGATTTATTTGATTAAAAAATTCCTTCCATTTTTTACAGAGTAATTAAAATGTTTTCCAAATGGATGTGAAGTCCTCATTCCACAATAGAGAACGTGAGGAAGAGGCCAATATTTATAAATCGTTTTGGACTGAAATAAGTGAGAAAATAATGGTATATGAAACAATACAACAACTTAATAAGAATGAAATTAAATAAATTAAATGTCTATTCTAATATTTATGACAAGGTAGATGATACATAATATCCCATTGTGATTGCGTATAGACGATATAATTTTTATTGGATAAAAAATAAAAATGTTTGATAAATTTTCATCCCAAATGAGGAATAAATATTTGATATAAATGATTGGTGGTATTAAATATTTCCTATATATTCAACCCAAAATTTATAAAGTTGTAATTTTCACTCACAAAAGAAGTATGAAAATAAATTATTGAATATTTATGTTATGAAAGAATTGAGAGTGCTATCTAGTATAAATAACATAGTAAATTTAATTCTTCTAATGAATAAGAAATAAGTATGGATCAGAAATATATATGAAGGCATATTAGTATAATACATTATTTGAAAATTTGTGAACCTGATGTCATGTTTTGGTTAGTCTATATGCATGATTCCAATGTAATCCTATAAAATCACATCTTATAGTGGTGAAATAAAAATTTAAATAAAAAAAAGGATTCAGGTTTTTTGATGAGGTATTAAAAATACATATCCTCTCATTTTTAGGGCTATATCCTGAAAATTTAGTAGGATAATGGGGTGATGAAAACTATTCTTCTGAAGGTGAATTATTTTTTAGTGGAAGATGTGTTACATGAAACCCTAATAAAAAAAATAGAATAGATATTGTATAAATGGAAAATGATTATATTTCGTCATCATAATACATTACATAATGGAATTTAGTGAAGCGAAAAACTCAAATACATGATGGTGGATGTTTTATACTCATTGAGATTTGGATTGATGAACATAGTTTATCCAATATATCAGAAATATTTCTATAGAATTAAAGGTCAAAAATATTTATATCAATAATAATAAAATCTAAAAGAATGTAAAATGTAGTGAGATTTTATTAGAATATGTTTCAAACGAGGAGATGGTTTGTAATACTATAATAAATATTGTTACTAATGATGAATTCCTATACATAAAAATTTCTTTGGGAGGGTATTCTATATCTGTGGCATCAATGAGTTTCATGTGGAGTATTTTAATTAGAGAGTGAAGATCATCAATTGAGAAAAGAGAATTATTTATATACGAATAATATTATTTGATAGATGAGTTAAATTCTTATGTAACAGTACATATATGAAGAGATGAAGCTTTGCAATGGAGTACTTGGGAACCACCATGTCATCAGGTAGGCTAAGTATCCACCATTTTGATAACATTGTTAAAAATGTTTTGGTTCATGTATTCAATTGGAAAAATAATTATTTATCCTTCAAAGGATAGATAAAACTAGTTATATAATTATATCATCAATACCTATCCATGCTCTAGAAGTGGTTAGAGTTAATAAGGGGTTAAATCTAATATTAATATGTTGTTGGCTAGGTTCATTTGGGATTTTCTTTCAAAGGGAAGTAGAATATTGGTTTCTTGGTCTAGGACTGCAATGACTATTCATAAAAGGGGTATCAATGTGTATAATATCTATGATACTATCCAGTGTATACCTGTTAAGTTAGCATGGGAATTCATAGAGGATAAAACACTATGGGACATGATAATTTCCACTAAATGAAAAAGGTAGATGGAGGTGGTAGGTGGGTTTTCTTCTCATTTTTGGTCCTTGATTCATCCCCTCATGTCAACTATGAATCCTTATAAACTATGGATTGCTAGAAAATGTGATATCTTATATTGGAATCATAATTGGGTGGTATCTAAAATAGGTTTTCCAGGATGTCTAACTCCTAGAATATCATTTAGGGAGGCCTGTATGTACCTCGTGTTCATCAAGGCTATCCCGGAAACAAATCTACAAGCATTATTTTATTTCATCGAATTGAACACAGAACCAGATAGGTTTATTTTTACAGCTTTCAGTACTATTTTTTTTTCTATGTGGGACTTTTAGAATTAAATCATCACCCATGGGACGAAAGATATCCAGAATGAGTTTCTATAGTAAAATATGGTCTCTGCAAAGTATAATTTACTCATCTAGAAAATAATAAATAATATAGTACCTACTCATGACAATATTGGGAGAACTAGAGTCTTTATTACTTCTGTGTTCTAGTGATGTAGGGATTATCTAGAGGAGGGTATGTATCATTTTTTCTTTGAAGGAATATCAGCATGGGAAATTTGATCCTATATCGGAGAATTTAATTGTTTTATCCCATATAAGCCTTATCGAGATTCGTTTCTGGACCACTGGTTTCATGATGTTTGTGTTGCTGGTCATTAAAACAAATCTCATGCCTTTATGATCATTTATGGATGCTGGTGCATCTAGAATACAAACAAAAGTGCATTTCATGAGAAGGACTTATTCTCAAGGAACTCCCTCATCATCATAAAAAGTATTGTACTTATTGAATTGGTGTTCAAGATCCAAAACTAGTGATACACGATGACTATGAGACGAATCCCGGTGACCAATCCTTCCAATCAATTAGTATGTAATGATCTAAATGGTTTCTAGGACTGATGGATTCTACTATCCTTGGGTCTCAAATTAAACATGAAGGAATCCTAATGCATGGGTTTCATGCATATAGTAGGTGTCGTTCAAGATTCTGAGGGTCCACTCACTATATACTTCCAAACACACTATGGATGTAGTCCCTCCTTTCATGCTAACACCATTGTTATGATCACTAGTTTATGTATAATCTAAAAAAACAACATTGATCTCATAGACATGGAAAAATATTATATTATATTATCTAAATATCTCTAGGTAATTAGCATGGTCCCATAGTTGATTTTTGTTTTGCTGTTAGAAAATACAGGAGTTTCCTCACCAACCAAATATAGATTCATCATACATGGAACATAATAAAGAAGGTTTTGGATAATCTTTCTTATATGTATGAACAAATATATTGTTTTAGATGGTTTAGAGTACTGAGATTCTTAAATCTAGATGGTGGAATTATTTAATAGGGGATGTTCTGGGTCTCCACTATTTCAGGTATCCATAATATATTACAATGTTTTTTTGTCCTTATTTCTTTTCATTTTTCTTCATACATTGTTTTTTCATAGACTCTTTTTGGAATTAATAAATAATGGGATGATGATGGCTTGAGGTGTTGGTAACTGAATTCTAGAAAAAATATCATATATTATTTCACATGTCTCTAAAAAATAAAATGGGGGGGGGGTTTAGGATCCCTTGGGGTAATTTAGGATATCCCATGATTTGAATTAAGAAATTGGGGCCTATGAAATGATGAATTTATCTCAATTGAGTGATATTGAGTATGGTATCAATAATTACACCAAGAGTTTGATGAACTCTAAAAAACAATTTTCTATCCTTCGGTTCAGGGTTTATATAACCATTACATTGAATATATACTAAGTATTTTTTCATAAAAAATCCAATCATGATTATTGAAGATTTTTTAATGTTTTCAAAATTTAACAAATTATAATGGATGAGTAAGAAAGAATTTGGTGCTGAGTTAAATTCAATGTAATAAAGGATTCTATAAGATAGAGGCACTTCAGTGTAGTTTAAGATATTTGACTAATATTTTTTCAGTCAAATAATTTTTTTCACTCTTAAATGTAATTTGACACCAATTTCAAAAATATTGGTATATGGTTGGATGATGATAGTGGAATAAGTAACTCATATGTAGAATAGTCATGTTCAGACATCTAGAGTGGTGTAATGATTTTATTCTCCTAGAGTTAAGGGAATACAATCCATTCCATAAAAAATCCCTACTAATGTTTTTTGAAACGCAACCTATGGATATTGGACAGCGTCATTCTATAATATTGTATAATACAAAACAAAGTAGGTGTTCACCCTATAATTTCCTGATCATGAAAATATTTTTAAACATTTGTTAATGTGAATAAAGGTTAACACACTGTAATATAGGAAGTATCTGTATAAAAGATTTATTTATTTTATAATAATTATTAAATATTTATAAAGATATATTTTCATATATTTTGGATTTATTCTAAATTTGGTATCTATATGTGTCCTGATAAAGTTAAGGTGAAGGATATAAATATGAAGAGTCTCATGCATACCAATGTGGGATGAAAATAGAGGATAAACTCTAATAAATCTATTCAACCATTATAAGAAGAATTATTGGAGGATTTTGGATAGGATAATTGTTAATAAATATAGTGTACATGAGATCCAAACTCTATAGGCGCCTGTGGTTTGGAAGAGAATATTTATTGACTTGTTAATGCTTACCTCCTTTCTTGTACAAAGCGTTAAAGACCATATTTATCATCAATTCCATCCACATATATATAATAAGATAATAATATGTATAGTATGATAAACATCAATTTACATCATATAATATCCACATGATAATAAGTTTTAGTTAACCATTTAAATCAACTATGACAGGTTGGGTCTTTCTCGCTCTATTTCTCATCATTATATATTTTAATTTTAGATCCATTCATAGTAACCCGTGATGCGATAACGTTTATTAATGTTTTTTTCTTTGATAGACATTTATTCACACCTTATAAATGTTGGTTTACTCTCACATGGTCCTTACACATGGTATTTTAGTGTTATTATAGTATTTCTAGTTATCTTTCCCTTGGATATGAGTTTGATCTCTATTGATTATAGCCTATGATTTTTGAGCACTATAGAGGTTATAATACCTTCAACAACAAAATCGTTCTTATGTTTTATGATAAGGGACTCTTTCTATAAAGGAGTGGAAAATTTCACATATCTTTTCTCTTGGATTATACATATTTAAAATCTGTTAGAATAGTGTGAATCTTCCAAAAATATTGGAATAACTATAATTTTTTTTAACAAAAGGAAGTTATAGTAAATAGGCGATAATTGAATGTGTTTATTTCATCCCTCTCATATAAGGAGTTCACACGAGTTATTGAAATTCCTCACATACATGTCAGTGAAATAATCAGGGTGTTTATTTTTATTGAAATCCAAGGAAATGAAGTTAAGATGGTTTTTTATATAGATCACAATAAATTTATACTGATTCAAGATTATTCATGTGAATAAAGTAAAAGTGGAATGGAAGAGTATGACATTGTTCATGTGAATTGATTTTTTAACAAATAATTAATTTAATTTTTAAGTGTCCATTAATGGAAACAATAACTAAAACATAATAATTTCATTATCATTATATTTTTATCATCATAGAATTATGTTTATTTAATAAATGATTCACAAATATGATTCAATGAAAAAATATATTTTAAATGATTATGGTTTAAATTTCTCTAAAACTATATAAAATATTTAACAAAAGGATTCTTCAACTTCTATTTTAATGTATGTTGTCATTTTTCATGTTGTATTTTTTATTGATAGATCAATAAAATATATTGAAAAACATTTAGTGGGATTAAAATAATTGTGAAAAATAAATTTTCACAATAAAGGAAAGTTTGAATAGGATTAAGTGAGTATGGAGAAAATTAAGACACAAAAATTATGTTAGGTGGTATAAAAAAATTTAACAATGGGATATAGAGCATTTAATATAACTAGTAAACATAATAATTGTCTACTGACATAGGTTGTAATTTTCATGGGATATAAAAAAAAGAGTTTATGATATATAATCAATACCTTGGTATAGTGTGCTATCCTTTTAGTGGAATCTAGCCTATAAATCCTTTCTATAAGGAAAATTTTATTTATAAAACAGTGACATGGAATAAAAAGGGTAAGCTATATTTATCATGACATAAAAAAATTATGCGTAATTTTTTCTCTTTTTCAATCTAACCATTTTGTGAATAAAAATTAATGTATCCATTATAGCCAATTATATATAGATATATTATATATTTTTAATGATGTTTGGTACAAATCTTGTTAGAGTTTACCGTTTTATTTTGAATATTTTTTTTATTTTGTAGATATTATGATTCATTGATGAATTATTAGAAATTTATTACATATTTTTGAAGAATATTGAGATAGAGTGTATTAGAAAATAAAACAATATTTTTTAATAAAATTAATACGTGATGAAAAATATTATAATTACTATTTATTTCTTAATATTTTGAGTAATTATAAAATTTTCACAAGAATAATATTTTCTCATAGCTAAAATAAATATTAAATATATGGGTTTTTTCTTTCAAAATATTAATTATTTTGTATTTTTTAGAGAAAATAATATATTTTTAGATTAAATCATTGAAAAATGTTCATATGTATTTATCTACTTTTATTGACTGATATTATATAAATATATAAAAGAAAAATTATAGGTGGTGAGATGAGAACCACAAGACAACAAGGATTAGTTTCTTACATAAATAGAGAAGAAAGTATTCATTGAATAATAAAATTAACGGATAAAAAGATTTACCCTTTAAATCATATACTGGATTTATGATAAAAAATTATAAAAATATATCTCCAGATGAATTAAATATATAAAGTGAAGTACAAAATTATTGGAAAATAATATCTATTTTCTAAATGAAATTTCCTAGAGGAAAGGTTAATTATAGAAGAAATATTTTATTTAAATAACTTAATTGTGGAAATTTTTTTCTCTTTTACATAAATTTTACAAGATACATGAATAAATAATAAGAGGAATGTAAAATATAAAAATTACTATAAATTAGAATAAAAAATGAGTGGTTCTGGTAAGGTGTGTAATTTCTTAAAATGAAAATTATTTTTTTATTCAATGGTTAGGAGAAAAAAAGTTGTTTTATAGAAGTAGAATATTTAAGAAACAATTAGAGTGACAATAATAAATATTTATTAAATATTAATGGTAAAAGAACTCCAAATATTCATGGAGAATAAAATGAAGAAACTCCAATTAGAAAGGAATAATTTCATACCTATCAAGATGAAAATCCAAATGATCATTTCATAATAAAATGTATAAATTAGTTAGATAATATATTACCAAAAAATCATCTTAAGATTAATAAATTGATGATATTATTCTTTAAAGAGTTAATAAGATTCTATGAAGAATATTGAACATTACAAAATTTTTTACTTAAATATGATAAATTATTAATGACTTCACTTTAGATATTTTTTCAAAAGAATAATAGAATGAGAAGTTATAGTCCAGATTTTTTCGTGATTTTGACAATTATATTTATATTATTTGATATGAAGGATAATATATACATAATTATGTATGAAATTGATGAAAAGTAATTTTTTCTTATGTAATTAATGATATCATGTTTTTTGGAGAAAATTATCAAGTATATTGATGAAGAGATTGATAAGTGTCAAATACCAGCCCAAATATTTGACTACTATAATTGAGTGGGTTTATCATGAATCCAAAGGTGTGTTCCCAATATCCATGGTATGATAATAAGTTCTAAGGGAATCATTGTGACTGATGGGACTATTTTACAATTTATTACCTAAAAAATAATAAGATAAACAAATATTTAAATTTAACAAATAATTAAACATCCATGTAGTTACAACATACAATGAAATTGTAAATAATGTATAAATAATGAGGAAATGGAAAATTAAAATTACAATATACACAATATCCATGTGTCACATGAAAAGCCTTCATTCCATTTCCTTCACGAATCTAAACCCAAGAAATTTTCAACACCAAGAATCTGGAATCAATGATCATACCAACAAAATAGATCCAAAAAATAAAAATATATATACATAGCAATGTGTGTCTATAATGTTTCAGAAAAATCCTAATTGGATCCCACAAAATATTTTATAAATTCTATTTATTTTGAAAACTATATATTCTATTTTTAAAAAATAAATATAAATTTTCCATTTTTATTTCATTTAATGAAAGAATGTATCACTAGAATCCATTTCTAAAAATAATTTCAAGAGAGAACATTAAGATGTGTTAATGATAGAATGTGTATAATAACTTTAATAATACAAAAATGAAGATTACCTTATATTAAAATTTTTAAACATGAGTCTTTGTGAGATCACCAATAGATCTAATGCAGGGACATTTTGGATTCTCACTCATCAAAGAACTATTTACATAATCACAATGATATCCATATCTAAATATATATCTATAATTACATCCAACTATTTGTATTTAACTAGCCTGAGTGTGATTCTAAACTAGAGTTGAAGCCTGTTATGAAATACATAGAGACTCATAATGGCTGTTAACCTTATATACAGTCTCAACATGGATAAGAGGAAAAAATATAGGGATAGTTTCCCCAAATACATTCATGGGGTATTTATTAGGATCCTTCGTAAGTAACAATTATTTTCCCTTTGGGGATTAACAAAATGAATCAGTTTAGTAATTTAAACAACAAATTATCACTTGACTTTCATTATACACTAATTCACCAAATTATTTATTTTTTATAATGAAACACCAATTAAAATAAGAAATTCTCTTATTTAATATGTATATTTTTAAAAAAATATGAAAGTACATGAAAAATATTTATTATTACTTTTACTAAACCCTTAAGGACCATAAATATTATTAGTAATTAATGAGTTATTCTTATAGAATAATTCCACTATAAGGTAACCCAACACACCATAAATCATTTAAAAAATTGATTAAACATTATAATAATATGTTATAATTCAAAATAAATTATTTTAGAAAACCAATTTCATTTTATTCATGAAAGAATAAGTTTGATATTTTTATCCCAACACAGATATGCATTGAAATATTAGTATAAAATATTACATGTGTATTCTATAAAACTCCCTTTATCAAAAAATTTATATGAAACATAAATTATAAAGAAATCATAAAAAATATAAAAAATAATTTTATATATAAGAAAACAATTTGGAACATCAATGAATTTAGGGTTTATCTAATGTAATATAAAATAATAGAATTATCTACTCAAAATTGATGAATCATTAAAATATACAAAAATTGGGAATAGAGTTGGGTCAGATGAGACATATTTAACACCTTGACACTAAAATAATAATCAAAATTGAGAGTTTTTAATTTACATAAAAAATACACACCATTAAAATATCCCTATGTCAAGAGAAGGTATATGATAATGAGGGGAGTGTAGGAGAGAAACAACAGAGAGAAGAAATATATTGGAATAACAAAAATATAACATAGATCCAAGGATAATTTTATTCAAGTGAGGGAGTAAGTCAATAGAATGAGTTGAAGTGGTTTACCCCCCTCCAACAATGTGCATGGTGAAAATGAGGGGACATAGTGTATTCCACTCTCTTATCTATTATCAAATAATAAGATGAATAATAACACTAAAAAATGATGGAATTAAGGTAAATCAATATACACATTTCAAAATATTTAGAATCCTCAAATGAAAATACACCCAAATATTTTCATAATAATAATTAATTGTAAAAAAAATCAATTCCCACTAAAAAATAAAACAAGATATTATTGGTATATTCTCTAGGACTCAATCCCATTAAAATTAATTAATAAAAATAATCAGTCGAAATAAAGAATGTTTAAATAAGGGTTTATGTATCGACCATGATAGTAATAATATCTAAAATAAGAAACATATCATCAAGTGAAAAAGTCTATAAATGTTTCCCTTCATTTACTGAATTTTTTTAAAAGGCCTGAAACACATTTTTTTCTTTACACTAGATGTGACTATCCTCAAATTTATTATTTATAAGTAACAAAATCATTCCATCAATTCATTGAAGATTTTCCAAACAACCGGAGTTGATAAGCCCCTAACAAGGTTAACCACCAGCGTTGAATCACTCTCAATCCACATATTACCCAATTAAAAGGGATTAAAATATTTAACATTACGGATAAATAAAAAAATATTATATTTAAAGGTATTAAATTTATGAAGGAACAATTTAAATCAATCCTTTAGAAATACCCTACTAAACATGAAAATATCAACACATCCTATAAGTTCTAGTGCAACATATGATTCTCAATCGACATTAACATTGATCCAATATGATTGTAGTGGAACCCACCTGACATACTTAGGAAAATCGGATTTTGATTAACACCATTAACACCCATAAGTTTGAAAATGATAAATCCATCATTGGAATTATTCATACATATTATTTGAAATTTAAACCTCATTTGGTTACCCATGAAGACAATCAAGGGAAGGCATTGAATATGGGGGTTGGTACTTTAAAATATGAATCCATTTCTTGTGTGTCAAATATTATAAAGGTAATTAAATATAAATAATTAGATAATATTAGTATGTTATGTACAATGTTATAGATTAAAAAATAAATGTTAATGTCATCATGGTTTCTATTAGTTTGAAGAGTATAATGAAAAATTTGTTCTCCAAAAAACTAAATCCATTAGTAACAATAGAATTAGTTTAATATAGTGTGACTAGTTTCTCTATTATCCATGAAAACAGATCATCAATATTTGTATTTCCATCTAATAATTTGAATTATTTCATCCATTGGTAGTTAATTTAGATAAATCTTCCAAATGGGGAGTTATCTCAATGGGGAATAAAAGTACTCTAAAAGATCTTCATTCATTGATTTACATCTTCATCAACACCACAAAATAAATTATATTATTAATTTTATTAATAATTCTTAATATGGATGGTCACTGGATTACAATTATTATGATTATATTAAATAAATTATAAAAAGACTATAACATTTTATAAAAAAATTATTATTGGCCTCAAAAGATCATAATATGAAATTTAGATATCTGGGAATCATCCATGGTGTTAAAAAAATTAATTAAGATAAAGTTGGTGTTATGATAATAAAATAAAAATAGGAAAAATCACTTTCATTCAGGAAAAATTATAAAAAAAATCAGAATTATATAATATCCTAGAGGAAATGAAAAATATTTTATGTTATGAAAGGATAAAAAATTCAATTAAATATATCATTAAAAATATTTATTATA
Source organism: Viscum album (assembly GCA_963277665.1). Taxonomy (NCBI): domain Eukaryota; kingdom Viridiplantae; phylum Streptophyta; class Magnoliopsida; order Santalales; family Viscaceae; genus Viscum; species Viscum album. The sequence goes on along the minus strand of OY728164.1, from coordinate 1,050,115,892 downwards.
TGATAACAACATGTGATTTTTTTCACCAATTTATGTGTAGTGTATTTCTCAAACAACAAAATTCAGTGGTTATCTATTTTTATTTAATTTTTCCATCCTTTATTATATTATATTTTCATGAATTTTAATAGTTTAATATAGGTTTTTATCATGAATAAATTATTTAATTTTTTATTATTCCATGATATATATATATAATGAAATATATTAAGGTGAATACCATATTATATATTGAAAAACAACAACCACATATGATGTTTATGACAATTAAGGTGAACAATAAATTTGAATATCTCAATATGAATCCAGGAATGTGTAATAAAAAAATATCACATGAGTGAGGGTTAAAACATCATTTTGGATTATTTAAATCATCGTACAAGTATGATATATTTTAAGAAAATAATGTATGATAATAAATAATTAATTGATTTCAATGTTAAAATCAAGACATTGAAACATGAGAATTCATGAATACTAAACAATAAGTGAACATCAAGCCTGATAGAAGATGAAAACAAATTCAATACTGTACATGATTATAAAATATGTTTTTTACATTTTTACAGTTATATTTCAATGAAAATCGAAATAACCAAGAAAATAGATATATATATAAACACTCTTAATTATAAGGATTATATATATATATAAATGGATTAAAACCTAACCCTCTATGAGTTTTATAACTATGTGATTTTAGAAATTACCGTATTTTCAAGAAAAAATACTTCATTGTGAAATATTTTAAGGAATTATTTATTTATAAAAATGTTAAATGATATAATTAAATTCTTTTTAAAATTACTGTTGTGAAGAAATCTTGTTACAAAGGAATACATAATGAAAATTTACATTGGAACCGAAGGCTTATCCATTTGGAAAATATCCCTTGAGTTGAATAAATCATGAATATTTTTGTTCAAAAATTAAAAAATATATATATTTATTCTAACATACCACTTGAAACATATAATAAATGGAAAAGGATGAATATAATTCATGATGTAGTTGTTATTAAAATAATCTAGCTACTTGGGCTTATTCACTCTCATATTTTCGGTCCCATTAGGAAAAAATAATCCTTAGGAGATAATTACTTTATATATTTCATATATGATTTTACCCACCAAAAATATATTATATCTAAATATTGTTATTTGGATATAATTATAAGTTTTGAGGGATTGGTTGAAAATTAAAGGGATATGTTATCTTGAAGTTTTGTTCTGATAATTACATGAAATATACTAAATATATGTTAGATATATATCTTTTGAGTCCAATAATTAAACATGAGTATATCGTTCCATGCATGCCTAATAAATGAGTATATCCTGATAATAGTTATACTGTTGTTTATATAAATAGAATATTGAAAATTGTGCATCAGAAATAAATATTATTTTCAAGGAATGTGTTATCTAATTTTTTACATATAAAAAATAAATTTATTTTGATCCCCAAATATGATATAATTATAAAATATGTGTGGAATAAAATGAGTCTAAATTTGAATAATTTAAGGGTAATTAAAAATCATGGAATCTAATTATCTTATATATAAATTTTTTTATAATTATTTGATCACTATACGCCTTTAGAACATTCCCAGGTCATCCATGGTTGATAACTAGGATCGAGGTTCTGATTAGGACATTAGTGACCTATTTAAACTCTTTTATAGAAACAAATATATGTTACAATATTCTAAAAATATACTTCATGACATATCCATATGAAAAAACCCAACATTTAACCAAAACAAATAAGACCCTCTAGTTGGTTTCCCAGAATCAAAACATAATAATGTAAAATTAAATTACTATATATGAAATCAAAAAATTCAAAATTGTTGTTCATAAATAGAAATAAATAATATTGAAGTTCTATATAGAAAGGCCAAAACCAATTTAATTTATGCTCCCAATGATGCCTCATCAAATACTATATCCCCTTACTATACTACCTAGAAAATTCAATATCAATACCCAACTCCTGGACACCCCTGAACTTGGAACTCAAGCTGGCATGTGACATATATAGGGCATGTTCGTGATCTTCCAAAACTGGAAAAATCACATAATAATCATATGAGATATCATGAGAATTATATTTTTCTAATATAAACATAATTGAAAAATAAATAAAATTATTCTAGATAATCCAACATGGCATCTCCATATATTGGACTTCAATTCCAAATCCGTCAAATTATTTAATAAATAAATGAAACCTGAATAGGGAATAACTATAAATAATATAAAAAATGTAGATAGATTTATTGGTAAATTTATTACATCATTATTAGATACATGGAATCTCATCCAAAAGGAAAAAATGGTTTAGTAGTCTTGGTAAAATAGAAAAAATACATCAATATAATTTACATATGAAAACATTAAAAACCAAAAAGTATTTTATTTGATATCACCTTTATTCCCAATTTGATTTAGCTACATATCAATAATAAAACATTACCTGGAATCTTGGGTAAATGAAATATAATAAATGGGTGAGATCAAATTATAAAAAGGGTATTCGTACAACATAAGTGTTTCCGATGAAAACCATTTGGGCCTAAAGATTAATTGAAATGGGTTGAATTGTGTAAAATCCCTGATGTCAGGTAAGTTATATTATAATGGTCCCCAATGGGGTTTTTCAAGTAGCAATAAATTTCCAATGGATATTATAGCAGTGATGAATCATGGAATTATATTTCAAAGGTGGGTGTTTGTTGGAATCATGGCCAAAGACACTTAAGAATTGACATTAGTTGATATGATTCAAAAATCAGGATCACCAAACCCTATTGAGGGTACTATTTTCTATTCAAGACATTGTGATATATTTAATATTTGTTCATCAAACTAATGTTTATTCCCAAGTAAGTATACTTGGGTCACCCTAAGGTAACAATCAATTATGAATAGAAATGAGTTCGAAATCATATATATGTATCCTAGGTTCCCAATTGATAAGGATATCTGTATGTATCCGAGGATATCCATTAATGGTAACCTTTTTACAAATAGAGCAATGATTATTCAAATTTTTATTAGGATGATTCTAGTTTTGAGCCACATATTCAGGATCTCTAGAATTTACTATCATCCACGGAGGTAGAATGTTTTTTTTATGGTGGTATCGGACCCATATAATGGGATTAAAACATATACTTGTGATATGAATAAGAACCCACACATTTCAGTGCCACATCAAAGGGAATTTCACATTTTATGATTAACTGAAATGGAATGAAAGATGCAGTTTAACATCATGTGGCAAGTATGCCCAGGTGTGTATTTCCTAAGTAAGGATGGTGTGGGACTTCTTCCAAGGTGGCCCAACTATCCTGAAAGAAATGTGGTATCCATGCTAGATATGAACCTTCTGGGAATTTGGCTTGAGTAACATTTGGGTGAATTTGGTTATTGGATTTGTACCTCACAAATTATTTCTATGTATCCATGTTAGTTGGAAATCAAATCACACAGTTTTCAATAAGTTGATACGTAGACCATATAGGAGTCCCATATTGCGCGGCTTCATTGGGAATATGTCCCTTTGACAGTTGAGTCATGTTTTGGGGGTTATATCATATACAAGACCCACTTTAAAAGTGTTTTGGGATTAAATCTATATAGAAGTCCCATGGATAATATATTTGGGTCCTTCACATGGTAGTAACCCAGTTGAAGGTTCGGTATCGTGAAGGTGTTATGTTCGCCACTAACCTCTAATCCAACTTGAGTGATTATTGATGTGAGAAATAATAGGAAGTAGTAGAAGTGAATATAACAAGATCCAATTTGTCCTTTGGTGGATGAGAACTGAATCCCAAATTCATAGAGGGGGGTACTTTTTTGTACTCATCTCGTCTTTTATTTTTATAGCTAGGATAGTCACATCTGAGATCTATCTGGTTATTCTTGGGTTAGTGAAGAGGAAAAAGAGTACCATATCTCACAAGAATGACTAGGCGATTACTATAAGAGGGATACCCTTTTAGTCCCATGGGTCTAGAGGAGTGACCGAAACTATCCCTCATTGATGGGAAAGGACATTGGTTCCACTCAACCACAAGAATGGGGAGGTTCACATGACCACCCCAAGGTGGTAACCCGTATAACCAAATGAATAAATACCTGAATATATTAAGAGGTTAACACGTGTTATACAGGTTACACATTTGACTCCACTTACCATTATATTGTAGTCTCAAGAGGATAGATTGGTGAGCTTGATGATCTGATCATACATGTGAGGTGGATTTAGAAGAGGCCCTGACATGAAGTCAATAGACTAGTTCATGACGGGGCCAAAGTAAAGCAATAAGATATAATTGGAGCGATTAATGAGAGGTTAAGTGTACAATTATGGATGATTCCTTATTCTATGTACCATGTTCTTATGCGGGATGTGGTTCCCTCCGTTTTACATGTGACTATGCAGGTGGGGTTACCATCCTCATAGCCTTATTCTCTATGGATTTGGGTTCTTACCATGCAGTGCTAGCCCACGTGGGGCTCTGTTATGCTCATGGATCATTTCTCTACATGGAGTCACGTTACTTCCGCATAGTATTTTTCTACGTAGGGTTGGGTTTCTCCCATTTAGAATTTTTCAACACATGGTAGGGTTCTGCCTTCATACCATTTTTTTATACAGGTTGTGGAGTCGAAAAAGGGAAATCTATTTGTACCCTACTGAATGGTGTTCACAGATGGTATCTTTTAGTTTTTAGATGAATAAATGATTTTTATTTCCATATTAATTTTTTGAAGCCCGTTTTTACCCATTGTTAATATGAAACACCATGTTTTATCTATCATATGGTCTCTCCTCTTATGATTTCTTTTTTTTTCTAGCATTCCCTATTGGCCCCTTTGGGTTTCTTATACTGAGGAATGGATGGACCATATATTGGCATGGTCCACCATCCATGATGTTCCGTGGGGAATAATGTATGGGATCCTAATTAAGATTCCACAGATCATGAATGATTTCATTAATGGGAGCTATCATTTACAGGGGTGGAAATAAACGTCTGTCCCCACGAACAATTTTTTTTTGATTGTGGCTTTCGGTGGTAACTTCTCATCGATGGAATGATTTCGTTCAAGGGGTATGTGTTTTTAAGGGGGAGTAATTCACCTCATAATCTCAAGAATTAATTTTCTTCTTTTATGGGGACTGGTGTTACAATATTATCATGCAAATGATTTTGTTCACGGGGCATTTTGCGATGTAGTTGAATTCCATGCGAAGTGGTAGTCCACATAGAAATTTTTGATTTGCAGAATCAATACATCATTCACAAATTTTATCCCACTGATCATTATCTTCAAATTATTTTTAGATTTTTATCTTCTTCTTTTCCAAATTAATGGAATTTTATTCTCCTTGTATATGGAATTTTTAGGACCCAAACAATGCCCCAATCATAATGGGTTCCAATAGGAATGAAAATGATCCTATTTAGATATAGAAAGAAGTCCTATCTTAAAATGTTTTGTGATAAGAATTTAGACTATAAATAAGGGAACATGCATATAAATAGGTTCTTAGATCATTTTTCTTTTACAGGTTCTCTCATCAAAATATGCACTCTATAAACTCTTCGACCACCTCTTCTTCTATGCAGATGTTTCATTTCAGATGCCCATTTATTTAATTTTAAGTCTCAAACACAAACAATAATTTCTTATTATCCCATATACAAGCTGGATGATTCATAGATAGAGAGTCTCGTGTACTAACCACTTTTCTGGAAAAAGATTCTCCTGCCATCACTTCATGAACTAATGCTTCAAGAACATTTGGTTCATGGGATAAGTAGATTTGTTTTTAAAAAATTTGAACTGAATGATTTTCAATGAATCTAAAATAATTTTGATGCACTCATCATAGGTATAAAATGGAACTAACTTCTACCTTGATGATCCTCATTAGAATATGATCTCACAGGGTTGAGAATAGTGAAGATTATCTTTGGTATCACTTCATCCCTCAAGAGAGTATTCTAAAGAACCACTTTTGTCTAGAGCTTTTAACATTCCCATTTTTCAAACTACTACCACATTATAACATTAAAAATCAAGTTGAAACTTCCCTTCCACCATGTAGTTAGAACCACCCATACTCTTAGTTCGAGAAATGTCAATATCATGAAAAATTGAACATCTATGCTATACAGAAAATAATTTCTATATCAAGTCAAGATAAAATATTTTTCATAAAGGCTCTATGTGAACTCAATGAAATCAACATACTAATGAAATATCCTTATAGTCTACAATCTAAGATTATCTTTCCAATTTCAACCTCTCATGAGGATACCACATTGAATGTTGGAGCAGCAAATGGGAATTTCAGTCTCACGTGAGTGTCTCAGATTAATGGGCTTGAGCCATTTGGGTGGACCAGAATTTTTTAGAAATTTTTGAGATGAATGGAGGTCATTTGATTGTATCAGTCAATATAGGTTTCTAATATTTTTAATTTTCTCACCAACAAATATATTTCATAAACTGATTAGCCACTGTTGTTCTAGCACAAATACATTTCATTTATCTCATAGTGAATTAGATATTATCTTATGAGATGTCTAGCATCTAGGGGAATCCACAATCATGGTAAAATGAATGATTATTTCTTTCCAGTATCCAATACATTGGAAACCATCGAACATGTATCTCTATTAGTGAGTAAAAATCTACCCATGGTAGAGGAATTCTTTGGTCAGCCCCTCCATACATGATAAAAAATTCAGTTGAATTATCAGATAAATTTTTTCTATAAGTTAATAGTCCAAGGCCTAATGTATGGTGTAGAATGACTCATCAAACTCAAAAATCATGAGGTATTCAGGTTTTTTAGTGGTACACCACTGATAAAGGCCAAGATTCTACATGGGGATACATAATCAAGCCAAAAATATCACTGGGATTTAGACTGTAGTATTTTTCACCACATTCCTAAGTGGATGGATCATCCAATCCAATTATTCCTTTACCTGTGTCAGATTATGTAACCTAATAATAGAGGATGAACTAGTTGAGGTACAACACTTAAACATAGCTATACCCAACCATTATCATATTTAAAAATTACTGGTCCATTGAAATAAGGTATGTCTCCACATCTCCTTTGTGCTCCATTCAAATTTTTATACTACTATGAGGGAGAACATTTTTGATGCTACATATATAGGCATACCCTATCAATTCTCTATTTTTTTCTTTCACCATGCACATGTTAATATTGTGTTCATTCTCCTAAAACCCATTTTCATCAATGATACTTTTGAAATGATGAGTGACTTTTCCAACTTTAATTTCATCCCTCACCCACACCTTTAAGAATTGTGGTTGTTAATGGTGAAGGGAGATTGGATGAACATTCTTACATCATCTCTCAAAGAGATATAATTCTATCTACATTAGTAGATAGAGTCACCATCAGTGAATAATATACTCCTTACATATTTATATGAAAATTTGGATTAATGCAATAGTCTACCTCTTTTCCCCTTCCTCTTATTCAGGTGTCACAGCTAGTTACACTTCCCTATCTTTGACAATTGATGATGCATGCTGATTCTAGTATCTCAATTTAAATGCCTTTTGTAGAACTCCCATAAATATATCATTGGATTATTTTAGAATTTTTATGGAATACTATCCCAATGGGATATAATAGAAGGAAATATGAATAGTGTATAAATAGCTGGAATCTTGAGAATTGGTTTCTAATATACCTTCCTCGTTACTTTCACAGAGAGTACGCCTTGTGTCCTGATGCTCTAAGAATATCAGGGGACACTCATCTTATATATCCTCCCTTATTGAAGGTGGTGTAGATATGATGTTTTCCAATAGAACTATTGGTATCCCTACTGATGTAGGCCCCATTTTAAGGGCTATGGGATCTACACCAATTGATGTTGGGCCTTGAAACTAGGATATCAGGGGTACACTAGAGAAGGAGATTGAATATTTTCTTAAATTGGGGTCCGTTTCCAAAAAATAACTATCTATTATAATTGAAATTCTAGATTACATTCTTCTGGCAGTGAGTGAGAAGGGTTAGGATCAAATAATTTCTATCGAACAGTAGACTATTCAAAAAATTTCATGGATCCAATTTGTCATTATCATCACATAGACCCCCTGTAGGAATGGATGATATGTTGGAGATACATCCCCTACATTTCCATGGTTGATTCTCAGGTGGTTTTTATTACATAAACTTTTATATCGTTATCCACTAGACCTTCATTTTTTTAGAGGATATAGCTTCTTGGGAATTTTACCTTGAACAATTTAGTGATTGTAATCATTATGTGTAATCGTTAAATTATACCACTACTAAACTACATCAACTAGTTTCTAAAGAAGCATGATCTTATGATCATGTGGTCATGGAGTGTACAGAGTTATGAGAATGTGAATCTCATGTAGCTGGATTAATGGAAAAGTTTTCATTATAAAATTTATGTTTTAAATATATAATGTATAAGGGATGAGATCTAAGGTATTTCCTTAAACATATGAATCTATTGGATAAAACCAAATCTAAGAATAGATCCATTTTAGAAAGGACCCTTGATGTCTCAAATTAGGCGATAGTCAATTTTCTTACAAAAGAGGGAAAAGTTTCACTTTATGAATATCGGTTCCCTTTTTTATCCCCACTTTTTAAGTAATAGGTAGAGAGTTGAGGTTTTGGATTCGCATCCTTTGACACTATTTAAATAATAACTCTATCTCTAATTGATTATTATCATTTAAATTATCTTTCCTTAATAATTAACTACAACTAGTAATGCATTGAAATGGAATCCCCACTAGATATAAATTTAAATCACATCATGGGATATTCATATTAACATAATAAATTAATAGTTTAATTTTTTCCTATGCCAATGGACTTAGTGTGCATATGTTCTTATATTCATAGGGCTACATTACATACCCTACAAACATTGTGAAATATCAATTACCAAATTATATTTTTCATAAATCCATTGTGTTGTGAGCTTAGAAGGTGCAACTTGAATTTTTTATAGCCCACCCTCTTTTGGGTTTTCAAACTAACAAGTTTTGTGTCAATTTTTTTTATTTCTTGAAATTATTCTAGACTATATAAAATGTAGGTTTAGTGATTTGGCACATGAATTTTAAACAAAGCACCCATTGTGGGTTTTCAACCAGGAGAGTGCCATGTCCATTTTTTGGGTTCAATTCGAAGAATTTCAAATCAATCTATTGTGACTAATGTTTTACGTCAAATATATTTTACCATGAATTATGGGGAAATAACCCAAATATGTCTTAGTTGCCAATAATATTCCAATATTCTTTAAAAACAAATGTGGGGGGGGGGTTAAAAAATTATTTAATAATTTATAGATCCAATACATGATATGAGGAATATATGAGAGGGGTAACCATAGGAATAGTTTCGAACTTTTTGTTTTCATGGCGTAGGGGGGTACTAAAAGCCTCTCTTAAGGAAAAATATTCCCTTCTTTGATAGTCCTTTTATGTGGAAAAATTATGATCAACCAAATGGGAAATATTATGTATATTCAAACAAATATTTCCTTAGTATACTAACAATCCATTCTTAATGGCCAAGTAATTTGTAAAAATTATTCTTAATATAGAACTAGAGGGGTGTATTAACAAAAAAAATGTTGTCTAAAAATGATATGGGAATCTGTATAGGATCTTTCTAAGAATGAGAGACCACTCCAACATGGATTTGACTTCTGTAAAGGGGGGATAGAGAATGGTTTAGTTTAATATCATGAATCTAGGATATGTATTGTGTAGTTTAATTTCTTAGGGATAGGATAATCCAGGGATAAAATTTAAGGTAAATAACTTCGACCAATGGGTAATGGAATCTCAATATTCAGGGTAATTTGTGCAATAATGTTTTATTACCTTCAGACATGTTTGGGAAAGGTTGTAAGCTATAATCAGGGGGTTTCTAGTTCCCAGGAGTGATATGGGATGAAAAAAATTATTGGGTTCTACAAAAATGAGAGAATGTTCTCCTTTCGATGAATATTCCATTAGTTGATGAGCCTTTTGTGTGGGAAATTTATTCTGGAAAAATATGGGGAATATTATTCAAAGTCAACCAAATGTTCTCTATGGACACTAATCCACCATTATCAATGAACAAGGATGTTTATAGGTATTCTAATTTTTTTGGTGAAATAATTTGGTTTGAAAAAATATTAATTGAATATGAAATGTGGAATTTATTGTCACTATTTCCCAGGAATGTGTATGATGTATTCCCTTATATAGGCATGACTAGTATTTAGGAAGATATATTATCTCTCATATGATTTGGTCTAATATGTGTGGTCCAGATGTCACTATATATCTCCGCATAATGAGAATCAATCCATACGTATGTTTTGGGATCGTTTCTCCATACATCAATCAAATAAAGAAGATGTCTTTTTTAGTTTGACATCATGCGATCAGCACAATGTCATATGATTACTAAAAATACCTCTTATAGTACCATACTTCGATGGGGGTCATGGTTATATTCCCATTCATCAATATCAAATAATATGATCCATTAGGGTATACTCTATGAACAGTATTGGTTACCCATCACAATGTCACCAACTTTGAATGTTTCAATCAAATTATCATTGAAGCATTGAGGAACAATAATATTTGTCCCTTCAGTAAAGAACAAAGGATAACTTTTTTATTAAAGGATCCTGAAATACATATTTTTTTAAATTCTAAATGATTCATAGTGTGAAATATCATCCCATCCAGTCACTCTAATTCATCCACTCGTTTCTGGGAATGATTTTATATGGAAATGTAATTGAATATAAAAATGAAGAGTGACAGAAATTGAACATTGATTATAAGGAAAACATATGTCCCATATACTAATGTTTATAGGGTTTACTATGTTGAAGTGTGTGTCATAGAAAAGTAATCCCAAAAAGGGTGTAGGATCTTTTCCAAGAAATAATTTTTTATCCTAATCTACCATATTCTAGATTAAATCTTATAGGTTCTTTTTGAAGTACTATCTATGTCCTTTAGTAATTGTGTGGTAGTGTTATGAATGGTTGGACTTGAAGTCATACTACTGATATAGTTTCTATAATTTAGTGAAATAGAAATTGGATACGTTTTCCATAAGTATTGTATGAGGGAAAACAAATATAGTGATCAAGTTGGCTTTCAAAAATCTCATAATGTATCTTACCCTAAATTCTTTTAGGGATATAACTTCATTCTAATTAGAGAAGAATTTATTTATGGTGAGAACATACTTGAATTTATTAGTTGCATTAGTAGGATATGGTCAAATGATTTCCACTCTCTATATGTGAAATAGAAACGAGTATTTGGCTGTGTAAATAATCTCTTGGGGTTGGTGAATGACCTTTTAATAAAGCTAGGAAGAATGGAACACTCTGGTAAATATAGTCCAGTCCTTTATTAAAATGGGCCACTAGTACCCAATTATTTACATTTGTAGAGAAAGCTTCTATCCTGACTAGTGGGATGAAAAGTCTCCAGTTTTCACTTCCTTCACGACAACAATAGTCTCTTCTCCATCAATTCACCTAAGGAGGACCCCATCAAGGCACTGCTTATAGATAAAAGTTGACGATTCCAGCCATCGTATAGACCAATGTTAATTAATCACCTTCATAAATGATCTCTCATGTATCTATCTAGTGTGAGCACTATATTTAGAAAGGTGTACACAATGGGTTTCATCTAGATGATGGTAGAAATGTATAGTCCAGGGATAGGGCTAACGTCATTGAAAATTTTCATATTGGATTGAAGAAAAGTTGAGATAATCTATTGTTGTGGAATGATAATGATTGTTTTATCCAGGTCTATATTTTCAATTGTTGTTTATTAATTTTACCGGATGTATTTAAAGGATTTTTGTAACTTTGGGATGTGATTCAATTAAATATCCAAAGGTAATTTTCCTAGTATTCTTAAGAAGTTTTTTAGAAGGTAGATTATCTCTTTATTTTTAATGTAATAATCCCCATTGATTTTCTTAATGACTAGTTTCGAACCTCCTTATATATTTATCTGATTAGACTGATCCTTATGTGTCTGCTCTAGTCCTACAATGAGAGCCGATTTTTCAGATTCATTTTTCATTCACACTTCTAACCTAATAATTGAGTAGGGTAAGAATTTATTTACTAGAGAGATGAGAATGAAACTTGCCCCACTTTTCTGGGAATGGGTCATCGACCCTCTTCTTAGAGAGACTTATATATTCACCATCAAAATAATTATCCCATAATTAGGGGTCATATTGAATTTAGAAAACCTCTTCATTAGGTAGTATGGTATCGAATGAATTCATTTCTCCCGAGGGGCAACCTACTAAAATATATTATAAATTTTTTTCTTTGACCACTTTATATGGAAAAAAATTAATGTCAAATAGTTATAGGATAAACAGTCACCATTACAGATGTCTGGTCAACTTTGATTGGAATAGAATGAATTTGAGTGGGTTTCTAATGAAAAATTAGTACTCGAAATACTATAGGTACTTCCGTGAATATTAGTTCTAAAAATCACTTCTTGATGTATAACTACTATTCCCCACATAAAATGGGGTTCAACTGAGATTATAATGGTTGGTTTCATTACTGATATCATCTTTATGTGTGATGAAGGCACAGAGTGATCACTCAAAGGTTGTCACATAAAAAAGAAGTGACCTTCTTCGATATGAGGTATCAATACTAGTTAGATTAAGAGATATTTCTTGAGTCCATTATATTATTATTGACGATAATCTATCAACTAATATCTAACCCCATTTTCCATCAAATAGGTGAAAGTAAATCATTTTCCAGTAAGGATGGCTCTGAATCACAAGATATTGGATAATATTTCTTAATGTACTCTCAACTCTGTTAGTTTTTTAGGATATTAAAAGCCAAATATATCCTTTGTATTTATGAGGTAAAATTTGATTCCATGATGAATTATAAGAAATCCAATAGATTTCCCTACGGTAATACTAAAATAAAATTTTATGAGATTTATTTTGAGGTTGTGTTTTAATAATTTGATGATTATGGTTTCATGATCCTTCAGGTGGCCCAGACATTCATGAGATTTGATAACTATTTTAACAATGTAGCATTCGACATAATTTCTCAATAAGGGTTTCAAGATGGAATACATGGATTGTCAGTATGTTTTCCCAATATTCATCAAGCTAATGGAATTACCTGACAGAAATATATACATGGGGGCCCTAAAAGAAGTGTATTATTCATCTCCCTTGGCCACTCATTTTTTATTGTATCATGAACAACCATATATGAATGTGAGAGTTTGGTATTCAGTTGTTTCATCGATATGTAGTAATATGATATGGATTGGTAAATCATCCTTCATTAAGTGCTGGTTGGGATCCATGAAATTGACGTAGACTCTGATTTTTGTGTTCTTATTCTTGAAGGAAATGATATTGTTAATCCATTTTGATTATTGGACCTCTTGAATATTGTTAGATATGATGATCTTGTCATCTTCAAAATCAGTTTTGAATGAATGTGTCTTGTGTATCTTTCTAGATACCTATTTATGGAACCTAGTGACCCTTTGGAAGTCTTAGGTTTTGGGTGGAAACCTCCGGATTGAGGAAAAACATTTTTATGTAGTTGTAATAAGTCACATCCCGATGGTGGTTTACGAAGGATGTATACATCACTTATTATTCATAATACACATCACTACTTATAAATGTGAGTCATGGGTCCTCCTCTGTACCCATATATATTTCTATGGATCATCAATGGTGGTAGTGACACCCTCTTCAAATGATATAGAGGAATCCATAGAGTCCTCCTCCTCTTCTTACAGATCCTCTCCATCTTCTTTCTCTTGTTACATATGGATAGAACGTATTGGGATACGTTATCTAGAGTTTTGGGAGGTGCTAATATCTCAGCATTATGAAGATGAAAAAACTTCTTATGACATAGTTGACCAAGAAGTTTTTTCCTGAAACTCTAGAGAGGGTGGAGTGAGAGATAGATAAAGAGTGTCTTCATCTTATATGGGTGACGAGACACCCTCTTGTTCATCAGTTTTTGAGTTCATCTCTTCTTGGAGCTCTGATGATGGAATTAAGGATTTTCCATATAATATTTCATCATTTTCTATGTGGTCATCATAATTTTCAATAGTAATGGACTCAATGATCATGAATAAAATCATAAATACCATTGAATATTCTTCTAAAATTTGACTCATATTCTTGATCAAATTCATGGGTAACACGTATTCTTCATCAATCTTTTTTAATGGGTTTATCAAGATCATTTCCATACTATTCGAGGTAGTTACCCAAGAAACAACATCAACATGGAGTTGTCTCCCTTCCCATTGATATAATATTGCATTGATATATTGTGCATAATAGGATTCAAATTAAGCCTTATTTGTTTGAAATGTCCCATTTTGTCCATTAATGAAATATTTGTTGATTTGATGGTATTATGAAGGGATATTCAGAGGATAATGAATCTAGGGCCTTTTTAGAAATATATTGAAGGTTTTGTTCTATCGAACCACAAAAAATTCATAGTTCATGAGGAGGACTCATAACTAATCCTTGATATTTCTTTATTCTAAGGTCATCTGATCAATTTTTTCATATCCCTGCATTATTATGGTGGCAGGATCATGGTTTTCATAATTTTAGCTTATTCGGTTAAGTGTTCCTCATGGAATGAGGTTATCTCTAGTTCCATTTTTGTTTTAGACTTTTTGGACATCAACACCATTTATCCCACTTGACACATAAATGGGTTTGATGTGTCCCTGTATAATGGAATCTTCATCTTGATCATTGAAGGAGATAATAGTGTGGGATTATTTAGGATCATTATTTTTATGATATACCTCTATAGTAGAAATCTCACCTTCAAATTTTTAGGGGGCATAGAAACACCTATATGAGTGATTTCATAAGGTTTTTTGACAAGCTTAGGGAATCCAGGATTGATAGCTTGGATGGAACAATGGTAAATTATTTTAGTATTTCATTCATATAGTCTAATGGATAATTCTTCATAGTGTGGGGATTCTCTTTTATAGGTGAATTAGGGGGTTTTTTATTTGATATAATATTCCCTAGAAAATGGAGCTGTAGTAACTCCAGTTCATGGTGGTTTAGGTTGGGAAGGTCTGTATACATGCCAAAGGCGATTACACACATGTTTATATTCTTAATTGATATTCCAATGTAATTTCATCAGACTGGATTTTGAAAGGGGTATGGGGATTGTTTTGATCATGTTGAACTCACTGATAGGCTCCTCAATGATTTTCTACAACATTGATAGTCTGGGTTATGGTCTTGATGAAATTTGGGATCATTTCATGACTATATCATTCATAATATCCTTGGATCCCGTGACCTCTTCCTATAGTTCTCAAATTTGTTTCAGGGAACTCAAGTTCATTTCAATACTCATCAAAGTATAAGGGATTGATTAAAGGAAATACATTAATAGAACTAAAGATCAACACCTATGTTGATGAGGAATTTTCCTTGCTGACTATTTTTGTTTGTTCTGTTGGGTGGAGTGGTGCCCATTGCATTAGTTATGTGGGTATAAAATCTGAGTTAAAAATCCATATTTTGACTTTATGTGGTTTTTTCTCCTTTAATTTCTATATTTTATATATGATCAAGCAACTATTTTGAATTTCTGGCCCTTGTTGGATCATGGGTCCAATGAAATTGGTTTTGTTTCATTGATGAGTCTAGTGGTATAGTTGGTTATTTTCTATTATTCATGGGTAATAACTTGAGTTTGTTTGATTGTATTCCTAGTAATAAAATTATAATACTTTAGTTCCCTTATACTAGAAGATTCATTCCACTCACCTCCTTCATCAGGTTCAGTAGTGGAAACTTGTTCCACTTTTATTAGTGATCATCCCAGCTTTACCTACCTATGATCTACAATTTTCAATAGGATTACATTAAAGATGAATCATTTTTGAATGGAACTCCCCAATATCCACTAAATTGAACAATAATATGTCTGGTTTTTGAGACCTACAATGTTGGTCCCCTTGGTCTCTAAAATGCAGAGGAAATCATTATCCATAGCGGCTATAAAATAGCCACTGACTTGATCATATTATAATGAGTAAAAATTATTTATTCACTCCTCAAATTTATTTTAACTAGGCCCCTTGTTCTTGTCCTATCATAGTGGGGGTGTTTTGTTGATTCACTAAGGTTGATGCATGATACAATGTAGGCTCCGGAATTGGAGCTGGCATAGACGGTGGTTTATGTGTGATAGATGGTGCCACTTCTTTTATTTTTTTTCCTCAATATTGGTAGAGTTCTCCTCGAATTCAGCATAGTTTGTTTTATGATGTATAATGTTCTTTTGTAAATGGAAGATAAATCCAGAAACCTTCTTTTATATTTCACGAGGACGAGTGGCTTTTATAGATCATCATGAATTTTATCAATGTAGAGAGCAATAATATCCTCATATAGAAGATGTCGATTTAGTAAGTAGTTAATCTCTTTGTATATATAAACGAAATATAAGACTCTCCCATTTTCTTACTTTTGTTATGTTCAGGAGGCCACTAATTATTGTCTTTTTCAACATTGTGATGAACTGGAAGATGTGCTATTGAAAGAGGTCATCCCATCCTATAATTGACAGAGTTGGAAAAATATTTTACCATACAAAGACCAACCTCTGTAGGGTTTATATGAAGACTATTAGTTTCACTGAATGTTCTTGCTCAGGAGTACCCATCATAAGAACAATATGGGAGGAATAGTGCATCAAATGGTCATCTATGTAATCCAAGCCATCGAAAATTAGAATAGTTGGAATCCCCAATATTGGTGGTGGTGGATTGTCACTCACCCAATTGGGGTAATGATTCCATTCCAGTTGCACCGGTGCAGGCTAATCCTCCACTAAATCCAATCAAGTTACTAATGACTCTACGGTGTCGAAAATCCCTTGATCATTTTTTGGATGATTGGAATCATGATCATGTGTATAAATTATTATGGTCTAAAACAATGTTTCTTTAATTATTTTAAATTTCTATTCATAAGGGAACATATTTTGAGGGTTCTTTTGAACGTTCTATAGTTTTATCTTTATTGGTGAAAAATATTGATATCCATCCATGAAATGGTCTAGGAAAACTGATGGTTGAGGCACTAAGTTAGGAATATTTCCTTGTCTTGATTCAAATCCCAGGATAAATCCTTGTTTCTAAGGTATACCTAGTTGATGTGTACATTAAGGATCTTCATTGGGAGGATATTCTATTATAATTCTACCTTGAAGAATCTCAAAATTGAGTTTCCTAAATTAATTAATTTCTTTCTCATATTGAGAAAATATTTCATCATGTTTTGGGAGATCGTCCTTATTGAGACTATGAAGAATATTGACTGTGGACTTGCCTCTATTATTTTTATAGATTATATGAGGATTTTATAGAATATTTTTCAAGAGATAACCCAAATTTAAGGTGATTCTATCATTATGAGAATGTACACCTTCATTCTAAGTGTGGATCAGATTTCAGATGGAACCATCCTCTATTTATTATTTTACATTTTCCTCATTTTTAGTGTTATATGTAGGATGTAAATCCATGAAATCCACTGATACTAATGGATTTTGGGAATCATACAAGTTGTCGAATAATAGGAGGGTTGTTTGAGCACTTTGCTAGAACTCTCCATTTCTTTAAGAGATCCTCATTAGGCTTATTGTAGAAAAGAAATTTGGAGTTAACCTCCATGTGGCCTACTGTTATTCTTTCTTTATAGGGGAAATGGGTCACAAGACGAGATTATTTGGTAGACCATAACGTTTTTCATCCTCCCTAATTGGAAAAATATTGATTTTCATTCAGTGGTGGATGAGTTAAAACATCACTCAACCATACAGGATGGGGTTTCTCCTCTTCTCTTATTGTTAATCTTCAGTCCTTATTTTTTAGTATTATAGGGGATTATATGTTAAAAAATCCCCCAAACCTACAACCTAGGGTAGGACTCATACTACAGTGGCTTCTAATACTACTACCCCTCTTGACCTCACACATCAATATTCAATCTTGAGCTAGATATAATTCTGAGTATTCAA
The DNA here is from genome assembly GCA_963277665.1 of Viscum album. Lineage (NCBI taxonomy): Eukaryota > Viridiplantae > Streptophyta > Magnoliopsida > Santalales > Viscaceae > Viscum > Viscum album. The sequence continues at coordinate 1,050,097,672 of OY728164.1, read as the reverse complement.
GTAAACGTCTTTCTTTGGAGGAATTTACTAGTGCAAGTTGATTGTATTCCATTAAGAGTTAAGCCTACTAATGTTTCTCAGTTTCTAGGATTATAATATTTTTTTTGGATTTCCCCCATTGGTCATAACACTTTTATGATTTACCCATTGATGATTCTCGTTGATTATAACCCCTTTTCTAAGCATGGGTCCTACATGATTGATGCTTTATAATAATTACATTAGATGATTTAATTTCTAGTGGATTATATTAAACAAGTTGTGGGGTGAAATGAAAATATCCAAGTTTCTCCCATCACTGGATGGGAGAAACTGGAAGGGTGTTGAAAATTAAACAATAAAACTTATGAATAAAATTGAGGTATGACTATTTAAGATCATTCCAATGCTTATCTGATCATGGTTTCCATACAGACGAAAGGGCTTCCAAGTCTATTTGATGAAAAAGATCTACAAATATTTTTAAATGGCCTACATACCCATTGTAAGAAAGGAATTTTTATTATTTGTTGTAGATATTTGTCAATAGAATTAGAGGGAGGTTGTGTATTCATTCTTACGACAATTCCTTTCTATTTTCAAACTGAGATGGTACTGAGGTTAAAAACATAATTTACATGTCATATCTGACCAATTTTAATCTCATGAGAGACATATACATTTTCCATTCAACCAAAGATTTCAATACATGATTTTCCCAACATGGGAATCTCTTGACTATTTTCTCACATGTAGTGGGGACAACATAGGTCTTGTTGGCATGTGAATGGTCCAAGGGTGGCTCAGATGATGATCATTGACCTGGTCTATATTATAGGTGAGAAAGAATATCTCTTCTCATTGATAGGGTATATATAATATCCAACTCCATCATTACAAGAGACTTAGAATTTGGTGAATTTATCTTATTTTAATCGTCATGGTGAGGAACTTAATTCTAAAATGATATGTGACTATGGGGAAGACCTTTTCAGATGATTCCATCAAGGTGGGGACTACCATCATAGATCGATGTCCAAATACAGGGAGAATTTCAATAGTGTATACCCTGGGGAGGACCTTACATAAGGATTAATGTAAGGGGATGGACTTATTTATATTTGATATTGTGTCCATTATGAGGGATTCTGTGGTGCGAATTGAGAGATATGCTCTCATGATTGATCATTTTCTTCCAATAATGGAATCCTTCTTGGTAGGTGCTCTAGGGAGGACATTAAGAGAATCTAGTAACAATGTTGTGGGGAGTACATTCTCAACTTCTAATTCCACTATTACAATAAATTAATGTATTGAAAGGTTCATGGTCCCCCATTGATAGACATTTTATGTTCTCAATAACTATAGCTTCAAGTAGAGTAGGGTTATGATTTTGGTCTTCATATTCTTGTTACCATTGGTGAGATTTCATTTTAGGCACTCTATTTTGGGTAAATGGGACTAAATATTGTATGTGACAACATTCACATAAATTTGAATTTTCAAGGGGCTCCCACAGTGCTAGCGGAATATGATGGTATGCATTTGGAATTCTGGTAGGATATATGCCTTTCCTATAGTGTCCACAAATAGGGGCCAGTGTCCCCTACTTAGAACATGTATTTGAGTCCCATCCTATTGTCCATTTATTTGGACCATACTACTAATACCCCTCTAGGATGGTAGTAGGTATTCATATATGCTATTGAGAGACCACAACATTTTTGGACGAGTTAACCCACTTGAGGAGGTGAGAATATAGTCCCAACACCTAGATACAACCACAGACATGATTATATCTTTGAAAGTTAATAGGATATGTTCAGTAATTAATGTTCAATCCTCCAAAATTACTAATATATGCTGAGTAACTTCCATGGATTGAATGAGAATATAAAACAATTCTGTTGCCTTAGAAAGAACATGTGCATACATGTGTCCTCCACTTCTTTCTTATAATTATTGACATTCATTTTATACAGGGGAAGAGGTATGTGTCTGCCCTAGATTTGTAACCTTGATATTATAGATTATTTCTCCAATTTACACTATATTTTCATGGTGGTATTGATGTTTTGAGAATGTTATTTGCATCTATTTATTGGATTCTATCGTATTTGACTGAGAGGATTGGAATACCTCTTCATGAATTTTTATCTTCCTATAATTTTTGGCATTATTTTCATAGTGGGATTGATATGGACGAGAAGGAATTTATGTATATCCATAGTTTCCACTATATTTGATTGTTGGGATTTATATCCATTAGTAGGAATTTATGTTCACTCATATTTGGATACTATATTTGACTGGAAGAATTTACATATTCAAGTAGAGATTTGTATCTTCTAATTCTTCATTATATTTGACTGTTGGGATAATTGTGAATTGGCAGGGATATGTGTTTGCCTATAATTTTATGCCTTATTTTCGTAGTGGTCTTTACATTGGAAACCAGTAATTTGTGTCACCTCTTTTCCACCATATTTTACTAATGGGATTCATGTGTATTAACCGAAATTTTCATCTTCCTTTATTTTCTACCATATATAATTGATGAGATTCATATGAATGAGGATGAAATTTCATCTATATGTAAATTACCGCTGTATTTTTATAACAGGTTTCATATTGGTGGGAATATATTTTCATCATCTCATTTTATACCATATTTTGTTGACAAAATTCATGTGAATTGGTAGGTATTTGCATCTACCAGTAGTTTTCTACCATATTTGAATAATGGTTTGTATAAATTAGTAAGAATTTTCATTTGCCTAAACTTTTATTCCCTATTATCATGGAAGGATTGATATGAACGAATAGTAATATACATTTTCTTATGGTTTGTCATCGTGTTTTATTGACGAGATTCATTTTTATGAGCACAAATATAAGTCCCCCATAGGATTCTTCCATATATATATGGAAGGCTTCTTCAATAGGAATGAGGATGATTGAATGATCCAAATTTCCTGATTGTTTACCATTATAGGCCTCCATGGGAACCTTGGTCTTCTTTACATTGGTTGGGGACCAAGGTGTGGTATCCTCTTCATAGCTATGATGCTAGGTTTCATGATATTGGTGATAATGATTTCAAGTAGTGGCCCTCAGTTAGGCCCCCTGTACTACTGGATGATGTTGTTGGTAACCACATCATCATCCTCCCTAAGGTAAGGGACTAACTCCTTATCATTTCTTGGGGATAGTCTCATAAAAAGGTTTGAGATGAATATTGGAGTTTCCTAGTTCTGGATGACCAATTTCTAATGGGTGGATATCTGGAAGGGATGCAGAGACTAAAGGGCTAGTCGAGCCACATCTTGGTTTGGGATAATACCATTATGGTCCCACTATCATACCAATGTATTCAAACCCCAACATTGAAGATTTTGGGTGGGTGATGGTATCTTCAAATTGGCTGAGGACCGGACATGTCCAGTAGATAACGCACATGTTTGAGAAATCTAGTGAGATTCTATTGAATTTAAGATAGCTTTGGTGAAAATATCCTACAATATACGTGAAAAATAAAAACAAAAAACCACATCCATGTTGAATATCATTGACACAATAACAGTTGAATGTCTCATTATACTCTCTTTTTTTGGGTGAGAAAGGGGTGTGATATGGTGTAAAACTCCAACCATGGTTAAGGATTCACATCAGGTTCACCATTTTATTTTGATAGAAACCAGTTTTCTTAACTATGTTTGCAAGGGGTTATACTATGTTCAATCACTAATGTCCGGTACATTTCCTTAGAACAATATCAAATGATATTTTTTTCTGGAGTTAGAAATTCCCAATGATTCTTATCTTCATGATGACACATGGACCTACTTTCCAAAGGCAGGAATTCATAGGAGAACATGGCCAATGACACTTAAAAATTCATAGTGTTTTAGAGGTTAAGAATTTATGATGATCACAACCTTTTGGGAGGAACTATATCCAATTTCTAGACTCTCTTTTATATTTAAAATATATTCGAGAATCCTTTTTCCATCCCCTAGTATGTATACATGGGTCACCCTAAGGTAGTGATAAATTATGAATAAGAAAGAGTTTAGGGTCATCTATATGTATCTAAATATTTCTATTGATAAGGATTTTGAATGTATGTTAGGTTATCCATCAATTAATCCCTTTTTATGAACGGATCACATATTCTTTGGTTGATCATTAGGACGAGGCTGGCTTTAAGCCACATATTTTCACACACATAAGTAGACTGTAGTTGAGGGAGATGAATTTTGTTTTGATCTTGGAAGAGAACCTATATAATGTGATTACTATCAATCCTTGTCAATATAATCAGAAACCATGTAGTTTGGAGCCACTTAACGGGGCAGACCACCTTTTAAGCTTATGTGATAAGGACCCATCCCTTTAGTTTAACATCATGCAATAAGGGGGGCCAAGATAAGTGTGCCTGAACAATGATGGTGTGGGAAAAAAATCGAAGGTGGCATGATGAACCGAGAAGAGATGTGGTCTCTTGTTTGGTTATAACCCTACAGGGAATATGGAATGAAAAACATTTGGGTGAATTAGGCTGTTAGGTATGGACCTAATGGAGGATTCCTACGTATCATAGTTATTTGGGAATAACAGTCCATGTACTTCAATATGTTTGGACATACATCTTATTGATTTTTGATCTAGTGTTTCTTTATTGAGAAAACAACCCATTCATGTTTTAGAAAATTCTATTAGGGATTATATCGTATAGAAGGCCAACTTTAATAGAGGTTGGGGATTGCATCTATGGAGAATCTCTATGGAGAATATGGTTGGGGATTACACATGGAAATAGACCATTTTAAGGCTCAAGATTATATCGATGTCATTGTCACCACTAGCTACTAAAAACATGTGAGTCATTCTTGGTGTGAGAAACAAGAGGATGTTTTAGATATGATGATCACAAGATCCTATTTTTGCACTAGTGGATGAGGTATGAATCACAAAGGAAGATAGAGAGAGTCATGATTATATGTGTCTCCAATTTTATTTGAATATCCATGATAGACACATATAGTGATCAATTGGGCTATATCTCATGCTAGAAAAGAGTAAAATGAGGACCACATATCACAAGAATGTCACCAGATTTACTATAATAGTGATTTCATGATGGTATTCTGGGATGAGAAGAATGAACAACACCATAACTCATCAAAGGGAAAGGCGTATGGTTCTCATCAACCACTAGAAAAGTGAGGATCATGTGATCACCCCAAGGTCAGAACCCTCATTACCAAAAGAATGTTTAATTGAAGGCTTTAGGAGTCTCTACCTTATTGCATAGGTCACAAATGTGATTCTTACAAACACGAGTATGTAGAATTTAGAGGGTAAAATATTTTTCATGATGATCTCATCATACTTTTCAGGTGGATTTGGAACAGGTCATATCCTAATGCTATTAGATCGGTTCCCAGATGAGCCAATGTAAGGACTAATGGTATAAGTGAAGGGAGTGACACATATTTTTTAGGAATGAACATGAATTCCACATTCCACATAGCATTTTTCTATATTGTTTAATGTTCCTCCTAAGTAGAATTTCCTTCATGGGTCAGGTTCCCCCCACGTAGTGTTTTTATATATGTGGTAGGGTTCCTCCCACATAGCGTTTTCTATGTGGGGTGTTGGGCCATTAAGAGGCCATATGTTTGTTCACCGTGGAATAATTTTACAATGCAGGTTTTTTATTATCTATATGGACTAATGAATATTATTTCCACATTAATTCTATGTGGCATATGTTTACCTACTAGGAATAGAAATATATATGATTTGGCTCTCATTTGAGATTTGTTCTTACAATATCTGTATTTTTTTCCTACCCTTATTGATCCCATCAGGGTTATTTAAAAAGGGAATGGAGGGACTAGATTACAGCATGTGAAATATTATATAATTTGATTCCAGGCTTCATTTATGGAATCCAATGGAGGAATCCCCAACCAATGAACAATTTAATTTTCAAGGATTTCATTTTTGGGGGAATAAATCACTATTATACTGCACAAATGATGTCGTTTAATTTTTAGGAGGTACTAGTACCATCCCATCCCAAGAATTATTTTTATTGAGGGGGATCATTTTTCTTAAGAAATTATGTCACCAAACAATCCGGAAAAAAACTTTTATTTTTTTGCGGGTGTGGGTTATACCATATCATCCGATAAAAGATTCCATTCAAGGGGAACTCCAAGATGTTGGATAAATCCATCTGGGGAGGCTGTCTGCATAGTAATTTTTACTTTGCTGGATCAGTCCTTCCTTCATGGATTTATTCCCTTTGATCAATCTTTACAAATTCTTTTTCATATTTTTTCTTCTCCTTTTCCAAATTAATGTAATTATCTTCATCTTATATGAATAATTTTCAAGACTGATGGGAATCTATCATGAATATAGAATAAATAGTCAATATGGAATGAGAAATAACTAAAACACATGAAATTTAATCAATAACAATAACATTAATAATAATATGGTAGGAATAAATAATGATCAAATAATTCCATATAAATATGAAATTTTCTTGAATCTTAATTATGGAAATTATAACTAATAAAAAAATCTCATCAACAGCTAATATCATAATGAGGAAATATATAATTTTAGACATCATAACATACTATAAAGGTATTTTTCTAAGATATCTTACAAAAATCTATAAGGCCTTGTCTTGAAACCCATGATAGTTTTTCTCGTGAGATCCACTTATTCATTGAGGGGATATAGTGGGCCCTGCCCTTCATATACTAAGTCCAAATAATTCCTCATGTAAAAGGGATAAAAAATAATTAATATAAACTATCACATTAAAAATACTATAAAAAATTATAATACCATACCAAACCAACAACATAATTATAAACTATGCAGGGTAATATAGAAAATGGTACAAAAATAGTACATCAAAATTCAAACTGATCATAAAACATATGATTAAATAATAATGATGTCATAATTATAACATATTATCAATTTAATATAAATAAAATAAGTGTTCATGTCATTTATGAATATAAATACCATAAAATTCAATTAAAAATATTCTTGAAGAAAATATAATTTCCATTTTGAAAGTCAATATTAAAAACAAAAAATTAAAGAATATAAGAAAAAAATTTCTTTGAAAAAAACCTTGTAATATTTTATTATATGAATCATGTAAATGGGTATTCATGATGGGGGATAATTATGTACATATTGATTATGCGAAAACAAATATTCCTTTAATTTTTTAGAGATTTTCATTGTACATTATTCAGATAAAAAATAAGATATTTATTTTAAATGATTTTTTAGAATACAATAATGGATAAAAAATTATTAAATAAAAAATTTGGCTAATTAAAAAAATATATTTCTAGTTTTTTAGAATAATTAAAATTAAATACAAAAGGAATTCAAAACCTAAAATATAAATAAAGTTTTCTTATCAGAAAATAATTTTTTAAAAACATTTATATACCAAAGTGAGAAAAATTGTAATATTACTTGAAAGGTATGGTGAATTACCAAATGATAATAAAATTTAATATTTTCTTGACTAAAATATCAAAAAATTTCATCATTATAAATTTAATCAGAAATAATCCTAGTAAATGTTGATATTGTAAAATAATCCCTTACTACTTTGGTAGTTTTTGAATCATAAATTCTGTGAAAGAAATAACTTCATGTTATACAGTAAATACCATTATGATAGAGTTATTCATCATATAACAGGTCAAAGGGGTATTATATACACCAAAAAATTAAATAAATTGTTGAATTTACATGTGCCCAATAGAAGTAATAGTGAGGCAAGAAAACCATACCTCAGATTTGATTTCCTTCATATTTTTCCTTACATAATTTTAAAAAATAACGTTATTATATATATATATATTATAGAAATATAGTCATATATTTCATACCACATTGATTTAAGTATACTCTTTTATAACCTTCTTATTAATATTTAGTTTTTAAAATTAATGTTTGAGATGATAATTTATTTATTTTTCATGTATGTTTTGGTTTTTTAATTTTATCCCATTTGTATTAATAATGGTCACATAACCTACATAATGTAAAAAATTATGTCAATATCATACACATTTATTTTATATGTAATTATATTAATCCATAAAAGTAAAAATAGAAAAAGTATTTCACCATTCATGGAGATAGTAGGCTGTATATACGCAAGAACATAATTTTAATTTTCTCGAAGTATGGAATGAAATGAAAACATATTAATTCACCTTTAATGAATCATTATTATGTCTTATATTGAATTTATATTAATAAGATACATCGTTATTATCATCCATGTAATAATTAAATGAAAATATTTCAGTTCGCTTAGTGGGGGTGCTACTCCACATATATGCATGATCGACATTATCTTAGTACAACAAATTAGAAAGTAAGAAGTTATATATGAAAGTATATTTCTAGAATTATTTTAGTTCATAAGTTTCAGATATATTAATAATTTTTTTCCCTACTTCCTTCCCAATAAAGCGTTAGTGAAAATTGAATCACACACATCGTGAGGTGATTATTCGTCATACACTTGAGTGATATTAACTTATCCCCCCCGAGGAATGGATAGTAAGAAGGTATATATGATATAATAATAATTAAGTATAACATATTCATAAATATTATATATATAAATATATGTTAAATCAATAATTTTATCTATCCTTTAAAGTTGGCGATGGAAAATGAATTTCATTGATTTGTGAGGCAGTAGTTTTCCATAAACATGATCGAAAATCTCATTTCCTGATTGATGGAAGTGGAGATGGATATTGGTTTTGAAATTATAATAATGAAATATAACCACATAATATATAATATTGTTAATATATCTTAAAAAAATTATTGTTAATATATCTTAAAAAAATTATAATATTTTAAGTTGGTAGGAGAATAAATACAACAAACATGCATGTTTAATAATTTTACCTCTTCTTCATAGTTCTTATTTTGGTATATAACTAAATAATTCATAAGTTACATTACTAATAAGAATGTATATAGGATATGGGTATTAGTTTGAGGAATATATTGGGGAATTTATCTTCAAAACCAAATGGATTTGGAAGTATTAGTAAGGAAACAAGATGGTGGCCATTTATAAGTGAGGGAGAGGACACACTTTGAAATTTTTAAAAGAAAAAGTGACACACACATATTCCACATGAAAAAAGGAAAAAATATATAATTTACAAAACAGATATTATTAAAGAACTAAATATTTTAATGAAATATGAATTGTACATTCTTTGGGTCATTTTTAACCCTTTCCTTTTTATTTTATCCCACATATATCTATTTTTACATTTACCATGGTAATTAATTTTTACCGTTGTCAATATTAATTATTATAAAAAAGTAAAATGAACATATTATTAAATATTAATTATTGAGATTAAGAATATGGAATTTTTTTTCCAAATTCAATTCAATGAATTAAAAAAATTTAATTTAAAATTAAACCTGTAAACACGTTTAAAAACTGTTTTGCTAAAGAAATGATTCATGAGAGGAAAATGTTTTTATATCCCAATTAAATATTAAATTGATTCACATAATATAAATTAGTTAAATTTTAATATAATTTAACTATTTTTAACATTAAAAATAAATTTATAATATAATTTAAATTCATAAATAATTTAAATGATATGAATGTTTTCAATAAAAAACTATTATTCACAATTCATCATAAAATTAATCATATTAGAAAATGTCTAACTTATAACCAAATGTTTTTTTTCACATATATATTTAAAAAATAATTTTTATATTATCAATTACATTATCAAAATTTTTTAAAAAATTAATTTAATATTTTTTGTGCAAAGCGCAACTAAATCACCATTTAAAAAAATATAATTTTTTAGAAAAGTGTTTTTCATTAAAATAGATATTTTTTTATTTCTCATAAATAAATAAGGGATGGAATTACTTTATAAATATTTAAACAATATAATTTTCATATTCTACTTAGTCATATTCATAACTGCTAAATTATTTGTTATTTTATAATGGTCATGTTTAAATAATAATATTTTAATAAATTAATATATTTTGGTTAAACCAGGTGTTGCGTGTCAGCAAAGATATAAAATAAATTATATTTGTTTAAAAATAAAAAATGTCTAAAGTCTCAAGGTGTTACATTCTTATAAAATCTAAGTGTTTCATGTTATATAGCATATCAAACACAATTTTATTCTTTTAAAATATCAAGACATTACATTCCACCCCCTTAAAAAATTGCACCCACACAACTCTATTTTGGCCATAAAATGTGTAAACTTTGATAAAAATACACTTAATTAAAACCATTAATAAAACATAAAATTGGTAAGATATAATATAAATAATGAATTTTATATATAATGACACTTAAATATGTTTCCTAATTGAAGAAAATTAGTGGGAACTGAAAATATGAACATTGAGGAAAAGTGTTAATACAAATGTTGAGTGATCGAGGTAACTGAATAAAAGGATGTTAATGATCAGGATAATGTTAAAAACACAAATCGATAAATATGAGATTGATATTAATGTAATAAGATACCTTTTTCATTGCATTACCCATTTGAAAAATTCGGGAATGTATTTTACAAACTATAATGAGAACATAAAAAAAGAATTACATGATATATTTCTATTTCATAGGAAAAATTTAATCTTTTCATTTTGCATCATCAAATTTATACTAAATTTATTAAAACATGAAATTAATAAACCATCTTAATTTATTTACTGAAGCACTAAAATTAACATTTATCATAATGTAAAATATATAAAAGAGTCACTAGCCCTTCTGTAGGTATCAAATTATTTTCCAAATCTAAAAGGGTTAGGACAACTCATCCAAAATAATAAATTATTCTTTAAACCAAAATAGAAATACACAAACATCAAATTAATCCATTCTATAAGTATTTACTCGTACAAAATATGTCTGACCAAATTCAATGTCCAAAAATTTAGTAGGAAGGTTATTAAATTTCTATGATTCACTTGAAAATAGATTTCTAAAACATCATAATGTATATTTTGATGTTACATACCAAATATGTCAATACCATGATAACCATAAATCCTTTATAAAAACAAGCATGATTTATCTTTCCATAAATGAAACCAATGAATTATTTAATATATTTCCTAAATCTGATAATAATGTAAAATCCACCAATTAATAGCATAAAAAAATAAGTTAACAAGTCAATAATCACTTTGAATGTCATAAATATTATCCAATTTACATTATTGATATCAATATTTTTCCAAACTAAACACCATTATCTCAACATCAAGAACATATTAGGGTTTATCATTTCTCAATAATGTATTTTCCAAAAAGATAAACTCACCATTGTTTCAAATTTCATGGAATCCAAAAAAATTAAAAATATGTTTTCAGATCTAAATAGAAAACTGTTGTATTACAATCCTAATATTTTTCATCACCCATGTAATGTGAATAATATTGATAAAATAGTTCAATAATATCATTATTGAATCCAAAAATTCACGCACTTTAATTACCCTAAATTTTTATTAAACCATTAACTTGGATTAATCATCTCATTACGCAATACATTTATCTTTCTATATGTCATTATTAGTCTCTTCATCATAAAAAAACATTACTCGTATAATCATTTTGATCGGCTTCTTGAGCACCCCCCCTGGGATATATATTTTCATAATTCCTATACATTCAATAATAAAACCGCACAAACATTAATGATTCCTTATAGAAATCATCGTTTTCAACTATTTCATTAATTAAACTATTAAATTTACCTATGAAATTACATACTCTCTTCCCTTATTCTCTACATAAAAAAATATTATCATTCCATTGAGATAGTCCCTTGATTATTCTTCATATATTATTTACTTATAGGAAACTTAATCTTATTTCTTCTATGGTCTCCAACACCTCATCCCACAGTTTATTTTATCCATTTCTTCTATGGTGTGTTTGAGGTTTGGTTAATGTTAATCTTGTTAGTAATGTATCGTGATAATTAATTACACATTATCACAATAACCATCACTCTATTATTCATACCATTTCGTTTCTAATAAAAAAACTAACAATCAAAACCAAAATTAACCAAGATCCTTATGGTTTTTTACATTGACTAAAAAAATAGTGTGTGAAATAATAATATTATTAGAAAGATCATAATCATTAAAATTTATTTAGAGGATTTTAAATAAATAAAACCTTCTTTACAAATTATTAATCCTTAGGATTAACCTAGGATATTAATAGTTATTATCAATTCAAATCCTTCATGATTTTTTTAAAGAAAATTTTAACATACCCAATCATATCCCAGGAATTTCAAACTAGGTTCCTAGTAATGCCTATTTCAGGTATTATGTAATGATTGATTGAAACCCAGTTCTCTTTTTTCTTAGATATCACCCCAGGTATATTTATGATAGAACCAAGTCTATAGGTGTTATCCATAAAGGGATGTATTTATAGGTATGCCACATAATGTCATCCTTACCAAGACTTAGGATGTTATTATATACATAGACTTATCAAAAAAGTTACTCATAGGGTTTTCATCACTGATCTATGTTTTCATAGATATAGTTCACAAGGTCTCTTCTAATATTCCTATGATACCAAAAGAAAAGACCCCAACATAGTATCCCATATTCTGGGGTTAATTTATTACAATGGAATAAAATATAATTCATCCCATTCTTAAGGAGTGAATGGTTTATTAATTTAAGAAAACTAGATACATTCTTATATTTCACTTAAATTTGAAATCATTAATCAAAATAAATTTTTTTCATTGTGATCATATATATTACCTCAATATAGTCCTTACATATCAATCATCAAACATTGACTAGGATCCTAGAGAAAGGAAAAATAAAAAAAGAGTGAGATCTAATTATTAGTAAGGTAATGCATATAGAGGAAGATATCCTGAATACACAAGACATAATCAATATGGAATGTTAAATAAATAAAACACGTGTAATTTAGTTAATAACATGAACATGAAGAATAATTTATTAGAAATAAATGATGATCAAATAAATTCATATAAATAATCAAATGGGATTTAAAATTAACTGTGGATATTCTAAATAATTGAATAATTCCATGGAACATCAATAACTAATATTGAAATGATAGAATTTATACTACCAAACATCTTAATAATAATATCAAGAAATAGTTCCAAGTTGTATCACCTAATTTAGTATGGACTTGGACAAAAACCCAAGAATGTTTGTCTCATGCAACCTACAGATTCTTCGAGGGGGTATAGTGGTCCCCACAACTCATAAACTAATGTAGTTAAAATACCTCATATTAAATGGGTTAAACATAATAGAAAAAATTGTTGAAAAACTATCATATGAAATGTTAGCACTATTAATTAATAAAAAATATTCAAAAAGCATTTATATTAATATGGTGGATGGTGTCAAAATAGTACATCCCAAGTCAAATCGATAAAAAACCATCCATATAAATAATAAGGACATTTTTATTAAAAAAATATTATTATCAGTTCATAATTAAAATAAAGATTGTGTCATTAATGAATAGAAATACCATAAATAATCCATTAAAATTATTATTAAAGAATGTATCCTTTTAACAATGAAAATTAATTTTAAATAAATAACAATTAAATAATATTATGAGAAAACATTCTTTTAAAAAGAATCTTTTGAGCTTGTAATGGAAGAATCAAAGCAATGAGTGGTCATGATGGTGGAAAATTTTGTACATATTGAATATGATGAAATATAGAATCTATAATAATTTCTGATGGAAAGTAAAAATGTACCTTTTCTAGAAAATGACACAAATATTCAGACAGAATGGACCATCCAGACACTTGAAGACATGTTGTGATTTCATGTCTTGGATTTTGGAGGTATGTTGATGAGGAAATTTCTGTTGGAAGAGTTAACATACAAAAATAGTTTTCCCACAACCATCAGTATGGAAGTGTTTAAATCCTTATATTGATGTCCTTTCAATTCTCCACTCTGCTGGAATGGAGTAAGAGAGTCATTAATTCTTAGGTTGTTATTGGTACATAATACAATAGAGTTGCTTCTGATCATTCATTAGAGGATGAAATCAGAGTAGAATCATCATAAATCCTAGACCAATCATAGGAGGATACCTCTGAAGTTTGATATTTGGGATTATGTGTTTATAAAGGTCACTCCCCTTCATAGGATGTGTAGGATTCATCATGGCTGTAATATTTCTCCAATATTTTTAGTACTTTCGAGGTGTTAGATCATGTTGGATTTTTGGCATATCGAATATCACTCTCCCCATAGATGAATTTAAAAAACAAAGTTTTTCAGTTGTTGCAGCTATGTTTTTATCTTCACGGTGACTCCCACATCATTGATTTGGGAGAGATCAACGTCAAAGATGATGTGACCACTGAGGAGCAGCCTATAGATATCCAAGACCCCCCATGATAAGGTGTTTTGTTGGCTTATTATCCCCTTGGTTCGTGTCTTTTGGTGGCACTGTGGCATGGATGAGATTATCTGGGAATGTGAGTCATAAATACATGCTCAGTGCCCTAATATGTTTGATTTTTATCTCTTCCCTTGTGATGTTACTCAGTTTGTAGCTGTTGGTTTTTTTTGTTTTGATATGGGTTTCTCTTGTAAGTTATGGGGGCTTGCACTCATTGAGGGGTATACCGCCTAAGAGAGTAGTTTTGAATTGGTTGTTCTTGTTTCATGGATTCAAACTGTTCACATGGTGAGTTGGTTCATCTAATGTAATGGAGAGATCATTGAGAGGTATCTTGCAGGGTGGATGTTCAAATGACACTTTTTTGTTTATTCCCTTGGTTGGTTTTGAATTATTGAGGATGTGAATGTTTTTAGCAATATATAATGTATGGGATTAGATCCACATTGATCGAAACATTCCATGATTTTGAGGCTTGTTGATCTCAGAGGAGGCTTGGAAATTGTATTAAGGGGTTTGGTTGTGAAATGTTAGAAACATGAGGAAATAAGTGTAGTGTAAGATAGGTTCAGACATGAAGGTTTTCAGGGTTAAATAATAATTAAAAGATATAATTTTCTAGGGAAAACAATCCCAAATGATTAAAGGTTGTGAAGGGGATTACACACCACACAAATCCTTAATTCTATAATTTCTATATTTCATTTTCAATCATTTTTTAGAAACCCTATGGCTACTGCGCTTCCCCTCATTTTCTAGTGACTCCATTATATGTGTTTTTGAGATTCCTTCAATAATAATTGATCATCGAGACTGATTATTCGATCAGTGGTTATGCAAGGTATGTTTTTCTTATACTATCTTGGTTTCTTCAATATCTTTCGTCCCATAACTCCTTCACATAATATGGAACTATACCTCTATATTTCTAAAGTAGTATTTTTGTTGTTTGTTGAGGTGGTTTTTGTTGAATCATCTTTGGGTGTATGTTGTTCTTGTTGGAGAGGCAATCGAGTTATATAGTGTTACTCCATTATTGTTTTAAGAACATTGAATAACTTTTTGAGGTATCTGATACATTTATTCTTTATTTATTTATATACAATTTTAGTGAGAACAATATTTATCCCCTTGGATCACAACGAAATTAAACTAATAAATACTTGAACCAGATTAATGAATTGGAATCGATTGAAAGAATATATTATTATTTGTACCATGATAAGAGGTTTCCTCATTATTTTCAAGATAGTGTGGTATCTATGATATAATTTTTTTTCTTGGTTTACAATATTTAATTAGTAAACAACGTAAACTCAAAATAACTAAGAACTATGCTGATAAAAGATAAAAAAGTCATGTTTAATGAATGAGGTGTATTGTAATCATAATGCTATGATCATTTTTAAATTAATTCATCTTCCATTTTTTAATGTATTTGTACATATTTATATGTCATTTTAATTCTTGTTGGTAAAATAATTAAAAAAAATTAAATTAATTGATTAACTAATGGGGGATAGATTATGATAGATTGCTACTTCGGTTTACCCTAGTTAGAACCTGTAAATAATGAATCAATTAATTCAGGATGGAATAAGTGAAGAGACCCAAGGCTTGACGTACATATACATTACATTACTTTTGCGGAATACTTAATACATAACAAGAACCAACACTCAAGGACCGTAATAGTTTAGTGTATTTGGAAACTCAGATCATAATCTTCTAATCGTGGTGAAAGATCTTCAACATCTCCCATAAATATCTTCCCCTTTTTGTTTTCCTAACTAAAACCTTTATTTAAACCCTGGGGAAAAGAAAACATAAAAAAGGGTGAGCTCAAATTCTCAGTAAGGGTATGCATGGAGAAAATAAAAGAAATCATATACATTTGAACTTAAAAACATGAACATAATGTTTAAACATCATCATCTTGGGAAATGACATAAAACATGTCAGTAAGTAAGGAATAGACCAAAATGGTACATCAATCATGATAAATATCAAGGTAATCAAACATGTAATTGTGTAAACTATTAAGAACATGTTATGATTTCCATAGTAGCCAAGGCATTGCTTCCAAGACCATCTTAGTGGACAAAGTACCTTTCTAAATCAAGTTCACTCTTCGTTTCAGTCCTGTAACACTGAACTAGATTAAATTACCATTATAGCCATGTCTATATCATGAGATATAAATCTTTACCCAATTCATTTGAGGGAGATATAGGTCCCAACCATATCATAATTAAATCATTATTACTTGTGCCAAAAAATAAACATAAAACATTCATCATAACCAAAAGAATAAAATGGGTTTCATAGACATCATCCCATCATCACATAATCCATATAAAACAAATGGATATTGAATCATAAGAAAATTGAAACCATTTAAATCATAGATATATTATACTTAAAACATACACATATGAAATAATGTCATCTTAGATAGAAAATGGTTTTGATAAAGCACTTGAAATGAAATCTTGAGGAAAATATCTTTTCTTCTTCAAAATCGTTTTATTTTCACAAAATGCCATGAAATTTTAAAAGAAAATTATTTTTTTGATAATAGTCATAAAATCATGTAGAGTATGATTCATGAAAATGAGGCATTATGAAATCGTAAAAATCTGTTCACGCCGTATAAGTTAAAAATAACATTATTCTCGTACTTTTGTCGGAAAAGTCCAAATGTTCCCCTTGTGGTAACAGAAAGTATGATTCCTTTCATAAATTGTGGTAAATTTCAATAAAATGGTTAAAAATTACATTAAAAATACATGAAAACATTTTTAGAAAACATGGGCATGGATGATAACAATAACTCCAGTAAATACTTACGAATAACAATCTTGGATAAGAACGAGATTGGAATAGTTATCCCTTACCATAGGTATGATATCCTTTGTGCGTATCTGGACATCCTATATAATGATTTAAATAATGTCATTGACTTATTAAAGAATCATATTCATTGTTATAATATCATATACGGTTCACTTATGACTTTATATTACCCGTTCTTTTGTAAATTCCATGTTAAAGCAACGTTTTTGGTAAAATCTTTTCATTTATCGTACGTGTTTTGACATGTTGTTCTTGATATTATTACTTATATCCTGATTTACATAGTTACATAATGTAAAAAATGATTCATATATAATATATATTCAGTATATAAATATATATTATTGATCAATAAATGGAATGAAATACACCGTTCATGGAGACGGTAGGCCATGTGTATGCATGAATGCTATTTTCATTTCCTTATTGAATTAAATGGAATTATGTAAATGAAAAATATATGTTCATAAATCCTGTGTCATTATTATTTAATATCATTCATGATTATTTGTTATATATACTTTATAATCATACATTAATGGTTAATCATGGAAAATGAATCTCATCATGTTTGTGGAGACGGTAGTCCGTACGTACGCACGAATGATGGTATCATTACCATGATCATGGAATTGTATTGAAGTTTTTGTATAATATTTCAGAATAATTATGAATTTACAATAATCATATATAGTTATTTATTTAAACCATTATACCCATCCAAGTAAGGTGGTGGTGGAAAATAGATTACACCACGGTGTGGAGACGGTAATCCGTACGTACGTATGCACGGTGATTTCGTTTTCCGTAGGATTGCTATGAGATTAAACTGGGTGGTTCCATATTTATAATAACATATAAGTATATGATTGATACTTATGTTATTAATTTATGATGAAACCAATATAGAATAATAAGTATAAGAAGAAATAAATTGAAAAGAATCGGTAAAGGATATTACCTCTTCTTTGAGACGCCTCTTGTTACCCTCCTCTTAAGCACTAGGGTTGGTCTTTTGAGGAGACCGGAACATCTATAAAGTTTCTAGGGAATATGAGAAGGGAAATGGTTAGGTTTTTTCCGAGCATCAAGGATAAAAAGGGTGTGAAGAGATGAGGGAAGGGGTTCCCTTTTTATAATGGAGGAGAAAGGCACCTTTGGAAAAACTTAAAATATTATTTTATATTAAAGTTATATTCGGTTTATAATAGCTCCAAATTGATTTATTTCAAATAAAAAGTGGGTATGGGTCGAAATAATCTCAACCAATAGGTTTTAGACAAGATTAGGTTACTATTTTAACCGTATCATTTATATTTAACTATAAGTTAAATAATTTAACTTTTACCATGTCTTCTTGTTTTCTTACACTATATGCTTAATAAACATACTATAACAAGACAAAAGAACCCCAAGTGGATAATTATTAATATATATAACCTTATATAAGTTATTTTTCCTAACCTTATGATTTTAGGATTATAATAACAATTAATAATATAAATTTGTTTTAAAACTATATTATGTCAATTTTGACACTATTTGGTAATTGATTTTCGTAAAAATCCTAACAACATGATTAGTTCGAAAAAAGTTAATTGAATAAATAATAACATATCATATTAACCTATAAAATTAGTGTAATTCATAAAATGTCTCAAATAACATTTATTTGGTTATTTATAACATCAATTTGGTTAATATTTCATTAATAAGGCAATTACTGCATTATCATTGTGTAAAAATTAATTTAATTCATTTAATGTCTTACAATTATAAATAAAATAACATTACGTAGGAAATATTTCTATCTTTCTAATGAATATTTATAGTCAAATTTATCTTATGTATAACCTTATATTAAAATTCTATTAGTTATTAAACTCTTATTTTAACCATTTTAACTCTTCTTTAAATAAAATAATAACAAGTGTCCTAATCTAATCCAAGTGGACCTAAAGGGTAATATTTCATTCATAAGGTCTTTTTTGGTCTAATAACACTTATCCAATAGAATTAGTACATGTGTTAGGGTTATAATGATATCATTTTCCCCTTAATTACCATATTTACATTTAACCGTGTTAAATAAAAGTAAAAAGTTAGTATTCACCAAAAAATATTTTTATCTTATTGAAACACATTTTAATCCTTGATATTAACTTTGTGTCTCGTATTTTTGAAAATCCACTAACAGAAGTGGTAAAATTAAGTTTTATGTAGATTTTCAAATTCTCCTAGGAGGTGGGTAAAAGAGGGTGAAAAGTTCAATAAAAATTTTATATATCTAAAATTATTCTAAAATGACTCAAATGAATTACATTGAACTTATATAGGTATTATTGATCAATTTTGACCAAAAATAAATTTAAATAAAATACATCATTATTTAAATAAAATGTCGGGTTTTAAATAGTAACCTAGTGTTTTCACTATTCATCAAAAATTGAAAGTTTTCAGAAAAATACCAAAAATTCACCCTAGGATAATTTCGATATTCCGAATCCAAAAATTAAGTCCATTTTAAATGATAAAACTAATAAAATTTCAAAAATTGGGTATTACTATTCATAACGGCTAGTTCATAGTAATATTATAATAATATTATAATAATATCTCGTTTAGTGAAACATGGTATTACGTACTACACACGCAATCAAAGAAGGTCTTGATTGCATGTAATGCTATCCAAGTCAGGGCGGCGTGTAGTGAAAGCTCCATTTGGTGTTGCGTATAACATAATCAAAACTTATTTAATTTATACATTAAACAAAATCTATACTTAATGTTGCATAAAATAATTTCCACAAAATGAACATGAAATTGTGTGTAACACGAGCCAAGAATAGTGTTGCGTATACTGCAAGATAATACAGTGTTGCGTATAGTACAAGCTAATCATGGTTTATTGTATAATAGAATACATCAAAGAAATTAAAAAATAAATATCTCATAAAATCTCGGGGTGTTACATTCTACCCCCCTTAAAATAAATTTCGCCCTCGAAATTTTTCGTGGTTATAAATCGTTTACTACTTGAAAGTTTCATTCATAGAAACCCACATCGTAAAAAGGAATACTAAATCATCATTTTAAAAAGGAAAGTTAGAAACAAAACGAATACCCAAAGTAACTCAATACTTGGGTTCCCACATAGTATTATATAGGTTAAAATATGAATATGGAAGACAAATCTAACCGTCAAGTTCTGATAGAGAGTTGTAGAGAACATGGCTATGAAAATTACAACAATCACAAAGCCCTAAATTTGTGATGATCTAAGGTACCATCTGATTCATCGGATATGAGTGTACTAGGACAACATTTTTGGTTTCCAAGATCATTTCCCTAACATTGATGAAATTTTACATAAGGAGAAATACTTACTAGATTTTAGTGTAATTTCATCACTGGTCATTACATGAACAATTTCCACTTAATCTTTATTTAATGAAATGAAGCTGAATTTTTCATTCATGAAGTGTTTGCAGATCATGCGATAGAATGATATGTCATCCCATCTGTTTCTACCACAAAAAGGTCAGTATAAGTTTTTAAATATACATAAGTCCATCTATGGTGAGATTAATCATATATGATTCCAACAATGGACATATACTTCATCTATCATACCTCTTAATAAAATAAAAATATTTCCTACTAACTATGGACTTCATGTAGGCCGGTGGTAGGCGATAAAGGCCTATCCCACTTCGGTTGTGGGTTTGATTCCCACAGCCTTGGCCAACGCAACGGGTTGTCGCCCGTCCTACAGGTTGTCCTTTTTCTAAAACTTCATTATTATAACATACCATCAATAATATCGAAAAAAAATTTATCCTTAAACAATACTATCTTATATCCAACATAATCCATTCCAATCTTTAGGCTTATCTAAAATACTTCAATCCAATATTATAGTATAATGAGAACGATTACAAGAAATGTCATCAAACAAGCATGTCAATACCATCATTTATCCCCCATATATCATACGATATATCTTGTTGGTCAGAGTCCAAACATGTGAATATCTTAATCAGGTATTCTCTAGAAAAATGAATACCCATTGAACCTTAGTGAAAATGTGAATGCTGCCAAAAGTTAACTCTTTCTACATACCAAAATCCCAAAATTTCTATATACTCAAACCATGATATTAGTCATGAGATCATTTCGTTTTCTCTTTATCCCTTTATTATGCGCATATCATCTTCTTTCCAAAAATATTTCAATCACTTTTCATGGTTACCGGTACCATATAATTATTGAAAACCAATACATAGATATTCCAAAATTCCACGATACCATAAATGAGATTCCATGATACTATTTCGAAATCACATTATATAAACACTTAATCATTACACAACATCATTATCATACTCAACATCACTAATAGTGATCGCATGTGAATTACCTTTATCCATTTCCTTAAGAGGTTGCCCACGTTGATCATCATTAAGCCTTGGATTAGTGCATTGATTAGCATAATGCCCCATTTCCTTGCACTTGAAGCATTGAAGTTTTGGTGGTGAATTCTCTATAATCTATTCTTAATTCACATCATTAGAAACCCTATTTCTATTACTTCAAAACTCAGTTCCTCGATGGCCTTATTTTCCACACTTAAAACATTTTCTAGTCCCTTTAATACAATCTCCACCATGCTTCATTCCACACTTTGAGCATAAAGAAACATTCATCTTCTTTTCACCATTATTCTGAGATTTATCCTTGAACTCCATCTTTCGTTTGTTGTCAAAACCATGATATGGATATGTTACACCAAATTCTAGTTCTACCTTGAATGCACAATGCACAATTTCCTCCTAGCTACTGAAGTCTCTTATAGATAATTCCCTTAGAAGACTTGGTTTTAAGCCACTGAAGAATCGATCAACTTTACTTTCAGGTTGGATGATAAAGCAAGATGCATACCTTACAAGTCTTGTAAAATTTTCTTCGTATATACCAACAGATTCATCATCCTTCTGCTTAAGCTCATGGAACTCTTTTTCCATCTTTTTTTGAAGAATACGAGGGAAGTACTTACTGAAAAACAATTTCTTGAACTCGTCCCATTCCATGGATTCAATTTCATCTTAGGGCCTTGTATTCCTTATTAGAGTCCACCATTGATCTACTTCACCTTCTAAATGGTAAATAGCCAGAATTAATTTTTCATGTTCCAAACAATGATGTATAGAAAATATCATTTCAATGGTACTGATCCATTGTTCAGCAAGAAGTGGATCAAAAGACCCACTGAAAGAAGGTGGACGTTGCCTCATGAAGGACTCAATAGAATATTGTTCCCTTTTCTTCTCATTTGGAAGTCCAGAATGATTCATAGCTTGTGTAAGTCTAGCAATAATATTTTTTGCTCCATCTCCCATGACATTAGTTTGTTCAGGAGGACAATCATTTCATTTTCAATTGCATTGATCAACACGGTTCCTTCGGATTCCAGCCATCCTCTAAAACCCAAAAAGAATAGTGTGAGAGGCAAAAATCATTCTAGGGAAAACAACATAATAAAGGGGGATTACCTTCAATATCTAACATTGTAGGTTTAATTCAAATATCGTTAGAGAAATTCTAGGACTATAACCTATATGTATACTTAACCTTAGGGACATCACTAGACATTCCTTATAAATATCTCTAGGGATTTCACTAAAGTTTTCACATCCTAGTTTCCAAACGTTAACTAAACCTTTCCTCTGATACCAACTGTAGAGACCCAAGGCTTGACGTACATTGACATTACATTACTTTTTCGGAATACATAATACATAACAAGAAACAACACTCAAGGACCATAAAAGGTTAGTGTCTTTGGAAACTCGGAACATAATCTTCTAATCATGGTGAAAGATCTTCATCATCTCCCATAAATATCTTCCCCATTTTGTTTTCTTACCTAAAAACTTTCTTTAAATCCTAGGGAAAAGAAAACATAAAATAGGGTGATATCAAATGCTCAGTAAGGGTAATCATGGATAAAATAAAACAAATCATATACATTTGAACATAAAAACATTAACATCATGTTTAAACATAAATATCATGAGCAATGACATAAAACATGTAACACCCCGAGCTTCCATGATACGCTTCTCTTTCAATAATGCAATAGCCTGCATTGTACGCAAGTTCAAGATTCTAACACACCGCAACCAATCAAAATAGCCATTATGAATAGAAATTCCCACTTTTTGAAATTATATATATTTTATATTTCAAAATGGACTTCATTTTTGGATTCGGAATATCGAAATTATCCTATGTTGAATTTTTGGTATTTTTCTGAGAACTTCAAATTTTTTATGAATAGTGAAAAATACTTAAAAACAAATTTTAAATTAAAATAATTTATAGTGATAAATTATACTATTGAGAGGTTATAAAGTTTAATTAGAATATATTTTTTCCATTTTATCCAATGGTGGTCATTAGAATTAATTTCACTTTGAAATTGGACATAAACAAGTGTCAATCTTTTGATATATATTGTTTCTTAAAAACACGCTATTTGTTGTGACAGCGAGAATTAATTATAAAATTAATTAATTCAACTTATATTTATGGAATTTTGTAAAATATAAATCATTTTTGAATTTGAAATATAAATTATAGATTAGGGTGAAATTTTGGCATTGTTCTGAAAAACTTCAATTTTTGATGAATAGTGAAACCACTAAGTGGTAGTTAAAAAATTGATTTCTCGTTTAAATGAAACATTACCACTTCTATGATTTAATTTTCAAAAATCCTACATACATGGTTGACATTAGGAAGTAAAATGTGGTTCAATGGAATTAAAATAATTTTTTTTGGTGAATAGTAACTTTTAAGTTTAATTAATCGTGATTAAAGGTAATTAGTGAAATTTAAGGTAAAAATGATAATATAAAAATATGAAAATACCTTTACACTTTTCCTAAACCTATTGGATATGTCATGGCCGACCGAAAAAATCCATGGGTCAACTTGGGGACCCCATGGAGCCACTTTGTTAGGAAAATGACATAAATAACTTTTTATTTAAAGTTATAATAAAAATGTCACAAACATAAGTTGTTTTAATAAAACAATTTATAAATGGATTTATACAAGTCATATTTTTGACTATAAATATTAATTAGAAAGATAAAAAGATTTCCTACATCATGACACATTGTTTATAATATTTAGACATTAAATAAATAAAAATATTTATGACACAATGATGATGCAGCGATTACCTCATTAATTAACGATTTAAATAAAATAAAACGATAATGTAAAATCTAACGCATAAACTTGTAAAAAACCTATTATATGAGTATATTTAGAACCCATATCACCTTATCCTATAAATATATCATTTTGGGACCTTTATAAACCGAAAACCATTTCATAATAAAGCAACATTTCAATCTTTCCAGGAGTGCCCCTTCTCTCCTCTTATAAAAGTCCCCCACCTCTACCACCTTATTCACACCATCAATCATTTTGGCACGGCCAACCTCGGCCCAAATACTCTCTAAACATCCCTCTATTACTCCTATAAGCCTCACTTTGGGCAGATATTTTTCCAAGGAATCCTTTGGCTCAAATCAAAAAAGAGATACCCGATTTTAAGGTAATGTCTTCTCTTTTGTTATTTTGTTTTATTTTGCTTCTCCAACCCCCTATACTCTTTTTATTAATTTCTTTTGTAAAAAAACCAGTATTATAAATATAAAAGGATGTTGTTATAAGAAGTAATAGAGATACACTTACACACACTGACATCTAATGGTTAAAGAACATACTGTTTCTGTGGATGGCGAATTTCTGTCTCATGAAACGATGATTGTTCAACACTCATATAACACCTTCAAAGGTGGAAATTAATATGTCACTATATTTATATATGATATATAATATGTTTATTGTTTTACTTAGTCTTTTCTATTTTTCATTTATTTCATTCCTTTATGGTTTCAATTATCGGTAAACACGATATTTTCATTTTAGGAAGTGCGGACTACCGCCCACTCAAAGTGATTTGAATCGTTAATGCCATATGTGGGATGTATAAAAGATGGATTAAATGGTATTATACATTATATTATACAGGAATTATTGTATACCTTTATATAATTATAATTTCATTCCATTAAATATGAAATATAAATGAAAGTAGCGTTCATGCGTATGTACGGCTTACCGTCCCCATGAACAATGCATTTCATTTCTTACCTCTAAATGTTATATAATATTATAAATGAATGTATATACTGGATATATATGATATATATGATTTCTACATCATGAATATAATTCTGGAGATAAGGGATATTCTACCACATAAACAACTTGTAATTATAAGAAGTTTATTGTTGACTCTAGTACCAAAGATCGACAAAACGACCATTATTAACTTAAATGACTACATAATTTTTGTAACATTGTAATAAGTGATATAAAAAGGATAATAAAATTGAAAAAGGTTCTTAAAAAAGTATAGATTAACTCTAGTTTATTATTCATGAGGTTAAAGAACGGTCGAGTCAAGTCAGAAATGAGGCAAGGGAACTTCTTAACCCAATTTCCATTCTTTGGGTTAATCTCCTACTTTTAAATTATGTCATGATATTATTATGTCCTATATTGTATTTTTACTTTCTTTATGTGTAATTATAGTGAATACACCTAATAGATATATTTTATTTAAGAAAATGATCTTTGTAAGGGACTTCGTCTCAATCTCCTTTCATTGAGGCATACATTGTTTTATACACAACTTACTTTTATACGGTGTATAAACCCCTTTTAATTTTACATTAATTCAAAAGGTATATTTTTATACGAAGCATTTTACTAAATGATAAAAAAGGAATGTTTTTTGTCGCACGTTTGCGGCGATAATGACTTCTTCACCTCCATGACCATTATTTGAGTTTCGGCTTCCTCTACAAGCCATAACCTTTTTTAAATGATTTAAAAAAAAGAGAGATATATTTCTCCCAAATGTATGAAAATCCAATGAAAATGTATACGTATTTAACGAAAGCTTAAAATTGTTTTCAGAAAACCTGACTCTCGAGTCTGGTAGATAGGAAGGGATTGGGCGTGGACCCATCATGGCATGTAATTGGTCGAGCAGTCTCAGAATTAGTTATTTTGTTTTCATAAGCTTGCATAATGTTTTCAGAAAAACACTGGAGTATATTTGAGAAATTTTAAATGTAAGTATCTTCTAAAAATTGAACTGGTATTTTGATACCACAATTAATTTCAAACGATATTTTAAAAAATGGTATTCCTAAATGTTTATATACCATTTTTCATATAAGGAATTCATTGGACTTAATAAGTGACGGGTGGAGCCCGTTATAGCTCCTCGATGTAGCGGCAGGTCTCATGAGACAAACAAGTGTCTTGGCACGAGGCCTTGACAAAATGTTATTTGCATTTTTGGCACGAGGCCTTGGCTACTTTGTTGTGATAGTCTGGAATTATGTATTCCATCATTATGAAAGTGGTTATTGATATTGCATGTGATTATTCGACTAGTAGAATATCCATGTGATGAAGTAAATGGCCTTATCTCATTTCAGTTTTTCCATATTATGTTGAAGTTCAAGTTTAAAAGGCTTTTGTTTTAGTTATACATTGCCTTAAATTTTTATGTTTATTGATGAAAGCTTCTTCTATATTGTTATCCTTAATGAGGATCTGAGCTCACCCCTTTCAATGTTTTAATTTTTCCAGGATGTGAAGAAATATATTATGAATGACCTGCAGGGATAGTATGAGGGGATATGAAGACAAGATGTTTTTGTAGTTTTGTTTTACTTTTTGATGTAATGTAAGACTTATGAATGTATCTAGTGTTTCCGAGGCTACTAAACTAATCGATCTTTCGAGACTTGATCTTTTGTGATCATGCCAATGTTACGCAATAATGCACCGACTCTGGGTAACTGGGGTCGGGGTGTTACAGTTGGTATCAGAGGCAATTTAGTACTAACCTTGGAAGCTAGATGTAGATAAACTCTGAATAAAGCACATAGCCCAAAGATAGACTTTGAGGATTAGTATAGAAGAACTTCCTAGAATTTTGGTATTATATAGATTTTGTGAGTTTTCCGAGCAATACATCCCTATCTGGATATGAGAAGGTAGCGGCGGCTCTGGCACAGATGTACCTAGGGGTAAAACCCGTAAACACCGCTTTGAGCTAGACTCGAATGGGAACTGGTGCACCACAACGGTCCTTGCTGCACTCTTGGTTACGACACTCCTGGGGGATATGCTTAGGATAATTCTCATTTTCTTTACAAAAAATTATGAAGGGTTTATGATTATATACTTCCTCAAAGAAAACATTTCTTTTTATGATTATGGGTTATATCCATAAATAGTTCAATTTATGTTAAGTGTTTGACAAGTATGGAATTATGTATTTTGATTCATAAACTAATCTAGTTTATGCCATTGTTTAGAAATGGCTATTAGTGGGAGAAATGGAAACTGTATAAATGCACGCACTCCATGTAGGGATTTCCATCCTACTCAAGATAATTATTGTGGATTAGGAGATACCACTGGTGCTGATCAACTTATCACCATACTGGGAAAACTCACTCAGGTTATGAATAGTAACCTTACTCGTATGGAGCACCTAGATCCGCAACGTGGAGGATCAATGTTAGACAGCTTCATGAGGCAACAACCGAAAACATTTAATCGGGGTAAAAATCCATTAATAGGTGAGAAATGGATAAACTCCTTAGAGAAAATATTCCATTCCTTGGGGAGTAGCGAAAGGGAGATGGTTGTCATGGCAGTCTACCGCCTCACTGGAGATGCCGATCAATAGTGGCCGCTGATTCAAAACGAAAAAGAAGATAAAAAAGTATCAAGTTTGGAATAGAGGGAGTTTAAGGAAATTTTCTTAGAAAAATAATTTCCACATGACCATCGAGAAAATATGGAAAGGGAATTTCTGAGTCTGAGGCAGAAGGAGGATGAGAATGTCGCAAAGTATGAGGCTAACTTTACAAGGTTAGCGAGGCATGCTGCAGATTATATACGTAACCCAAGAAGTAAGATTGATTGTTTCTTTGATGGGTTAAAACCATTTCTCTGTCGAGCTTTTGTATTACAAACCTTCTCGTCATACGAAGATATTATCTCGTGTGCTATCACGACGGAAAAGGAATTCTCTAAGTCTTATGACAACAAAGTAAATAAAGAGAAGAAGAGAACGATGGAACAAGAGACAGATAAAGGGAAAAAGGGAATGAAGGATTTTCCATTATGAGATAATTGTGGGAAGAATCACTCTGGTACATTCCTAAAAGGAATGGGAGTTTGTTATAAATATGGAGAAAAAGGTCACCAGGCTCATGATTGTAAGGGAAAGAAAGAGGCTATCAATGTTGAATGATACAATTGTAGGGAAATGGGGAATTATGAAAATGAATGTCCTAAGCGTCAAGGAAACTTACCTCAGAAAAGTCCAAGGGATCAAGGACAATCTTATGCTGTTACTACAGTTGAAGTGGAATAATTAATGTATTGGTGCTTTTGGACTGAAGGATTATATTCTAGTTGTTAGAATAATGTGATATATATAAGGATTGTACTGAAGTACTTGTTTTTTCATTAATATTTTAATATGATGAAGGTAATCATATTTTTAGTATGTGACAATAAGAGAAAATTTACTTTTTTTGGGGAATCTGATGTTACAATTGATTTTGGAATTTAGAGACCTTTTAGAGATAGTCTGGACAGAGGTATTTTGGATAAATATAATGGTTGGAATGGATTAAGTATAACCTTGGATAGTTTTATGTATGGTTAAAACATTTCTGAAGATTATTTTTGGAATAATATAATATTATAATTTTAGGAAAAGGACAACCTGCAGGTTGGGGGATAACCCGTCGCGTCGGACAAAGCTGCAGGAATCGAACCCACAACCATTGTGCGATAGGCCTTTATTACCTACCACTAGACTACAGGAAGTCTCTGGTTATTACAAAATAGTTTTCCTAATCTAAATGGTATGTGGTAATATTTGGAACCTTATAAAATTAGGATAAATAGAATACGTTTGAGTTCTGTTACCATTTGGAGTGAATGATGGGTTCGTGGTAAAAATTTATTAATGAATGAAAGCCTTCATGACATGTAAGTATATTTCCTTACGTTCATATAAAATCTCTTAAATAAATTACTCAACTTTATAAAAGGTAACGTAAAACAAAAACGTTGTTGGTTAACTTTTCCAACTGGGGATTCAATGACCATTTAACCAATCACAAGTTTGTGATTTTCTTGTGGTTAACTTTCTCCTAATCCTGTTTTCTACAACTCTCCATCATACCTTGATGGTTTGTTTCTCATCCATATCCATATTTTCATAGAATCCTAGTATGGTTTATCTTGGGTGACCTTTGTACTCATCTTTCTTTCTTTTAAAGTTATATTTTTATTAACTTTATTTCTGATGTGGGTTTTCCAAAAAGGTATTTTATATTATCAAAATTTTATTTTCCAAGGAAAAATTTCAAATTGCGAGGACGCAATTTATTAAAGGATGGGAGAATGTAACACCCTGAGCTTCCACGATACACTTCTCTTTCTATAATGCAATAGCTTGCATTGTACGCAAGTTCGAGATTCTAACACACCGCGACCAATCAAAATAGCCATTATGAATAGCAATACCCGCGTTTTGAAATTATATATATTTTATATTTCAAAATGGACTTCATTTTTTGATTCATAATATCGAAATTATCCTATGTTTAATTTTTGGTATTTTTCTATGAAATTCCAATTTTTTATGAATAGTGAAAAATACTTAAAAACAACTTTTTAATCAAAATAATTTATAGTGATAAATTATACTATTGAGTGGTTATAAATTGTAATTAGAATATATTTTTACCATTTTATCCAATGGTGGTCATTAGAATTAATTTCACTTTGAAATTGGACATAAACAACTGCCAATCTTTTGATATATATTGTTTCTTAAAAACACGCTATTTGTTGTGACAGTGGGAATTAATTATAAAATTAATTAATGCAACTTATATGTTTGGAATTTTCTAAAATAGACATCATTTTTTAATTTGGAATATCAATTATAGCTTAGGGTGAAATTTTGGCATTGGTCTGAAAAACTTCAATTTTTGATGAATAGTGAAACCACTAAGTGGTAGTTAAAAAACTGATTTCTTGTTTAAATGAAACATTACCACTTTTGTGATTTGATTTTCAAAAATCCAACATACATGGTTGTCATTAGGAAGTAAAATTTGGTTTAATGGGATTAAAATAATTTTTTTGGTGAATAGTAACTTTTAAGTTTAATTAATCGTGATTAAAGGTAATTAGTGAAATTTAAGGCAAAAATGATATTATAAAAATATGAAAATACCTTTACACTTGTCTTACCCCTATTGGATGTGTCATGGACGACCTATAAAATCCATGGGTCAACTTGGGGACCCCATGGAGCCACTTTGGTAGGAAAATGACAAAAAAAACTTTTTATTTAAAGTTAAAATAAAAATGTCACAAACATAAGTTGTTTTACTAAAAAAAATTAAATGGGGTTATACAAGTCATATTTTAGACTATAAATATTCATTAGAAATATAAAAATAATTCCTACATAATGATACTTTTTTTATAATTTTTAGACATTAAATAAATTAAAATTTTTATGACACAATGATGATGCAACGATTATCTCATTAATTAACGATTTAAATAAAATGAAACGATAATGTAAAATCTAAGGCTTACACTTGTCAAAAACCTATTGAATGAGTATATTTCGAACCCTTATCACCTTATACTAGAAATACATCATTGTGGGACCTTTAGAATCTGAAAATCATTTCATAATAAAGTAACATTTCAATCATTCCAAGAGTGCCCCTTCTCTCCTCTTATAAAAGGCCCCCAACTCTACCACCTTATTCACACATTAAAGCCTATTGGCGCGGCTACCCTCTGCCAAAATACTCTCTCAACTTCCCTATATTACTCCTAGAAGCCTCACATTTGGAATAATTCTTCCCAAGGAAGCCTTTGGCTCAAATCAAAAAAAGCATTACCCGATTTTAAGGTAATGTCTTCTCTGATGTTATTTTGTTTTATTTTGCTTCTCCAAAACCCTAAACGCTTTTTCTTAATTTCTTTTGTAACAAAACCAGTATCCTCAATATACTAGTATGTTTTTATGAGAAGGATTCGAGCTACACTTACACAAACCTACATCTATTGGTTAAAGAACATACTGTTTCTGTGGATGGTGAATTTCTGCCTCACGAAACGATGATTGTTCGACACTCATATAACACTTTCAAAGGTGGCCATTAAGATGTCACTATATTTATATATGATATATAATATGTTTATGTTTTACTTAATCTTCTATATTTTTCATTTATTTCATACCTTTATGGTTTCAATTATGGGTAAACGCGATATTTTCATTTTAGGAAATGCGGACTGCCGCCCACTCAAAGTGATTTGAATCGTTAATGCCATATGTGGGATGTATAAAGGATGGAGTAAATGGTATTATACATTATATTATACTTTAATTATTTTATACCTTTATATAATTATAATTTCATTCCATTAAATATGAAATATAAATGAAAGTAGCATTCATGCGTACATAAGGCTTACCGTCTCCATGAACGGTGTATTTCATTTCTTACCTCTAAATGTTATGTAATATTATAAATGAATGTATATACTGGATATATATGATATATATGATTTCTACATCATGAATATAATTTTTGAGATAATGTATATTCTACCACATAAACAACTTGTAATTATAAGAAGTTTATTGTTGACTCAAGTACCAAAGATCGACAAAACGACCGTTATTAACATAAATGACTAGATAATTTTCGTAACATTGTAATAAGTGATATAAAAGGGATAATGAACTTGAAAAAGGTTCTTATGCAATTAGAGATTAACTCTAGTTTATTATTCAGGAGGTTAAAGAATGGTAGAGTCAAGTCGGACACGAGGTAAGGGAACTTCTTAACCCAATTTCCATTCTTTGGGTTAATCTCCTACTTTCAAATTATGTCATGATATTATTTTGTCCTATCTTGTATTTTACTTTCATTATGTGTACTTATAGTGAATACAGCTAATAGATATATTTTATTTTAAAAAATGATCTTTGTAAGGGACTTCATCTCAATCTCCTTTCATTGAGGCATACATTGATTTATACACAACTTACTTTTATACGGTGTATAAACCCCTTTGACATTTACGTTTATTCAAAAGGTATATTTTTATACGAAGCATTTTTCTAAATGAAAAAAGGAATGTTTTTTTTGTCGTATGTTTGTGGTGACAATGACTTCTTCGCCGCCATGACCATTATTTGAGTTTCGGCTTCCTCTGCAATCCATAACCTTTTTTAAATGATTTAAAAAAGAGAGAGAGAGATTTCTCCCAA
This sequence comes from Viscum album, assembly GCA_963277665.1. Lineage (NCBI taxonomy): Eukaryota > Viridiplantae > Streptophyta > Magnoliopsida > Santalales > Viscaceae > Viscum > Viscum album. The sequence goes on along the minus strand of OY728164.1, from coordinate 1,050,064,784 downwards.
ATGTATGAAAATCTAGTGAAAATGTATACGTATTTAACGCAAGCTTAAAAATGTTTTCAGGAGACCTGACTCTCGATTGTGGTAGACTTCAAGGGATTGTGCGTGGACCCATCATAGCCTGTAATTGGTCGAGCAGTCTCAGAATTAGTTATATTGATTTCAGAAGCTTGCATAATATTTTCAGAAAAACACTGGAGTATATTTGAGCAATTTTAAAAGTAAATATCTTCTAAAAATTGAACTGGTATTTTGATACCATAGTTAATTTCAAACAGTATTTTATAAAATGGTATTCCTAAATGTTTATATACCATTTTTCATATAAGGAATTCATTGGACTTAATATGGGACGGGTGGAGCCCGCTATAACTCCTCGATGCATAGGCAGGTCTCATGAGACAAACTAGTGTCTTGGCACGAGGCCTTGACAAAATCTTATTTGTAGTCTTGGCACGAGGCCTTGGCTACGTGGTTATGATAGTCTGGCATTATGCATTCCATCATTATGAAAGTGGTTATTGATATTGCATGTGATTATTCTACTAGTAGAATATCCATGTGAAGAAGTAAATGGCATTATCTCATTTTACTTTTTCCATATTATGTTGAAGTTCATGTTTAAAAGGATTTTGTTTTAGTTATACATTTCCTTAAATGTTTATGTATATTGATGAAATCTTTCGCTATATTGTTATCCTTACTGAGCATCTGAGATCACCCCTTTCAATGTTTTAATTTTTCCAAGATGTGAAGAAGTATATTGTGAATGACCTGGAGGGATAGTATGAGGGGATATAAAGACAAGATATTGTTTTAGTTTTGTTTTACATTTTTATGTAATGTAAGACTTATGAATGTATCTAGTGTTTCCAAGGCTACTAAACTAATCAGTCTTTCGAGAGTTGATTTTTGTGATCATGCCAATGTAACTCAATAACGCACCGACTCTGGGTAACTGGGGTCGGGGCTTTACAAAACATGTTAGTACGTAAGGCATATATCATAATGGGACATCAATAATGATAAATAGCATGGGAATAAAACATGTAATTGTGCCAAATATTAAGCACATGTTATGATTTCCATAGTAGCCAAGGCATTGCTACCAACACCATCTCTGTGGACAAAGTCCCTTTCTTAATTGAGTTCTCTCATCGTTTCAGTCCTGTAACACTGAACTGGATTAACATACCCTTACACCCATGTATATCTCATGAGATATAAATCTTTACCCAATGAATTAGAGGGAGATATAGGTCCCACCCATCTCATAATGAAATCATTATTACTTGTGCCACAACATAAACTAAAAACATTCATCATAACCCAAAGAATAAAATGGGTTTCATAAACATCATCCCATTATCACATAATCCATATAAAACAAATAGATATTTCATCATATGAAAAGTGAAACCATTTAAATCATAGATACATTATACATGAAACATTCAGATATGAAAAAATTTCATCTTAAATGGAAAATGGTTTTGATAAAACACTTGAAATGAATTCTTGAGGAAAATATCCTTTCTTCTTCAAAATCATTTTCTTTTCACAAAATTCCATGCAATTTTAAAAGAAAGGATTTTGTTGAAATTAGTCATAAAATATTTTAGAGTATGATTCATGAAAATGAGGCATTATGAATCCGTAAAAATCCATTCATGCCATATAAGTGAAAAAAAACATTCTTCTCATACTTTTGTCAGAAAAGACAAAAATTTCCCAGTATGGTAAAAAATAGTAAGATTCCTTTCATAAAATGTAGTAAATTTCTAAAAAATGGGTAAAAAGACTTTAAAAATACATGAAAACAATTTTAGAAAACATGGGCTTGGATGATAACAATAACCCCAGTAAATACTTACGAATAAAAATCTCGGATAAGAACGAGATTGGAAAAGTTATCCCTTACCATAGGTCTGATATCCTTCGTATGTATCCGAACCTCTTGTATAATGATTAAAATAATATCAATGATTTATTATAGAATCATATTCATTTTTATGATATAATACATGGTTCACTTATGACATTATATTACCCGTTCTTTTGAAAATTCCATGTTAAAGCAACGTTTTGGGTAAAATCGTTTCATTTATCGTACGTGTTTCGACATGTTGTTCTTGATATTATTACTTATATACTGATTTATTTAATTCCATAATGTAAAAAATTATTTATATATAATATATATTCAGTATATAAATATATATTATAGATCAATAAATGGAATGAAATACACCATTACTGGAGACGGTAGGCCGTGCGTACGCATGAATGCTGTTTTTGTTTCATTATTGAATTAAATGGAATTAAGTAAATGAAACATATATGTTCATAAATCAAGTATCATTATTATGTAATATATTTCATGATTATTTATTATATATACTTTATAATCATACTTGAATGGTTAATCATGGGAAATGAATCTCATCGCGTTCGTGGAGACGGTAGTCCGTACATACACATGAACGATGATATCATTCCCATGATCGTGGAATTGTATTGAAGTGTTTGTATAATATTTCAGAATCATTATCACTTTAAAATAATCATATATAATTATTTATTTACACCTTTATACCCATTTATGTAAGGTGGTGGTGGAAAACAGATTACACCACGGTGTGAAGACGATATTCGGTACGTACGCACGCGCAGTGATTTCACTTTCCGTAGGATGGATAGAAGATTAAATTGGGTAGTTTATTATTTATAATAACATATCAGTATATGAGTGATACTTATGTTATTAATTTATGATGAAACAAATATAGAATAATATGTAGAAGAAGAAATAAATTGGAACGAATCGGTAAAGGATATTACCTCTTCTTTAACGCGCCTCTTCTTAACCTCCTCTTAAGGAACTAGGGTTGATCTTTTGAGGAGACCATAAACTCTATGATTTTACAAGTTAAGATGATAAGGGAAATTTTCATGGGTTGTCTGAGCTTCAAAGATCAAAAGGGTGTGATGAGAAGAGGGAACGGGTGCCCTTTTTATAAGGGAGGAGAGGGGCACCTTTGAAAATACATAAGATATTATTTTATAGTAAAGTAATATTCGGTATATAATAGCTCCAAATTGATTTATTTCGAAGCTAAAGTGGTTATGGGTAAAAATAATCTCAAAAAATAGGTTTTAGACAAGTTTAGGTTACTATGTTGACCTTATCATTTAGATTTAACTCTAAGTTAAATGATTTATCTTTTACCATGTCTTCTTGTTTTCTTATACTATATGGTTAATAAACATACTATAACAAGACAAACGAACCCCAAGTGGTTTATTATTAATATATATAACCATATCTAAGTCATTTCAATGAACCTTTGATTTTTAGTAATATAATAACAATTAATAATTTAATATTTGTTCTAAAATCAATTTTATGTAAATTTTGACAGTATTTGGTAATTGATTTTAGTAAAAATCATAACAACATGATTATTTATAAAAAAGTTAATTTAATCAATAATAACATGTCATATTATCCAATAAAATTAGTTTAATTCATAAAAATTCTTAAATTACATTTATTTGGGTATTTATAACATCAATTATGTTAATATTTCATTAATAAGGTAATTACTACATCATCATTGTGTCATAAATAAATTAAATCATTCAATGTCTCAAAATTATAAATAAAATATAATTATGTAGGAAATATTTTTATCTTTATATTTAATATTTATAGTCGAATTAATCTTATGTATAACCCTATATTAAAAATGTTTTAGTTATTAAACTTTGATTTTAACCATTTTAACTATTCTTTAAATAAAATAATAATAAGTGTCCTAATCTAATCCAAGTGGACCTAAAGGGTAATATTTTATTTCTAAGGTTGTTTTTTGTCTAATTAAAATTTTACAATAGAATTAGGACATGTGTTAGGGTAATAATAATATCATTTTTACCTTTAATTACCTTATTTACGTTTAACCGTGGTAAATAAAAGTAAAAAGTTACTATTCATCAAAAAATATTTTTATCTTATTGAACCACATTTTACTCCTTCATATAAACCATGTATCTTGGATTTTTGAAATTCCACTCACAGAAGTGGTAAAATTAAGTTTTATGTAGATTTTAAAATTTTTCTAGGAGGTGGGTAAAAGACGGTGAAAAGTTCAATAAACTTTTTATATATCTAAAATTATTATAAAATGACTCAAATGAATTAAATTGAACTAATAAAGGTATTTTCTATCAATTTTGACCTAAAATAAATTTAAATAAAATAAATAATTATTTAAATAAAAAGTGGGTTTTTAAATAGTAACCCAGTGTTTTCACTATTCATCAAAAATTGAAATCTTTCAGAAAAATACTAAAAATTCACCCTAGTCTAATTTCGATATTCCAAATCCAAAAATGAAGTCCATTTTTAAAGATAAAATTTATAAAATTTTAAAAAGTGGTTATTACTATTCATAATAGCTTGTTCGTAATAATATTATAATAATATCCTGTTTAGTGAAACATGGTATTGCGTACAACACTCAATATCGAAGAAGGTCTTGATTGTGTGTAATGCAAGAAAATTCAGGGCTATGTGTAGTGAAAGCTCTGTTTGGTGTTGCGTATAATATAAGCAAAACTTATTTCATTTATGCATTAAACAAAATCTATACTTATTGTTGCGTAAAATAATTTCCACAAAATGAACTTGAAATTGTGTATAACACGAGCCAAGAATAGTGTTTCATATACTGCAAGCTAATATGGTGTTGCGTATAGTACAAGCTAATCATGGTGTAGTGTATAACAGAAGACATCAAAGAAATTAAAAAATAATATATCTCATAAAATCTCGGGGTGTTACAATAAGAATAAGTTTTGTGATGAAATATGATCCCTTTATTGGGAAAAGGCTTCATGATTTCTTGTAAAGTCAAATTGACTTGTTCTTTGGAATTGTGAGTGCTCGTTGCATGATAAGTGTGGATGAACTTCTTTAGGGCCAAGAGTTCAATTTCTATATTTTTCTTCTACATCATGTGTTGTGATGTGAGTCTGGGATGGATTATCCTCTATGGTTGTTGTGTTATATGGGGTGTCAAGGCCTAGATGAGATGTTATTCTGGGATGGAAAAGCATAGAGGGCTATTATGCTATATTGGGTGGGGTGGTCTAGATGTGATGTGACCCTATTATGGCTGAGCCTGGATGGATTTTGTGGTATATGGTGTAGGGATGTGTGGTTTTTATGGTATAAGATGATTCTTGTGATGGTTATAGGCATCGAGATAAGAACGTGGGTGTTGGGAAGTGCATCGAGGATGACATAAAAGATTGAATATAGGCAAACCGATTGATATGAATGTTGTATGCTTGTCTGAATAAGTTGGTTGGATGACGACCAGGTTGTTTGATTATCTTCTCCATTTCCCCAATGCTTGAGGAAAATGGATGTGCTTGGTTGTATACCTTATTTGGCTTCATTAGAAGTTTTCCTAGAGTTTTTAGTAATATGTAAGGTGATAATGATAATAAATTAAGAAATTTTCAATGCATAGGGTTGAAGCTTTGTGGGGTGCATTGTTGAGGTTATAATTATAAAAAGACATGGAATCAGTTTTATCATGCCCTGAGGACATGGAACATTGTTTCAACGATAAATAAATGTAATAGGGAAAATTTTAATGGTTTATATAAGTTTAAATAATTAATTAATGTAAAGTTTATCTGAGAAAAAAGGATAAAGTAATTTAATTTAACTCTTTAAATGGGCATGTTCTTATAGTGTTTTGGGTCTTATAATTGGAATATGGGAGTTTGAGAGACTTTATGTATAGTTTTTTTGATGTTATTTTATGTTCATAGTGTGTTTGTTTTCTATATTATATCATGTTTTTTTGATACGCAACTCTATCCCTTTAGTTAGGGCAACTGGAACCTCGAGAGAATCTGTGCCTGGGGGGTGTGTTTTTTCCAACATCATGGTGGGAGGATGGATGGCTGACTACCCCCTTTAGCCCTACTCAATTCTCTTGGAAGTTACTTGTACTGGTATTCATGGTGGTTAGTTATTTCCATATATGTGTTTAGAGGGATGTAATATCTTGTGGTTATTTCACACACATGTGTTGTTGATATAGTTTCCGAAGGGGAACTATAGGTTTAACATGTATTAGATATGATGGGTAGTGGTTCATTACTAATTATATGGTATGTAATGGATTGTGGTATAATAATTGGTGTTTGATATACATTATACGAGATGTGGTGGCTCCCAAATACTACTAGGTTACATTTTGTCACATGGAAATCGTGGTGTGCTGCACAAGGTACATGTTGTTGTGCCTTTCACAGGTGTATGATGGATCGTATTTTTAGAGAAAGATACTTATGATGTCAAATGTTGTGCAGACTGGAAAACCATTACAGAAGAAACAGTGGGGTACCTTTGATATTATTTATTATATAATAAATGATATGGTATGAAATACATGATTAGAGTATCCAAGGTGAGGCTGGGAACTTAGTATAACTATTTAGGTGATGAGTTAGTTTCACATGTTGTTCACTATGCTTTAACATGATTTCTTTACCTTTTTTATGAGAGGCTATGATGATGATCTTACTAAGTACACTAGTATACTCACCCTATGTATAAATAATCTATTTTTCATGTCTGTTGGAGCACGTTGGAGAATAGGCTGGTTACTACTAGATTATGGGCTTTATAGGGGTTTTTTGGGCTTCAGGGTCATCAGTATCTTTACATTTTATTTTGTTACTAGTATATTTCCATTCATTTGTACTAGTACTTGCATGAAATTACATATATTCACATTGGATTTTCTTTTATATTGGACTATGAGGAGGATTTGGTTGGTGTATATCTTATCTCTCTCTTTAGAATGTGTTCTCTTAGAGATTAATGCCTCCCATCTACGTGTCTATTATACCCTCTGTGCCAGTTGGAAACCTGAGGTCTATTGGTGGCGGAACTCGGGTGTCACTATCTCTCTTCTCCCATTGTCAGTCCATGAGGGGTACTCCTTGTGGGGAATGGGATCCTAACATTTAAACTATATAATTTTCATAATATATATATATATATATATATATTCATATTCATACCTTCCAACATAATGGACATGTTATAATGTTAGTGTTTAAATAATAATATTTTAATATATTATGGTGTTTTGTATAAATATAATGCCCCATGTTATACAAGATATAAAATAAATTTAATTTAAATAAATATAAATATTTCAAAAATAATTAAGGAGTTATATTATTGCCTAAAAATGGAGTTTTGTTACATATATTCTATCGAACATAATGTTATTCCTTTAAAATCTCAAGGCATTATAATAGAAAATAAAGAAACCATTAGCTCAATGATAAAATATATAACCACAGTAGAATTTACATTAGAGGGGCCAAATTCACTGGTATAACTCAAATGAAATGATAAAATGAAAACAAAAAAATTAATTTATAGGTGCCTCCATTAGTCATCATCCTACCTCAAATCAAAAAACACTCCAAGAGTGAAAAGAAACTGGACCTGGAAATTTAAATTGAAATATTTGGTTGTTGAGAGTATGGAACACAATACGAATGGACACTAAACCACACCATGTGCATTAACATTAAAAATAATATCAAATTCTAACAGTTTTGATGTAAAATGAATAAAAATTGTATTCGAATAATGTTTTTAAAATATAATAAAATTATTCTTTACTTTTTCTTTAAAATATAACCTTTATACGATATTGGGGTCAAAATATTTTAAAATAGATGGGGATTTACTGATTTTAAGTATAGATGTCTATATTTTTCAAAAAATATAAATTATGTATATTTTTCGTTAAAATGATCGGTGTACAATAGTAATAACAATAAACCACAATAATGATGTCCCCAATAATAACTAGATATGAAAAATATGAAAAAAACATCTAATATAGTGAATATAAAATAAGGGTACACAATTATTAACAAAAAGGTAGAAATACTCTTGGGGATACCTAGGATAAATGGGGATCATCTATAACCATACTAAATAGAATCCATCATATCATCATTTATGTTGTAATAAAACTACTCTATCACAGAATCATGGAATACATGGTCTAACCGATTATAAAAATCCTAAATCCTTGGATATTCATACTATGGACCACTTTTCGATGCATGGTCCTAAACGAGTTTAGTATATGATCTTGTAAATTCCACTATCCACTCTTGGTTCACATAAATTAAATTAAGGTGATCAAATTCAAACAGAAGTAATCAATTGTATTAATATAACTACATGTATACTTTTAAATAGCTATAAGAAACTGCAATCATAAACAATGATTCATCCTGAAACACCCCTCTAGAATGAGACCTTATTAAATAAGCACAAGCATATAATAAAATTTCATACAAAAGGTTAATATAATTGTTCACAAAAAAACTAACATATTATGGGTGGATTTTCATCCTAAAAATCCATTTTAAAAATATCCATAAAGGTCACATCATCATTCATTCTATGTAGAGACTATTAAATAAATTTTAAACTGGTATTTAACAATTTGAAACATTCCAAATATTCCAAAAACATTAAAATACCATTTTAAAGGACAAATTAAACACTTTAAATTATACTTTTCAATTTAAACTAGTTTAGATTCCCAAACACCTTTCCTGATTTAGAAATCCCTTTAAAAAATACATTTTGGAAATTTATTTAACACTTGGTGGGTTAGGTTAAACAATTTTTTTATAATATGTGTTTAAATTACAAAATTGTTTTAATAAAACTAAAATGATGTGAAAACCTCATTTATTTTTCACATAATCCTCAAACACATTTATTACTATAAATTCATATCAAGAAAATACATTTAAACTTAATATCCATCAAGGTTAGTGAATTTAAAGGCTAATGAATTTGAAAATTGTACCTGAACTTGAGTACATAATGAAAAAAACTTAGAGAATGGGATGAACATAAATTGGAAGGCAATCAACACACCCTAAACATGAGGAATCATAATATAAAGAATTAACCCCATTCTATTGTTCAACCATAAAAGAAATCAACAAGGAGATAATAAAGAAAAAAAGTAAAAAAATCTAATAACAGACATAAACATAATGAACAATCTTGAGATCATGAATGAATCTATTGGATTTACAATATAATGGAAGAAAATAAAGGTATATTTGAGTTAATGGACATGAAATTTGAGTGGGGGAGAATAAAAGTCGTTTGGGGGAAAATATTATAATGGGGTATGTGTTTAATTTCAAACATTGTAAGTTTTTTGTTGGCTTAAGGGTTAACGAAACCATGCACTAAATGTGAACCCCTTATTATAATAACATGGTAAACTCAATGGTTTGGATAAAGGTTATAAAAACCATATAGAAAATGTGAACAATGTCTTTTTTTAAAATTGAATGTCTTCAAGAGGTTTCAACATAGATTTTCTTAATGTTCTTCTAGATAACTCACATTGATGGGTACCTAGTATAGTCTCACCAAAACTATGCTCTACCTATGAAATCAAACCATTAAGTTTCATAAATTTACTAAGAGGGTCCTACTTATTTGTAACACACACGAGTTCTCCAAAAACGTGTTCATATAAACATATACTATAAGAAAGATACAAAAGGGTCATCCATATGGTTTAAAAAACCATGAATATTCCATAATGGGAGATAATGTGGTATGAGAGAACGTAAAAGAATTTAAAAATTGAAGTATTTTCTACCTGAAAGTAAATTTCATGATAAGAATTAATTAAATGAATTAAATAACATGGAAAAAGGGGTTGATGTAGGAGAAATTAACTCAACATAGTTATTTTTTATCCTAGAAATATTTAGTTAATTTAGTTTATTAGTGGAAATAAATATGTAAAATTTCATGGAACCTCCCTCCAATGTTACCCCTCATTGCTTGAAAATTAATGGAGATAAATTATGACCCCCTGAGTCAACCATCAATAGATATCACGTTGGAAACTAACATTGAGGGTATACAAATGTTATATATTAATGGAATTTCCATCATTAATGAATACAGGTTCAAGAGATAGAATAAATAAACATCAATAAAATCCACCAACTAATATATATAGGAGAAACCAAACTATCCCAAAATTCCTGAACAATATAAAAAATTTTAATAAAACTCTCAAAGTGAAAACCAAAAAGACAAGTCATATAACTCAACAAAATAGATTCCCAAATATCCATGCTGTTAATGTACATATTAGTCTTTAAAGTTATCCTAGAAAACAAAAAAATAGTTGATATATACATAGGGTGAGAACAACATGTATACTAAGTAGGATCATACCCAATCTCTCACATTTATATTTGGGAGGAGATTATTTCTATAGTTATGAATAAACAATTGTACCAACATTCACCTATATCAGCCATCTAACCAATACCAACCTCACCATGACACACTCTCCTAATATCACACCCTTGTAAAATAATATAATAAGAAACATATTGATAAAGGGTACCCTACATCACTTTCCCACTAATTTTCCACTCTCACGCCCAGAATTCTTGAATCTTTTCACACCCATTACATCCTTATCCATAATCCCCATACCATAAAACCCCATATCATAATAAGAAATACCCATATCTCAACCCATAGCACAATCATCACTTACTTATCATCTCATAACCGATTACTTAAAATAAGATATAAGTTATTATGAACATGAATGACAGTAACCTCATTCCCTCAGCCAACAATGCATTCCCACTATTGTGGATCAACTCATCCAATCATCAATAATCATCTATTGTGGATTATATCAGTAAGAAAAAATGACCTGTGTATATCAACATCTCCTATAAGAGATATTTTGAAAGAGGTGGTATCCTATCATCCATTCTTCACTATCCTAATTCTAGGGAAAACACTCCATAAACATTTCGAAGTAGGTATATATTACTTGATGTGAGTGGGGGGAATATAAAACTAACATGAAAATACAAGATAGTTAGATAACACATTTGACTAACCTATGGGTTAACAACATGAGAACCCACCAGTCCCATTAATTCACCACAACATCTCACACCATCCTATTGTAACTATTTACACCACTAATGAATCACACCACACAACTAATCCACACTTAAGACACATGCTGTTTCCAATTTTCATTTATAGGTCCAACCATTCTGAAATTATTGAGTTTTCACGAACAAAAATTTACTATTACATTTATTTTCACATTAATTGAACCCATTTATTTTCATTCTATTAATTTAAGCTAATTATAACTCATCAATTTCAACCCTCACTCATATTTAATTTTACCCTACACATATTCATTAACCAAACTCTATCAGTTTAGTTTCATTTTTTAAATCTAATTTCATGGTTAAGTAGAAAAATAACACAACCAAACCACACTACTATTAATCCACTAAACGCAAACAAATTATATATTAAAACATATTCTGTCCATCACCACAACCAAACCATCTCACTACAAAAACCAGACAACACAACCACTACACATCATCTGATATCCCATCACATGTAATCCAACCATGGATTCACAACCCACCACATTATCCATCAAAACTGGTCACTACCATCATCACTAAAATACTAAAAATATTCCCACACATTACACAAGATAATTCCTATATCACACTAACCCATAGTATCACATTGAAACATTCCAATACACCACAATTTTTGTTTATGGATTTTATATCATCACATATTTTTTATTATGGATATTTTCACACATTCAATAATTCAATAGTAAAATAGTTATATATATATATATACCTTTTACCAAAGGTTAGGTCAGCCAATATAGGTGTCTCATAATTCATAGTATTTAATGCACAAAAAACGTTCCCAACAAACCTTATATTTAATAAGGTATCAAATGTTGATAATCCATTAAGAAATATCAAAAATAAATTAAAATCATTACAAGAACTCGTATTCCCTACCATGATCATTACTTTATAACTCAATGTAGAATTATTGGGTGAATTGAGGACACCCACAGGTCCAGAACCACATGAAATATTGGGGATTCAATAAATAAAGAAGAAACCCTAAGAAAAAGGTAGGATGATGGAAGGGAACCAACATACCTAAGTAATCTAGACGTTTTATGGAGCTTGAAAATTTGGCCCTAATTACCGATGAATATGAGCTCCAAAGAGGAGAAAACAATGATGGGGGTGTGGATGGGTTCGGTGGGAACATGTGAGAGGTAGAATCATCGAAAAAAGATAAAAATAAATATTTTATGAAAGAATTAAAAAAACATTTAAAACTGGAAATGGTATTTTGGGTTGACCCAATACCCAATTTGATCACCCAAATACAAGATGATAATGAATTTTTAAGGAGACCATATTTCACTGGTGGTTTGAATAGTTAAATGAAGGTCATTTTGGATGTTTAATGGGTGATAACGGTTGAATAATGAAGGAGTTATTAAGGAAGAAGAATTTATTTTTAAAACATGAAATGGGCTCTCAGGTTGGTCCAAATCTGGAAAACCCACCATTTCCTTAAAAATTGAAAGGAAACCCCCCAAAAAAGAAATAATGTAAATTAAATCAAAAATAACTTTAAAATATTTCATGTATGTGAAAATTATCCCCACCATGAAGGACTTTCCTCCCCATAATGTCATCTTGATGCTTGATCCAAAAACATGTTCAGGTACTCTTCCTCAACCCATGACATTAGCTCCCATGTCTCGTGTGTATCACTCCCATGCTACCAAAGAACTCAGAGTAGTGTAATAGACTTTCCCCAAAGCATATTTTCTTGGAAGTCAAATATTCACACTGGCTGCTAAAAAATAGATACATCAGGATCTATATCCAACTCCTCCCAATTCAGCACATGGGATGGATCCGAGTTGTATTTCTTCAACTGGGAGACATGGAAAACATCATGGATGGATGTCAATTGAGAAGGAAAATCCAACCTATATTCCACCTTACCAATATGCTCGGTGATCTCAAAAGTTCCGACATACCTCGGCATCAACATTCCCTACTTCCCAAGCGGTGGTGACCCAGACGAGGGGCCAATTTCAGAAATACGCAATCACCCACTAAAAACTCTAGATCTCGACGCCTCATATCAGCATATGATTTCCGGTGACTTTGAGATATCAATAAATGTTGCCTAATCAAATTGACCTTCTTAGATGTCTCTTTCACAAGACTTAGTCCCAACAACGATGTCTCACCTACCTCAGCCCAAAACAGAGGGGACCAGCAATGCCGGTCGTAGAGCGCCTCAAAGGGAGCCATTCGAATCATGGATTTCTAACTATTATTATAAGAAAACTCGACCAATCCCAAATGGCTATCCCACAAAACACCAAAATCCCAGACACATGCATGAAGCATGTCTTCTAGGATCTGATTTTTCCGCTCTATCTGCCCATCTTTCTGAGGATGGTACACTGTGCTCATCTAAATTTGGGACCCCAAAGCCTTCTGAATGCCTCCCCAAAATCGAGAGGTGAAGCAGGGGTCTCTATCTAAGAAACATTATGATGGCACACCATAAATCCTTGCCCCCTCCTGAATATACAACTGGCCCAACTCATCCACTTTAGTTGTATCTCTGATAGGAATGAAGTGGGCTGATTTGGTCAGACGATCAATCAACACCCTAATAGAATACTTACCTCGAGGTTTACAAGGTAATCCAACAATGAAATCCAGGTCAACCTCATCCCACATCCATGTAGGAATGGGTAATGGATGACGGAAACCATAGGTCTTCTGATGTTCTGCATTCACCTGATGAAAAGTATAACATCTCGATATAATTTCAGCAATGTCACATCTCATACCTGGGCACCACAACTGTCGATGAACATCATAGTACATCTTGGTGGCACCGGGTTGGACGACCCACTATTACAAGTGGCTATCCTACATTACCACCTTCCTTAGAGATAGAGACACCACTGAACAACCCTTGAAACAAAAGATACCCTCAGGGGAAGAAAACCAATCAGAAGACCTTTACCTACCATGAAGAATCTATCTCGATCACTGGCATAACTCATCACTGGGATTCTTTTGCTGAATCAATTCAAAAAGAGATGGGGTCAACTGAACGCTTGCCAAGAATTCACTTCCACTGTGCTCCTTGGTATCCATATGCATTTAAGAAAAGAGTCCCATCAGAATCCACTCATCACTGGACTTCCTTAAAGCCTAAATCTGAACTCTTATTCTTAAGGAATATGCTACTTCATTGCCCTTCCCTAGGGTATAGATGATATCAAATTCAAACCCCTACAGGTATTCGATCTACTGACACTGCCTCAAATTGAGATCTTTCTATGAGAAGATGTATGACAAAATTTTATGATCAGAGTAGACCATAAATTTCTCCCTAATGAGATAGTGTCACCAAGTATTTAAAGCATGCATTACCACCTCTAGCTCCAGGTCATGGGTTGGATAACTCTTTTCATGTGGTCGGAGCTGGGGAGAGCCATACGCTATCACATGATCATTCTGAATAAGCATGCACCCGAGACCCATACCTGAAGCATCATAATACACCACATTACATTTCCCATACTCTGGAAGGATCTAGACTGGGGTGGTAGTCAATCTCCGCTTCAACTCTTCAAAGGATGACTGACATTCTGGGCTCCACACAAACTTCACCCCATACGGGCAAGCCTGGTCATGGGTGAAGCAAGCCGAGAGAAATCTCGAACAAACTGCATGTAGTAACCTGTCAGGAAAAGGAAAATCTTGATCTCAAACATGTTCTTTGGTTGGTCCCATGAAATAACTACACTGATCTTCTCGAGATCCACTGAAACACCCTGCTCCAATATTACATGCCCCAAAAACGTCACCTCCCTGATCCAGAAGGTACACTTGGATAAAATTGCATAAAGGTGGTGATCCTGCAGAGTTCCCAACATGATCTGCAAATGGTGCTCATCCTCCTCCTAAAATCCAATGTAAACCTGGATTTCATCCATGAACACCATGACGAATAAGTGGAGATACCGATGGAACACCGTATTCATAATTTCCCTAAATACTATTGAAGCATTAGTCAATCCGAAGGGCATGGCCAAATACTCATAGTGGCTGTACCAACTTTGGAAGGCTGTCTTCGGGATATCATCCTCTTTCACCGTAAGTTGGTGATAACCCAAACACAATTCTACTTTAGATAACAACTTTTCCCCTTAAACTGATCAAATAAGTCATCTATTAGGGGAAAAGGATATTTTTTCTTGATGGTAACCTTATTCAGCTTCCGGTAATCTATACAGAACCAGAGGGAGCCATCGGCCTTCTTTTCAAAAAGAACAAGAGCGGCCCATAGAGAGACGCTCGAGCGAATGAATCCTTTGGATTCTAAATCATATAGATGTATCCTTAATTCTCTCAGCTCTGTGGGGGACATACCATATGAGGCAACAGATATCGGCTGTGTCCCCGGTGCCAAATCAATCAAGAACTCCACATCCTGCTCTGGGGGTAAGCCTAAAAAATCATCTAGAAATACCTCGGGGAACTCATCCACCACTCTAGGTAATGCACCCTCAAGAGAATGACATCATCCTATAGTGAGAGCGATGATAGCTGGAAGATAATATTCCTTAACTCTGGGATTGGAGGTCCTGCACGACTTCACTGAGTGTCCCATTGCCCAAGAAAAACCTGTAGACTACCATCTGGTGCCACGAAACTCACCCGACACATATAGCAATAGATGTGCGCTTGAAAATGTAACAGCCAGTCCATGCTGAGGATTACATAAAAAATGTCTATATCCATGACTAGTAGGTCCCACACCATCTCCACCCCCGACACGGAGAGCGCACATGAGGGAACCATAGACCCTTCTCCTTCTTCTTTTCCAGCGACGTCACTAACTCCATCGTAAAATATAAAAACTCAGTTGGAAAGTTCAATGTACTCACAGTACATGCATATATAAATGAAACTAAAGCACTAGTATAAAAAAGAGCAGCAGATAAAGAAGATGGAATCAAAATGGTACCTTAGATGGTCGATGGCCCTACATCAGATCTTGTGGGTGCCTGCTCTACAGCATACAGATTCCTCATATCTACCTGAGAACGACCACCCACATGTGGATCTGACCTAAAATGGATATGCCCCAACGATGATCCATCCCTACCACCATGTCCACCGAACCGATATCCCCTGTCCTCTATGGCTATGACTGTGCCGGCACTCCCCTAGGAGCCATGGATCCTGCCCCACTTTGAAGTGGACACACTGTCCCGTAAAAGCGTTGCACGTGTCTCATACCTCCACACTAGAAACAGGTATTCGGAGGATGAGGGCATGCTAGATGGATGTGACCTATCTTCCCACACTGGAAGCACACGATAGTCCTCCCATCTGAAGCCACTAATGAAAACTTCCTGGAAGAGTGGCCTGATCTGCCACCCCACTTCTTTCCCCGTTCTGATTACTTCCCCTTATTTTTAGATGAGCTACTAGTTCCCATTGAAGATACCACTCCAAAGATCCCAGACTTCACCTTCTGCTCAATCTCTACCATGAAATCATGATCGACCACCTCATCATATGTTCCCAAAATAAAATGGAATACCTATGAGTAAATTTCTGTTCAGAGCCCCTTCTCAAACTTCCATGCTTTAAAGCTATTAGTAGAAACAATGTCAGGTGCATACCTCAATAGTCCAGAAAAACGGTTAGAATATTCCATTAATGAATGATCTCCCTAGGAATGATCCATGAATTCGTGAGATCTGTCATAGGATAGAACCTCTAAATAATACTGCTCATTAGAGATGGCCGTAAAATCTCTCCAACTCATGTTTTCATGCTTCCCAGATTGATGCACTAATTACCAGCACCTACGGCTGGGACCCTCTAGCTGAAAAGAGCCATATTTTACCCTGACCTCCTCAGGTGTTTCTAGGAACTCGAACATACGCTCTATCTTCTCAAGCTATTCCTCTGCCTCTTGAGGTTTTGAGCTACCACGGAAACAAGGGGGTTTCTTTTTCATGAACTATTGGGCCTTATACTTCCTAGGGCCAGACTCATATTCTATGGATGGAGTAGGAGACAGAACCACTCCCTGTCCCAGAGCCTGGACAGCCTGTACAATGACTTCTATCATCCTTTGATCGAGAGGTGGGGGATAACTCTCTCCGGATTCCTCCCGTGGGTGCATGGGATCTTTCCGAGGAGGCATGTTGCTACAAAATGAAACAGTAACAAGATCAAAAATCAGTACAATAGTTATGAAAATTTCAGGAATAACATGAAATATAAATAAGCCAAAAACATTACAAAAGTAAAACAAACAACTACTTCACCACACTCGATGTCCACGTGCAGTCTACAGCCCCACGTCTCACTTGGAAGTGAAGATAAACAAACAATTCAGACATCCCATGGTGACTCGTGGTCTTCCATTAGGTGTGCGGGCTAGGCACCCTACTCATGACAAAACCATGAGACCCAATAGTCCTACCTTATATCTAGTCGACTCATCCAAAAATAATAATATAACTTAAAAACATTAACATCCTCTGATACCATTTATTCATGAACTGAATCTGGTCGCCATCAAACCGACACCAAACTTGGCGCATGAAAGGCCCATAAGGCATTCCCAATCCCCACGGGCTGGCATAAATTCAAGGGTATCATAAAAAATTTTGGTAATGATTTACCTGTGTTTGGATTCATAAAATAACCAAAAACAAACAACAAACCAAATCTAAAAAATTACACCAACAAGACTTAATAAAATTTTAAACTGAGTATATGGGTTCAAACACGACACAAGAGGTCAAAGAGTTTATAAATTTATCTGAAAAAAATATCCCATGAGACTCCACATTACCAGGGGTCATCACCCATGAGTTGTCTCCACAACACCGCACCATTGAGAGAAACTAGAAACCCAAACCGCCATCACCCAAGGCATTGCCTTTTCCTATGTCAAACATGATCAAGTATAATTACTCTCAAAGGTGTAAGTAGGGTGTGATATTAATCCCATTAGTATATCACCCAAGGATTCCATGTCAAAGGAATTATAAAATATAAATCTTTCAAGAGTTATAAACAAAAAATGGTAGCATTTATTTCTAAAAGTGAAACTTTGAAATGAAAATAAATTTCAATTGAGATAACTTAAAAGAATGAGTGAACTTTAATAAAACATGAAATATACCAGTTTTCACATAAAAAAAATACCACAATTCAAGGATAAATTCCAAAAAGGCCATGATCACCAAGCATAAGAACACCCCTAGGTACTAGTTAGTTGTGAGTCCCATGTACCTCGTACCTCGGTGAAAGTAACTATAACAAAATTCGTTCTCGTGCACGATCAACTGGTAGGGATCATACCCATAACCTAGTGGTCTCCAATAATCTCCATTATAGTTATGTTAGTGTTATCCATGTATATCGTTCTAAGTGAACCATGGTCAAAACCCCTACGTTCACTAGCGTACTAGTACACGTTAGCCCACCTAGTTACCCGAGATTACCCTCTTGTGCTCAAACAATTTAATCATGTTATGAAAATACATTTTAACATCTAATCATAATTTCTGGTCACACACATTTCAAAAAATATCTACACATGATTTTCAACTTTTATATAACCAAATAAACCACTTATAATTTCCATAGAACACTTTCAAGAAATGTAACCCATCTTTGCACATAAAATTCATCTAAAATACCACTTTTAAAACCCAATGGAAACCAATATTATATGAAACCAGGAATTTCAGCATCAAAATATTTTTATAATTCCATTCCATGACTTATAAAACAACACAAAAAGGCACAAAATAGGTTGCATATGTAAAACACCCATTTTTTTGCAAAATTGGAACTTAAAAAGAAACCGCTTTGAAAATGACACCAAAATCAATTTTCACAGTAAAAAATGAAAGAGGAACATAAAGGAAACAAAAATACAGCAAGGAAAATCATTATAAAATACCTACATATGGAATCACCTACCAAAAGAGTCAAATCCCCCAAATCCTTGTGCATCAACTCAACTGCACCTCCGCTGCACCACAAGGGAGTAACATTGAATCTAAAACCAGTGGATTGGACCATGAAACTAAAAACTAAAACCCTAGGTACGAATCCCTAGCTTCTGGAAATTTGGGGATTCAATAAAGAAAGAAGAAACTTTATGAAAAAGGGAGGAAGAAGGAAGGGAACCAACTTACCTATGAAATCTTGGCCTTTTTTGGAACTTGTGAAGATTGGCCATAATTCGCGATGAATCTGAGATCCAAAGATGGGAAAACGAATATGGGGGTGCGTCTAGGTTCAGTGGGAACATATTAGAGGTGGAATCACTGAAAAAGAATAAAAAATTAATATTTTATGAAAGAATTAATAAACAAAAATTTAAAACTGGAAATGGGATTTCGGGTTGGCCCAAAACCTAATTTGATCACCCAAATACAAGATGCTAATGAATTTTTAAGGGAACCAAGTTTCTTTTGTGGTTTGAATAGTTAAATGAAGGTCATTTTTTATGTTGAATGGGTGATGAAGGTTTAAAAACAAAGGAGTTATTAAAGAAACCAAATTTATTTTTAAAATTGGAAATGGGTTCTCTAGTTGGCCCAATTTTTGATAACCCACTATTTACTTCAAAAATGCAAGGAGAACACCCAAAACAAAGCAAGAATGTAAATTAAATGAAAAATACCTTTAAAATAGGTCATGTGTGTGACAATTTTATTAATCAAATATAGTTTTTCTTCAAGGCATATAAACACTTCTATATTATAACCAATAAGAAATGAAACGAAAAACAATACTAAATATTTTGAAGTCACTTGTAGAGGGATAATAATGACATGAATATAAATAAATATAATAGGTTTTAATATAAAATAAAAATACCATTAATACTTTTTTACTAAAAATCAGGATTAAAATACAAAAACAAAAAAAACTTCTAAGGAAACACACTTCTTGAAAAATAAAAACAATACATGCTAAATTGTCATACAATATGTTATTCATTCCCAAATTAAAATTTTCGTAAACTTTTCATCACACATGTGACATGATTTATGAATTCAAAATAAAACATGCTTCCATATCACAAAATAATATTTCATACATTGGGTCACTACTTGTCGAGATTGAAATTATAAAACAAAATAGTTTTTAAAAAATTAATCTATAAAAAAATAATATAAACCACCAGGATGGAAATAAAAATATACATCCATAATCAAATAATACATGAAAATTACATAACATGCTTTTAAATTTCAAATACAATATAAAAAGAAAGTGACATGCACACGATCTACATACTATAAATCTCATAACATATAGTACAAATGTTTTCATCTTTAAGAAAACTACCAAGAATAAACTACACATGGATTAACATGTGATTCATGATTATTTCAAAACTATTTTATTAGTCCTGAAAATGATAGGTTCATCCATGTAAATAGTTTCAAGGATCAAGAGGATACTAAAATAATGATTATCATTTTTTATGAATTCAGTGATAAAAAATAAAAATTTATCATTATAATAATATCCCACACAAGTATGTTACATCTCATGAATATAAAGGTTACAGAAAACATGAAATTCAAATTTTTATGTTTAATATACACATATAAAAACAATCTTACGTAACAATATCCTTAACCGTTCTTGGAATATGAGACATAATTGTTGACTGGAGAACATCCAAATTGTTACCAAATATCAATGATTATGATTAAATGTTTCAAAAATTTATAAAATTATACTTCCAAAGTTTTTATCCAGAAAATATATCGCCAAAACATTTTTACAACATAAATATTATTAATACTACAAAACAGTAGTCATTCAAAAAAGGAATGAAATTTTTTCAGGTTAAGGCTTTAAAATTTAAATGGATCATAAATAATCAGGATAGTACTTTCTAGGTATTGTAGTATTCAAATTATAAAAATGATTTCTTTTAATGATTACCTATATATGATCATAGTACATCAAAAAAAATATGAAATGTATAACATACTATCTTTCTTGAAAATATGAATACTCTTAAGCATGGTTTTAAAACAAACATATTAGAATGGAAGTATTAAATCTACCCAAGGTTATATGTCTCATAATGGTTTCAAAATTTTAGTTTCTATTCACAAGAAAAATACACTTGGAATATTTTATTAAAATTTCAAACATTAGTAAAATATGTTATCACGCTATGAATTTAAAAATGAAAAAAAAATTCAATTAATGAAGAATGATTTTATAGTAGGAAAATTAATAACACATTTCTTGTTTTATGATGGTCTCAAATAATCGGCGAATGCTAGTAAATACCAAAGACTATTTCATTTTAGGTCTTATGACTAATTTAGGAATCAATAGTAGTTTTTCTAGAAACTATGACATGGGAATATTAAATGAAACGAACATAAAATTTAAATATTTATTTAACTAAATTTGTTTTTAACTTCCCAAAACTACATTTTTTAATATAGAACACAATAATTTATGATGGTTATATGTCACCTAGATCTCAACCCTACACGAGACACTACATCATATCATTATTTCATAACATCATATTCCTTTAATCTTATCTTGAGAGATTGTAAAATACCATGTCCTTGTTGGTCTCCCTAGTCTATATTATACATATATTCCTATTGATACAATTTCCCAACCAAACCATGCATTTATCATAGTCCCTAACCCCATGATTTATCCTATATCTCATCTAAAACCATTTATACCACTCAATAATGGATTATTCACTATAGTGGTTCCCCTATATGGATATAAATGAAGAAAAATATATAATTAGCCATGAGTATGACCTATAGTAGGCCCCAGGTTGGCTACTAGAACCTAGGGTATAAAATTCACACATATTATGGGAATTAAACTCATTAATGAATATAGTATTAGGATAAATCATCAATAACCACCAATAAAATCCACAACATTAAATAAAAAGGAGAAACCAAACTATCCCACAATACACACACAATATCAATGAATATAGTAAAGTTATCTAAGTGAAAACCCACAAGTCATGACCTGTGATAGTGACTAAACAATATCTCAAATATCCAATATGGTAATTTCAATATTGTTCTTTTATGTCCTCTTAAAAACCTATAAAAATATTATATACTCATGGGTTGATCATAACATGTACACTCGGTAGAATCATACCTAAGGTCTCTCACGCATATGTGGAAAGATTATAATAATGAACAAACAAATAAAAAACAAAACTGGAATGCACGAAAATAGGTAAAATAACCAATCCAAGCCACTCTATGACACTATCACCAAATAACACATCTTCGTATAATAATACTAGAAGAATATTATTGATAAATGGTACCATTCACTCCTTCCCCACTAACTTTCCACATTCCTTCCCAAAAATCATTTTTAATAGTGGTCTGATCCCTTCCATATCTATCATCCAAATATTAATTTTTTTTAATTATTACGAGGAATTAAAAATACAAATTTTATTCCAAAACCATCACATCATCATCATACTATGACCATGTTCATAAACCAAGAAAGTATAATATTTTTAACATAAATTACATCAACCTCTTTCCCCCTTCTTTCCGTGCACAATCCCCAAAATTAACCTCCCCATACTCTCAACAACCATCACCTCATGTACACTATATCCACAAGAAATCAGAGAACACACATAATAACCTCACCCTGAAGTGATAGAGATGAGGATGTGGTATCAATCCATACCTTCCTCACCATCTAGATGTCTGTGAAAACACCCAAAAAAGTTTAATATTAGTTCATATTACTTGGTGTGGATGCGTGGATATAATAGAACTATGAAAATAAATAACAAATTTCTATCACACTATCCTTAACTATGTGTTAAGAATAGGAGAATAAATTCTTCTCATCAAATAACTAAAATGTATAAAAAACACCACTAAATATTTCTATATGTAATGTAACAAAGCACAAAATGAAGGCCCACATAAGACGTGTTTTATTTATGTTGTTCCCCAGACCCACACTATAGGATCCAATGTCATAAACACATACATTAAAATTATATTCCACAATAACAATAGATTCATAGGCATAAATACCCCATATCTACATAACATGAAATAATTTTATTTATTAAATATATTCGCAAGACCTTTTTAGTTTAGAGATTTAGAGATCCATGATAAAAAATAATAAATCACATGTCCTTCGATAATAATTGACATTTATTTTCTAATATATAAAAAACTAATTAGTCAATAATAAGACATAAAAATCTCCCATAAATTTTTCACACAATATATCCTATTAGGAATATAATTTTTAATAATGTTCATCATAACATGCGTAAATGAAAATATAATAGTTGGTGTGCTCAAATGCACAGTAGGAGAAAATATAAAAATGAGTTAATCATTGTATAAAAATGGAATAAATATTATGGTAGCTATAATTAAACTAAATATAAACATAATATTATAAAACTTATAGCGTTATACATTCATGAAAAAAAAATTAAAACATAGATATCAATAATACTGATCCCATATTGACAGTATTCATATTTCCAAACATCAAATGCCTAAAATCGCGGCCTTATGCTAAGAAACAAACCTATTATAGGAAGTGGTATAAAAAACCATAAATTTTGTCTCATGAGATTAATTTATGAAAAGAGGTTCCACATATCACAATCCTTACCCTTAACTTGATTATGTCCAATGTATTAACAAAATTATTTAATAAAACTGTTCATACAATTCCCTAAAGAACCTCAGATTAAATAAAAAACTTATCAATCCGCATTATGATAAAAAATATCCACATATATTAAATATATATTAGTACTCAATAACCATAATTAAAGTAAATAATTTTATCTATGTTTAGTATTCTACTAACATGATCATAACCCATCTGTAGAAAAAAAGTGGATGGATAACCAATACATAGAAAATATAAAAATAATAACGTCTATTTAAATTAAAAACCATGTATTTCCAATAATTTTATATGTTAGTAGAATACAATTATTTTATGTGAACAACACCAATTCTAAATTATTTATAATGTTATGTTCACACCATATAGATAAATCATTATACCACGAAGTCAATACTGGAATAACAATATTAGAATAAATCATGATAAAGAAGGAATTTGGTTTCTAAATAACATAACCCAAATATAAAAAAATATAATTTTATGGGTGTTGAAATATATGAAAAAAATCCCCACAAAATAATTTTTAAATGATACTATCCAAGAAGGGATTATAGTAGGATTTTTTGGTACTGTGAGTTCATTCCCTCAAAATAGAGTTATAAATTTATTTATAATAGTGTATAAATTGGGAAAAATAAACAATATTTGGTTAAATCCTATTGAAAATTAAAATTTAAATGGATGTATAATCATAAAATATTTTTTTTATAATTTTTATTATTAACAAAAAATTGGAAGTTAAAAGTATAGTAAATGTTTTTTATTTTAAAATATAAATTGAAAACTATTTTAAAACCATTACTTTTATAAATATTATTCAATAACAGGGTCATAAAAATGAATACGGTTTATCATTGTTAAAGATTGGGAGTAAGTCAAAATAAATTATAGCTAAATTAAAAATAATTTTTAATATTTAGAAATATTCCGTTGTGTAAAAATAACATTATAAAAAGAGTAAGAAAACATTTTTTTATCAAAATATTTTTCCATATAGAGGTAGGGAAATTAATATATAATAAAATATCAATGTTTGAGAACCCATGAATGGATGAATAATGTTCAGAACATAACATTCTGTCTCATGGAATGATATTTGAGTTACCAATATCCTTTACGAACTACATATCTTAATAAGTGAACAATATTTTTCAATGTTTTGTGTTGTAGGAATTTATATCCCTCGATAAAATTATATAATTCCACATAATATAGTCAAAGTGATTATTTTCCACACATATAAGTTCAACAACGTGATAATAAGTTAATGAATGAGAATTGACTTACCAAAAATCATTATTATTGGGTAAACAACTTAATCAATATAAAATTGAATAAGAAAACATGATTTTTCTAGTAAATTCCATTAAACAATAGTTTTATGATAAAAATAGATACATGGTGAGTAAATATCCCCTGAAAATTAAACATGGTGCACAAAATGTATCATCTCTCAAATAATTATTAAAGTGACCCTAAAACCCATTAGGGTTTTATAAATTTTGAATAAAAAACTCTTTAAATAAAGGGTTGTCAATTAAACATTAAATACAATTATGAATGTATAATTCATGATATGATATCTCAAATGGTTTGTATATACACCACATAAATTTAATTAGGGGCATAAAAAAAAGACATGCCTCACAGATAAGAACATGAGATTAAAACCCTTACATAGATCACATTCTATTTCATACATTCACCCATTTTCCTGAATAATCAAATGATGTTCATTAAATATATTCCCAAGAAATATATTCATAAATATAAAAAATTATAATAATTAAATATATTATAAAGCTTTTACCAATTTTCAATATTGGTTTTAAATACCACATTGAAAGAGTTTCATAAAATTTATGTTTCTATCTATTATTTTTCAAATTTCCATCACTATTAGATCATATAACATAGTTGAAAAGATTTATTAGGAGTGGTTAAAAAGCTAAAATTTACTTTCAAAGTCCATCCATATTATATCATCTTCATGGTTCGTAAAAAAACAACTTGAAATGAAATTTTGTCTATATAAACTCCCAAAATAAAATATCTATGGTTCCAAAAAGAAAGTTTTATGATTAGTTAACATAAGGTGTAAAATCAATTTTTTTAAGAAAAAAATGTTTTTAGCAACATATTTAAATATTATACCTATTTATCTAAATTATAAACTTCCTTGATAAAAATTGTATTATTTTAAAATTAATAAAATATACAAGGCTTTCATGGAAATAAAAAATTGAATCTCCCTATGAAAATACATGATTTAAAGAAGGATCTAAAACAGTTATTATTAAAGTAACATTATAATTTAGTTTTAAAATGTATATAATTTGTTTTATAATTAAAATAATATGTTAAAATTCATAATTTTATTTAATAGATTCATATTTGATAACCTATTTTTTTTTAATATTATAGATCATTCTTATATAATGATAAATTCATAAATATTATATTTTTCTTATAAATGGTATTTTATAGTAAAATTAAATATTTTTGGGAAAACCAAAATTTTCATCCTAGTACAATATTATTATTCTAAGTAAAAAAATATGATATTAATATTTCAAAATTTAAATTCAAACATATATAAATTTAATTTTTGAAAATGTATTAAATTATAGTGAATTATTTATTGGAAAATGAATTTATCAAATATTAATAATAATAATTATTATTTCATATCATTTACCAACTAATGTGTTGAAAAATAGTTTTTCATATAAATCATATTTTATCATCAATAATCATATTTTTATTAAAATATAAATTTAAATCTCATAAAAAGGTAAATTTTATGAAACTAATTTTCTAAACAATAAATGATCTTAGTCATCTTTGTTAAACGAATTTAATTTCACTCAAATTAAATATATAATTTATTTTGTTTGTATATATTTTATAATGTATTTACTCAAATTCATTCATTCTAATTTAATCGTGATGTCTTAATGGTAAAACATAAATTTTTTATATTTTATCAAAATATATATCATTTCATTAATGTTTGGTGTTGTGTGTGTCATAAGGACTCAACAATGTTTATCTGATTTAAAAGAATTCATATATTAA
Organism: Viscum album; assembly: GCA_963277665.1. Classification (NCBI taxonomy): domain Eukaryota; kingdom Viridiplantae; phylum Streptophyta; class Magnoliopsida; order Santalales; family Viscaceae; genus Viscum; species Viscum album. Next base: position 1,050,037,913 of record OY728164.1, on the reverse strand, counting down.
AAATCAATGTGTTACATTCTCCCCTTAATTAATTTGAATCCCCTCCAAATTAATTATTACTCATTAATGAATTTAGGAGAGTGTATTCATAATATATTCATCTTTCATGGTGTCACATAAAATATGACATCTACTATACTCTTATTTTCTATATCAAGTTACATATCATTCATCCAAATAAATTATCCATTCATACAATCATATAACCAAGAATGTTGAAACAGTAATTATACATTATTAATAATATACATTTCTAAAAACCATTTTAATCTCCAACTCAATAAACCATAATTATGTTATGTAATCCTATAAAAATAAATGTATTTTTAATCCTAAAATGGTATTTCGAATTAGTTCATAATGTAAAACACTAATAAATATATATCATAACCCCAAAAATTTGATTAACATTACAAAAAATATAATGAATCTACTGTCATTCAAAAAATTTCAAGTACTATATAACTTACTTATTCAAAATTAAACCAGCCTTTATTATCCCAAAATAGTCATATGTTAAACCTAATTGTTATAAATACCTTGATCAAATATTCTCTATAAAATATCCCAATAAATATAAAATTTTTATAAAATAACTTAATATTTTTATTATTACCCTTAAATATTTGTTTCCATTCAATTAAAGTAAAAAAATAAATAATAAACATTATATGTTTCACATAATCCATAGAGATTTTAGTAAATACTAGAATATCATTGTTAAAAATCACTAACTAATGAGAATATATAAGAGAGTCATTATTTTTTAAATATCAATCTTACTACAATAAATAAGACTATTAAAACCTACATTTCCATTCTAATAGTAAAATAAAAATATTTTCAACCATCTAAGTGTAGTACCTTATTTAGTTATAAGATATAGTGGTTTCTAGCTACCCACCTTTCTCATATTCATGTTCATGATATTATGTCAACCAAATATTAAATCTCAAATTGTATTTATAATAACCAATATATGAATATAAAAATATCTATATGAATATATCTTCTCTTATGGAACCTTTTCTAACATACGATACATTCAGATCAACCTATGGCTATAACTATTTAATCCATAGTTATCAATGACCATTTCTCTATTTGGTTATCCAAATTAATTAGTAAATATAATAAATAACCCTTTATAATGGTTTGAGATTATAATTTGAAGACCAAAATCATATCTCTGGGTTGTGTTAAACCAGGTGTGTTGTTACGCCACATTGTTGTGCAGTATATGATAATCATGTTAATAACCAATCCACCTTGTTTGGGGTTATTTCCACTATGTTAATCTATACCAGTACCTATATCCTATTGTAGTATCTAGAAAATAATGTAATTTATAGGGTAACCACACAATATTTACATTACAAAAACATCAAGAAGTTATCCTATAATTAGAATTTTATATAAGACTTGTCCCTGGGGTTTTTACTTATGTTATTTTATCCAAACCCCGAGAAAAAATATATATTATTTTCTTAACATTAAATCATATACTATCCAAAATTGTTATGTAAAATATTAAAATAATAATCAATCATAACAACTAAAACAAAAAATTATCCCAAACACACATCCTAACCACTAATGTTATCTAAAATATTATTTGATGCCAACTCTGATCCACACTATTAGATTTGTTTCCAAAGACACATAAATTACATAATGGATTTGATACAAATAGTATATTCTTAGAAATAATTATCTTGTTTCTAAATGAATAAATGAAAAATACTCACTACATATATTCCCCAAAATATTTAGTTTTACGGATTTAGAGAAATATGAAAAAGTAAAATAATAAATTAAATGTCTTCATCAAACAATGTACATTTATTTACCAATATATAAGAAACTACTTAATCAATAGTAAGTCTTAAACATATCACAAATATTATACACCCAAGCAATCATATTATGTATATTATGTGAAACAAATCCATCATAACCTAGGAAAATGGAAACATAATAAGGGGGAGTTGAAAAGCATGATAAGGTAAAACATAAAACTGATATAATCATGAAAAAATATGATATAAATAATTTAAATTGTAAAAGTAAACAAAATTAATCCATAATCAACTAAAGGTATGAGTATTTTATATCCATGATAATAAATGAGAACATGGATATTAATAATATTAACATCTTAATGACGGAATGGATAATTATTGACTTCAAAAATAAGTTTTTAAGGCCTTTTGTAAAGACACTATCCTTTTATGGGAAGTGGTACACAACAAATCCAAATGTGTTTTTCTCATGATACTTTTCAATGAATCAAGCAGCTATATAATTTGAGGCCCACCCATCTCCTAATTTTGTCTAATTCATTAAAAACTAGAGTAAAAATAGTTTAAATATTATTATTTTGGGAATATATGTCTGAGTAAAAATCATAGATTCCATATAATGAAAAATATGTAATGTGAATATATAATCAACTTATTTTAGCATTCAATAAAATTTCAAGAATTTCAATACCTTTATGCTAATCAATAAAAAAGAAGACATAAAATTAAATAATCTAAATAATGTTGGTGGATGGAAAATAGTGGATATTCAACTTTCTAATAACAATCTATATAAGAATAACGATATAAAAAACTCAAATAGTAATCCCTATTTCATAAGAATAGAATTATATTGAGTAAATATCACCGAATCTTAATTATATAAAATATTATTTTTACAATGAATATATCTATGATTATATAGCTAATTCAACATTCAAATAACATGATAATAATCTATATAGAGATATAATGTGGATTTTTTAAAAAGAAAATAACTCCTTTGAAAAAAGGAATGTAGAAGCATGCTGACATACATGAAATGAATCCTCAAAAAATAATTATTGTATGATACAACCCTATAATGGAGAATCATTGCATTATTTGGTGTCGTGAGTTCATTCTCCTAAATAAATAAATAAATAAATTATATTATAAATATTGATACATAACCCCTCTTTTGGTAAATTATTCTGAAAATGAATATGGAAATGTAAGTGAAAATGAAAATTTTATTTTAGAAATCATTTTTAAAATTAATGTATATAAGGATGTAATGGGAAACATCTAAAATTATTTTTCAAAATATGAAGGGAGAACCCTTTAAAAACCATTACTTATATAAATAATATTATATAATATGGTCCTAAATATATATATGGACTATCTTGGAGAAATGAGGAGCGGAATTGAAAGCATATGAAAGTGAAATGAAAAATCATATTTTATATATTGGAAAATACCATTGTTCAAAACTCACATTGTAATAACTAAACAAAATATTATGTTTTATCAAAATATATTTTCCGAAATAGGAAGAGAAATTACATTATAGTGAAATATTATAATTTGATAACTGAAGCATGGAAGAACAATGTTCAATATAAAACATTATAAATTAATGAGGGAGATTTGTGTAACATCATAGAATGATAAAGGGTTAAATGACTAAATGATATGACTCATGTCCACAAGGTGCACCTTCCTTTTCGAGATCCTACCTGATTAAAACTCCACAGTTAAGCGTGCTTGGCATGGTCTAGTTATCAGGATGGGTGACCATCTGGGATTTTTCTTAGGGTGTGTGTGAGTGAGGACAAATCACACTAGAAAGGACATGTGTTGGAATGTGGGGACTGTAATTAGTCAGATGACCAGTTCGAACATGTAGGTGGGGCCCAAGGTGGGGACCACATGTCTGTGGGGAAACTGGTGGTTGGGGCCCAGTTGTTACATTTGGTAACATATGTGGTACCCAACCTTAAGTTCAGCGCACTTCCTAGGTTGAGTTGTAGGGCCCACAACAAGGACGTTGTCCTCTAATGGGGGTGTGGTGATTATAACACCGAAGAATGATAAAGGGTTAATTGACTAAATTATATGACTCATGTCAATAAGGTGCACCTTACTTTTCAGGATCCTACCTGATTAAAACACCACAGTTAAGTGTGATTGTTATGGAGTAGTGATTAGGATCTATGACCTCATGGGAAGTTTCTCTAGGTGTGTGTGAGTGAGGAAAAACCACACTGGAAAAGACATGTGTTGGTTTATGGGGACTGTCATTTGTCAGATGACCTGTTCGGGTAAGTGGGTGGGCCCCAGGGTGGGGACCACGTGTCTACGGGGCAACTGGTTTCTTAGGGGGAGTGTGAGTGAGGAAAAACCACACTGGAAAGGACATGTCTTGGCCTATGGAGACTGTCATTAGCTAGATGACCTTTTCGACCATGTGGGTGGGCCCCAGGGTGGGGAAGACATGTCTACGGGGAAACTGGTGGGTGGGGCCCAACTTTTACATTTTGAGTTACAAATATCCCTTGTGAGAAAAAATATATCAATAAGGGATAAATTTTTTTTAACGGATTTAGGTGATAATAATGTATATCCATAAAACACAATCAGATAATACCATATAACACAATCAAAGGGAATAATGTTCCAACATATAAGATTAAACAAACTATCATAAGTCAATGAATTAATGTTCAATTACCAAATATCCTTAATACTAGAAAATCAAAAAAATAAACAGCCAATTTAATATAGGAACATTATTTTTCTAGTAAATAAAATTAAATTACATTAATAAAATAAAAATACAGGCATGGAATTTAAATTCACTATGAAATGAAAATATTCTACAGAAAATTTATTTTGGCTCAGTGAATTAGAATAGAGATCATTAAAACCTGTAAAAACATTAAAAAAAATTGAATCAAAACCACTTGAAAGAGAGGGCATGAAATTGAACTCCAAATATCATGATTAAAATATAATTCATTTTATGATATCTAAAATATTAATTATAAACACCTCATAAATGATAATTTTTATATATTTTCAAACTTGACCAAGACATAGGAATTCTCTAAGAAACCCTCTTACCTTGGCATTGATCCATTCTACACTTTCACCAAATGCAATGAATATTTTAATAAATTTAATTAAATAAATTTTAAAACAAATTATTCTCAACTATAACTATTTAAACATTTAATTTATAACCATTCTATCCCTATTTATTTTATCTAGTTTTTACCTATTTTCAACACCAGTTGTAAGTAATATTTATCTCCTTGAACTACTTTCTTTAATTTACTATTGGTACCTATTATTTTTTCCAAGTACAGAAAGATTATATCATATAAGGATATATAATAGATTTTACAAGATATTTTATAAATCTATAATTACATTTCATGTCAGTTTTGGGTATGAACCATGAATATGAAATCAATGATGATCATGTCTTAGTAATTATTAAAGAACAAAATTTGTTTACGTAATTAGTGATTTTAATGTGGATAAATACATATGAAACCCTGGATTCATTTATTTATATAATATTGTAACATTAATAAATTTCATATACCAATCCATGATATAAATGTATGGTGTTTTTCATGTAGGTGAGTAACACATTGCAAAAATTAAAATACCATGATTAATGGATCATTATGAGATATTTTACTTATAATGTCCTATTAAAAGAATAATAATGATATTATATAGTATTTATTAGTGTGATATATCTAAATTTTTAATAAGTAAAAATAATATGATAATTTATATAAATTAATTATTTGGAAAAAGTTATCATTTTATCCATAGTTCACTCATTTTAAATGATTGATTTAATGATAATCCTTTGTTGATCATATCATTCATAGGTTCTCATATTTTTTTACCAGAACTATAATGATGTTATAATAATAATATTTCCTCATTAAAACATTCTAGGGGGAATAAATTATTAGTGTTGATGATAAAAAATTTATCTCTCATGTTGTTGACAGTTCACACGTATTCACAAATAGTGCTTTATTTATATTAACGATAGAGATACTTTAATATAAATTATAATAACTTTAATATAGTAAAAATATATTATATTAATGATTCAAATATCATTATATTATTAGTTAAATAATAAATGTGAATTAATATAATGAAAAATAAAAGATACATAGTTGATAATACTCATGTTATGAACATAAAGGTTTCATGAAATTATCCTTGAAAATGAAGGATTATGATAAATTATTATTAAAACAATATTTTCTATATAATTTAGTGTTATTGGAAGTTAAATGTGGTATATATTCAAGGATAAATTTGAATGTAAGGTGATTTTTTATGTGGGGATGTATTAACTTTTTATATGTGAAGGGAAGGTTACATTTGGAAACACCTTTAAAATTTTCAAAAATTTGGTGATACTATTCTATGTGGAATGGATCCCAAATAGAATAAAGAATAGGGGAAGTTAGTGTTCATTGAGACTCATATAAACATATAATTTGGGAGATAACATGAGTTTTTAATTATATTTCATTTTATATTTATATTGTTACCCTAATTTATTTTACAAAGGTAATTATTTTTTAACCATAGTAATTAAAATTTATGAAAAAATTAACAATGAACCATTTAACCAATTTGGATTGTTTGATTTTTAAATTTTCAAATCCTTTCATCAAATAATATTTTTATGCTTTCTAAATGTAAATTCTAATATTACCTCACATAATAGGCAAATACACATTTTATAAAAATGTATGCTTTAAAATAATTAAATTTATGTGTAAGCCATAAATATTTAAATTTTCAATTATCAAGACAAAAAATTAATTATTTAAAAATAGATAAATGGATTGAGGAATTCATGGAATAAAAAAATGAATCTCACCTTGAGAATTTCTGATTCTATGAAAGGTGAAAAATAATTGTTATAAAATTAAATATAAAATTTAGTTTAAAAAATTTATGACCTAGGTTTTATAATTTTAAATAATATTTTCTAATACATTATTTTATTATATATACTTTTTTTATCACATAAAATATTATTCATTATTATATATCATTATGATGTAATGAAAAATTCAAAAATATTACAAGTTCTCTGCAGTGTTGTTTTTTCAAAAATCAATATTTTTTTGCAAATAACTAAAATTTTATCTTAAGCTAATATTTTTTATAAATTAAAAAATAATTTCCATATTTTAAAAATTAAATTTAAATAAATTTAAATTTGGTTTTTGAATAATTTCAAAAAATATAATGAAAACAAGTTTTTATTGGGAAATCAGATGTTCAAATATTAATTGTTATTATTATTATTTCATATCATTTATCAAATATATTAGAGATAAACAGTTATTAGTATCAAACATAATTTATCATCATTAATAATACATTTCATGAAATACTAATGACTACCTCATAAAAAGTATGTTTTATAAAAATAATTTTCTAAATGATAATTTTTTTTAACATTTTAGGTAAACTAGTTGAATTTAATTTATATTAAAGATATCATTTATTTTATTTAGACATATATTTCATAATGCAGTGACTCCTTTTAATTGATGAAAATTCAATGACTTGGTTTCAATGGGCATACATACATATTTATATTTTACTTAAATATCATGTGGTTTCCTTTGAAATCATTGTTTTATATTGGGGAAGATATCTAACACATTTGGATCATTTAAACTGTGTCATATAATAAAATCTCAACGTGTAATAGATTCCCATTTTCATTTACAAGTCCCCCCATTATAGAATTCTTTATTTTCACCAAATCCTATTTTCTAGTCTATTTCAATTCACATTAACATAGCCTATTCATATATCATTCAATTAATTAAAACCAATTATCACACATAAATTATAGAACACAGTTAAATTTAATTTTAAAATACACTTATTCATTTACCTGATCATTCCATTTCAGTTTCAACATTTTAAATTCAATCCTTAGTTATCTGTATTGTTTACAAAACCACACCACATTATAGCTCATCGACATTACATCATCCAATTCCACATCAAAACATATGTAATTGCATCACTACATCAAAACCATCTCACAATTATATAACCACAACAAATTATCCCCCATCACATCTTCTAAAATCCAACCTTTGCTTCAATTCCAAAAACATACATAAAACATCAATCCCAGTCACCACCATTATTGATAAAATTTCAACAAGATCCCCACACATGAAATTTGATAATAAAACGAGCATACCAAAACATAACATATCATTCCATTTTTTGAATTAACATCAATTTAATTTGAAGGAACTAGTCAACCAATATTTTTTCACAAGGGTATTTCCACATAGTTTTATATTTTTATCTAAAATTAGTTCATTATCCATATATATCTTCGAAACATTTATGGATTGACACCTCAATCAAATAATAAAAATTGGGTTCTCATAATTCACAACAATAATAGTGGAAATAAGGTTCAAAAAAATAAAAAATTAAAGTATGGAATGACACATATATAATCTTATATTTAATATCTCCAAATAAGTAGAAAAATTATGAGAACTCTCATCCACTTAAATTTGAAAATAGATAGTTTATTATCTTTTTTAATATGAACCATACTATCCAAACATTGGATATTAAAATAATGAATTACCCACAGCCACACATAAAAAGGGAGATAATTAGGTTCCCCTACCTTGATAATAACATTATAAGTCATTATTAAACGATGGATTAAAGAGAGGACACACCAAAAGATACCACTATACCATAGAGGGATCATAATCCATGAGCAAGATATCCATAATCAAACTCATGCCAAAACATCTCAAAAACCATCTATATCCATAATCACAACCCTTTATTAAAAAATAATGAGATAGGAGCCAATAAGAAATGTGAGAAGGGTGGGAGGGGACTCACCTAGTATAACCAATGATTGATCTCCCATGATCAGGGTTGAAACAAAAATAATGGGGGATGAAATACTAGTAATGGGAGAACATGTATTTATATGAGTTATGTGAGAAGTTTGATGAATGAATATTTTAAAGGGTTATTTATAATCTATACGAAGTACAAGAATTAAAAGACCCCAGGTCAACACCTTACACCATAGTGATAATGAACTATCACATGATAATATTATGGTGATAATGACCCGTATTCTCATAAATGTATAGATTAATATTTATTCAATTTCAATTACATTAAATTTACCTAATAATGATTCATATTAAATTAAAGAAGGTAACATGTGTTTCTGTGGCTTGATTGGATCCCAGATTATGGAAATGAGAAGAAATGAATAGGTCATACAGTTATAGAAAGTCATGCAACCCAGACCGAATGGTTACTCTGAAAACATGTGGTTGTAGATTGTCACGACCCGACCCTACACGAGCTCGAGATGCGACTACCCCAAGCCCGCCTCCATATGACAGGGGCTGGCGACCAGTTCTGAAGGCACAACAAATTGGGGAGGCCTTTGCCTAAGTACCTTTACACACACACATAGCCCATTCAATGCAGAAGTGCTGAGTAAAAAAGAAAAGAAAAGTACCAACAACTATAAATAAAGGAAAAATGTGCATCTACCTATAACAGTACAAATCAAGTGTTGAAGGTAAACTAAAAAAGTAAAGGGGAAAACACGCGCCCAACCAGATAAGGTGCCACAACCTGACAATAGGTAAACAAAAGAAAAATAGCAGGAAGGGTCCCCCGCCTAGAACCTGACTATGACCACCACACACGGTCCATGATCCCGAACTCCTAAGATCCTCTGAAGTCACAACCAACCTGTCTGTCATCTGCAAGGGCACCCCAAGTGCAGCCAAAGCCCAAGCAGGGGTGAGTATAAAAATACTCAGTAGTATACCCTGAAGGCTCGAGGGAGCAACAAAGGAGGTACCAAAGGGTGAGCAGTAGATCGAACAGGAAAAAGTAAAGGAGGATAATCGATAGTGGAGTAGTGTAACAGTAGAGAGTCTAGCTTAACCCAACAAGAGAAAGAAGGTAGACACGTCCAGACACAAGGAGATGGAAACGGTGAGAATATGAACTTCTTATCGAGTCTTCGCTACCTATAGAGGGAGAGTAGACTCATCCAACCATTAGAAGCTAGACACAGAATGCACGTGGCATACCCCGCACATCTCCGCCTCTCCTGGAAAGAGAGTAACCAAACCCAAGAAGAGGGTACTGGAACAAGGTGTATACATATCCATATGCTCAATAAAGAAGCCCGAGCAAGATCGTAAGGGGATCTCCATCTCGTAGCTCAACCCAAGAAAGTGAGTAGCCAACATTCCCAGAAGTAAACACCATCGATTCCCAACATCCCGCACGTCTACCCTGAAATGCAAGTCAATGGGATCAAATCACTTCACCGTGACACTATCCTCTTTGGGCGGCACTGACTCGCATGCACGGTATTAGGTCGCGTCACAAGGACCCGTATCGATGGGGAATGTGCCCCTCGTACTTGAGAGTTTTGGGGGAAAGTAATGCCACACATTGTCACTGCCCCATAGTTGAGAGGTCTCTTCAAAGTCGACAGGAAACCCCCTTCCTAGCCCCGCTAGAGGGTAATACCTAGAATTCGATGGGTTCCCACTTGAGGGAGACCCGACAAGAGTTGACAGGTGCCACACTGCCTAGTACCATAAAAGAGTAATCCATTGGAGGGAGACCTGAATAAAGTCGTCGATGAGTCCCAATTCCCAGTCCCGTATAAGGGTACTCCACTAGAGGGAGGCTCAGAACCGTCATCGGGGACCACTTCCCAGCCCAGCTGGATGTAAAACCAGCATCAGGGACCACTTCCCATCCCATATAGAGGTAAAAAAACATCGGGGACCACATCCCAGCCCAACTGGAGGTAAACCCGGCATCTGGGACCACCTCCCAGCCCCAATAGAGGTAAACTCGAAACCGCTCTTTCCATCCCTACTGGATGGTACTGCTCGGTGAACACCGCTATACTTTCCATCCCTGTTGGATGGTAACCTACGAGCCATACCAGCTGGATGGTACTGCTTTGTCCATCCCTGCTGGATGGTACCCCACTGGCCATCCTTGTTGGATGATACATCACTGGCCAGTGCTGCTAGAAACAACCTCCTGGCCAGCCCTACTGGAAACAACCTCTTGGGTAGAGGATCAGTGCCTGCTTAATGTGTTAGTCACACCGAATCCACTGGAACTCTACCAGGGAACACAAAGCAACTCTATTGGCCAAACCATTGAGAATAGAACTAGAGGAAACCACTCAACCCTGCTGATCAACAAAAGAGAACAAAACCAGGGGAAACTCAACCCGACTGGTCGAACAAACGAGAACAGAAGGACCCTCTACGTCGCGAGAGGTCAAGGGTATGCAAAGCAGAAAATGATAAGCACATGGGTCCCACATGACGTGTGGCCCCAAGTCAACTCCAACTAATCACACAAATGTTCTAAGGTAAAAAAAACCACATGTACCTCCAAGCATTCCTGTATACTTCCAAAGTATACCACATTTCCAGCCCAAAGGCTACCGTGCACATGGCACTCAACGTCAATGCAAATGGAGTAAACGTAATAACCCCAACTTTCCACATCATCGACCCATGCACTACCAACTACATCTATTTAGACATCAACTTCACTCACATGGGAGTTAATGCAATCTCACACCAAGGGATCACTTCCGAACACAGAAAGAAAAAACGCCACCGGAGCACCCTTAATATTTCCACATTTAATAATATTGCATAAGAGGTCCGCTGGCCTGAACAGATTACACCATTGTAATCCTCGTGTAAAAGTATGTGAGATAGACTACTTACTCGCCTCAAATGGATATCCAATGGAAAAGTTGTCAAACACCGCTTTACGACTGAACGACGAACCGTGATCTCGTGCCTCGAACCCAAAAATAGTCCGGTGCATTGCACCATTGTGATCCCCTCGAGAAGACATGCCAAAAGGACTACTCACTTGAGTGGAACAGATATCCAGAGAAAATGATGTATTACATTGTACCACACACGAGCTGTTCTACGTGGGACATGCATCTCGGTCCCGAAGCACAACGAATGGATCGCGCCGTTGTGATCCTCTCAAAAAAGTACATAAGATAGACTATTCACTTGTCCAAAACGGACACCTGATGATAATGTTGTAAATCACCACAAACTCCCAAAACGACCCATGTGGGGCCCGCACCAGCATGCTGAATTAAAGTGGGAAGATTTCCCCATTGCAATGCCCTAAAAAAACACCCATGATCGACTACTCGCACTACCCGAACGGATGTACGATGAAAAAGTTACAAAAAGCTATGTGCATCTTGAAAGACGGAACATGGGGCTCACACTTCAACTTTAGTTTTGATGCCCAAAACTATACTGGTAAACTCCGGCTCAACGCCTGGGTCTCAACACAACTGACGGCGCTCAATTCGGACATAGGATGTATCCGCGCCGTCCAAAACAAGATCCCCATGGGAAAAGTGCTAAACCACCTAAAGGCGTGTCGCACCACTGAGGCCCTCGTTTTGGGAGTTAAAATCCCCCTAAACCATCTCAAAAGCTTCATCTTGATTTAAATATCACTTTGCCGCTGACGGCAAGCAAATCCGACATCAGGTCCACATTTTATGGGTGTTTTAAAGTTTTATCGAACCGAAACGGGGGGAGGGGGCAGGGCCGGTTCGGCTGGCCCACCCCCAACCTGGACCGGCAGTCCGCGGTCCACCGCGCAGACCACCCCGAACCGCCTGGATTGGCTCAGCCTGTCTGGCTCATCTAGAACGGACCCGCATTTGAGGGTCCTTTGTCTGCTAGCCGGGGTCTAAAGACCCTCGTCTTTGCCCTCGTCAAAGAAGACCTGTGTGCTACGGGTCTTGCTCCCCCGAGGTCGCCGCCTCGCCGACCGCGTCACACGCACCACTCGCCGATGCCACTCGCCTGGCGCCTCGCCCTGCTGCTGACCAGCCGCGCCGCCCTCAGCTCGCCCGGCCGTTCCCGCTGAAGACCATCATCGCCCTCGGCGAGGCCCGCTCGCCCTGCCGCTCGACCCCGACCACCTCACCTTCGCCAACGCCCCCAGCTCACTGAGCTGCCATGCTGGACTATTTCCACTGCCCGAGAGCCCACCGTACCCCCTACCGGAACCCCCAAAACTGGCCGGAGAATCTCCAAAACCACCGGAAAAACCCAAAACCTGCATTCTTTGTCGGACCACTGCAGAAGCCTCAAGACTCAGATTTACAAACTGAAATAGGAAATTGAAAGCTTGGAAAAAGTACTAGGCACACATGGTCTTTGTTCAAAGATAAAACAGAAATTTTACGTGATTAATCCAGCTCAAAGTTGGTGTGGGAAAAATAAAATGAAACGCACAATCCTACATGCAGGGGCACAGCCCGACGCTTCACCGATGACCCGCCGGAGCTGTCACACCTCACTGGAGGGGTGGTGGAGAGGAGAGGGGTTCCTCCTTGGTTGAGATCTTCCACCAGGGGATGAACAAAGGGGGAGAGGGGGGGGGGTTAATAATAAATAGAGAAAAATTAATTAAAATCTTTTAATTAATTTACCCTCCAATTTAACCCACACACGAAACTCTTGGCGAGGACAAGATTAAACCCCCCTAGGATAAACACCACCTTCGGAACACAACGGCAGCCTTAGAATTGTAATCCGAGGCCCCGTTCAAAAGTTATTAAACTCACTACCCAAGGCCGCCAAATTACGAAAACGCCCCTGGTGGATTTTTTCACGGGAGGTCTACACCCGCGAAACTTATACCCCTCATAGGGTAAACGGCATGTTACGTACTCAACGGTGCCCTCGGTTTTCCCATTTGAGCAACCGTTTAAGAGATATCTAAGTTTAACCATTAAAAGAAAAATAAATTATTTTAATTATCCGTTTAACCTCCCGTTAATGGGCGAGGGGTCCAAACGCCCCACACTGACATGCTTTATGTCGTTCGTAGGGTAAAAACCCCATTTAGGAACCATCCATACACTCATATTTCTGATCTGGATCACCATTTAGGAGGTATCCCATTTATTTGGCGTTTCTAGTGTGAACGCACTGGAAATTTAATTCCGGCCACTCCGGGGCTCAGAATCGCACGTCGTCTGAATGAGATACTCTGGAATAACATCAAGAATATTCCAAAGTCTTTTATAACAAAAAAAGGTTCTTACATCATTCCCTCCTTCATGCATTTCATCCATGAAAAGAAAATACATGGAAAAACTCAGTGTACTAAGACTTTACCTCGCTCTTCCATACCCAGAAGAACTCTTGCACAACCCCACGTCACCGCACACCAACCAATGTATTTGATCTATTCATTCGAGGTTTTCCCTTGCCGATGACGTGCATAGGATCATGCACACTTCTTCTTGGGTGAGTAATGCGGGAGGCACTATGCACCCAAACCAGCCTTTGGGGTTAGGGAAAGGCGGTAGGGAACCTCACCATCCCTTTTCATGGTCTCAAACAGCCAGAAGGCCCTCGAGGGTAGATTTCCTCCCCGATCGAACCCCTATGTCACACGCTGCGACTGGAATCACCATTTGGACCTGGGACAAAGCCCAGTGATTCCCTCCTTCAGAATATTAATATGGTGAAACACCCAAGGATATCAGATCATGCAAGATTTCACAGTCGATGTCCCACATCCAAGACTCTCTTCCACACTTGGAATGTGAAGGATTCGACACCATCGACTAACAGAAAAGGTCCCATGCCTTCTACTCTACCAACACAGGGTTACACCGACGCCCCACGTCATGCTAGTAACAACTCAAACAAGGATCATGGAGAAAATATTCTCACACATAGAGTCTAAAAATTCTACTGCAAAAAGTAGAAGAGCTGTAGAGCGTACCTCTTATCACCTTATGCTCTGCAGGATCGTAGACATCCAAAGCTCGTGGCTGTCTGTGGTCCCAACTGTCAGCTCTCAGAGCCTGACATGGACCTCCTGGTAGTGATGGGAAGACCTCTTAAGGTATTCCTCCACTTACAGCTCCTCCTGCTCCTCTACGAGCACCACCTCTCTATGCACTACTCCAATCAAGGTGCTGCCTCTGCCACGGTGGTGCACCTGGTGCCTACTCGATATTCTCAGCGTGGTTGGTCGGGCAATCTCACGCCAGGTGACCTTGCTTTTCTCAATCATAGCATTAGTGCTCTCCAGGATTCACTGGTGCCCTCCGGTGCCACTATGGTGTACGACCACGCCCCTGAGTCCGGTTATAGGAAAGCCACCTGCGTCGAGGTTCTGTCAGCTGACTCCTGCTAGCTGCGACAGACGTCTTGGCACTGTCGAGCTTACTGCTAACACCAACTGTAGAGCGTGACAAGAAGCAATTTGTTACCACTGCCTAATATAGCAACCCGACATAAGTGGGAATTCCCAAGGGTACTATGATAGCACGAATATCTTGGCAGAGACCCTACTCAAACTTCCATGCACGGAAGTTTCCGTTGTGGACCATGTTCAGGTAAAAGTGTGCACGGTCTGCGAAACTAGCCGTGTACTCGGCCACCATCATCCCTTCCTGCCGAAACTCAAGGAGCTCCTGAATCTGAATGGAGCATATGCAGGAGTGGAAAAAATACACATGAAACAACAACTGAAAGTCGCCCCACAAAAGTGACAACTAGTCAAGAAAACGAGTCACTGGACTTCACCAACAACAAGAAGATCCGCGGAAATGGTTGGTATCCAAAGCCACCCTAATATATGACGTCGTCTACACAAGCCAGAAAAGGTGAACCACTGTCTCTAGACAAACCTCTGCTGCCTGAGGGTCTCTCTCACTACTGAACCTCAGCGGTCTATGCCGCTAGAACTCACGGTGTGCACTTAATCTGCAATCAAGCCCCGTCTTCTCTGCTGAAGTTGTCTGCTACTCAACAGGTGGGGGTACTGCTACAGGCCCACCCAAAGAAAGGGTCTCACTTGATGGGTCCTAGACTGAGGCCTCGTAACTTGCAGGGTTGTCATAACGCACCAAAGCTTGTATCCTGGCTGGCTGTCTTCGCGGAAACATCCTGAATATTATCAAGTAGTGTCGCGGTCAGATGAGCATATATGTATAGAACCGTAACAACAATGGGGAGTTGACTCAAGAAGGACAGTCAAAGACCCAATACTATGTGATGCACAAACCAATTTTCCCTGCAACAAGTGTCTCAGCATGTAGAGTCATGAAGCGGGTTATCAGGGTCTTGGTGAATGGATACGTTGGCCGCTGCACCATCACTGGACTCCCTGGCCTGAGAGCCACTTTTAGGACACGTTAACACTATTATCCTAAATCACAACAAATTCATTTTTAGGGACATTTGAACAATGTCATAAGGAACGAACCACCTCTGATACCACTTTGTCATGACCCGACCCTACACGGGCTCGATCCACAACTATCCCAAGCCCGCCTCCATAGGCCAAGGGCTAGCGACCAGTGCCGAAGGCACAAAAACATGGGGAGGCCTTTGTCTATGTACCTATACACACACACACGCAACCCACTCAATGCATAAGTGCAGAGTAAAAAAGAAAAGAAAAGTACCAACTGCTATTCATAAACCACAAATTTGCATCGACCTATAATAGTACAAAGAAAGTGCTGAAGGTAAACTAGAAAAGGAATGGGGAAAACACGCGCCCAACCAGAAAAGGTGCCACAACCTGGCAACCCGTAAACAAAAGAAAAACATCTTGAAGGATCCCCCACCTAGAACCTGACTACGACCACCAAACGCTGTCCAAGCTCTTGAACTTCTAAGCTCCTCTGACATCACGACCAACATGTCCGTCGTCTGCAAGGGCACACCAAGTGCGGGCAAAGCACAACTAGGGGTGAGTATAAAAATACTCAATAGGATACTCCGAAGTCTCGAGGTAGAAAAAAAGGAGGTACCGATAGGTGAGCAGTATATCGAACATGAAAAATTAAAGGAGTACAACCGAGAGTGCAGTAGAGTAACTGTAGAGAGTCCAGATCAACCCAACAAGAGAATGGAGGTAGACTCGTCCAGAATCAAGGTGCTGGAAATGCTTAGAAGATGAAATTCTTTTCGAGTCTTCACTACCTATAATAGGAGAGTAGACTTGTCCAGCCCCGAAAATATAGATGCGGAAAGAACGTGGCATACCCTACGCGTATCCACCTCTCCTAGAAGCAGAGTAACCAAACCCAAGAATTGGGTACTAGAACAAGGTGTATACATATCCATATTCTCAATCAAGAATCCCGAAAAAGATCGTATGTGGATATCCATCCTGTAGCTCAGCCCATGAAAGTGAGTAGCCAACAGTCCTAGATTTAAACACCACTGATGCCCAGCATCCTGCACGTCTACCCCGAACTGCAAGTCAAGGGGCTCAAATCACCGCAGCTTGACACTATCCTCTTTGGGCGGCACTTACTCGCCCACACGATTTTAGGTCGCATCACAAGGATGTGTCTCGGTGGGGAAAGTTCCCCTCATACTTTAGAGTTCTAGGGGAACGTCAAGCCACACCCCATCACTGCCTCGTAGTCGAGAGGTCTTCTCAAAGTCGACAAGCGACCCCCTGCCCAGCTCCACTGGAGGGTAATCCCTGTAAGTCGATGGGTTCCCACTAGAGGGATACCCAACTAAAGTCGTCAACGAGTCCCAATGCCCAGTCCCATAAATGGGTAATCCACTAGAGGGAGGCTCAGGATCGTCATTGGGGACCACTTCCCAGCCCAGCTGGAGGTAAACCCTGCATCGGGGACAACTTCCCAGCCTAGCTGGAGGTAAACCCGACATCAGGGACCACTTCCCAGCCCAGCTAGAGGTAAACCCGACATCATGGACCACTTCCCAACCCCGCTGGTGGTATGCCTAGAACCGCTCAGGCCATCCCTGCTGGATGGTACTGCTCGGTGAACATCGCTATACCGGCCATCCCTGCTGGATGGTACCGCTCTGGCCATCCCAGCAAGATGGTACCCCACTGGCCATTCCTGCTGGATGATACCTCACCAGCCAGCCCTGTTGGAAACAACATCCTAGCCAGCCCTACTGGAAACAACCTCCTGGGTAGAGGATCGATGACCATGTAATGTGTTGGTCACATGAAATCCACAAAAACTCCACCAAGGAACACGAAGAAACTCTGCCGGCCAAACCATCGAGAACAGAACCAGGGGAAACCACTCAACCCTGCTGATCGACAAATAGGAACAAACCCAGGGGAAACTCAACCCGACTGGTTGAACAAACGAGAATAGAAGGACCCTCTACATTGTGAGAGGTCAAGGGTATGCAAATCAAGACACGACACGCACATGGGTCTCACACGATGTATGGCCCCAAGTCAACTCAAACCAAGCGCACAAACATTATCAGGTACAAACAACCACTTGTACCTCCAAGCATTCACATATACTCCCAGAGTATAACACATTTCAAGCCCAAAGGCTACCGTGCACGTGGATCTCAATGCCAACGCAAAGGACGTAAACATAACAAGTCCAAATTTCCATCTCATTAGCCTAGGCACTACCAACTACATCTCTTTAGTCATCGACTTCACTCAAACGGGAGTTAACACGATCTCATGCCAAGGGTTCGCTTCCGAACATAGCAAGAAGAAACACCACCGTAGCACCCTTCATATTTCCACATTTAATAAGAATGCATAAGAGGCTCTGCTGGCCTGAACATAATACACCATTTTAATCCTCATGGAAAAACATGCCAGATATACTACTTACTCGCCTCAAACAGATATCTGATGGAAAAGTCCTCCAACAATGCTTTAAGCCCAAACGACGTCCCGTGATCCCGAGCCTCAGCCCCAAAAAAAGTCAGGCGCATCGCACCATTGCGATCCCCTCGGGAAAACACATCAAAAGGACTGCTCACTTGAGTGGAATGGATATTGGGCGAAAAGGATGCATTTCTTCGTACCACACATGAGCGGTTCTACATGGGACCTGCACCCCAGTCCCGAAGCACACCGAATGGATCGCACCGTTGTGATCCTCTCAAAAAATTACAAAAGATGGACTATTCACTTGTCCAAAACGGACACCCGGTGAGAAAGCTGGAAATCACCACCAACTCCCAAAACGGCCCTCATGGGGCCCACACCAGAGTGCTGAATTAAAGCGGGCGGATTGCACCATTGCAATGCCCTCAGAAAAACACCCAAGATCAACTAATCGCACGCCCGAATAGATATATGATGAAAACGTTACAAAAAGCTATGTGCAGCTCGAAAGATAGCCCATGGGGCCCTCACATCAACTTCAGTTTCGACGCCCGAAACCATACTGGTAAACTTCGTCTAAACTCTAGTGTCACAATGCCACTAACGTCACTCAATTTGGACATTGGATGTGTCCGTACTGTCCAAAATAAGATCCCATGGGGAAAAGTACTAAACCACTTAAAGGCGTGTTGCGCCACTGAGGCCCTCGTTTTGGGAGATAACCCCCCCCCCCCAGAAACCATCTCAAAAGCTTTGTCTCAATTTAAGGATCGCATTGCTGCTGACTACACGAAACTCCGACATCAAGTCCACATTTTATGGGCGTTCTAATGTTTTATCGGACCGAAACGGGGGGGGGGGGCCCGGCGGGTTCGGCCGGCCCAACCCCACCCTGGACCGGCGGTCCGCGGTCTACCGCGTGGACCACCCCAGACCGCCCAGACCCGCTCAGCTGGTCCGGCTCCTCCAGTACAGACCCGAATTTGAGGGTCCTTTGTCTGCCACCCGGGGTCCAAAGACCCCAGTCTTCTCCCTCGTCAAAGAAGACTTGCACACTGCGGGTCTTGCTCCCTTGAGGTCGCCGCCTTGCCGAATGAATCGCAATACCAGCTCGCCGACGCCACTTGCCCGACACCTCGCCCTAATGCGAAACAGCCACGCAGCCCTCAGCTCGCCCGACCGCTCTCGCTGAAGACCGATGTCGCCCTCGGCGAGGCCCACTCGCCCGCCCGCTCGACCCTGACCGCCTCGCCTTCTCCAACGCCCCCATCTCACCGATCCACCATGTTGTCCATTTTCCACCACTCGAGAGCCCACCGGACCACCTACCGGAACCCCCAAAACCGTCCGGAGAATCTCCAAAACCACCGGAAAAACCCAAAACCCGCATTCTTCGCCGGACAGCTGCGGACGCCTCGAGACTCGGATTTACAGACCAAAATAGGTGATAGAAAGAACGGAAAAAGTACTACGCACAAATTGGATTTTTTTCTAAGATCAAATAGCAATTCGATGTGATTAATCAAGCTCAAAGTAGTTACGGGAAAATAAAATGAAAAGCACGATCCTACCTGTAGGGGCGCCGCCCAACTCTTCACCGATGACCTGTCGGAGCTGTCGTGCCTCACCAGAGAGGTGGAGGAGAGGAGAGGGGTTCCTCCATGGATGAGATCTTCTGCCAGGGGATGAAAAAAGGGGGGGAGGGGGGAGGGTTATGTTTAAATAGAGAAAAATTAATTAAAAAGTTTTAATAAATTTAACCTCCAAATTAACCCACACACGAAACTCTTGGCGGGGTCAACAATAAACCTCCCCCAGTGTAAACAGCACCTCCCAAGAACAATGGAAGCCTTGGAATTTTAATCCGAGGTCCCGTTCAAAATTTATTAAACTCAACTCCTGAGGCTGCCAAATTACAAAAACGCCCCTGGTGGCATTTTTCACGGGAGGCCCCCGTTCGTGAAACTTATACCCCTCCTAGGGTAAACGGCACATTCTGGAATCAACGGGCCCCTCGGTTTTCCCATCCGAGAAACTATTTAAGAGATACCTGAGTTTAACCATTAAAAAATTAAATTAATTATTTTAATTATCCATTTAACGTTATGTTAATGGGTGAGGGGTCCAAACGTCCCGTGCCGAAATAATTTATATCGTTCCTACGGTAAACACCCCATTTCAGACCCATCTGTACACTCCGATTTCTGATCCAGATCACCATTTAGGAGTTATCCCATTTATTTGGCGTTTCCAGTTTGAACGCACTGAAAATTTAATTCCGGCCACAACGGGGCTCGGAATCGCACGCTGTCTGAAGGCGCTACTCTGGAATAACATCAAAAATATTCAAAAGTATTTTATAAAAAAACCAGGTTCTTACAATAGATAGTGGGAACCTATAGGCGACATGGTTTTTCTAAAACTAGAATAGGCTAAGGGAATATCTGTGATATATTGCTGACATTTTGGATCAAACTTTTTTTCATTGTTTCCACACGATTAGACAAACTGTACACCTAACCGTGAGGTGTTCCCCTAATCATAATTGAATTGGAGAATTGTTGGAGCATGGTTTTCCAACCGTGTGGCCAAACCATAGGCCATTATTTTATGGTTTTAATGGAAAAAATTCCCCTCTTTTATCTTTTGAAATAATTTACTTTTTCCAATCCCATTTCAAGCAGTTGGAAACTTCTCTTCCTAAGGTGGGTTTTCTTCTCTCTCAAACTAGGATCTCATATAGCACAACCATTTTAAGTCAAAGTCATGATCTTTTTGAGTCAATTGACTCATATTAGAACATTAAAAAATCCACTCCCTTCCTATATCATATTATCTTCATATCTATTTCACCATTTAGGTGAATGATATTTTTCATTATTTTCTGGGTGTGAGATTGTTTCTCTGATCTCTTCTATCCAACTATAAATCGAAGGCTAGTATCGAGTGTAGAGTATTTTACAAACAAGAGGTAGGTGGTCATGCTGTATTCCATTTTATTTTTTATGTTCTATAACTATGCCATTCTTCCACATGTTGACTTTTTCCAAGCGTCCCCTTTTTATTTTGTTTCTTCATATCGAATTGGTCTTTTCACATTGATACAATAATGTTGATCCTAGTTTAGTGGATTATATGTGGTTGATCTCATTTATGGACACCCCTTGGTAGTTCCAAGATGAAATTCCCCTAATGGTTAAAATGTATATGCCTGATTCGTCTCATAAGCATTCAACACATCTTTTAAAATTAATTTCCATCTAAATGCGAGTGCTTGATTTAACAAAGGGTTCCTTCCATGTGTTTGGCCAACCAAGAATTTCAATTTCCCATGTAGGAAATTCTATTAATGACATTTTTATCTTTTCAAAACCCCATTGATCCTTATAAATGAATATTCCATTCTTTAGTAAATATATTGGGATGAAATTACATGGGATAGAATTTTCATGATATTTTTATTTTACTTAAATGGAATAAATTGATTTAAATGAAATGGATTCTTTGTAGTGATTACTAAAGAGTGGTAAGACCACACCACCTATTATACTTATATAAATGCTCATTTAAATTTTAATTTCCTTGAACGAAATGAAGCTTTTCTAATGAGGTGAATGAAAGTTATTTTCCTCATTTATTATAATATAAACATAAATCTGCCTTTATATAGGTCGTGATATGTTAGTAAGTGTTCATTTTGGAATGAGGGAATAACACACCCTTACTTCAGGTGTTGAGTATGACATCTCACACCATTGACACTAGTTAGGAATTGGGATTTACACTCCATTTTCCTTTTTTATAGTGTCAAAATGATGGAACACTCACCATCTTGAGTGACATCCTTGGAGTCACCCACTAATTATGATATGTTGGGTATGTGACTAATTACTTGATCTTACAGGCTCAATTAGACTGGTTATGGATATCTTCATTACGCCACAGTATATCCTATAACTAGTATTCTTATTATAAATCAACATATGACCACATGTACTTGGTTAATATAGGTTTATGGAATATATAATTATACTATGCATCTATATATATTTATGAATTTATAGAGAGAATACTAAGACATTTTTCTCATTCTCATGAGTTGAAGCACGTAGACTCTCCGGGTGTCCTTTAAGAACCTGAGTGGGTGGTTTTTTGTTCCATTCTATTTATTAATTCATTATTTCCACAAACTATTTAGTTATGAGCACTACTCGAATTACACGTAGGCACCATTGGTGGTGGACTAATGATAATTCATTCTCACACCCTACTTGAGATAATATTATTACCCAATATTACTATTTGACTATAGGTATTTATAAGGGTAATTTCTCTCCTAAAGTTGTTGATATGATTACCAAGTTGGAGGATTAGAGTAGAAGATCGAGCATGTACTTGAGATGTTAGTGGATCGCCTTTTTGCCATATTTTACTTTTTATATCATGATTCTATGACTATTAACTTTTTCTCTTTTTTTTATATCATCATTCCTTGAATCCATGTATTGACATTATGATTGAGGATTTTGATAAATTTATTCATTTATTTAGTTCTTTTTATTATTCTGCTGCTTACTATATCTATCTGTATATATATGCATCCACTATTGTTTGTTTACTATTTTACCCATGTGCCAATATGATAAGAGGTTATAGTATCCCCACCATAACACCTTAACACATGCACTTCTAGTCAGTAGCCTATGGTGTAAGGGGAGGTTCATTTGAGGAAATGTGAACCAATGACTTGGGGAAAGAATTAACGTACCCTGGGTTGAGACATGACAACGTGGTAGATATAATTTTTTTTCATTTCTCATAATATTTTAGTATTAGATTGAATACTATGAGATAAATGGGATTGAAATCAACCTTGTTCCTAAACATAACTAACCCATATATGGGAGAAACCCACATTATCTTGGATGGGAAAATTGTTGACATTGATTACACCATTTATTATAGATACGACATCACCGTTTAATGAGACACATTGATTTTGGTATTATTGATATTGATATTAATAGAATAATGATACCTTTGAATATATTAAATGAATGTAGGGTGTTTCATTAATAAATTCATCGTCATAGACATTATATTATTAAGATTACATGATGTTTTCCCAATCACATCTCTTTTCAGCATTAATTTTCCTATTTCAGTTCGATGGTACTTTGTTATGTATTGAATTGTGATGAACTTTTTTTAGGGATTGGAAAACATAATTGATACTAAAATTTACTTCCTTATCTAGTTTGTGTTTTCCAAAATAGGTTAATGTTGACACATTAATCAGTCAATTATGTAATGTTGTGCTGTGGACCATTGGTCTCATGGGTTGGAATTTGTTATGGTGTGGGTTTATTTGATGCTATATTTTTTTGTAAGGAGTACAAGCCTTTATATATTGAATAACATTAATCTACTTTATTTAACCATTTCAAGTGATATAAATTTTTGAACAAGTACAAATCTAGAATTAATATGAATTCTAATGTGAAATTAGTTCTCTTATACATGTGAAATATAGGCTCAGACCCAAACCCAGCCACATTAGTGGGTAGTGGGGGGTCTGTTTCATTTTTATGACCAGTTATGGTCTCTTCTTCTACCTATAAATGTTTTTTGAGTAGGATGAGAGGCATGATATTTTCTATAGGAAATATGTAAAACTATTCTAGGTTCTTATCTGTTAGCTTTGTAGTTGATTAAATATAATTGGAGGCATTCATTTGGCACTATAGCATTATTCCATCATGATATCTTCCAGCCACATTCCCTAAAGGTGCTAATGACCATGCTCGAGAGGTGGTGGGCCCTAAGCCACCAATTATGTTATAGGGTCTTCATATGAACAAATAATTTCTATATCCAAGCATCTAAAGATGCCTCCAGAGTGGAGGGACAATATAGTTGTGTATATGCTAAATGATTATACCAAGATATTGTAGGATGTTACCACCCAAGAGGATGTGCATATTCATATGGTCTGGGAAAAATTTCATAAGATCTTCTATGACTACTTATTTTCGCAAAATCCAAGGGTTGATAGAGCTAGATAGTCCATGAACCTACATCAGGGTAGGATATGAAGTATGAAAGACTTTTTTCATTTCACTGTGTTAGTTATGACCACAAAGATATTCAAGGATGGGATAGTATTCGTGATCTGATGATAGGTCATCCTTCGTATATTGACTACCATTTTTGAAATCATCAAATAGGAACTTAGCCTAGTGTAGAATTTTTGGGAATATAAGGGTGGAATTCTAGGTGGTTTGACACCTAAAGATATCAGTGGTTCTTCTTATATAGATTTTATACTTTTTGTTGCTTCTTAAAGAGGTAGAAATAATCAAGATACTTTTGAGAATGTTTTCCTTATCTGTAAATATTTAGAGAATCAAAGACAAAATAACCTCAGTGTTTATGGAATCTAGTTTTGTTCAGAGGATTTAGAAGGATAGGGTATATCGAGTGATTCTGTTGATCTTTCCCTCTAGTGTCTAGAAAGTGGGAATCTCCATATACTCCATGGTGAGGAATGAGGCCAATAAAATTATGCAATGAGGGCCTATGGAATACTACTAGATGATCAGGAAAAGGTGGAGGTTGAGGAAGAGGTATTCAGACTTTTGAATCCCATCGGTAGTGGATTTTTCCTATTTAGGGATGTCAAGAAGTGACTCAAGGCCATGGTATATGATAGTTACATGTTATCCAGCATACACCATGGAAGTAGAGTGCCAAAACATCTAAAATTTGAGGTAATACTCTAGAAACCTCTACATTAGTGTCTTCTCTAATTGATACAAGTGTGTCTCACTCTTTTATATTAGAGACTATTATGGGATGTCCAGGCCTTGAGATAGAACACATTCTTGGCATTATAAAATTGGATACATGTTAGGTATCCAATCATAGGGCATCCTTTGTTTTAATGACTTTCCACTTGAGATATGGAATTACTTTTTTGTATGGAATCTTTTTTCCTCAACATGATGGTCTTTAACATAATCGTTGAGATGGAATTATTGGTTCCCTATCATTATCATATTGAATATTATCATCATAGGGTGGCATTTATATCACAAGAGGGTGTTAGGAACGTTCATAAGAAAAAATGGGATGATTGTGTTAGACAAGTAGGACACAAGAATCAAAGGTTGGGTAATGTGATAGCATTGATCAACAATATTTTCTATGATCACCACGGGTTACAAACTACTATTTTTCTAATAGTAGTGGAGTATTTCAAGGATCTATTTCCTGATGACTTCTCAACTCTTCCTCTAGTGAGATAGGTGGATTTTATTGTTGAGTGTGTTCCAGGAGAAACACCACTGACCATCACTCCTGCTATAATGAAACCTAAGTATATTTTGGAACTTAAAATACTATTGGGGGATCTAGAGGATAAATGTTTAAATGCTCCATCACATCATATTGGAATTCACTGGAATGTTTTAACAAAAATTCTGATGGTACCCTTTTTCTTGGTATGGGTTACCATCAATTTAGGAACCTCACTATAAAGAATTAGAATCTATTTACAAGAATAGATGACCTGATTTATCAGTAACAAGGGGAAAATGTGTTATCAAAAATAAATCTTAGGTCGGGATATCAACAGGTGCATTTCATGTTCATAGATATACCTATCATAGCTTTCAGAATCAGTTATATTCTATACAAATACCTAGTCATTATGTTTGGACTCATGAACGCACTAATAGTTTTCTTGGGTCTTATGAATCTGGTTTTTCTCTTGTATCTAGATTCATTAATTGTCGTCTTTGTTGATGATATCATAGTGAATTCATGCTATAGATAGGACCATGTATCCCATCATGAGATCATGATGAATACACAAAGAGAGCATCATCACTATTCTTATCTCATTAAATGCCACTTTTTGTAACACCCCAAGCTTTCACGACACTCTTCTCTTTCAATAATGTAATAGCTTGCATTGTACGCAAGTTCGAGATTATAACACACCGCGACCAATCAAAGTAGTAGTTATGAATAGTAATACCCACATTTTGAAATTATATAAATTTTATATTTCAAAATGGACTTCATTTTTTTATTTTTAATATCTAAATTATCCTAAGTTGATTTTTTTGTAATTTTCTGAGAACTTCCAATTTTTGTATGAATAGTGAAAAATACATAAAACAACTTTTTTAATCAAAATAATTTATAGTGATAAATTATACTATTGATTGGTTTTAAAGTATAATTTTAATAGATTTTTACCATTTTATCCAATGGTGTTCATTAGAATTAATTTCACTATGAAATTGGACATAAACAATTGTCAATCTTTTGATATATATTGTTTCTTAAAAACACGCTATTTGTTGTGACAGCGGGAATTAGTTATAAAATTAATTAATGAAACATATATGTTTTTAATTATGTAAAATAGACATCATTTTTGAATTTGGAATATCAATTATAGCTTAGGTTGAAATTTTGGCGTTGTTCTGAAAAACTTCATTTTTTGATGAATAGTGAAACCACTAAGTGGTAGTTAAAAAACTGATTTTTTCGTTTAAATGAAATATTACCACTTATGTGATTTTATTTTAAAAACTCCGACATACATGGTTGTAAATAGGAAGTAATATGTGGTTCAATGGGATTAAAATAATTTTTTGGTGAAGAGTAACTTTTAAGTTTAATTAATCACGATTGAAGGTAATTAGTGAAATTTAAGGTAAAAATGATATTATAAAAATATTAAAATACCTTTAAACTTGTCCTAACTCTATTGGATGAGTCATGGCCGACCAAGAAAATCGATGGGTCATCTTGGGGACCCCATGGAGCCCCATTGGTAGGAAAATGGCATTAAAAACCTTTTATTTAATGTTAATATAAAAATGTCACAAACATGAGTTCTTCTACTAAAACAATTTTTAAATGGGGTTATAAAAGTAATATTTTTGACTATAAATATTCATTAGAAAGATAAAAAAATTTCCTAAATCATGATACTTTCTTTATTATTTTTATACATTAAATAACTTAATAGTTTTACGACATAATGATGATGCAGTGATTACCTCATTAATTAATGATTTAAATAAAATGAAAATATAAAGTCAAATATAAGGAATAAACTTGTAAAAAACACATTCAATAAGTATATTGCGAACCCTTGTCACCTTATCCTCGAAATATATAATTTTTTGACCTTTAGAATCCGAAAATCATTTCATAATAAAGTAACATTTCAATCTTTCCAAGAGTGCCCCTTCTCTCCTCTTATAAAAGGCCCCCACCTCTACCACCTTATTCACACCATCAAGCCATTTGTCTTGGCCACCCTCTGCCCAAATACTCTTCAAAATTCCCTCTCTTACTCCAAGAAACCTCAATTTGGGATGAACTCTTCCCATGTGAAGCCTTGGGCTCAAATCAAAAAGAGTTACCTGATTTTAAGGTAATGTCTTCTCTTATGTTATTTTGTTTTATTTTGCTTCTCCAACCCCCTAAAATCTTTTTATTAATTTCTTTTGTAACAACACTAGTATCCTAAATATACTAGGATGTTTTTATAAGATGTATTCTAGCTACACATACACAAACCTACATCTAATTGTTAAAGAACATACAGTTTCTGTGGATGGCGAATTTCTGCCTCACGAAACGATGATTGTTCAACACTCATATAACATCTTCAAAGGTGGAAATTTAGATGTAACTATAATTTTATATGATATATAATATTTTTATGTTTTACTTAAGCTTCTGTATTTTTCATTTATTGCATACCTTTATAGTTTCCATTATGGGTAAACGCGATATTTTCATTTTAGGAAGTGTGGACTACCGCCCCCTCAAAGTGATTTGAATCATTAATGCCATATGTGGGATGTATAAAGGATGGATTAAATGGTATTATACATTATATTATACTGTAATTATATTATACCTTTATATAATTCTAATTTCATTCCATTAAATATGAAATAGAAATGAAAGTAGCGTTCATGTGTACGTACGGCTTACCGTCTCCATGAACGGTGCATTTCATTTCTTACCTCTAAATGTTATGTAATATTATAAATGAATGTATATACTGGATATATATGATATATATGATATATACATCATGAATATAATTATGGATATAATGGATATTCTACCACATAAACAAATTGTAATTATAAGAAGTTTATTGTTGACTCAAGTACCAAAGATCGACAAAACGACCGTTATTAACTTAAATGACTACATAATTTTCCTAACATTGTAATAAGTGATATAAAAGGGATATTGAACTTGAAAAAGGTTCTTAATCAAGTAGATATTAACTCTAGTTTATTATTCAGGATGATAAATAACGGTCGAGTCAAGTCGGACACAAGGTAAGTGAATTTCTTAACCCAATTCCAATTCTTTGGGTTGAACTTATCTTTCTTATTTATGTTGTTCTTTAATTATGTGAGAAATGAATTTTTATATCTTATCATGTATTTATACTTTCTTTATGTGATATTATAGTGAATACACATGAGAAATCTATTTTATTTACAAAATGATCTTTGTAAGGGAACTTCTAAACCCAATTTCCATTCTTTGGGTTAATCTCCTACATTAAAATTATGTCATGATATTATTATGTCCTATATTGTATCTACACTTTCATTATGTGTATATATATTGAATACACATAAAAGATCTATTTTATTTAAAAAATTAAATTTGTAAGGGACAACGTCTCAATCTCCATTCATTGGGGCATATTTTGTTTTATACACAAATTTCTTCTATACGGTGTATAAACCCCTTTGAAATTTACTTTTATTCAAAAGAAATCTTTTTATATGAATGGTGTTTACTAAATGACAAAAGGAATGTTTTTTTCTTACATTTGCGGTGACAATGACTTCCCCGCCGCCGTGACCATTATTTGAGTTGTGGCTTCCTCTACAAGCCTTAACTTTTTTTAAAAAATGAAAAATAAATACCATGTTTTAATTTTCTTTTATTTTGGTATTGAAAATGGTTTTGAAAGTGTTTTTATAATATCAATGTTTTGTATTTATATCTTGTGATTGAAATGTGGAAATTTTATGTTTACATTATGAAAATTTTATGCGATATGATTTTGTTATGGTTTATGATATGTTTAAATCTGTTCATATGAGGAATGCATTGGACATAATAAGTGACGGGTGGATCCCACTATAGCTCCTCGATGCATTGGTAGGTCTCATGAGACAGACTAGTTTCTTGGCATGAGTCCTTGACATAATCATATCTGTAGTCTTGGCATGAGGCCTTGGCTACGTGGTTATGATTTTCTGGAATTATGCATTCCATCGTTATGAAAGTGGATATTGATATTGCATGTGATTATTTGACCAGTAGAGTATCCATGTGAATAATTAAATGGCATTATCTCATTTTACTTTTTCCATATTATATTGATGTTCAAGTTTAAAAGGCTTTTGTTTTAGTCATAAATTGCCTTAAATGTTAATGTTTATTTATGAAAGCTTCCGCTATATTGTTATCTTTATTGAGCATCTGAGCTCACCCCTTTCAATGTTCTAATTTTTTCAGGATGTGAAGAAGTATTTTAGGAATTACTTGCGGCGATAATCTGAAGGGGATTTGAGTGTGTAAAATGGAGACTATGTTATTGTAGTTTTTCACTTTATGATGTAATGTAACATTTATGAATGTATCTAGTGTTTCCAAGGCTACTAAACTAATCGGTCTTTAGAGACTTGATCTTTTGTGATCATGCCAATGTTACGCAATAATGCACCGACTCCTGGTAACTGGGGTCGGGGTGTTACACTTTTGGAATGAAAATGTCCACTTCTTAGGTTACATCATCTCAGAAATAGGAGTTTTGGTAGACCAGGTGAAAGTGAGAGATGTAGTTTCTTGGTAGAAGCCCCATAATTACTTAGAAATTTAATGTATCATGGGGTTTTCTGGATATTACAATTACTTCATCTTTGAATTCTAACACCTGTCATAACTGGTTATGGGAATTAAAAATATTGGTGTGAAATTCATATGGTCATAATCTTATGAATCATCCATTCATGAGTTGAAGGGACATTTTACTTTTGAACTGATACTAATTTTTTCAAAAAAAATATCGAGCTATGACATACATTGTGATGCATCTGGTATCAATATTGGAGAAAATGTGATGCCGACTGAGTATTTTTTCATGTATGGGTCTCGTTAGTTGAGGCTTCATGAGTGGTATAACTTGATTCATGATATATATCTCACTTCTATTGTGCATGAAATATACTTTTGGATACACTATCTTCATAGTGATAATTTTTTGTTGTTCAGTAATAATAGATTTATCAAGTATGTATACACATTGTGTAGTCTCAATCTCTACTAGTGTTGGTGGGTGTAGTTCCTATAGTACAATGATTCTGAGCATGGCTACATGGATTGTAAGGGTAATAACATTGCTGATTATCTAAGTTGGATGACTTTGAAACAAGATGTTCAGAAGTCCATTGGTGAATGGAGTTCATTGAATTATTTTCATAGATTCATGTTAAGGTTTAGGCGGAAAATTTTTAGGCAATCCTCTCACCCTTATTAGTAACCTCCACTATTTGAGAATGGGTGAGGTCAAGGTAGAAATGTGATCCCAAATGAATTATCCTAAGGAAATAAATATCAAATGATGATACATCATTGGGATGAAGCATGAATGGTGATGATACCTTATTGTTTCATGGGTGTCTATGGGTCCAAACAGACATCAAAGAGGAGCTGATGTGGGAATTTCACGCCTCAACATGGTAGGTTCACCCTGGCGTCACAAAAATTTATCAAGGCCTATAATGATAATATGAGTGGCCTTGTAAGGAAAATGATATTTCTATATTTATCACTCTTGGTTCCTATTATTATAAGGTGATGGTCGAATATCAGTGATTGAAAGGGCTAATACAACCATTGTCCATTACTGAGAGGAATAGGGATGCTGTTTCATACTTGTATTTCAAAATCACCACATTGAAATGATTTAGTGTGGGTTTTCATTTATTTTTTGAAAATGGTCTCACACTTATTCCCTATGAGAGATACCATCTTAGTAGAGGAGATATGATGGATGTAAGTCACAAATGTTGTACATATTCATGAAGTTGCACGTTATTTCATTTCTAATAGATTTGAATTTCATTTATCGCAGTGTCATGGATAGTATCTGAAATCATCACATGTCTTTCAGCCTAATGAGGTAATGGTATTTATGGATTATTCCTATGAGGATTATCTATTTGTATTTTTTATTAGAGAATGAAGAAACATCGAGACAGGCTAGTTCCATTGGTATGGGTGACGTGGTAGAATGATCGAGTATAAGGCAAGACTTGAGAGCGGGAAGCTAATATATGATCATAGTATTTGGAACTATTTGATGGTGATACATATTTAAACTCAAAATTCCAAATCAATGATGAGTATCTTTTAGTATTGGAGGTTGTAATGATCCATATTTATATTATGGTACGAATAATTACTTTTTCAATTTGAATTCATTTTGAAGGTTCTTAATAATCATGCATAATTAATTAAAGGTGGACATGAGTTAATTCAAGGCTTGTGCAGATCCCTGATCTCTAAAATGAGAAGAAAATATTGGGCGGCATGGTTAGAGAAAACCATAAATCCTAGCTTTGATGGTTAGTCTAAAACTATGTAGTTGCAGATAGAGGGTAACTATAGGCTTCATGATTTTTCTGAAACCATGTGATCCCAAGCGCACATCCATGTTGTGCTACTGCCATTTTTGACAGATCCTTTTATCATGTTTTGTGTATGGTCATGTAAACCCTTCACCTAAATGTGTAGTGTTTCTCTATGTATTAGTGATCTGGTATATAGTTGGTTGACATTTCATCCAACATGCAGCCAAAATGTGAACCATTATGTTTCAGGTAAAGTTAAAAAAATGAACCACTTCAATCATTTATCCTATTTTAATTTTTCTCCTCTACCATATTTAGTGGTGGGGAATATCTCTTCCTCTTGTGGGTTTTCATATCCCTCAAACAAGGATCTCATATAACTCTTCCATCCAAATTTCAATTCAATATCTATTAGAAGCATTGGATATATTTCATTATGTTCAATAATCATCTCCCTTCCAATATATGTTTATCTATTGTTATATCTTGCTATTTAGTTTCAATATTTTTCCCTATTTTTAGGGAATTTGACTATTTCATAAGATCTCTTCCAACCTGTTTCAAATCTAAGGTTTTTATCGAGTGAAGAGTCATCTGTGATAATGAGGTTGGTGATCAATTCCTTTCCCTTTTAGTTTTCATGTTCTATAGCTACACTATTGTGGCAGACACCATTGTTTTCCAAGAATCCACTTTTGTTTTGTTTCTTCATATAAAATTGATCCTTTCACCTTGATAAATAATTGTTTATACTCATTTAGTTAATTAGATGTGGTTGATCTCATATATAGACCACACATAGGATTGAAATTATGAAAATCCCCTTATGGTTAAATGTTTATATTCTAGATTATACATCTAAGTGTTTTTATTATCTTTTAAATTGAACTTAACATAAATTTTGAGTGATTGATTGAACCAAAGGTTCCATCCATGTGTTTGTAGAATATAGACATGGAATTTCCCATGCAGGAAATTCTGGTAATGACATTGTAACCATTTCAAAGACCTTTTGAGCCTTATAAAATAATCTACCAGGCTTTAGTTAATTGAATGGGTTCAAATTATATAAGATAACTTATTAATGATGGTTTTATTTTGATCAATTGAAATAAAATTATTTAAATGAGATGGAATCTTATTTTTGAGTTTTAGAGGGGGTAAGACCACACATCCTATTTTGTATTTTTAAAAGCTCATAGAAAATGGTATGTCCTTGTATGTAATGGATTATGGATAATGAGATGCCTGAGAAGTATTTTACTAATGTATTATAATATAAACATAAATATAAAATGATATAGGCTATGATATAATGGTATGAATTCTGTTTTGAATTAAGGAACCATGATCCCTTATATAAGGTGTTTAATAAAACATCTCTCACCACAGAAACTAGTTGGGTGTTGGTCTTTATAAGCCACGTTCCATTTTTAGAGTGTTGACATGGAATCTCACTCACTATGTTGACTGATGAGCATGGAGTCTCCAACTAATTATTAGATTTAGGGAATATAGCAATTTTTTGAGCATATAGGCTCGTTTAGTCTAGTTATTCATATATACGAGTTATGCCCCAGTCCATCTAAAAAATAGTATTCCTGTTATATGAAAATTTATGAACAAACATAGATAGTTCATTTAGGTTGATGAAATATATAATTATAAAATATATATAATATGTACATAAATTTTCTCCTGGCCATGAGCCGAAGCAGGTAGACCCGCCTAGTGACCTTTAAGAACCAGGGAGGGTGGGTTTTCTATTCATTCCATGTTCTTAATTAATTAATTATTCATTCATAATGTTTAGTTATAAGCACTACATTGATTAAACATAGAAACTTTTGGTGGTGGCATAATGGGTTTTTTTATCTCACACCATACTCAGGCTTCCATTGGTACACAAGATGACTATTTTACTACATGTATTGAAAATGGAAAAGTCCAGGATGCAGGTTTTTGATATGTTTACATAGTTGTAGAATAGGATAAGAGGACCAAGAATTCACTCTAGATTACTGCGGAGCTATGTTTTTTATACTTTTAGTAGAACATAACTATATGCTTGATCCCATATTCCCATGTTCCCTTTTTGTATATCAAACCCACCATTAAACTTGAAAATATTCTTCTAGAATTTCCTTTAAAACAAAAAATGCTATATTTTAAAATATAAGGACATAAATATGACACCAAGCCAATAAAAATAATTTTATCGGATATATAAATACCATGTTTATTTTCAAAATGATTTAGGAAATCCATTTATTGTTTCAAAAACCAAATAATTTTATTTTAATAAAATAATTTAAAAATTTTATACCATGTTTTACATATTAACATGAACATGTAGTAATCAAGAAAAAACTAAAAAAAGGAATCCAACATAAAATTCAAGGGGTAGTGACCAAGAATGAATTAGAAGCATTGATGGTAATTCGTGTGACCATAATTACACAATCAAATAGAGTAACATAGAACCTTGTAATCGGGCTCCATATTTCGTTCCAAGACCTATGAGATATTTACATAGTAAAGGTTCAATCTTATTATCTTCCTTCAAATTCACAATACTATAATGATTCATTTAATTTAATGAAATAAAAAACATCATAAACATGTTCAAAATTCACCAATGGTAGCACAATATAACCAAAATACCAAGACACACATCCAATATTTCATGGAATCTCAATAATCTAAATGAAGAGGTTCTTGAAAGACTCATCACACACACAACTCTTGAGTTTTGAAATCCATATCTGTTACATAAAATTACATCAAAAATAAAAAACATAATGGGATTGAGGCTTTTATAATAACCTTGTGTCTAATACCATTATATTAAGAACCTACATTGGGAAATACCTGAAACGAGAACCCTAGTAAGCTGATGAAATACTCATAAAACATTCTCTATCACCCCGGGCTAGAGAAAAAGAACCATTTAATCATATGAGAAGTCATGGGAATTATTTTTTACCAACATAAAAAATAAATAAAAAATTTAGTAATTCAATAAATTTTGGCATGATCCATCCATACATTATACATCCATTCCAAATTAGACAAGTAGTTGTATAAATACATTAAATAAAAATAGTACATAATGAATAAATAAACATCAAGTTCAAATATAAAACATAAAACCCAAATAGAGAAAATATTAATTTTTTCTTATTAATTGATACAACTACAATGAAAAGTTGAACTAAAAACCCAAACGAATTTTCATGTGATTCTGTGAGTCCCCATCCAACATCAGAAAAAAAACATTATAATGAACCATAAAATTAACCAATAACATTTTACTAAAATATATGGAATCCATGTTCATGAAACTTGGAATATGTAATAATGAATATAAACCTCATGAATTACGTTTAAATAAAAGATTCTATTTCAGATAGTTTTATGTATAATTTAAAAATATTATTTTTCCACTAATGTTGTTAAATTAGAATAATATACTATTACACATTTTCTCTTTAAAAAATAATTTATAATATAATGGGGTTGAACAAATTTAAAATATGTATCCATCCAATGATTTTACAAAATGACTTCTGAACCATTTTTTAAAAATAATAATAATTTTCATTATTATTAAAATAATGAGAGTATAATGATAATAATAATAAATGAAAATAAATATGATAACAAAAAAATTGATAAGGGGAAGATCATACATTCATGTTTATAACCACAAATATAAACAAAAATTGGATATTGTAAAATAAGAAAGTACCAATAATCATGGAAATACCTTTGAGGTCATGGAGGATTTTTAGAAAAATATTAATAAAGAACCATTATATCAGATCAGTTGATGAAATAGAACCTCCCTAATGCATAGTCAAATCCTACATGGCCTAAATAAGGTGAAAAATTGAAATGTATGTAATATTAATACCAAGGGAGACAAGTCAGTGAATGATGTTGAATTATTATAGCAGGTTGTCTTGAGGATTTTACTAGCTACTCATGGACTTAATGATATAAATAAAAAGGATGTGATATG
Source organism: Viscum album (assembly GCA_963277665.1). Lineage (NCBI taxonomy): Eukaryota > Viridiplantae > Streptophyta > Magnoliopsida > Santalales > Viscaceae > Viscum > Viscum album. The sequence continues at coordinate 1,050,001,605 of OY728164.1, read as the reverse complement.
ATTCAAAATGTAATAGTAAATAGTAAAAATATAAATAAATGTACACACACATATAACTACACAAAATGGGAACTGGAAACTAGGATTCAACCTCAAGATCACTTCATGGGATTACACATTATTCCATAAAGAAATATTAAGGCCCCAAAACCCAGGCTTCCAATTCCAGTAAAAATATAATAATTTATATATTGTTATAAATGAAACTAAAAATATAGACTCAATTATTCATCTGATGATATTTTCTAATCTAGTATTTTGAAGAAATGTAAAACTATTATAAATTATCTAAGATTAAAAATAAATAAATAGACAATTAATCAAAGTTTCTCATGCTATATCTTTATAAAATCTAATATTCATGAAAAATCTATGTTATCTTGAAAACATTTTCAAAAAACATAGGGTGAGAATTATTTCCTAGTAAGGATTTATTAAAATCCAATAGAAATATTATTAAAAATATATTTCTAAAAATCCATTTAAAGTCATTCTTTATTTATAAAAAAATAAATATTGTATATATATACCTTTTAGAAACTATTATATTTAGGGATTTTGAAATTTAAAATTGGGGAAAACATTTAAAAATCATTTTAAAATACTTATTATTTTGAAAAAAACATATTAAAATTTCTTTTTCAATATATAATAACAATGAATGTAATACAATTAAAAATATATAGAGGGTTTAAAAATTATGGTGAAATTAATTTTCAAAATTTAAATCCTTTTCAAAATATATATACTTTTTAAATACCTATTTTGAAGAAAAAAAATTCCATCAAAAAATATATGGATTTCTCCTTTGAGTTTTAAAATCTATATTTTTGAAAATAATAACTTTTTATTGAAATAAAATAATACTAGACATCCCCTATGAAATAAATGAGTCCACATGAGGTATCACTTATTATCAAAAGTTCTTTTTAGGATATAAGATCACTCTCTATTCCCCATGATCACTTTTTATTTCATAGTGATTGGTTTTTATAAAAAGAAAATTTCACGGGATTATTTTATCATTTAAGTACCATTAAAAAACATTTTGAAAACAATAAAAAATATTTTAAATAGAAAATTTATTTTAAAATAAATAACCATTGCAAAAACATTATTTAAGAAAGCACAATTTTAATTATGTCCAAAAATTTAGAGGAATCCATAATTTATAAAACCATGTTTACTAGTTGTTTAATAAGGAAATAATTAATTTAATTCACATGATTATATATATATATATATATGAAATTTCAGGAATAATATATAACCTATGGCTATATGAATGATCACGAATGACATTTATATAAAAATATATCTTGAAATTATATGATTACAATATATGAAATACTTGTATCTTTATTCATTATTTCATACATAAAAATATTAATTTTAAGATATAGGTTTTTTCATATATAAATAATAATAAATAATTTATTTTGGAATTAGTTATTTCATTAACATAAATATACACTTAAAAAAATTATTTATTTGGTACATAAAATATAAGATCTTGAAATTTTATAGTAATTAACATTCATATATATATAAATATATATTCTTTGGAATAAATATAAATTTTGAGGAATCGTAATTAAAATTTTATAACATGTAATTTGAAAATATTTATTTAAGAATATAGATATGAAATTTTAAAATATTGTGTGTGTATATATAGACACACTTACATTCAATAGAGTTTTTGAAATATATATAAATGAAATAATTTATTGAAATTAAACATGGAATTTATAAATTTTTTATATCAAATATATTTTAAAAAATAATATAATCACTTTAGCTATTGTATACCAGAAATAGTTTTCTCTTATTTTTTGGGGTTTTTAAACTATATGGAAGAAGAATAAAGGTTTAGAGGAACAAATTAGGATTGAGCAGGGAAAATTACTCTTATAGAAATAATGTAAGTTCCCCCTATTGGATATGTATTTGTATTTATAAAATTAGAGAGGATAAAATTATAAGGTGGAACGAAAAAGCGATTGTGTACACATAATTCATTCAAGAACAAAATCCCACCATGAGGATTTGAACCCAGTGGTGATCAAATATGTGATTTTGAAGAAAAATTCATAAATGTATTTTTTTGATATATATATATATCATATTAAATTAAATTTTTTATATTAAATTCACGTTGGAAAACCAATAGTAAGTTGGGTACTATATGTAGGTCGGTCACGTTGATTCTTCTTTTTGAATGATGGAAAATAAGATAACAAATTTGGGAGGGAAAATGGTGACAATGATGATAGAGTAGAGTTAAAATGTATTTGAATTAATTGAAGTGGTGGGGTCATGAGTAAGATGAAGTCTAAATGAAGATATAATGGTCGTGGTTAGATGAATAGGATGGACATTATATACTCATCTGTTTAAAAGATGGTTGAACACTAACTATTGAACTGTGTCACACATCGAAAAATTTCTTATATTCTCCACTCCCATATAAACTAAATAATGAAATTGAAAACTCGGAAATGATATACAAGATACACTCATGGATACCCATTAACACCAATCGGAAATGACGGACTGGAACTATGCACTATGGGTGCTTATCCCAATTATTATCTCTACCTCATGCGAGGTGACCCCATCCTCTAACGCTACACAGGCTAATCACAGTTGGACTTCACACTTTTTTTACCCAATAGGGTCCCAAAAATGTGTTTAATAGTCTCATGTTTGGATTATACGGTCAGAAACGTTTTTCCACAATGTAGGAATTACATAAAATACTAAAAATGAAAAATATAATTGTTTTACCCTTTGACAATTTTTCTATTCAAAAATATAAATTTTTGAAGTTCAAAATTAACATTGGGAATTTACTAATTACTAATTATTGTTATTATTATTATTATTTAAATATTATTTTAAGTATATTTTTATAATTTAAAATTGATTAATTCTCAAAACACAAATATAATCAATGAGTAAATTTTTATAGTTTTATATTCATAAGGGCTTTAATACATATAAAATTTATTACATCTTAAATAGTTTTATTTTAATTTTTATTATTTTAAAATAACTTAAAATTAATTTAAACATACAATTATAACTAGTATGAAAATTGTAGGCTATTTAATAGTAAATATATGTTAAAACCATAATATTTTTAAAACTATAAAAAAATATACTTTTAAGTACTTTTAACATCTTATTAATTTTAACTAAACCATTATTAAAAAAGTAACTAGTTTAAAAAGAAAAAATCCTATCAAATATTAATATATATAGTTTATAAATTACATTTTTTATTAAAATGAATTTTAATTTATAACATTAAAAGGTCTTACTAATATATTAGTTTTTCTAATATCAACATAATGTATTAAATAATTTATCTTGTGGATATAAAAATGTTTCTCTGTATGATAATATTTCTTCTATAATATAATTCATATTTTTTAAAATAAATTTTAACTTGTAATCATAAAAATATTTTTTTTGTTGTAAAACAACTAATTGATAAATAATATTGTATTAAGAAATTTCTTAGTTGGTTTAAAATTATTAAAAAAATCAATTTATTTCACATTAATAAGAAACTAAAAATACTCAAATTTAGGGGATGTTACAAAAGCACATAAAAATCATGTCCTATAACAATGAAAATATCATTCCTTATAAAAAATATGATAAGAGAACAACCTGTGGGTAATTTATCATCATGAAAATCCACTTTAAAAAGTTATATACATACCTCATCATCATTACTATGATTCAATATTTATAAAATACTTTTAAACTAGTGTTTAACAGTTTAAAACATTACATGTATTATAACCATTGGGAAACATTGTTTCAAGAATAAAATAAAACCATTAAAATTCATGATTTTCCTTTGATATATGTATAGTGGGGAAAATATTTCGTGATTTTGAAGTCCCATTATAAATTTTTTAGGGTGATTCATCAAACACATGGTATCTGAGTATAAATAAAAACGATTTATATGATGTGTTTGAATTAAAAATCCCTTCGACTAAAATGAAAATCAATTGAGAATTTGATTTCCTTTAAAAAAACTAAACAAAACATAATATAATAATTTAATATATATATATATATATTAAATTTATATTTGAAACCCATCATTTCTTTATAATTTAAATTTTAATGAAAAAGGAATCCTATATAAAATCGATTGTGGATGTTATAAACAATTTAATACAAAAGGAACATGACCTAAAGACAATCCATAGATCCTAATCATGAATAATAATAAGGAACATGGTCAAAAAATCACCCTATATTCTTCCAAATATGGAAAAAAGTGGGGAAGAGGAAAATAATAAGGAACATGAAATAAATGAGAAAAAAGTAATTATAAGTTCTTAGTACCCCCATTAAAGTATAGATACTTTTTTTCATTAATTTTGAGTTTAAATATTTAATAATTACTTGTCATGAATGTCCCTCTAGGTAATGGATGTTTCATTGGTGTTTGAGGGATTTCTTGGGTTCATGAAACCTGTGTTTGGTGCGATTTTAGCTTGGTATGTGGTTAGTGAAGACCATGTAGGGAAGGCCGCAATGTCTGACTAAACTATGTGATGCTGGAAAATGAGAAGATATAAGCCACATAAACTCATTCAAACTGTTTTCCTCAAGGTTCATGGTTTTGTGTAAAACTCATTAATTTTAAAAGATGAACTTTTCATGGTTTCATCATGATTTGTTAAACCGTGTGAGGTAAACTGTGGGGGTTCCCCTTCCCCTATAGATAACCATGTGATTTAGTGCATGGTTTTTCAAATCGTACAGCTAACCCATGTGGGCCATTAATTTTGGGAAAATTTTATTATTTTAAATTATTTTAAAAACTCATTTTATAACATAAAATTATGTTCTTCTCTACGCACAATAAAGAGGTTTTATAGATGCTCTCATTTGGGCCAAGTCATTGATTCTTCATGGTTTCTCATTCTGATATATATTTCAATGGTTGTTCATATCATTAAATCTGCAACGGTTAGACCCTGATTTCTTTATAAACGTTTTCTATAACTCTATATTTTAGTTTCACTATTTAACCGCATGATAATTTTCCCTATTATTAGGCTCTTCATCATTTCTTCATATTCCACCTAGTCTGAGATGAATTAGGAGATGATACTAGATGAGAGACGAAGAAAGAATCTATGTTAGGTGGTATTGTGTCTTCTTATTAATGTTGGTCTATTTATATATGTCGCCATGTTGTGTGCCCAATTTTCTTGTGTTTCCTTGAAATGGAATTTAACCCTATTATTTGTGGATAGTTCTAGGTCATTTTTTTTGAATATTTTGGTTTTTTATAAGTATAGAACCCAGAATTATATGGAATCCACCCAATGGGTGTGTTCAATCATTGAATGGACCTTTTTATGGATTTCATCCTTGTACACTCGTAGGTGTCCCATTAGACCATGCATGGGTTGTTAAATGTGAATATGTTTATGAATTTAATTGTAATATTAATGAATTGTAACTGAAATGGTTGATTAGCGTGCTAAATCTTGAGTTTAATGTTTATTCTTGAATTTCCTTGTATTGATATTCCGATTTGAGTTATATAGAGACCGTGCTATGTAATTTTTTGATTAATCTGTAGACGTTTGTTATAATGCCCAGGCGAGTTAATTGATGTTTAATCCATGTATTAGTTTTTTATGAATTTGATTCTTATTATATTGGAAATACCCATGTGAGTAATTTAAATTCAAATCCTATTATAGTTTTCCAATGCATGGAACACCTTTTGTGGTGAGACATATGAGGATTTTTTTTGGTTATGACCTTGGAAAATTAAATGTAATTATTCAATGGAATTGTATTCGATAAATGATTATTATCATTGGGTGATACATTGATTTTTATTATGCCAGCATGGATGGAATCATTTGGTTACCGAATCATATGCCTTGGGTGATAAATGGATTCATATTTGAATTCCATGGACTAACATAGTTGGGTTGAACTATCATTAAGTGATGGGTGATACAAGGATCTAAACAATTGTTTCAATGGACAGACTCGTTGAGGCTTGATTTATATGTTGAGTGATACATGGATTCAAATTATAATTCCATGATGGAATCAAGGATAATTGACTGTTTAATTGCCTTGGTTGATACTCAAGATCACATAGTATATTTTTTGTGATAGACTCGATTCAATGGGACTTTATACCACAACTAGGTAAATATCAAGTTCTTGATAGGTTCTCCATAGATGTGATTGTAGGGTGTTTGATGATATTACACATGAAGAGATACTTGAATTCCATCTTAAGAATTTTATGGATGGGTTGAGGTTCTAGATTTAATATAGAATTAAATGTCTTATGACACATATACCAAGCCAAAGAAAAAGATTCGATTCACTCATTACCTTATTATTTAAAGATGCACTATTTAGGAATCCTTGGATATATGTGCTTAAACGGGAAACTTTCGACTTTGAGACAAGTATTGATACTTATTAATTAAATAAAAATGGTAAAATGTATTTAACATCAAATTATAAATAGAACATATTTGATGTTTAATTTTTGTACTTATTTTATATATTGTTATATTACTCACACACGTGCTATATATATTAATTGATAGATTAGAATATACCATGGGTGGTGGAATAATGTTATTATATCTCACACCATTTTTTGACAACTTTTTGGGACCCAAATAGACTATATCAATGAAGGTAATGAGATGTTAAGTACCCTACTATAGGTACATGACATTCTACTTAGGAAGAGGAGAGCATCAGAACAAGGTGAGGAATGTGACATTATCGAATCACTTTTTAAAATTAATTCATTTTTTACATGTATTTTATATGACTAATGTGTTCCAATTTTTGATTCTCTATTAGTGACATGCAATATGTGTCAATATGATTCTATGATATATCTTATTGTATTCCTTATTTATTAGTCGTTTTCAAATGTTTACCTAGTAAAATGATGGTTGATTACTAATTCCTCTTTAGGTATCATACTATTATCCACTATGTTACACTCCTGAATTGATGGAATTATCTCCCCTTGGACAAACCTATGCCCTTGTTTCTAGTCAAAGACCACTCATATTTGGGGAGACTCACTTGAGGCCAAGGGACCCACCATGTTCAGAGAACTGTTGAGTGCAATCCAGATCAGGGATGGTAAATGGTGCATGAGAGGATTATTTTCTGGTTATATTAACACTTTTGTGACAATATAATGGTATAATAAAGAAATGGGATTTGGTAATGAGATTTTTCGGGCATAGATAACTCGTGTATTGGAGAAATCCAAATTGCCTTTAATTAAATGACATCTTTCTATAATTTGACTATTTCATTTGATTTAATTCCACAATTAGGTAATTCACATGAATTGTGATATTATTATTGATATGATTGGTTTTATATTTTATAAACCCTAATGAGATGATGGTATTCTATCTCATGTATCATATTAGGCATCTGTTAGAATTCACATTCCATGAAATATGCCATGCCATTTAGGAATCATTAATTGTTTCATGATGTTGTGATATGTGTTGTGATAACTACATACCTATTATTGTGATATTCATTTTGAACTGTGTTTTGTTATGAAATTGGTGGATTCCATCCATTGTTCCCTGAGGTGTATGATCCCTCTTAGATCATAATTTTGTGAAAAATTTCTAAACCCTTAAAGTGAATGTGATATGGGATAGAATATATGGGCACCAAATTTTGGTTCATGAGGTGTTATGGGACCTCATTGATTGAATCTTGAAGACTGATTGGTTAAACCATATAAATAAATGAATTCAAAAGAGAATGAAATTGGTAATTCTAGATAAAATGAAATGAAAAATTAAATTTGTAATCAAAAATAAAATTGAAGTAGATTATAGTAGAGTACATGACTAGACCTGGCCATTACAGTGGGATTTTGGTAGTGTATATGGATTTTTTGTGATCTCTATAACACCAGACCTGACACGTGGAGTAGGAAATGGGGTTATTTATTATATTGGGATGATTTAACCTATATTGATTTATTATATTATCTTTCTTGTTAAAAAAATTCATGATGAGCTTGAAATGAGGCATGTGCTTGGAATTGTAGAGGAAACACACCACAATTAACTCTTGATATATTCTAGGAGGGTTGTGATGATAATACCCTAGAGGTGGTGCACCATGGGATCCAAGGGATCCTCTATTAGTTATAGTTGTAGCACTACAAGTTGTACAAGACACAAGTGTGGGGGGAACACATTCATGGTTGGTTATTATGCTTCATTGAAACCATTTTGGGAGCACCAAAACCAACCCCGACTATAGAAGAGTTGACGCATGAGTTCTAAAAGCAACAAACACCCATGTTTTTGGAGGATGGTGGACCACATGTTTCATATTAAAGGATATAGTTTCTGCTATCTATCTCCAAACACTATGATACCCCTCCTAAGAGGAGGTTAAAGGTCACTATGTATATGTTGTGTGATTCCACCAAGATCTAGTAGGATGTCGTCACTCAGACAGATCTTTATTGGGGGATGGTATGGTGGGAGGTCCATATGGAATTTTATGTCAACTTTTATCTCAAGACATTGAGGGATGATAGATCCTGGGTGATCTCTCATCTAGATCAAGGTGTGCTATCAGTGTTTGATTACTCATCCTATTTTGTGGATCTCCAATTCATCACACCTTTTCTAATGGGTGACGAGATATAGAAATCAATGTTATTAGAGTATAGTCTAATGTATGACATCCAATAACAATTAAATGTCTTCTGGATGAATAATTTATCTATGATATTGAATTATCCATTGATACCTGAGCATAATTAGAGAGAGGATAGAGGTGCGAGCTAGGGAAATTTGACATCTTGATCTGATGCTACATTGATTGGTAGTAGGAATAATTATCCAAAGATTCCATGCAGTGATATTAGAAGTAATAAATCATCTTTAGGTATCCATTTGAGGTGATACCATTGTGTTAGGCTATGGAATACATGGATACAATGTATGAGGGACCCTGTTGAGTGCCTATCGTGCAAAAAGATTGTCTAAGTACATTGATTCTTCATAATATTTCCACCAAAAACTAGTGAGATAGGTACTTCACTAAATCCACATTTAGATGTGGTTTTAGAAGCTTCTTATTAGGTGGTGATCTAGAGTATAGTTGGTTGATCAGGACAAGGTGATCATTGTGGCCTTTGTGGCCGACACCCAATTATGTAGTGATAACAGGATTGATCAGCTCAAGGTGGCCAAGAAGTGTCACAGGTCCACTGTTTAGGCCAGGCATGTTAACATATCCATGAGGATAAGGATTTCATACCTTCCACTATCATATTTTTTATTGTAGAAGAATATTTATTTTCTTCTGCACTTTTGGATACATTTCATTCCAGTAGATTTATATTTATTGCCACCATAAAATTCCTTTGGGTCAGTTTTTAGACGTTTGATGGTGTTATGACACATGAATTTACATTGGGGATTAGAAGAGAGGGTGTACGTCAATGAAAAGAGTGACCCCTTACATTCATAGAGTGTCACTTCTTATTTGACATCCTATTCCTTGAGATGACATGATTTGATATGGATCCTTGGATGAAATGGTTGGTTTCATTTCATTCTCTCATTCATTTTTATTACCACAGGGTGATTTTAACATCATGAGAGGGTGAAGATATTATTCACAAGGGTCATTGTGATTTAAAGGTGAGCCAAGATTGACCTGAGTATCATGAATTAGGATGGAGGACATATCAAATTGTGAGTTTATATCTCAATGACCATGGAACACATCCAAATGATTTCCATAAAGAGGATTGTCATTTTAGGGACATTTTTTCAAATGACTGTTTAGGATTAAATAAAGTTAGAAAGGTATATTTCTATATCAAGATAGTGCTAGGAGATACACATATATCCATTCCTCCTTACAGGATGACTACTACTGAGATGAAAGAGATCATAACAAATCTAGAGGATTTAGAGGGAATGGGTTTTATCCGAGCCAGTACCTCTCTATGGGGTTCACTGGTCCTTTTTATTCAAAAAGGTTTGATAGAACACTTAGGTTATATATGTATTACTAGATACTAGACCACATGACGGTTAGAAACAGGTATCATCTAGCATGGATAGATGATCTCTTAGACAATATCTAAGGATCTTGGGTCTCCTCAATGATTGATTTGAGAATTTATTATGATCAAGTGTGTGTTATGCCATCAAACATACCTCATAGAGTATTTTCTAGCATGTATAGACTATATGAGTACTTGGTTATTCCATTTGGCCTCACAAATACTCCAACGGTCTTAAACGCATTAATGAACAATGTATTCCATCTTTATTTGGACTTGTTTGAGGTGGTATTCGTGGATAATATCTTGATGTATTCTCCAAATTTACATGACTATTAGAAACATCTTATGATCATTTTGAATACACTGAGAGACCATCAATTATATGATTATCTCACAAAGTTCCCCTTATGGATGGATCAGATTCACTTATTGGGTCACATCATGTTTCAGAGAGGAGTATCACATAAACCAGAGAAGGTTTGTGCTATAGTTTCTGGGGAAAATCCAAAAAAAATATTTGAGGTACATAGTTTCTTAGGGATAGTTGGTTACTACATGTGTTTCATAATAGATATATAATGCTTATAATAACCACTGACAGGATTGAGTAAGAAGGGAGTGAACAATGTATGGATTGATTCCTATGAGAAAAACATTCAGTAGCAGAAAGGGAGATTGACTTCATCCCTTGTAGAGATTTCTCCGGAGCCAAGAAGGAGTTATACTATTTACTGTGATGCATCAGTTATCAAGCTAGGAGTAGTTATTATGAAAGGAGATATAGTCATGGTTTATGTGTCTCTGTAGTTGAGGCCACATGAAAGGAATTATCTGACACATAATCTAGAGTTAGCTACATTTTTCTTCCATTGCACTGTGGGAGACATTGTTGACTAGGAGTGAATATTTTGGTGTATATAGACCAAAAAATCCTTAAGTATATTTTCTCACAGTTTGATCTAAATATAAGGTTGTAGAGATGGGTGGAATACCGTCAGTCTTTTGATTTCAATATACCCTACATGCCTAGTAAGTAAAATGATGTGGCCATTTCACTAAGAAAGAGGACATAGATGCGGGCAATGTGGAAGGCTAGTGGTTAGTGCCATCTTATAGATTTTTTATCTGAGATGAACATATTGGTTCATGAAAATCAATGGGAGACATACCTATCATCCTCATCTATTACCTATACCCTTATAAATAGAGATAATACAACCATATATTGGTTTCTGAGGGACTAGTTCTTTGGTAGATGGTAGTGGGTGGGGAACCTCCTCTTAGTTGGACTATATGCAGGAATGAAATTCTTTGTACCCATTGTCGCATATCAGATTCAACATACATGTTTGAGGTGCTAATGTGGGAATTTCATGATTCCTTTTGGGAAGTGCATCCAACTATCACCAACATGTATCAATATTTACATTTATAGTATTATTGTATAGGTATGAAAAGATATGTAGTTGTTTTTTATGAGGTGTTTTACCTGTCCATAAGTAAAGGTGGAACACCAGTGACCAGCCGGAATTCTACAACAGCTACCCATTCCGGAGTGGAAATAGAATGATTTCACGATTAATTTTGTTATGGGTTTACCAATTTCACTATGAGGTATGTATACCATATGGGTTTTTGTAGATAGTTTCATTGTGGTTTCTTATTTCCTCCATATCAAGGAAACCATTAAAGTTTATGAACTTGGGTGGTTACAATTCCATGAGTTAGTCTAACTTTACAAGGATAAAAATTATATCATTTCAAATAGGGATACAATATTTACATCTTAATTCTGGAAAGGGATACAAAGGGAATTGTGTAATACTGTGATTCTAAGGAAAACATATCTCCCCCAAATATATGACCATTTAGAGTGCACGATTTAGGTGTTAGAGGTGATACTGCGGGTATGTGTCCAGGATTTTAGGGGCTCTTGGGAGAATCATAGACTCTTGGTTGAATTTAACTAGAATAATACATTTCTTGATACTATTAATATGTCACCATATTAGGTTTTGTATGGTAGTCCATGCCGTTCAACCCTGTATTGGTTATATGTAGGAGAGGAAGCTATATTGGGGGCACTGTCTTGTTCAGGAGACCACATAGTAGGTGCAGTTGATTCATAAGTGGAAATATACTATGAAGTCTCATTATAAATTATAAATTGATTTTTATATATGACATCAAGAGTTTGAGGTTGGGGATTGTGTTTTCATACATGTTTCACCAAGGATGGGACACAAGAGGATTCAGATACAAGGTAGTATTTCGCTGAAATACATCAGTCTGTTAAAATATTTAGAGGGAGTTGGGCTAGTAGACTATCAGTTTCCATCACCATAGATGTAATAGTCCATGCATGATGTATTCATTGATTTTGAGCTTCAATGTTATTATTAAGACCCATGTCATGCCTTTTATCATGAGGAGGATAATCTTTAGGAGGATTCATCCTTTGATGAGAATCCTATACGTATTGTGGATAGTTTCTTGAAGGATATATGAGGTCAGATCATTCCTCTAGTATGAGTTCTTTGGTATCATGATTTAGTGGAGATTTATACATGGGAGTGGGAGGCAGATAAATTATTTCATTAGACATAGTTATTGTAAGATAATGCTTTACCACCCTTAAAAGGGAAATTTGACAATGAATTGCTTTAAGTGGGTAAGTTTGTAAGAACCCAATTCTTCATTGAGTTACAAATTACTTATTTTTTTGTAGTTATCATTTTAAATATACAATAATGTCATGTTATGAAATACCCTTGAGGAAATGGAGGTTTCAGGGGTTCTTGGGCGCTCATTTGGTGCCTGAAACCTAAGTTTGAGGAGATTTAATACTAGGACATTTTTAGTGGAAGTTGTGTAGGTTAGGCCATACTATTTGACTAAACCATGTGGGACTGTATTGTGGGGAGTGAAATTATATATGGTTTTTTAAAAAATATACACCTTGGGTCACATTACAATATAGTCTTCTCTGCATATTTGATAGAGGGGTTTTTCACGATTTCTACATGGATAGTTAAAGCATGTGAGTAAACCATGTGGGTGACCCTTCTACTACAGATAACCATGTGGATTAGTGAATTTTGTGTCAAACAGCGTGCCTAAATGGTTCGACCATTTAATTTTGGGAAAATTTAGTAATAATAAATTAAATAAAAAATCCTTTTAAAACCTAAAATTAGGTTCTTCTCTTTGAAACAACAAAGTGGATATTGATACTCTATCCTTTGATCCTAACCATGTAATAAATTTCTCTTTTGAATCTCTGTTTTTATTCCCATTCATCTCAATTGATCTACAATAGTGATACATAGATTCCTTTTTGTCATTTCTCCGTTCTTTTGAATATCATTAGCACTATTTAGTGGCAAGTTAATTCACCATATTATTTGTTTTTTCACACATTCTTCATACTTATCCTAATATAATATAAATAAGGATCTGATACTATATGAGAAATCAATAATAGGCATTGTTTAGGTGGTATCATGCCTTTCTCTTTGTGACAGGCTGTTTATATATGCCTTCGTTATGTGCATACAATTTTTGTCTTCCGCCTTGAAATGATATTTTACTCTTTTTCTCTAGACATGATCTAGGAAATTGAATCGGTTTTTTGTTTTTTATATTCTTAGAACATTTAATTATATAAAAACCAACCCATGGGTATGTTTGGTCATTGAATGGACCTTTTTTTGGATAATATCCTTGGACACCCTTTGGTGTTCCCTTGACCCTATTCATGGTCTGATAAATGTGAATCTATCTATGAATTGAATTTCCATTTGAATGAATTGAAGTTTAAATGTTTAAATGGGAAGGGATATATTACTTGAACCTTGGAACATTGATTCAATAGCTTGTTGAAACGTGAGATACATGTTTTTTTGAATTTCCTTATATTACTATGCCCATTCAAGTCATATAGAGACCATGCTATGTAATGTTTTGATAAAGCATGAGAACATTGTTATAAAGATAATCCCACATCTGTTAAATGATATCTAAGTCATGGATTAGTTTTTTATAAATTGTATTCTAGTCATATTTGAAATTCCCATGTGGTTAATTAAATGGACCATCCTCTTGAGGGTGGACAATGCGTGGAAATCATTTTGAGGTGAGATATAGGTGGATGATTATGGTTCATACCTTGGAAGGTTAAAGTTATTTTCTAAATGAAATTCAATTGGTTAAATTATTATTATCTTTTGGTGATACATAGATTTATATTATATTTCTTGGGAAGGACTCATTTGGATTTTGAGTCATTTGCCTTGGGTGATAAGTGGGTTTATATTAGAATGTCACTTATGGACTCAATTGGCTTGAACATTGAGTATCCCATGGGTGATACATGGATCTAAATGAAGGATTCCATGAATGGACTCAATGATGATTGATTTATATACTGATTGATACATTGATTCAATTGATAATGACATGAATTTAATCAAAGATAATAGACTATATAACATATATGGGTGATACTCGGGCTCCCGTAGTGGACTGGTGAGGATGAAATCGATTGGAAGGGACTTTGTACCACACCTAGCGTGATATCATGTTTTTGATAGGTTCACTAAGTATAGGATTGTAGGATATTGGTTGATATTATAAATGTAAATATTCTTTTATTACAACTTAGGAAAGTCATGAATGGCCTCAGGTTTTAAATTGAATAAAGAATGAAATGATTGTGATGCGTCTCGAAAGCCAATGAAAATCTTGGATTCAATCATTACCTTATTCTTTGTAGATAATATTTTTAGAAATAATTTGATATATATGCTTAAATGGGTTACTCTAGTTATCCGTCCATGTCTCAGTACATATAAATTAATTGAAATGGAATAATTTTTTTTAATATTAAATGAGAACCGGAAAATTTTTGATGTTTACTTTTGAGTGCATCTTTTATTTATTGTTATACTTAATACAACCATGTTGTATATACATATATATCTATCAATTGATGTATTGGAATAGACCATTTGATTTTTCCTACTGGGATTATATCTCACACCATGTTTACACCATTTTTGGGTCCCAAACAGACTATATGATTAAAGGTAATGATAAGGGAAAGAACCCTATTACAAGTACATGACTTGCTGTATAGGAGGAGGAGATCGTGGGACCAAAATGAGGCATGTGATGTTGCTAGTACACTTTTATACCATTTTTATTTTGTTACATATGTTGTATTTGATTATTGTGCACTTTTTTTCTTCTTTCTCATAGACATATGACATGTATCCACATTTTTTATACGAGATGTATTCCGGCAATATTTATTTATTATAATTCTTACACTGTTTGGCGTGTCATCTGTTGGTTGATTATTACTTCATATAATTTTATATTATTGTCATCTACTATGATACAATCTAGTAATGAGGGCAAAATCTCCCCATGGACACACATAATCACTAGATGCTAGTCGGTAGCCTCTGGAATTTTTGGAGATATGCTTGAGACCATGTGACCCACAGAGTTTAGAGTACTGTTGAGTGGAATCCGGATCTGGGATGTTACATTAAGTAATATAACATTAAATTATCGAATTTAATTCCTAATTAAATCCCTTAGATATTCCATAGATGGTGAGAAAATCAAGGTATAGGAAATGCAAGTGTTGTGTGAGTCATTTCGGGGAGAATGAAGGGAATTTATGGTTGAAAAATTGAAGGTATGGAAGATTAATTTCCATATTTTTATATTATGATTAGGATATGTGGTTTGAAAACATGGTTTATGAATCAATAAGCTAATTTTTTCACAACTTATTTAACTTACTTTATTTGTAATGTAATATGAAAACATTTTTAGAAATAACTATGTACCAACTATGAAAATGATATTTCTTAAAAACTATAGGGATTTATATGATTTCTATATAGTTTCTCGAAATTTTTAACCAAATAAATCCCATAAGAGGGTAAAAATTCATGGTCAACTTCTAACCATGTGATTCCCAAGAAAAACATTGTGAACATTTATAAATGAATTGATATCGGCCTATGTAATGGAAACCCACATGGTATCACCTAAATAATTTGTATTGTAACATGTGCCTCAAGAAAGAAATAAAAATTTTATCCACGTGATTTGAAAATATACACAATAACCCTACATGATGACATTGAGATCGAGGAAACATTATATTTATAAAAACTAAAATGGGTAGTAAATAATACACATTTTCTGAACCATAAATTATTTAATGAAGAAAATTGTAAGTAAAAAGATGGTTGGGGAGTGTTAGACCCATTATTTTACACTAGTGAACTGATAGTCTTTATACCATTCAATAAAGTATCACTATATTCCTACATGTAATAAAATATCTATAGATAAATCTATATATACAATGAGGTTCACATTTGTAGTTTGATTATGAAAGCTAAGTATGAATCGCGAAGAGACCTCAACTCCAATATATGTATATAACCAATTTAATATCTATGAATATGTATATGGAATTTATAAAAATAATAATATATTATATGAAATTTAATTATTATGAATAAAATATAAAAGGAGATAGATACAAAATAATATAATTAAAATAAATCCCTTATGTACCAACAGAGGGAGTTATATTAGAAGTATAAATTCACGACTCTTGTCCTGAAAAAAAGAAACCATGAAATATTCATCAATCACCATTGGTTACTATCATAAACTATTAAGACATAGTTAGTGGTTATTCAATGATGTAAAATAAGAATAATCATACTTTGCTAGTGACAAGTGATAAATTAACTTGTAATCATTATTTATGTCCACCTTAGTTCCCATCTCATCCGGAGATCAGGTAACTTAGTTCCAATCCCTTTATTCATAATATTGCTACATAGAAATAAAAAAAATATATTTATCATTCAGAAATAAATAATATCCTATCTAAGTCAAAAAATATAAATTCAAAAATTAATTAAATTATATAAATTTAGGTATTCCATATAGTAAATTAAACAAGTAAAAGCTGAAGAAAAATATGTAAAAGAATAATGCATAATATAATTCCCATATATCATAATTGAATATAATTTCACAAATTCTTGAAAAAATATACACTAGTATATCAAATTAAAAACAAATTAAAATTATGATGCATCACATAATATATCCTTCATGAACTCATAGTGATTAGTCAACAAATAATTAAACTAACCAAAAATAGTCAACTTACATGATATCATAAAAAGAATCTATTAAATCATTTAACTAGATATAAAAACATATATCATATTTATTATAATAAATTTCACAATTATATAAATTTTCACATATTCCATTAACATATAATGAAATTTATAGCCCGAATCAAATCATATTTTGTAAATTAATCCTATTTTAAGGGTCACCACAAACATATATATCTTCTTTAACAACTAGGATTCAAGGAATTTCCCCGAAGGACACACAAAACCTTGAGAAAATATTATCCTTAAGTCCTATTATAATTAAATGAAATCATTTGGGTACTCTAATAGACACACCTCATATCCCAATTGACAATTACATCATGAAAATCCCACACCTTTCTTATATAAAACAATAATATCACATTATATAGCCATTACTGGGGCCAATAATCCAATCACATAAATTATAATCATACTCACATAAAATATATATCACATAAAATAACTATGATAGAATGAAAAAATAAATAAATGCTTTAAAAAAAGTGGGTCCCAACCAATATAAATATCTAAATCCAAATAGATCAAAAATAAATAATAAAAGGACTCCCAATGAGGGAATATATATTAAGAGTTTCTAATATGAGGATAAAAGGTAATAAAATTAGTCAAACAAAATTAATAACATCGCCTCTATCAATAAATACTTTAATAAATGATGTACCTATATAGAAATATCTATAGGCATCTTACCTAATCAAGTTAACTAGGCTCATAAAAAAAGATTAAATATATTACACACTTATAATAAAAAATGATCCATTCAAAATAACCATGATCATTATTGAGAAGTTAAATCACACATTTACATTCTATACAACCCATATTTACCTCACCATTATTGTAACCTCTTAATCCAAGGTTAATCATAGTTCATGACTTATGGGTCATTCATGTCATTAATAGGAATTTATGGTATCCAATTTAAATAATAAAAATGAATATAAAAACATGTTTAACAATGAAAAATACATTTCATAATAAAAAATACTTTAGAAAAAGTCCTTATATCATGTTATAATAATCCTCAAATATACAAGGTACCATTATCATAAATATAACAAAATTATTTTTTCTTTTAAAAAAAATAATTGGTATACCTAATAATTCTTAGGAATAAAATAATATATTTTATTATAAATACAAAAATTCATACATAATCACTATAATAGTTGGACATACTGATATGTATTACAAGATTAATTGAACATATCCATGTAAAAATATGCCATGTGATAATATAATTTAACATATTAATTCATTTATTAGAACCATCCTTATGTTTACAATAAATTTTAGATTTGAAAAATGTATTTTTATGAAGTATTAAATGTTAAAAAACATAGACATACTGTTATTTAAAAGGAGCAAATAACAACTAAGAAGGGGGGGGGGTTGAATTAGTTGTTCACTTTTTATAAGTATCAATAAATTTAAAAACATAACCCCTGAAAACTATTAATATTTTTTCTTTTTTATCTTTTTGTAAATGCATATGCATGTAAAAGTTGGAAATTAAATAAAAACACAAGATTTACAGGTTTTGGCCGCGGTGTGATGACCTACAACGTTTCCCTAACTACTCTCATGTATCCATGGAAATTAAATATTATGAATAAGTGAATAAAACATTTCCCAAGTTCATTTATACACATTCTATATCCCGATAAGAAATATTACAATAATTCTCATCAGTTTATAATGTTTTACTATAAAACAATTGATCCAAAAAAAGAAAAATGACATTGTTGAAACTGCTCCACAATTTATTTGTCTGAATCCTCACCCAAATGTGGCTGGATCCAATTCTCTCAATCCAAGGGGGATGGATACTATTATATATCTATACAGTGAGGCTAGATCTGATGAACTAATTTTTATGAATTCATTCCCCATCTTCACTACTAAAGCTATACTCAATTTCCTAATTTTAACTTCCTCAGTCCGATTGACTCAATAAAATGAACCGAATATGATGAACCATTATCAATCTTAAAAACTAAAACTCTCGTAAAATTATTAGTACAATATTATAAATAGAATGTTTCTAAATACCATTCTTCTAGCCATTAAAAAAAATTCAGGTGTCTGATATTCATTGTTGATCTCTGTATGGGGAGAAATTTCACTCAAAATCTTCAGTGCTACCCCTTTTCCACTTCTATAAAAGTTAACAAAGAATGTATGATATAATAAATTATCTATAGGAGACTCAGAAAAAATATATTGGTAAACACAAAAACCGTCCCTATCTCTTTAGATATCAAATTAATGAAAATTTATCACATTTAAACTAAAACATTTATGTATTCAATACACCACATATTTCTATGATATTTATGAAAACTTTAATCTCATGTTTGACCAATTCAAATGTTCAAATAACTTATTATGCATAACTAGATTTCATGGATGTCCTATCTTTTCTTCAGTGTGGTGAAACCTCCTCAGATTCTTTATAATGTTTTCTATTGAGCTTCAAGAATATGTCACTTCCTAAACTTTAATACAATTTATCTTCTTAAGGACATTACAATCTACATTTCTTTCTCATTTAGTTACGATCTGTATTTCATTATCAACTCATTATAATTAACTTCCTCAGATTCATCATAGTGGAATCCTCATTATGATTAAATTATTATTACGATGTTGTTCCCACTATGATGGATTTTCCCATTATGATAGAAATACCATTATAATGATTTTTACAAAATGATGAAATGTTTTCATTGATGAATGCACTTAGAAACTTTTAACATCTTCAATATTCACTAGCATTACACATTCTTCATCCTTCATAATGATTATTCCTCTGATTAATATTTCTTAATGATTAAATTCCCATTGTGTTAGATTCCTCATTATGATAATGTGTATTTGATGAAAAATACACTCATCAAAATTGACAAGATTCAAATCTTCCTAGCTATCAATCATTGATTAACCTTGTCTTCCTTATGATTCCCCCATTTGATTATAATATTTTATCATGATAGTCTTCATGATTTTAAATAATTCTGTGATAAGAAAATAGTCATATGATTTAGATTATAATGTTTAAAGATTGTCAATCACATTACTTCACAATATTTGATAAACATCTTCAGTATTATTATTAATTCTTAACTCAGTAACATATGAATTTATATATCAGCAATGTAATTCTTTCAATGATTATGGAAAATTAATAATTCCAAAAAAAATCATTTATACCTCCAATTATGTTGGATCCAATGATCTGAATCTGATGAAGATATATTTAATATTATGAGTCTACTGATTTTCAGTTTGATAATCTGAGTCTGTAAAATGTATTTATAAAAAAAAATGTTCCCACCATTATATATTGGTAATAACATCCAACCACATTAATCCTTCATACAAAACCCATTATGATGGATTGGGTCTGAAATATAAATAACAAAAACATTCTTGTATAAAAATATCATTTTTCTAAAAATTTAAGAAATTTCTTAAAACAATTTTTCAATACGGTCCTTCAATCCCCCCCATTTATATTTTTTTACAACCCTCATTAAAAAAATTTCCATCTCTCGGAAATTTTTCACAACTCAAAATTTCTAAACACTCCATTTTAAACCTTTATCAGCTTCTCATAAATCATAATGTCCTAACACCACTCTACTAGATAATGTAATATTTTTTAAGGAATTCTATCCCTCAATAGAAAGGAAATTTTGCAGACATGTAATGATAAACTCCCATTTCATTTATCATTTCCTCTAAATTTTCTTTTTGATCTTATATATTTTATGATAACTACCCATTCAGATTCCTTTATGAATAAATATTAAACACTTTTTACAAAGTATAATGTTGGTACTTTCTCTCCCCCTTTCCCTTCATAATTGAATTCATGATGGGGGTACATTCATATTATGTGTAAGAAGTCATGGGAGGTGGTGGAACATGATGTTATAGCCTCAATTCCACAATCCATAATTTTTTGCATTCATTAGGTAAATATATATACAATCTAATACTTAAGAGAAATTTATTCCAAAAAAATTACCAGAAGAAACCTTCTATTTTATAATGTGAAACATTATATCAATGTGTTTTGATCTTAAATGTTTGAAATGATTTTTAAAAAGACCAATTACACTCTGATTATCACAAATTATCTACAATTGTTTAGAATCATATAATTTCTAGTCTTCTATATGATCATTCATCCACAACATTTGAGTATAAGTCAGAGTAGCTGCAACATATTCATATTTAGTTGTACCCAAATTTATTGAACTTTTCTTTTTACTATTCCATCTCACACAACATTATCCCAAGAAAAATGTTCATCCTAAGGTTGATTTTATATCATTACAATCTACACCCCAACCAATATTAGTATAATTATGAAACATCATATCAGTATTAATTTTGTATAAAAAATCATCTATAGTTGTTCCATTGACATATATCAGAATACCCTTTGTCACCAACATATGTGACTCTTCAGGATTACTTCGATACCTAGCTCACAAATTCACTACAAAAACAACATCATACCTTGAGGATATAAGGTAATGACGTCTTCCTAGAAGATTTTTTAAAATCTTTCAGATTTACACTTATTCTGGGTTTATCTTTACTCAACATTTTTATCACTAAAATAAGAGTAGAAACCTCTATGGATTATTCCAACCCAAACATCTTTAACAATTATCTGGGTTACTTTCTTGAGATATGAAAATTTATTTTTCTCTTTATTGAAAATTTAATCTAAGGAATAATGTTTATTCTCATAATATATAAATTTCAAAATTCATCTTCGTCACTTTAGAGAATGTTTGATAAATATCCTCTATGTGCCCAAAATAAAATTATATCATCCAGACAAACAATTACATTTAGAAATTTGTAGTTGAAATCATTCACATATATGTTTCTCCAACCTTTTACTTTATAAAAAATTAACATTCTTAAACAGATGTGGTGTTTTTAATGCCAATCATACATATCTTATTTTAGACCATACAAATATTTTTTCATTTTAATATATTTTTTTCATTCTCATTAAGAAGAAACCCACAAGGTTTTCATTGTAAACATATTCCTCAATCTCACAATTCGTCATCACATCCATCTGATAAACTTTTTAATTCTGATGTGCGACCTCTAATAGAAATTTTTTAATAGTTTCTAATCATGAAACATAGGGGTTGGGTATTTCTTAAAAATACACAACTTCCACATATTCATACACTTTAAAAATAATACATGCATGGTTTCTTGAAATTTCTCCTTATTCATTTAGCTTTTTTCAATAAACCCACTTTGTTCTAATAATATTTTTCATTGCTAGCATTGACAAAATTTCCTATGTTTCATTCTACTCAACATGACACAACTCTTCATTTATTGAATCCACCCATTCTTTATGTCAAATAGCTTCTGAAAATGATTCTAGTTCAAATTTAGAGATATGTTATGTATTCTTTTATAATGTCAACATTCTTCATGTCTAAACTTGAACCTTCTAATTAATAATAATGTTTTCAGACTAAACATTTGTTTTTAAGGTAATAAATTTTAATGTTTCTACCACATATTCTCATTATACATCACATGATTCATCTAAATCTTGATAAAGATGTTTTGACATAATTTCACTATTTTTTTTAAATCTCCAGTTTATCATCTATGAAATTATAAATAGACATTGTAAATGAATTTTTATTTCCAATTAATTTCACATAATTTGTTACAACCAGATCTTTTTGAATGATAAATCTTTCCCCAAAACATGTGTTATATTATTTTCTACTCAATAAAACTATATCCACTTAACACTGAAGTGATTATAATTGAAATGTGACCATTGGGTTTCGATCGTTACATGATTGTTGGTAAATATGATTGTTTGAATCAATACTATTAATAATCATTTTTACATTTTAATTCATATTATGAATATAATTGATAAAATTTAATAAATTATCAAATAAGAGTGGATGGCCCAATCTAGTAGAGTCATTACATATGAAGACAAATGGTTAGAATTTGGGAGGGAGGTAGCATCCTGGGTCTTCACTCCTGACCAAGCCCAAGAAGAGATTCAACATGTTAATCATGAACATAATTTCCTATGGGGGATGTTCATGTTAGTGGAGATTACAACTCAAGCGATGTTATCTAAGCCGCTAAATGATTATATCACCACATCACACATTATACATAAGTCGTACATAGGTGTTATCAAGGTTTATGTTTCAAGGCCTTAGTTACATAAAGTGAAAACACTTTTATTATTATAATTTTTACTATTATTTATGTTTCATGAATAGTTTTCCTTAATAAAATTGAGATGGATTTTGAAAAATTTATTTTTCGAATAAAAATTATACATTTCCAGGAAACATATATTTGTTATAATAAAATAATGTATTATTAAAAAAATTTATTTTAATTAAAAATTCTTATAAAAAAAAAATTTAACTATAAATGATAAAATAAATTTTGTTATCATGTATCAGAAAGTTCAATTTGAAAATTTTCTATGCATTTTATGCCCGCAATTATTTTTAATAAATAAGTATTTTTATAGTTAATAGATAAATTTATCATATTTATAGTTATTTTATGGTAAAATATATTTCATTTTTATTTAATTCATAATATCAATATTATTATAGAGTTAAGTTAGGATAATTTTATAAAATACATTAGTTTTTGTGAATTGAAAAAATAGACATTGAGTTTTTAAGTATGTTTAATGATATCAAAGCATTATCATAATGATGTAATAATTAATTTAAAATATTTGGAAACTCATCTGGGTTAAAGTAACTTAATAGGTGTCCCATGTTCAAAATACCTTGGTAAATTACATTGGTAAAGTGCATGGGGTTTCAAATAAAACAACTGATGTGTCCTCAGAAATTAAAAAACTCCATTTCTTTTGCTAAAAATTTCCACCCAGTCCTTCATTTCCATTCATTAAAAAATCATTCTCCACGAAATTTTTATATTATACCCTTCCAAAGGGTCTTTTCAAGGTTTACTCTCGTCCCTATAGTCCTGATCTTCAAGTTTTATGAGTCACTCTTCAAGTTAAGGGAATCTACCAAACTTCTCTATTAATCAAGCACTCCTTTTATGTTATGCCTTTTTGATTTACATTTGATTATATTGGGGTATGTTATTCCATGATACCCATACATTCCATATTATTTATAAATTATTGTATTAAATATTTCATATCATCAATACATTTTATGAATTTTTATGTGACATCATTAGGATACCAAAATTTTGAGAATTATTAAATTCACTTTTCCTTTCTACTTTTCTTTTTTAATATAGTATGTCTTTCAAATTTACGTACCCTGTTCATATAAAAATATTATTTCATACCTGTAAATTATTAATAGTATTTTATAAATTTTATGCAAGGGTCCCATCACTTTTTCATGTTTCCTAAAACTATGTTTCATACCCATTATTCTTGCATAATTTTCTTCGCAAAATGTCACTATTTTTTCACAATAAATTCATTGATTTTGTTTTGTGAATACCCAAAACTATTTATTATCTAGGTTAATTCACATAGATGTAAATATTATCTATTTTTATTATTTTCTTTACATAAATGCAACTCATATTCACTTTTGGTGTGTTTAAAATGACATAAGCATCGTGTTTTTAAGAAATATTTAAAACACTATGATTTTGATATCAAAGTTGTATATTTTATTATACATGGGTTATTTATGAGTTGTTTTATTATGATATATATATCTCTCATTAATTAAGATACATGAAGTGTGAAAATTTATATCACTCCAATAAATTGGGTGAAGAATTTATTCTCTATAGAGGACACATTTTACGATACCTTGGTGAAAAACTTTAGTAATGTTTTGACATATCAGTGATAACCCTTGGTGATAGGCTTATGAATGACTCAGATTAATGTTTTACTCACAATTTCAGGTATTTATTATTGTTATTATTATTATTATATATATCTTACAAATTTCTTTATTTATTTCGTCATGATTATATTGATATTCTTTAAGATCACAACTAAACTGCTTCACTTATTTTACCTTGTTGGGCCTTATGGTCAACATTTCCTTTACTGTATCTCTATAGGTTATTATAAAAAATAAATTTACATAAGATGATCCTTGAATAAGGTTTTATAGTGGAATATAATAGTATTTTATGTTTTTTGTATTTTTTACATTTTTTTTTTCAAGACACTAAATATTTTAAGATCCTCTATTTCTAAAATTTAATGAAATATTATGTAATAAAAAGGTGGGATTCCATAGTAGGTATAAAATAATGGTTTAGTTATTTTGGTAAATTAGGATTCTATGTCATTAGTAATAACCTTACAGACATGTTTAAATATAGGAAAACATCATTGTTTTTTATTGATATATATAGTAAGTGGTTATTGAAAAAATAAGTCCCTATCAAGATATGAACAAGTAGATGTGGCTCTGACACGAATGTATCTAGGGGTAAAACCTAAAAAACTACTTTGATCTAGACTATAATTGGAAATATTTCATGAAAACGAGCCTTTCTGCACTCATAATTTGACACTCTTAGGGGATATTTTTTTCAATCACATGTTTTTCATAATTATTATTAAGGATTTACTGAAAATTTAATAATTATCAATGAATAATAAATTTAATCATTAATTTTAAGCAATAAATTATTTTAGAGTTATAATATTAACAAAATAAACACATTTCTCACTAATTTTATATTCTTTTAAAATGTTTTGGTAAATAGGAGGAACAATGTAAATGGGGACCATAGTAGACCATGCACTGACGACCCTTCGATGGAAGACGTAATGGAAACCTTCATGAAAATGATGAATAGACTAAGAAAATTTATGGAAAATTACTTGAATCAAGATAATATAATGCTTTAACCAAAAAGGTAAAAAAATTATTTAGTCTTTTAATATTCAATGACCACCATCTTTCAGTGGATCTACCAACCCATTGATTGGTGAACATTGGATAAGATCAATAAAAAAGATCTCTTCTGTACTAAATTGTTCATTATAATAAATGTAAATCTGGTTGGGTCCAATTCATAGGGAGAAGCTAATTATTTGTGGTAATTGATTAAAAACATAAGGCCAAAAGGGGTTTTTGAAGATATAGAATGGAAAGTGTTTAGGGGAATGTTCATTAATAATTATTTCCCTCATTTGATGAAAACGAAAATGGAGAAGTGATTTCTCGAATTAAAGTAGAAGGAGAATTAATTTGTTGGATGCTATGACAAGAAATAAACAATACATTCCTATTATAACTCCTGATTTTTCATAGAACATAATTGAATGGTTGATAGATTATTCAGTGGACAATGAAATCATCTATGGAATAATCTAGACATACAAGGATATAACGCTTTTGAGGAAATCATATAGAGTTCTATAAATGTTGAAAAAGTGTTCTATGAGATGAAGTGGTCTCACAAATAAAATGTAGATAATAGATATTTAGATCCAGACTTGGGTAGGATCTTTGATCAAGGAAGAGAATGAAATTATAACGACCCAAAAATTTATTAATGAAAATCCCACATGATCTAACAAAATGTATTATTATGTAAAATGGATATATAAAACATAAGAGGTTGCTTGGTTTTATGTTTTTGGATTTTAAAATACCATTAATAATTGTTACTGTTTATAATATATCCATTGAACAATGACCACATTATTAGTTTAAATATATGGATTTAACAAATCAAATTTAATCAGACAAAGGAAGCGATGACCGCATCCAGTAGAATTTCTCAAAATGAATCCCATAGGTCAGAGCTCGGAATGGAGGTACAATCACTGGTATTTTCTCCTAACCAAGACCCAACTGATCTTCAACACATTAAGCTTGAACAAAACCACATATGGGAGAAGTTGAAGTTAATAGAGGTTACCACTTGAGCAATGTTATCTAAGCCACTCCATGAGTCTGTCACCATCACACACCTTACCCTTAGAACTTTGGTGGGCTTCACAAGGTTTTATGTAACAAGACCATATCACTAATATTATGTGCATTATTTTTTTATATAATAAATAATACACATTCATTTTATTTTTGTTACATTGTATGTAGTTTTTAATGAACAAATAGTATTTGTAGTTAATATTCAAATTCAATAATAAAATTTATTTTAATGTATTATTTAATTTTATAAATATAGTATATTTTAATAAAATACTTCTATTAATAAATTACATTTTATAAAATATAAATTATCATATAATTTTTACGAATACACTTGTATTTTTTATTAATATTTGAATGTTGTTTTTTTCAAAACCAATGAATTTTCAATAAATATAAATATTTATTTTAAAATTAAAAATTAACATATTTATAAAATTGTTTAGATTAAATGAATATCAATTTTTGAATAAGGAATTCAATATTATCCAATGGTGAATATTTCAAATTTTTTTGAGATAATCGAAATTTTTAGTAAAAATTTAATATCGTTTAAATGTATAATATGTTTTATGACATCATAAAGACCCAATACTGATATAAAACTATTATAAATGGGATTATATTGCAATATATGATTTACCTTTAGAATAATTTTATTTTAGTTTATTTATTTATTTTACAATGCTTTAGGGGACCCTCCAAAACATATAAAACATTCTAACATTTTAAAATGATTTCTTTGAGAGTGTAACTAACCTCCACATATGAAATCCTAATATTTTAAGAACATCAGACATTAGAAATATAAAATAATTTTTTCCACTCAAAATTGGAAAATACCATGTGAAAAAAACCAAGGTATACTTTGTTGTTTTGATTAGTTTAATTTTTAGTGCCCAAAACCTAATTAGTAAAGAATTCCCTCTATTTTACTATATTAACCCACCCAAGATCCCACATATTCTCACTAAAAACCTTTAGGTCTTGACCAAAATCTACCCTCCTCTCTCTATAATCCTCCCAAGGTTCTCCAATCTTACAACAAGCCTCTCCCAAACCTTTGGGATCATACTTCCATGTAAGGTATTTCTTCCATTCTCATTTTCTCCAAATTTTGTTATATTTCTATACCCTTTTGTTTTCAATTAAAGTTGTTGGGGTATTATTTATTACCTCACCCATACATCACTACATATTTTTTAATGATGATATACATTTTTCTATGTCATTAATTCCTCCCATGTACACTAGTTACCATGCATAAATTCTGTAAGGAATTTATCTCTTCTCATTTACATTCAAGCATTTTTTTTTATGTTATTCATATAAATTCCATTAAATATGTTGGGACATTTATATATATGACCCATTAATTTAAATTTAATGTGCATACAATTAAATACCCCTTTCCCTCTCATCAACCATTTTTATGAATTCTTATGTCAAGCTGTCATGCTGTCGAAATTGCACTGTGATTTTTCAGGACAAGGTCATTGTGTAGTGAATACCAATCCCATTTTATATCAAGTGTATTCACCTTTATGCACATTTTCTTTTTATTCTTGAGTTTCATGTATTAATTCCAAATTACATTATCGTTGAATAAATAACGATGTTTAATGAATCCATGTTGTATGTTCTGTGTGGAACACATATGCATGAAATTAAATGATTAATAAGGGTGTGCCATAATAGTGCTCCAATGAATTGGGTAAATAATAGTATCATGATACGTCCAGTGCATTAAGAGTTTATTCATTCTAATTCAAGTGAAAAGATGTTTTAATCATGCTCTAGGTTCAATGAACCTTGGATCATGCTAATATCATTTTACCTGTTGTTTCCAAATTTCCAATCTATGATAATCATGCTATATCATGCCTTTATATTAATGATTTTCTTGTGCTCCATTGATATTCCTATTGTATAACATGTACTCCATTATTCATGTTATTCCTTTTTTACACCCTTACTGGGCTTTATATCTCAACATTTTCACATGTCTGTCATCAAGTTATCCCATGAAATTCTAGGTACAAGGGAATGTTGTGGTCATGTAAATAATGATTTTAATAAAGATGTTGTACCTTTATATATTAATTTGTCATACAATGTCCCTAATTTCCCAAGAAACTATACATATCTATCCTCATAGTTTTATTAAATTCATGTTTTTGTAATAAATCATTTTCAGGAGTGTAATAAGGAGAAAGGTTGTTATAGTTGGTATGAGAGGATAGTTTTAGATTTTTTGGAATTGGATTAGAAAACTATAGTGAATACCATATGGATAAGACTAAGCATAATAAAAACATCCATAAATTTGGGTCAGTATTGAGTAAGTGGTTTATCAATAAAATACAACCCTTTTAGATACGAGAAGGCAGATAAAGCTCTGGCACAAATATATCTAGAGGTGAACCACGAAAACATCACATTGAACTAGACTCGAATGAGAACTGGTGCTTGAAAACCTTCCTTACTACAAACTTGTTTACAATACTCTAGGGGGATTTGGTTTGGTAAATTAATAAGCTTAGTGTGAAGAATTATTAATAGAATAAAAAAATTCCCCTAAGAATATATGTTTGAAATTAGATCATGGATAACATAGATTTAATCCTATAAATTATTATTTTAAGGAAATAATTTTAATTTATAAGTTATCCATTTTTTTCTTTGGATTCTTTTTTATGTGTTACCCCTAACATTCATTTTCTTCCATCCAATGGTCATTAATAGGAGGACATGGGCTAAAAACTACTGTGAATATCAATGTGATAAATGTTCTAATGATATTCCCAATTATATGGGAGAAAAAATCACAAACATTTTCATGATACTCTCTCAGTTAACTCCTGTTTTGAGTAGAAACATGGGTCAAGAGGACTGTTCAAACCCCCCCCCCCCTAAGAAATAACATGCCACAATCAAGATCTTCATGAGGATAAGTCCACATACTTTTAATGGATCATATGATCCCTTAATCGCCGAAAAATTGATAATCTACATTGAAAATATCTTCTATATATTTTAATGTTTTGAATAGGAGAAGGTTCTTCTGGCTTCTTATCACGTTGAGGGTGAAGCTGATGAATGGTGGAAATTGAAAAAAATATGAATCTTGAGGTAGATATCAAGGTGTTGGAATAGAAGGATTTCCATAAAAAATTGATAAATATTATCCACGCACCCTTGGTCATATGATGGAAAGGTATGTCCTTTACATTAAGAAAAAACACAAAGAAATAATCTGGGCATGTGAGGAAAAATTCACAAGGCATGCATGATATTCCATCGACTTTATCGTTACCCCCAAATGTATGGTTTAATGATTCTTTTTTGGGAAAAAAACCTAGCCTGTATAAATCCATGGAAATATGTGACTTCAAGAGCTATGAAGAAATTTTCTGATATTCCCTCAAAGTTGAAATGGCATCGAAAAATATCAGGGGTATCATGGGGACCGGAAGAATATGGTGGAATTTAATTCTGTAGGTTTGACGAAAAAAATCAAACGGTTCTATGAAATTCTAGCACCCACTTGCCAAATGTGAGGAAAGAAGCACTCTGGAAATTTTGTGAAGGGGAGAGGAAATTCCTTAGGTGTGGAAGAGATGGGAACCTTCCCATTAACTAATATCACGAAAAACCCGCTGCTATGATAACAGATAAGAACACTCTATTAAACCCTCAACCCATTATTCATTGCTTCATATGAAATGAACTAGGGTAGATTTCAAACTATGGCCCTAATCCATGGGTTTTCAGAAGCAACCAACAACCTTCAAGGTAGCAAGGGAGAGCTTTTTTACATCACTACTGTTGAAGAAAACCTCGACAATGAGGTGATGAAAGATATGCTAGTTATTAATTCAAGAATAGTGAACATACTTTTGATTATGGTTTTACAGATTCTTTTATATCTCAAATGTTTAGTAGAAAAACCCAAACACCACAAAAAATATTGGAATTAGTGATGGTAGTGAGAACAAAAAATGGGGAAATTATTGAATCCCATGAATATAACTCATCCCCTATCATAATTTCTGCTTTGAACTAATTGGTGAACCTCTTTATACTCCCTCTGGTGAAATTTGATGCAATTCATTGCATGGATTGTCTTTACCTATATAGAGCCGAAAAAAATTACTGTGAGAGGGAAACAACCCTCTATATGGCATATCGACCCATGATTATGTACATGTGCAAGAAGGAGGATGAATTTTCTCCATCATTTTCATTGAAAGGGTGGATATTACTAACCTATGAGCACGTGTATCTGGCTCAGATGATTGATTCTAAGTATGAAACCATCTTTCAAGACATACCTATTGTGTGGAAATTCATTAAAGTGTTTCCCATGAAATTTCCTGGTCTTCCCCCTAGACGATATGTTGAATTCTCTATTGATCTTAAACCAATGGATTTTCCAATATCCCAGACTTTGTAAATAATGGATATTGTGGAACTTGAGGATTTGAAAAAACAACTACATGAGAATATGGATAAAGGGTTTATATGCCCATGTGCTTCACCATGGGGTGAACCATTCCTCTTTTTCAAGAAGAAGATTGGGTCAATGCGCCTTTGCATTGATTATCATGATCTCAACAGTATCACGATACATAACAAGTATCCTCTTCCCCAAATTGATTACATGTTCTATCATCTACATGGAAAACAATACTTCTCCAAGGTGGAATTTTAGTCAGGATATTACCAAGTAAGGGTGAAGTAGGAGTATATTCTAAATACTACTTATCAGACAATGTACAGGCACTATGAATTCATAGTAATTCATTTTGGACACACTAATGCTCCATAAATACTCTTGTACTTGATTAATATAGTCTTTAGATATTACCTTGAAAAATTTGTTGTAGTCTCTATATATGATATTCTAATATAATTCAAAAACAATGAGGATAATGAGGAGCATCTAAGAACTGTACTAGAAAAGTGCCAAAGGAGAAGATCTATGAAAAGTATATAAAGTGAGAGTTTTTTTTGGAGTAAGTATCATTATTGGGTTAAATAATCTCAAGTAATGGGATATCGGTGGATCCCTCCATGAAATTTATAATTGAGAGATAAATGAGGCCAACATCAGTGACACATATTCGTAGCTTCTTGGGGTTAGCTGGATATTATCACTGATTTGTGTGAAATTTATCACGATTTTCAAACCCTCGTACAATGCTAACTAAGAAGGGAGTAACGTTTTCTTAGAGTGATGAATGAAAAGATAGCCTCAAGGAGATGAAAAAGAGGCTTATCACTCTACCTCTTCTCACACTACCCATAAATGGAGAACATTTTGTGGTATTTTGGGATGATTTGAAGAAGGGCATGGGTTGTGTTTTGATGTAAAATGAAAAAGTAATTTCCTATGATTCAAGGAAAATTAAATTTTATGAGAAAAACTATCCAAAACATGATCTATAGTTGGATCAAGTAATGTACACGTTAAAAATTTTGCGACATTGGGGAAAAGTGTAAAATATATACAGGTCATTGAAGCCAAAAGTATATATTCACATAGAAAGAGTTGAACATTCTCTAATGAAGATGGTTAGATCTGATCAAAGACAATGAATTCTTAGTCCATTACCACATTGGGAAAGAGAACAAGGTGGTAGATGCTCTATGTAGAAAGGACCCAACTATTCTATCCTTGATGAGAGTTGAAAAGGATCCAATCTTTATATATTTGATGAAGATTGACATGGGAATCATAAATAAGGGAAAATCATCAATCATTTCACAAATGATTACTCAACCATAACTTTTGGAAAGGTTAAAGGATAATCAAAAGGATAATGTGTGAATTTAGTAAAAATTGAAAACTATAAAAAAAGGGAGAATCCTCAAACTATAATTTTAGTGATAATAGAATTGTGAGATTTGGGAAAATACTATGAGTTCCATCAAATCCATAGTTAAAGAGAGAATTTTTGGATTATGAAAAAAGCTAAAATTTCTCCACTCACCTAGGAAACACAAATATTTATAGTGATCACCAAGATAATTTTTGTTGGAATAAAATGAAGAATGAGATCACTGAGTATACATAAAAGTTCCGGGTTTGACATCAAGTTATGACTGAGAGGAAAATGTCTAAGGGGATTATGAAACCATTACCCATACCCATATGGAAATAATATAACATCAGCATGGACTTTTTCAATGGACTTCGGAAGAAATACAAGGAAAACAACACTATCTGGGTTATTGTGGATCATCTTATAAATATTGCACACTTCATTGAAATTTTGGAAGGTTTCTCATTAGATCAATTGGCATGGATATATATCATAGAAGTGGTAAGGCTACGTGGATTAACACTATAAATTTTATTCGATTGAGATCCAAGATTCTCCTCTATGTTCTGGGAGAGTCTTCAACATGCTATGAATACAGATATGAACTTCAGTACGACTTATAATCCTCCAACTGATGGACAATTTGATTGGACTATCCAAACACTTCAGGACATGTTTAGAGCATGATCAATGGACTTCAAAGGAGGAGGGGATCAACACATTTTTTTGGTTGAGTTTTCTTACAATAAATATTTCCACTCAAGCATCCAAATGGATCTTTATGAAGCCCTTTATTAGAATATGTGAACACTGAAATGTTGGGATGAAGTTGGGGAGTGAAAACTCCTAGGTCTGTAAATGGTCGAAGAAATGGGAGATAAGGTTAAGAATATTCACTAGCACATTAAAGCTACTCATATTCTAAAATAGATATATGTTGATAATCATCGATGAGACCTAAATTGGGATGTTAGGGACATGGTATTTCTCCACATATCACCATGAAAGCAATTTATGAGATTTTAGAAGAAGGGAAATCTTGTTCAAATGCACATCGGCCATTTTGAGATCCTTGATCACATTGGAGTAGTGTCTTACTGACTAGAACTCCAACAAGATGTATCTAATGTACATGATGTATTCTAGGTATCTCTATTGATGAATTACATACCTTACCCATCGCATGTACTCAATCCATAGGTGGAACCATTGGATAATGACCTCTCATATGATGACAAGCCGATGAAGATCTTAGATCATATAGAAAATGTTATATGAAATAAGACAACACCCATCGTCAAGGAATTGTGGTGAAAACACATGTTTGAAGAAGTAGTGTAGGAACTAGAGGAAGTGATGAAGCAGAGTTACCCTTATCTATTTTAGTGTGGGAAAAGGAAATTTTGAGGGTGAAATTTATTAATTGGAGGAGATTGTAATGACCCAAAATTTTAAAAATTAAAATCCATATTGATCTAATTAAATGTATTATTATGTTAAATGTATATATAAAAGATATTCATGTCCTCGGATTACCATTTAGAATTTTTTCCACTACTAATATAGTCTTTGAACAGTGACCACATGATTGGTATAAATATAAGGCTTTAACAAATCAATTTTACTCAGTAAAAGGAAGTGATGGCCTTATCCAGTAGAATTGCTCCATAAAAAGATGATTTATCGGTGATTGGAAAAGAGGTAGTGTCACTGGGCTTTTCTCTTGACCAAGCCCAATCAGATCTTCAACATGTTAATCATGAATGGAATCACCTATGGGAGAAGTGGAAGTTAATAGAGGTTACCACCCGAGAAATGTTATTTGAGCCACCCCAAGAGTCTATCACCACGGAAAACATAACCCATATGTCTTATGTGTGTGTTCTAAGGGGTTAGGTAACAAGACCCTAGAACAATTATTATGTGCATTCTTGTTTTATAGAATAAATAATACACATTCATTTTATTATTGTTACTTTGTAAGTCGTTCTAAAGAACAAACAATATTTTTAGTTAATATTCAAATTCAATTAAAATAACTATTCTGATAAATTAAAATTTTTTTGAATTAAATAATATTTTAATATAATATTATTATTAGTAAATTACTTTTTATTATATATAAATTATCATATATTTTTTATGAATACAATTGCAACTTTTTTAAGATTTGAAAGCGGTTTTTGTAAAAACCAATGTATTTTTGAAAAATTTCGATCACTATATTAAAAGTAAAAATTAAAATATGTATATAATTAATTAGATAAAATTAATACCATTTTTGGAAGCATGATGTCGAAATTATCCAACAGTGATTTTTTCAAATGTTTCTGGAAAAATTGAATTTTTGTGTAAAAATTAAATAACATTTAAATGTATAATGTATTTTATGACATTGTAATGGCCCAATAATGAATTCATAAAATACTATAAATGGTTTTCTCGTCCAATCTATGTTTTCCTTTAAAATAATTTGATTTTGGGTTTGTTTAATTTATTTTGAAAAGCTTTAATGGGCCATCCAAGACTTATATAACATTTTAACATTTTAAAATGATTTCTTTGAGAATGTGACTCACCTCCACATAAGAAAGCCTGATATTTTAATAATATCTCACATTGGAATTATAAAATATTTTCTTCCAATCCAATTTGGAAAAAAACATAAGAAAAAACCATTGTATGGATTATGGTTTTGATTTGTTCAATGTGTAGTGTCCAAAACCTGAATAATAATGAATTCTCTCCCTTTTCCTATATAAACCCACCAGGCTCCCACTTCACTTCACAAAAAACATTTGGATCTTTACCAAAACCTTCCCTCCTTTCTCTATAATCATCCCAAGGTGGTCCAATCTCCCAATAATCCTCTCTCAAGCCTATCCCACGCATTTGGGATCACACTTCCATGTAAGGGATTTCATCCTTTCTCATTTTTGTATGAGTTTATTTATATTTTTATATGCTTTTTTTCAATTAAAAATTTTGCGGCATTATTTATAACCTCACCCATAATTCCCTTGTTATGTATGAATTTTGATATACCACTTTATCTCTCATCAATTTCTCCCATTTACACATGTTACCATGCTGAAATTTCATAATGAATTTCTCCATTCTAATTTACATCCATGAAAATATATTATATTATGTATATAAATTATATTACATATTTTGGGAAATGTATCTATATATAACCCTTACATTCCATCTCATTTAAATAAAATTATATACCCCTTTATATCTAATCAACTGTTTTTATGAATTCTTATGCCACACCATTATGCTGCTGAAATTGCAGTGCGATTCTCCAAGCCAAAGTCTTTGTGTAGTGAATACCATGACCATTTCCTTATCAATGGTATTCATATTTATGAACATTTAATTAATTATTATTTAGTGATATTTATTAATTCCCCATTACTTTATCATGGAATAAATAATGATTTTTAATTAATCCATATTGTATGATCTATGTGGCACACTTATGCATAAAATGAAATGATTAAGAAGGGTACACCCTGATAGAACTCCAATGCATTTGGTAAAGAATATTAGAATGTTACATCATGTGAAATGTGAGTTTAATAATGAAAAATCAAGTGAAATGATGGTTTACTCATTCTCAATGTGCAATGATTCTGGCTCATTCTAATATCATGTTAGATGTTGTTTCCCCATTTCCAAGCTATGATAATCATGTTATATCATTCCTTTAGGTTCATGTTTCTCTTGTGATTTGTTTATATGTCTATTTTCTAAAATGTACTATATTATTCCTTTTTCCATGTTTACTCCATAACATGGATTTATATCTCACCCTTTTCACATGTATGTCCCCATGTTATCCCATGAAATGCTTGGTACGAGGGAATATTGTGGTCATGTAAAGGAAGTTTTCAATAAAGATGTTGTATTTTTATGTCTTAAGTTGTCATGTAATTTCTTTATTTTCCCAAGACACTAGACCTATCTATCCTCAGAGTTTTCATAAGTGAAATTACATTTATCAAATCATGATTAATTATGAAATAAAGAGGAGGGTTGTTATAGAAATAAAGTGAAACATTAAACATGTAATAAATGATTGAATAAGCATTCAGAGAACATCCTTCTTTAGAGAGGTAAGTGTTATAAGTGTTTAAGAGATGAACATATAACTATAAATTTCTTTAGTGAGGCTAATCATCAACATCTCAACATAAATTAATATTAGAATATATTTCATGACCTTATTTAATTTTAGTGCTTCAAATGTGGATAGCCTGGGGTCTTTTCCGATGACTATCTAAATCCAATGGAAATTGAGAGGAATCACCAAAAACCATAGTTTATTCCAAAGGAGCGAGTTCATGATTTTTATACCATGAATGATGAAGTGGATGCTCCAAAATAATGTGGTGGTAGGTACTCTCATTCTTCTATCAAATCTAGCAAGTACATTTTTTTATTCTATTTCTAAACATTCCTTTATTTCAACCAAATATTCAAATAATATAGAATAAATTTGGTAACTTCTAGATGTATATTTATCTTTCAAGACACAAGTATGTATTGTACAGACATAAAAGTACTTAAAAACAAAAGTATTAACTTTGGTGAGCATAATTTCATCGAAAATCTAGTAGTCTTTCCCATGTTGGAATTTGACATTAATCTAGGGATGGACTATCTCTCAAAGTATAATGCTAAGATAAAATCATGGAGAAAGTAACTATTATTATTCTTGAGTTTAAAACCCAAATTTATCTCCAAAGGAGAGATATCTCGACCTAATCCTAGTCTTAAATAACCACATGTGTCCTTATTTATGGAGTTGATCAATGAAGATGAAGAGAGGGATAGAATTAATGAATAGTAAATGTTACTATCATTTTGGAATACATTAACATATTTCCTAAGGAGCTTCCTATAACTCCCTTAGAAATAGAGGTAATGTTCTTCATTGAACTCATGCATTTTTTCATTGTGCTACTAAAAACTCGGTTTATAATTGAAAATGTAGAGTTAAAGGAACTAAAAAGACAACTACAATATCTTTTTGAGGAGGGGTTTATTTGGAAAAGTTTGTCTCTTTGGGGATGACTGGTTCTATTAGTGATGAAGAAGGATGGATCAATGTGGTTATGAATTGATTACATGGAACTTAACATCATTATAATGAATAAAAAGTACCCTCTTCCTTGAATTAATAATTTATTTGACCTGCTTTATGCACCTTAATTATTCCCCAAGATTGATCTTTGATCTAGTTATCATCAATTCTGGGTGAATAAATAAGATATTCTCTAGGCCTCCTTCAAATAAATAGATTAGAAATATGATTTTAATTTTATTCACTAAAAATTGACTAAAATACTTCTATTTTATGGATTTAATGAAAAAATTATTTATAGACTACCATGATAACTTCTTGGTAGTTTTTATTGATGATATTGTGATATATTCTGAAAGTCTTGGGGATCATGAGGACCATGTATTGGTGATACAAAAAACTCCAAGGAAGGAGATGTTATTTGAATGTTTTGAAAGTGTGATATTTGGTTACAAAAATTTTGTTTCATGGGGAACGTTGTAACAAGTGAAGGAATATTAGCTGACCCTGAAAAGCCAAAGGTTGTGGAGGAGTGTCTTCATCCTATATCAGTAAATGATATTTTTATTTTCCTTAGTTTTGAAAGATATTATAAGAGGCTTGTGAAAAACATTTCACATATTTTTAATCAACTAACCAAGTTAACTCAAAAAGGGGTCAGGTTCATCTGGATAATAGATTGTGATGAAATATTTCAAAAGCTAATAAGAGATTGGTTACTACACCTGTGTCAACTCTACCCTCTATCAAAGAAGGATTCATAGTTTTTAGTGATATATATCCAAATGGTCTCGGGTGTGTCATCATGAAAAATAAAAAGGTGATTGCTTATGTATATAAATAGTTAATATATCCTAAACAAAATTATCATAAGAATGATCTAGATCTCTATAGTAGTTCTTTCTCTAAAGATAAGTAGGCAATATCTAAAGGAGGCCAGAACACCCTGAGAGGGGAGAGTGAATCAAGTTGTCAATGTCTTCTTACTAATGTGATAGATCTTTTTCCCATGTGGGTATAAACTAGTTAAACTTGTATGATGGTAATGTACAACAATTAAAGAATTAACACACAATAAAACAACAGAACAATTTTTTACATGGTTCACCACTAAGTCATATTACAAGTAGCACACACCAAACATATGTTTGGTCATACTAAACTCCAATAATCTCCACGAGATGTGGAATACATAAGTTTTGATACAATCACATTGTTCCAAGAACACTTATTTTACAAGGTCTTAGGGATAACACAATAGATCCCTCAGATCACTTCTATTGAAACCCCCTAACTCACTGCTTTGAGAGATTTCTAACACAGTTTATCAAATTGAAGGTTACGTCAATTGTTTGGAATTCATGTCCTTTTCCCTAAAAAAGAATGAGACTATTCTTACACCACATACACGAGTTGATGCACTCTGATATCACTATTCACATAAAATTAAATCTTCAAAAATATGTTTTGTGAATCTCCTTCATGAAGATCCCTTTATGAATCCCCCTTGAATTCACAGAACAAACTACCTTCATGGAGTACCCGTTCCTTCACAGAACAATCTTCTTCACAAATCTCATTAAGTTATTATGGTAAACCCAATCATAGTGAATCACCATTTTATCAAAAGTATTGGAATCAATCAAGACATTACAAGTCTTTTCAAATTGATCAATCACAGTTGGAATGTCAGTTTCAAGGAGCTCCCTTAGCTTTTTGAAATCAGAGTGATTTTGGATTTTCCAGGAAAAATTCCACACAAGTGAACAGGTGTATCCTCTTATTTATAGTCTCATCCATTGTTTTTTCCAGCTTCATTAAAAAAATCTTCACATTACACCTCCATTCACAAAGCACCATTGGAATTTTACATTGTCATAATTTTCATTTTCAAAACTTTCATACCCCTGTAATACTACAATTATCGTAATCATGGATATCAACATCACTGATCACGATGATCCAATTATCCATCATTTGTGATGCTCATCATTGTCTAATAGATCACCATCATTTTTCATTATTCCATTATTAAAAACAAATGGATAAGTCTATGTTCACAAAATTAATCCCTTTACCATATTTTCATGAGACCTTACGAAAATACTTTTTTTAGAATGATAGTCATCCTTTAAATTTTGGACCCCAAAATTTTTGAAAATACTGGGAAATGATTCCACCTTCAATATTGTTCTTAGTTTAAATTATAATATCCATTTATTTCCAAGCTTACTAATATTCCATGTGATGATTGACCATAAACACAAACCATACTCCATTTCAAGAAAAGAAGATCCCTGGTTGCAACACTATCTTTATAGATAGAAATATGATATATACATAGACCACCAATGTTTGAAGTGTATATTAATGAAAAAGGATTTGATCATGAGAAATAAGAGATGGTGGGATCTTCTTAATTTCTATGAATTTTCAATTCATTATACTAAAAAAAATTCACTGATACATTATGTAGGAAAGAACCTATTGTGCTAGAAATGATGAGGATTCAAGGAGATCCTTTTTTTTCAAAAACACAGTAAAACTAGACATGGGAATTTTAAAAGAAGAGGAATCATCTAACATATACCAAATTATTTCTCAGACATCATTACTAGAAAAGATAAATATGTTTCAAAGAGAAGATAATTTGTTATAGAAAAATATAATGTCTTTGAAGAATGTGATGTTTCTTAAGTTCAATATTAATCATGAAGGTGTACTAAAATTTTGTACAACCCAATGTGTTCAATCTATTCTATAAATAAAGAATATGTTCATGGATGAAGATCATAGCTCTACATTCTCTATACACACTAGAATCACTAAATTGTATAGGGACCATCATGATCATTATTGGTGAGATAAATTGAAAAGAGAGATAGCTGACTACAATACAAGGAGCCTGGGGTGTCAACAAGTGAAGGCATAACAAAAAGTTCCAAAACAGTATCACAAACACTATAGATACCAGCATGAAAGTGGGACAATATCACTATGGATTTTTTCGGTGGTCTCTTGAAAATATCCAATGGAAATAATGTGATATGGGTTATACTGGATCATCTGACAAAGAAAACCCATTTTATCACTATCCAGTAAGAATTATATATTGAACAACTATTCAATATATTGGTAAACGAAGTGGTGAGGCTAAATGATGTACGACTTTATATAATACATGATCATGATCCATGGCTAAAATCAATATTCTTGAGAATTCCTCACATTGTCTGTGTACCAAATTAAAATTTATTATGGATTATCACCCCCAAACTATTGGTCAATCAAAAAGACTATTCATAAATGTGGGGACATGATAAGAACATTATTAATGGAATTATTAGGTGTGTCGGATAACAATATACCATTACTTGAGTTCGGGACAACAACATTTTACATTTGAGTATTCAATTGACATTATATAAATCTCTATATGGGAATCAATGTAGAAATCATACTTGTTGGGTTGAAGTTGGTGAGAGAAATCTTATTGGACCTAACCACATGCAAGAGATGACAAAAAAGGGTTATTCCATAAAATAACACATAAATTATACATAGAGTAAGCTGAAGATTTATGATAACAACTGTTAAATGGAGTTGGAGTTTGATTTTGGTGAAATAATATTACTTTGCATTTCTCCTTGGAAGAGATTCATGAATTTTTGGAAGAAAGGGAATCTTATCCCTAATTATATTGGCCCCTATGAAATCCTTCATCACATAATAGTAGTGGATTATCATCAGAAACTTCCTCCATATCTAGAACAAGTTAATAATTTTTTCAACATATCACTATTGAATAAGTACATACAAGACCCTTCACATGTAGTTAATTTGGATGTGGTACAACTGGATCATTACCTCTCTTATAAGGAGAAACTGGTGAAGATCATGGACCATACAGACAAGGTTATACATAAAAATACTACCCATATCATTAAAGTGTTTTGGAGGAACCAAAAACATGAATAAGTGATGTGGGAACTAGAGGAAACAATGAGGTGGAAGTACCATCACCTTCTCACAAATGAGAGAATGAGTTTAAATTTCAGGGAAGAAATTTATTAAGGGCAGAATATTGTAACAACCTAAACATTTTTAATGATAAATGTTTCCAAAATATGCCTTTTATATAATTTTCAACTAAATGAAACTATATTCCCTTAATAATAAAGTGATTTTAATTGAAATGTTACATTTG
The DNA here is from genome assembly GCA_963277665.1 of Viscum album. Lineage (NCBI taxonomy): Eukaryota > Viridiplantae > Streptophyta > Magnoliopsida > Santalales > Viscaceae > Viscum > Viscum album. The sequence continues at coordinate 1,049,959,179 of OY728164.1, read as the reverse complement.
GGTTTCGACTGTTATATGACCATGGGTCAACAAGACCATGGGAAGTAATATTCATAATAATAATTTTATCTTTATAATTGGTATTATAATTAGAATTGATAATGGTTAATTAATGTAGAAATAAGAGCTTATTGCCTCATCCATTAGAGTCATACCAAACAAATAACATTTTTCAGATTCTTGGAAGGAGGTAGCATCGTTGAGATATACTCTTGACCAATCTCAAGCAGAGAATAAACATGTTAATCTTTAATGAAATAGCATATGGTAGATGTTAAAGATAGTGAATATTACCACTCAGGCGATGTTATTTGGACCTCCCAATTATTATATCACAATCACAAACCTTACCATTAGGTCCTAATCAAGTGTTATAAGGTGTTAGGTTTCAAGGCCTTAGTTTCATAAAGTGTAAAACCTTTTTAATAGTTTATTTTTTGTCTCATATTTTTTTTTAATAATAGTTATTCTTAATAAAATTGAGATGAGTTTTAGTGATATTTTGGGGTAGAAATTGTACTTTTCATGAAACATAAAATTATTACAAAAAAGCAGGGTATTATTAATAATTTTTATGTTGATTATACTGTTTTATAAAAATAATGTTTTTTTAATTATAAATGATAAAATAATTTTATTTTTTCATATATTATAAATTTTACTATTCAGTTTTACTATGCATTTTTTGCTGCTATTTTTTAAATAAATAAGTATTTTTATAGTTAAAGGGTAAATTTATCATATATTGAGTTTTTTTATAATAATATAAATTTTATTTTTTAATTTATAACGTCAATATTTGTTTAGGGTGAATTTATGAGAATTAAATAAAATAAATTAGTTTTTTCATTAATAGTAAAAATACATTGTGAGTTTTCCGTAAGTTTAATAACAGCATAGATTTTTCATGATGATGTAATAATTAATTTAAAATTATTTTCTACTCTTATGTGTTAATTATATTCAATATGTTTCTCAAGTTCCCAATACCATGCGAAAATACCATGGGAAATCCCATGGTTTTGCAAATACCATTGCTGAGGTGACCTCGAAAATTAATAAAAACTCCATCACTTTTTCTATAAACACTCTCCCAACACATCGTTTCATTTTATTAAAAAATTATTCCCTATGAATATTTCATTAAGAAACCAACCAAATAGACTTTCCATGGTGTCCTCCTGCCCCAAGGTCATGATCTTCATGTTTAAGGAGTCACTCTTCATGGTAAGGAAATTTAACAGCCTTCTCATTTAATCAAGCACTTCATTTATGTTATTCGTTTTCAATATCAAGTTTATTATGTTGGAGTATGTTATAACAAATATCCCTTAGTTTATATAGCCTAGAAAACTTATGAGATACCCCTTTTACACTAATAAACAATTTTTTTTTTAATTTTCTTGTGACGTCGTTAGGATATATAAATTTTAGGAAATCTCAACTTATCTTTTTCATTCAAGTTTTCTATTTATGTGGTACGTCTTTAAAATTTCCATGACATGTTCTTTGATATATTTCATTCAATCACTTTACAATATTCATTTTATTTTTATAATTGGAGACCCTTTTACCTTCTTTTTTAATTATATCTAAAACCATGTTTCATACCCTTTATGTTGTCAAATTTTCTTATCAAATTTTCTCGATTTTCTAGAGAAATAATTTTATTTTCTTTTGTGAATCCCCAAATAAATTTCTTTTCCATGTTCATTCATATTGATTCCAAAATGATCTATTTCTATTATCGGATTAATATACATTATGTATTCCATTCTTTTCAATGGGTTTAAAATTAAAAAAGCATCATGTTTTTATGCACTTTGTAAAATGCCATGATTTCAATATAAAACCGGCATCTTTTATTATCCAAGGATTATTTATGATATTTTTTATTTTGATATATGTGGATAAAATTAATTAATAAATATAAATAGTTTACCATGATTATGATATAATGCATTGGATAAGGAATCTAATGTCTATAGGTGAAATGTTTTACGATACCTTATCGAATAACCATGATAAATTTTATGACACCTCGGTGATTAAATTTGGTGATATTATTATGAATGGATCAATTAAAGTTTTTCTCCAAATTTATATATTATTATTCATTTTATTATTATTATTATTATATACCTCTTACACAAGAATTTATGTATTTCCTAAAGCTCTTATTGATATTATTCAAGATCACAAGTAAACTACATCACTTATTTTCCCTTATCGAGCCTTATACCCACCCATTTCTATAATGTATGTATCCAAGTTATAAGACTCAATAAATATAATTAATATGACACTTTAGTAATCCTATAATTTAGAATAGAATATAGTTCTATGTTTTCATGTATTTTGTACCATCTTTTCAAGACACTAAACATTAAAATATCCTCTATATATAAAATATCATGAAATTTTATGTAATAAAAAGGTGGGATACCATTTCAAATGAGTACACCAATATATGTAAAAACATTCCAAATTTGTGAACTTCATCCATTGGGTGAATAACCCTTAAAATTTACATCCCCATATTTCTCATCAAACATTCCCAAATCCAAATTTTTTATTTTAAGTAAACATGGACTTCTAAAAACATTGAAGTAATTAAATGAAGTATTATCGTTATACCGCATTTAAGAAGAAGACATGTCAGATTCCAGTCTTAGAAATAATCTTTTATGAACATGTAAAACAATAAAAATAGATAATTTATAGTATAAAATTAAATGATTTTATTTCAATAACACATTTCATACCATTTCCAACGAGCTTCTATTTTCTCTTACTACTCTATTTTGGTTTACAGTATAGGGAGAACTATACCAATGATTGATATAATGGTTTCTCAAATAATATTTATAATAATTTTAGTTGAGTTAAAATAACATTATTTCTTCTCAACATCATTATATAACCCCCCCATTTCTTTCTCATATTTTTTTCTAGATAATTTGAGGATTTCAACATCCTGTCACTTGTGCATCATAAACATGATGTTGGTCATCTTGGTGAAAGAATCAACAAATTTAATAAAGTATAAATATCAATTTGTTTATTGATGTCTCATTATCCCACATTTGTTAGAATGAATAATAAAAAATGTTCTGGTAGATTGAATCTCAACCCTTTTATAAATTGTGTTTGTCATATTCCATTTTTAACAAGTTACACAAAAACTTTTGTCTCTTCTTTTTATTAATGGAATAATTCAATCAACATATAATTTAGAATGTTTATTCATACCTTTTATTCGCATTTTCACATATCTTCACTTCCCTAATTTGATTTCATTTTTACCACTAATGTAATATGAGTTGTTGAATACTTATATTTGGAATAGATTCCTACTAGTTCATTCTCATTCTATAATAACTTTTCCATCATTCACACTTTTGATGATAAAAATTTATTTAAAAAAAACCATATTTTCCATCATCACAATTTTGACATGCTCTAATTATGTTATGTTTTATCCCATAAAAAAATATTTTTTCCTTATATTTCAACATTTTCTCTTCAATATTATTTATTCTGATTCCTTTAATTTTTGTGGAACTATCATTACCAAAGATATGTTATCCTCCATCATGAAATTAATCATGTTTCAAAATTTTTATATAAAATTTCTGATATTAACAAAAACCCCTAACATGTATCCTTGTTTTGTTACATTTACTTGTTTTCAAAGCTACCTCAACAAAAAAATTTCTTTCCTCATCCTTCTTCTTTTCATACTTTTTTTCTTTTCTATTATAATATACTACTTCTAAAAGGATTTTCATAAATCTTTTATCATGATGGCCTTCCTGAAAAAATATTCCCAAATCGTCCTCTAAACATTCAAAATGATTTTTTTAGGAATTTTCTTACATTTTGAGAATTCACCTTTTCAATGTTATGTATGATAGAAAAGTTACTATTTCTAATTTCACTATTTCTTAAACATTGAAAAAAATTATTCCAGGTATAGATAATAAGTTCCAAAAATTAAAAGCTTTGTACCCATAGATTCCACAACACCAAAAATATCCATTGAATCTTGATATTCTATTAATGATAGAACTTTTTCTATAGAAACGTTGTCTAGGATGGTAACTTATTTATTCTATAACATACTTAGGATGTATACCATCTTTTTTTCTAGTGATGTTTCAACATTTCATGGGTTTATTGGTTTCTCAGATCGTTTCCCCACCCAAGACTTCCTAACCCTTCTTCTAGAACCTGAATTGTTAAAATATTCTTGTAAAACATTAATTTTCGTGAAGGAATATTTCACCTGATTATCATATTATGACTTCAAAAATACATTAAAAGTCTCAGATTTTACTTCTTAAACATTCATGAAATTTTCATCCAACTTATTTAGAGAAATTTTAGGAAGAAGAAATTTTTATTGAAACTTGTTATCTTATTCTTCCATAGAATTAAACTTCATATTGATATCTTCAACCATTTTTCTATGTTTGGAAATTAAATTTTTGTAAATTAATATATCTTGAATGTATTCTACCTCATTATTGATGATTTATTTTCTTCCATAAACAACTTCTTCAAAATATATCTGCATTAAAATAAATTATCATTTGATACTTTTATTCAATACACTCAACAAGTTCTTTTCTAATCTGAAACACCTTATATGATTATTCACCATCTTCTTGACTCTCCGATGAATATTTTTGTCTTAACTTTTTCAATGAATGTTTTAATTTTTTTTCCTGAAAATTCATCCCCAGATGAATTATTGTCAGTTGAGTTTGATTGAAAATTCTTATTCAACATACTTATTTTGTTTCCATTAAACATTTCTTGTATTTTTTGTTAAATTTTCTTCGTTATCATTTTTGTTCCACTTATTCCATTTAGTTTTTTTCATTGCAATCACCATTATATTCACTAAATATCACCTTAGAGCAATTCATTAAAATTTGTCTGATTCCACCACAGTGAAAACATTTTATAGGAATCTTACCTATATATTTTTCTCTTCCAATTTGATAGTTTTTAAATATAAGAGACAAAATCTTATCATTAAACACATCATCTTCCATATCTTCACACTCACAAGCTGTAACGCCCCGACCCTAGTTACCCAGAGTCGGTGCATTATTACATAACATTGGCATGATCACGAGAAAGATCAAGCCTCAAAAGACCGATTGGTTTAGTAGCCTTGGAAGAACTAGACACATCCATAAATTTTTACATTACATCATTAAAAAAAACATCTTTTCTTCATATCCCCTCATACTATCCCTGAAGGTCATTCATAAATTACTTCTTCATAACCCTGGGAAAAATAAAACATTGAAAGGGGTGAGATCAGATTCTCAGTAAGGATAACATTATATCAGAAACATTCATAAATAAGCATAAACACATATGGCAATTTTTAACTAATACAAAAGCCTTTTAAACTTGAACTTCAGCATAAAATGGAAAAGGTAAAATGAAATAATTCCATTTACTAACTCACATGGATATTCTACTAGTCGAATGATCACATGAAATATCAATAACCACTTTCATAATGATGGAATGAATAATGCCAGACTATCATAACCACATAGCCAAGGCCTCGTGCCAAGACTACAAATAAGATTTTGCCAAGGCCTTATGCCAAGACACTAGTTTGTCTCATGAGACCTACCGATGAATCGAGGATCTATAGCGGGCTCCACCCATCACTTATTAAGTCCAATGCATTCCTCATATGAACAGGTTTAAACATAACATAAACATTTGTATTAAAAATATCATACGAAATGTCAATACTTCTACCACAAACCATGAATGGTATAAAAATAGAACATCCACAGTCAAATATAACTCATTTGATACAATATGGAAGATTGTATCGTATCACATTAACCTCAATCATGAATAATGAAGGATGTTGACATAGATGAAAATAATCATCAAAACTATTTGAGGGAAATATCCCCCTTTTCTTGAAATCATTTAAATGTCACACTATTTGTCAAGAAGCCATTTAAAAACAGATTTTTGAATCAATGTTTCCCATACCACATTGAAACTTTTAAAATGAGTTTTGATTTTAAAACTTTAATGTCCATATAAATAAATCCTTAAAACCATTTTTTAAAACATGGACATTAATGAGCAAGATTTAGAAGAATAAGTCTTTAAAAAATTTTAAAATGGTATTTTGGTTAGAGATTATAACCAAAAGAGAGACACTTGAGTACAAATAATTGAGGTAATCAAAACATTGTAATATCATGAGAATAAAGGGATTCATGATATACTATGTCAAAGTACATTATATACACCACATAAAAGTGATTTGGTGTATATCAACAAAGAAGTCCCAATTGAATGTAAATTGAGATGAAATCTCTCATAAAGGCCGTATCCTTAGGTTAAGGATAAATCAACGACATAATTATGTGTGAAAATATAAATACACTAAATATGATTGAATGTTCATTGTAAAACAATCAAAGGATATTCACACATATTCTTGTAGAAACAACACCAACGAATTGGATGTTTAACTCAACAAATGGTGAAAGAGTTAAAATTACTCTTATCAAATTCATATTAATGACTTGAGAATTATCAATAGAGTGATTATGTGTATCAAAAGTATATCCACAGGAAGGGGAGTGGAAATTATGACATAATCAAATGAATAGTGATTCCACACATAATCTTGGAGTAATATAATCAATGAAATATGCGTAAAGACGAATGAGTGGAAATTGAAATCTCAAATTCCCTTATCGATTTGGTAACTTACGAAACAAACAACCATGAAATAAGGATCACACCATTACTATTTAAATACCCATAAATTAAATTATATTACACAATGAATACAATCATGGGCAGTACACATACACCACATGTAATAATTAAGTGGTGAACAATGGAATTCTTGCGAAATTAAGAGCGAGATAAGAAACTCTTACCACGTTAATCAACTGAGTCGTATGGACAAATGTTAATAACCACAAAATGATTTACAGAATAACATGAATATAAATGTAATCATGATAATATATATCAAATGGCAGTACACAATACACCACTTTCAATAATTTAGTGGCGAACAATGGAAATCTGACAGAATTGAAAGTGAGATAAGAAAATCCCTTACTTTTTACTTTTTCCTTGGTCGATGGTAGGTTTAACTCCTGTATAATGGTTAAATAATTGTTATTGAATAATACAAGAATCATTTACTTTAATATGATATCATATATGATCTTTTAACATTGATTTGTTAATAATATCTTAGAATTATCGTTATTTCGGGTGTTAACGGGTTCATTTTAATTTATATTCTTTGTTATGTGAGCCATATTCGTTATTAATGGGATGTATATTATTCATATCCAGAATGATATCATGTCCTTAGATACTTTTTTTAAATCATCAAATTATAATTATACTTGAATGGATATGATGGACAATGAATTTCATCGCGTTCCTGGAGACGGTAGTCCGTACATACGCACGAGCGACAATATCATTCTTTTGATATTAAAATAATATATAATTGGATTTTATATCATATATACAGAATCATTATCATGTTATATTTATTATTTACATGATTTAAACATCATTATTATACCCATCCAAATAATAATATATTGAATAACAATTACACCACGACGTGGAGACGGTAAGCCGTACATACGCACGTATGGTGACATGTTATTCAAAGGATGGATAGAATACTGAATATGGTTGTACCATATTTATAATAACATCACAGTATATATATGATACTGGAGTTATTATTTTATAATGGAAATAACAAAGAAATAGGAAGTGGAAGAAGAAAGGAACTTGAAAAGGGGTGGTGAAAACATTACCTCTTCTTCGGGTTCTTCCTTTTGATTTGATCAAAAGGGCTCCTTAGGTTGGCTTTCTGATCAAACTAAGGCCTCTAGGTTGTAGTGAGGGAAGTTGAGATAGTATTTGGGCAGGGTTTGGCCGATCCAAAGGGGTTTGAAGGTGTGAAGAAATGAGAAGGAGGAGTGCCCTTTTATAAGAGGAGTGAGGGGCACCTTTGGAAAAGCTAGAGATATTAGTTAATAATAAATTTATATTCGGTTTCCAATGGCTCCAAAGTTGACTATTCAAAGGTTAAGGTGAGTATGGGTCGAAAACAACTCAACCAATAGAATTTAGACAGGTTTGGGTACTTATATTAACCTTATCTTTAAGTATTAACTCTAAGTTAATTAGTTTCACTTTTACAATGTCTCTTTGTATTTTTATATTATATGGTTAATAAACATACCATATACATACAAGAGACCCCCAAGTGGTCCATTAATGATACAACTATCATGATATAAGTCTCTTTGCCGAACCTTAGATTTTTAGGAATTTAATATCAATTAATAATATAATATTTGTTTTAAAAACTCTTTTATGTCAATTTTGACACTATTCAATAGTTGATTTTTTTGAAACTCATAACAGATTGATTACTTCGAAAAAAGTCAATTAAATCAATACTAATATATCATATTATCCTAGAAAATTATTTTAATTCATTAAAGGTTTCATATTATATTAATTTGGGTATTTATAATATCAATTATTTTGATTGTTCACTATTATAGTAATTACTGCATCATCATTGTGTCATAAATAAATTAAATTATTTAATGTCTAAAAATTATAAATAAAATATCATTATGTAGAAAATCTTTTTATATTTCTAAGGAATATTTATAATCTAAAATCCAACATATATAACCCTCTTTAAAAATTGTTTTGTTAAAAGATATATGCTTGTGTCATTTTTGTATTCATTTTAACTTAATTAAAATAAACTGTCATTATCACTTACAAGTGGATCCATGGGGTCCCGAAATCGACCCAAAGATGCCCATGGTCGACCATTTATCAGCCAATAGGGTTAAGACACGTTTTAGGGTAATTTAGTATTATTATAATATTATTTTTTAACCCTTATTTACCGGATTTACCCTTAACCATGGTAAATAAAATATTTACCGCAGTAATTATTCAAAATGTCTAAAAATAAAAGTTACCTATTTACACAATTTTAACATACTGATTCCAAATATGTAATCCATTTTCCTAAATTAAAAACACAGAAGTGGCAGAAATTAATTTAAAATTAATTCCTGTTGTTAAAACAAAAAGCGTGTTTTTTAGAGATAATAACTATCAAAAGATTGTCACTTGTTTATGTCTGGTTTAAATGTGAAATTATGTTCAATGACCCACATTGTATTACATGATAAAAATATATTCTAAATATACTTTAAAACCACTCAAATTCATAATTTATCACTGTTAATTATTTTGATTAAAAAAGTTGTTTTTAATTAAAATTTAGTAATTTTCACTATTCATCAAAATATAAAAGTTATCCAAAAAGTACCAAAATTTCACCCTAGGCTAATTTAGATGTTACGAATCCAAAAATGAAGTCCATTATGAGAGATAGAATTTATAAAATTTCAAAAATTAGGTATTACTATTCATAACGGCTAGTTTGATTGGTTATGGTGTGTTAAAATCTCGAAGTTGCGTACAATGCACGCCATTGCATTATTCGAAAGGAAACATACCGAGGAAACTTGGGCTGTTACATTCTCCCCTCCATCAATAAAATGCGACCTCGCAATTTTTAAAATTTTTCTTGGGAATATAATGGAAAGTCTCACATCGGAAAAAGAGTCAATAAAACTATCACTTTAAAAGAAAGAAAGAGAGGTATAAGGGTCATCCAAGATAACCCATACTTGGATTCCATGTAAGAAAACATGGATATGGATGATAAACTAAGTGTCAAGTTCTGATGGAGAGGGATAGAAATCATGATCAGGAGAAAGTTAACAATGAGAAAACCACAAAATTGTGTTGGGACAAACGGCCATTAGTCTCCTAGTAGGAAAGTAAACAGACAACATTTTTTTTAAAGTTACATTACATAAGGAAGAGGATTTCATTTATGATATTGACTAAGAACATTATGAGATATACTTACATTTTAAGTAAATTTTCATTTTTTAATAAATTTCCACCACTAACTCAATTTTTTTTAAACGATGAGTATTCAAGAAGACTTGGTCACACTGGAAGAGCTAGAATAAACTTCTATAGAATCACATGATCCATGCAGGATAAACCATATATTTACATTGTCTTTGAAGATTAATCAAAACCAAAAAAGTTAGTTAATGATCTACTGATCCCCCAAAAGGATATTCATTGAGATAAATATGCACTAATCTTAATTTCTAAAATTAAACCAACAATACCCCAAAGTTAAATAGATACCATTCAATAACCAATTGTCCTTAAAATCCTTTAATATAATCCAAACTAATATTGAAACCCAAATCATAGAAGAATTTGATTATTTAGTCTCCCATGTTACATTGTATCTCCAAATGACATCAAATACTCTTAAAGTCACATACTTAAAAGTAATTAACATCATCACATATTCTCTGTTATTGGTTAATTATTTCCATAAATAACCCAAATCACTATAAATCAACAATAAAAACGTAGATAAAAATCCACCATTACTCTACAAATGAAACCCCATTGTATTCTATTTTCCTTGGGCATATAGTGATCCCAACAAAGCGAACATCTTCCAAAATAACATTTATCACTTAATCACCAAATCATTTTCCTATACCAAGGGTATTCATTTGATAAGACATAAGAACCCAAATCATCTTATTATTGATCAATAAAATCATTTAACAAAAAAAATAGTCACATTAACCAGGGACTTCACGTAGTCCAGTGGTAGGCGATAAATCCCAATCCCACTTTGGTTGTGGGTTCGATTCCCACAGCTTTGTCCGACGCGACGGGTTGTCACACGGTCTACGTGTTATCCTTTTTCAAAAACTATATTTTATAATATTACCAAAATGAGATAAATTCCTCAAAATAACATAATTTAACCACAAATGTTATATCATACTTTGCATTTTCATCCCAAATTATAATAACTTATCATTTTCTCAAACCCCAATGATCATATAAAACCAAATGGTTATTTATACCTATATCCACAAGAGAAGAGACAATTCTTCCTCAAATATCATTCTCCCATGGAAAACTGCGGGGTTACAAACACAAGAGAAAATTATTCCAAAGTAAACCCATCAACAAGGGGTGCTAATACTTTTTAAAATTTTCTCCATCCATTTATTTCCACATAGCTTATTCTTTTACCAAGAAAATATTCTATAGAATAGGAAATTCACTCGGGTAATGGCCAGGTCCCCTACATTTATGGAAAATGACTGTAAATGGACTCTTGGGACCATTTTTATCTTCTTCCATAGTACTCTTCATTTTTCTTCGGCAATTATTCACTTTATGTCCTTCCTTCCCGCACGTAAAACATTTCGTTGTCCCATTGAGACACTTTCCTGGGTGTCTCTTTCCACATTTCCTGCATGATGAAAATTGAGGTTTCATTTCTCCATGGTCTCCATTGCTGGAGATCTTATCATTTATCACCTTTCTCTTCCATGTTGAGTCTGGGAGTTGGTTAATATATATGTTATTGATCATATTTTTGGAAAACTGATTTGGCATAAAGACGATATCCTTTACGCCTATCAACATTCCATTTTGTTGCTCATTTCCACCACTGTTCCGACCTTGTACATCATTCTAAAAGTCACTATGACTTCCTTGGAATCCAGCCATTGACTAAAACCAGAAAGCATTGTGTGAGTAATAGTAGTTTTAAAATCATTTAGAGATTAAAATGTCACCATATTCTCAATTTGAAACATATTAGGATTAACTAATGTCATTTACTCTCATATTATGTATATATGACTTAAATCGGTTTGTAAAGAAAATGTAAATTATCCTAAGCATATCCCCCGGGAGTGTCGTAACCAAGAGTGCAGCAAGGCCCGTTGTCGTGCACCAGTCCCCGTTCGAGTCTAGCTCAAAGTGGTGTTTTCGAGTTTTACCCCTAGGTACATCTGTGCTAGAGCCGCCTCTACCTGCTCGTATCCATACATGGATGTATTTCTCGGAAAACTCACAAAATCTCAACAATACCAAAATTCTAGGAAGTTCTTTTATACTAATCCTCAAAGTTCATCTTAGGTCTACGTGCTCTAATCAGAGTTTATCTAAATCTAGCTACCAAGGTTTCTACTAAACTTCCTCTGATACCAACTGTAACGCCCTGACCCAAGTTACCCAGAGTCGGTGCATTATTACATAACATTGGCATGATCACGAGAAAGATCAAGTCTCGAAAGACCGATTGGTTTAGTAGCCTTGGAATAACTAGATACATCCATAAATTTTTACATTACATCATTAAAAAAAACATCTTGTCTTCATATCCCCTCATACTATCCCTGAAGGTCATTCATAAATTACTTCTTCATAACCCTGGGAAAAATAAAACATTGAATGGGGTGAGCTCAGATGCTCAGTAAGGATAACATTATAGCAGAAACTTTCATAAATAAGCATAAACACTTAAGGCAATTTATAACTAAAACAAAAGCCTTTTAAACTTGAACTTCAGCATAAAATGGCAAAGGTAAAATGAAATAATTCCATTTAATTACTCACATGGATATTCTACTAGTTGAATGATCACATGAAATATCAATAACCACTTTCATAATGATGGAATGCATAATGCCAGACTATCATAACCACATAGCCAAGGCCTCGTGCCAAGACTACAAATAAGATTTTGCCAAGGCCTTGTGCCAAGACACTAGTTTGTCTCATGAGACCTACCGATGCATCGAGGAGCTATAGCGGGCTCCACCCGTCACTTATTAAGTCCAATGCATTCCTCATATGAACAGGTTTAAACATAACATAAACATTCGTATTAAAAATAGCATACGAAATGTCAATACTTCTACCACAAACCATGAATGGTATAAAAATAGAAAATCCACAGTCAAATATAACTCATTTGATACAATATGGAAGATTGTATTGTATCACATTAACCTCAATCATGAATAATGAAGGATGTTGACGTAGATGAAAATAATCATCAAAACTATTTGAGGGAAATATCCCCCTTTTCTTGAAATCATTTAAAAGTCACACTATTTGTCAAGAAGCCATTTAAAAATAGATTTTTGAATCAAAGTGTCCCATACCACTTTGAAACATTTAAAAGGAGTTTTGATTTTAAAAATTTAATGTCCATATAAATAAATCCCTAAAACCATTTTTTAAAACATAGACATTAATGAGCAAGATTTAGAAGAATAAGTCTTTAAAACATTTTAAAATGGTATTTTGGTTAGAGATTCTAACCAAAAGAGAGACACTTGAGTACAAATAATTGAGGTTATCAAAACTTTGTAATATCATGAGAATAAAGGGATTCATGATATACTATGTCAAAGTACATTATATACACCACATAAAAGTGATTTGGTGTATATCAACAAAGAAGTCCCAATTGAATGTAAATTGAGATGAAATCTCTCATAAAGGCCGTATCGTTAGGTTAAGGATAAATCAACGACATAATTATGTGTGAAAATATAAATACACTAAATATGATTGAATATTCAGTGTAAAACAGTCAAAGGATATTCACACATATTCTTGTAGAAACAACACCAACGAATTGCATGTTTAACTCAACAAATGGTGAAAGAGTTAAAATTACTCTTATCAAATTCATATTAATGACTTGAGAATTATCAATAGAGTGATTATGTGTATCAAAAGTATATCCATAGGAAGGGGAGTGGAAATTATGACATAATCAAATGAATAGTGATTCCACACATAATCTTGGAGTAATATAATCAATGAAATATGCGTAAAGCCGAATGAGTGGAAATTGAAATCTCAAATTCCCTTATCGATTTGGTAACTTACGAAACAAACAACCATGAAATAAGGATCATACAATTACTATGTAAATACCCATAAATTAAAGTATATTACACAATTAATACAATCATGGGCAGTACACATACACCACATGTAATAATTAAGTGGTGAACAATGGAATTCTCAAGAAATTAAGAGCGAGATAAGAAACACTTACCACGTTAATCAACTGAGTCGTATGGACAAAAGTTAATAACCACCAAATGATTTACAGAATAACATGAATATAAAGAGAATCATGATAATATATATCAAATGGCAGTACACAATACACCACTTTCAATAATTTAGTGGCGAACAATGGAAATCTCACGGAATTTAAAGTGAGATAAGAAAATCCCTTACTTTGTACTTTTTCCTTGGTCGATGGTAGGTTTAACTACTGTATAATGGTGAAATAATTGTTATTGAATAATACAATAATCATTTACATTAATATGATATCATATATGATCTTTTAACATTGATTTGTTAATAATATCTTAGAATTATTGTTATTTCGGATGTTAACGGGTTCATTTTACTTTATATTCATTGTTATGTGATCCATATTCGTTATTAATGGGATGTATATTATTCATATCCAGAATTATATCAAGTCCTTAGATACTATTTTTAAATCATCAAATTATAATTATACTTGAATGGATATGATGGACAATGAATCTCATCGCGTTCGTGGAGACGGTAGTCCGTACATACGCACGAGCGACAATATCAATTTTTTGATATTAAAATAATATATAATTGGATTTTATATCATATATACAGAATCATTATCATGTTATATTTATTATTTACATGAGTTACACATCATTATTATACCCATCCAAAAAATAATATATTGAATAACAATTACACCACGACATGGAGACGGTAAGCGGTACGTACGCACGTATGGTGACAAGTTATTCAAAGGATGGATAGAATACTGAATATGGTTGTACCATATTTATAATAACATCACAGTATATATATGATACTGGAGTTATTATTTTATAATGGAAATAACAAAGAAAGAGGAAGTGGAAGAAGAAAGGAACTTGAAAAGGGGTGGTGAAAACATTACCTCTTCTTCGGGTTCTTCCTTTTGATTTGATCAAAAGGGCTCCATAGGTTGGCTTTCTGATCAAACTAAGGCCTCTAGGTTGTAGTTAGGGAAGTTGAGATAGTATTTGGGCAGGGTTTGGCCGAACCAAAGGGCTTTGAAGGTGTGAAGAAATGAGAAGGAGGAGTGCCCTTTTATAAGAGGGGTGAGGGGCACCTTTGGAAAAGCTAGAGATATTAGTTTATAATAAATTAATATTCGGTTTTCAATGGCTCCAAAGTTGACTATTCAAATGTTAAGGTGGGGATGGGTCGAAAAAAACTCAAAAAATAGAATTTAGACAGGTTTGGTTACTTATATTAACCTTATCTTTGAGTATTAACTCTAAGTTAATTAGTTTCACTTTCACAATGTCTCTTTGTATTTTTATATTATATGGTTAATAAACTTACCATATACATACAAGAGACCCCCAAGTGGTCTATTAATGATACACCTATCATGATATAAGTCTCTTTGCCGAACCTTAGATTTATAGTAATTTAATATCAATTAATAATATAATATTTGTTTTAAAAACTATTTTATGTCAATTTTGACACTATTCAATAGTTGATTTTTGTGAAACTCATAACAGATTGATTACTTCGAACAAAGTAAATTAAATAAATACTAATATATCATATTATCCGAGAAAATTATTTTAATTCATTAAAAGTTTCATATTATATTTATTTGGGTATTTATAATATCAATTATTTTGATTTTTCACTATTATAGTAATTACTGCATCATCATTGTGTCATAAATAAATTAAATTATTTAATGTCTAAAAATTATAAATAAAATATCATTATGTAGGAAATCGTTTTATCTTTCTAAGGAATATTTATAATCTAAAATCCAACATTTATAACCCTATGTAACAATTGTTTTGTTAAAAGATATATGCTTGTGTCATTTTTGTATTTATTTTAACTTAATTAAAATAAAGTGTCATTATCACTTACAAATGGATCCATGGGGTCCCAAAATCGACCCAAAGATTCCCATGGTCGACCATGTATCAACCAATAGGGTTAAGACACGTTTTAGGGTAATTTAGTATTATTATAATATTATTTTTTGACCCTTATTTACCGGATTTACCCTTAACCATGGTAAATAAAATATTTACCGCAGTAATTATTCAAAATGTCTAAAAATAAAAGTTACCTATTTACACAATTTGAACATCCTAATTCCAAATATGGAATCCATTTTCCTAAATTCAAAACAAATAAGTGGCAGAAATTAATTTAAAATTAATTCTCATTGTTAAAACAAAAAGCGTGTTTTTTAGAGATAATAACTATCAAAAGATTGTCACTTGTTTATGTCTGGTTTAAATGTAAAATTATGTTAAATGAACCACATTGTATTACATGGTAAAAATGTATTCAAAATATACTTTAAAACCACTCAAATTCATAATTTATCACTATTAATTATTTTGATTAAAAAAGTTGTTTTTAATTAAAATTTAGTAATTTTCACTATTCATCAAAATATGAAAGTTATCCAAAAAGTACCAAAATTTCACCCTAGGATAATTTAGATATTACGAATCCAAAAATGAAGTCCATTTTGAGAGATAGAATTTATAAAATTTCAAAAAGTAGGTATTACTATTCATAACGGCTAGTTTGATTGGTTATGGTGTGTTAAAATCTCGAAGTTGCGTACAATGCACGCCATTGCATTATTCGAAAGGAAACATACCAAGGAAACTTGGGGTGTTACATTCTCCCCTCCTTCAATAAATTGCGTCCTCACAATTTTTAAAATTTTTCTTGGGAATATAATGGAAAGTCCCATATCGGAAAAAGAGTCAATAAAACTATCACTTTAAAAGAAAGAAAGAGAGGTATAAGGGTCATCCAAGATAACCCATACTAGGATTCCATGTAAGAAAACATGGATATGGATGACAAACTATGTGTCAAGTTCTGATGGAGAGGGATAGAAATCATGATCAGGAGAAAGTTAACAATGAGAAAACCACAACCTTGTGATGGGACAAACGACCATTTGTTTCCTAGTAGGAAAGTAAACGGACAACATTTTTTTTAAAGTTACATTACAAAAGGAAGAGGATTTCATTTATGATATTGACTAAGAACATTATGAGATATACTTACATTTTAAGTAAATTTTCATTTTTTAATAAATTTCCACCACTAACTCAATTTTTTTCTAAACAATGAGTATTCAAGAAGACTTGGTCACACTGGAAGAGCTAGAATAAACTTCTATAGAATCACATGATCCATGCAGGATAAACCATATATTTACATTGTCTTTGAAGATTAATCAAAACCAAAATGGATAGTGAATGATCTAATGATCCCCCAAAAGGATATTCATTGAGATAAATATGCACTAATCTTAATTTCTAAAATTAAACCAACATTACCCCAAAGTTAAACAGATACCATTAAATAACCAATTGTCCTTAAAATCCTTTAATATAATCCAAACTAACATTGAAACCCAAATCATAGAAGAATTTGATTATGTAGTCTCCCATGTTACATTGTATCTCCAAATGACATAAAATACTCTTAAATTCACATACTTAAAAGTAATTAACATCATCACATATTCTCTGTTATAGGTTAATCATTTCCATAAATAACCCAAATCACTATAAATCAACAATAAAAACGTAGATAAAAATCCACCATTACTCTACAAATGAAACCCCATTGTATTCTATTTTCCTTGGGCATATAGTGTTCCCAACAAAGCGAACATCTTCCAAAATAACATTTATCACTTAATCACCAAATCATTTTCCTATACCAAGGGTATTCATTTGATAAGACATAAGAACCCAAATCATCTTATTATTGATCAATAAAATCATTTAACAAAAAAAATAGTCACATTAACCAGGGACTTCACGTTGTCCAGTGGTAGGCGATAAATCCCAATCACACTTTGGTTGTGGGTTCGATTCCCACAGCTTTGTCCGACGCGACGGGTTGTCACAAAGTCTACGTGTTGTCCTTTTTCAAAAACTATATTTTATAATATTACCAAAATGAGATAAATTCCTCAAAATAACATAATTTAAACACAAATGTTATATCATACTTTGCATTTTCATCCCAAATTATAATAACTTATCATTTTCTCAAACCTCAATGATCATATAAAACCAAATGGTTATTTATACATATATCCACAAGAGAAGAGACAATTCTTCCTCAAATATCATTATCCCATGGAAAACTGTGGGGTTACAAATACAAGAGAAAATTATTCCAAAGTAAACCCATCAACAAGGACTGCTAATACTTTTTAAATTTTTCTCCAACCATTTATGTCCACATAGCTTCTTCTTTGACCAAGAAAATATTCTATAGAATAGGAAATTCACTCGGGTAATGGCCAGGTCCCCTACATTTACGGCAAATGGCTGTAAATGGACTCTTGGGACCATTTTTATCTTCTTCCATAGTACTCTTCATTTTTCTTTGGCAATTCTTCACTTTATGTCCTTCCTTCCCGCACGTAAAACATTTCGTTGTCCCATTGAGACACTTTCCTGGGTGTCTCTTTCCACATTTCCTGCATGATGAAAATTGAGGTTTCTTTTCTCCATGGTCTCCATTGCTGGAGATCTTATCATTTATCACCTTTCTCTTCCTTGTTGAGTCTGGGAGTTGGTTAATATATATGTTGTTGATCATATTTTTAGAAAACTGATTTGGCATAAAGACGATATCTTTTACGCCTATCAACATTCCATTTTGTTGCTCATTGCCACCACCATTCCCACCTTGTACATCATTCTCAAAGTCACTATGACTTCCTTGGAATCCAGCCATTGACTAAAACCAGAAAGCATTGTGTGAGTAATTGTAGTTGTAAAATCATTTAGAGATTAAAATTTCACCATATTCTCAATTTGAAACATATTAGGATTAACCAAGGTCATTTACTCTCATCTTATGTATATATTACTTAAATCGGTTTGTAAAGAAAATGTAAATTATCCTAAGCATATCCCCCGGGAGTGTCGTAACCAAGAGTGAAACAAGGCCCGTTGTCGTGCACCAGTCCCCGTTCGAGTCTAGCTCAAAGCGGTGTTTTCGGGTTTTACCCCTAGGTACATCTGTGCCAGAGCCGCCTCTACCTGCTCGTATCCAGACAGGGATGTATTGCTCGGAAAACTCACAAAATCTCTACAATACCAAAATTCTAGGAAGTTCTTTTATACTAATCCTCAAAGTTCATCTTAGGTCTATGTGCTCTAATCAGAGTTTATCTAAATCTAGCTACCAAGGTTTGTACTAAACTTCCTCTGATACCAACTGTAACGCCCCGACCCTAGTTACCCAGAGTCGGTGCATTATTACATAACATTGGCATGATCACGAGAAAGATCAAGTCTCGAAAGACTGATTTGTTTAGTAGCCTTGGAATAACTAGATACATCCATAAATTTTTACATTACATCATTAAAAAAAACATCTTGTCTTCATATCCCATCATACTATCCCTGAATGTCATTCATAAATTACTTCTTCATAACCCTGGGAAAAATAAAACATTGAAAGGGGTGAGCTCAGATGCTCAGTAAGGATAACATTATAGCATAAACTTTCATAAATAAGCATAAACACTTAAGGGAATTTATAACTATAACCAAAGACTTTTAAACTTGAACTTCAGCATAAAAAGGCAAAGGTAAAATGAAATAATGCCATTTACTTACTCACATGGATATTCTACTAGTCGAATGATCACATGAAATATCAATAACCACTTTCATAATGATGGAATGCATAATGCCAGACTATCATAACCACATAGCCAAGGCCTCGTGCCAAGACTACAAATAAGATTTTTCCAAGGCCTTGTGCCAAGACACTAGTTTGTCTCATGAGACCTACCGATGCATCGAGGAGCTATAGCGGGCTCCACCCGTCACTTATTATGTCCAATGCATTCCTCATATGAACAGGGTTAAACATAACATAAACATTCGTATTAAAAATAGCATATGAAATGTCAATACTTCTACCACAAACCATGAATGGTATAAAAATAGAACATCCACAGTCAAATATAACTCATTTGATACAATATGGAAGATTGTATTGTATCACATTAACCTCAATCATGAATAATGAAGGATGTTGACATAAATGAAAATAATCATCAAAACTATTTGAGGGAAATATCCCCCTTTTTCTTGAAATCATTTAAAAGTCACACTATTTGTCAAGAAGCCATTTAAAAACAGATTTTTGAATCAAAGTGTCCCATACCACTTTGAAACTTTTAAAAGGAGTTTTGATTTTAAAACTTTAATGTCCATATAAATAAATCCTTAAAACCATTTTTTAAAACATAGACATTAATGAGCAAGAATAAGTCTTTAAAACATTTTAAAATGGTATTTGGTTAGAGATTCTAACCAAAAGAGAGACACTTGAGTACAAATAATTGAGGCAATCAAAACTTTGTAATATCATGAGAATAAAGGGATTCATGATATACTATGTCAAAGTACATTATATACACCACATAAAAGTGATTTGGTGTATATCAACAAAGAAGTCCTAATTGAATGTAAATTGAGATGAAATCTCTCATAAAGGCTGTATCCTTAGGTTAAGGATAAATCAACGACATAATTATGTGTGAAAATATAAATACACTAAATATGATTGAATATTCAGTGTAAAACAATCAAAGGATATTCACACATATTCTTGTAGAAACAACACCAACAAATTGGATGTTTAACTCAACAAATGGTGAAAGAGTTAAAATTACTCTTATCAAATTCATGTTAATGACTTGAGAATTATCAATAGAGTGATTATGTGTATCAAAAGTATATCCACAGTAAGGCAAGTGGAAATTATGACATAATCAAATGAATAGTGATTCCACACATAATCTTGGAGTAATATAATCAATGAAATATGCGTAAAGTCGAATGAGTCGAAATTGAAATCTCAAATTCCCTTATCGATTTGATAACTTACGAAACAAACAACCATGAGATAAGGATCATACCATGACTATGTAAATACCCATAAATTAAAATATATTACACAATGAATACAATCATGGGCAGTACACATACACCACATGTAATAATTAAGTGGTGAACAATGGAATTCTCGCGAAATTAAGAGCGAGATAAGAAACTCTTACCACGTTAATCAACTGAGTCGTATGGACAAAAGTTAATAACCACCAAATGATTTACATAATAACATGAATATAAAGAGAATCATGATAATATATATCAAATGTCAGTACACAATACACCACTTTAAATAATTTAGTGGCGAACAATGGAAATCTCACGGAATTGAAAGTGAGATAAGAAAATCCCTTACTTTGTACTTTTTCCTTGGTCGATGGTAGGTTTAACTCCTGTATAATGATGATATAATTGTTATTGAATAATACAAGAATCATTTACTTTAATATGATATCATATATGATCTTTTAACATTGATTTGTTAATAATATCTTAGAATTACCGTTATTTCGGGTGTTAACGGGTTCATTTTACTTTATATTCTTTGTTATGTGAGCCATATTCGTTATTAATGGGATGTATATTATTCATGTACAGAATGATATTAAGTACTTAGATACTATTTTTAAATCATCAAATTATAATTATACTTGAATGGATATGATGGACAATGAATCTCATCGCGTTCGTGGAGACGGTAGTCCGTACATATGCACGAGCGACAATATCATTATTTTGATATTAAAATAATATATAATTGGATTTTATATCATATATACAGAATCATTATCATTTTATATTTATTATTTACATGAGTTACACATCATTATTATACCCATCCAAATAATAATATATTGAATAACAATTAAACCACGACGTGGAGACGGTAAGCCGTACGTACGCACGTATGGTGACATGTTATTCAAAGGATGGATAGAATACTGAATATGGTTGTACCATATTTATAATAACATCACAGTATATATATGATACTGGAGTTATTATTTTATAATGGAAATAACAAAGAAAGAGGAAGTGGAAGAAGAAAGGAACTTGAAAAGGGGTGGTGAAAACATTACCTCTTCTTCGGGTTCTTCTTTTGGATTTGATCAAAAGGGCTCCTTAGGTTGGATTTCTGATCAAAATAAGGCCTCTACGTTGTAGTGAGGGAATTTGAGATTGTATTTGGGCGTGGTTTGGACGAACCAAAGGGCTTTGAAGGTGTGAAGAAATGAGAAGGAGGAATGCCCTTTTATAAGAGGGGTGAGGGGCAGCTTTGGAAAAGCTAGAGATATTAGTTTATAATAAATTCATATTCGGTTGTCAATGGCTCCAAAGTTGACTATTCAAAGGTTAAGGTGGGGAGGGGTCTAAAAAAACTCAACCAATAGAATTTAGACAGGTTTGGGTACTTATATTAACCTTATCTTTAAGTATTAACTCTAAGTTAATTAGTTTCACTTTTACAATGTCTCTTTGTATTTTTATATTATATGGTTAATAAACATACAATATACATACAAGAGACCCCCAAGTGGTCCATTAATGATACACCTATCATTATATAAGTCTCTTGGCCGAACCTTAGATTTTTAGGAATTTAATATCAATTAATAATATAATATTTGTTTTAAAAACTCTTTTATGTCAATTCTGACACTATTCAATAGTTGATTTTTGTGAAACTCATAACAGATTGATTACTTCGAAAAAAGTAAATTAAATCAATAATAATATATCATATTATCCTATAAAATTATTTTAATTCATTAAAAGTTTCATATTATATTTATTTGGGTATTTATAATATCAATTATTTTGATTTGCCACTATTATAGTAATTACTGCATCATCATTGTGTCATTAATAAATTAAATTATTTAATGTCTAAAAATTATAAATAATATATCATTATGTAGGAAATCGTTTTATCTTTCTATGTAATATTTATAATCTAAAATCCAACATATATAACCCTCTGTAACAATTGTTTTGTTAAAAGATATATGCTTGTGTCATTTTTGTATTTATTTTAACTTAATTAAAATAAAGTGTCATTATCACTTACAAGTGGATCCATGAGGTCCCAAAATCGACCCAAAGATGCCCATGGTCGACCATGTATCAACCAATAGGGTTAAGACACGTTATAGGGTAATTTATTATTATTATAATATTATTTTTTAACCCTTATTTACCGGATTTACCCTTAACCATGGTAAATAAAATATTTACCGCAGTAATTATTCAAAATGTCTAAAAATAAAATTTACCTATTTACACAATTTGAAAATCCTGATTCCAAATATGGAATCCATTTTCCTAAATTCAAAACACAGATGTGGCAGAAATTAATTTAAAATTAATTCCCGTTGTTAAAACAAAAAACGTGTTTTTTAGAGATAATAACTATCAAAAGATTGTCACTTGTTTATGTCTGGTTTAAATGTGAAATTATGTTCAATGACCCACATTGTATTACATGGTAAAAATTTATTCTAAGTATACTTTAAAACCACTCAAATTCATAATTTATCACTATTAATTATTTTGATTAAAAAAGTTGTTTTTAATTATAATTTAGTAATTTTCACTATTCATCAAAATATGAAAGTTATCCAAAAAGTACCAAAATTTCACCCTAGGCTAATTTAGATATTACGAATCCAAAAATGAAGTCCATTTTGAGATATAGAATTTATAAAATTTCAAAAAGTAGGTATTACTATTCATAATGGCTAGTTTGATTGCTTATGGTGTGTTAAAATCTCGAAGTTGCATACAATGCACGCCATTGCATTATTCGAAAGGAAACATACCGAGGAAACTTGGGGTGTTACACAAGCTTTAGCTTCTTCAAAATCATGGATTTATATCTTTATCATAGATTCAAAGACATTTAATTTTTCATCCTATTTTAAAACATTTATGCTTTCTTCATTTTATAATAAACATCAATGTTATGCAATTCATCAAGAGATAATTCTTGCTTATGATAAAAATAGTAAATTTTGGAATCAAACTTCTCAAGAATGTTTCAAACAAGTTTGTTTAAAATCTTAGAATCATCCAAGAGATCTCTAAATTCTCTAATGGTGCACACAATATCATTTACATTGGTGTAGTAATCATCTATAGTTTTTCATTTCTCATTACGATGTCTTAATACATATAACGACATATTTTTATGTTTTCTTCTATCAGTTTAGTACTACCTGTGAGAATACATTCAAGATTTTCCCACATACTTTTTGAAGGACTAAGACACAACACTTATTGATAAAAATTCTATGATAACGAAATATTAATTTTATTTATATCCTTTACATAAAAATTCATATTTATCCTTTCAATAAATGTAATATGATCATATTTATCAATAGATGGAAAACCAATAGTATCATGACCAATAACTTCTCGGCCAAGAGATATGAGATAAGTAATCATCCTATTTTTCAATCCATAAATTTTTTTACAATAAAATGTAGGAATTCCTATACTATTTAAAGAGATGACATTATCCATTATAAGGATTAAACAAGGGAATATCCCTCTAATAGAAATTGATATTCTAAGGGACTGAATGGAAACTGATGGGGGGGGGGGTTAAATTGGTTTTTTACTTTTTATAAGTATCAATACTTTTAAAACACTACCCCTTCAACCTATTAATATTTTTTTTATTATCATATTTTTTGAAATAATATTCTATAAAAAATTAGAAATGAATGTAAATCACGCAAGATTTATAAGGTTAGACATCATTCTAAGAACCTATGTCATTTCCATAGAAACTCATATGGGTCTATTGTAATTCAGTATTATAAAGAATTTGATACAGTTTTTTCCAACTTTGTTAGACAACTTTTATCTCCTTATATAAAATTTTATACTGAGTTCCATCAGTTTTTAATGATTTATTATAAAGAAATTGTTCTAAAAAATAACAAATAAATATTTTAAAATGCTCAACAATTTATCAGTGTAGATCCTCAGACTTATTTGGTTGGATCCTATTCTTTTAATATGTTGAGAATGGATCTGATTACCTCTCAATAATATGAGGCTCTATCCAATGAACTAATTATGATGAATTCATTCTCTCTCTTCACTACTCAAACTATAGTAAAATTCTCATTCTGATCTTCTTCAGTTTAATTAAATAAGTATGATGGACATAATAATATTAACCCATTCTCAATCTGTAAAACTCAAACTCTACAATAATTATCAATAAAATCTTCTCAATATTATGTTTTAAAATACGATTCTACTATTTGAAAAAAAAATCTAGAGTCTAATATTCTTCAGATATCTCAATCTAGAAAGAAATTTTCTCAAATTTATCTTCACCCCACCATTTATACTTTCATGAATGTTAACAATTAATGAATGAACATAACAATTATTTATAAAAAAACATTAAAAAGAAAGATCATGAAACATGAAATCATTACACACTTCTTAAAATTTCAAAAGATCGAAAATATCTCACATTTAAACTTCAAGTTTGACTCATTCAATTCCCCCATATTTATCATAGATTTTTGAAAAATTTAATTTCAAGTTTTACCACTTAAACTCTTTACATAACTTGTCATCCATAATCATCTTTCTTAAACATTTTATATTTTATTTAGTATGATGAAACATCATCAGAAACAGTACAATGTTTCTTCTTTGCTTTAAGAATATGTATATTCTCAAACATAAATACAATGTATCTTCCTCAAGTCATTACGATCTATATATATCTCTCAACTTATTATGATCTACCATTCTTTCTTATCTCATTAGAATTATCTTCTATAGCGTCAACCTGATAAAATATTCATAAGGATGTAATTATTATTATGAGGGAATTATTATTATCATGGATTTTCACATTATGATGTAAATACTATTACTATGGTTTTTCCATAATAATGGATAGTATTCAAGTATGAATCTATATAGAAACATTGAAATTATTCAAACCTCATCAGCTTTAAACATTCTTCTTTTTTCATAAATAATCTTCCTCCAATGTATATTTCATAAGGATGAAATCACCATTATGAGCGATTACTCATTATGATCATATGTATCCAATGATAAATTTACTCAAAATAATGGAATGATTCAATCCTCCATGGCTATTTCTCATTGAAAAACCTTATCATGATTACAATTCCTCCATTTCATCAAAATATTTTATCATGATAGTTTTCTTGATTTTTAAAAACTCATTAATCAGAAAAACATCATCTGATTTAGTTTCGAATGTAATAAAACCTCAAAAATCCTAACTTCAAATTCTTCAACAAACCACATTATCATTATTACAAATTCTCCACTCACTAGCATCTAACATTCTATGTCATAAAATTTTTTCATTCTCAAATTATAGTAAAGGAAAAATTCTAGAAATTATTTTTTAACCACTGATTATTTTGGATTTTATGATCTAAATTTGATGAATATTGATATGATACTCTAAGTATGGTACTTCTCAATCTGATCATCTAAGTCTAGAAAACATATTTCTTAAAAAAATATGTTTCTCCTTCATTATATTTGGAATTAAACATTTAGAAACATTATAAATTCCTACAGAACACATTATGATGGACTAATTTCGATTCATAAATAACAAAAACATTTTCATACAAAGTGGTTAGTGGTCAAAAAATAAAAAACAATGTTAAAATAATTTTAAAAAAATTTATTCTCATAAACACTATAAAAATACCAATTAAGAAGTTATGGGGATATGAGACCATATATTTAGATAATTTTTATGGTGAAAAAATCCAAATCCTACAACCACCATAAAAATCCATAGAAATAACAAACCAAAATAAATACAAAAAAAATTCCAAATAATAAGATCAATCACTTATAGACAACTCTTAATATTCACCTAATTACCACATAAATATAATCCTCATATTTAGCAACTCAAATGTAACCATAATTTAATAAATTCAAACAAATATAGAAAAATAATTCATTATAAAACCCTAATTTTTTTAAAAAATTATTAATATAGTGAATTTGACCTCTTCTAGCCTTTATAGAAAACACACATTAAATAACCCACATTATAAATTTATTTCACCATTTTTATATATAATAATATATGAAATCCCTAATTTGTTTAATGAATATTAGTGGGTAATAAAGTGTAAGTGAAATTGAAAAAGTTTGAGAAGGATTTACATTAAATTGGTGGTACAAAACAACTATACACCACCTAAATTAAATAGGAAAGATATAGAGGAGAAGGATTGGAGTTGGAATAAAATCTCTATTGTGAATACATATAGTGAAAGTGAGCCTGAAAGAAATTTTAAAAAAATAAAAACTCAAAAGATAAAAATGAATAAATTAAAAAATGCATTTATTGGAAACATTGGGAAACCTATGGCTCCCACTATCTGGACTATTAGTGCCTCGGTGGGATTAAATTAGTCTCACTATCATGATCCCTCGATACACCCTCACTAGTTTTCATTAGGTTCTGGAAATCAGGAATGCACTTCGGGACCTGTGGTGTGGCAAATCACACGATAGGTCTGGCAATTTCATTTTGGTTTGTTAAAAAATGGTATCAGAGAAAATAGATATTTGGGATTCATTATTATAATGTATATATGTCCACAAAGACATAAAAGGTTGGGCTTCATTATTGTTATTCTTACTATTCTTCATGTCTGACCATGACTTACCTTGGGTGGCATTTGATTGTGTATACATGTTTAGCCAATTTAGGGGTTGCTTCAGGATATTTTGTTATATTTACTTGTTCGTTAGGTGATAAAATGTGAGACCAAGGGAATTATTGAATATTGGGGTGAAACATGGGACTCTATTATAGGAGTACAACTAAGTTTCAGGGTTAGTAGTAACTGTGTACTACATGTGTAAACTTTTATTCCATCTCTAATGCCACCTTCACATTTAGTGAATGATTTTTCTAAATATGTTGGAAAAAAGATTCATAGTAATATATACATGTGATTTATTATGTTTTAATCATTTATATTTTATGTTACTTATGGTGGTTATGTATTGTGTTGGGATACATGAAGATTTATTCTATTGGAATCATTGATGTGTTTTGAGATTGAATTGTGTTTTAATTGAGCTTGTTTTGTGTCATTCACACAATGAATTTTATATGCTTGGAAATAAATAATTGGGTAATACCCCATAGGAACATCCTCCTATTCATACAAATTAGGTGGAATTATTGAATCATATGATCAAATCCTTTGGACTTGTGGGTGGTAAGGAGAAGATACAGATGGTGGACCATTCCAAAGAATTAACCAGATTACATCCATGTGTTTTTTATGGTGACTAGGGACCCAATGAGAATGAGGAGTGATTATGTGGGATTAAATTGATCATTACATTCATAAAGACCACTAATACATTTATTGTAGGCCTCACTAGTTGTGTTATTAAAGGATCAGGTAGTAATCGGTGGGAATCAATGGTTCTCATGAGGTGCATAAGGGTATCAAGTGGGATTGTTTTAAAGAAAACATTAATAATAAATTCTACCTAATGACCTTAAGAGATATTCAGGTGCTATATTTGTTGAATTTGGATAAAGGTAACTGTTCAGTGATGGAGTATGTTGCCCAATTAACTGAGTTGGTTTATATTTATCTGGATCTCAATGGAAATGATTACATCATGTCATAGTTTATTGATATGGTCTTGAAGATAGAAAAATGGTCCATTTTAATTCATCTACATTTACTAACCCACTCAAAAAAGGTTAGTAAAAAAGATATGGAAAATTATGATGTGATAGGAAAGGTAGGTCTAAGTGGCATTCTTTCAGTGGGAACTCTCCATGATTCTTAGATTGTCTATAAGTTGAAGTGGGAAGATCCTTACCAAGGTAGTGGAAATAGTGATCAATATTCATTGGTTACAACTTTAGTGGCTTCTATAGGGAATAACAATGTTGTTTCTTACCAGTGTGGGATGGCTGGTCACACCATGCTGAAATGACAATGACTCTGAGGTTTTTCCACCTTTGTGGTCATTTGGTCCATCTTCTTTGGTTTTTTCCTTTTTCCCATGAGGGATTCATCTAGGATCTATATTCTTGAATTTCATTCAGGTGTAGTATAAATATACTAATGGAGGACGATATATTCATTGGGGGAAGGTGATTATCTCCAGGTATGGAAGCCCTAGGGAGTGCTAGAGTCTGAACATCATTATGTAGTGGATGTTATGCTAGAATACTCATATTTTTGGCCAATCGGTGTGAGAGATACAATGTTTATTTATTCTTCAATATAATATGATCTTTTTTATTTTGGAAAATACAATTAATTTATCTCACTAAATATACATCATTATTTGAGAATGGGGGTGGATTTGATGTATTTTTTTTCATATAATTTATTTCGCAGATTAATACATGGAAGGATAATGGATTTAGATTCTTATAATATGTTGTGCTGGAAATATATATTTGTGAGTCCTTTTGGTACCGGGAAATAAATTTTTCAACATAATTTTAGACAAGGATTAGTTGATTAGAATCATGGATTATAATGATTGTTATCACTATAAGGTCTTTTTATTTACACATTTTGGGATAACTCATTACATTCTATGTGAGTGGGACTTGTGATCATAGATATATGGACTAGTTTATTATAATCTGTGTATGATTTCATGCCAATTTTCGAGGTTATTCCATGTTTCCTTGTAGTAGATTTTTGTGTGTGGAATTACAGTTGTTAGGGATAGGTACCTTGATGTTTTTATGGATTATTATTCAGGGTTTATGCCTTAAAAAAGAAAAATTTTCCATTAATATACTACCTTTAATGATCACTATCTCCATACAGTATTTCCATATGTACCTATGCATACTAAAAGAGTTTAATGTTAACCTAGAGGATCTCAAGGGAAAGATACTTATCCATCATAGTGTGTCTCCATGGGATTCTTTGGTGTAGTTTTAAAAAAAGGATAAAAGAATAATCTAATGTTAAATATAATTTCATATTATTAATAATGTTACTATAAATGATTAATTTCCCATTAACAAGAATTGATTATATCATTGATTAGGAAAAAGGATCTTGTTGATTTTTAAATATATATTTATGTTTCATGTGCCACCAGTAACTGATCTTCAAATTGGAAGTTATAAATACTTCCATCCCATGATGGTATGTACATTTTGATGTATTTTTACATACCATTCTTGATAAAAAATATTTCTATGAACTTTATAACACTGATGAAATAGATCTTATAACGCCTTTCAGAATTATCATGGTACTTTTTATGACATATTGGTGTATTCCATGATAGAAGATGATATTTTTTACTAATTGGATGTCGTTTTTGGTGTTTTACAATAGAATTATGTTTACAAAAATCTATCCAAACTCCATTTTTTGATTCAGGAAGTGATGTTCGTTTGCCACATGATTTCCATAACTGGGTTTTCAGTTGATCATAAGAAGGTTGAAGAATTTTTTTCTTCGGCGTGGAACAATAATGTGTTCAATATCAAAAGATTTTTGGGCTTCCCTATTTGTTATAGATATTTTTATCCTGACTTCTCTAGGATAGGTTGTCCTTTGATGGATTTCACTAAGAATGGAATGAGGTTTTAAATGGAATAGAAGAGAATGTGATACCTTGAGTAGTTTCATGCCCATTTGACATAAAATATAGTTTTTATTTTTTATAATCATGGGTAAGTTTATACTATGTATTATAATTTTTTCATAGTGCGTTTGGATGGTTATAGAATTAGGAGAACCATTTGGTGGCTTATGGATCATGGATGAATTTCCAACATGAACAAAATTATCCAACCTATAACTCAGAACAAGATGTAATGATGCTTGTGTTGTAGACATGTTGATATTACCTCTTAGGGGATAATTTTACAATTTACTCTAATAACAAAAGACAAAGGTAAATAATTACCTACAAGTACTTAAACCATTGGAAGAGATTCTGGGTATAATGTCTTTATAATTTTTTATAAAATGTCTTAAATTCATATAAATAGAATTCTGGTCACTGACTCCTTATGTAGAAAACTTATAGTGTATTTTATTTATGAGTAAGTGGATGAGTGTGGCATGATGATTGATTTTTATAATATAAATCTAGAAGTAAAAGAGGATGAAGGTTAGGTTTTTTAGCAAGCATGCAGGTCACAAGATCTATTATTGATTGTCTTAGGAGTAAAATAGTTTCTGACCCTAAGTGCTAGAAAATAAAAGTTTTATAAAATGTGGGGATACCTCATGCGATTGGTCAAAGTATCCTGATGGATCTCGCCATTTCAATGACTGAATAATGGATTTCTTGATATTGAGGAAGAATTTGATACAAGAGGCATATTATTCTATTTAGTTCATGAAACATTGGGATACCAAAATGTTCTATACATTTAGGTTTTTGTATTGGTGTCCAAAGATGTGATGGGTAGTGGAAGATTTTGTTAATCAGAATGAACAAAACAGACATACCATGTGATTGCATCCTTTTCCAATACCAATATGAAAGTGGGATGTGATATCAATGTATTTTTTTGTAATTATACATCATACTATGGGTGGTAAATATTCCATATTGGTTATTGAAGATCATTTTTCGAAATTACCTCAATTTATTCCCATTAGAGAGTCAATAAATTTTGAGTAACTCAGAAATCTATACAATTAAGAGATTATTAGAATACATTGAGTTCTTGTAGTGATAATTTCAGCATAGGATTCCCATTTCAATTCATGGTATCAAAAGAGACTCTAATATTCGTTGGGAAATGATATGTGGTTGAGAACCTTGTATCACTCATAGAAGGATGGTCAGCATGAGTGGGAAATCACATCTCTCAAGGACCTATTGAGACAATGTGTTCATAATATCAGAATTTCATGGGAATTGTACTTATCACTGGTAAAGTTTTCATACAATAAATGTTATTAGGACTTGATCAGGATTACCCCATTTGAGACACAATATGGGTGGCCATGGTAATTTACACTATGTAGGTATAATGTGGGTGGGCATTACTTCGTAGGATTGAGTCTCAACCTAGTGATGATAGAAATTGTAAGAATGATTTAGAAATGTATAGTGAAAACTAATTGTCTTAATAAATAATACACAGATTAGAATCATAACCTGTTGGTATTTCAAGTGTGTGATCAGGTATATCATCTTGTATCTATTTTATTGGTACACCATGGATTTTTAAAATAGGGTAAAATTGTACTTACTTATATGAGATAGTTTTTTTCAATATTCTTAGGAAAGTAGAATATTTTTTTTTGATATTCCTCCATGGATGACCTCAATCCATGATTCCTTTATTGTATCCAAGTAAATGAAATACCATCCAGACCCATATCATGTGTTATAGTGAGACTATCTAGAGATTTAACCTAATGTCAAAATTATGAAGATTCTAATTCATATATAGGATTGTCCCAACATGGTGCTCTGTGGTAAATCTATCCCTTTGGTTGTTGTGATCTATAAGAATGGTTAATATATCCTTATGAAAAGAGAGTGGGATGTTTTGGTGAGAGACCAGTGGCCTCAACTATTTTCTTTTGTAAATTACATAGAACATTATAGGGGTATAAAGTGGCATGGTTGAGAGTGTGTGACCCGAAATAAGTCAATGGGTTGTTTATTTTTTATCATTCACTATCCTGTTTTTTGTGAGTTTTTTGATGTTGGGGGTTTAAATTTGAGTTTTCATGGGAAATAGACAAAGGAACACAATTTGTGCACAATAGGTCAAATAATGCAGCACACCATGAATGTGGTGCCGGGTTTGAGATATTATTATTTTGTATAGTTTGATCATGGTTTATCAAACCATTATAGTCATTGGAGAAACCATACGACCTGTTTTTGGTGTCACATCATCTCCTATATGACTGTCACATGATTTTTCTAACTGTGTTCCCAAACTATTCAATATTTCTAGTGAATTTATTTTTTTTGACCTAATTACCCAATAAATTTTAACCCCCATTTCTTTATTTACTTCTCCAATTCATACAAAAACCCTCCCTATTATGCTTGTAATCTAACCCTCTTCATATTTGGTTGATATTCCATGGGTTCTTGGTGTTGTGGATTGAGGTATATCCAAATCTTAATGTTTTATTCTTCTTTTCCTACTTCTCCAAATTTTCCATTCATTTAAATGTAATGTGGAAACCATATATGGGTTTGTTGCTAAACATAGGGTTTTTAATTGGTAATTTTGGATTTTTTTTCATGTTTCTTAAGTGTGTGATGAACTTCCTCCCATTATGGGTGGTTTTTTCTGAAGATTACTTGTTTTGAAACATTTAAAAGGTATGTGAATCTATTTAACGTAGTCTTACCCATATTAACAGTAAATTATAAATCACATACGATATTTTTTGTTTTATTTACAATTAAATTATTTATTTTTTATGTATAAATATATTTTTATGCCTTTAGTGGTTTTTCTAGAAATTGGTTTTTGAAAGTGAGTTTTTCAAATGCGAGGGGGTTTACAAATGATTCACAAGATCAATTAGTAGGAAGACCAATAGATCTTCCATGTGTATTCAAATGTATCATGAGTGACTTTGGTTGGAATACCAAGAGAACTTTTAATCTTTTGTCCCACATACCATAAGATATTATTGAGGTGGGCCTATAGAAGACAATGATATATTTTTCTTTCTTTATCCAGATATAAAATATTATGTTCATCACACTCAAATTAGTATATTATGGTTATATCCCTTGAGGCTGATTACTCATGATGGGTTGATTTATATTTTCATATGTGTTTTGTTAATGCCTTGGTGAGGTAATATAATGTGCCATGCCTATTCCCATTATTTAAATATGATGTTTATCCTTAACCTTATTTTTCTTTGTAGTGTTGATTGAGAATGTTTTTTTATACCATCATGTTTTATTAATTTGTCCATGTTGGATATTGTTGTTGGAAAAAACATTTTTTTCGAGAAATGAAATTAGATTTTAATGTATTTCTTTAATTATTGACGTTTTCAAAGTGGTTTCATTTTTATAATAAGCTTTTAAACTAGTTTATGAGTTTTTCATGGATTAGAATAAATAAATATATTCTATGTTGTATCCTTTTGGGATGTGTTCCTAAAATCCTACATATGACTTTGGGTGTATGTTGGCTTTGTTTTGCAGGAAAATTAGAAAAGGGAAGGGTTATATATAAATAATTGGCTCTTATTGATTATCATTAACTGTATTTTTATTGGTGTAAATGGGGTATCATAGGGATTGGCATGTGTGGAGTTGTTTTGGATCCTTTTTCCCTTATGATGTGAATAGAGGGCTTTTTTGGTTACATTCCCATTATTTTTATTTTTGAGCTTCTGACTTGATATTCTATGTCTTTTCTTATTATGAAATGTTTTTTATATGATGCACCTTTTTTATTATGGTATCTATTTAATCATCATTTCCTTACTCTAGATGTTATATTTTATTATTTTGATTATGAAGATATTGTTGTCAATATACAATTTCCTGGATGAGTTATGATGATTTAACATGGGAGAGACCATTACCAAGTGATTTTGGTTTGTTATTCATGCATGTTTCATTCTGATGGTGATTGAGAATGGGATTCCATCATTGTCGCCTGTTTATTAGAGTGATGGGTTGGGTCAACTTGGTTTGGTTTATTGCAAAAACACCTCCTATATTTAATATTTCATTAGAACACCAAAATTTTCTCCTTTGAGATGTTCCATACATCTCCCCATATCCAAACATTCACTATATAATTTTGAAAATAATAATGATCACTATATTTATCCAAGATCAACAATATAATAAATACGAATTTCAAATATCAAATTATCCAACTGAAATCCATATGATTATTTTTCATCTAAATTATCCACATTAAAAATATGTAAACATAATAAAGTAGTTATTTAAAACTATAATGATAGTTTTCATAACATATTATGACTGTTTCAAAAGAAATAATATTGAAAAAATTCATGAACACATTCAGGGTGATATATTTCCCATTACCAATGTTTGATGATATTTATGTTTCATGAAAATTATGGGTGGGGTTCCTGACACCTATTATGTAAAATAAAATGAAACATCCTTGATTAGAATATATTAGATTGATATAGATGAACATAATGAATAAATATAATCATTATTTTTGTATATAAAGGTAAAATATTTTATAATTTTGATGAAATGGGTCAACAAGAAGTTTGTATAACTTTTAAGGGTGAGATATAAGGAATGGAAAAACATAAAAAGAAGAAATAAATTCATAATACACATTTTTATGATAAAAAAGCATTGACGAAAATAATTTGGAGTCTAGGATTGAAAATATTTTAGTATACAAAATAACTCTAGTATGTTATTTAATATTGATATGAATTATATTGAATATGAAATTGATCATAAATGATAGACTAATTCAATGAATGATAATTTCTATTAAAGCAATAAGAACAATATATGAGTGTTGGAACAGTTTTCAAACATTAATATTTTTATTGATACACAATTAGTTTATTATAGTAAACATGATGAAAATATAGATATAAATTTTTTATGGTTATTAATTTTTCTAATATATATATTATAATATTATATTTAAATTTTTATCAACTTCAAAAATGATATACTCATTTCGTTATAACTTTTTGAAAAATAATAATTATGTTATTTAATTGGTTGTAATAAAGATATTTTGTAATGGTTAGTTTGGGGAAGAGGTGTATATTTAGAAATTGAAAGGATTCATACCATGGTGAAAATGGAATGAGTATACAAAAACTAAAGAAATATGATATAGTTTCAATAAATTCTTGAGATCATTGTATTCAAATATTGTAACTTATTTTAGGAACATGGAATTCAAGAATGAGAATATAGAAAATGACTTTTTAATTAATTAGAATCATATTTTATTAGTAATTATGATTTAAAATGTTTATAGTAATGTTTTTAGATATATTTAGAATTTTTTCCCATATTAGAAGGAAAATTTATATTGTTATGCTCAGTGAGGTGAAAATTTTCTTTGTAATTCTTGTTATAGAAGCCACTAAAATGAATTATAAAACATTATAAAAATAAAAACCTGAATTTATAAAATGATTTGGAATTAATTATTCAAATATGTCACCACACCCATGTTCATTGAAAATAAAAAAAATTAATGATGAAATGTGAGACTTGTAAAATGAAAAATAGTACCATAGGTTGAAAAAGAGTATTCTCTATTTGATGGAATCAAGAGGTGTCATTATATTTTATGTCACATTGTATATAATATTTCAAAGTGATCTTATAGAGCCTCAGTTTTTAAAAGTAAATATGATCATAAATTATGTTATAGGTATAAATAATTGTGGAGTTTTCTATAATAAATATAGATACTCAATTTATATGGATATAATAATGTAAAAAATGTTTGGAATGTGGATGAATTGAAATATACAATGGCTAGTGAATTTATTTTAAGAGTAAGATGTGATTTATAAAACATAAAAAATTATTACCTTTAGTTTAACAAAGGATTAATGTTTTTTAACATATAAATATATAACCAAAATAATGTGGATGAAATATTTGTTTGAGGATATGTGGGTAAATGTGGGATTTCTATTGAAAATTATGTATAATTATAACAACCAAAACATTTGTTAATTAAAATTATTCTCGATCAAATTAAATGTATTATAATGTAAAATGGTTATATAAAACATATGAAATCCTTTGTTTTATGTTTTTGTATTTTATAAATAACTTTATGAAATGTTATTATTGCTAATATAGACGTTGAACAATGATCACATGATTAGTATATATATAAGGCTTTACCAAATCCAATTTTCTATGAAAAACGAAGTGATTTACTCATCTAGTATAATTTCTCCATATAAAGACCAATTGTCAGATCTTGGAAAGGACCTAGTGTCACTGGGCTCCGCTATTGACCAAGACCAAGCATAGCTTCAACACGTTAAGATTAAACAGAATCGTATATGAGAGAAGTTGATGATAATAAATAATACCACTCGAGAGATGTTATCTGAGACACCACAAGAGTCTATCACCAACACACACCTTACCCTTAGATATTATGTGAGTGTTACAATGGGTTATGTAACAATATCCTATCACTATTATTATGTTCTTTATTATTTTTATAACACATATACATTCATTTCATTATTGTAACATTGTAATTGGTTTTTAAAGCAAAAATAGTATTTTTTGTTAATAAGAAATTATGAAATATATTTTTATGAATTAATTTCTTGAAAAAAATAATATTTTAATAAAATAATATTATTACTAAATTTATATTTTTTAAATATAAATTATCATATAATTTTTATGAATTCAATTGTAATTTTTATTACGGTTTGAAAACTATTTTTGTCAAAACCCATGAATTTTCAAAAAAATGTCTGTTTTTAAATTAAAAGTGGAAATTAAAATAATTAGAAAATTATTTAGATATATTTAAAATTATTTCAAGAAATAGGATGTCAAAATTATCCAAAGATAAATTGATCATAATTTTCTGAGACAGTCAAATTTTTGGGAAAAAAATGAACACCGTTTATATATATAATGAGTTTTATGAAATTAAAATGACCCAAAAGTGATGTAATAAAACACTATAAAAGATTTTTTAGGCCAATATAGGTTTCAAATTTAAAATAATATGTTTTTGTATTTGTTTTATTTATTTTAAAAGACTTAGTAGGCCCTCCATGACTTACAATCCATTTTAACATTTTAAAATTATTTTCTTGATGGTGTGACTCACCTCCACATAAGAGAGCCTAATATTTTAATATTTTTTTTCCATTTTAAGTATAAAGTATTTTTTCCAATCCAATTTGTAAAAAAACAATGGTCAAAACCCATGGGAATTTATGTGGTTTTGATTAGTTTAATGTGTAGTGCCCAAAAACTAAATAATAAAGAATTTACTATCCTTTCCAAAATAAACCCACTCAATCTCCCATTCATCTTCACTAAATCCATTTGTAGATCGACAAAACCCTAGCCTCCTCTATAATTTTCCCATGTCACTCCCAATAAGACTCTCTCAATCCCCCCCCAGTACTTTAGGATCACACTTCCAATAAAGGGATTTCTTCTTTTCTCATTTTTGTCAACACTTCATTTTGTTGTTGTACCACTTTATTTTCAATTAAAAATTCTGGTGTATGATATTAAACCTCCCCATACATCCCTCCTTATATTAGAATGATTATATACCTCTTTATCTATCATTAATGGATCCTATGTACACCCATTACCATGTTGAAATTTCGTAAGGAATTTATCTTTTCTCATTTACATTCAAAAAATTAATTTATATTATGAATCTAAATTCCATTACATATATTTCTATATTTTTTTTAATTACCCCCTTACTGTCCATTTTATGGATAAATGATGAGATACCCCTTTATTTCTCATCAACCCATTTTACGATATCTATTTTACGTCATTATGATATTGAAGTACACCAAAACTTCCCATGCAAAATCATCATGTAAGTGAATACCATGTCTATTTCTCTATCAAGGGTATCAACCATTATGTACATGTTATTTTTGATTGATTAATTAAATTTTTATATCCCACATCTATTATTCATGGAATAAATTATTATTTTTAATGAAACCATGTTTTATGATCCCTGTGGCACACTTATGCTTGAAATGAAATGTTTATGAAGGGTGTGCCCTGATAGCACAACAATGCATTGGGTAAATATTAGTATCATGATACATCAAGTGAAACAAGGGTTTAATCATACTAATTCAAGTCTAATTAGGGTTTAATCATGTTAATTGAAGTGAAATTAGGGTTTACTCATGCTCTGTGTGTAATGAGCCTTGTCTCATGCTAATATCATGTTAGATGTTGTTTCCACATTTTCCTATTATGATAATCATGCTATATCATGCCTTTAGGTTCATGTTTCTATTATTCTCCATTTATTTTCCAATTTCCTAATATGTATAATATTTTTCATGTTATTCCCTATTTACACCCTTACCGGGCTTTATAGCTCACCCTTTTCACATGTATATCCTCGGGTTATCATGTGAAATGATATGTACGAGGGAATTTTGTGGTCATGAAAAAGAATTTTCCAATAAATATGATGTACTTTTTGTCTTATGTTTTCATTTAATGTCCCTAATTTACGAAGACAATAGACCTATTGATCATTAGAGTAGTCTTAAGGGAGTGTTTATGTAATAAATAAAGTATAAGTGTGTAATAGAGAGTAGGGTTGTTATAGATTGTATCATATGATAGGTTTTGTTATTTTTGGTATTAGGATAATAAAACCCTATTGAAAGACTTAGCGATAAGACTATGTATAATAAAAACTTCTCATAATTTTGGTGAGTATTGAGTATGTGGATTATCAAGAAAATAAATCCATATCTGTATACGAGTAGGTAGAGGCAACTCTGCCACAAATTTATCTTGGGGTAAAACACAAAAACAACACTTTGAGAAAGACTCGAACAGGAACCGATACATGACAACAGGCCTTACTCAAATCTTGGTTATGACTCCCTAGGGGGATATTCATTGGTAAATTCATAATCTTATTATGAAAAATTATTAATGGAATAAAAAAATCCCCTAAGAATATATGTTGGGTGGTAGATCATGGATAATATAGATAAGTTAAGGAAATAAATAAAATTTATAAGTTATGCCTTTTTCATTGGATTACACTTTATCTGTTACCCCTAAATTTTGTTTTATTCCATCCAATTGCCTTCAATATGAGTACTCGGGCTAAAAATAGATGTAAAGATACATGTGATTTCTGCTCTAATGAGATGCCCAATCTGATGGGATCAGGAACCATAAACACTGTCATGATACTCTCTAAGTTAAATCATGTTTTTAATATAAACATGGACCAATAATAATGCTCACCCCCCCCATAGAAATACACAATAAAGGGATTAATGATGAAAAGTCCTAATACTTTTAA
This sequence comes from Viscum album, assembly GCA_963277665.1. NCBI lineage: Eukaryota > Viridiplantae > Streptophyta > Magnoliopsida > Santalales > Viscaceae > Viscum > Viscum album. The sequence goes on along the minus strand of OY728164.1, from coordinate 1,049,919,108 downwards.
TGGATAATATGATCCCTCAATCACCAAAAAATGGATAAAATCCATTGATATGATCTTCTTTATACTTCAATATTCACAATAAGATAATGTACATCTGGATGCTTATCGTATGGAAGATGAATATGATCAATGGAGGACATTGATACAAAATTGAAGCCTAAGGATGAGATCAAGGCATTGGAATGGAATGATTTCAGAAATTTTTTTTTGATAAATAATTTCCTTGAACCCTCCAACTTCAAATGGAAAGGGACTTACTTGAACTCAAGAAACAATATGACAAATCCATCGGATCATATGAGGAAAACATCACAAGGCTTTCATGATAGGAATCTAGATTTTTAATTACCCCAAAATTCAAGGTTGACTGCTTCTTTGATGGGATAAAACATATCCTACAAAAAGTCATAACGATCCGTGACTTCGAGAGCTTTGATGAAATTGTAATATGTTCCCTCAAAGTCAAAATAGAAATTTTAAAATCTCACGGGTATCATGGGGATAATAAGAGAAATGTGGAAATTAATCAAGGTTGTCCTACGGTTATATCCAATGGTTCTAAAAAATTTCATAACCCCACATGCCAATGGCGCAGAAAGAAGCACCCTGAAAATTTCTTGAAGGGGATGAGGAAATGATTTAGGTCTGGAAGAAAAGGGAATATGGCCATTAATTGCCGAAAAGAAAAACCCGCTGATGTGATAGAGGAGAGGAAAGCTCCATTCGACCCTTAATGAAATTTTCATTTCTTAATCTTGAAATAACCAGGGCACATTGAAATCTATTTCCCTATGTAAAGGGTTTTCGTAGCTATCCAACAACCTCCAATTCATCGAGGGTGATATTGTTACAACACTACCACTGAAGAAAACCACACAAACAATGTGGTGACCAGTACACTAGTTGTTCATTAGATAATAACAAACATACTTTTTTATTCTGGTTCTATGAAATATTTTATATCTAAAAAGTTTAGTAGAACTATCCAAACACCACCAAAAATCATGGAAGTTGCGATATCTGTGAGAACGGGAAATGGGGAAATTTTTTGCAACCCATGAATATAACTCCTCCCTTGTCATAATTTGCGATTTTAACTTCTCACAGATCCTCTTCATACGCCCTGTGGTTGAATTTTAGGAAATTAATGGCATGGATTGGCTTTCCCTATATAGATCCAACATAAATTTACATGATAGGGAAATCACTCTTCATATGGCGTATCAACTCCCGATTCTGTACAAGTGCAAGGATGAGGATAAATCTTCTTTAGAAACATCATCTCAAGTGTAGATATTACTACCCTATGAGCACGTTTTTCTTGCTCAGATGATTGAGTCTAATGAACCAATGATCCTTTAAGACATGCCTTTTGTGAAGGAATTCACTGAATAGTTTCTTGGGTAATTTCTTGGCCTTCCTCCTAAAAGAGATTTTGAATTCTCGATTGATCTTATACCTAGGGAGTTGCCAATATCCAAGACGCCTATATAGAATGGATGTTGTGGAGCTTGATTAGGAAAAAAACAACATAAGAAAATTAGGATAAAGGGTTTATATACCCATGTTCTTAACCATGGGGTTAAGAAATCCTCTTTGTCGAGAAGAAGGATGGTTCAATGGGCCTTTTCATTGATTATCGTGATCTCAAAAAAATCGTGATTAGGAAAAAGTAACCTCTTCCATGAATTGGTGACTTATTCAATCCGCTATGTGATGCCCAATACTTCTTAAAGGTGGATCTATGGTTGGGATATTACAGAATAGTGGTGAAAAAGGAGGATATCCACAAGACTAAATTTTATACAAGATATAGGCACTGGAAATTCATTGTAATGCCTTTCAGACTCACTAATGCTCCAAAAACCATCATGGAAATGATGAATAGAGTCTTCAAAGATTACCTAATATATTTTTTATTCTTTATAGGTGATATTCTAATATACTAAAAAACCAAGGAGGATAATGAGGACCATTTAATCACTATACTAAAGACATTTCTAAAGAAGAACCTCTATGAAAATTACAACACATGGGAGTTCTGGTTGATATAAGTCTCATTCTTGTGACATATCATCATAAGAAATGGGATATTTGTGGATCCTTCAATGAAAACTACAATTGAGGGATGGAGGAGGCAAACATTGGTGACGAATATCCATAGTTTCTTGGGGTTAGATGGATATTATCATAGATTCGTGAGAAATTTATTACAGTTGTCAAACACTCTTACCAAGCTAACTTGGGAGGGAGTCAAGTTTTCATGGAGTGATGAATGAGAAGATAGATTCATATGAGTTGATAAGGAGTCTTATCACTGCACTCATACTCACACTTCCCACAAGTGGAGAACTTTTTGGGGTATTAAATGATGCTTTGATGAAGGTATTGGGTTGTGTGTTGATGCAAAATGAAAATGTCCATCCCTATGCTTCAAGGCAATTGAAATTTCATGAAAAAAATATCCAACCAATGATTGGGAGTTTGATACAGTAATACTCACTTTAAAAAATTGGTGACATTACCTCTTTGGGGAGAAGTGTGAAATATTTAAAATCCACTAAAGCCTCAAGTATATATTCACTCATAAAGAGTTGAACATGTGCCAACGAGGATGGTTAGAAATGATCAAATACTATGATTGCTCAATCCATTGCCACTATGGGAAAGTGACAAAGTTGGAAGATGCTATAAGTATAAAATTCTCAATTATTATATCATTGATAAGAATTGAAAAGGATCCAATATTCTTATATTCGATGAAGATGGTAATGAGAATCATAAATAAGGGAACATTATCAATCCTTTGAAAAATGATTTCTCAACTGTCTCTTTTGGAAAGGATAATGGATGCTCAAAAGAATGATGTGGGAATTTAGAAGATTTTGGAAACTATTAAAAAAGGTAAATCCTCATATTTACATGTTAATGAAGAAGGAATTGTGTGATTTGGGACAAGACTATGTGTTCCATCAAATCTGGAGTTAAATAATGAACTTTTGGATGATGCACATAGTTCAAATTTCTCCATCCACCTAAGAAACAAAAACTTTTAACGATATATTTGATAGAATGATTATAGGGATACCATTTAAAAGGCTATCACTGATTATACATCAATTTTCATGGTTTTTTATCAAGAGATGGCTGAGAGAAAAAAGTCTAAGTGGATGATGCTACCAGGACCCATACAAACGTGGAAATGGGAGAACATCATGAAGGAATGTTTCACTGAACATATGAAGACATCCAAAAGAAACAATGCTATATAGGTTGTTATGGATAGTCTTATAAAGAATTCACACTTCATTGCAATTCATGTGTATTTCTCATTCGATCAACTGTCATAGATATACATCATAGAAGTGGAGAGACTTCATTGAGTACCACTATCTATTTTATCTGATCAAGATCCAAGATTCACCTCTATGTTCTGGAAGAGTCTCCAACACACTTTGAATATTGAGATAAACTTTAGTATGGTATATAATACTCATACTAATGGCAAGTCTGAGAAGACTATCCAAGCACATGAAGACATGTTTAGAGCATTTTCAGTGGACTTAAAAGGAGGATGGAATCAACATCTTAATCTAGTTGAGTTCTCTTATAATAACAGTTTCTACTCAAGAATCTAAATGGATATTTATAAATCCCTTTATGGGAAGAGGTTCAGAACACCGAAATTTTGGGATGAAGTTGGGGAGAAAATACTCCTAGGTCCAGAAAATGGTCTATGAAATGGAAAATAAGGTTAAGACCATCAGGCACCACATTAAAGATTCTCAGATTCAAAAAAAGAGATATAGTGAAAATCATCGACGGGACATAGAATTTGTTGTTAGTGGCATGGTTTTCCTCCACATATGACCATGGAAAAGAGTTATGGGATTTTCAAATAAGAGAATTCTTAGTCCAAGGTACATCATCCATTTTGAGATCCTTGATCGCATTGGAGAAGTGACCTATCAACTAGAACTCCCACCATTCCTATCTCAGGTATGCGATGTATTCCATGTATCACCCATGAGGATGTAAATACCTGAGCAATAACACGTACTCAATCAATATGGGGTACCATTGGATAGTAACCTCTCCAATGAAAATAATCCTATGATGATCATAGATCATAGAAAAAAAGTTCAACGAAATAAGATGATTCCCCTCCTCAAGGTGTTTTGGAGAAACCACATGTTTGAAGAGAAAATTTGGGAATCAGAGAAAGTGATGAAGCAGAGTTACCCACATCTATTTTAGTGTGGGAAAATGAAATTTCTAAGGGAAAAATTTCTTAAGGGGGGAAGATAGTGACTACAAAAAGTTTTGTTAATGAAAATTCCTCTTGATCTAATTAAATGTCTTATTATGAAAAATGGTTATATAATACATATTCAAACCCTTGGTTTTATGTTTTTTGATTTAAAAAATAATGTTAATAAATGTTACCACTATTAATATAGACATTGAATAATGATCACATTATAAGTATAAATATAAGGCTCTCATAAATCCAATTTACTTAGACAAATGAAGCCATGGACTCATGAAGTGTAATTATTCCATTAGAAGACCATTTACCAGATCTCAGAAAGGAAGTATCATCACTGGTATTCTCTCTTGACCATGCCTAAGCTGAGCCCCAACATGTTAAGTTTGAACAGAATCCCATATGCGATAAGTGTAAGTTAAAGAGATTACCATTTGAGCGAATTTGTCCGAGCCACACCAAGATTTTGTCAACATCGCAAACCTTATCCTTAGGTATTATACGAGTGTTATAAGAGGTTATGTACCGAGACCCTATCAATATGATAATGTGCTGTATTTTTTGTATAATTAGTATACAATCATTTAATTATTGTTACATTGTAAATGGTTTTTAAAGCACAAATAATATTTTTAGTTAATATTCAATTAAGAAATCTATTTTGACGAGTTAATGGATTTTTGAATTAAATAATTTTTTTATAAAATATTATTATTAATAAATTAATATCTATTAAATATAAATGATAGTATAATTTTTATGATTATAATCATAATTTTATTGTGGTTTTGAAACTCTTTTTATAAAACCCATGAATTTTCAATAAAGGTCCATTTTTATTTTAAATTTTAAAATGCAGATATTTAGAGAAATAATTCAATAATATGAATATTAATTTTTAAATCAGGTTGTTGAAATTTTCCAATAGTGAATTTTTCATTATTTTATGAAAAAGTCGAATTGTTTGGTAAAAAATAAATAACATTTAAATATATAATGTGTTTTATGACATCATAATGACCCAATAGTGATGTAATAAAATACTATAAAAAGGATATTCGTCCAATATATGTTTTATATTTAATATAATGTGATTTTTTAATTGTTTGATTTATTTTACAAAGCCTTAGTTGACCCTCCAAGACTTATAAATTTTTTTATCATTTTAAACTGATTTCCTTGAGAGTGTTACTAACCTCCACATAAGAAAGCCTAGTATTTTAATATGTTCGGCCATTGTACATATAAAATAATTTTTCTCACTTCCCTTTGGAAAAACCCGTGGGAAAAAATCATGGCATGGTTTGTGGTTTTGATTAGTTTAATTTGTAGTGTCCAAAACCTAAATAATAATGAATCCCCCTCCTTTTCTATATAATCCTACTCAATCTACCATTCCACTTTAATCAAACCATTTTGATCTAGACCAACACATGACCTAATCTCTCTATAATCCACCCAAGTTTCCCCAAGGTCCCAATAATCCTCTCTCAATCATCTCCAAAGCCTTTGGGATCACACCTCCATGTAAGGGATTTCTTCCTTTCTAATTTTTGTCCAAACATATTTATATTGTTATACCATTTTATTTTCAATTAAAAATGGTGGGGTATGATTTCAAGATTCCCCATACGTCCCCCTTTATGTTTCAATTATGTGAGACCTCTTTCCCTATCATTAATACCTCCCATGTACACTTGTTACAATGCCAAAATTTTTTATAGAATTTCTCTATTCTTATTTACATTCAAGAAATTATTTTATATTATGAATCTAACACCGATTAAATATATTTGGATATTATGTCAAATGACCCCCTTACTATCAATTTCATCTATAAATGATGATATACACCTTTGCCTATTATCAACTGATTTCATGATTTCTATTTTATGTCGTTATGCTGCTGATGTACACCAAACATTCCAATGCCAAAATCATCATGTTAGTGAATACCATACCCATTTCTCTATCAAGTGTATTCAACATTATCCACATGTACATGTTGATTGAGGCCTTACATTTATATATTAAACATATATTATTTTTGGAATAAATTATGGTGTTTAATGAAACTATGTTGAATGATCTATGTGGCAGAGTTATGCATGAAATGAAATGTTTTATAAAGGGTAACCCTTGATAGCGCTCCAATGCATTAGGTAAATATTAGTATCATGATACGTCAACACCAATGAGGGTTTAATCAAGATAATTAATGTGAAATGATGGTTAATCAAGCTATGTCATATGAAATTAGGGTTTACATATGCTCTATGTGCAATGATCCTTGGATCATGATAATATCATGTTAAATGATGTTGCAACATTTCCATGTTATTGTAAATTCCCGTAATATTCAATGGAAATGTTTTCTAAATTTTCTTTGGGATTTTTCAAAAACACAGTTTCTTACGGCGCCTGATTCCGAGGCCTGGTGTGCTAGGAAGAAATTTTCGAAGTTAGGCTCAGGTATGTTCAATGAATGAAAGAGTGGGATTTTCTATGTTTTGAACCGGTGCTCGGAATCGAATTTCGAAGGCACCGATGGAATCGAAGTGCCGGTAATTTTTTAAAAACACCTTTTCTGGAGTAGCGTTTACTCGGGTGTGGTTATTTTAAATTTTCAGGTTAAGTAAATGAATAAAATAAAATGGTGCTACCAATTTATTTTATTTAAGTCACTTAACCTATGTTAAGTGGATGATGTGGGACCCACAATATCCTACCCACTTGGTAGGATATTTTGTGAGGTGGGACCCACACAAGCCACCATTTCATTTCTTATTAAGTAAATCACCAGCACCCCCTATTAATGAAGTCAAACCATGCGTTTATTTTGGTTAAGAAATGCCTCATTAATGTGGCGGTTTAAGCGTTGCAATTAAATTCACTTAACTGTTTCTTTCGTTTTTGAATTTTAAAACGCAAGGCTTGTGGAATAAAAATAAGATAACTCATATTTTTATTAGGGGTGGTGTTGAGAGGCTAGGAGATTTCACTCAGGCTCTGGAAGATCTTATCTTCCTCGCAAAGAATGCGAAGAACGCGAAGAACACGAAGAATGCCAGATCCTCGGAAATTAGCGACGGTTCTTCCGCGACGCTTCATCCGCGACACTTCTTCTGCAATGCTCCTTCCGCGACGCCTACTTCTTCGACATGCTTTTCCGCGACGAATCCTTGCTCAACGATTTTGATGAGGTAGGGGGATTATTTTGAGAATGGTATTATTCACTTGGTTGTTCCTTCTAAAACAAAGAACCTGGATCAAATCATCATTAAGTTGATCCGCGAATGTTTTATTTTTGTGGGTTGGAAATTTTGGTATGATTCTTTTTATTTAAGATGTTCTAGGGGTTTAATTATTATTTCGCTTGTTCCTAATTACTTAATCATTGGTTTATCGTCTATATAGGGCCGCCTGTTATCACAATAACGGGAGGAGGTCGGACCACACGAACACGGCCGAATCTCCTCCCCTTTTTGGTTATTTGATATTGTTGCAGAATGAACAAGAAATCAGGTGCCGATGCACTGCGCGGGAATTATTAAGGAAAGGGGATGAGACGCGGCACCGTCGCGCCGTGCCGTTGAAGACGAACCAAAGACGTGGCGCTATCGCGCCACGCTGGAGAACCACAAAAGCACCGCAACTAGAGCGGGGCCACGGCAGAGTGGAGCGGCGCCATCACGCCGCGTCGGACGGACCAAGGCCGCATCCAATTATAGTCCGTAGCGGAGTAGGGGAACCTGCAGCTGGTTCTGGGCCGCCAGCATCGGAACAGGGGGACCGGCCCTTGCTGGTCCTGTGGCGGCAACAACCGGCCAGCCGGAGCGGGATGGCCGGATGGAGGAAGAGTCGGGGGTTCGAAACCCCTAGCAGGCCATCATGAGCGGCCCCATAATGGGGTTGCGGTTACAAAACGGGGGGAAGGTGCCCCCCCATCTGCTCGGCCAAACGGCCGAGCCGCTTGGCCGGCGCCAGCGCACCAACACGCCGGGCCGACTGCCCTGGTAGGTCCGCCAGGCCGGGCCATGCCCAGGCCGGGCCGGGCCACACCTAGGCCGGGCCGCGCCCAAGCTGGCCAGACCCGGACCCAGGACCGGTCGACCCGGTTCGGGCCGACCCAGAGAGTATCGGGTCGGGTCGGGTCGGGCCCGAACCCCCTTTAACGTACCTCCATCGGCCGTCTGCCAATATCTTGGGCTGCAGACCTCTGATCGACACACCGTCAGCTGCGATGCGATCCTTAGATCGAGACGGTCGTTTCGTTATATTACACTATAGGTTTTAGAGAACTTGGGGTTCATCCGGGTTGGTTCGGATACGAAACCAACCGGGCCCTCGGAGCAGAAACACTTATATCTTGAGCTCCAGACGTCCGATTGTCGTGTAGTCAACTTTGTTGGATTCCTATTGATGAGGAGGAACTTTTGGCATACTTAACCTGAGTTTTGGATGTAGTTAGATAGTGGCCGAGTTGGATTGTATCCGAAATCCAACCGGGCCCCTAGAACGGAAAAGCTAATAACTTTCAGACTGGATGTCTGTTTGACGAACCGTCAGCGGCGTTGGTAATCACGTTGATAAACGGTCCCTTTGAGTATAACCTATAAGAGTTAGGGGTATAGTTGTGATACAGCTGGGTTGGTTTGTACACGAAACCAACCGGGACCCTGGGATGAAAAGACTAATAACTCACAGATCAGGCGTCTGATTGACGCACCGTCTCTTTCGTTGAGACCCTTATGAGGAGGAGGTCCTTTGAGATACCTATTCATGGGACTTGAGATAATTGGATTATATACCTGTAACTCATGGAAAAGACCCTCCCAGAGACGATCGTGCAGAGTACGGAGACTGTGTAGCCGACTGAGGCCTGACGACTGCTTGACCAACTTGACTTGGAGTGAGTCGACTAACCCAGTGGACGGGGCACTACTTTGTTTGTGTGCAGACCCATGGAGGACGGAGAAATACATGTGTGACAGTGTGGACCTGTGGTACTCATCCGGAGAGTACCTCTACAGGCTATTAGGGGGTGTGCACTACTGTGTTTGGGTGGCATACACCGGCGGGAAGCACTACTGTGTTTGGGTGGCTAACCCGCGATACTCGACAGGAGAAGTACCTCAGTAGTCTTAGGATAGTGAGAAGTACCTCGGAGTCGTGATAGGACCACTGTACACCTCAGAGACGGGGCTCTTTAGCAGTTATGGTTTCGATAATGAAAATCCCGGTTTGAGCTAACTTTTTAAAAGCTTCTGGAAACACACACGCAATCAGTGTTTTCGTGCACAAAGTCGTAAATCAGTTGTCAGTGTCCTGGTGTATGGATACGTCGGCCGCCCGCACCAACACTGGAATCCCTGAACTGAAGACCACACTCAGTACCCTTAACACTATTGCTTCACAGAAAAAAAATATCAGAGTTATAAGTTCTGTGGTAGAACCGACTCCTCTAATACCAATTTGTCATGACCCGTCCTTGGGGCGCATGCCGTGACTACCCCAAGCCCGCCTTCCATAGGCCAGGGGCTGGCGACGAGCACCAAAGGCGTAAATACCGATAACTGGGAAGGAATTGCCTTTATAAAAGTAAACAAAACACCACAGAGTACAAGCAGAAGTAAAACACTAAGTACAAAAGAAAGTGCTGAAATGTAAATGGGATAGAATACAAACCCACCTGAAAGTACAGCTACAACTGAAAAAAAGTTCAAAAGAAAAATACAACAGCTGGAAGAAAGGAAGCAGCTCATGGGCCATCGTCCTCGGATCCTACCTGAAGGGTAGGTACAGATAGCCTCCACAGCGCTCTTTCCCATCAACCTCCTCCGAGTATCATCTCGCCGTGAAGTACACCTACGGATACTGACTCATCGTGTGGTCCACCTCCAGGTACCGTCCAGTCCTCGAACACTCAGCCTCTGCCAGCGCTGCCCGTCGTCTTCAACCAACACAATGAGGTGCAGGAATAGCCCATGCAGGGGTGAGTGTACGATACTCAGTAGGGACCCCGAGACCCTCAAGTTCTCACTAAAACCAACAAGGATAACCACAAATAAGATCTCAACAGATAACATCTACTTAGGTATATGCCCATACATATACCTAAGTTATCAAATAACCCATATCAATCATGAGGAAACACAAATATTATGAAATCAATGGATAACCACTACCAAGGTATATTCCCATACATGTACCTAAGTTATCAAGTGACCCATCTCAATCATGAGGTAAACCAAAAGTCATAGTCTCAGCTCAAACCAGGATTTTCATTATCGAAACTGTAACTACTGAAGTGCCTCATCACTGTAGTGTACATTGGTCCTGTCAAGACTCCGAGGTATTGCTCACTAACCTAGGACTGCTGAGGTACTCCTCCTGTTGAGTACCGCAGGTCAGCCACCCAAACACAGTAGTGCTTCCCGCCAGGGTATGCCACCCAAACACAGTAGTGCACACACCCTAATAGCCTGCAGAGGTACTCTCCGGACGAATACCGTTGGTCTGAACTGTCATACAGGTAGTTCTCTATCCGCCATGGGTCTTCACCCAAACAAATTAGTGCTCTGTCCACTGGGCTAGACGACTCACTACATGTCGAGTCGGTCAAGCAGTCGTCAGGTCTCAGTCACCTACACGGTCTCCGTACCCCGCACGCTCGTCTTTGGGAGGGTCCGCTCCACGATCTATAGGTTGATACTCCAAGTATATCATGTCCCATGAAGAAGTATCTCAAAGGACCGCCTCGTCATAGGGGTCTCAACGCTAGAGACTGCACGTCAATCGGACGCCCGATCTGTAAGTTATTAAAATTTTCGTCATAGGGGCTCGGTTAGTTTCGTGTGCGAACCAACCCTGCCGTATCTCAACTGTACCCCGAAATATCATAGGTTATACTCATAGGGACTGTTTCTCAATGTGATTAATAATGCCGCTGATGGTTCGTCAAACGGACGTCCAGTCTGAAAGTTATCAGCTTTTCCGTTCTCGGGGCCCGATTGGATTTCAGGTACAATCCAACCCGGCCACTATCCAACTGCAACCAAAACTTAGGCGATGTACTCCAAATGTTCCATCTCATCAATTGAAATCCAAAAAATTCAACGACACAACAATCAGACGTCCAGAGCTCAAGATATAAGCGTTTCTGCTCCGAGGGACCGGTTGGTTTCGTATCGGAACCAACCTGGCCGAACCCCAAGTTCTCAGAAACCTTGAGTGTAATATACCGAAACGACCGTCTCGATCCAAGGATCGCATCACAGCTGACAGTGCGTCGATCAAAGATCCACATCCCATGATATGGGCAGAAGACCGATGGAGGTTCCGTAATAGGGGGTTTGGGCCCAGTCCGACCCGACCCGATACCCTTTGGGTCGGCCCGAACCGGGTCTCGGTCCGGCCCGCTTGGGCGCGGCCTGGTTCGGCTAGCGCGGCCCTTCCCGGCCTGTCGGGCAGGTCTGGCGGACCGGCCAGGGCAGCCGGCCTGGCGCGCTGGCTCTAGCCACGTGGCTCGGCTGTTTGGATGAGCGGATGGGGGGCGGGGGCGCCTGCCCCCCATTTTGTAACCGCGACCCCATGATGGGGTCGCTCATGATGGCCAGATGGGGGTTTCGAACCCCCTACTCCTCCTCTATCTGGCGGGCCCGCTCCGGCGGGCCGGCTGTTGCTACCATGGGACCGGCAAGGGCTGGTCCCCCTACTCCGACGCGGGTGGCCCGGAACCGGCCGCCGATTCGCCTGCTCCGTTGCGGCCTGGAACCGGCCGCAACCATTGTCTGTCCGGTGCGGTGCGATGGCATCGCGCCCCTCTGTGGCGGCCCCACTCTGGTCACGGTGCTTTTTTGGTTCTCCGGTGCGGTGCGACGGTGCCGCGTCTCTTCCCCTTTCCTTAATAATTCCCGAGCAGTGCTTCAGCACCGTGTTGCTTGTTCGTGCCACAACTATATCAAATAACTAAAAAGGGGAGGACACTCGACTGTGGTCATGCGGTCCGACCTCCTCCCATTATTGATGTTTCCATATGAGGAAGCTTAATGGAGAGATGAGTCTGCGAAGCAGTAGACGTGGATAGCAGCATGTTGTGGGGTACATTTTAACATGCTACAACCACCCGCCTTAGTTTTCCCCGCGAGGCTCAGGGAGCTGGAGGGAGGTGGAAGAGTGCGTTTACATGCGGTCAAGGAGTGTTACCCAATGGCTCTAAAAATGATTCAAGGGACAGTCTGTGTCCACTACTAGCTGCCGTAGTAACAGACATTGATATGAATAATTCCTTCCTTCCATGAATCTTGTCCCAGACCTAGAGTTTCCGGTAATCCGTATACTTGACCCTCGCGTCTAGAGATACCTTGGGAGACGACCCGATAATCACACTTATGCGGACGGTGTGGTCAAACCCTAGAGAAGAGAGTTTCAGTTGGAATCTCTTGGTGGCAGCGTCGACGCCTTACGACGTTGGTTTGAGTATGGACTGGGCAATCATAGTTCATACACAAATTGACGGTATTAGGAAAAAAGGGTGTGGTTTAACTACGACGTCGGGATGGGTTTTCCTTGGTCGGCGAAAATGAAACCCCAGGAAGCACAGGATAAACTCATGCAAAGGAGGGTGAAACCGATCACTTTGAGTCGGTCAACCTTACCCTCGTGGTAGCAGTCATTTTGAGTTTCAGTTCTAATAGAGATTGGAGACCTCTAGAGTTCGAGGATGATGATCACGTCCTTATAAGGGTCTCACCTCGACGAGGTTTATGGATATGTGGCCAAGGCGGAAAGTTATCTCTGAGGTTCAGTGGACTTTCTTATGTCCTCTACTGGGTAGTCATGGTGGTTTACAGCTTGAACCGTCCACCTCAGTTGCACCTGGTGCACATCGATTTCCACGTAACTCAACTGAGGAGATACGTGCTCGACCCTTGTCATACCATCGAACATGGGGAGCTGGATGATGGCGATGGGGTGACTTTCATGGAGGTTCCAGTGGGGATCGAGGATCGACAGGAGCGGATCCTACGAGGATGGTCGATTCCTCGGGTGCACTTTCTTTGGCAGTACAGGAACCTCCAGGTAAGCACATGGGAGCAGAAGGCTCAGATGCGTGCTCAATATAGCTTTTGTATCCCTAGTCTGTGTTAAAGCTTTACGAGGATGTAAAGCCCTGAGGTGGGAGTAATGTAAAGACCTGTAAAATTCAAGGGAAATTTTTTCTAAATTTTCTTTGGGATTTTACAAGAACGCAGTTTCGGACGGTGCCTAATTCCGAGGCCTAGTGTGCTCGGAATTAATTTCTGAAGTTAGGCTCAGGTAGGTTCAGTGAACGAATGAGTGGGTTTTTCTACCTTTTGAACCGGTGCTCGAAATCGAATTCCGAAGGCACCAACGGAATTGCAGCGCCGGTAACTGCTTAAAAACACCTTTTTCGGAGTTGCGTTTTCTCAGGTGGGGTTTTTTTAAATTTTCAGGTTAAGTAAATGAAAAAAATAAAATGGTGCAACCAATTTATTTTATTTAAGTTTCTTAAAGTATGTTAAGTTGATGATGTGGGACCCAAAATAACCTACCCACTTGGTATGATATTTTGTGAGGTGGGACCCACATGAGCCACTGTTTCTTTTCTTCTTAAGTAACGCACCTGCACCCCCTATTAATGATGTCAAACTGTGCATCTATTTTGGTTAGGAAAAGCCTCATTAATGTGGTGGTTTAAGAGTTGCAATTAAATTCACTTAACTGTTTCTTTTGTTTTTGATTTTAAAAAAGAAAGGCTTGTGGAATAAAAATAAGACAACTCTTATTTTTATTAGGGGTGGTGTTGAGAGGCTGGGAGATTTCACTCAGGCTCTTGAAGATCTTCTCTTCCTCGCGAATAATGTGATGAACGCGCAGAATGCGAAGAACGCCGGATCCTCGGAAATCAGCGATGCATCTTCGGCGACGCTTCTTCTGCGATACTTCTTCCGCGATGCTCCTTCCGTGATGCCTTCTTCCAAGATGTGCTTTTCTGCGATGAATCCTCACTCAACGATTTTGACGAGGTAGGGAGATTATTTTGAGAATGGTATTATTCCCTTGGTTGTTTCTTCTAAAACAATGAAACTGGATCAACTCGTCATTACGATGATCCACGAATGTTTTATTTTTTCAGGTTGGAAATTTTGGTATGATTATTTTTATTTACGAGGTTGTAGGGGTTTAATTATTATTTTATTTGTTCCTAATTAATTCATATTTGGTTTATCATCTATTTGGGGCCACCTGTTATCTCAATAACGAGAGAAGGTCGGACTGCAAGAACATGGCCGACTGTCCTCCACTTTTTGTTTATTTGATATAGTTGCGGCACGAACAAGAAACATGGTGTCGAAGAACCACATGAGAATTATTAAGGAAAGGGGAAGAGAGGCGGCGTTGTCACACCGCGTCGTTGAAGACGAACCAAAGACGCGGCGTCGTCGCGCCGCGCCGGAGAACCCCAAAAGCACTGCGAACAGAGCGGGGCCACAGAGCAGGGGCGCGACGCCATCGCTCCGCGCCAGACAGAACAAGGCCGTGGCCAGTTCCGGGCCGCTGGCATCAGAGCAGGAGGACCGGCCCTTGCCGGTCCCGTGGCGGCAACAGCCGGCCGGCCGAAGTGGGTCGGCCGGATAGAGGAGGAGTCGGGGGGTTCGAAACCCCCGGCTGGCCATCATGAGCGGCCCCATAATGAGGTCGCGGTTACAAAACAGGGGACAGGTGCCCCCCCATCCGCTCGGCCAAACGGTCGAGCCGCTTGACTGGCCCTGGTGCACCAGCGCGTCGGGCTGGCTGCCCTGGCCGGTCCGCCAGACTGGGCTGCCAGGCCGGGCCGGGTCACGCCAATTGGGCCGGGCCGTGCTGCGTCCAAGTGGGCCGGACCCTTAACCGAGACGGGTCGACCCCGTTCGGGCCGACCCAGAGGGTATCATGCCGGGTCAGACCGGGCCTGAACCCCCTATTACCGAACCACCATCGGTCTTATGCCCATATCATTGGCTTCAGACCTCCGATCGACGCACCGTCAGTTGCGATGAAATCCTTGGATCGAGACAGTCGTTTAGGTATATTACACTCAAGGTTTCAAGGAACATGGGGTTCGGGTAGGTTGGTTCGGATACGAAACCAACCGGGCCCTCAGAGCCGAAACACTTATATCTTGAGCTTCGGACGTCTGATTTTTGTGTCGTCGACTTTGTTGGATTTCTCTTGATGGGACGGAACTTTTTTAATACTTCTCATAAGTTTTTGTTGTAGTTGGATAGTGGCCGGGTTGTATTATACCCGAAATCCAACTGGGCCACTAAAACGGAAAATCTGATAACTTTCAGATTGGACGTCCATTTGACAAACGGCAAGCGGCGTTGGTAATCACGTTGTGAAATGGTCCTTATGAGTATACCCTATGAGATTTTGGGTTAAAATTGAGATACAGCTGGGTCGATTCGCACACGAAACCAACCGGGCCCCTAGGACGAAAAAGCTAATAACTCAAAGACCGGGTGTCTGATTCACACATCGTCTGTTGCGTTGAGACCCCTATGAAAAGGCAGTACTTCGAGATACTTCTTCATGGGACTTGAGATACTTGGAGTATGGACCTGTATCTCGTGGAGCGGAGCCTCCTAGATACGAGCGTGCGGAGTACAGAGAGCGTGTAGCCGACTGAGACCTGCCGACTACTTGACCGACTCGACTTGGAGTGAGCCGACTAGCCTAGTGGATGGAGCACTACTTTGTTTGGGTGTAGACCCATGGTGGACAGAGCACTACCTGTGTGACAGTGCAGACCCGCGGTACTCGTCCGGAGAGTACCTCTGCAGGCTATTAGGGGGGTGTGCACTACTGTGTTTGGGTGGCATACCCCGGTGGGAAGCACTACTGTGTTTGGGTGGCTGACCCGCGGTACTCCACAGGAGGAGTACCTCAGTAGTCATAGGTTAGTGAGCAGTACCTCAGAGTCTTGACCAGACCACTGTACACTCCAGAGACGGGGCTCTTCAGTAGTTACGGTTTCGATAATGAAAATCCTGGTTTGAGCTGAGACTATGACCTCTGTCTTTATCTCATGATTGAGATGGGTCACTTGATAACTTAGGTATATGTATGGGCATATTCCTGGGTAGTGGTTATCCATTGATTTCATAATCTTTTTGTTTCCTCATGATTGAGATGGGTTATTTGATAACATAGGTATTTGTATGGGCATATACCTAAGTAGAGGTTATCTTTTGAGATCTTCTTTGTGGTTATCCTTGTTGGTTTTAGTGAGACCTTGAGGGTATCGGGGTCCCTACTGAGTATCGTATACTCAACCCTGCACGGGCTATGCCTGCACCTTGTTGTGTTGGTTGCAGATGACGGGCAGCACTGGTAGAGGCCGAGTGTTCGAGGACTGGACGGTACATGGAGGTGGACCACACGACGAGTCAGTATCTAGAGGTGGACTTCATGGCGAGACGACACTCGGAGGAGGTTGACGGGTGAGAGCGTTGTGGAGGCTATATGTACCTACCCTTTAGGTAGGATCCGAGGACGACGACCCAGGAGTTGCTTCCTTTCTTCCAGCTGTTGTCTTTTTCTGTTGAACATTTGTTCAGTTGTAGCTGTACATTCTGTTGGGTTTGTATTATGGCCCATTTACTTTTCAGAACTTTATTTTGTACTTAGTGTTTTACTTCCTCTTGTACTCTGTGGTGTTTTGTTTACTTTTATAAAGGCCAATCCTTCCCAGTTATCGGGATTTACGCCTTTGGTGCTAGTTGCCATCCCCTGGCCTATGGAAGGCGGGCTTGGGGTAGTCATGGCACGGGCCCCGAGGACGGGTTGTGACAGTTATGACAATCCTGATATATCATGACTTTTTGTTCATGTTTCTCTTATTCTCCATTGATATGCCTATTTCATAACATGTATTGTATTCTACATGTTTTGACTTGTTTACTCCCATACTACGCTTTATAGTTCACCCTTTTCACATGTATATCCTCAGGTTATCCCATACAATGCTAAGTATGATGGAATGTTGTGGTCATGTAAAGAATGTTTTCAATAAATATTTTTGTATTTTTATGTTTTTAGTTGTCATGTAATGTCCCTAATTTCCCAAACACTTGACCTATCAATCCTTAGAGTATTCTTAAGTTAATTATTATCTAATAAATCATATTTAAGTGTGTAATAGGGAGAAGGGTTGTTATAATAACAATAATAGTTTTATCCAATTTTAAATGAACAATATTGACGACTCTATGTTGAAACATATTGACATTAAATATCACTTCATGAGGGGGGATGTATATAATGATTACTTAGAATGAATAATTTTTTCTCTAATTTTCATGTGGTGTATATTATAATGCGTTAAAATTTAATAGATGTTTCCTAACATTTTAGATTGGTGTTGGAATTAAAATATATTACTAAAAATGTGAGTAGAATAATAATTTATCTCATTTTAGAGACTTAGAGTATATTAAAACATTAGAATAAATATTCACAAATCGAATTTTTTATATTATTATAAATGTGTGTTGGGTGGGGGGGGGGTGTACATTTTTATTTATTCAATATATAATTTTATTTTTAGAAATCATTATTTTCCAAATAAATGTTAATAAGTTATTTTATCTTATATCTTTAAAAAATTACTCTTATAATATGTGATATGGTTCACTCACCTAGGGGGATAATTGAAAATATTACTAATTATTTTGTGGTTTCATTAATGATCCAATTTATTATCATAAAATGGTACATCTAATTATATTTCATGGAATTTTTTCCAATAAATTCTTTGTAGATATTGAATAATAAATTATACTATATAAAATAATGTTAACAAATTTTTTTGCACATGATACTATCATGTGAATGACTTTTAATGAGCATAGAGAGAGTGATTCATTGGACATATAGTTTTACATAATGGGAATATATTATGGGGATCACAATCATAGATTATTCCTAGTTGGAGCACTAAGAGTATAATGTGGCATATTTACTTCCATTAGGATTTATAGTATCTAAAAAAGTTTATTAAATAAATGTCAGACTTATGATGCATTTCACAATCCTTTCAGTGGACGAAATTGTGAAAATATGAGATACCAACTCAATTATATTTAATTTAGGATGAAATATAATTTTTTTGAGAAATTTATTTGTTTTAACCTAATTATAGCATAAATTTAAATTAAATACTATATCAACTAATAAGATCATTTTTTTTGAATCAAGTTGATATTTTTCTTGATATGTTTGTTAGTGAGTTTTGTAATTTAGTCTTTTATTTTATAAAAAAACATCATGAATTTTAATATTTTTATTTATATAGAGTTGTGTAGACACATTATGAATTTTAAAAAATATTTTAAAATATTATATGTACATTGATTAAATATTAACTTATAAAATGATATGTTTAATTTATTTTTAGTATATTTTTTTGATACTAAATTTTCCTATAAGTTCATAAACAGTGATGGAAAACATTTTTTATTTATATTAGTAATTAAACACTATTCTTCTTGTTATTTTCCATTCAACATTTGAATTTTTTTTAATTATTTAGGTGAAACAACAAGATCTCATATGGAATAATTTTTGAATGTGAAACAACACCCAAAGTATTAGCCTCACAAATATAGAAGAAAAATCTTATAAAATAATCATTGTTCATATCATATTCATTTATAAGTTATAAATATGGTACATTGTTTTTTAAAGGATTGTATGACCTTCACCAATAATAGAGGAAAAAATTGATAATTAATTAAAAAAAGTGCTACATAAAATATTCCTCAAAAAAATTAATATTTAATATGTAGTATCATCAATACATTCTTATGAATTGTTCCATATGTTGGATTTTGATTGAATGAGATTGAAAAATTCAATTTCATGCATGGTTTAGAGGCATGAGATTTTCTCTTATACTTGGGTGAATCACATGATATGTATTCATTTTTTCAATTTACTTAGATAATTTAGAAATGATTAGTTGGCCCATATATTATTCACATGTTTTATGTGTCATGAATATAATTGATCTCTTAGAAAAATGGTTGCACATGTATAATGTGAACATATAGAGAAGTATATGGTTGGTGAATACCACACATGAACCATTTTCATATTATAAAAAACTAATGTGTTTCTACATATCAATCATTACTTATAATTTTTTTATTAAATATTCATAATAATTTTAAATTATATAATTGAACATAGTGTTATACTTATTTCTATCTCGATATGGATTTATTTTTGTTACAATTGTTTTCCAAAAACTGCTATAGACTACATGATAACATTATATCCTATAGTTCATAGTAAATTATGAATTTCTTGTTACATGTGGTGTAAAAAAATATAACAAAATTTCATAATTTGAAAAGTGTTTTTCAATGTGGGATATTTTAAGGTATATACACTAAATTCATACCATGATGTGAATATAATTATTGTATAGTGGTTATTTCAATGAAATTATGAGAAATATTATTGTCAGGTATGATACTTCATTCATGGATTTAGTGATTTGATATCTCTAATTACTTTTTCATATTTATATTAAATGTTATGTTATTGGAAATATAAATACATAACAAAACCAAATGTTGAATAGTTTATTTTTTGTCGATATGAGTGAGTTGGTAGGGACATATTACACGAGTTTACATTTTTATTTATATATTTATAATTACTAATAATTTTTACATATACTTTAGGATGATATAGAATTTACTAATGAAATTTTATAAAATTAAATGAGAAACACATTTGTGTTATATGAAATATCTTAATGGACCCCTTAAATTGAAGATCTGCCTCTTTTTCTCCCTTTTTATTGGATTCTCTAATTGTACATGTGTAAATAAAAAGTTAATTAATTATAATATATGATTTTAAATTTCATAGGTATATTTATAGAGAATTTAATTTCTCAGTTTCTTCTCTTGGTATTTATTTTCATATAAATTATAAAAAATTAATATTTTGGTTTTTATTTTTCCATGATACATCTCATAGTTGATTTTATGGGTTGGGTTTTTTTATATTTCCACTATATTATATGTATATTGGAACCCAAAAACACTTCAAGATCAATATGTATCATACAATAAAACTATTTTTAAATAAATTCAATAAAACTTACCTTGTTTTTTCAATATCATAGATGAACTTATTGTATAACATCCCAGAAAATTATTTTATGACATTGAGAGATATTAATGTATTTTAACTCATTCAATAACCTCAATGAACCAATTACACTTTACACTACATATGGATATTACTATGGTCTAGTACATAGATATATTGAGGGAAAAGAAAGAAGTTAAGGGATCTATTAATTTTCCCTAATCAATTCCTTGTCTACATTACTCTCCACCTCTAGTAAATTTACCATATAATTTAGGGATTAATCATCTATGTCCTTTTCTTGAAATCCAAAACACACAATCCTAATATATTTATACCACATATTTATTCATTAAAAACTATATATATCCCTATTATATGATTTTCATTCCATAATTGTATTTTTTACAACTCCATGTCACTGTAGTACTTAGTATTGTGCGTTAAGATAGTATACCCTATGAAACCCCACATTGAAACATTTTATCAAAAAATATTCTCATAATACCAATGACCATGAAAAAACCATAGGGTACTTTGTAACATGAATTTTTGTACATATTTTTTTATATTATTCATTTGGATAGACCTATTCCAAGAAAATACTATATCTTCATGGTGTTATATCTCTCATATTGATAGAATCCTTATATTTCCAACACAATAATACTCCCTAATCTTGGTTCATATTATACCAAATCATAAGTATCAAATTGAACTAATTATTCTTTATACCACATCATATCTGTCCTCAATTCATCCTATATTACACTAAAAGTTTCAAGATTTTCTCAATTCATCACAAGCTATATTACTTATATATCATCAGTCCTATAATTTTTACATTATATAAGATTGAATTTTCTACCTTAACCTATCTATAAATCTTAAAATTTGGCCAATATTATAGTTTACTAAAATTATATAATAATAATTAATATATTAGACATTATAGACTCTTTTTATGATTTTCTTGTAAACCCATAATATTTTTATATGATTATATGAAATCATGATGTATCATTTTTTATCGATTCTTTATTAATATCTTAGTGGAAATATCAACATGTAATAACCTAAATCAATTTTTTTCAATCAATTTCAATTTTAATTATTTATTATATTAGCAACGTAGTTTGGGGTTAAATTTTTGTTAGAGGACTAAGGGATGATGTAAGAAGGAAATAAAATATAAATTATTGGTGTTTGGGGAATTGTGTGGATAGTGGGTATCGTCAGGTATATGATGGTCACTAATAGGGCTAGAAAAAGCTCTTACCTCCCTACTGATAAATTGGTGTCAATGAACTAGGTACCTGGTGGGTAATAGAGACATCATATACTCCAATCATGTTTATTGTACATTTCATGGTGTGTTTTTAAAATTTCCATGGAAAATGGTAACATTATTAGGTTTTACATATATTGGAAGAGGTATTTCAAGATTTTGGGTATGAGGAAATCCAAGTAACCTCATTTCTCTTTGTTACTACAGATTCATTATATCCAAATACAAACTTTCTATTGTTGATTTTTTTGGTGTATGGAAAATTCATTATTCATTTATTGAGGCTATAATAAGTTCATTTATTCTTAAAATTTATACTATTATTAATCAATGGTAATGATAATCCATTACAACATGATTTTATGTGATCATATTTAGTGTATTAGTAATTGTATTCACGAAGTTGTTGGAGTTTTTAATTTTAAAACATAAAAAAATTTGGGACATTGTACAATGCGTGGATGGTGAATGACTAGTATGAACTGTGCATCCAAACTATGGTAGGGGAGGATCAATTCCATAAGGATCTAATTGGTTTCCATGAGTTTATATACTAACCATATATTCATCCAATAATTTTAAATATTAAATTTATTTTCTCCATTTTATTAGGTGGTATCTTATTTTATACCATTCAGTCTAGAATCCTCCAGTAGACTCCCAGTCATTGAAATAGCCATTAACATACTACCATGTTGTCTCTCCACTATTTATCAATTAATTTTACATGTTAACTCACTTATATCTCTTTATTTATGCCTCCCCTTTTATCTTTATTAATGGTTTTTGGTGTAAAGAAATCATCATATGAGTGGAATTTTTTTTTAATTTTCCCATTAATAACAGTTAACAATATATGAAGAACATGATGTTTGAAAACCCAACATATATTAATGAATATTTTTCACATATCATTTATAAATAATTTAAACTAAGAATTAAATCAATTTTGATAATCCAATTTTTTTAATTTCTATATCTTCTTTTGGTGAAATTTTTTATGGATGAGAATCCAAGAGAGGAATATTATAGGTATATCAACACATGTTGCAAAATTATTAGGATGAAGTTATTGAATATATATGTACTATACTAGTATAAAAAGGGATTCACACCATTCATTTTTCAATGCATCAGTATGTTCTCCTATTTTCTCGACGTTTTTGATAGGACGGAAGAGGATGAATCACTATTGAGATTGAGATAATTAAAGAGAGGATTTCATTGTTCACAAAATCACACACACTATACTGTGATATAATGTGGAATTTATAAATAAGATTAATGAAATATATAATTAGAAAATGACCCTTTATCAATTTAATTATTCTACACAGTCACCATGTCAAATAATAAAATTATTATTATTTTTTCTATGACATGTGTTTATTAATGTCATTTAAATATAAAAAAAATTAATATTCACATAAATTATATTATATTTTTTTCATTTTTATTGTGTCATTAACTTAATAAATTGATAATATAATGAATTTATGAACCATGAATAATAATATATATATTCAATTAAACACTACACATTAAATAAATAATGAAATGAATATTACATTCACTAAAATCATGAAAAAAAAAATTATATTAATATATATATATAACTATGTAAATATAAATGTTAAGTTATTCACTAAACCTATGAATAAATAAATACATATTTAATTTCTTTTGAATATTAAACAATAGGTAAAATTCATATCAAATATTATAAAATCTAATATCCCATTATTGAATATATGTGATCAACAATACTTAAAAAATAATTACTCCCTATACTGAGAATAATATTTACTCTTAATATTAACCTCATTAGAATTTTATTATATTCTATAGAAAAATGTTGTGTTACCCTCTAGGCCTCATTATTATTAGAATTTGGTTATATTACCTATTGTAGAAGGAAATGTTCAAACAATAAATAAAAAGACCCCCAAGTATTAGAATTTAATTTCGTAAAAAACAAAAATTATGTGAACACTGTTTTGAAATATAATCCATTTTACATGAATATTACATCATATCGGATTAATAATTGGGTCATCTCAATATATTCAAGATTTATCTCTCTTGTACTTCTCAGAATAAATTCTTTTATAGACTACCATGGCCTAGAATTTAACTAGAATGTTTCATTTTTTTCAATGTCCCATATATAAATTGTTATAATAATTTAGAAGGGGAATATGATGTCTAGACTTATTCATTTTATTTCATATGACTTATATCACACCCAACATATTCTACCTCACCTAAAGTATATGTCATCACAATTTTTGTTGATATATCAGTGTCTGTAATTTTGATATTGAATAATAACAATATATAGTCTAAGGACCAATATAATCCTTTATATATTGAAATATATAATAACAAATAAATAATGTGGAATTTATATTGGAGGGTCTGCTATTAGGACCTCTCTTCTAGAGGATCACAATGTGTAGAATCCATGAGATGAAGTCTCAATGTATCATGAGCTTCCAAAAAAAGATAGGAAAATATCATATGTGTCATGTTAGTAAGATGTTATCTATACCATGTGATATTAAATAATATTTTCAAGGAATATCAAGTTTCTCATTATATCATGGATCTACTATAAAAATATGACATGAAAAAAAACTCTAAAGACATTATCACGTTAATGTTATGTATGAAAAAAATCATTATGTGATGAGATGTAATTTAATATTATAGTAATTCAAAGTGAAATGTTTGTTGGTTCTGGGTAACTAACTTCAATATACTCCCAAGTATACTAGATATGACCACTAACAACTTTTAATTTTATAGCTCTCATATAATATTCAGGATTATTTTCAAATAATTATATAGTAAATGGGTCACATAAAATTTTAATATTTCAATAATTGTATTACTTTGAGTTTAATCCATTAAGAAAAAACCTCTAGTGGTTATATATATATCCTATCTGATTCATCTATTCATATAATCAAGGGAATCTAGATTGAATAAACAATTTAGTGTTAAAATAATACAAAGTGAAGGGACCCAAACTGTTTGTTGCAATACCAAGTTCATGAATGGAGTTATGTATCTATATTTCTTATATAGTTACAAATGATGGTGAAGTATACTCAAACACTATTGTATAATCTATGATCACTAGGATCATAAAAATTTTATACCTCATAGATTATTTATTAAGGAGAAACGTATATCCCTTTTTTAATTTTACGAAATTCTAATCTATTTAAAAACAAGGGTATTTATGTCAGCTCACAACTAGTTCTTAATCTCTTCTAAAAACATGGAATATCTCTATTATATTCATTATATACTTCAATAAATCCCTTTTATATGATCGTTGTGGATCTTATATATCGACAATATATTTTTATACCATGCTCAATGAATAATAAACATTATGAATGCTACATAACAAGGAATGAATGATTGATCCAATCATAAATTCATAAGGTATTCTACTCATTGTTTTTATCTCTACAATTGTGTCAAAGAAGACATTTTATTTGGTTTATAAACACCATGATACATAGTAACCAATCCTATATTGGATTTTTTCACATTTTCTCATTTTCAGACCATGTTACTGTATATACCTTGACAAAATCCATGAAAACTATGAGATTAATTTCAAAGGCTCCTAATTCATTAATTATATGTTGTTTTAGATAGAAATTCCATATAAATGAATTGATCAACAATGTATTAACATACAATAATAATGTGGTCATTTTTTCATCAGTAATATATCTTTGACATATATAACTATGAAATCAAATACACTACCATTAAATCTCATATAGCGGAAGATATAACATTCATTCTAAAAAAATTTCTATTATGGATTTTTAAAAATTAATATTCCATGATTATGATGATTGATTTAACAAATAATTGGACTTTTATAACTTTACTTCCTTATTGTAATTATATAGTTTTATGAACCATTTTAATTGCTTGATTTAGACATATTCCCTAATTTTTTCATTCAGGAATGTTGTATTGAAAATAATGTTACAAATCTCATAATCGTGGAATACTATAATGGTATGTATATTTCTATTGTATTTTATTATTTCTACTGGTGAATAGGATACATCTTATTATATGAATTAATGTTGTAAAACCATTTAGCAACTAACCATTCATTATAAGTACTAAATTTACCATCAATTCCTAGTTTTTCTTGAATACTGACCAGAACCTAATGAGACATACATAAAGTGGAGGATCAACTAAAACCAAAACATGGTTTAGGTATATTGAATCCATCTCATAATTCATCGATTATTTTGAATTTTAGTCTTCTGAAATATTTACTTCTCCCTCATTGGATTATTTGTTTTTCAACTAAGAATGTGTCACATTTATTTGTGAAAAGAAAACCAAATGAATTTGGATCTCTAACGTCCCTGTTACACATACATAGTACATTTTAATCTTCAATAAATCAATACCCATGGTTATTTTTGAATTTCTTCCTATTATAACTCTTTTACATTCTAACATTAAACATCAATATTATTTCTTCACCTTTCTCTAAATACCAATTTTATAGATATGTTCCCTTCAACTTAAAATTGGCATGTATATCGACTATGAACCTTTTATCAAAGCTATTGTATAGATAATATCCATTTATTTGTTTAGAATACACAATAAAGTTTATCTTCATACCCCTTATGAAATCAGGTTGGTGAGATTAGATCTAAAAATTTCTTACATCAACATAGATGAATATATTAAAAGAAGATTTTTTCCAATCCTTATCACATACTGATTTATATTGAAACATTAGTTATCAATAAATTTTCTATATATTACATATTATACAATTCATATCCATAAAAGGATATTAGAATAACTTTAAGAATCATCATTGATCACAACATTTCAAACATGTGTTGATTCCTTCATTCATTGACACCATTTTATGAATGGTGTATAGAGAGGGGTGTGTTTAGATAATATAAAAAACTGTTTTAGATAACCATGTAATTAATGGTTTAAAAAATATCTTCATAATTCTGATTGTAGTTTTATAATAATATTATGAAGATTATTTTATACATAATTCATTTTTTCATTATGTTTATCAAGGAAAATAGATTTTTACTTCATTAAGTATATATATCCAAATCTACTAACCTCATTGGAAAAAGTAATTAATTAATTGTATACACATATGGATTCTATGATAATTGGTACAAAAAAATCAAATGAACTAATTTTAAAATATTTTTTAGTATAAATTTAGAAAATATTTTTGGGTTAATTGGTCTCTTATAGAACAACATGGGTTATAGATTCCTCTGAGACCAAAGAGGAATCCCAAATAAACAAAAATTCTATGGAGGTGATTTACCTATGAATATTCCACCATGTGTTCGAATTTATTGGATTATTAAATGATATTTTGAAATAAATAATTCAATTCAATTTAAAAATAAGGAGTTCATCCTTTTTATCTCATGGGTGGATTGCCTGAATTTATTTTTATATTATGTCAACGTATTAATTTTTGTATTTCCTTCAACCAAATATGAACTTCCTAAATCAATCACATAATTTTGAGTCATCACACTCCTAATGAAAGTGACCTATAAAATTGGATGATAAAATTTATTAGGACTCCAAGGTATAGGATCTTTTTATCACATGGTATGTGTATCATTAAAATTGTTGAGTTCAATGATGAAGGTACATTATTGAATGAAAATATCAAAAATAGAATTTATTAAGAATTTTTAAAACGATAAATAACATCCAATACATCCACCTTATACTGAATGGGATCAAAAAAAAAAGATTCTTATGCATTCATTAATTCTATTATATCAATGTATGTTGGTATTAGACTCATGAGGGTGATATTTAAGAAGAAATAAAAACCGAATTACCAACACTCCACCGTTGTGTGATAAAATTCACAAGTGATGGTGTGAATAAGTTCACACCCTGACTCAATGGTGTCAACATGATATTTAATATAATACAATAATAAAATATTAAAGTTTTATTAAAAAATTATGGTGAATTGAAAAAATACATGAGAAAAATTGACGATGCGATTACAAAATGAAAGCGGGAAATTGGATTTTTAAAGTAAAAAAACATTGATAGAATGGAGAAACAAGGATACAAATTACCATAAACATCATATACATATATATGAATATCGTTAGCCTTAGGTATACCCATCATAAGTACATTACTTCCCCATTAATTGATATATTCCAAAGGAGGGTGGGAAAATCATAGTAAATTTGACTTTTCAAAATGACCAGGAAAATCATCCAGATTCATCCCACTTGTTGACATGTGAATTTAAAACTGAATATGGCCTAATATGAAGGGGTTTTAGAAGTAAAATATTTTTTCCCATGTCTCTTATAACATATTTAAAAATTTCAGGAAAATTTGATCATATATTTGGATGTTACGGTCGATCTAGTAGAAGGATTTTATGGGTGTTCAAATTTATCCCACTACTTAAATGTCAACTTCACCACCATTTATCTCCATGAAAACATCCAAATTATCTCCATAAATAGATTAATGAAATTATCCCAATATATTTATCTTTCTATAGCTAAAATTTTAGCATCATTGGGCCTGTATTATTGACCCTCTTTCATTTTTTGGGACTTAAGCCCATTATGATTTATCTATAAAATTTCTATATCCATGTCCAAAAATTTTCATCTTCTATTAAAATTTATCCATATATACTAAGAGTTAAAATGATAAAAATATAGTGATTAATCCTATGAAAAAATATAAATTTAAAAAAATCATTAAAATGTTCTCCAAAAATAGATGATTGATTGGGACCAAATTTTCATTTTAAACATAAATCGCATTTGAGAAGTGAAATGAGGTTCAACTAATATAATGAACTAAATTTGATATTTATGGACCTAAAAAACATGAATATTAATTTATGATAAATATATATTATCCTCTTTCCTTGGATAATCACCCCCAAGATGATTTTTTCTAGTCCCGCGATAAAATTATCTAAATAATATGACACTGAATTCAAATTTTCAAAAAACATTTTTACATACATTTCTCAAAAAAGACATCATAAACAAACCATGAAACATTTCAAAATAATTTCAGCCAATATAGGTACAAGATCAAATCTAAATACCATGCCCAATCCATTGTTAAATTTAATTTCCACATTTCATCTAATTTCAATGAAACATGATGATGTGTTATGTATCTCAAATGACATGGGGCATATTTTCTTATTTAAGGGGAAACAAATGGAAGCATTAAGTGGGATTCACATTAAACCGTAATATTATTAATCTATTTTTTTGGTTTTTGTTGTTGTTGTTGTTGTTGTTGTTTTTATTGTTCTTTAACCTAAATAGATATAAAAACACTATCATTGAGAAAGAAAAATATGGAGTCACAATCCCAAAAGTGTTGGACACCACACATATTGACAGTTTCATAATCTAATATGGGGATTTAAATCCTAAATCATGGTAAGAAAACTATGGATACATGACCTTCAAGTGTATGATTCCACACATTTGGACAAAACATTTCTCTATGTTTATATTATTTCAATTATATATTTATATTTTTTCTGGATACTAGAATTAAACTGATAGTGACACCAAACCCTATTCTATGATAAAAGGGAACAAAGAAATAAAATTTGCACCCAGGATCCAATGTATGTTCATTGGGATATTTTGATTAATAAGATGAAAAGTTAAACTTTTGAAAATCACACCAGACAACCACACTTTCCAAAAACTAGGCTCATAAACTTAAATGTGAATTAAAATTATAATCAAGAAATTCAAAATATTTTTAAGTTCAGTTTTCATGTTTCAAAATTTATAATAATGCATTAAATTATATTTAATTGAGTTTTTTAGTTTAAATTTTTTTCATAAAAGTCCAATTTTTATTGAAAATCCCATATTTTTACTCCCCGTAACATAGAAAGAAACTACCCATAGTTCTAGAAGAGAAGAAAAGTGAGAAAATAGAATTGGGAAGAAATAGTGGAGATTTTATGTGAAATTAAACAATAAAATAAAATCAACTAGATTGATGTTTTTGTCCCATAAATATAAAATTTATTACATTGGGTTCACGTCACATGTAGACTCCCTAGGGATATTTGATGTTGGGTTTGAAATTTAGAATGGAAGGGTTTAATTTTGAAATACTAAAATGCATAAAAACCGAAATCTCATTCACAAGAGATATTAGATCACATTTGAAACCCCATGGGTTCCCTTGATAAAAAATGATACACAAAATAAAAAAATGCATAAGTCGGGTTACATCCCAAAAAGCCCTTAATTTAAAGTCATTAGCTCGACTTGGACCCCCCAGCTTAACCAACACCAAAATTCATTGACTCAAGAATTATATTCATCACTACATCCATTAAATCACAATTTAGTCTCCAATTGGATTTATGGTAAGGTTTGTAAATTAATTCAATTAAAATCGAATTGGTCCTAATAAAGGGGATAATCCCATGAATATCAAAAATGGTCCATCCGATTCCATTTTTAATCTTTCCTAATACATCAAAGAGAATTTAGTTATCATTATATTTTAGATAGGATGGATTAAAAATCTACTATGTTTTTTATATGCTATGAATGAATACCTAGGAGAGGGATTATACCTTTAATTCAACCTCAGGCTGGAAACAATTTTATAAACAAGTTGAGAACTAGAATTGTACTTGGTTTCAATTTCCAAATTGTATAGAAGAAAAGGATCCTTTTGAACTGATGTTTTGTCAACAATATTGTCCATATTATTTTCAGAAATGGGTATGGAATCTATGTTTATGGTTTCTCCTAATTGATCAGTGATTCATGATCGTGGAAAATCACTATTGAGTACATCTGAAAGAGAATCAAGACATGGATATAAGTTTCCCTCATGAGAATACATGAAATTTAAATCCTCCTGACATAGAAATCCATCATCAATTTAATGATCATTTTTTCATTCATTTTAAATAGTACCTATGAAAATCATATCAGGAATATACTCATCATCACTAACATGTGATCTTGGGTTATAGATGTTGAGATTACGGCTCAAGATTCAAAATATTATTTTCATGTTTTCATTCATTAAACGGATGACTACGTTGATTTTTACTATGATGGGATGACCAAGGATAATGGGGGTTTCCTCCCTATGACCTAATATTGGGATATTGTAAAGGGTCATGAAGATATTAGGGTAAAAAAACTTCATCTTTCACTAAATCATCCTTCAAGATACCCTTTAGAATCTGAACACTATTATGTGTGAGTTGGAGTGTGACATGATTGGTTTGGATATCCTCGAGACCTAACTAATATTAAACTATATATGGAATGATTTTTACAATAGATCATAGATCACTTAATTCCCTGATCATTTTTTTCACTCCATGATCACCATTCAAGTAAGGACAACCTGGGTCCCTTAAATTAGATGGCATGGTTCCTTTGATGCTGGTACTCACATTATCTAACATAAGTACATGATTTTTTAATGAAAAAAATACGTTTTAATATACAAAATCACATCAAGTACTTAGAGTATGAATTTATTGTTTTTTTCATCAAGAAGGGGTATGTTCATCTTAACAAGTGAGAATATTTCACTCAATGATTAATTTATTATAGGGTTGGAATTTCCTCCCACTCATTGAGGGATTGGAGAAAGTTGTAGGATTATTTTCAAAGGTCTTGGTTCCTCAAAATTATCCGCAAGATTTTTAGAATCAATTATTTTTTCATCATCTTTATATTTTAATCATTGGATTTATTATTAATGGTTGTTTCATGTTTTTAATGGATTTTCCACTCTATAAAAAAGTTAACACATTGAGTTATTCATGAATGATTTGTGTGTAACTGGATTCTCCCCTCAAGGTTGGGGTAGGTAAAACATTAGTATTAGTGGGTGAATTTATAGTTTTTATTGATTTTAGTTTATATTTATGTGATGAGACTGATATGTTCATTTTTCCCATTTTCAAAAACAATTGATCAAGGATTGGTTGACTAACAGATTGGGTATGGGTTTATATTTGTTGGTCTCCCACAAGATGATAATTTTGTTGTTTGATGGAATTTTTATTTGGTTACTAGATAAGTTGTTGGATTTATACTAGTTTTGATTGAAACTTCTTATGTTTTAGAAAAAAAAATTTGAGGGTAGGGGTTGAGAAAATGTTGTTGTATTTGTTGTTGATTTTCATTCCAACATAAGGTTGGATGTTCATTATATCATGGATTGAAAGCATTTTGGTAGATTTGATTTTTACTATTAAAATAATCAACTTCTTTTGGTGGTCCTCTTAATAAAACCTCTTTGTTTGAAGTAATTGTCATGAAATCATTGGTCTTATGGTCCCGCTGGTCAAAAATTGTGCAAACAAGATCAACATTTTTGGTTTCATGGAATTTTCTATGATCGATCTCGTCGACCTTCCTACTGAGTGCAACAAGTTTTTATCTAAGGTTTTACTTTTCTCCATGATTGTGAATTTTATCATATTTTGTTGGAATCATTTAGTACGTTATTAGACCCCATGTTTGGTTATATTAAACATGACTTTTCATGTACTCATAAGCATCGTTTGTGAATTTTTTTTGAATGTTCCATTGCACACCATGTTAGTAAACTATTTTTTTCCTGGCCCTAACCATTCATATAATATTCTCACTTCTTCAAAGAATAAGAATCCATGGTGTGGTACCATGTTTAATGTGTCTTTGAACCCTTCCCATGTTTCATATAATGTTTATCCATCATTATGGAAAACATATTTGGATGTATTTTTTAAGTGCAATTGGTTTATCATGGTGGAATTGTTTTTTTAATGTCTTTGTAGTTGGTCCTAGGAGTAAATGGATGATGGTCTCAAATTATTTAACAAATTATTTACCTGATATATGAGAGAAAAAGAAAAGAGTCACATTTTATCCATTCAATTTGATTTGATGTGCACATGGTTTCGATAATGTCTTTGAATTCATTAACATGATGGTAAGGCATTTATATCTCCATACTGTGAAGGGTTCAAAGGAATTTCTTGATATGGGGTTTGAAAAAATATTTAACATACCCTATGGTTTCATGCCCAATGAAAGAGGGTGAATTGGTCCAAGATGTTGTGAGTTAGTGACTCATTGTCTGACCAATGGCATTCCCCATGTTTATGGATGCCTCATTTGGTGTTCCATGTTGGTTCCCAGAAGGGTTGGTGAGTTAGTTAAATTGAATACCATCCATTGTATTGGGATCAATGTTTGAATCCAGAGTATTTGGAATATTAGGGACTAATATAAAGAGACCCATAGGCGAACATGACTCCACAACCCCAGGAGCTTCAACACTAAGTAGTCTATTTGACTGGTCATGGGTGTAGGCGAACATGCATCAAGAAAAGAGAGAAAATGTTGGGATGATAAAATAGAATTGGGTGAGAATAGAACTATGTTTTAAGGTATTTACTTGTGTACCCAATAACAAAATAAAAATTTTGGTTTCACATAAATTTACCCATGTTTTATGGTTAAAGCGGTCTCTTGTAGCACAACATGGGTTATCAAATCCTCAAAGACCAAACAAGAAACCTAATGAAACCATACTACTATATAGGGGATTTGTCTATGATGTTTCTAACATCAGTTTCAATTGATTGGATTATTATATGATATTTTCAATTCATTAATTGAATTTAGTTTAAATGTTATGTGTTGAACCTTGGTTATCACAAGGTGTGAATTGGATGAAATTGTTTTTAAATTACATCGACGTATAAAATTTAGGCGTTTCCCTCAACAAAATATGAACATCCCAAATCAATCACATTATTTTTAGTCTTTACTATTCTAAGAATAATAAACTATATAATTTGTGGATAATATTGATGTTGTCTCAATTTTATAGGATCAATTTATCACCTGGTATGTGTATCGTTAAATTTGGAGAGTTCAATGGAGAAGTTACATCTTTGAATGAAAATATAAAAAATAGAATGTATTAAGAATTATTAAAATGAGAAATAACATCAAAAATATCACCTTGATACTCCTCTGTATCAATCCAGTAGAGTTTTATACACCCTTTTATTTTATTATATCAGTGGATGTTGGTAGTAGACTCCTGATGGTGGAATTGAAGAAGTATAAGAAAAGCTGAATTATGATCACTCCAATATTGTGTGATAAAATTCACAACTGATGGTGTGCATAAGTTCACACATTGATTGAATGGTATTAATGAGATATTAAATATAATAAAATAATATCTAATAAATAAAAACTATTATTAATAAATGATTGTTAATGTGAAATATACATGAAAAAATTGACAATACGATTACAAATGAAAGCCATAAATTGTAGTTGAAATAAAAAACATCGATACAAAAGAAAAAACATGGATCCCAATTACCTTAACCACCATACAATTATATAGTAATATTTTGAGCCTTATTTCTACCAACCATCAATTAATCCCATCCCCATCAATTTAGGGAATAAAAAGGAGGGTGATAAAATCAAAGGAAATTTGACGTTTCAATGTTGACTATGAAAATTATCTAGATTCACCCCCATTATTGATTCGTGAATATGTAACTGAATATGGGAGAATAAAAAGTGATATTATAAGTAATATATCTTCAACAATGTTTCCTATAATATCTTTAAAAATTTCAGGAAAATTGGACCATCGATTTGGATATTATTGTAAATCTAGTGGAAGGACTTTATGTGTGTTCAAATCTGGCCTGCCATTTAAATGTCAACTAGGTGTAAATTTATCTCAATGAAAAAATCAGAATTATCTCCATAAAATTTTTAATTAAATGATCCCAATATTTTTACCTATCTATATTTAATATTTCGGTTTCATTAAGATTGGATTTTGGGACCCACTTTTGTTTTATGGGCCTTATGCCCATTACGATTCGTCCAAAAATGTTATGTATTAATGAAAAAAATCTTCATATTATGTTGGTATTCATCCATCAATCCTAAAAGATAAAATTTTAAAACTAAAGTGATAATTAATATCCAAAAATATAATGTTCAAAAAATTAATAAATCCTTCTCAAAAAATATAAGATTTATTGGGTCGAAATTTTTAATTTATACATGTATTTCATTTGAGATGTGAAATGAATTTCATTTTTTTATAAAGAACTAAAATTGATATTTATGAACCTAAATCATAAGAATATTAAGATATAATCATTGAATATTATCCTATTACATTGGTTGAATCTAAATACCAAACATGATAATTTTTTTTCAAAGACTTACCAATCAGATTACCACTTATTTAATTCCACAATTAGGTGTGATATGAGTCATATGAATATAATTTTATATTTATTAACAATACTAGTTTTTTATAATATATTATATCACAATTTTATTCAGATGTGTTATATCATAACATATGATATCTTTAATAAATTATCATAATTTATTTATGAACTTGAAATGAAAACAATCCATGTCTAAATAGAACATATAAATTATATATTTTGTTACACTGGGAACATAATAATAGTTATTAAAAACTAAAACCATTCCAATCCGCAATATGAGATTGTAGTATATTATATCTAGAATATCTAATCTCACCCCATTTGAAGATAAATGTTACACCTCACAATTATAAATCTTTTAATATGTATTTGGTTCTTGAATTTGGATACAAATTTGATAAATAATACCCATATATAAGACCATATATGTCAAAATTAATTATTTTCACTTGATAATAAATGTATCTAAATATTCCTATTTACTATTTACTAAGATATAGTTCTTCTTCTATTATACTTTTTTTTGAAATAGAAAACATATAACCTTCCTCTCTATAGCCTCTATTAAGATCATTTTATTCTTATAATTATTTTATGAATTTGTATTAGGATTCAAATATTCCCTAAACAATATAAAATTTACATTACTTTTATTCACCATAAAAAATAAATAATTTTCATGCTTCATATATTTATCAACTTTTAGAATCAACATAAAATGTTTAAAGAGTTTATTCCCTGTACATTTTATATTGAAATTAAAAAAAATATAATATCAAAGAAAGTAAAGAGTAAATGAGGTCTGTGCACAATTCTTTTGGATGTTTGGATCTTAGAATATTCAAATGATCAATTTATCCAATCATCTTAATTACTGAGGATAATATTCAATTACATAATTTATAATTATTGTAAAGAGTTATTTCCATATTTCATACGTCTGTTTATTTATTTCTATTTATAGATAATACAGAGATGAGTGAACCTAGATTGAGAATCCATATCTTTATAATGATATTGGATATCACTGGTCAAGTTTGATAAAATTAGGAATTGTACATCCGATTATTTTCCATTTGTTTCTATAAGAAAATTTTATCCTCAACACACACATACATAAAAGATCTATATGAACATGGGGCATTAGTATAGAAGTCATTTTTTCTACGAAAAATACATTACACATGCGGTTGTACCAATCGTGGATGTTTTCACTAGATAGGAGATTATATTTCTCTAAGATGGATCACAGGGAAAGTGATGAATTAAAATGAATACAATTATTTTTTCTATATAAAATAAATAAAATACTTTATTATTTATCTAGAATACCGATTATTATGTAATTACTTTGTTAATTCCTTCTCCCACTATTGTATGAAATCCCAACTTATTTCACTATTGGATTTGAAATATATAGTCACTTCAATATTTGACTGGAAAGGACAAATATTTCAATTTAAAAAAACAAAATGGTTGACCTATAAATTTATTTAAATGTATTGTTTTAAGATATTATTACCCACTCCATTACATCATAGTTCTTTGAAGTATTAATCAGAATACCCAATCCTAAATCCTAAACTTATATTTCCAAAACACATGAATCCTCGTTACATCTAATTGTGTGGAAAAATAATATTGATGTTATCTTAATAAATTCATCCTAATACTTTTATTATGAATCACTAATAAATTAAAGTATTCGAATTTGGGACAGACTACTAATTTATAGTTCCATTCTCACTCAAGTGATGGAATGATTATTCTGACATTATATTTTGATTTAGTTATTTTGTTTCTCTTATGAATGGAAATTATGTATTCTATTCTTTGCATGATTTTTAATATTCTATAGACTCACATAATTAATTAAAATTTAATGAAAAATAACCCTTGAATAATAATTTTTTATCATATATTTTTTGTTTATTTTGTACAGTAGGTGATCACATTTAATTAAAAACACAAATAAAGAAATTAAAAAATATATAACTAATCATGAATAGAAACAAAATATATTTACATGATCAAGATATTTTATCTACAGATTTTTTTATCAAGTAGTGATAAATTATCCTTTTACCTAGTGATGAGAACATAGTGACATTGAACATGGATCAAGTTACATAATTTACCTATTCTACTGTGTATCTTCATTGTTAGACTCACCATAGATCGCTTCCTAAATCACCTCATTGAGTGAGAGAATACATGCTTTACAAAATTATGATCACATGAACATGAGAGGAACCATGAGTTTAAAGATACTTAAAATTATACTTGAGTACATAAGCTAATAAATATCAATGGACGATGGTATAATAAATAATATAATCATATTAATTCTACTAATAATATTACATAAAATCATATAACAAATTATAATTAAATAAATATATCAAACACACACACACACGCATGTTGTTCAAATATATTTGATAAATCGCTAATTGAAATGATTATATATTTATATTTTGTAGAATTAATTACAATTCTCTCTAATTAATTATTATTTATTGGAATTAAAAAACTAATAATATAATTAATTTAATAATTTTTTATCGTAATATTTTATCCTACTGTAACACCTCAAGATTTTAAAATATGAACATCATATTTGAATGAATTTTTGAATCAAAACATTGAAATTAGAAGGGAATATAAAATGAAAATAATTTATGTTATATTTATCATTCAATAAATTCAATCACTTTGATAGCTTACAATCTACACAATATTAGGTTTAAAAAAACATGATACTCAATTAGAATATTATTGTTTCAACATTACTATTATAACCAAGTGGTTACAACAGAGGGTCTAAATAGTAAAAAATAAATTATAAAAAAATAGTTTAAAAATGTGTAAAATAAATTTAATGATTACATGTTGGTTAATAAAATAAGAATGAGTTGAAAGAGAATGAAATGTTTTCTGAAAATACTATTTTACTAAATGGTGTATTATTTGAGCATTGTGGACATAATTTAATATTATTTTTTTCCAATTTGTAATGATTTATTTGAAAAAATGTCTTTCTTAATATTATAATACCAAAATTTTCTTTGTTTTAATGTTTGTTATTTTTTTGAAATGATTCATCGTTTTGATGAATAGTGAAAAATAATGAATTTTAATTGAAAACTGCCTTTTCATTTCAGTTATTTTTAGAGATAAATTTTATTTTAAATTATTTTTGAAGAAAATTTAGTTAAATAATATATAAATTTAATCAATTTAGATCATTTTAATCATTTTTATATTTCTTTTTTATATAAAAACATTGTAATCATTTGAACATTTTCTCTTTAAAAACCCTATTTCCCATCATATTTACATTATTTATTTTAAATAATTTTTTCCCTTTTATGTGAATGGAATTTAGAAAAATTAATGCCTTATTTGGAGCAATATTTATTTATATTATATATCAATATAATCTCAATTATTTACTAAATAGTAAAAATGGTAAAAATTATTTACTATGGTTATAGTAAAAATGAATTTAATAGGGGTTAAAAATGATAATTTCTAAATAACCTAAAAACTAGTCTAAAATATATTTGAAGTAATTATATAGACCTTATTTTGTCTAATTATCAATAATATTTTATTTTATGCCTTATTGGAATGTAAAAATTGTGCGTAATTTTTTTTCATTTTCATGATTGTATGGGTTCCACTCACCTCACTTTTAAAATGCAACCCCCTATCCTCTTTTCATTACATCTTCGAACCCGTTTTAGTTTATAAAATTACTAACAAAATAACTTTCCAACCTCCATCCTCTCAATGTAGAACCCTTATTTTGGGAAACAAATCTAACCATAGAAGGATTATTGTGAAACCCTTATAAGGTTACCCGAAAATAGGTAACATTCTTGAATGAGTGTCTTCATTTAGATTCCTCATCCACCAAGTTAAATTGTTAAAAAACCATTATGATATAATAAAATCCTTTTATTATGTGTACTAAGATGTTTTTATGTCAATTTAATGACCTACAACAATACCAAAATCCATCAAATGGGTTATGAAATCATCATTCATGTGAATAATGGAATACCACCTCATGAACCAATGACATTGGTTTTTCATTAACACCTCCAAAGGTTGGGTATGATTATTGATATAAAGTATATATATAATATTTATAAAATAATTATATCTTTTGGGACATTATATAATATAGTAATTTTATTAATTTCCATTCCATAAGGGATATGATAACATCACTTGTGGTTATGATGGACTAACACCTCACAAAATGATGTGATTAATCTTTCAAAAACATTTTAAAAGGAATGTGATACAAATATAGATAATAAATATTTTTGATATAAATGAAATAATTATAAAATTTATGACATATTTATCATTTTTCATATATAAAATAACATTTTATTTTGTTACATTTTCACTGCAACATGATTGATATATATAAGTTTACATATGGAAATAATTTTTTATTTATGATATTAGGATAATTATGGAAATATAAAATATTACTTAACTTCATCAAATAATTATCATTGAAAAATATAAATGTTAATAATGTGTCTCTATTACCTACCATCTCCATGATCATAACATACCTAATTTCACACTAAAATTATTCAATATTGGTTTTAATAGTACAATTAATATATTAACAGGATAATTATTTCATGATTACAATCATGGAGAAGATAAAATAAAAACCAATTTGATCATAGTAAACCTACCATTATTTTTTTGACATGTAATTTAAATATCATCGAATCATCTGAAAAAAAAAATTAATTAATTTAGTAATCATATATAACATGGTAATGAGTGAGATAAAAGGAATAATTAACTTTAAAATGTCATTAAGAAACTATATAATTAACCTATTTTTATTATTAATGATGATAGAGAACATATATGATGATTCGTACACAAGATGAAGGTTTCACGTCTCTGTTTTACATCTATTTGACATATTTCATATTCCACACGTATGTTTTTTTATGGTGTCTATGCTTCCATTTTAGTATGTTATATCACGAATAAATTTATCTTAATATATTTAATGTTTTATTTAATATTATTTATTTCATTGGTTTTAATATATAAAAGTTACTATTTTGGTAAGAGATTATTTCACAATCTCCTCATTATCTAGGAAATTTTTTTATGTTTATCTTGGGGGAATTACTTGATATTTCTATCTTACAATAAAACTAATTTATTATCCTATAGATATTCATGAAAATTATAAATATATAGTACCATTTTTCCTATCAAGGGTATATAAAATGATAATAAAAATGTCTTTGAGGAAATCCAACATTCTTTCTCCATTCCATCTAGAATCATTTTTCTTTAATAACATTGTATTCTCAAAATGTCTTAAATATATATTTTAACATTTTAAAATTATATATTAAAGAAATATTTATAGGTTTTGATTTTTTTTCTAAATTCATTTAATGGAATATTCATGTTATTTTAAAAAAAATCATGTTTGGCTCACACTAAAATTTGAAAAAATATTTTTTTTAATGTGTATAGTATGACAAGAATTTTACGTTTTCCTAACCACTCAAGGTTTTAAAAAACTTCTTATAGGCCCTTAATGTTATTTTGAAATAAAAATAGTTTCAATTATTTTTATATTTTTTTAAATGATTTTTCAGAATGAAAATATTATTTTACTCAAAAATGCTTTGGAGGATCATTTAGGGTATTTATATTCATAAAAAACATCGAACCTTAATTGTACATGTAATCTACTAGGGATATGTCATATTAATATCATCATTATTCTTTATTTTAATTGTTTATTTTTCAACTTGACTGGGGTTATGCCATTTTGATACTATTTATATAACTTTATATGGTTTATGATTATGTTTACTGATTGTGGTCATTTTTATCATTTAATATGATAGTTTTTCCATAAAATTTTTATATTTATTATGTTTCATCACATTAAAATGGGGAAATCATATGACATAGGATGTGTCAATAGATACCTTATATAGCCCCTCGATAAATTAGTAGGTATAATTAGTCATACAAGATTGGGCTTTATCGATGCCTTTACCCAGTTATATAGATTTCTTGGCACAAGGCCTCTACAATATTAGTTGTTTTGGAACAATGACACAATAATATGTTTTATATGTGGAATATAAAAAATCTCCTACTCATTTCAAATTTAAACACGATTTATTACATAAAATTTCACTTAATACAACTTTGAATATTGATAGGTCTGTTGTCTTTTTGGTTTAATAACATCAGATAATAACTTATAATATGAAATACAACAACATTTTTATTGAAAACTTCTTGAACATGACCATAATATTCATTCATACTTAACTATGCATGGGATAACTGATAACATACATAAGAAATGTGTGAGGTATAAATCCCATTAAGAGAGTAAACATGTAATAACATGAGGATAAAAATACATTTTTGAAAAAGAATATCAAAAAATAAGAAATGAACATCAATAATAAGGCATGATTTTTCATTACAATCATTATATGGGAAATGTGGAAACAACATAAAATAGTGCATCATAAAACATAAGTCGAAGACAATCCACCAAGACATCCTGGTAGAAAATGGTCTTATAATTAATCAGGTGAACCCCTATCCCAATATGAAGTATCATGATACTAATCATTACCCTATTCATTTGAGTTCTATCAGGGTGCACCCTTTATAAACATTTCTATCTCATGGTTATGTTGGCAACATAGATCATATAACATTGATTCATTAAACAACATAAGTTTATTAAATGGTCTTGAAATGTTGAATATATACATGTAAGTCCCCAATTAATATGAGTATGTCCCAATAGGTGAATACCCTTGACATATAAGTTTGTATGGTATTAACTACACCGTTATCTTGGCATGGAAAATCGTTGTGCGATTTCAGAAGTATAATGATGTAATATAGAAATTAATAAAATTGGTTGATGAGAGATAAATTGGTCTCCTATAATATAGACATGTAATGTAATGTAATAATAATATTATAGAACATATCATAATAGAGGAAAATTTAAATTATAAGACATAACATAAATGGGACGCTTGATAAAGGAGGCGAGTTGAATACCCCTTATAGAATTTCGGCTTAGTAATAGGGGGAATTAAAGGATAATATGGGGATTAATTAGAGTGATAAAAATATCCCATAATTTATGCATAAAATTTATAGTAAAGGGATCATTTACCATCATATATCAACATTTGAAATTGGAATTTAAGAAACATAAAATAAAATAAGTGCTTGAATAAAACTGTTAAGGGAGAAATAACTTAAAATATTTGGCCATAGAAACAGATTAGGTAAGTGTAAAAATTAGGGGGGTGAATAAATGATCCATCATAAAAATAAATTCCATTTTAATTTAAAATAATGATTAATATTTAATGTAAATACAACCAATTGGAATTAAAATGATTAATATCATAGAAGGATCTTGAATTGAAAGGAGAGAAGAGGAATCCCTAATTGGATGTGTGTATCCAAAGGCTTGGGAGAGGCTTATTGGGAGATTGGGAAGATTTATGGGGACTATAGGGAGTAGATATTAGATTTTGGATAGGATTCAAGGAGTATCAGTGAAGATAAAAGGGATCTTGGGTGGGTTTATATAAGCTAGGAAAGGGATTTCCTAATTATTTTAGTATTGGACACTACATAAAGAAATATTCAAAACCACAAACCACCCCATGGGTTATTCTCATTATTTATGGAAAATGGGAGTGTTATACATTATTTTATGTTTTAAAGGTTCAAATATAAAAAAATATTTCCCTTTCTTTTATGGAGGTGAGTCACACTTTCAATGAAATGATTTTAAATTCATAAAAGATATAATTAGCCATGGAGGATTCACTATAAAATTATAGAATAGATCAAATGTACTAAAAAATTCGTTATTTTAAATTAAAAAAATATTATTTTCCATATATAAATTTTATAGTGTAATGAACTTCCAATTATCATAGGCTTGGGAGTGAAACGAGTCATTACTAGGCCTTAAGTGACATCCCCAGGATGCCAAAGGCTTGGAATAAATACTGAAGGGTTACAAATAAAAGTTTTGGGGTGATTTAAACTATAATAAATAAACCAATATACCAAAAAATCATAACCAAACATTCACTATATGATTCATGAACAAATTAAAGATAACTCAACAACTTCATGTATCTCAAATCCACATCAATGTATACAAGAGAGTAAGAATAGCCAAGTACCAAATTACACAATGGATAAATAAAACAAGACTCTAAAAAGATCACAATACTCTATAGTCCACAGGATCCATGCTCCACAATCACCAAAAATCCCAAAAATCATGATGTAGTGCTAAAAACGTGGGAAACGTAACCTTTTCCCCTATCGCGGAAGATAGCATCTGCTAAAGCACCAAAGATCCAAAGTAGGGGCGAGTATAAAAATTAGCACGTTTTCCAAAATGGCTTCCCTACTCATGCCACTAGGATATAAGAGTTAGAAAAATATGTATAAAATAGTTTATATAAAACAATTTCTCAAAAATATTTTATAACTAAACATAACCATGTTTCCAAAACCATTACTTACAAAAATCATACAAGTGAAATTGAAACCAAATTTTTCAAAAAGTAATTTTTCTAGAAAATAAATGAGCAGGCTAAAAAACCATCTCACAATATCACTTTTTTTGTATACCCAACCATTCCACAAACCCATTAAACCAACCATGCATGATACTTAATGACAGTTCCATACTCATGAGCGGTTTCTCATCGATCTACCAAGTCGTCAGAAGGTAATTGTTTCCCATGTGCCATTAACCCTTTGGCACCGAACACAGGGTCATATTTCAACCAAGCCTCGTATATGCAATATGAACATTATATCCCATGTGAAATTTAACCCTTGTCACTAAGAATAAGGTCATATTCCAACCAAGCCCAAGAAATGCAATACGAACTCCCACACCAATATGCCCAGCAATCATGCCAAAACCCCATTTCAATAAAAAAAATTATTTAAAAACATTTCCGTCAAAACAGTTTAAATGCCAAACCGTTTCAATAAAAAACTATTTCAATAGAACATTATTTTTATCGAAAACCATTTCTTTTTAAAACACCTTTTTCATCAACCATATATCAAATCTAGAAAATGAATAATTTAAATTCATCCTTTTTTAATTCAAGAGGCTAAATAACTTTGCCGAAAAATTCACAGGATTTCGCAATTTCCCTAAAACCATATATCATCAATAAATAAGATTTTTTCCATTATTTTTACAATATATCCCACTCAAATAAACCAATTTAAAATTAAGACAATCAATTATAGAAATAGGAGTCGAGAGTGAAGCCTCATACCTCAAAAGTTTTGATGAAAACCACAATGAACGATGAACGCTTAATAAAACCGTGTTGATTCTCCATTAACCCACCTTATATCTATACTCCTAGAATGAAAAGGATCAAATATCATCATATTTAGCATCCAAACACTTATATCTACCCATAACGGGCATAGATCTATGAAACTGAGAGAATATGAGAAGTAGAACTATGTATATCTAAGAAACCAATCAAGAACGATGAAGAACCATCACATTCCACATGAATTTGGCTTCGATTTGCCAAGGGAAACCATCAGATTGACTTCAGAATGATGGGATAAACTTCTTTGGAATAAGAAGAAGAAAAATCCAGATTTATCGATACATAAGAGGAAAAACGATCCAGTTA
The DNA here is from genome assembly GCA_963277665.1 of Viscum album. Taxonomy (NCBI): domain Eukaryota; kingdom Viridiplantae; phylum Streptophyta; class Magnoliopsida; order Santalales; family Viscaceae; genus Viscum; species Viscum album. The sequence continues at coordinate 1,049,874,274 of OY728164.1, read as the reverse complement.
TAGGCAAAAACATGGGAGGTCCACTTTATTTGGATCTCACTTAAGTGCTCGCACGGTTAGTTCTCACGGATAGACAAATCGTGCGCTAACTGTGCGCTAGAAACATCTTCGGTAGACCCATGTTCTTCCCCATTGCATGGTCTCCCAAACCGTGCTCCAACCGTGTGGGAGCCACTGCCTCAAAAGTGACTACTATGCATAGTTTGACCGCACGGTTAGACAAACCGTGCTCTGCCCGCGCGCCTTCCAATTCACCCCAAAACACCTCCAAAGTTATCCAAACTCTCCAAAACATCACCCTTAAACATTATAATATTGAAACTAATTATGTTATGGTTATATACTAAAAACTAGTGGTAAAAAATTCTCCCCACCATTTCTTTTTCCGTCCTTGGAATGTAGAAAACCTTCACCCAACTGAAAGAGTTCCGGCCACAACTCTTTCATTTCCATCTCACGTTCCCAAGTCTCTTCCGGAATCTGACCATGCTCCCATAAAACCTGCACTAGACCGATTATTTTTTCTTATAATACATTCTTTCATCTATATAAAATCCATACTAGGATATGTATCAAATAAGAATACTGATCTAGGTCAATGTTATTCCATATGATCACATAGTCCGGATCACACAGATACTATTTTCAACTGAGATACATGGAACACATTATGCACCATAATGAACCATGGTGGTAATGCCAACCGATATTCCACCTCTCTGACCCATTCTAGTATCTCGAAAGGGCCCATGCATCTAGAAGACAACTTGCCCTCATTCCCAAAATTACATTGTCCAAGCCTTGAAGATATCCTCAAGAAAAAATTATCACCCAAAGCGAACGACAACGGTCTTTGACGGTGATATGAAGAAGATCTATGGAAGACACTGTGCCATACCCATCCCATTTTTTATCAACTAGATATTATCTGTTGTTTCATGGATAAGGCTCGGCCCAAATAGTGAAGTTTCACATATTTCCATCCAACATAGTGGAGAACGGAAAGTACACCCATACAATGATTCAAACAGTGCCATGTGTATCGCGGCATGATAACTTTTATTGTATGATAACTCCACCACGGGTATATAATCCTCCCATGAGGCACCAAAATCCATTACATAAGCTCGAAACATGTCTTCAAACATTTCAATCATCCGCTCAGATTTCCCATTCTTCTAAGGATGATATGTTGTGCTCATATTAAATTGAGTCCGAAGAGTCGGGTTTAAGGATTTTCGTAAATGAGACGTGATCCTTAGATCTATATCTGAGATTATTGAAACTAGTACTCATTTTATTTTTATCACTTCGTGGATGTATATTTTCAATAGATCCTTTACTGTATGAGTTTTAAGAATAGGGATGAAATGGGATGACTTGGTTAGACAATCTACTATCACCCAAATGGAATCGTGTTGAAGGATCGTTCTTGGGGGACATGTAATAAAATAAATTAATATCTGATCCCATTTCCACCCTGGGATGGGAAAATATTGTAACATACCAACTAGTCTCTGATGCTCTACTTTAACACGCAGAAAAGTTAAGCACCATGAGACGAACTCAGCCACCTTCCTTTCCATACCGCTCTACCAAAAATGCACCTTCAATGCCTTATAAATCTTCTATATACATAGATGTAAAACTCATCTCGAATTGTGGTAATCATTAATGAGTTGATCCTGACAAGCCATTGGTACAACCGTATGATCATTAAATCAAAAAACTGAACTCCCATCAAGTTTCCAACCTTTAATGCTCTCCCCACCATTGAGTTTTGGACTCATAACGAAACATTATGCATCAGATGTTTGTTCCTCTTTGACCATTTTTAAAAAATATGGAACAAGTGTAGAAACAAATAAAACAACAACATCACCTCGTTATTCACATTCCACATGAATGTCGGCTAGGACCAACATCAACAACCATTCATCAGAAGATTCTTTTACCCACTGATCATATGACTTTATACTCAATGCATCTGCCCCCAAATTTCATTTCCCTAGTGTGTATACCATGTCAAAGTCAAACATATAGAGATACTCCATCCATCTCCTTTCCCTCAGATTGAAATATCTTTGTGAGAAAATGTGTTTCAAGCTTTTGTGATCCATAAACATAGTAAATTTCTCACCAATGAGATATTGTCTTTATGTTTTCAAATCATGGACGACTGAAGATAAGTCCAAATAATTTTTTTTGGTAATTCTTCTCATGCACGATCAACTTCCTTGAACCATAAGCAACCACACGATCTCGTTGTATGAGAAAACAAACCAACCCTCATACTGAATCATCACAGTAGACCACATACCCCTATATTAAATCTAGAAAAATAATGATAAGTGATGAAGTAGGCCAAACATTCAAATCCTAAAAAGACTTCTGAAAATCCTCTATTAATTAGAATGGAACATTAATTTTTGTCAGAGATGTCATTGTCAAAGTTAGTCGTGAAAAATAACGCAAAAATCGTCGTTAGTAACCATTTAGACAAAGAAAACTGCATATCTCAAAGACATTATTTTGTGGTTTCCATTAGATAATAGAATCGTTCTTTTCAGGGTCAATAGAAATTCCTTTTTCAGAAATGACATGGCCATGAAAACGTACTTTCTATATCCAGAAATCACACTTTAATAATTTGGCACACAAACTATGATCTATGAATATTTGTATTATTGTTTCCAGGTGCTTTTCATGGTTATACCATGTGTTTAAAGACACCAAGATGTTTTCCACAAACACCAAAACAAAAGAATCCAGATATCGATGAAATATCTGATTCATCAAATCCATGAAGACCATTGGTGCATTCGTTAGACCAAATGGCATGACTACATATTTGTATTATCCATATCTACTTTTGAACTCTATCGTCAGAATATCCTCCTCTTGAACTCGCAATTAGTGATATTATGATCACATTTCAATCAGGTAGAACCTTTGTGATCCCCTTAATTGATTAAACTGATCATCAATGCATTGGAGTGGATATCTATTATTTATCATAACTTGGTTAATCTTATGATAATCAACACACATCCAAAAATAGTTTCATCTGCTTTATTCATGAACAAAATAGGTGCTACCCATGGAGTTGTACTTGGCTGAATAAAACCCATGTTTTCCAACTCCTCTAATTTCACATTAAATTCCCATAACTCTATTAGTTCCATTCTATAAGACAAAAGGGGAATAGAACTAGTCCCCGAAATAAGATCAATTATAAACACCACTTCTCTTATAAGTGGTTACCCTAAAAATTCATGGGGAAGCAATCTGGAAATTGATCCACAAATGATGGAAAAATGTTTTCCTTGATCTCTTCCATTGATGCCAAATTCAATGCTGCCAACTGATAAGAGATCATTCCCATCATTGGTGACAACAAGCTCTTTTCCCATTTCTTTACCATCTTTTCTATTCTGAAGAGATGCTCGATGATATCCCCAGTTTTGAAACTAACTGTTATCCTATAAAAGTTGATGTGATCCCTAAACATTGTCAACCATTTCATACGCATGATTACATCAAAAAAAATCATGTCCAACATTGAGAGTTACCATTTCTGCTCAACTCCATCAATAGCTATAGAACATGGTCAACACACAAAGGTTTGACATTGTTTTTCACCAAGAGTAGTTTGTAGTTTTAAGACAGAAGCCATCATTTTATACGTTAAACATAGAAACTCAACAGAATGAGAAGCAATTAAAGAATGTAATTCACAAGTATCAAAGATCAATTTCACAATGGTAGAATTCAAAAGAATCATACCTATCACTGTAGATAGTCCCTCCTGATCATCGACAATCACCTGCTCAGCTCCATACAATTGCTTCGTCACTGCACTATTCTCATTGTTTCCTTCCCGAGATTCCCCTAATTGAGGAGTAATGGTATTTCTAAAATCAATATGGATCACTCTACTTTGCTGATGAGACTAATTATGTTATCCTCTTCATGTAGATTCATATGATGCTTGCGATGCCTATGAAGTGTCTCAAGCACCTGACTGTGGAGCACTATGACAATAGCTTCGAAGATGTCCCATATTGTTGCAATTATGTCATGCTCTAGGTTGTTCTATACAATATAACTTAATGTGGTCAAGTAAACCACATTAAAAACAACCTTCTATGCTCTAGGGTCATGGATGAAGGATTATTGATGCATCCTTCTAGTTCTAATTTCCACTTGCACCTTGGAAATAGGTGTCCCTTTTTTTATTGTTCCCAGTGGTGGATTTCCCACCGTTTTATGTATGTATCATCATTCTTACTACCATAGATCCAGAGATATCACATTTAGCCATAGTTTCTCTCTTAACCATCTATCTATAATCTGTAATACATATCACCATAATCATAGATCGAATATCTTGACTTAGACATGATTCCAAGATGTGTGCCTTCAAAGTCACACTTGCCCCAACTTCTGGTGAAAAAGAGAATAAATTCATGAATTCAGCTATGTACTTTGTGACAGAGAGTCTATCCTGTTACAGTCTGAATAAGTAAATTGTTTTCTGTATGTTGACTGAACGAGGATATAATTTTATGTTGAAAAACTCCTCAAAATCATCCATTGTAAGGCCTTCATCCAATTTAGCATGCACTAATAAATGTCACCACTGGCATGTGGGATCCTCGAGAAAATACATCGCCAGCTTATCCTTTTTATATGATGGTGTTCCAATGAAATCTAATATACGACTCATCCTACTTAGCCACACCTCTGCCTTCTCAGGTTTAGCATCTCCCCGAATGTTTGGTGGATTATGCTTCATGAACTGGATGGTATGATCCACATGCCTTGGATAATTCCTCCAGTTCCCTATATCCACATCTTAAAAATCTTGGAAAATACTCTGAACTAGATCCCGGTTTACCAATGATTTAGGTGCAACCACATTCTTTAAATCTTCTTCAGTTTATTTCAATGACGCCTATTGGGTTCAATTTTCTAAACCAATAACAAACTCAGTTAATCTCACTCTCTATAAATTTATGTCTTTCATTTCAAATTACATCACATAAACTATCACCAAATTATTCTGAAAATGAACTTTTTCCATGTTCACCATTTTTGAAAACAATCAAAATAATTTTTTTAAATCAAAACATTTTCAAAATACACAAAATATCCTATTTTGAAAATCATTAATCTGAAAACAATTTCGTTATTTTTTAATAGTTTATATCTTTTCACAAAATCATAAATCATTCCTCACCTTGAGATGTGAAATCTTACTGGTATATCATTCCTCTACAATGCATGTCATGCTAAAGTCGTTGGATAAACCCATGACAATGAAATTTCCATCATTCTAGAAGTATATCCAAAGCACTTATCTACCAAACACCCAAGTAACATGAATTTCACCATAAAAGGTTTAGATATGTACTTTTATGCTATACATTTCAATATCTAACAATCCTACTCATATATAAGATTCCAACCCAAGAAATATAAGAAATGTATTTCCAACTCCAAGACTAAGAACAATGATGACCATTTGTACCACCATGGAAGGACCAAATTGATACCATTTGTAATGAACCTCCAATTCTCATTGGCTTGAAAGTACAACGAGTCATTACTAGGCCTTAAGAGACATCCCCAAGATGCCAACGGATGGTAATAAATAAAAAAGGGTTTAAAATACATGTTGGGGGATGATTTACCCTTTATGAAATAAACCAAGAAACCAACCAACCATAACGAAACATTCACTATATGATGCATAAATAAATTAAAGATAACTCAAATACTTCATGTCTCTCAAAACCACATCCAAGTATCCAACAACGAAAGAATAACCAAGTATCAAATTACATAGTGGATAAATGACCCAACACACTCAAAAGATCAAAATACTCTATACTCCACAATCTCCAAGCTCCATAATCTCCCAAAAACCCAGACATCATGAAGTAGTGCTAAAAACATGGGATACGTTACCTTTTCCCATGTCCTTGTATATAGCATCTGAAAAAGCACCAATGTTCCAAAGAAGGGGCGAGTATAAAACTCATTAGGTTTTCTCCAATGACGTCCCTACTCACTCCACTAGGATAGAAGAGTTCTAAACAATTATATAAAATAGATTATATAAAAACCCACTCAAAAATAGTTTATAACAAAATATAAAAAAGTTTCCAAAAGCATTTTTTATAAAAAACATACATTGGAAATTGAAACCAAATTTTCCAACAAGTTATTTTTCCAAAAAATAAATGAACAATATTTAAAACCATGTCACAATATCCCTTTTATGGGTATGCATAACCATTCCAAAATACCGTTAAACCAACCATGCATGCTACATTATGACAATTTCATACTCATGAGCGGTTACTCATTGATCTTCCATGTCTTCACAAGGTAATTATTTCCCATATGCCATTAACCCTTTGGCCCTGATCACAAGGTAATCTTTCAACCAAGCCCCGTATATGAAATATGAACATTATATCATGTGTTCCATTAAACTTTGGCACTAAGAACAAATTCATATTTTAACCAAGACCGAGAAATGAAATATGAACTCACAAACCAATATTCCCAACAATCCTGACAAAACAACCCTTTCCATAAAAGCACAATTTTATTGGAAACCATCTCCGTCAAAACTATTTCTATGCCAAACCATTTCAACAAAACACCATTTTTATCAAAAACCATTTCCATTGAAAACACTGTTTTCATTACCCATTTAAAAATTCTAGAAATAAATAGTTTAATATAATTATTTTAAATTCAAGAGGATAAATCACTTTTCACAACAATACACAAAGATTTTACAATTTCACTAAATCCAAAAATCATCACTAAAAAAGATTTATTATATGATTTTCAAAATAAATCCCATTCAAATAAAACAATTTAAAACTAATCCAATCAATTTTAGAAAGAGGATAAGATAGTAAAGCCTCCTACCTCAATGGTTTTGAATAAAACCACAAAGAATGAAGAACGCTCAACAAAACTGGGTCGATTCTCCAGGAACCCACCTTAAATCACTTCACCTCGAAAGACCAAGTCAATATATAATTATATTTTGAATCCACACACTTATATGTCCCTATAGAGGGTGTAGATATAAGAATCCGGGAGAAGATGAAAATTGGAACTAAGTAGATCTAAGAAACCAATCGAGAATGATAAAGAAATATCACATACCACAAGAATTCAACATCAATTTGTCTAGGGAAACCTTCAGATCACCTTCAGAATGATGGGAGAACCTTCTTTGGCCTATATAGATGAAAAATCTATAGTTATGGCCAATGAATAGAAAAAAAGAGCCACATGGAAGAAAAAATGTGAGATATCCAGTTTTTAGGATCTAAGGTAAGTGCATGCACGGTTAGTTCGCACAATTATAAAAACTATGCACTAACCCTGTGTTAGCCACTGCCCCAGCAAACCCCTTCACAACAACCTCACATGGTCTCTCGAACCATGCTCTAACCATTTGGGAGCCACTGCCCCAAAAGTTCCTACTATGCACGATTTGGACTCATGGTTAGACAAACCATGTGCCTCCCATGGGACACCAAATTCACCCCAAAACACCTCCAAGGTTATCCCAACACTCCCAACCATCACCCTAAAAATTTATAACAATGAAAAGCATTAAGGGTTACGTTAGATAAATTGGGGGTACTAAATTCTCCCCACCATTGGTCTTTCTATCCTCGGAAAGTAGAAAACCTCCACCCAACTAGAAGAGTTCCGACCACTTCTCTTTCATTTCCTTCTCACGTTCCCAAGTCTCTTCTTGAATATGACAATGCTCCATAAAACCCACACTAGACCGATTATTTCTCCCCTAAAGACTTTCCCTTTTCTATCCAATATCTATACTAGGATATGTATCAACAAAGAATCCAAATCTAGGTCAACAAGATCCCATATGATTACATAGTCAGGATCTGGATAATACTTTTTCAAATAAGATACATGAAACACAAAATGTACCGAACTAAACCATGGTGGTAATGCCAACCGATATTCCACCTCTCCGAAACATTTCATTATCTTTAAAGGGATTATGTTTCTAGGAGATAACTGTTCCTACTTCATGAAAAGATGATGTCCAAGCCTTGGAGTTATCCTCAAGAAGACATGATCACCCACAGTGAACGACAACGATCTTCGACAGTGATCTAGATAAGATTTCTGATGTCTCTATGTTGCGCCTAACATCCTTTTGATCAACTAGATATTATCCATTGTTTCATGGACATGGATCAGCCCTACTAGTTAAGTTTCACCTGTTTCCACCCAATATAGTGGAGAACGATTAGGACGCTGATACAATGCTTCAAACAGAGACATTTGTATAGAGGATTGAAAATTGTTATTGTATGAGAACACTACCAAGGTTATATCCTCCTCCCATGACCCACCAAAATCCATTACAGAGGCCCATAACATGTCTTCCAACATTTTTATTGTCTGCTCAGATTTCGCATCCGTCTGAGGATGATATGCCATGACCATAGTCAACTGAGTCCCAAGATCTTGCTCTAAGTATTTCCAGAAATGAGATGTGCACCTTTTATCTCTATATAACACTATTAAAATTTTATAATCCATGACATTTTACCACTTCTTTGATGTATATTTTTGATAGATCCATCACTATATGAGTTTCACGAATAGGGATGAAATGGGGCGACGTGGTTAGACGATCCACTATCACCCAAATGACCTCGTGTTTTAAAACCATTCTTGGATGAACTGTTACAAAATACATTGTTATTTGATCTTATTTCCACACTGGGATCAGAAAATATTATAACAAACCAGATAGCCTTTGATGCTTTGCTTTAACCTACTGATATGTTAAGCACCGTGAGATGAACTCGACCACCTTATTTTTCATGACACTCCCCCTAAAAATGAACCTTCAACACCTTATACATGTTCTATGTACCTGTATTTAGAGCCCATATCAAATGGTGGTAAGAATGAAGGATTTTTTCTTAACAAGACATTGGTAAAACCATCTTATATTAAATGAACAAAACTGAACTTCCATCAATTTTACAGCCTTCAATGGTCTCCCCACTATTGAGTTTTGAACTCATAAGCAGACATTCTACATCAGATGTTTATTCCTTTCTTACCATTTTTACCAAATCAAGAACAAGCATATATGAAATGAAAACCGCAATATCAGCTCGATATTCACATTCCACATGCATGTCAGCTGGGACCGACATCAACTTCCATTCATCTGAATCTTCATTTCCATCTGAGCATATGATTTTCTACTCAATGAATTTGCCACTAAATTCCCTTTCCTTGGTGTGTACATCAGTTCAATGTAAAACATTTGGATATACTTCATTTATATCCTTTAACACATATTGAAATATCGATGTGAGAAAATGTGTTTCAACATTTTTTGATCCGTAAACACAGTAAATTTCTCACCAAAGAGATAATTTCTCCATGTTTTCAAATCATGGACGAATGTAGCTAACTCCAAAGCATGGGTTGGGTAATTATTCTCATCCACCCACAACTTCCTTGAACCATGAGCTGCCACATGATCTCTTTAAAAGAGAACACATCCTAACCCTGATCTCGAATCATCTTAGTACACCTCATACCCCTATCCTAATTCTGTAAAAATCAATATAGGTGCTGATGTAAGCCAAACATTCAACTCCTGAAAAGGCTTCTGGCATTCCATTGTTGATTGGAATGTAACATTATTTCTTGTAGGAGCTATCATTATCGAAGCTAGTCATGAGAAATCACACAAAAATATCGGTATTAACCACCTAGACAATGAAAAATACATATCTCGAAGGCATTCTTTCGTGGTTCCCACAAGATAACAGCTTATATATTTCCAGGATCAACAAAAACCTATATCTCTGAAATGACATGGCTATGAAAACATAGATCCTGTATCCAAAAATCACACTTTGATAATTTGTCATACAAATGATGATCTCTCAATATTTTTAAGGTTGTTTCCAGGTGATTGTAACAGTCAGCATGTGTCTTTGAATACACCAAGATGTCATTCAAAAACACCACAACAAAAGAATCGTGATATCGCTTAAATATACTATTCATTAAATCCATAAAGACCGCTAGTGAATTCTTTGGACCAAAAGGTATGACTATATATTCATAGTGGCCATATCTGCTACTGAATTCTGTCTTTGGAATATCCACCTCTTGAACTCGAAATTGGTGATATCCTCATTACAAGTAAATTTTGGAGAACCAATGTGCTCCCATTTATTGATCAAATAGAAAATCAATGCATGGTAGTGGATATCTATTCTTTATCATAACTTGGTTAAGATTATGATAATAAACACACAACCGGAGTGGTCCACATTCTTTATTCACAAAAAAAAATCATTGATTCCCACAGTGATGTACTTGGAGGAATGAAACCCCTGATTTCCAGCTCCTCCAATTAAACTTTCAACTACCTTATCCCTATTGGGGCCATCCTATAAGATGGAATGGAAATAGGACAGGTCCCTGTAAGAATATCAATCATAAACTCCAATTCCATTAGTGGTGGTAACCCTGAGAAGTTCTTGTGGAATTCATTTGGAAAATGATCCACAATAGCTAGAAAACAATTTTCCATGATCTCTTCCATTGATTCCAAATTCAATGTTGCAAACTAATAAGATATTGTTCCCACCGTTGGTTCCAACAAGCTCTTTTCCCATTTCCTTACCATCATCTCTCCTCTAAGGAGATTCTCGACGTCATACTCAATCGTGAAACTAACCATTCTCCTAATAGTCAATATGAGCCTTGAAAAATTTCAACCAATCCATACCCAGGATTACATCATAATCATCCATGACCAACATAGAGAATTCCCATTTCAGTTCAACTCCATCAACAATTATAGCACATTCTCTACACGCAAATGTATGAAATTCTCATTCACCAAAAAGATTTTGGAGTTTTAAGAAAAAATTCATCATTTACAACATTAAACAATGAAATTGAACAACATGAGAAGAAATGAAATAATGTGATGCACATGTATCGAAGAGAACTGTCCCAAGGATAGAATTCAAAATAATCGTACCTCTCATCGTAGATAGTCTAGCCTGATCATCGGCAATCACCTATTCGGCTCCATATAATTGATTTATCACTACACTATTCTCCTTGATTCCTTGCTATGATTTTATTAGTTTAGGAGTCATGGTATTTCTTGAATCCCAATGGATATCTCTGCTCTGCTGAAGAGACTAATTCTTCTATCCTCTCCCTATCGAAGTATACGATGCTTGTGACGCCTGAGAAGTGTCTCGAGCACCTGAACTAGGAGTACTACGAAAATAGCTCTAACGATGTCCCATCATGTTGAAATTATGAATTGCTCTAGTTTTTTTCATAAAATCTCACTTTATGTGTTCAAGTGAACCACATTGAAAACAACCATCTTTTCTTTGGGGACATAAGAGAAGGTATATTGATCTAACCATCGAGTTCTGATTTCGACTTGCACCTTGTAAATATGTGTCCCTTATCCTCTTGTTCCTAGCGGTTGAGTTCCCAATGTTTCATATAGGTATTATCATACCTCCTCCCATAGATCCCGAGATATCATGTTCATCCACAGTCACTATTTTCACCATCTCTATATAATCTGTAACACATAGCGCCACAATCTTGGATTGAATCTTTTGCCTTAGCCCTTATTCAAAGATGTATGCCTTCAAAGATGTAGTTTTTGAATCATTTAGTTAAAAAATGACTAAATTCACGAATTTATCTGGATACTCTATGACATAGAGGCGCACCTATTTCAAGCTAAAAAAACCCATAAATTTTTGGATCTCAAATGTATAAGGATAGAATTTTTTGTTGATCAATTCCTCAAAATCATCCCATGTAAGGATTTCATCCACATTATCCAGCACTGCTAAATCCCACCAATTGTGTGCAATATTTTCAAGCATATATGTCACCATATTAACCTTTAGATCTGATGGTGTGGTGATAAAATCGATGATATGATTCATCCTACGTAGCCACACCTCCACCTTCTTAGGTTCAACATCACCCCAGATGTTCAGTGGATTCTGCTTCATGAAATGGATTGTATGATTCACATTCCATGGTTCATTCCTCCAGTTTCTAGTATCCATAGGTTTAAAATCATGGAAAATACATTAAAACATCTCTTGGTTCACCTGTGGTTTAGGTGAAACCACATTCTCTGTAGCTTCTTCAGGATGGTTTTGACGACTCCTACTGGGTGTCATTTTCTAAAACAACAACAAACTCTGTTAATATCACTCTCTAGAAACTGATGGATTAGAATTGAAAATTCTATCACAACAACTATCACTATAATATTTTCAAAATCTCCTTTTTCCTTGTTCAACCATTTTTTAAAACATTCAATATGATTTTTTAAATCAAACCATTTTAAAAATACATGAAATATCATGTTTTCAATATCTTTCATTTGAAAAAAGATTCATCATTTTTCAAGAATTTACATCTTTTTGAAAAATCATAAATCATTCCACACAATGAGATATGATATCCTAGTTAGAAGTAATTCCTCTGAAATTCATGTCATACCCATATCATTGTCTAAACCCCTGACAATGAGATTTCCAACATTCTAGAAGTGTATCCAAAACAGTTATCTACCCAACATCTTGGTAACTTGATGTTCATCATAAACAGGTTAGCTATGTATTTTTTTGATATACATTTAATGTTATGAAAATACTACAATTAGCTATGATTCCAACCGAAGGAATAGATGAAATGGAATTTCAACTCCCTAACCAAGAACACTGATGACCATTTGTACCACCATCGAAGGACCAAACAGATACCATTTGTAATGACCTACCAATTCTCATTGGCTTGAGAGTACAATGAGTCATTACATGGACTTTTGCGACATCCCCAAATGTCAAAGGCAAGAAATAAATGTCTAAGGGTTTCAAATACATTTGGGGGAAAATTTACCCTTTAAGAAATAAACTAATAAATCAACTAACCATAACCTGACATTAACTATATGATGCATGAGAAAATGAAAGATAACTAAAAAATGACTTGTATATCAAAACCACATCAATGTATGAAATAGTAGAAGAATGACCATGTATCAAATTACACAGCGGATAAACGACCTTAGACCCTCAAAAGATCATAAGACTCCATGCTCCACAGGCTCCAAGATTCACAATCTCCAAACAACCCAAACATCATGAAGTTGTGCTAAAAAAGTGGTAAACATTACCTTTTCCCATGTCCCAAAAGATAACATCTAAAAAAGAACCAAACTACCAAAGCATGGGTGATTATAAAACTCAGTAGGTTTTCCCCAATGACTTATCTACTCAATCCACTATAATAGAAGAGTTCGCAAAAATTATATAAAACAATTTATATATTTTTTTCTCGAAAACTGTTTATAAGTAAACTTAAACATGTTTCCAAAACCATTCATTACCAAAAGCATACAAGTTCAATTGAAATAATATTTTCCAAAAAGTTATTTTTCCAGAAAATAACTTAACAAGATTTAAAACCATTTCACAATATCACTTTTTTTGTCATAGCCAACCATTCCACAAACCCATTAAACCAACCATGCATGCAATGTTATGATAGTTCCATACTCATGAGCAGTTTCTCTTAGATCTAGCAATTCGTCATAAAGGAAATTTTTCCATGTTTCATGTAACATTTGACACTGAGAACATGGTCATATTTCAACCAAGCCCCTTATATGCAATATGAACTTTATATCTCACATGCCATTTAACCTTTGGCACTGAGTTCAAAGTCATATTTCAACAGATCCTCAGAAATTCAATATGAACTCATACACCAATATGACCAAAATCATGCCAAAACAACCCTTTCCATAAAAACACCATTTTATTTAAAACCACTTCCATCAAAACTATTTCAATGCCAAACCATTTCAATGCCAACCAATATCAAGGAAACTACATTTTTATCAAAAAAAAATTCTATTGAAATAACTTTTTTCACCAACCACTTTTCAATTCCAAAAAATCAAGAATTTAAAGTCATCATTTTAAATTCAAGAGGCTAAATCACTTTTCACAACAATTTACCATGAGTTAAAAACTTCACTAAAACCATAAATCATCACTAATGAAAATTTATTGAATTATTTTAACAATAAATCCACATAAAATTATCTAATTTGAAAATATAACAATGAATTCAAGTAATAATAGTTGACATTGAAGCCTCCTACCTTAATGGTTTTCATGCAAACAACAACAAATAAAGAACACTCAAGAAAAGTTGGTTGAATCTCTAGGAACCCACCTTTGATATCTTCTCCAAGATAGGGAAAGACCAAATCACATCATATTTGCAAACCACACACTTATATATACACATAACGGGTGTAGATATAAAAAATCTAGAGAAGTGGATAATTAAATTTTAGTAGATCTAAGAAACATATCAAGAACGATGAAGAATGATCACAAACCATAATAATCCAGATTCGATTCACCAAGGGAAGCCTTCAGTTTGCCTCTAGAATAACGGGAGACCGTTTTTCTGTCTAAGGAGGAGCAGAATCCCGAGTTATGGCTGCTTAAGTGGAAAAAAAGACACATAGGGGAAAAAAGTGGGGGATCCACTTTTTTAGGATCACACTTAAGTGCCCGCACATTTAGTTAACACAATTAGACAAACCATGAGCTAATAGTGTGTTAGCCACTACCTCGGAAGACCCTAACATGGTCCCCTAAACCTTACTCCAACCATGTAGGAGCCAATACCTCAAAATTGCCTACTATGCATAGTTTGGCCGAACGGTTAGAGAAACCATGCTCCTCCTGTGCGACTTCCAATTCACCCCCAAACACCTCCAAAGTTCTCCCAAATCTCTTAAAAATCACTGTTAATATTTATAACAATGAAAAGTATTAAGTAAGGGTTACATACCAGAAAATGGGGGAACTACATATATTTTTCATTATACCACTATTGGTCTATTATGATGTCATAAAACACACCGTATATTTATACGGTATTTATTTTTCACCCAAAAATTTGACTACCTCAGAAAATTATTATAAATTCACCATTGGATTATATCAACAACCTGATTCTTGAAATAATATTCATTTTATTTACATAATTTTTTAAATATGTGAATTTTATCTTTTAAAATAAAATCAGATATTTATCGAAAATTGATGGGTTCTGATAAATACAGTTTTTAAATCTTAATAAAAATTATTTTGGACTTCATAAAAAGTATATGATAATTTATATTTAATAATATTTATTTAAAAATAATATTTTATTAAAATTTTATTTATTTCCAAAATAAATTAATTCATGAAAATATATTTCTTAATTAAATATGAATATTAACCAAAAATACTACTTATGCTATAAAAATATTTTACAATGTAAATATAGTATGTAGAAAAATGTATTCTTTATTCTATACAAAATAATTTACATAATATTATTTCTAGGGTATTGATACATATCCCATTATTACAACAGAATACACTCTAAGAGTAAGTTATGTGATGATGGGGATTTTATGGGGTCCTTCAATGATCATTGTTTTTTCCGTGATCTCGATGGGTTTGAACTTCTCCCATAAATGGTTTCTCTCATTCTTATGTTATTGGATATCATCTCATGTGTTATCTAGGGAAAATACCAGCAATGATATCAACCTCTATAGCTCTGATATATGGGATTCATAGGGTCCATTTCTATTGTTTTAGACCATCACCTCCCTTGTTTGTTCCAAAAAGATTTGTTAAAACCCTATATTTTTACTAGTAATGTGATCAATGTTAAAAGACTATATTATTAATGGTAAGGATACTTAATGATAATTTAAAATAAAATTGGATATAATGAAATAAGTGAATGTGTTTTCTATATCCATAAGACATATAATAAATTCAAATGAAATTAAATTTTATTCTTAAATGTTCGTGTTGTTACAACCTCTTCCCTTAAGAAATTTATCCTCTAAAATTTTCTTTTTCCCACACTAAAATAGATGAGGGTAAATCTACTTCATTTCCACTTATGGTTCTTATTTTTCTTCTTCAATATTTAGGTTTTTCCACAACACTTTGATGATTGTAATTGTTTTATTTTGTATAATTTTTTCTCTATGAGCTAAAATATTAAACAGTTTCTCTTTATAAGAATGGTCATTCTTCAATGGTACCACCTCAGGATTGGGTACTTGTGAGGGGTAAATTATGTACTTCCTTAATAAGGATACAAGGAATATATCATGTACTTATGATATGTTTTGTAGGAGTTCTAGATAATATTCCACAACTCCGATGAAATCAAGGATTTAAAATGGGCCAATTTACATTGGACTAAGATTTCCCTTCTTCCAAAAACTCATCACTCTTTTTCGTGGTCATATGCAGAGGAAAAACATGTCTCTAACAAAAAACTAAAGGTAATGGCAATAATTATCATGAAAAATCTTTTGTTAACTCTTGGAAGCATTAATGTGCTACTGGATAGTATTTACCTCCTCCACCATTTCTACGACCATTTACCGACCTAGAATTTTTCATTCCCTAAATTCATCCCAACATCCCGTTGTTCAGAACCTATTCCCATAATGGGCTTCATAAGGATACATTTTGATTCTTGGGAGGAAATAGATGTTGTAAGAGAACTTCACCATGGGAATATTTTTTTCATATCCACATTTTAATAAAATTTATAAATCTCTCATCATGTCCTCAATTGTTTGGATAGTCTGCTCAGATTGGATATAATTTTGAGGGTGATAAGTTATAAAAAAATTCAGATCAGTCTTTAGATAATGCTGGAGAAGTTTCAAAAACATAAAGGTGAATCTTGGATCTCGATCAGTCACAATTGATAGTAGTAATCCATGAATCCTTACCAATTCTCTAATGTATATTCCTTCCATTTTATGTAATGTTAAATCCTCTTGAATCATAATGATGTGTGAAAAAATATTCAGATAATCCACAACAACCCATATAGCATTGTTTATCTTAGATATATTTGGAGGTTCGATGACAAAGTCCATGGTTATGTTTTCCAATTTCCATATTGATATGGGTAATGATTGCATCATCCCTTTAGAATTATTCCATTCAACAATCACATACTTACAAACAAGGCACTTTAATGTATACTTAGCGATCTCTTTCTTTATGTTATCCCACTAATAGTTCTCTTAGAGATTCCAATTCATCTTTATGATTCCTTGGTAATCGGTGAAATTTTAAGTATGTAGACCATACAGAAGCTATTTTTTTACATAGGATTTTATGGAAGAGATATTCTTCACCTAAATCTCACAATCCATTCTTCGTTAACATTGAACTATGAGGATTTCATTTTTTCTTATAATTTCCACATTCATATGAATACCCACATCATGATTTTGAGCATACTTTAAACATCCCAAAATAGACCGTTGAGAAATCATTTGTGAAAGGATTGATGACATTCCATTATTTAGGATTCCCATGTCCATCCTTTTCAAAAATAAGAATATTGGATCCTTTTAAATTCTCATTGATGATAGAATTTATGGATCCTTTCACCATAAAGAATCATCCACTGTATTCATTTTCCCAGGATGGTAGTAGATTGAGTAATAATAGTCCTTTATTATCTATAACCATCTTTATTGGTTCATATTAATCTCTTTCTATTTGAATATATATTTGAGTCTTTTGTGATGTGTGTATATTACACACTTCTACCCGAAGAGATAATTCCACCATATTTTGAATGCCAAGATCATAACTAATAACTCTATATCATGTGTTGGATATGTTTTCTCTTAAACATTCAACTACCATGGGGAATAGGCAATTAATTTTTCATTTTTATTCAACACACATCCAATTATCTTCTTTGAAGAATCGCTGAAAATTATGAAGAGCTCCCCACTTATGGGTACTATGAGGATAAGTTAAGTGATAATAATCCTTTTAAACTCCACAAATATTTCTTAACATTCATCATTCCAATAAAATTTGACTACCTTCTAAGTTATCTTGGTAAGAGGGTTTGACAATCACGATAAATTTCTCATAAATTGGTGATAATATCGAGCCAACCAAATTAAACTATGGATATCTGTCACAAATATTTGCCTCATACATCCCATAATTTATTTTTTGTTTTCTGGAACCATTGATATCATACTTATTATGATTTTATTCCAAAATAATGATACTTCTATCTACTAGAACTCACAGTTTTTCTACTTCACATAGAGTTTCTCCTTTCGCAAGGTCTTTAGCATAGTTCCTAGATTCGCCTCATGTTCCTCCTTGGTTTTGGAGTATATTAGAATATAGTCTATAATGACTACCAAATTTTTTTCAAGGTAATATTGAAAGACTCTATTAATCATGTCCATTAAGATTATTATAGAATTAGGGAGTCTGAAAGGCATCACTATCAACTCATTGGGCCCATACTTTGTACAAAAATTGGCCTTCGGGATATCCTCCTCCTTCACCCCTACATGGTAATATCCAAACCATAGATCCACCATGGAGAAATATTTTTCGCTACATAGATGATTTAATAAGTCCTAAATTTTGGTAAAGTGATACATGTTATTTAAAATGATTTCTTGAGCTCAAGATAATCAATTTAAAGGTGCATTGACTCGCATTTTTTGACGAAGAGGACTCGTGCACGCCATGATGAAGCATTTTGGAATATAAACCCTTTATCCAGATTCTAATGTATATGTCACTTTAGTTCCAAAATAGTCATCCAAAAAGTATTCTTGGTTATTGGTAATTCCCTAGTTTTAAATTCAATAAAAAATTCGACATCTCATATAGGAGCGAGACCAGTCAATTCCTTGGAAAACACATCACAGGATTCCCTCACAATATGAATGTCTTCGATAATGTTTTATTCCTTAAACTCAATCATTTGAGCTAGATATTCTTTTTCATAGGGACCTAATATCCATGCTTAAGATAATGGTGCAATAAAATATTCATCCACCTCATTGCACTTGTATAGAATCAGTTTCCTATTAACTATATGGAGAGTAATTTCATTGTCGTGGATATTTATGTTGATTCCATATAAAGAAATACAATCCAAGCCTAGAATTACATCAAAAACCACTAATGGAAGTATATAATGGTTCTACGAGATGTTCAATCAACAAATTGAAACATAAGTTTATTTATATACATGTGATATAGTAATTTCCCCATTTTAATCCTTAACCAATAGCTCTAATTCCATTCTTTGTGGTTGTGTTTGAATAGTTCTATGAAAGTTTCTTGATATAATAGAGTGTCTAGTACCATAAAAGATAACCCTACCTTTCACTTTTTAATTATGGTTCTACATTATCCAATATATACATATGGATGAGTAATTATTTACTTTTTAACACATAATGGGGAATCCAATGATATCAATGTCCTAACATATAAACTACATTTGTCTCCAAAACATATTGGTTTCTAGGCTATAATATATGTTATCCATGATCTACGTCCTAATGTATATTATTATGGTCATTTTTATGTTATTCCATTAATAATGGGTATTTAAAGAGCTTTTGAATTTACCAAATAACATCCCCTCGGAGTGTCATACAGGGTGTATAGTAAGGCCTATTTACATTTACCATGTTACCTCGAGTCAATCCTAGAACACCATGTTAGAGTTATTAATCCAAGGTATATATTTTAAAAAAAACATATCCACTTGTAGTATCCAAAAGGGATGTATTTTCCAAATAAACAACTTACCCCATTCTTACATAAAGTTAGGGACATTCTATTATACATAATATTATACTAAGGGGTTTCACTAGGTTTTTCTAATCCTAATCTCAAAAATTACTATGACAATAATTCGATACCAACTTATAAAAACCATTCCCTTTATTTCTTATTAAAACATGATTTATTAAATAAAATTTCACTTAATAAAACCCAAATGATCAATAAGTCATGTGTATTTGGGGTTTATGAACATTTCAAAACATATAAATACATGAAATACAATATAATCATTATTGAAAAATTTGTTGAAAAGACCACAAAATTTCATCACACGTACCACTGCACAAGATATCCTGAGGACATACAAATGAAATCTGTGAGATATAAATCCCATTAAGGGAGTAAACATGGAATTACATGAGGATAAAAATAAATGTTATAAAATGAATTTCAATAAGGAATAAAATAACATGAATAATAAGGCATTCTTTATAATGATAATAAAATCATGGGAAATGTGGAAACAACTGAAAACACTGCATCATAAACATAAGTCAAAGATAAACCAAAAATACTCCCTGGAGGAAAAAAGTCCCCTAAAAAATCAGATAAAACTCTATGCCAACATGAATAATCATGATTCTAATCATTGCCTAATTTATTGGAGCACTATCATGGCACACCCTTTATCAACATTTCATTCTCATTCATAAATGTTCCACATATATCCTATAACATGGATTCATTCAACACCATAATTTTATTCCATGATCTAGAAATTTGGAATACATACATTAATGTCCCCAATTAATAATATTATTTTCATAAACATGACAACCCTTTATAGATAAATGGCTATGGTATCCACTACACCATTATCTTGTCATGTAAAATAGTGGTGCAATTTCGACTGCATAATGACGTCATATAGTAATTAATAAAATGGATTGATGAGAGAGAATGAGGTCTGCCATAACATAGACATGAAATGGTATGAAATAATAATATTTAATCACATATTCCAACATTGTAAAAATAAAATTATAAGAAATAACATAAAAGATATTCTTGGTAAAGGAGACGAGTGGAAGATCACTTACGGAATCTAGGCATAGTAATGAGTGGGTTTAAAAGATCATAGGGAGGGTTAATGGGAGTTACTGGAAGATCCAATACTTTATAAATATAATGGTAAGTAAGGGGATCATGTAACATAATATACCATCATATGAAAATGTGATTTATGATTAATAATATAAAATTAGTGCTTGAATGTAAATATGATGTTATAAATCCCTTAAATGATTTTTACATTGTAACAACTTTGGTAAGGGTCCAAATGAGGTGGGGGGGGGGAATGACCCCTCATACAAATAAAATCCATTGGATAGTAAAGTAATGATTAAAAATTAATTGAGGTAAATTAAATTTTAATTAAAATGACTAATATCGAAGAAGGTGTTTGAATTCAATGTAGAGGAAAAGAATACCTAAAATGGATGTGTGTATCAAAATGCTTGGGAGAGGATTCTTGGAATATTGGGGGTTTCTTTTAAACTATAGTTTATAATATCTATTCATGATAGGATCACTGTTATTTCTATAGTTTTATTTTCATTTGGTTATAAAAATTTCATTCTTTATATAAACACCTTTATCATGTTGTAATTAAATTATTTTCTGAGAAATAAATTAACAATATTCCTTAGGAACTATCCTCATTTTATTACATACATTATCATGAGCTATAAACAGTAATTAACCACTTAGTGAATAATTTTTTGACTTCACATTTTTTCAACACGTCACTTATATTGATTTAATAGTTATTATATTGTTCCTAGAGTGAAATGCCTTACACAATTAAAAATTGTATCCAGTTTGGTCACATATTTTATGTGATTAATCTAACCAATAAAATTTTATATTGATGAAGTTTGATCTTGATTTCTCATAAATATGAATTCTCATCCTGATAATGTTCTTAATTTTTTCATATTTTTTCAATTTATTTTTGTATAATTCCCCTGACTCATTAAATTTTATTATTATTCACATATTTTTCCATTATTCATAATCATTATGTCTAAATCCACGATGGTGTGGGAAATGTTTCATTACATTCTGCAACCCGAACATCTCCATGTTTGGGTTTAGCATCTATATCACTATAAAAAATATATTTAGTGTCACTAGAGAAAATGGATGTTTTTTATTCCACTTTCTTGTGGCTGATTTTCTTAGATACTTTGGTCGATTTGTATTGAATTTATACAGCATTATCATGATATTTTCTCACATCTATGAAGCTGTTATTTTCCTTAATTCAAAAATATTTTTCAACATAAATATTTTATTATTTTTCAGGTACATTTCCATTGATATAATTCATAATATGATCTATTCTAACAATTTTAACCTCAAAAACTTTGATCTCTGATATTAGATCAATATCATTAAAATATTCACAAAATTTATTATTATATAGCAAATTTATTCATTTCTCGAATGCGTAATTTTTCTCAAGGTAGTAAAATAGTTATTCTCTCACCATCAAAACAATGTTTGCATATCTTTATTCCTTCTATAAACATCTAAATGAATTTTCATGCTTCATTCTAGAAGATATATGACTGTTACATGAATAGTAGAAGTAATGGATGTGGAATTTATGGATCATATTTTTTTCGTAATCATCTATTTATCAATTATTTTCATGACTATAAATTTTGTGATCAATAGAAATAAATAAAATATTTATTGATGAATGAATTCTATAAACAAGATGTAGGATCGTCACATATAATTTATAATTAATTTAAATAGATAACGATTTATCTTGGGATGACTTATTTATTAATTGATGGATCTGATGAAATATATATGTTGTATCAACATTGTGTTGTAGGAACTAAGAGTATATTGTCTCCAGTGATGATCCAAATATGTTCCTCGAACCCTAAAACATCACTGTATAGAATATCTCTAAGGAAGTGTTCTCTTGGATATATCTAGAAATGTGAGTGGTAGTGGAAGATGACCACTCTCTATTCAACTGTGAACTCTAGAGAGATATCCATCTAAGGAATCGTGATAATTCTATCTAGATATCATTATCCATAATGAAAACCCTTAATAAAATAATTTAATTGGGTTTATATATTGTTAGGGTCAGAAAATAATAATTTTTTAGGGCCATAATTTTACTTCATTAATCCTTTTAGAACCCTAAATATATAATAATAATAGTATTATTATCTATCATAACATGCACAATGATAGAAAATGAAATTATATATTATTTATTAAAATAATATTTATTATATATTATTTCTCACTAGACCCTTGAACTTAGTCCCCCATTCCTCCAAAATATTTATACATTTTTTAATAATGAATATTAATTAATTAATTAAAAATCATGATATTATTTTTCAATAAATAAATAAATAACATATTATCTGAATAGTAAATAATTATTAATTAAATATTTATATGAGTAAATATTCTCTGGAATAATTGGTGACAGAATATATGTGATAAAGAACATGAATAATTATCATACCATGTGTGGGAATTATATTTATTCAATATGTTAAAATATAAATACTATTTTTATTTTTTAAAAATAGATATAGTTTTTGTGTAACCCTATAGGAATCATTTTTACTAAAATTAGGTAAAGCATCCCAATGTCTAGGTTTAGCATTTAAAAAAACACCAAGGAACCCATAGATAAAAATATATTTCTACAATTACATAAAACATCATATAAAAACTTACAATTCAATATAATTACTTTATCATGATGCCCCTAATCGAGTAGGTTGCATGCCGATGTGATCATCATATGTGATAAATGTCTCATTTATTGAATTTACAGAAATTAAACATTATAACAAAACACCATGGAAATGAATGTTTTTAGGTTATGTAATTTCTATCAATGTTCTAGAGGCATGATCTTCTTTTAAATAAGAGAAGGGTGAAATCCATTCCAGTATAATTAATTAATGAAGTTTTTTTCGTAATGAACACCACATATCCTACATTACTGTGAAGATATACTATTATAGACTTCATTAATACAAAAAGTATGTGGCTCATGATATATATTAATAATACTATTAAGGTATAAGGGATAATACACATGTCCATATATATAAAAACCCAATGAAATTTTTAATTGTGAATTACAACCTAAAAGGCCTTGTTCTCATAATCTCTTACACATGAAATTACAAAGGGCGTACACTATGAGAAGGTTCTTCAAAACCCTTTTATTATCCACCCATGATAGTCTAAATATAATGTATTCGTTAAATTATTTCTTCTAAATATATAACATATATTTTATAATAATACCGTGGAATTTTCCAACTCTCATCATAGTGGGGAACTGCTATATCCTTTCAGTATAATAATTACTTAAAGGACAGTACCATATGTTATGTTATACCGAATAATAATCATGATGTGCTAAGTAGTTTATTAATATTCATAAATATTAGTATAGGTAATCATAAAATATAAAGAACTTGGTTCTAGGGTACCAACTCCTACATAATCTCACATTCACTGGAGATAATTATTAACAACCTTCTTTATGATAACTCATAGAAGATACTCATTCTTAAAATGAGAGATATATTTTGTAGAGGGGTTTAAAATGTTTTCTTTCATGGAAACTCTAGTTACTGAAACATAACACCTCTAAGAAAAATCTCTCAAGAGATGACACCTTTTCAGTATGTGTTTTTTATTTTGCGGTGATGTTGGATCTTTTTCAAGATCCACCATTGAATTATTATCCCAAAATAGTGTGGAAGGTTCTCTTGAAACCCATTTTCACCCAACATGATTAACATAAACTGGTGGACGGACCAGAATCGAATCATGGTTCTAATACATGGAATATAATTTAGATTTCATGGATTCATTATATCTTGGGTATTCTGAGATCTATACTACCTCATTGTAGGATAAGGGTTCATTGTTGATAGAAAATAATGATTGACCATTTCAGTGACTATAAATCCATATCAATTAGGCTATCTAATATATCATGGGATCTTACATACTACTTGTGTAATAGAAACTAATATTTCCATGGGGAACTATGAAATATATTAATGGGCCAACTCTTGTTTATATTCATAATCAAATTCATAAATGTTAATGATTCTCCCATTATCCTCAATGGGGATGTGCTCCATCACATCAAATATGGCTTGTTTGGTGATAGTATCCTTCCTGTTATTAGGGGTTGTATAGGAAAATCCATATATTTACATAGGATACCCATTAAAGCTACATTTTGTTCCACAAGGTTATGGTTTATTGGATGAGAAGTACTTAACAAACTCCTCAATCCCCACACATGTGTATGTGAAAAAACATGTTTTTTTCACTATAATTCTTGAATTGAATTCCATTTTCCTCTTTAGTTAGTACTCTTCTAATAGTGTTTTCAAAATTTGTAAGGTGTATTCCTAGATGGATAATGGAACATATGAATGAATAATTATCAACCACAGCATGCTTAGATATTAATGGTTCCTCATTTTACTGACATCATTGTATCATGAAGATATTTTAGAAACTATTTATCTTTAAATAATTTATTTATTTTATTACTTTCATTACACTGAGCATCAATTTTAAATGAACCACGATATAAAAGTAAAATATTATTATTTATGACAATTATAAACTAGATGATATATTGGAATGTATGAATAAAATTAAATAATTTATGAAAAATATATAAATTTAATACTCAATGTTAATGTATTTATACAATCTTATTAAATAATTAATCAATTTTTATAGTTATTTCATTATACAAAAATAATTTTACTTAAAGAAATTTTTTTCTTAATATTTGTGATAAAATATTATTTTTACTATCTTGAACATATTGAAACATTAATTTATAAAATTAACATTATTTTTGAAATAATAATTCTAAAATTATATTAGTGTGATTTTTTGAGAATTTTCAGTAAAGTTTGATTTTCAAATGAATAGTAAAAAGGTTGATTAAAATGGAAATTGTATGCATAAAGATAAACTTTTTAAAATAGTTTCAATGTAAAATTGTTTTTTGTTTATTTAGATAATGTAATTTCATTCTTTTAAATAAAAATTATATTTTAAATTAGTATATATTTTTTTCCAATTCAAAAGGAGTTATTTAGAAAAACTATTTTATGCATGAAAGTTGTTTTTATTTTATGAAATAAAATTAATCACTATATTTTATTTATTTATACTCAATGAAGATATTATATATCCAATAATGTTTTTTATAATTCATCAAATATTATTTATGAATGGCATATTTATAAATGATGTTTTATTCTTAAAAATAATTGTTTTTTCAAAATAGTTTTTTCATCTTATTTTACCAACTCATTTTAAAATAAATTTCTTACAGTTATATGTATTGAATTTAATAAAATGTGTTACATATTTGTAATTAGGTGTATGAAAATTCCTAAATATGCACTTTTATATGTAGCTAATAAGACTAGTAAATTTGTTACAATTTATCCTCTTGATAATGGGAAATTGGGTCAATATTGGAAAGAATTTAATGATAAGGACATAATTTTTCATCCCAATTATCATTGGATAAAGTTAATTAGAAAATTATAACATTAGTCTCTAAATATATTTTTTAATGGAAAATTTTCCATGAATATGAAATGTATTATATTTAAATTAAATAATGATAAAAATGTAACTCTCTTAATTTTAAATATATCTTATGTCTCTAGATGGGAAAAACTAATTTTATGAACAAATATAAGTGTATATTTTCAGTTAAAAAATTATTTCTCTTATAAAAATTTATTTCTAATTCTTAGTAATTATATTAATAAATAAAATTCTTATGAAACACTGATGCAATATTTCTCCAATTGAAGACAAAATTAAATAAAATGGTTTTAGAAAATATTTAAAAGATAATAATTTGAGAGAGTTAATGTTCCCAAAAAAATATTTTGATCAATATGAAATATTAGGGAGGTTTAAAAGAATTAGATAATAGTTGAATATTTTTTATGAAGTATTTGTAGCCACATTAAATGAATAGTGTTAAAAATTAAATTAAATACACTTAATAATAAATAATATTTTATTAAATGATATAATAATAATAAAAATGTCACAGTCATCTAGATGATTGTGATATGGTTTTAAATATCAACCATGGTCTATTTATGGAGCTTTTTAATCTTATATTAACATTATTTTCCCTTCAAGGGTATAAAACTATAATATTATAGTAATTATCAAAAGGGAATATGAAATTACAAAATAAGAAAGTAATTGTTTAAATATGATAAAAACATGTGAACATTTAATTTTATAATATTCATTTATATATTCCTCATGTGAGCTTTGAATTTAATCAACTTGGATCCACTTGAATATCAATATTAATTTATATAAAATTAATATTTTTAAAAAATCATGAATACATATTTCCTCAATTATAAATGGTTACCCCACAATTCTATTCTTCATAGAACCAAAAGCCTTCTAGATCAACCACCCCTACCAAAACCCAATATCAACAACCTTAGTAACCTTATAGATGTTATGGTATGAACAAATGATTTAATTATACTTAATGTTAATTATTTTCAACAAAGACAACAACCATTAATTTCAATTATGATTTATTATGGATATGATCTAAAAAAACAAATGTATTGTATTAGATTATGGGTTATGATTATGATAATGATATATTTATGAACACCATTTATATTTCATGGGTTATTCTTGGATTAAATATTAATGAAAATAATTTCTTTTCCAAGGTTTTTTTATGATTAAATAAGATTGATGTTCATTTAATTTCATGGGTTCTAATGTGATGAATGTTTTAGAGTCTTGTGGATCACATATGTATGTTTTTAATTATATGATAGTTTTTACATTATAATCAAGGTAGGTGGTTATATTATAATTAATGATGGTGGTGACTTTATAATCAAGGAAAATGGTCACGTTATAACCTTGTATGGATGGGAATTATATCAATATTCAATGCATTGAGTGAATATTAATATCTCATAATAGAAACAGGACTAGAATAGGGAGTGAACCTAGTTTAGTAAGGGGACTATCTTCTATGATAGTCATTTAATTGATCCATGACCATTATTATGGTTTGGGGAGTGAACCCAATCTGTTATGAATGTCTTGGGAGTGAACCTTGACTACTAAGATTGATTGAGGAGTGAACCTGATCCAGTATGACAGTCTTGAAAATTATCCTTTATTACTAAGGAAATGATTTTAAAAACTTACATATATTCTATAATTCCATGTCTAATACTAATTTTATAATTCCATGGATTATGATCATACATTATCTTACGATTCTTATCTTATAAACTTCCATACATTATTCCACGAACCAAGATTATGATCTATGATATATAGGGCATGGATATCAAATTTTATACTCATTTTCTCACACCCTTATTTTAAATATATACTTATGTGATCATTAATATCTCTCTTATTTTCTAGCACAGATAAACTGACATCACCCTATCCTATGTTTCCTTTCCCCGGGTTATGAAAAATGTTTTTAAGAATGATATTCCCAAGAAGTGTTCTAGTTATAAATATGAAAATAGGAGACAGTTATGAACCAACTGTTTTTGTGTCCAAGTTCCCAAAGGAACTAGACATGTACGATCCTGGCATGGATCATTATTTTATAAATCTAATATTACTAATTTATGACTTGATATATATATATATATATGAAAATACTAGGTCATTATAATCATTCCATTTTTGTGTGTATGGTGAAATGATTTGAGACAGAATCCCAAACAATAATATATAGACGATAAAAATTTGGTTAAATATATTCACTGGGATGATCTAATTAAATATTAATTATCTTCATTCCATGTTGATTCTACAATTAATTATTAAATTATTTGAATTTTTAAAATTAAATGGTCTTATACCTCATAAAAAATACATTTACTTATTGACTCAAACCATTATAAAAATTTATTAATTAAGAAAACCAACCTATATATTCTACTAAAAATGGTGGACATAAATCAGTGTGAACTAATCCTATAAGTTCTACATACCATTCTTTATGTCCACTAAATGATGGAATGGTCATTTTTTATAAACAATAATTATTTCATTCATGTGTTTTTATCTCAAAAGAGTCTAAATAACCATCTTGGAAGATAATTATAAAATTCATCTCATTTACAAGACTATGAAAATGTGTCCCTAGATGGGTGTCTTATGAGTTGTGAAAACATGATTAATTTTCAATTCCCAGTAGTTATTTCCCATCATTTCATATAAAAATAATGTTATTTTAAATGTTCCAACAAAAAAGTATATTGTTTTTATAAAATAATCATCATTTATTTCTTTATTTTAAAGTAATACCATTTTTATCTGGGAATGATACAAAAATTAAGCTCTTGTTAGCATTCAGTACATAATAATTATCTATTAAAACCAATACCATTCTTTTTGGAAGTTAAATGGGTTATTAATTAATAGTTAGAAAAACTATCCTCACACTATTGGCATCTCAAAAATTCATATCTTCTTTGGAAATATTTAGGAATACACTAGATTCTAGAATTTAGGAATAGATTTCATCCCCTCAATATATGTATAATACCCAGTGTGTATATATTTAAATAATATAATAAATTAAAAACTCAATTTTATCTTATTCATGCTTCTGGGTGCAATTTCTATTTTAGTGGCATGGTTTACCACACGAAAAACATACATCTTACTTCTCTTTTCTCTGCCTCTTGATCATCATCTTCGTAGAGGGAGGGATCTTAGGATATTTGGACTTGTTATGAACCTTGGGATACATTTTCTTGTTATTCCTTTTCTTATTGACTATAAAGTCCATGGGTTTTTCATTACCCTAGTAATTTTATACTTTTATAATTAGATTCATATGTTCCAAACACTCTTCTCATCATTTCTCATATTACAATTTACAATTAAACTAGATAAGGTATTAGGTAGTGTGGATTTTATGAAATCTATGTGAAAAAAAATTGTAATTTAATCCCAAAGATGTATAATCATTCGATATGGACAGTAATATTTTCTACCTAAGGCCCATTTGGTGTTGAATATCCACAATTGGTTTTAAACAGAGCATTTAATATATCATATTTCACATTTCCCTCCTTATCTTGATAGGGATACGGACATTGAAACATCTACTTATACACATCCATGTCCTCAAGTGCCTTTAAAAGATCATTCATCATTGATAATAGATTTAAATGTTGAATATATGTGGCATCTTTCAAAATTTTCTCATATTAACATAGCTAATCCTCACTATACTCTTTACCATGCACCACAAAAATAGGTTCTTACATTACATATAATCTCCTTTTATGGAATGCGATGGTGCCTCTTTTTCTTTGCCTATCATGAAAATTTGTTCTCATTAAAAGTTTGACATTCTCATGTATAGATCAAAAGAATTATGTTTGAATTCATGTTCATTATCATTTATAAAAATAAGATGATATGTGTTTTAGTAAATAATTTAATAAAAGGCAGCTATATAAATATTATATTTTAATAATTAATATCCCACTGCATTTTTAAAACTGGATATCCCTCAATATTGGATTTGGAATATCATATTTTTTTGTACATTCTATTGGAAACGATTTATATTACAATTTTCATCACCCTACTTTTTCCAGTAATGTAATTTGAGGTTTTTTAGGTAGCATTAAAAATTCCAAATGCAATAACTCATAGTTCACTGATCTATGGAGTTGAGTCCAAAATCCTGATATCCTTAATTATGTTTCTTTAAAATTTTCAGATTAGTTAATTAAATTACAACATTGGTAGAAAAACCTTGATATAAACTATGTTTCATTTACCCAATACATCAAGTTAGAATTCCCAAACAATTTTAAAAACCTTGTCTTTGGTCGGACAATCATATTTAACTATAGTTTGATATTAACATAAGAATTATAAATTTATACAATCATAATATATATAATTGATATATTTTTAATTTTATTAGAAAATTTACCATTTTTTATAATTATTATATGATTTTAAATATTATTTATTTTTACTTAAGTGATTAACCATGTGGTTGATAACATTGAAGCATAATCCGATTTTTTTCAGTTCTATATTTCATGCTCTATAATTTATTAAATTATGCTATGGTGACTAATCATATATAATTAAACTTGAATGAAATAAAATAATAAATTTTTATTAAAATTATCATTTACTAATGGTTAATGTTGGTCATATTGTGTATCTCAAGAGGACGTTGAATTGAGAGCGTAATAAAATATTATCTTCAGAATTGATTATTTTGAAATCTCAAAAATGTTTAAATACAAACCACTTTATCAAAATATGTAATTTTAAATAGATATTAATACTTCTAATGAGTTCTATAATGATTGATTAGGTCTCCGAAAAAATTAACATATAATATTATTAGATCCATTGAAATCAATTTACTTGATTAAATTAATATATGAACACAAATTGAGTTAAACTATCGATGTATATATTTTTTTATAGTAAAACTAATAAGTTTTAACGAGAAAATAATGTAAAAAAATTAAATAACATAACAGAAATCTAAAACACGAGGATAAATCTCATGTAAAGACTTAACACTCTCCCTTTGGGGATCACCTTCCTCAATGAAGTTTATATAAAATAAAAAAGTTTATCCACAAACTAGATTGGGTTTTACAATAGTTTAAAATTGTCCAGAACACATATGAACTCTTCCAATTTTACATGTGGGAGATAAACAAAAAGGGTACACAAGGGACTCTAACACTATAATCTGTTAGAGTATAGGTAAATGATAAAATAAGATATCAAGTATCTTCTAGTTCAGTATAGAATATAGTGATCATATATAAAATTGTGTATAGAAAATGATTCCCAATATGTAAAAATAAATAAACATAACTAACAAATCATAGAGTATATAGATTATAAATGATCGTTTTGTTTCGATGTATCTTGTGAATCGTCATTTGATTGTATAATGGATTTTGAATTTAGTTATATTGAAATCATCATAAAAAATATATTTTCACAAATTATTTTCATTGACTGGGGGAAAGATGTTGACATGTATAAT
The DNA here is from genome assembly GCA_963277665.1 of Viscum album. NCBI lineage: Eukaryota > Viridiplantae > Streptophyta > Magnoliopsida > Santalales > Viscaceae > Viscum > Viscum album. The sequence continues at coordinate 1,049,842,285 of OY728164.1, read as the reverse complement.
CTTTGTCTTCTCTAATTGAGTGTTGTATTAGATTTTGTAGTTCAACTCTTCACCTAAACTAATAAATTCAGTAAGATCAATCATTAAACTTCCTAATATTTTTACTCACATGCTTATTATATTTTTACATGATGGAATATTCTTCAATTTTGAATAGCAGTAGAAGTTAGAATATTCACAACCATCCAGATATTCTATTTCCTCATAAAATATATTTGACACCCTCTTTACTGTGTTATATTGACCAATTAAGTAGTAATAATTAAAAAAATTATGCATTTACTTATGTAATATATCTATTATAGAAACATCAAATGAAAACATTTTTGTAAATAAAATAGTGTTAGTGAATTAGTCTGAAGGTGTATCATACTGATGGTGTCTATAGAAAATATTGTCTCATCTTGGTTGTATGACATTGTATGTGTCTTAGATATAGCCAAAATTACACTTCACTAATTTTTTCTGACATGGTGGTAGGTCAAAATTCTGATATTGAATCATATGATGGAAGTTCATTCATGCAATGTATAAACATTTCCAAAATTTTATTCAAGAATCATGTCATTCTGATGGTGTCAACTACATTACCTATTTTTCACTCTAGAGGTGTGTTGTCTGATGAAATCTTGAACATTGTAAAAGTTTACCTTGGAGTTGAATTAGACTCAGTGGAATTTTAATCTCAATGGTGAGACATACTTTGGAAATTTCATCACATGTATCATGGTACATGATACTTATAGAGAAACACGAAATTTATTAATATAATTAGAATCATTATTTTTGTTCACTAAAAATAAGAGGATAACAATCTCCCCCTCTCTATGATAAAAAATAACAGAATCAAAAATAAATAATTCATGGTATTCATAATAACATAGATGGAGAATATGACATCAAAGGTAATATCAAAAATAAATACATGACTTATCATTCATAGTATGTACAGATTATATCAATGATACATAATCAAAAAATAATGATAATTATCAAATATAAAAGAAAAATGGTAAAAACTAAAGATATCAAAGAAAAAACCACTGAATAAATGAAATACATTTAACTTCCCCCCTCTCATGGGATTATCAAAACAATAAATAAATAAAACAATTGAGACATGAAAATAATGAGAACAAAGATGAATAATATAAGAATATTTTTCAAAGGAATTACAAAGGGTTTTCAAAAAGTTATTACAACCCAAGCCCCATTAGAAAAAAAAATTCAACGTCATAAATAAAAATGGTTCAAGATGTTTTATAGGGGTACATTGGCTGATTTAACTTATCATTTTCTTTCTATTATTATGAGGAAGTATAATTTAATTTAGTTAGAATAGATGGTGCACCAGATGATAGTCCCTCTATAGCCAGAGGATGATCTTCGAAATAAAACTAGCCAGAGAAATCTCAATGATTGAGAAGAAGACATTGGAATATGATAAAATATAGAAGGTTTATGTTCTATATGATAATGAGAAACATATGGTCTGGGAGATAACTGTGGATTAATAGGAAAATATATCTAAGACACAACAACTTTTATATGATCATAAATAAAAATATTCATGATATTTATAAAATCTATGTTGATTTGGCCACCACATTCTATGGTTATAAAGAAATCACCTTTTTCTTCCATAAATATATCATCATAGGTGTCATATCTATCATATTTATTACTTTCTATTTAAATTCCATAGTTATGAGAATATTTATCAAATATAACACTATGAATTTGACATTTTCATCCATTTCCTGATTTGTATAAATCCTTGATATATAATATCTAATAGCCTTGGAATTAATTTCCCTGTCATCTTTCATGTCATAGAAATATTTGGTAATAAAATTAAGAACATTTCATAGTTATATATAATTCTACTCAAGGTCCCCTATGGATGATTAGTGACACTACAAGAAGTACTAGTTGAGGTAGTTATCAGCTCTTATATGACAATAGATTTGATCCCTTCAGCATCAAACACTAGAGAATGAGGCGAACTTGATCTAGAGGCCATAGATGTATGATTTTCAATCATTTCAAGAAGTGAATCCATGATTACTATAAAATAATATTTCATTCCTTCCATAAAACCATTCAACTATTTCATTTCACCACTGAACTTATTATTTTCAATCTCCATATCATAAACATGATGTATCAGTTTTAGTTTTTTGATGAAACCACAAACTCAAACAGATAAAATGAATCATTTTAACATAATTTGATAGGAGATGATATTGATTATTAAAAAACGTACTAAACTATAAATAACTGTTTCAACAAAATCATTCAAATAACTCTCTATGACTGCATGAAATGGAATAAAATAAGGATCTGGAGTGACAAGATCTGGTGTAGGAGGTCTCAAAGAGGACTAAATTCTAACAAACCTCTGAATTCTATTTGATCCATCATGAAACCCTTATGATCCTTCCCATTGAGAACCTCAGGTCCACCAACCTTTGGTGGAATCCTTAAATCACTAAATTTGACACATTCTTCGAGGATGCGATCACACCGTCTTCCAAAAACCTCTACAACAACTGTTAAAGTTCAAGGAGGGATCACCATAGTAGGTACAACCACCACTTTCCCAATACTTCTATGAAAATATTGAATCCTTCCAACTAGAATCCTTACTATGAAATTATGGATTAATTTTCATTTCTGGACATCTGATCT